>CM036880.1:27467219-28878570 GCA_020796165.1 Pantala flavescens
AATCGAAGGATAGAGGAAGATCTTCATCCATCTCGCATCCAGTTTGTATGTCCGGATACGTTCCGTTAAGCTTCTCTTCTGCAATTAGATCCTCCAAGAAATCGAAGCTGCATTTATCATCGTTGCCAGAATCTAGAGGATTTGTTGTCACTTCGGTTTCACTTATAGTTTCCCATGAACTCTCGTCGTCCTCTTTTTTGATCATTGTGACCAGCTCTATACCTCCTTCTCCGTTCACAATCATGGTAGCTAATTGAGTCCCAAAATTTTAGACTGCGTAAGGCAAATCTGAAAAAGATGTTTCACATTAAAGGTGAACTATAAGTTGAGAATACTCTTATTGAATGCGAAGTATCAAATTATAGATTTAAATAAATCACGGATCTGTTTCATAAGGACCCTCATAAGATCTTTGTTGCATCCATCGATGTATGGTATGCCTACTAATTATCTATTCGTTATATATTATATAGCCTAACTATTTATATAAAGAAGGAAAAGGTTTGTTATATGCACCAGTTGTAGTGGAATAGCAGTTATCAATATTAAGCTTTGAGGTTAATTAATGTAATCCTTCGACACATATTCGTAACTAAAACTAGAAATGGATTTTTCTGGAAACGATGTTTTTGAAGTTTGTATACTCGGTAGTAATTTTAACTATTAAAATTCCCTTTTGCATGCCTTTAAAACAGAGCATTGTCTATTTGATGAGCTTTAGGAATTTATGAAAATATAAATTTAAAGAATTATTATTGTTGTAAATGAAGAAAAATTGTGTGTCAAAATCGAAATGTTCACTGTCAAGTGCTGTCAGTTCAAGTCCACAAATTAAAGAAAAATATTTTAAGAGGTTCACAGAGTAGATATATTTGTTTTCTTTGCGGAAAAATTGAAATCGAACATTTTAATAACAATCAAAGACTCTAACAAAGAAGATAAGTAAGATGCACACCGATTTCCATTTCATGCGTGAACGTCCTGTAGATACGAATTAATGTAAACAATACTTTTGGTTAATATTTTCTTAAAAAAAGCGTTTCATACTCTTCAAGATATAATACACTAATATATCAGCTATGAATGCCGTGTCACCAATTCTCTTAAATAAATTTCTTAAATTCTGGGTCTCTTAAACCAGGTTCCCGCGTTGATTTAAGTCCGGTGTCGAGTGGTGAAACTTTTCCTTAATTGCAGGAAGTGTAAACATTGTGAAAAAGCGCACGCTTTAACGTGCAAAGAATTGAAACCAATCCTATCCTTATTGCAGGAAGTATTAAATCCTCCGATTTATTATTAACTTACGATTTAAAATTATTTTTTGTATATAATTTCGCAGAAACAAAAATGGTAATTTTATTCAAGCACATATATTAGAGCGTAATAAGATACCCGAAGTTAGGAATTGCATTTAGAATGTGCAAAAGTCGAAGGTTGAATCACTCTACTTTAATTGCAATTCATGGGATAGCGTAGGCCATTTTTTTCTCAATCTGAGAGGAGTGAAAAAAGAACAGTTTGCATGCAAAATAAATTTTTAAAAATATCTTACCTCTAGGATCCTTCGTTGCTAAGTTTCGTATACACTCGGTATATACTCAGCGAAGTATTGTTTTCAAGGCACTTCAAAAACTATACCCTCAAATATATTCCTCTCAGATTGAATCAATCCTGAAGCGGAGTACAATCGAGCAGTGGATTTTCCTGTTCGAACAAATTTACGTTCGTACGTGTACGTTCCGACGTGCATAAAAGCTATGGAAATCCCCCTCAAAGCCCAACCCATGTGTAAGACGATAATATGGCTAAAAAATCGGCGGAATGGGGTAATAATTGAATAAGTAGAGATTTTTAATTGTTTCGCTGAATGCAAACAATGAAAGCGAGTTACATCCCGAATTAATAATGCTTGGTAATTGGGCTGACAATCAAGTGTCAACATTTCTAATTATTAGACTCAGAAATTTTATTTAGCTTTCAAAATACATCTCTATACATTACTTTTTATTGTATTTTACTTTACTATGTTTGGGTTTTACCTCATTTTCACTGTTTTATCGATAATTATTATAAAAAACATCATCGCTGGTAAGTATTCTATAATCAGTTAATCAAGTCTAATTATCCATTACTTAATCAGGTAATTAACTATTTTTGATGAGTGCTTTAGAAGTTGAGAAATTCAGAACATAGGCAATTGGTAAATAATTTCCTCTTCTATTGTATCGTTTCTTTTCAAGACAGAACTATTTTATTTAATATTTTTTCTTGTACGACCTTAAAATAACATGTCGAAAACATTTACTTGTCGCGTCTGTCATAGTGAAATATTACATCTAACTTAGACATTTTATTTTCAATTCATTTCTATTTGAGAAATACTCCTGCTTTTCTGCATTTTAGTCCATCGAATATTTTTTTATTTTCTCTTCGGTTGTAACTATATGAATATGAATACTATATGATAACCTTTGTGTATACATATACCACTTTTCATCTTAAAAGTGCGACGTGATCAAATTTTTGTGATAGGCGTAGTCTGACAATGAATAATGGGGAGAAGGGATGTGGAATTCACACTGTGATTCACTTTGTTTTAATACGAGGTACATCCGAGCGAAGTTTGGGGAAATAAAATATGTTATAACCTTTTTATATTTTTTCAATCACTTATTAAGTTACAAGATACGATGTGTAGGCTCGTGAAGAAAATAAGTTTCCAGGCCTAACTTTTGATAGCTGCATTCCGTGTATGCGGTACCTGAAAATACCGATTTTCCGACGATTTTCTAAGTTTTTTCGCACTTAGAATGCAATTGAAAATTTTTTTCAACTACAAATTTGCTGCTTAATTTTTTTGATTAGGAAAAAGTTGTTTTAAAATGTTCAGTATGGCCGATAATTTGGTTTCAATATTTCATTTCCCTCTCATTTTTGGGTCAAAAAAATTTATAATTTATTATGAAAGAATACGACTTATAGTATAGAATAAGGTATAGAATGCAATGATATTAAAAATTTTTTCGTTTCACAAAAATCCTAGGACTAGATCGATTTTAAACTTTTACGTGGATTAACAACAATATAATGGATATTTTGTAAATGCAGAATGTTTATGATAGCACACGGAGCTAGTCAAGATGCTACTCTGTCTGAAATTGCATTGTTCTAAGTTGTACAATTACTTGTAAAAATGGCGGAACTCGGAAAAAGTGCTGTTATTTGGGTACCTTAGTTTATATTTTTTCTTGCGGTAGATTAAGTATTCAATCTGCGGACGCAAATAAAATTTCACGTAAAGTTAATAAAATTATGCTTAGTTTGAATTAAAAACAATTCCTGTATATCGATAACTAAGGTATCAATAAATTCACGAAGTCCAGGGGCACATAATTAACTTCAACTATAGTTTGCTGATCAATCTACAGCTTGCTAAGTACACTTTATATCGAACTAAAGATATATGGCTTACCTATCTACGTAAAAACAACAATAATAATTCTTTACAAGGCCAAAATACTCGCGTCGAAAAGAGTAAAAAGAATATGGATAATTATTGGCAATATTTATATATTCAAAGTAGCTACAGATAAAGACAAATTTAGAGTATTTGGTTGCCTTAACCTTAATTAGAAGACTTAGCAGAGTATGTTTGAGGTTGCATATCTATAAACAAGGAATCATAATTTTGTATATGGTTTGGTACAAAGGTTTCTGGAATTTGTTCCATCATGTTTATTTAAACTAATGTATTGAAACCTCACGATCGTTGTCATAAAAAATAATTTCCATCGTGATCAAGTGCTTTCATCCATCTACTCAGTGGGGCAACGATACCTTCTGCGTAAAACTGAGGCGTTTTGAAGTTGAAAATTCTTCCAAGGCTGTTTCACTCAGGCATCATTGGTAAATGGTTTTCCCGAGTGAGAATTCTGCATGAAGTGAAGCAGATGATAGTCAGCTGGGGCTATATGATGGGTGTGCAATGGATGGTGTTTGACCGACATCCGTACGTGACATTCTGCGAGTTTCGTTTACTGAATGGACCCATTTATAACATCCGGTAATGACGGTGACTAACCAAAAGAAGGTGCCCTGGTTGGAGATGAGCTCATCGCTCTGTAACTTCAACTCGGCAGTTTTTTTTTATCTCTTTCGCCTAGGTCGTAAGGAACCTAATCGTAGACTTAGTCCATCGCCGCTTAATGGCGCGCAACCGTTGAGTGATCACAATTCAACGCTTTGCTCATCTCTCGTGTTTTGTGGGACGTTTATGTCCGCAGCAAATTGTCAAATTTTCCCTTCCTACTGGTGGGTTTGGGGTTGAAATATAAGAGGGACTGGCCCATCCATTTAGACAACAGATATGCATTTCAAGGTAAAGCTAGCCGTGACGTCAGACCAGAAGTTACAGTTTTATCGCTGAGCCAGTCATTTCCAGCTCTGTTCGTTCACGTTGAAAGTTGGTGTTTCAAGAAATTACGTACAGTTTAGGAAGGCTCTCATTCAAAATTTTGTAAATTGCGGATATTAATTCAGTAATAAATTGGACCTTAATGCAGAATTTTATTATAACTTAAAAGTAGTTAATAAGTGTTCAGTTTTTTGAAATACCGCATCGGAATTCTGCGATGTATCATTAGCTCAGTTCCTTATAGCTTAAAATATTTGGCTAAATTTTCTCGCTTCATTAATGACTTAGGAGAGAACGTATCGTATTTACAGGTAAAATTTCGTATTAAGTTCTGATCTCTTTATATCGATGATCTGCTAAAGATTTTTAGGATTTCCGATTTTTTTATTCGTACATTAGTTCGAGTGAACTAGGCTAGGCAGGGGTCACCTCGTGAAGGAGGGGGTCACCGAATTAGACAGAGATAACAGTCTTAGGTAGGGTTACCTCGTGAAGGAGTAAGTCGAATAGTAGTTTAGTACGGATCGAATACTTAATATTCTTTTTATTTTTTAAATAGAGGTTTAGAATGGGCAAATAATTGTGATATCTTATTGATTTCAGTGGAAGATGCACATTTTGCTAGGTATTTTGCTGCCAAGGTTGGGTGACTCCTAATGTCCTTAACCGTTTTCTGGCATCCACCGACATCATTGCTGGTTTGAATTGTGGCGGTTGCTGTGTGCTGTTACTTCGTTCAGGGGATATGGTTACCGGACATTCGTCAATGGATAGAAACATAGTGAGTATTGGTAATTTACTGTTCGTAGAACGTGATTTTAATTGAATATTGTAGTAATATAATACTCCTTTGTAATTTAATTGAAGTTTTGACGCTTTTTCTCCTGTAATTTAACAAGATTTACTCGGGTTTATGACTTTGTTTCTTAATTTATAGAAGTTCAGTGGAAATTGTGCTGTATTATCTACGCAGAAGGGGACTGTCTTACGCTGGTTACTTCTTCCTGGAAATCATTGAAAAGGTTAAACGTAAGTTGTTTGGAGGCATTAAAATTCAAATAATATTCAGGTTAAGTTAGTTAATTGTTTTAAAAATGGACATCGATTAGTTACATGTCTAATAAATGTGATTATTTATTATTTATTTCAGTATGGAGTGCCCATTCCGAATCATTCTGCTGCCAAAGCTTTGCGTCGTCTATTGTTTTTGACCTTTTCCTGTAATTTACCAACATTTTCAGTTTCGATTGTGATGGTTACTATGGCAGGCATTCGTCTCTTGGGAACCAACATTTTATAGGAATAACAGTGCAAATGAAGAGTAAGTATTCGTCGTTTAATTTTTACTTACAGTAATTAAGCAATTGATTAAGAGTATTATCGAATCTTAGAGAGGTACCGTTTTATACTTGCCTAATCGTATTTAAATGTTTTTCTGCGGTTTTAATGTAATTTATCGCCAATTATTAGGATTAATGATTTTTTTTAATTTATAGGAGTGGAGTGGAAATTCGAACTGTATTATCTACTCAGAAAGACATTCTTATGCTTCCAAGGATTCAGTGCAAAGAAAAATGTAAGTTTTTTAGCGTTGTACGCATTCTAAGAATGTATTGTTGAAATTAACAACGATTAGTTGTATGTGATATTGACATTCGTTTCATATAGCGCGGTGGGGTTACTTAACCACAAACAGATTCATTTGATAGATCACCTTTAAGAATGGGAATCGTTTAAGAATGGGAAGCCAAAGCTTTGCGTCGTCTATTGTTTTTGACCTTTTCCTGTAATTTACCAACATTTTCAGTTTCGATTGTGATGGTTACTATGGCAGGCATTCGTCTCTTGGGAACCAACATTTTATAGGAATAACAGTGCAAATGAAGAGTAAGTATTCGTCGTTTAATTTTTACTTACAGTAATTAAGCAATTGATTAAGAGTATTATCGAATCTTAGAGAGGTACCGTTTTATACTTGCCTAATCGTATTTAAATGTTTTTCTGCGGTTTTAATGTAATTTATCGCCAATTATTAGGATTAATGATTTTTTTTAATTTATAGGAGTGGAGTGGAAATTCGAACTGTATTATCTACTCAGAAAGACATTCTTATGCTTCCAAGGATTCAGTGCAAAGAAAAATGTAAGTTTTTTAGCGTTGTACGCATTCTAAGAATGTATTGTTGAAATTAACAACGATTAGTTGTATGTGATATTGACATTCGTTTCATATAGCGCGGTGGGGTTACTTAACCACAAACAGATTCATTTGATAGATCACCTTTAAGAATGGGAATCGTTCACTAATGCGCCTTCACAATGTGAAAATTATAGTTCGTTTAAATAATGAAACAATGCCGTGACAAGTGAAGGACCCCGGTTTTGAACTGCTCTGAACTTAATCGTTAATTGTAATTGTACGTTTTAGGAGTCGTATTACAATTTCTGTGTTTCAGATTCGAACGAATTTTCTGAAACGAGGTATCGTGATCATCCTTAAAATAATTTAAATGATTTTCAGCAGTTTTAATGGAGAAAATAGAGAGAAAATGAATTTACAAACGATGCAGGCTATTCATTATATTCGGATGATACTTACGGTGGAATGTAGAAGAACCGATCGTTTGATGCGTTATGAAATACATGTAAGAATTCGTTGTAATTTTATATATTTTAACTAATGTATGAAGTCGTATCTCATTTCTATTTCAATTATTGAATGAAATGCTGATGTTTTACTATCAATTTCTGAAAGCTATTGTAAGTGAAGACGCTTTTCATGGGGCGTAAATGGGTTTTCTGACAAAAATAGTGAGTTTTAATCGCGTTGTCCTATATAAAAGATGTTGCTGAATTGGAATTCAGTAATTCAATCGATGGTCTGCATTTTTAAAAGATTTTATATCCGATCGCAGTTAGTTAACCTTAGAGGCAAAATCCCGATAGAGCTGTGGGTAAAGTCATCTTATTCATAATTTTATCTAACATTGAGCATAAATAAAGACATTTTCGTAGGAGATAGGTGGCGGTAATGTATTCTATAATTTCTGAAAAACGTCACTGTAGGATTTGACTACCATTGTTGGTACGAACTCCATTGAAAGTGATTTGTTCCAGTAAACTCAGCTCATGGTGTCTAATATTATCTCCAAATATTTTACTTAAAATAATTCCCGGTGATTTGTTATAGGCTAGAATAATTACCATTTAGAAACAAAAGGTGTCATACTTGCTCTTTCAATATTCAAATGAACCTCTTATACGCTGTTATTAATAATTTACCAATATATAACAGGATTTCTAATTTTGATTCACAGATTTCCTTGAGAGATGAATGATTTTTCGTGTACCAAAGACAAAAGATGAAGAAAGACTGAAGTGTCACTTAGTTCCTTCTCAGGAAAAGTAATGGGTAAGTGGCCATTCAAGCAATGCCTGATGATTTTATCCTCACAGATGAATGAAATTTATTTGTATTTTAGATCTAGATAGAATTGTACTGAAGTTCACAATTCCCCATTATTGTTTTTAGTATTGCATGCTGAATTTGAAATGAAGTTTGATCCCGTGGTTGGGTGGTGCCTAATGGCAGTAAAACAGTTGAGGACATCTACCGTCTCTGTTGCTGGTTTGACATGTGGTGGTTGCTATGTGCCCTAACTTCATCTAGAGTTATGGTTACATGACTTAAGACTGTTGATAACTGGCAATGGATGGAAACAGAAGTGAGTATTGGTTACTTAAGTCCATAGAATGCGAATAGATTTAAATTTTATCGAATATTTTAGGGCCTCAACATGTCAAAACCCTTTGAAATTAAATTAAAGTTTTGATTTTTATCTGCAATTTACCGGTTCATAACTCCTTTTTGATTTACAGTAATGGGGTGGAAATTTGTACTATATAATCTACCCAAAAGGACTGTTTTACACTGGGTGTTTCTTCCATGGCCCTTTCTTACTGCAATTCATTCCAAAGGAAAAGTGTAAGTTGAGTGGTATAAAAAATTTGAATAATATTTTGAATAAATTGAGATAGGCAGCAATAAGTAGCGTGACCATACAACTAGCTAAAAATTTATTTTCGATTTCAGGATGGATTCTGCATAGAGGCATTTTTCTGCTGAGGTTATTGTCTATTGTTTTCATCCATTTCCTGTAATCAACCCACCACATCACTTGGATTTTGGTGGATGATATGAACCTTTACTTTGTCTAAGTGGTTAGCATGCATTCGTCTGTTGGTAACCAGCAATTGAAAGGATTTCTTATAGAGATGGATGGTTAGTATTCGTCCTACATTTTTCATTTAGAGTTAATTTAATTGGAAGTATCTATGCTTTGATAGGTAGCATGTCGTACTTGCCCATTTATATTTGAAATGAAGTTTTATTGCTTTTTCTGAAATATGATTCTTTTTATTTTTAGGATTGAAATGGAAATTTTGCTCGTATATAAATCCATATAAACCAAGGTCGATCACCTGTCTTATTTCTGGAATTCAGAAACTAATGTAAGTATTCAAAGGCATTGGAATATAAAACACGTTACTTGTAAATTGATTACAATTACTTTCATGTGTACTGTCAATCATATCATATAGTGCAGTTGTGAGATACGTCATCGATAACTAATAATAAGTTTGATGCAGTGTTATTCATACCTTAAGGTAAATGGAATCATTGATCACAATGCCATAGTTGATCAAACTTTTAGTTTGAAATAAATTTTTTTTTATAAAAAGCGCCAATTTTCATTGCTCTAATGTTAACGATGCATGATTAATTTTAATTATAATACATGAATATAAATTAAACTTATTTGCCAAGATCGATATATATAATAGTGAACTAGAGAAATATAGACTGATATTAACATATGCTTAATGCAATGTCTGTGGATATTCCTTAGAAATTCTTACTATTATTGGAATTTAAATGCTGCTTCAACTGTTGAGTGAAATGCTGATTTTTTTCTAGAATTTTTAAGGCAAAATTAAATCAAATATCTGTTTTTTTTATACATAGGTTTCCACGACTGAAAATTGCTGTATCTACGCTCTAGGATAACCGTCGTCTTTCAGTTGTTTCCAAGAATTCGTAACCAGGTAATTATGTAAGTACAGCAATGGTTTTTAAACTTTTTCTGTAGAAATGTTTTGTCTTGCGATAATTCTGAGTGACTTTGTACATTGTTATATGGTTCAGTGCATTAAGTGCATTGCTAAACATGGATTGAATCATCCTTAAAATTTTTGCGTTAATAGAATTCGATCCCTTGATCGCTATTCGAATATTCCATCATATGAATGCTCTTTGAAAATAGAGGTTAGGTTAATGTTAGTTAATTTTCTAACTCAGGAGTAAGTGTAGTGAATAAGTGATGAATTGAAAAAGGGATATTGTTATTGAAAATAGTTTAATGTTAGGAACTACGTTATTTTAAGTAGATGATGTGACTTGATTAATTTTTCTTTCACATCCCCCAAATAAGAGAAAACAATTGTATATTTACTTTCTTCAGGGCTTAGAGATAGTAATAGCTGGAAGTTTAATATTATATCAGAATACATTGCAATGATCGTAAACTGATATTAAGTGGAATATACATTCTCTAATTTGTATTCAACGTAATTTTGAAACAGACAACAAGGCCATACGCTATATCCTTAAAGATTATCAGCAATAAGAATGAAAGTAAATTTAGCCTAGTTTTGATAGGTAGGTTATGGAAGGTGTCTATTTCCAAAGTTTATGCAATATATATTTAACCTGTTTACGGAAAGGAAATGATTTTTTTAAATGAAACCGGGTTATTATGGAGGCTAGGGATTGGAATAGGTAAAATTTCAAAAGAAGTTATTTTTAAAATCTAGTGATTTTTTTTTCTCCAATTTGTAATTTTGATCAACTTATTGGCGTTGTGACTTATTTAAAAAAAACGAATAGGCCTACATTCTAAAAAAAAGATTTTTATTTACCTTTCTAAAGTGGCTTGACTTACCTGATATTTGGGGTCGTTCCACGGACCTCCGGCGAACGATCGGTTTGCGGCTTCTTAGCGTGGCCTGTCTATAACGTGGGTGCAGGACGACAACTAACTCGTTCGGAGTCTGGTAAAGACTATCCGAAGAGCTGGTGTCAGAGATGACTCGCCGGCAGAACCCCAAATAAAAGAGTAATGGTTTGCGGGCCCCTTTAATACGCATTCTTGAAGAAGTAGAATGATGAGTGGTGCTTACTTTACGAGTTTCCCTGCCAAGGTCCGATACAATTTTTGCTGTGTGAAGATGTTTCTTGCGTAGCCCAAACATCATTATCTTCGGGGAATGAGGGAGACAGGATGATTTCATCCTGCCGTGAGGGTGCGGATGTTTTGCTTAGTCAGGGATCGTGAAAATTAACGGCGTTATTCCGCGAACCATCCACAATGCAGCGTTGTCAAGGGAAAAATCATTTCAACTGCACAGTTGGAAGCAGAATAAGAACCGCCCGCGCTGTTGCATTGTGAAACATCTTTCTCTTCTGTTCGTGAATTTAACTACTTGAATATCATAGAACTTAATTAATACTTCGTCTGTTACAATAATAACGGAACAATTAGAAACGTGGAAACCCATCGCGGGAGATTATTATACAATATATTTCGATACTTTTCAAGAATTCCGTATTGCAATTAATAGGTACGTAGGATTATATGCATTATGGTAAAAAATCGTTTCCGATTCGACAGTTTTAAAGCAGTTAGTATTTGCCCAATGGCTGGATACTGTTGCTCACAAAATTATAACCTTGTTTAGCAAAAACGAAAAGAAATAATTGTACCGCATAGCAGGTTTTTCTCGTTCTGTGTTTTAAGCGTATGATTTCCCTGCGAGGTATATTTTTGTAACTGGTTTAAAATTTCAGTAAAAACTTTTATTCATATATAATTTAGTGTACTTTAATTACATGAATATTTTTATGACTTGTAAAGTCCATTGGCTACTTTTCACGATAAATGAAATATATTTAAACTTAATATGGTAAAAATCGTTTCCACTTTATTTTATGACTGATTTATTTTGGTAATAACTAAAGCTGTTGAATATGATTATTGGACCTTTTCTCGCTTAAAATGAATTAAATCTAAATTTTAACGGATTTAGAAGGTTAAATTGACATTTTAATTGAAGCATCTGAATTTATTTTTTATTAGTAAAATAAGTTTTCTTTCTTATTATTCACTTTCCTTGTTATAAGAATTAAATTTTGAGTATTGGAGTTTATAATTAGAGCCTATTTATTGAAATTAATTATGATTATCCCTAGAATCATTCCTAGTAAATTGTTTTCAATGTAATTTATAAGAATTAATAGCCATTAACTTCATATTTATAAAAAACATTTTCTGAGTCAGTCAGAAACTTCAGATAGAAAAAAAGTTTTAAAAACTTGAGTATAGTTATTAATTCTGAGAAGAACAATGGAAAGCTATAGAACTAACCTCGCTGGTGCATTTCGCAACTTCTTTCGACTTTTGCGAATTTGAATGCTTAAATTGCACTTTAAAATATAATTTAGTAGAAATTCGTCGCTTTAATAATTTCAAAGAAATAATAATTGGACGATTAATTTAAGAGTATTACTCGCAAAATTATTATCCCGCTTTAAAAAAAAACATAGTTTAATATTTAAGTTTTTCTTCTGCATTAAGTTTATCATAATGAGTATGAGTAATCGTAAGTTTCTTATAATTTCTTATATTTCTTCATAATCATAAAAATAAGTTTGTAATCACTAATTATCGCTACATTGGTAGTATTTCTTTGAAGTTTATTATTTGATCGAATGCATGTTCTTTAACTTGTGGTTAACCATATTAATAATTTGAGCGAATTATATGTAAAGTTTCCGTTCATTTCTGATTTCCGCATCAATGTGAACTGGAATTTCGTAGATATTCAGATAGAAAAAAATTCCGGTAAATTTGAATAAAATCCATCTGTTTTTATTATTTCTTATCATAGTTTGAATAGGGCGCCCTTGCGGGCTGGAGGCCGCGCCGCCACACGGGTTCCAGCGGCGACGAGGCGTTCGAAGCTCCCGCAACACTAAAACGCGGGCTCGAATCCGATATTTTGCGAAAAATCTCCCGGAGTACGGCGGCCGGGAGCTCCCGATCGGATTCGAACCCGCGTAAATTAGCGTCGCACCTAGGTGCCTCAACGCACTCAGCCACGCCGTCTGGAACACAGAGAGACGAGGAAAATTAGCTTTTGTAACGCTCGACATACTTACGCTTCCGTGTTATTCAAGACTTCTATGCACATTAAATGGAATATTTGCAATATTTTCTCCTATTTCTTACAGTTTACTGATGATTTATACTAGGAACAATTATTTGTCGAGTTTGAATTAATAATTTGGAACATTAATCTAAACTTTATTTAATTTAACATGACTCGTTACGGAACGGTAGTTGCATTTCATTAAATTTCCAAATTCATAAAATCTGCTGACATTAGGAAATGATTTGACTACTACTTCGGATAGCCATGAACTACTTTAATGAGGTTTAAGAACTTTTAGTGAATTTGAAACCTCTTACGCGTGTGTTTAGACTTGTTTAGCAACTTTAATTACCTTTTTGTATCGCTCAACACGGTAAGAAGAAAACTTACAATTCAATATTCATTCCTCTTCAATACTGTTTGCCGATAATTAATACTTGAAAAATTTTTTTAATTAAAAAGTAATATTTTCTTATTTTATTACGATTTCTTTGAGTATTACTTCAAAGTCTTTATTTTTGTTTCCATTATTGACGACTGGAATGTGATAAAAATTATTATTTTATTTCTATTATTAAAATATCTCCGGATTATTAATTTCGAACATTAATCGAAACTTTAATGTGACTCGTTACGTAACGGTAGTTGTATTTCGTTAAATTTCAATTTCATAGAATCCGCTGATACGTATTAGGTAATGATTTGTTTACTACTGCGGGTAGCCATGAACTACTTTTATGTGGTTTAAGAACTTTGTGTGAATTTGAGACCTCATTTGCACGTGTTTAGCCTTTTTTTAGCAACATTACCTTTTGTATCGCTCAACACAGTAAGAAAAAAATTGCAATTCTATATTTATTCCTCTTCAATACTGTTTGCTGATAATTAATTCTTGAAATTTTTTAATTAAAAATTAATGTTTTCTAATTTTATTTTACAACAATATCTTTGACTATTTCTTCAAATTCTTAGAGAAAAAACATTACATGTTTGTATCGTTCGACAACCTTTCGTAATATTTAATACTTCTATACACAGTTACTAGTAATCTTGCAATTTTATAATGATAATTAATACTTGAAACAATATTTTCCCAATATTTAAATTATTTTAATTTATAATTAATATCTATTTTTAATAAGTTACCTTTAATCTAATGAAATTATTTAACATACAATCTGCGCGATTTCTTTGACTTCAAAATCTTTATTTTTATTATCGACGACGGGAATGGGATAGATATTATTACTTCATTACAAAACCCTATGAATATGATGATTAAAGATTATTTATAACTGTTGTCTACTTCATTTCCTACCCTCATGTTTCTGAAATATAATCCAAAATTTTTAAATAGAAACGTGAAGTTGGATATTAGTTAACTTTGAAAAAGTATTTTTATTAAATTGGATAATTACTATTTTTAATTTTTTAATTTTTAAAATAAATATAGTTTGCAAAAGAACAATAATGCTAATTAATTCATTTTAATTCTTTTATTCGATAAAAGTATGTATATGTAGTTGTTCTTTTCAGTAATTTTTAAAATATTAATTAATTTAATATTTTAATTATTTCTTCTTAATAATTTTCTTAGCTCTCATGCATTACTTCCACTGGCTTAGACTTTGCGTCGATAAGTAATTCGTAAAGAATAATCGGTTTTTAAAAAAATGGAGCAATACATTACATGTATTTATATACAAATACATGTAATGCGGATATAAAATAGGAAAATTTGGATATGTAATTTCTACGCGTATTCTTTTGCTGTACGACACTCAAGTTTTGTTCTTTTACAAACTATATTGTGATTTATCCGTAACTAGCCATGGATTTACTCTTTTCTGTAGTAAATCCTTTTTCCATCGTGTTGTTAAAGGGGGGGGGATTAAAACAAAAATAGAATGAATGAAAACTTTTAGTTTTAATATAAAAATAAAACATGCAACAAGAGTAATATATAATAAACTTCTGACTTATCCATCCATCCCTTTCCTGTCGTGACTTATAAGGCGGAAGTTTATAAAATAAAGTCAGTATAAAAACAAGCGGTGAAATTAGGGATAAATCTCAGTGAACTCAGATGGAATGATTAATGCTATGCGAAGAAAAAGTATAACTTTAAAGGTATTTTTAACTTCCATAACTCTCTGATTTTCCTCAGTCATTAATTTTTCCGTATATTTTGTTTCAGGTCACCGGTTTCTTACACCTTCATTTTCCTCCCTTTCCTTCTCGTGTATAATTTTCCGTCTTCTTCATTTCGGATATTCTCTCTAATAATCGTAACAATATCTATTCATTAACCTTTAACTTCTTCACATTACTAGTACTCTTTACTCTACTTGAATTCCCTACTTTAATACTTTAGCCTTCAACTTTACCCTTTGTCCGTTCTGTGCCTTTCCTTCCCCTTTTCAGCATCCATTTCCTATCTCTATTCCCTTCTAACATCCCTTGCTAACTTTCCCTCCCTTCCTTCTAACATCCCTTGCTAACTTTCCCTCCCTTCCTTCTAACAACCCCTTCTAACATCCCTTACCTTCCTTCTAACATCCCTAAGTAACATCCCCTCCCTTCCTTCTAACAACCCCTTCTAACATCCCTTACCTTCCTTCTAACATCCCTAAGTAACATCCCCTCCCTTCCTTCTAACAACCCCTTCTAACATCCCCTCCCTTCCTTCTAACAACCCCTTCTAACATCCCCTCCCTTCCTTCTAACAACCCCTTGCTAACTTTCCCTCCCTTCCTTCTAACAACCCCTTCACTTTCCCAACCCAACCCAACCCCACCCCACCCCTTCACTTTCCCGTAAGGGAAAAAAAGAATAAGGTCTCCCGTAAGGGAAAAAAATGCAGAAGAAATTTTATAATTTTTTTTTATTAAAAAAAATAAATTAAGACATTGACATTTGAATATATTTCACTTTTTTTTTACTACCCTACTTTACTACTACCCCGTTTTCATCAATGAATTCATTACAAACTCAAGCCGTCCCTTGAAGTTAAAGGACGGGTTACGTACGTAGAGGCCGCCCACTGCGGGGGGGGGGGGGGGGGGGGGGGGGCAAGGAGCCTCCTCCCTCCGTCGCCCACCCGGAGGGAGGGGGGGGGAAGGAGAACCCCCCCTTATGGGAGGGGGGAGCTCCTTTCCCCCCCCACCCGGAGGGAGGGGGGGGGAAGGAGAACCCCCCCTTATGGGAGGGGGGAGCTCCTTTCCCTGCTTAACCTCCCACTTTTACAGGACCTCCCTAAAGTGGAAGGTTAAGGAGGGAGAGGATGTGTGATAAGGGAAAGGTGGGAAAGAGGTAGAGTGAGGGTATAGGGAAGTAACTACCTGTTCCTGGACCTATTCTGGTTCCATGCGTACCTACCTGGAAAAAAGAAATATATTTATTTAAATACTATAACATAAGAATAAAAAACTTAACATTGCAAAAAGAATACATCACGTACCTTAATTTATTTTCCTTTGCTAGTACCATTCCTTGACGCTATTCAATCTTTTTCCCATCGTAACTGGAAACGGGTCTAAGAAAATATAAATAAATATCAGAGAAAAAGACTTGCATGCATTTATTTTACTATTTCTATGAACAAAAATTATTTGTACGTCCATTGAATAAACGAAAAGAATATTATAATATGGGAAAAGTCAAAATTCTATTAATTCCATTTAATTTAGTCTTTTATTACCAACATAAATTACTTTACTTTTCCGTCAGAAATTTCCCTTTCAAGTACGAGCGTTAACACCAATAATATATAATCTGAAATAAATTTGACGTTTATGGCTTCCAATTATATAACTCATTACATTTTTATGATTCACTTAGAATAAGTTAAGGGAGAAACGATTTATTTCGATAGAAAAGCCTAAATTATGAATCCTAAGAGCAAAAGAAAATATATTAATAACAGCAATTATTACTTTAGATTGAAATCAGGTCAGAAATTTCACCTTCATTTTCCTCCCTTTCCTTCTCGTGTATAATTTTCCGTCTTCTTCATTTCGGATATTCTCTCTAATAATCGTAACAATATCTATTCATTAACCTTTAACTTCTTCACATTACTAGTACTCTTTACTCTACTTGAATTCCCTACTTTAATACTTTAGCCTTCAACTTTACCCTTTGTCCGTTCTGTGCCTTTCCTTCCCCTTTTCAGCATCCATTTCCTATCTCTATTCCCTTCTAACATCCCTTGCTAACTTTCCCTCCCTTCCTTCTAACAACCCCTTCTAACATCCCTTACCTTCCTTCTAACATCCCTAAGTAACATCCCCTCCCTTCCTTCTAACAACCCCTTCTAACATCCCTTACCTTCCTTCTAACATCCCTAAGTAACATCCCCTCCCTTCCTTCTAACAACCCCTTCTAACATCCCCTCCCTTCCTTCTAACAACCCCTTCTAACATCCCCTCCCTTCCTTCTAACAACCCCTTGCTAACTTTCCCTCCCTTCCTTCTAACAACCCCTTCACTTTCCCAACCCAACCCAACCCCACCCCACCCCTTCACTTTCCCGTAAGGGAAAAAAAGAATAAGGTCTCCCGTAAGGGAAAAAAATGCAGAAGAAATTTTATAATTTTTTTTTATTAAAAAAAATAAATTAAGACATTGACATTTGAATATATTTCACTTTTTTTTTACTACCCTACTTTACTACTACCCCGTTTTCATCAATGAATTCATTACAAACTCAAGCCGTCCCTTGAAGTTAAAGGACGGGTTACGTACGTAGAGGCCGCCCACTGCGGGGGGGGGGGGGGGGGGGGGGCAAGGAGCCTCCTCCCTCCGTCGCCCACCCGGAGGGAGGGGGGGGGAAGGAGAACCCCCCCTTATGGGAGGGGGGAGCTCCTTTCCCCCCCCACCCGGAGGGAGGGGGGGGGAAGGAGAACCCCCCCTTATGGGAGGGGGGAGCTCCTTTCCCTGCTTAACCTCCCACTTTTACAGGACCTCCCTAAAGTGGAAGGTTAAGGAGGGAGAGGATGTGTGATAAGGGAAAGGTGGGAAAGAGGTAGAGTGAGGGTATAGGGAAGTAACTACCTGTTCCTGGACCTATTCTGGTTCCATGCGTACCTACCTGGAAAAAAGAAATATATTTATTTAAATACTATAACATAAGAATAAAAAACTTAACATTGCAAAAAGAATACATCACGTACCTTAATTTATTTTCCTTTGCTAGTACCATTCCTTGACGCTATTCAATCTTTTTCCCATCGTAACTGGAAACGGGTCTAAGAAAATATAAATAAATATCAGAGAAAAAGACTTGCATGCATTTATTTTACTATTTCTATGAACAAAAATTATTTGTACGTCCATTGAATAAACGAAAAGAATATTATAATATGGGAAAAGTCAAAATTCTATTAATTCCATTTAATTTAGTCTTTTATTACCAACATAAATTACTTTACTTTTCCGTCAGAAATTTCCCTTTCAAGTACGAGCGTTAACACCAATAATATATAATCTGAAATAAATTTGACGTTTATGGCTTCCAATTATATAACTCATTACATTTTTATGATTCACTTAGAATAAGTTAAGGGAGAAACGATTTATTTCGATAGAAAAGCCTAAATTATGAATCCTAAGAGCAAAAGAAAATATATTAATAACAGCAATTATTACTTTAGATTGAAATCAGGTCAGAAATTCAACACTTCGATGAACAAGATGCTTACTTTACGAATTCGGGATAATGAATATTTAAATTAACTGTAACAGTATATTATTCTTGATAAAAATTTTTGAAAAAGTAGTCGGCGAATTTACATTAAATTTCTTACTCCTACGAAGTTCAAGAAAATGGGAAAGTGAAAATAAAAGTTTTAATCCTTTTCTTAAAATTTAACTCTGCTCAGTATAAAAATCAAATATTTTTCTACCTTTTAAAATATTTCCTAAAAGTAAATGTGATTTAAAATAAATCAAGCACAGTCAAAAGAGGTTTATTGAAAAAAATTATTAAAACTATAACTGAACGGAAGAAAGGAAAGGATTTTATTTTGCATTATTCCGAAATTAAAGTTAGAGTGGTCTTTTGCGAGCTATATTATCATTTACATTGCGTTATTCTCTTTTATAAACAATAAATATACGTTTTATAGCGCAGACCCATTCCAGCAGAATCTATTTATATGCTATCAATCACGGGAAAGAGGTATTTCAAACAAATTTAAGTAGTTGAAGATCTTAAAAAAAATTGAAACTGAGAAATCGAACATTATCAACAAATAAAATAATATTAAAAAACAAGTAATAATTCTTTTTATAGTTTTGATTATTATAGTTTGGATTATTGCTCATTGATATAAAATTTACGGGATACAGGTATGAAATTTTACCCTAAATGAAAATATTTATCAACTTTTATTAACACACTTTCCTTTCCCAAACTTATTTTATATTCGACTTCACGAATCCATTTAAAAATTTTAGATTATATTTCAGAAACATGAGGGTAGAAAATAAAGTAGACAACAGTATTAATAATCTTTATTCATCATTACCTTAGGTTCATAGGGTTTTGTAATAAAATAATAATTTCTATCACATTCCCATCGTCAATAATGGAAACGAAAATAAAAACTATGTAAGTAACAGTCAAAGTAATCCTAATAAAATAAGAAAATATTAATCATTCATTTAAAATATTATTATAATAAGAAAATATTGTTTGAAGCATTAATTATCAGACAACGGTAACGAAGAAGAATAAATATGGAATTGCAAGTTTTCTAATTACTTTATATAGAAGTTTTCAATAATAAGATAGAGTAGGATAGATACGATAGTTGTTGTTTTGTAATGAAGTAATAATATCTTTTACATTCCCGTCGTCGATAATAAAAATAAAGATTTTGAAGTAATAGCAAAAGAAATCTAAATAAAAAATAAGAAAATATTAATTATAAATTAAAAATATTTTAATATTGGGAAAACATTGTTTCAAATATTAATTATCATTATAAAATTGCAAGATTTCTAGTTACTGTGTATGGAAGTATTTAATATTACGAAAGGTTCTTGAACGATACAAACATGTAATGTTTTTTCTCTAAGAATTTGAAGTAATAGTCAAAGAAATCGTTGTAAAATAAAATTAGAAAATATTAATTTTTTATTAAAAAAATTTTCAACTATTAATTATCAGCAAACAGTATTGAAGAGGAATAAATATTGAATTGCAATTTTTTTTCTTACTGTGTTGAGCGATACAAAAAGGTAATGTTGCTAAAATAGTCTAAACACGTGCAAAAGAGGTCTCAAATTCACCCAAAGTTCTTAAACCACATTAAAGTAGTTCATGGCTACCCGCAGTAGTAAACAAATCATTACCTAATACGTATCAGCGGATTCTATGAAATTGAAATTTAACGAAATACAACTACCGTTACGTAACGAGTCACATTAAAGTTTCGATTAATGTTCGAAATTAATAATCCGGAGATATTTTAATAATAGAAATAAAATAATAATTTTTATCACATTCCAGTCGTCAATAATGGAAACAAAAATAAAGACTTTGAAGTAATACTCAAAGAAATCGTAATAAAATAAGAAAATATTACTTTTTAATTAAAAAAATTTTTCAAGTATTAATTATCGGCAAACAGTATTGAAGAGGAATGAATATTGAATTGTAAGTTTTCTTCTTACCGTGTTGAGCGATACAAAAAGGTAATTAAAGTTGCTAAACAAGTCTAAACACACGCGTAAGAGGTTTCAAATTCACTAAAAGTTCTTAAACCTCATTAAAGTAGTTCATGGCTATCCGAAGTAGTAGTCAAATCATTTCCTAATGTCAGCAGATTTTATGAATTTGGAAATTTAATGAAATGCAACTACCGTTCCGTAACGAGTCATGTTAAATTAAATAAAGTTTAGATTAATGTTCCAAATTATTAATTCAAACTCGACAAATAATTGTTCCTAGTATAAATCATCAGTAAACTGTAAGAAATAGGAGAAAATATTGCAAATATTCCATTTAATGTGCATAGAAGTCTTGAATAACACGGAAGCGTAAGTATGTCGAGCGTTACAAAAGCTAATTTTCCTCGTCTCTCTGTGTTCCAGACGGCGTGGCTGAGTGCGTTGAGGCACCTAGGTGCGACGCTAATTTACGCGGGTTCGAATCCGATCGGGAGCTCCCGGCCGCCGTACTCCGGGAGATTTTTCGCAAAATATCGGATTCGAGCCCGCGTTTTAGTGTTGCGGGAGCTTCGAACGCCTCGTCGCCGCTGGAACCCGTGTGGCGGCGCGGCCTCCAGCCCGCAAGGGCGCCCTATTCAAACTATGATAAGAAATAATAAAAACAGATGGATTTTATTCAAATTTACCGGAATTTTTTTCTATCTGAATATCTACGAAATTCCAGTTCACATTGATGCGGAAATCAGAAATGAACGGAAACTTTACATATAATTCGCTCAAATTATTAATATGGTTAACCACAAGTTAAAGAACATGCATTCGATCAAATAATAAACTTCAAAGAAATACTACCAATGTAGCGATAATTAGTGATTACAAACTTATTTTTATGATTATGAAGAAATATAAGAAATTATAAGAAACTTACGATTACTCATACTCATTATGATAAACTTAATGCAGAAGAAAAACTTAAATATTAAACTATGTTTTTTTTTTAAAGCGGGATAATAATTTTGCGAGTAATACTCTTAAATTAATCGTCCAATTATTATTTCTTTGAAATTATTAAAGCGACGAATTTCTACTAAATTATATTTTAAAGTGCAATTTAAGCATTCAAATTCGCAAAAGTCGAAAGAAGTTGCGAAATGCACCAGCGAGGTTAGTTCTATAGCTTTCCATTGTTCTTCTCAGAATTAATAACTATACCCAAGTTATTCGTAAAACACTTTTTTCTATCTGAAGTTTCTGACTGACTATTTTTGTCTAGGGAATTCCATGTGAAATTTAAATTCCGCGAGAAACTTATTTCGATATGAATTAAAATATAATAAAGAATCCTTGGTCCAATAACAGTTATTGCACACTAAAACTAAGATACGGGGAATTATAAGCACAACGTTAAATTCGGATTGTAAAACAATTTAAAGAAATTAGTTTTATATTTACTCGATATTTAGAAAGAAAATTAAATAAAAGTTTCAAATAAATCGCTCACATTATTTATATGGTTAACCACAAGTTAAAGATCATGCATTCAATCAAATATTTATATTTAATGAAATGCTACCAAGTTTGCGGTAATTTTTGGCGCAACTTGCTGAAACCACTCGCTAAAATACCGATTCCTAGTGATTATTGAAGCAGCGACGAGTATTTACTTATATATATTTTATACCTTCCAAGTAATTATAAAACTCTGGACGAAAACTTAAGATGTTACACAATGCACCATCGGTGTCTTCTACTTTAACCGTCCCGTAAACTACACGTTACATTTCATTAACAGGAAATGAGAAAATAAATGTTACTATTATTGCGAGAATTAAGCGGCAAAAACGGAGGATAAATTTTTTATTTTAAAAATTTTCATGATATTAAAGGTACTTAATCAATACGAAGAAGAATATTTACTGAAACCCTTAATTCTTACCGAAAAATATACTCCGGTTCAAAGTGTGGTCTTATAAAGAATATACAGAAGGAGAAAATATTATTACATGAGAGTTCAATTTTTTTTCCGCTTGATTATAGTTCCGTTGAGTATATTAAACCCTTTAACCACTCGATAAATACCGATATTTTTAAATTATTAAAGTGGAATCTATTTTTAATAAGTTACCTTTAATCCAATGAAATTAGTTAAAATACAATATTCGCGATTACTGCATTATGTTCTTCTACTATAAAACTATTCGATTCGTTATTTTACTCTTCATTGTCACGTTAAGCACACTAGGCATGCGAATAACCTTAATATAGACTAATGTTATCTCATTATTGCTATTTTGAATTTATGTTTGCCGAACACGATACAGTATTAAAACTTGAACAGAGAAATCATTTCGCTAAGATTGTAACGATATCATAGTGATTTAAAAAAATATAACGATTTCAATTCAAGCAGCTTTTACCATCATCTCATTAATGTGTTGGATTATTAAAGTCAACTCGTTCAGGTAATTTGTTAGAGAAGTATGAAATGATTATAGAATAATTAAGCTACGGAACTGGAAACCTTCCATGAACTACTTATCAAAACTACGTTAAATTTATTTTCATTCTTATTGCTGATAATCTTTAAGGATATAGCATTATGGCCTTATGGTCTATTTCAAAATTACGTTGAATAAAAATTAGAGAAACACTTAATTTGTAAATAGAGAATCTATATTCCACTTCATTTCAGTTTACAATCGTTGATATGTACTCCGAAATAATATTAAACTTCCAGCTATGACTATCACTGAGCATTTCAAGAAGTGAACATTCAATTGTTTTATCTTACTAGGGGGATGTGAAAGAAAATTAATCATTTCATGTCATCTACTTAAATAATGCAGCTCCTGATACTACACTATCATCAATAACCATATCCCTTTTTCAATTCATCACTTATTCACTGCACTTACTCCTGAGTTAGAAAATTAACTAACATTAACCTCACCTCTCATTTCAAATAGCATTCATATGATCGAATTCTCTTAACGCAAAGATTTTAAGGATGATTCAATCCGTGTTTAGCAACGCACTCAATGCACTGAACCATATAACAATGTACAAAGTCACTCATAGAATTATTGCGAGGCACTTCATTTCCAAAGAACAATCAATTTCAAATTGAACTATCAACAAAAAAATTCAAAAGAATAACATCGCTGTACTTACATAAGTCCTTGGTTATGAATCCCCGGATACGACTGACAGACCATGGTTATCCTCGAGTGTAGATACAGCAATTTTCAGTCACAGAAACCTAGGAATAAAAAAACAGATATATGATTTAAAGTTGCCTTAAAAATTCATAGAAAAAAATCAGTACCTCACTCAACAGTTGAAGCAGTATTTGAATTCCAATAATATTAAGAATTTCCAAGGAATATCCACAGACATTGTATAAGCATAGGTTAATATCAGTCAATATTTCTCTATTCCACTGTTATATATCAATATTTGCAAATAATTATAAATTGTATTCATTTATTATATAATTAAAAGTAATCATGCACCGTTAACTTCAGAGTAGTTAAAATCGGAGCAGTTAACTTATAAAAAAATTTATTTCAAATTAAATGCTCAATCAACTATGGCATTGTGATCATTTTTCATAAGGGCATGAATAATGATACATCAAACTTATTATTAGTAATTCATGATTTGAAGTATGATTCAATCCGTGTTCAGCGATGCACTTAATTCACTGAACCATAATAACTATGTACAAAGCCACTTATAGAATTATAGCAAGACAAAAAATTTTAAAAATCATCGTTGTACTTACATAATTCCTAATCCATAATTACGAATCCCCGGAAACAAGTGAAAAACCACGGTTATTCTGGAGCGAAGATTCATATGTCATTTCAGTATCTTTCGTTCGTGATGAACCTATGATAAAAATCAAGATCACTAACTTGAAGTATCTTCTTAAATTAATAAAATAAAAAGGAATACTTCATTTAATGACTTAAGGTGCAGTACATGTGATTTGATCACGTATAATGTTCAGATTTAAGTTGCAAGAAGCACATTCAATTTTTTTCAAAGTTGTGAAGAAATTTCATTCAAACTGTTAAGTTATTGATCGTGTATTACACAATTTCACTATATAATTCGATTGCTAATACACATGATATTAATCGTAATCAATTTAAGATTAACGTATTTTAAATTCTTTAACTGTCAAGCAACTTACATTTTTCTTTGGTTTCTACGAAAAAATAACTACACGACCAGGGTTTATCTGGATTGATAGTAGAGCAGAAATTTTGACTCCACTTATACCACCTATGAATAAAAAATATCATAAATCAGAGGCTTCGGTGGTAAATATCAGAAAAAGCAACACATTTTCATATTAAATTACGAATACTCACAGCCTATTCCATTCCTTCAAATTGCTGGTTACCATTAGAATAATGTATGGTAAACCCTTACACGTAGCAACGGTTCATAGCTCCCACCAATATCCAAACCGACAATGATTTTGGTAGAATACAGGAAATTGTCAAAAACAATAGAAGACACATCCACAGAAGAAGATACCTCTCGAAATGCGCACTCGACTCTGAAATTGATAATAAGAATTCAAACTTTTGGCCATTCACGTTATTCATGCAACAAATTTCTGCCAATTTAAACAAAATATTATTTGAATTTTAACACCGCTAAATAACTTACCCATTTTCAATGCAGGATGAAACACCAAGCGTAAAATACCCCTTCTGGGTAAAGAGTACAGCACAGGTATCACTTCACCCCTATAAATAAAAAACAAAGACATGAGCCCGGCGAAAGATTGGTAAAATACATTTCCAAAAATGCATCAAAACTCCAAATTAATTATTAAGAGTCATGACACATTGAATCTCTCAAACGTTCAATTCGATTAAATTCGTGTTTTATGAATTGAGAGTTACGGATACTCACTTCATTTCTATTCATTGCCGGTTATCAGTAGTCGAATTTCTGGTAACCGTAACTCCTCGAAATAACAGCTCACTGCAACCACCACATTTCAAACCAGCAACCAAGTCGGTAGATGGCAGAAAACGGTCAAGTACATTTAGCACCATCCAACCTCGGAGGTAAAATGCCTCTCAAATTGTGCACCCAACACTGAAATCAATAATGACGAATCTTAAACGTTTGTATAATAGTATCATGGCCTAATATACAAATAAATTTCGTTCATGTGTATGAATAAAAGCTACCAAGCAATGCTTCAACGACTACTCACCCATTAGTTTCCGTAAGAGTGAACAAGGTGACACTTCCGTAAGACATCCGCTCTCTTTAGTCTTCAATTCACGGAAAATAATTCATCTCTCGAGGAAATCTAAAGATGAAAAGCAAAAAATTAGAAATCCTATTACATCTTAGTAGCTTATTAATAAAAGCATAATTAGAGGTTCATTTCAAAACTGAAAGAATACGAACGATCTGTCTCTCTTTATGGTCATATTAGTAGATATCAAATAAATCACCGCGAATTAATTAAAGTTAAACATTTTGAGCTAATATTGAACGCCACAAGGTTCCTTTAGTGGAACTTTCCTGAAAATTCACTTCCGATTACGAGTAACATTCCGTAACAGCAATGGCAGTCAAATCCTAAAACGACGTTGTCCGGAAATAGTAGAGTACATAACCGCCACCTATCTCATACGACAATCTCTCTATGTATGCTTTACATCAGAAAAAATAAAGTAAGATAACTTTATAACCAATTCTATCGGTATCTTACATATATGGTTTACTTGTTTCAATCTGCGAGAGAAAATATTTTAAAATTGTAGAGGTTCGATCCAATTATTCAATGCGAATTCGGTAATATCTTTTACTCGTACCTCTTAAATCATTAACGCTATTAAAAGCTTACTATTTCAGAAGGGAAAAAAAACATTCGGCGCACGTAACACGCGTTTATGATTTTCCTTCTGTTACTCAATTCGATAAAGATGAGTGGAGAGACAGTATTATTTTTAATATCGCTCTATTTACTTTGAAATTCATTAAAAACCTTTTTAACTCTTTATGAGATGAGATTAACCTAAAAAAGTTGTACTGAAAGAAATTTTCACTCAGATTTAGAAATACTCAATTTCTTAAGGTTATATGAAATAACATTTGGCATTCGATACTTTGAACATTACTTTTCTTAATTTCACGAGGCATCGTTCACTGTTTAAGCTAATAATGCGAGTAATTATTGAGTTAATTGGATGCATTATTACTCACTTGTCTGTTCCTTCTGCCAAGAAAAGTACTCTTCTCCTTCTTTCCTATTTTTTTTCTGACGATGACTGCAGCATTTCTCCAAAAAGTTCACCCCCTTTCCAGTGAGTTTTGAGTAATCACTTTACCTATACACACACACAAAACACTTATTGATTGAACTAACAATTTTCTGTGAACAGCAACCGATTGTTGCATTTCAACGAAGTATCAGGAGTTAAATATTTTCAAGTTAGAACTAAATGCAGATTTCCACGGTATACGAAATGTTGAACGAGTGCCTTGTGAACTCTTCGTAATTTCTTCTTCCAAGGGCGAACTCAGCTGGAACTGACTCACCATTGCAACCGTGGGTTCGTGTTTGACGTCACGGCATTGAGAGTGACTATCTGTTGTCTATGTGAATTGGCCAGTGCCTCTTATATTTCTAGCCCTAACCTTGTAAGAAGGGAAAATTTGACAGTTGGAGTCCTTAACTGCAACTTCTTGCGTCAGCATATTGGTGCCTCCACTTTTAGAGAGGCTGCGAGAGCAACTGCATTCAACAATGCTATCCGAGGATTAGATTTAACGTTATGAGATTTTACTAAATCGTCACATAACAAAGAGTCTCCAATTAGTATGATAATTCATAACATGTATTCTATTAATATTCAGTAATACATATGAGGACATTAATATTCATGTGGATGTATAGTATACGTATATGAGGACTAATAACATACATCCTCATGAAAGTGAATAAATATAATGCTATACAATTGGGAAAAATAAAACAAATGTAAAGAGATGAAAAGGTCTCTCACATTTTTAGTACTAAAAGCCATGGTCATAGGCTGCTTTCCACTACTAAGACAGTGAAAAAGAGAAAATCTGCTGAGCATCTGAATGTGATACATGAAATGAATTTGCAAAATATTATCCATAAATGTATACATCCAGCAATGTATCTAGAGTATAAACTAATGAATATGACAATAAATATATTTACTTTACAGCAATGTATGCATAATATACTATGAATGTCTTAATCTTGCATAGCTCAGAAAAAAATACACTATGTAAGCCATTGCAAGATTTAATTGTAGGTTTATCTTAAGAAAGCTTTTTTCCATAAATATTTCATAATTCCATAAATTTTTAACATATATTGAAACCACTTTTAGCTTATTGCACTCTGAATTTTGTTATTTAGTCATTTGACCCATGGTACTTTGACCCGAACTTGATACCAATTCTGATCAATTATTTACAAGTAAAATCATTTGATATCACTTCTTTCAAAACTTGTAATTCCAATAATTAATAAAAAATTATTCCTTATGATTCTAAAATAGCTACTTTTTATAACACTTAGTTGACAGAAATGATAGATTAAATCAATTTCATTAAGCTGTTCTGCACAGATTCTAAGCCATTCATAGTTTCTACCATTCATTTAGGCACATTTGAAATATCTAGAGGTCCTCACTGAATACAAAGTTATATGAGTTTATCAAAAATGACCTAAATTTTTAGAATCATAATAATATTTACCTTTCAGAAATAATTTATCACTAACATGAAGATTTTGGCTGATTATGTAATATCTCTTCGGTGTTTTGTTTTGCAATTCATTATATCTCTACAACTTGGGGACAGAATAATAATCTTTAATATCACAAGTGTGATAGCACTTATATACTATTAGAATCACAACATATTTACTACTTCTATACATGGATTAAAAACTGAATTGATAAGTAGTTTACATTTTTATTAAAAATTTTGAAATATATGCACTCTTAATTTGATTAAATTTTGAAAAGTATAAAAGGAAAATTTTATAACTATAAGTCTTCTTTCCAAAATTTGGTCTTAAAATTTACCTACTTTAGAATAAATTTAAAAATTTTATTTACTTAAAAAATCATTCACTGAGAAATATAAAATAGAAACTTGAAAACATCGGAATTTGCAATTATACCCCAATAAGAATATTCATGCTTACTTCCTATCCTCTTCTTGTAAATTTACACAATTTAATGAAATAAAAATTGAGAACATGAAATGCATTAAAAAATGAAAGAAGGAATTGAAAATATTTTTTCATTAAACATGAAATTTGCAACTAGATTTATTCCTTGAGAAAATTATTAACTAAATAACTTTTGAACAAATCTTGAATCAAACCAGAGATTTACTTCTGATGCAATATTTCACAGTTCAATTTTTAAAACAAAAACGATTCAGATGTTAGTTTGTGATATTGATAAACATAATATACTTATAGAATAATATGATAACATACTTAGGAGAACATTTTCACTGAAAAATGGTTGTGTATGTACTTTAGTCAAAACGTTCTCCGAAGTATGAAGTTTTGATCAAAATTTTTAAAATTTACAGAAAGAGTAAAGTCATTAATGCCAACACTGAGGGATTAAATATTTGCTTGAAATAAAGAAGCAAACATGTGTTTACTAAAATAATTCAGGATATTAACTTAGGTCAACTTGTATCCATGAAATTAGTTATTCATTGACACTGTAGCAAGGTTAAAAATTAATTTCAGTATTGAATTACCACAAAAGTGAATCTACTAACTGATTTAATGTGATGGGTTAAATTTGTAAAACCAAAGAAACATAAACCTTCTCCAGCTCTTTTGAATACTAAAAATGACGTAATTTCATAATTCATTAAAAATTAAAATATTTATTTATAACTACCATTACCTCCACTCCTTCTAAGAAAGGACATAGATATAAAAGTTAGCTCACAAAAGAAATGAATTTAATAGTTCTATACTAACTTAATACTAGTTTCCCTTGAAGTGCTGGTTAAAAAAAAAACGTCTATGACAAATTTTGAATTGTAAGAAAGTTAGCAAATTCTACCGAAACAATTATAATTTTTTATTTACATCTTAATCAAGAATGATTTTTAATTAAACAAAAGCACTAATACAGTAAACCCACAAAAAAAACTGTGAAAGAATTACGACATCTTATTCAGTGTAAAATTAGCAAGTACTTTACATAAAAACATCTGATAGCGCACAAATCAACACCTGCAATTGATTTCTATTCAATGTTTGAATTACTTCAACAGTGTAATTTTTATGGTATGAAATAAAAATATCTCAATATCAAATAAAATTCAAGATAAAGGTAAAATAAAGATTTAAATTAAAGCTCAAGATGACATACCTGTAGAAATAGATTTCTTAAACAGTAGGATCCTCAGTTGATAATGTACAGGTTGCCACCACTTGTCACGATGCTGAGTTTCCTTAATTGAAATAATACAGTTCATAGAAGTAAGAGACTTGGTGGGAAAGTCAAAGATTAGTATACGATTCACATTGTGGAGAGTACACAATTCAATTATTCCTCATACCCTTGAGGTGTGATTTTGAGGCATGAAATTTAACAACTAAAATGAATAGAAATGACTTCAAAATTAATCTAACTTTTCAAGCTATGTAAAGTCTTTCTTAAAAAATGATGCATGACTCTACAAAGTTGGCCTATTCAGTATTGTTTTGATAGCCTTTATAATATTTATACCCTATTGCTACAGAAAATTTTAATAATATTTCTTTCATACAGATAACGATATATTGAGAACAAATATTTAATGAAATAAAATATTATAGCTTTAATGAATAGATGAAGGATCTAAATTGAATACAAAAATAAAATAGACTGAATCCATTATCACTATACATGACCAAAAAGTTGAAATATACTTTCTTATAGATGTTGAAGTCAATATTGTGAGACAATTATTTCATACCTCAACAAGTAATACTGGCAAATGCAAAATTCATAATGATTAGTTTGTGTAAAAGCTAGTCATTAATCTTTATTTTGTTCTAAATTCATTCAACAGAGCAAATAAATTAAAATCAGTTTGTTAGAAAACTATATTAAATATTTTTTCCAAGTATTCAAAATTCTAAAGCAATATAAATATCACCCTCTTAATTCAATACTGCTTGAATGTTTATACCTCTCATTATTGTTCTAATGTGCATAACTCAGGTTTAACCTTGGAATTTATTTTGATAAATTAGGACATTTATCCTTTCAAGAATTAAAGGCAATCATAAGAAGATGCTAATGCAATTCAGGAACAATAAGCAAATATAATATATTCATTACAACAAGCCTTGAGAAGCTTCAGTGCAATATTAAAATCCACTTCAAGTTTTTCTGCTAGAAATTTACATTCAAACATTTGACAAGCCAAAAATTCTCTCAAAATATCAAATAACTATTTTACATATCTGTGCTAAGTAATGATCCTTTAATCTTATGTGAAGAAGCTTTGCTCTGCATAATAGGTGAAATAAATTATCTTTTTGTCATATCTAGATAATTATTTTCATGACTCATTAACAAACTAAAATAACCACCATAATCTACAAATAATAACCAATAAGTAGCCACTTACAAGAAGTAAGCGATTAAAAAATGCTTAATTTAAAATCTGAGTGCCCCAAATTGAACTTTATAATATCTTGAATTAGGCAAGCAGATTTAGAAATACATTTCCGCTTATCTCATAGTGAAAGATCATTATATAGAAGTCTAGAATATATTTGAGCGCTTTTCCAGATATTAATAGTAAAGAAGGAGATACATATTTTTCTTCTAATACAGAAAAACAAGTTTAACGGACTCTTTTCCATAAATTTATCCCTGAGTGACTCCAGACAAACTGAGGTTCTATATTGTCATTAATATTAATGTATCATATTAAGTTCAGACTTTACTCATCCAAATGAAATGGCCTTCAAAAATTTCAATTGTCAGTTCAGAATAAATATTTTTCTTTGACAACAGTTAATATTTCCTTAGTCTTTTTCAGAACTAATGCAGAAAGTTGGCATGTATGGTATCTATTAGAGAAAGTGAATGATATATTGACAAGTATAATCAAAATTGATCCCTAAATTAACCACTGGTTTACTATGTTGAAAATAAGATGCAAAATAATGCTAGTTTGAATCCATTTGCATTTTCCAAAATTTCTTCTGTAAGAATGTTTTCTCTTACTCTGGATTTTCCCTCTGTAAGGCTTAAGTTAAGTTTTCAAAAACTCAAGTTTCTCATTCTAAGGCCAAACTCAGCTGAAAACTGTCAAATTGTCATAATGTAAGTAATTAGTGTTATAATTATACTTCAACATAACCAGTTGCAATCATAGAAATATTTATCTAAAAGATTTACCTTTTAATCATGAATACTTTCTTTGAAATATCAGCTCTAATTGATCTTCATATATCTGATGCTTCAAAAAGCCTGGAGTAGACAGAGGAATGCTCTTAGTTTGTCTAGGTTATCAGTTTTTAAAATAATTAAATACTGAGAAACAAAATGATTCATTTTGTCATATTCTGCATGTTACATCATTAATTTTACTTCTTTGATCACATAATTCTAACTATGATTCACTTTCATTAAATAAGCTACCCCACAATTCTATACATATTTTAATACAACATAAAATACCTCAACAAATACAGACTAAAATATGCTAGACTGATTTACATCACAATTTTATGTTTTCTTTAAAATAAGTAATAATAAAGAAATTTCAATTAATTTTACAGCTGAAACATTATAATTTCAAATATGGAAAAGAATATTTCATAATTTGATGTAATATAAACAATTTGATAAATAACCTTTTGAATTATAACTGACAGGAATTTAAATCAAAGACAACTTAATGCTGTATACCTTTTCAAAGTATATTATATTTACTTCACATTGAAAAAAGGTATCTCTAATGTTTTACTATGACTACCAAAAATTTTACATAGTTTTTAGAGGATTTTTCCCAGTATTTATTAAACAAAATTATCAAAAGAGTTGTTTGATACAGAACCATAGCACCAAGCAACTAACAAAAATATAACTATGAAATCACACATAATCTATACAGAAAAGAACATCTATTTAGACATGGAAATATAAACATATTGAATGATTTCTGGAAAGGTCAGCTTTCTCGAAATAAGAGAATGGTTATTTTAAGGATTTGCTCACTATGATAGGATTGGTAACTAGGTCACTGAGCAAACCTCATTATGCATCCTTCAATGACATATAATTATATTGTTACCATAAATCAGAGGTTCTTTTCAAAATCACAACTCTGATTTAATCACCACCATATCACAGGGGAACACTTCTTGAGGTACATACCTTATATTCATTCGATTCCATCTCAGTACATAATTATTTATGAATGCCAAGGTGTACCAGCAAGGAATCTATTAATGTACAAACTGTAAGTTACCAGTATTATTGAGCAGCATCTATGGCTTGTGAAAAAATATTTATCTAGCAAAAAAATTGTTTCAATGTTGATATATTAGGATTCATTCCAGTTTAACATTATGGACACAGTATACTAAAACATACTGGCTGAATACTTATACATTCAAAAGAAATAACATAAGATGATTATAATACAATTTTAAACAAGGTAGGAATCGCAACTTAACTTAAAAAAAGGACAATAATATTTTAGATCACCTCACAACTTCAACTCAATTCTTCAAGTTCATCAAAAATGCATAACCTAAATTCATCCTGATCTTTGCTAAAAAAATATTGATAAAATTACTTTTGGCCCATTGCTTTACGTAAGTACTCAGCCAATATATTCATTCAAAGTGTTTAGAGTTTGCTGGTACATTTTTGTAATTCTTGTACTGAAACTATAGGCAAAAGTAGAAATATCTCCAGTGATATAGTATTTTTGACTAACCAATTTTCAGTGCCAGAAGGAAATTTTAACATAATTCTATCTCCAGCCAAACAGGCTCGTTTAATTCATCATGATCCAACTCCCTTAAATTCTCAGTCTCAGTGGTAACAGTATCTTTGCTTTTGGGATAAAAATATATAAAAAATTAGATTCAATGGATGATTCTGTATGAAATCGAAAGGATGGAATATGAAGGGATGATAGGAGTGAAAAATGGGTTTAAATTAAGGGTTAAAAATGAGAGTAAAAAGTACTCCCACTAATTCCTTTGAACATAACAGGGTTGAGATGTTTGTGCACCTGACAAACACTTGGAGCTTCAGGAACATATGCGAAGAGTGGGTAACTTATGGAAACGCTCCAATGTATTACAGTGTTGGTCCTTATGACCTACAGTCTTCCTATTTTTAGTACAATAGTATCTGTATGGTAATAAATTTCATTCAAATGAAAATATACAATGGAAAATACTTTTGACCCTATTTTCACGTGCTTGGCAATGCAATGGAGAGAAATGCAGTTGATTAACATAAATCTATTTAAATATATATTAAGTTCTTTGAAGAATATATACACAGAAGCATTGGAGATGACAATTATGTCAAAAACAATGCCGTTAAATCAAATAAATTACAGGCACACTGGTTAAGTGCACAATCTGTCATCAGGAAGATGCGAATACAAGTAAAGTGCAGTGCGACAAAGAGCGAACATAAGTACATGAAACAAACTATGTATTCTGAGATGAGTTTCACCTACCATCTTTACTCAATTTACCAGTCTTTACCCAATTCATACCAGTTTAGCAACATAATGTATTCCAAAACTTTCATTTTAGAAAATTAATTTTCTTATACCTTTGAAGCATAACTGTTCATACTTTTACAACAAAAAAAATTGCATAACAAAAAACCGGTGTAAGAACACACTTAATATAAGAATTATCCGCATTAATATGAATGCAAAAGATAACAAATTTAATCAAATACTTTGGATGAATGTATCTTTTGTGTGCCAAATGTATTGGCATCCCTAATCTCTAAGACAGAACTGGTAGAAACTGTTGAAGAGGTAAATAGGAGGGAAAGCCTCACAGCCTTTCAGACAAAAGTCTTCTCTTGTAGTCCTTGGTCACACCTTTTCTTGAATAGTCTTTGAATGATGGGGTTTGACTGAGGTTAAATTAAATGGGTGGAACTTTAAGACTTAATTATTGATAGTGTATAAAGAAGAGAGGTGCAGGTGGGCAGAGCATATCATCTTTGCCTAAAACCAGGAAGGGACTACAGAGAGAATATAATATTCCTTTCTTGCACAATACTCAAACAAAATGGTTGACAGAAATTCTTTGATGTGCACACTGATTTCAAATTGCCCAATCCTGATCTATAATTTACGCACATTGCTACCATTTTCACACACTGGCACACTTATATACAGTGGGATCTAAATTCCTTTCCATCAGTGGTGCATTGGTGAGCAATGACCAACATGACTCAAGGTGACATTCAACTGATTGATTCCTAACATTGCTGCATCACCTGGAATAATGAAAGAAAATTCTAGAATTATAGGCCAAAGAAACATTCTAAAATGGCAGAGCTATAAACGATAATTTAGAAAGCACTTTTTGAAATATGCTCTACTATATTTCAGAAATTTTAAGTATAATCATATTACTTCTGCTCCTAATCAACTCAAGGAATAACAGCCGAGATAAAAGTAGGATAAGACCTGTATTGTAAGACCCAAAATTTTCTAATTTTCCCTAGCTAACTGTGTTATAGAGCGGTTCATGCTTTTAGATGGAAAGTGTGAATAATCTTACAAGTCAGACATTCAGAAAGGCCCATAGTATCTCTGGTATTTAACATACTAGCTCATAATTAGCAAGTGTAAGCAATCAGAAAATGGGATATTTGGGTTTGAGAAAAGATAGTTCAATTTTGTCATGGCCATTATACTACAATTATACTTTTGCAGATTACTGAAGATGTTTAGAAGTATATAGATAAAAAACTATAGAGAATAACACAATCCCTAAGAAAACATGTAGTTAATAACATGTTTCACTAACAGGAATAGCAAGACTTCAGATTTCATTCCATTTTTGTTTGATTGAATTTAGAAACTTCACACTCACTAATACTTTCATATCAATATATAAAATACATACCCTTCTCTCTTGATGGATTGTGGAGCCTCGGCAAGTCCCTTTACTTTTAATCGCTCAGCTGTCTTTAGGAAGGCTGGAAGTTGCTCTTGTGAAACATTAACCTCTCCTGCATACATGAATTCCAAGATAGCTTGCAGATGTCCGTATGGTACATCCTTCAGAATTATAATAGGATGTTTTGATGGATTTTCCTTAAAAATATTAACAGTTCCCCAAGAATTAAAAATTTGGATGAAATTAAAACATCGAGGATCGAATATTAATAACTGAAATCTTCATTAAACTCAGTTACTGAAAATAAATTAAGATGATTCTTGCCATGAAAAAAAGGACTTGGATGGTGTTAACTAACAAAAAATTGAGTGGCAAAGTTCTAGCAGTCATTCAGTCTTAAAATCATATTAACTATCTAATTAATTGCGAAAATAATTTATATTACTCATGATTGTCACTAAAAATTAACTTTTTTTAAAGATGCATCAAAAATTATAAAACTTAAATTTGATACGAGGTAAGTCCCTGATAAATGTTAAGTCTTAAAAAAGTTAAGACGCAATCATAATTTAAAGTTGTTATTTAATTGATAAGAAAGAAGTTCGATATTATTATTTATTTACTTGGAGTGGTATTATAAGAATGAGTCTATCACCCACATGTGAAAACACCTCAGAATTATGGTGAAAAGTTAACCAACTGGATATTTTCTATGATTCAAACACTTTCAGTGTCAAATAAATAAAAATATTCAGTATCACTTATACTTACTTCCAATAAAGATTTGAAGTACGGACTGCATGCTGACAGAACCATTTTGTGAGCTTTACAGGTTTGACCCTCGCATGCAAGGGTTACATCCGTGAAACTTTTCTCATCCCTCAGATGTTTGAAAGATGATACCATATTAGATTGGAAATCATTCCATTTGAGGTAGAATTTCTGTGGTTCAGACATTTTGGGTTCGGAGGCTAACCAATCTCCGGGGTAAAAATTTCCTTCTACGATAAATAATTGGAATTTGAAAGTTTTAATTAAAAATAAACATATTTGTGAGGATTGAATTGAAAGTTTAACTAATTGAACCCAGAAAGAGGCATGAGAAAATAAAAAACAAGCCAAGAATCCATTCGTTGTCATCGATATGATATAATAATAAGATTAAATTGAAAAAATATTTCACATGCAGAAAATGAACATGTAAACAAACCCTTACCCTGAAAAGATAAGGAATTAGAGACAATCGCTTTCATTTTCTTGGCATCCACGTAACGAATATAGAAAGTTACTCTCTCATGCAAAAAATGTCAAACCAATATTTCACAATCTGAACTATGTAACTAAAAGATTTTAGAAATATGGGTTTTAATATTATTTAAAAATCCGATTAAAAATGAGATATTCAACATAAACAATGGATAATTATACAAACCAGTAGCCAGCTTCAATTAAGTAGAGCAAGCCAAAAACAAAACTATACAAACTGTACTGACACCTATCGGGTGAAAATAAGATATTCCGACTCTCAAGTGTTCTGTTATCTTTCTTTCACAAATAAAGCGTATTTATTTACATATTCTACACGTTTGTTCAAAAGTAGGGGAAAAGAAAATTTTATCTAAAATAAATCAATACTCAGGTTCTCAATACTTCTTGTTAGCGCTTATCCTTTTCACCTTTACAAATGGTGAATGTCCGAGTGTTATGTCATCATTTATTGACCCCATTTGTGTGGTATTTTCAATAGCACCCATCATTCAATCTCATACGCAATTTCCAACAAATGAGAAATTTATTGACTCGATTGGGCAGTATTGTTTAAAAGCTGACTGCTAAATTAACTGAAAATTCTCAATTCTTTCTTGTCTGCTGAACATTCGATATTTGCATCACATTGTAAGCTACAGTAATTAATAAGATTAATATGCTATTTTCAGTGGTCGTATCCATTTCATTTTCTCAGAAGCAGAGGTCTTATAAATAATTAAAAGTCTTCCTGCGCTGCATTACAGAAACGGATCAAGGGATACAATTTTCCGAAATTATTTTAATTGAAATCGCAGCCGTATCATTTAAGCATAGCTCGTGATAAGAAACCATGGATTAGTTATTGATTCTTTGTTAGGAATTACTTGTCAAATCTTTAGATGGCTGAGCTTAAATAATTTTCTGATACGTACTGCGATTTCCATGAGTTAATTTTGTATATTTTCATTTCAGTTAACTACACCTTGAGAAGATAACGTAGTAAATGATTTGAACGTTTCATTTACTTCACATGTCATTTGATCATTTGTAAGGTTCATAGACATTATAAGTTCATCACTTTCCTTATCATTTTTCATCTACGTCGTCTTGATCACCTTTTATCTGATGAATTTGAATGGTTAAGATACCAAAAAATAAAGGCCATGTATTTGCAATGATGTTTTTTGTTTTTCATGAATAGTTTATTTATTCATGCCTTTTTTCTTTTGTGTATATTATTATAAAAGAACATTTTTAAACATATAATTAGACATGTATTCCCTTATCATGCTTAACAGGAGCATGAGTATGTACCTTTGTTTTTCATTATAAATTAAATAATTTATCAATGTATTCAGTTATTTTTCCCAGAATTATCATCTTACAAATTTTCATCCCTTAAGATGCATTTTACTTGAACTCATTGTTCAGTTCTTGTGTCAGATAAAGGAAATATTAGAAAGGTTACCTGGAAAAATAGGAAGTTTAAAAGAAAATGATTGCTGAATGAGTAGGAAGTAGGTGTTGATTGTTTTGGATTGAAGTTTTTGGTATGTATGAGATGTAGCACACTTATTTTATAGAATATCTATTTTGATTATCTTTCAAATTGCTTTGATGTTGACTGATCATGGAAAAATGTACAAATAGTAATGATTTTTCTTTTAAGTACAATATAATATATGCCATCTTTGCAGCCACTGCTAAACTGATAATGCAAACTTTTAACTCGTAAATTTTATTTATTTTAGTAATTATCATATTTTATACATTGAATGTAAACAAAAAATCTTTTACCAAACAGTACAAAAAACAGTGATGTACAAACTTAGTAAATTCTATCAAACAAGAAATATCAGCTGGCTGTTAATGTCTTTAACGAAAAAAAATTTACACACTGTGTCTTGTCATTAAAATCTGTAGAAAGATGATTACAAAGAGTAGTAAAAAGCAAATATAATGGCTGATTTTGAGCATTGGTCATTGATTTAGCTTAGAAAGAAAGTAAGTACAAAATAAATAATAGGTCATAAAATTATTATGATGTAATGGTGTCCTGTTGTGTCTTCTCTCCTACATTATCTTAAGGCTCAAATAATCAATGCAAACCTTAAAATGTAGAGTGGCTATGCTGCACAGTAGCCAAATTTAGTAATTAAAAATCCATTGATAAGAAATCAGTTCCATAGATATTAGTAATGGTAATCATTCTTATTTAATCCTCTATTGTCATTGACTATTAGAACTAGCAGTTATTCTGATATACATATTCACTTGCGAGCAAAGTGATGGGATTGGCAAAGATAAAAAGCAAATGAAAATTAAGGATAATTATTATTGATGAATAAATTATAGTAAACATAAACAGATATAATAGGAAAGCACACAATTAGTTTCTGTCAAATATAAGATTTTTCAATGTAAATAGAACTCATCTATCTGTACAAATACCAACAAAAAGTATTTCCGTCCCATAAATGGTATTTTAAAATTTTCCTGAGTTGATTTTAAAATCCCAATTATTCCACTGCACCAGTTAAGTTTCCTAAAAGAGCCTTTTAGAAACAATAATCTGTGATAGGAATTGAGAGCCAAAACAAAGCCAATAAACTTTATAGCATTTTAGGTAAATGGCTTCACCAAATATATTCCCCAACTTTCTTTGAGGTTGCTCAAAGTTACTCATTGCATTTCACTCCTCAAGTACACTTACATAATATTTATATATTGAATAAGTCCTCTAGTAGTACTCAATTTTATTCTAACAGAAGTTTTCTGTTGAGAACATCTTTAACCTAGAAGCACCCAATGAATGCTTTCCACAGTTTTCATTATGCAGACTTCTTAAAATTCTTCTTTTGCAGTTATTTTTTATAAAATAGGAAATTAATTGGGTTTTTGAGGATAATTGTGATGCTTTATGCTCCTCAAAAATTCCCTAATGATAAGAAAGTCTAAATATTTGATTTACATACATTTTCTTTATTATTTAACCTAAATTTCCTCTAATAACATTAGCAAGAAGTATCATTATTTTTAGAATCTTTACTCTGCTATGGCGGTACTATTGAGTGTCTTCTGTAAAGATTAATCATAATTATTGTCAGCTATAATTGGACTTAATTTCCAGATGATTGAAAATGGAATTTTAGTCGGTAAGAATTCTCTATTTTTAGTATTATTCAAAGAAATCATCATAATTTTACAAAAGCTTCAATCTGAAGTAATCATAATATCTATTACCTTTAATCATCAATCTAATCTAAATTTTAAGCCATAATGTTTTACCCACTTCATCTTATTCTCTCCTTCCCTATTATTTTTCTCCTTGACTATTTAATTTCCTCTTGTTCATCCATCCTCATTCCTAGTATTATGTATACTTTGCTTCACTATTTAGTTTTCAGGGCTAATCTATTTTTACTGCTCATAAATTTGATAGATTATAACTGTATTCTGTTTCTTGGTCTTAAATGGATACATTCCTCCATTCATAAGCAGTATAGTTTGAATATCAATATTTCTTTCTCTGGAATATATGTGGATAGCAAAATTCAATCTGGAAAGTTTCTGTTTCCACTTTTATTTTTAGCAAATATTACAATCTGATGCAACTTTGGCTAACTTAGTTTCAATTTCAAGCTGTTTCTTATATGATTTGAATGCCGGTTTTGTATTACTTCATACATGATTATTAATACAACTGACTACTGTTTCCTTGGCTATATTCTCAAATAAATTTCAATGGCCAGTAACATTCTAATTTTAACAAAGATCAACTAGATATTTTTTATTTCTAGGTTTGCAAAATGGTTTGTAAAGGTAAATAACAAACTATAATAATGTACTGTGTATGTTATAGGTTTAATTTTAGTTGAAAATTTAAGGATTATGAATTAGCGATGAAGAATATTAGTCTATTTATGATGGCATCTCCCCTCCTTTCACTTACTCTTAAGTAATTACAAAAAATGTATTCTTTACTTCAGTAAACCAGCATTTTTTAACATATATCTGAGTACATTAATTTAAATTATTTACTTACCATAGATATTCAATTCAGTTCGATTCCATTATTATTTACATTCAGAAGGTATTGAATGTTTATTAAGGAAAAGAGTGTAGATGATGGGGCATAGAGCTTGGTTATGGGTGTTGAAAAAGAAAAATGAATTTAAGAAATGAGATGTAATTTATTGTCAATAATAGAGCTTTCTCATGAGATATTTAGCAAAAATTTTTCTCTTTGATAGTTATAGTATATATGTTTTGATAACCTAGGCAATTTTAAAATTCTTGTGCATTAATTTTAATTGCTAAAATAACTTAAGCTTAAACTTAACTTTAAATTTATTGAAGATTATTTTAATTGATTACTTCCATTGATTGAAAAGTGAATAAAAAATTTTAATGTATAAATGTAGGTGAAGAATATGGAATTTAAAATTTAAAAAATTAAATATTTTATACACCTCAAAGAATGTTCACCTCTCCTAAAGTACATTACCTAAAAGTAACATACTGAACTTACTTTTCCTTTTGCATTTTTTTGCCTCTGTTGATTGTATTCAGTGATTTATTTTTAAATTACCTTATCAGCAAAAAAATGCAGAAATGATTGAAAGTTATACTACTTTGCCTGATGTTTCATAAACATGGTATGAAATATATAGGAACACTTCTTTTGCTGTACACATAGAGAAAGGTTATTTTATAAAAGATGGGATAGCTCTCCCATTTCTGGATTATTAACTTAAAAAGAAAGCCTGGAAATGTTTCCTAGGTTACCTAAGGTTACTCAGTTATGATACTTAATATTTTGTATGAGTAAATTTGCATTTTCATATGTTCCAGCTTTCAAATAAATTGTTTCACAATTATATATCACCATGTATTTCTGAAAAAATAGTGATTAGTCTGACAGGTAATAGAACATCTACCCCTAAATTTCACAATCTCAAAAAAATGAACTTTGAATGTTTGTTGCCTTAAATATTCAATATTTTAATAGAATAAAACTGAAAATATTTTTAATGGTTCTATTTCTATATGCTACAGTATTTAACAATCTTATTTATCTTGATGAATGCATAAATAATATATTGATTTTTACAATTAAATAAATTCGGAAAGATGAGTTCTAAAATGAGCAGTGAAGCAAAAATGTAAAGAAAGTTGAAGACAAAGACGAGCAATTTGTGATGCACCCTCAGGTGCTAGATGATAGACAAACTTATGTGTGTGAGGTTATGAGGCCAAAACAGTTTGCATAGATAATCTAGCTTAAAATACAGACTGTTTTCTCTTTTTTATTCTTCCAACAAAATGAAGCTGGGAATGATTATAATTAAAAGAAAGCCATTTAAGAATGGAATGGAATTTATTCCAGGTATAGTTATACACACTTCCAAAGTAAAAATCAATTGAATTGTAGCACTCTTTAAATTATCATGGAAATCAACGCCATAGACAGATAGAAATACACACATTATGATAACTTCCTTGACTTAAAGTAAAGATTAACAGATATGTATGGCAGGCGCAATTCTTAATGTACACTCACATTCAAAAAGAATATAGCAACAATATTGTCTTACTAAAAGTGTTGAGTGGGTCTTGGAAGTGCTTTTAAATTATTAACTGTGATCTACACAACAGTTGACAAATGTATGGTCTACAGAGCATTCTTACTATAGATATAAAGAAAACTAGCAATTGCAAATTGTAACAGTAAAATGAATGGCAAATGTGCATATCCAATGTTTTTGTTCATAAGATATAAGAAAATTTCTGAGACCTGACAGTAGCTCCCATTTGACATGAAAAAACAAAACTGTTTTTACAAAACGTTTGTCAGGAAATATGAATTTCCACAGTAACATGGTTTAAAGGGATTGCACTTCAAAGAATTTTCTTAAAAGACCATGATTTCCAAGTGTGGCAAGTCCTTTGTCTGAACCAACAAGATAAAAGATGAAACTAACAACATCACAATTGTTGCTTGCTGATTATTGCATAAATATGCCCAATATAGTCCACTCTTTATGTTGGACAAATTATCACAAACCATGACATAGCGTAGCACCTATTCATAACTGGACAGTAATTAGCTGTACATTTTCAATTCAATCAGAATGAATAGAAATTTCACTATGCTTCCATGTACATCAAACCATTTTAATGAGCCAAATGTTGGAATTTACAGAGAAAACTGCATCTGTATAAAGATTTCTACATTTCACTTTTAGTGGAAAAGAGTCATTTTAAAAATCTGACATACCAAAGCAATACATTTGCATGATTATGAAACAAATACCCATAATTTATGTCCGCAGATAATTATTACCTTGCTGATCAGAATGCCAATGTGATGCATCATTAATGTACTGTTCCATTGAATTTCAAGACAAATGAAAGAATGGGGCATTTAATGAAATTTAGAATTTAGATGACTCATTCCTTTCTTCTGACAAGTCAGTTTCTATTCCACAGAAAATATACCACCTTAAGTTCAGTTTATTGACTTCAGATGCTAATTTCAGCACACTTTTCTAGTTTCATGTCACAAAACCACTCCAGAGGTGGATATCCAGTACATGGTCCTCCTCATTAACTGTAACAATTTTAAAGCTGCACAGAAAATAGTTATTTTTACATTTTCAACTTTCTGTGCAGGGATGACACTCAGAAAAATCAACTTCCTTATTGGCTGATACATGAGGTAGATCTCATCGACAATCTCTTACGAATGTTTCACAATTCATGAGTGGAACAAGTTATTAACTTGAGCAAAAATAAAGTAAACAATAATAAAAATTAAAACAACAACATAAGAAGAATCTCATTTCAATCAAATAAAATAATATAATCATTCATAACGTGGGTGGGATGGTGCAAGACCTCTAGGAGAAAGCATATGCAATGAGTTTTAGGACAAAGACAAATGAAACTGATTTCCTTTGTTTTATTGCTCATTAGCACATCACTTCCTACAATCACATGCATTTCTCGGTTATTTATACTGGTAAAAAAATAAAAACAAACATAGGAATTTGGGGTGGTGTCATTGAACAACAAGAGACTCCACCGTTCATTAGCATTGATAAAACTAATAAAATAATATATATATATATATTATATTTCCAATATTTATAAGAATAATATACATTTGTGGAAGAAGTTTTGTTTGAAATATTCCATAACTCTGGTGAGCACAGGTCATGAGATCATTTTTTTAAATCTGAAGCACCACATATACCTGATGTCTTTTGCAACGCCATAATTTTGATAGATGTCATGGGTGTGCACTTGATTCAAATGAAGATGAAACTAACTTCCACATCGGCATGAAAAAAGATCTTTCTGTTTAGTTCCTAACTATACATTTTGTACAAACTCCAATGTAAACCTCTCATACTAAAGTATGATTCAATTTTGAGAAAATACTGGTTTTAAAAATCATTCCAGCCTTCGGAATTTAAAAATTTTCTCAATTTTTAGATTTCAACATTTCTCAATTTATCCTTTACAAATTAAATGCAAAACGGTTTATTATGCTCTAAATATTGAGGTAACTGACGGTATGATAAAATGGTAAGAATTACTTTTTTCAAGAAAGAATGGTACACTCCCGATTCTTATAAAGATGATAAAAATCACCTCAAACAGTCAGTTAACATGGAAATGACTCACAGAAAACTTATGAAAGGAAAGTTTATGAAAGTATCAGTTCAGGCCAATCCCAATATCTAATTTCATATTTATCTAATAATTCAAATAATGTTATATTAAGAAACGGTTTTGGTGAACAATTATTATTTATGAATGTGTTTAAACACTAAAAATGATATTATGGAAACTAAACCTAAATAATCATTAATTTAAATAATTCAAAAAAATCGAAATTCCCAATGCTACTAAAACTGTATTCCAAATTCATTTTCATTGAAGACCAGATTTCAATTGCAAATTTGTTCATCCAAATAGTTTTATCTCATTGACAATAATAATAAGGTAAGTTGATTTGGGATTAGCTGAGGAGGGAAATAAACCATTGAATGGAAGCTACAACATTCTCTAGGTCATTCGACCGTAAAATATGAAAGGATTAAATTGATTGTACAGTATTTCCATTTTCATCTCCCATGGGAAGCTATCATCATTAACTCTAGTGCCTCATCTTCTCCGGAGTATGTTTCTGTGATATTCGAATACGGGGGAGTGCATATCTGAGCAATTAAAACTTACGCAAAGTGAGAAATGACAGTAGTGGAGACAAAGATAATTATTTTAGAGGAGTTACATTTTTTGGGATAGCCACCATTACGAGCAGCGATAAAAACCCAGCAATAAGAGATGAAGAGACCATCCAGGCCAAAACAGCAATCTCACATTTAAGTACACAATCAAAGTATTTTTTTAAACCTTCCTTTACCACTAATTAAGAAATAAAACCCTGAAAGATAATCTCCCCACAATATACATACATTCACGCACACTCACGCTCCCACATTCACCTTCAAATGCTGAACTTATAGTTGTCCTTTTTAAAACTTTTGAAACATCCTTTTCGTCAAAGGTGATATTTGTTGTCCTGAGCTGAACTATGGGAATCTTGTAGTATCATTCATTGTCCGTAAATGAATACCGGTCCCATTTTATCAGTCCTAATAAACAACAATTATTGCTAGCGATATAGTTCGTCACACAACCACCAGATGCCCTTTTTGTACGTTTGGAGAAATACGCAACGTCATCTTCGCTTGCCCATTATTGCAGCTACAACTGTCTATTCCTTGCAACACTTCTAACCCATCACCACGAAAGCGTGATAACATCCATATCATCTTCTTTGTTTGATGGGAAGTGAACTTTTCCAGACTACGAAGCTCAGTCACAGGGAAGCTAGAGGCATGACGCGATTATACGGTGACAGTGAGCTAGCCACTTCGACTGTTGCCAACAGGCCAAAGAGATCCTGACTGGCGAACTACCAACTTCACTTCTTGTCCAGATCCTTAGGCTTCGTGTCCATAGACTGAGACGAAGTGACGGATGTGACATGCGCGTTTCCTGATGGATACATTTTCTCTAGATGCTTTAGAGACTCAGTCAAGAAATTCTGAAAAGTATAAGAAAGGATGATATCAGTATTGAACGAGGAAAGGTTTCATAGGAACAAAAAAATACAAATAGCACTTATGAAAATAGTAGTGATACCGTATTATACTCTGAATAATAATGATAATAAAACATATTAATGAACTTTAAATTTCACAAGTAATCTATAAGACCCTTCAACAGGAGGAGGAGTCATGTAACAACTTAATCGCTTCCTTTATTGTTGCATGGAGAAATGAAATTTACAAACTTCAGGACCAAAAATGGCTTAATCGGAAAACAAATCAGGGAAGCCATTTTAAATATGACATCAAATGCCAAAAAAATAAATAGGAATGATCTTAGTTGCATTTATTAGGAATTATATATTGCACATAAGTAATTATCTAATATGAACTTTATGAAGAAATAGTTAAAGATCCCTTACTTGTATTGCAGTTAACGCGGCAACGATTGCAGGGCTCCCAAAACCATGCGTGATGAGGGAGAAGTGCGTAAGATGCCGTTGGATACTCGGGTCTAGGATTATCTGAGGCCGGGTGTTGCATAATGGTGATCGATCCTGGTTCAGGAGGTCCATTAACTCTTTGGTCACTTGCCTGTAAAACGAGGAAAATGCATTTCTATGAGCCAAACACGAAATGATAGTACATATAGATTATAGTTGCAATTCAGAACAATTATTGGACATATTTTAAGTAATCGATAGAAGAGAATGATACCGTCTTTCGTTCATTAGTAATTGAAATGAAAAATATGCAACAAGGACAAATTGAGATGGATTAAGGATGCCAGAAGAACTTTAAGGGTTTCGTATTATACAAAGATGGATATATTATCCTTCCAAAAGGTATACCGTTGTACAAAATAAATAAGTATTAAGGAAAGGCGTTGAAATTACCAGTGAATCATTCTTCATTCACGAATTTTTATAACTTCTACTAATTATTTCATTCTTTCGTATGTAAAATACTAAAAAAATGTACAACAGAAAGAATACTTTTCTATTAGGACTATCCTTTGTATTTATTGAACTATTTATTTGATAAAGGAGCAAATTTTTTGATCGTTTTTAACTAAAGAGCAATTGACCCCATGAAAACTCGACCTCCTACTTACTTGGTAGCATGGATGACCTCCTTCCTGCGGTATGACTCGGAGGGGTCCACGTGCTGGCGACTTAGATATTCGGCCACTTGCCTTGCGGGAAATTCGGTTTCGCATACGTAGCCGAAGTCTCGAGCCAAGTGAATAGCCTCTCCTGAAATTAAATTAGATTATTGATTAGTTGTTTTATCAACATAAGAGCTTTGAAAGATTCGGAACTCAATTAAAATTTGAAACCAATCCAATTTTGATTATTTTTAAAGATTACTTTTAAATAATGGTCTATTATAATCAAATACCGACACTCAAATTTAAGTCAAAATTTCAAAGTTTAATTAAACTAAAGAAATTTTATATTTTCTTCAGCTTTGAGCTGTTACCTTACAATTAATGAAACTATCACATTTTATTCACGGGAGAATATCTTCTTATTATTAACAATTGTTTGATTTAAAAACAATAAACAGAAATTCACATTTTGTACTCGTTAATACGTAATAGATACGTAAAAATACACCCAATAATAATATAAGGTATTTTAGTCTTGAAAATAAATTATTAATGTTGCTTCTCATCAAAATCCTATAATATACACCATATTTATTCTTCGGGATATCAAAATGTATTTCAGAATGTTAACAAAACACACAAAATCGTGAATTTTGCTAATTCCCCTGGTCTCTACACTGCTTGCAGAACTCTTCTTTACAATATGTATGAGATGTTAATATGCGATTTTCCTGCCTGATATCACAACTTAGAAATAATAATATCACCATAAAATACGCGATAAAAGCACACGTCAGCTCGACCTTCATTAATCCCGTTGCATTTTCTCTCGCACGCAAAGATGAAAGGTTGAATTTCACGATCTCCAAAAACCTTTCGTATGCAATCTTCAGTGAAAGTGAGCGGAGAGAGAGGCAATTTTGGGGCGTAAGAGGAGATGAATGTTGTCCGAGGAATATTTTATGGAGGCGTGATGTGCCTCCCTTCGAGAATTCAAGTGTAGGCCAAGTGAGTGGGTATGAACGCACAGGTGAAACAAACCCTCTTATATTGCTTTGTGGAGGAGTGCACGCACCGGCTGCACCTCGTTTAGAGGAGCAATTTTTCATGTCTCCGATGAAGCGGAGTTGTAAAACAGGAATCCGATGGAAAGAGCCTCGACATTCGTAAAAAATATGTATTTTTAAGCTTTATGAACACGTTCCGCTCTTAATCTTACACTAGTTTCTTACCAGTCAGTTCCTTATTAGTTACTGATGTTTCAACTTCTATTTATTATTTATGCAGGTATTTTTACAGAATAGCTCTGGAAAAAGGGAAAAGTTGCTCGAAATAGTTTCAGTTGGAAGAAGGTAATAGTTGAATATCGATAATCATGGAGAACTTTGTATTTTGGCTCTCAAACTACCACCTACTTTTTTCAACGGCAGTAAAATTATATTGACTCCCGTCCATCTATCTATCCCATTAACAGTATCGTAAAAAATAAAAATATAGCAATTCAAATTTCTAGCTGAAAAAGCCTCCAGTTGAATATACTCAAATAATCACATTTAAGTCAATTTAGAACTTTAAACGCTTTTCCAATGAAGAAGGACTAAATTAATGAAATGCTTTTTCAGTAACGCACCCGTTTTCCAAGGGTACTAGACCAACGCTTAGTAATGAATATCACCGTAAAATCCAGCGAAAGTTACGTAAACACAAAGAAACATCAACTACATAGTGCGAGAGAATCTTTACGTGTCTATCTTGTAATAGTTGAGCAATTGAGTAAAAAGGAGACCACGCACTGGGATAGGGAGGAATTGAACGAATTCCTTTGGTCACAAACCCGTTCCAATATATCTCTCCTTTAAGCACTTGTATTTACTTGCATATCTGTGTTGTGAAGTGACTGAACAGTATCGATTCGAAAAGGTTTTCTCCACGAGAGAGTGGAATCGGCTTAGCTATTTTAATTGAATGCAGCCACTCAATGGCTGTACTCCATCTGATCAGCAACTGAGGCCGATTCGATTTCTCTTTCGTCTTTCTTTTACTCTGTTACGTACGTCGTAAAAGTTCGAAGAGGCGGAAAACACAATTACTTCTTTGCACGTCATTTATTGACAATAAACCGACGTTCGATATGATGCCTAAAAAGTGGCGCGTGAATAATTTGGTAGTCTCTCCTCTCCTATCCCCATTAAATTATATATTTTATCTTTCTCTACATATAAAAGTTATCTAGGATGATATTCGACGTATTGTGATATTCCGCGTATTTAATTAACCTAACTAACGGCATAAGTTTCCTAATTGAAAGATACAGAGACGGTCCATCCAAGATAGAACACTGTGCTATCACTAAAAGTCACGACCTATTCCATTATATGACTCGTATTTCTACGCAATTACATCGAGCGCAAAAATGTATCATCATTCTCTGTTCCATGTAACGAGCCAATCTCTGATCTCCCCGGTCACCGTGTTTTGCGTAACCTGCATAACATCTCGACACGCTTATCCTATACAGGTCAACTCGTCCAAAACAACTCACCCTCCGCTCTGAAACATCTTACAAAATCCATGGGAAACCACCCTTGCATCGCGCCTCCCAGTTATTACGAGGGGAACAAACAAATGATATCCCCCCGCCTTTGCCCTCTTTCGCAGAAGATGGAATCGTTCTAACAAATAATGGCAATCTCGAAACCGAGATCCGTATCTTAATCGAAACTCTTTTTGCTCGAGGAATGAGGTGTGGAGTGAAGGAATAGCAGTTGGAAAGCGGTTTCTCGCGGTGCTTACCGCGCCTCTTACGCAATTGCGCTGTGCTTTCTTCTCTTGGAACAAGCGAGCTTTGGCTAGGAGGTAAAATGGCGCTCGCGATTCTATCTGATAAGGTAACTGAGGAGAGCTCTTGCTAACCGTAACCATCCGATCATCGAATATGACTTTATTACCGCATGATATCTTAATTTAAACCTTATGCTGCCTCGGAAGTTTCCATAGAAACCTAAATATCCTATTTTCATGCTTGAAATTGGAGCGAAAGAAAGATTCATTTGATACCAATCGTGTGAGATCTTTTTAATAGACTAAACAAACTAAACCTGTGGGTTAATTTTACTTTTTTTAAATACCTGTACCTCTTGCATGTAACTTAAGGAAGATAAAATTCAGGGTGATTTTCCTTCACAGTAATCCATGTGTAAATCAAACTATTAGAAATTGGCAGTTCTAAAAGTCACAACTATATAAGATTAGCTGTATTTCGATAGCGTACCGAGTATCTAGAGCTACAATATCAAGCAAGGTGCTTGGGTAATAGGCACATAACGTTCAAATCAGTACAGATTAGAGCGGCGATATTTTAACCATAACACGAATTAAACAGTTAACTCGATAAAAAAGCGAAACACTAAAAAAACCTTAAAACTTTAAGATCGTACTTGATTCCAGCAACGCAAAAATATACCGCTACAAAGCGTTAATTCCTCAACTACAGACAATACTTCAACCATTCATTAATCCTTTCCATCCTCATCCTCACCAATCATCATCCAGTTTCGAGTTTCAACTTATTTCCCAGTCACGTGTGTCGATGGTCGACCATTCGGACAAACATTTCTGTCGCGAAAACGCACGCGGAAACCCCATGGGAAAAGTCCAACGCTCGTGTACAGCCGACGTTCCCGGGGAACAGGTTCGCTGTCCGGCTCGTCCCGGCTTCCGCACTTGCTCATCCCACTCTACTACACCCATTGCCCTCCTCGAGAGACTGCACACGCGATGTCTGCTCGCTCACGCACCCACCCGAACCAAAACGAAAAAGAAGCCGAGCATTTTTGCGAGTGACTGGCGCACTTAATCACGCGTAACCTATCCTAAGCGGATGCATCTGCCGAGACGTAGACAAGGGACTCATAACCTGTTAACCCCTTGATGGCGCGACCGTCTTCTGGAGGCGCGGAAGGCAGGTTTATGAACGTGTCGAAGAAATGGAGCTTCTAATTGGAGCAAAGTGTCTTCGGACGTAATTCGATGCGATTAAAGTTCCTCCTAGCGGTAATGATCGAGTAAGATCGATTTTATTAGCGTCACGGATGACTCGCTCGTATTAATTGACGAAGAATGGAGTTGCAAATAAATTACGATTTGTATTGAGGGATAATCGTTTAGAAGCAGCAACTGAACAGTTTTGAAATAGATAATGAAGTAATAGTATCTTTATAGTTGTCAATCTTTCAATACTTTTTACTTCAGAAGGAAATTATGACTACCTTAGTAAAATGAAATACTATAATTTAGAATTGTTATCGATCACTTTCTGTATCTAAGTAAACAAAATGAATTAAACTTCAACGAATTCATAAGAGAAAACGTAAAAATTTTCAGCTTTAAAATCGGAAGAATTAAAAAAAAAATCCATCGCTAATACTTGATTTGTAATATTTTCAGAAAGAAAATAGAAATATTTAAATTTAAGATACAAAAAGTGGGAATATTTTCTTCATAAAATACGAGAAATAGAGCAGAATCATAATATAGAACAAAAAGATACATTACGCGAAGATTAAACGAGTAAAAACCAATAAAATCATTCTGCATAGTAATTGATCCGTAGGTGGGTAGTACGTACGAGTCTCACCCGTGTGTGTGTGAACGGTCGCAACCATCTATTACGAGCACCGTTAAAAGGAGGGTAGTACTCCGTGGGGTTGACACGGTTCGACCCAAACTCCACGCTCATGCAAATCTCACACGAGTCGTGCTTATGTTTATTTATGTATTTGGTTCAGCTCGAAATTAGTCGTGTCGTCTGGTGTGCATGCGATTAAGGAAACCGCATCAATCATTTGTTTTTAAGAGATTGGAGAAGCGGGTCGGAATGAGAAATTAACCGTTACTGTGGCGACTCATTGGCTGAGTATTATTTGAATTTACACGAGTCTTTTTTCGTAATCATCTACGCTCAAAAATTAGTTCGAAGATACGAGCAAATGCGTTTGCTGATGGTCATATCACGCTGAAGACTCTTCTCTGCCCATCTAAATGTGGCTAGATTTGGGATGTAGTTATATCGATATATCACTGTGTTACATTAGGGAATACTAAAGTAAAGTTTTCAATCGTAAAATGTACAATTTCAGGATGTGTTTTAGATGTGTAAAATGACGTATAATCTAAGAAAATCTGGATTGTATTAGAATTAAATAAGAAAAGCAAGAAAAACTGCTATAAACGACCAATTACAATCCTCCAAAAGTCGTCTACACGAAGTATTTAAGATATTATCTCCTATTCTTCGAGAAATTCATTCTCTCGTACTACCAACTTCGAGAAACCACCTGCTCGCCAAATTGTTTCAACCGCGGTATTTGCCATCCTCGTCTCCCATCGCTGGAAATAGAAGCTGAACCTTCCATTCCATCCTCCATCGATCAAAATAGACCCGATGATGAATAAATTCCAGAATACTAATGGTAAGATTGACACAAGGAGATCCTGCGCAAGCTGGAATCAAACAGTTCTCATCGTGGTAGCGTCTGACGGAAAATTCTTCATTTTCCCCGCCTTCTGTCACATCGTGCGGTCCGCTGCGAAGAATGGGCATCCGCCAAGAGGCATCCGACTTTGAAAGGCTTTGAAGATTCGAATCTCGGGGAGGGCATACTGCGATACTACGTGCGGTCATACGCTCGCACGCGCAGAATGGTCGCTTCATTATTATCTCTTTTCTTTGGCCTTCTCTATCGCGTTTATCGCATGTTGAACCAGGATCGAGTCGGATGGCATCTCGTGTCCAGTCATCCCCGCATAACATGTTCGGGCGAATGTTTGATTTAATCAATCCCACGAAACTCTTCTTGATCGTCCCTTTTTCCGATCCTCGGGCTTCATTAATCATCTGCTCCGACCGGGTTATCAACCTCCTCTCCTCATTCTCTCCTATCCGTCGCTCCTTTCTATTCAATACACCCTTCTTATTAACCACTTCTCCAACCCCATCATTACGTCTCGGGTCTTCTCTTCATCCCCACTCCGTACTTTACAACATCATCTCCATTATTTCTGCATCTGTTTTTTATACTCGAATTCATGAGTATGATACATCGACTGTGTTCGTTAAAAAAGATTACGGAAAGAAACGGATGTACGAGCTGCGTTTTGCGTCGCGAATGAGATGTGTACGTTCTTGAACCTCGAAGCAGTAAAATAGACCGATTTGGGAGAAGTTAGTTGATTAAAGCCTTCTGTTTAGACAAATTTCTCGATTATTTTGGAGGTTTGAATCGAGTTTACCCTTAAATCTTTAAAAATGATCTAATACACTCGTAAAATGAGTTAATTCCGTAATTAATTGCATTCAAGCACTTTAAAACTCGTTAAACACAGACGAAATATATATTGATAGATATGTTTAAAGCGTATTTCAAAACCTTTTGTTGACACAATCATATACATATTGCACCCCTACTAGAATATAAAATTCAAATACGCACATAGTTATCACGTACTATACCTCCAAAAGACACGGATAAAATTCATACTGAATTCTTTCCTAGATAAAATACCACGCATCCTTCCTTCACAATCAAATTTATCGCTGATGACTTCTTATTCATTCTCCTTCAGCGCTCGATACTTTACACCGACCCCACAATTATACACCTTTCCACCACAATTTACCCCAACTTCCCCACCTTTCCTTCCTCCATCGACAGCTAATTTCCAAGTATCCTTTTACAAACTTAACCCTAATGGAGAAGAAAAAGACGAACACGCACCGGGCGCGGCAGGGAACGTGAAAAACATGTCTCTCCCTCGCTTAATAAACTCCACCGCTCCGGGAACATCTATTGCTTTTACGATCATCAACAGAAATTTTCTCCGCACCTCATTTTTAACCGCTCGTCTTTTTTTTTCGACAGACGACGTTAGAGCGCACATCTCGTGGTCACGCCATGCAATTGGTAATGGCTTCTGAAAGTGGGTTAACTGACACTTGGGGATTCCATTATGCCTCTGTAATTTCCCTTCCCTCCGCACAAAGAAGATAAGAGCGAGCGTGCCCGTGTGCAGGCATGCGTGAGCGGCGGAAATAGTATCTCGCCGAGAAAAAGTTCGTAATGAAATCCGGCAAAAAGCTGGGAATTATATCGCGGGTCAAAGGGGGGATCGTGGGGATGGAATTAACGAACTCCGGAGCAAATGAGTGGGTGGAGTTGAGAAGAGTGACACTTAATCGCGCGTGAATCTCTGTTTTTTTTTTCGCGCCTCTTTCGGAAAGGCGCTCGCGTTTCCATTATCCGTGCGGGATGTCTGGGAAAATCATTTTTCAGCCGCAATGAGGCGCTTTTCACGATTTGATTCGCCACTCTGCGGTTTGGTAAGACTGCGTGTTTTTACGCGAGCGGTGTTTCTAAAATTTGCTCTCTCATTTAGATGGATGTAATAGTTGCGAGCTATAATAGTTCTTAATGTCTTTTCTTGATGGGAATTCTAAAGAATGTTTTCTTCTTTGAGTAATAAAATATCGACGGATGTATAAAATATTATAATAATAAAATTTAGATTCGCGATATAATACTTTTATGCATAAAACAAAATATTTCATCATAAAAAATTCATAAAACGAAGATTCAAATATAATTTAAATTTACAAACTAATAAATATTTTAATAATTAATCTTTTATGATATGATTTCTTTAATGTGACAATAAATTATCTTTCGTGATGCCAATGAACCCGAACATCCCCATTTCTTTTGGCAATTACTTGTGAAACTTTACGTAAAATATAAATAATCAAACATCGATTCGCATCTTTAAAATATAATACTCTCTTCTCAAAGAAATACAATGAGGAACAACAAACAATCATTATGTGCTACCTTTGTTATAAACGCAATTCCTAACTAGGTTTTCTCGCGTAACAATTTCCTCACTTCATTTCAGAGCAGCTTTAATAGACGATTTCATCAAAATATTTTCTCCACCTATGTTTTCCATTCTCGCAACGTGTGTTGAGCGTGACTCGTGAAACTTCGTCTTTTATTCTCTCTCCTTGTACCGTTCCCGGACAACCTTCCGTGTAACACTCGTCTGAGAAAAGGTTGATTGGCTTTTCTTGACAGCTCCACCTTCCAAATTACATTGCCTCTTCAATCTCTACCAACTCTTGTACGGGATTCCCCCACTGTTTCGACTCCTTCCTCATAACTTGCAGACTATTCTTTATTTTCCTTCGCGGTAATAACTACAGCGAATGATCCGCAACCCAATTTGGAAGACGGTTCCTGAAGAATTCGTGGAAGATGGTCCCGAAGCGGGTGTTCTTCCTCATTGACATCTACAATGAGATCCTGATTTGATGGAGGTTTGCATTGTTGCCTCTGATCGGATTTGGTCTCCTTGACATCCCCCGATATTGCTATTTCAACCCCTTCACAGAAGTCATCTCCTGGAATGGCCCGTTACTCAATTCCCTTTAATTTTCAAACTGATCTCTCTAGTGACGAAAAGAAACTCTTCTTCGGATTTCGGCTCAATTAAACGACTACCAAACTCATTCATGCTGTCTTTTAAGAATTCTTGATGATCTTACAGAGAGAGAATTGATGTTATTTCGATAGGGTAGGGTAGTATTTTCTATAGCCTTCTAAAGCTAAGTTCACCAATTTATGATATCGTTTTCAAATAAACAAGAATATGAGAAAGTCTTTTATTACGAAGACTGGGGTGTGAATTAACGAAACGATTTCCAAGCGATAACCTAAGCTGCAACCAATGTGAGTCTACGAAAATAACTCCGAAAATATTTCTCACTGCCACATCTTTACATACGTATAGGTCCAAAAATACCACCTCGTATTTATAATTTAGAAAAAAATAAAGAATAAATGACACGATAAAGGCTATTCATCTCCTCCATCCATTTTTCAAACAACAATTATCCTGATCGTCAAGCATTCTTGGGATACACGGGGGGGTCATCGTCCCGCTAATCAACACATCTGTTCTTTGCACTGAGATTCCGACGTGATAGCGAATTCCATTCGTGGGGTGAATGGAACTCTTGAATCGGAAACATCCGAATGGCCTTTGGCTCACCCGCCGGTACGTCTCTAAAATTGCAAGTGCACCATTGAGGATCCATTCTCTCCCAAACATTAATTACCATCCGCAGACACACCGGAGGGGGACACGAAAATTTCCTCGAGTCATCAAAAACGCCTTTTTTACGATTCAGAAATATTTCCCGATAGTAGAAGGTACCGCTAAGCACACATGCCCGCGATAAGTGGCTGTGGAGGAAACAAAAAGATTGACTCCCGGCACACTCGGAGGGCACCCACCCGAAGAAGACGGGTTAATGTTTGCGCTCGCGACTGACAAAAACACCCCTTGCAGACCTTCTGGTCTGGCGGAGAGGAAATTGAAAATCAAAGATTTAAATTGCGCTCGGCCATTTTGATATCTCGCGGCACATCATCATTCATCCGGAGCTATCAACGAGCGAACATCTCAATAACAACGCGAAAAAAATACCTTATTGTTGCAGCTTCCGCGAAAATCGATCTCGGCGCCACCCGAGGGCGTTCGAGAGGTTGCCTCGGGAGGCGTGCGTGGTGATGCGGAGGGACGGGCGTGGTGGAGAACGGCGCTCTAAACACGGTGCTTAAGACCAGATGGGCTGCGCGATACACTGCATGGGAACTCGGTACGGGATCACGAGTCGCCTTCGGCCCATTACCGAAGGTATTAGCGTCTAAACGGCGGGATTTTCTCGGCGAAAAAATGGAATTTAGATGCTGGTTGGCTACAAAGTCTGGATGGCTAAAGTTTCCGGATAATTGTTGGAGAAGGAGGCTGAAGACGATCGGCTTAGGGATCTTTCGCGAGTTAACACTACTTATAGATAATCACGGATTGGTTTGTTGCCGTTTGTTTGTCTAAGATGGATGGTAGGTAAGTCGTAAAATTTTATACCTGGTAAAAATAAGTAACGTAATCTCAAATACAATTATTGAAACATAATTTTTTCCATTACATTATTAATTGATAATTCTTTCCGCCACTTTTGTGATTTATCGAACTTCAAGGCTCGTCGACGCCTAACCTTAATTCTGATATTAAATTATTTAAAAGTAAATAAATACCATCATAATATTCACACAATTTACTGAAAAATAGAACTTCACTTTTCAGAAAATGGTGTGTTGATATTCTTTGTTTACGAAGAATTATTTTTTTGATGGCTAAAACTGTGGAGGAAAACTTACGTACAACTTTTCTCCTAAGAATGAAACCTTTTTCTATCATTTTACGCACCTTTACAAACCACGAGCTTATTCATGGATAAAACTCTTAAATTTTCAAAATACATCATTTTAAAATATTGTAAAACTGAACTGGGCGTAAGCTCCAGTGCGCCGTAGGGCATTCGGGGCGAATTACTAAGGAAGCGAAGGACAATTCCCGGTAAGTGCGTCTGACCAGAAGGTGCCCTAGGGCCACGGAGGATAGAAGTATGTGGAGATCGCTACAGAGAATGCCTCTCTGTTTCTACATGCTCATAAGCAGCTCCTCTTGGGGCGAAAAGGGGTTGGGGAGATGAAAAAGTGGAATGAAGGAAAATCTCGATCAAGATAAACTACGGTAGCGACCACGGTGATAGGAGCTCGAACAAGGGAAGATGATGAAAGATGGTAGATACGAGGATTACAAAAACTAGAGAGTAAATGCGTCGGGAGGATTTTAAGATCCAAAAACGCTTTATGTTGTTACTCGTAGCCTACAACCATAATGCGTATTCTGAAGGCGAGGTTTCAGCGAGAGATTTGACGTATTTTACCGTGTACCCTCGTCCGTATAATACCGCAATATCCAATTTTATGAGCGCGTAAATAGGTACTTAGCTGAATGGATTATCGTCATTAGTATTGGAGAGAAAGCTTTGAGACGTGTTTAGCACAGCGATTTCCTTATTCTGCGGTGAGATTACTTAGGAGATTCCGATGGGCAAATCAGGAGGTATTTAACTCAAAGTCCCCTTGACTCTAATAGAACGAAAGCTAGGATGCAATATTGCATACGGGAGAGCAAGACGTTTAGTAAAAAATGTACATAGTCGGAGCATATGTTTAAAAGTGTATATGATGCCGTATGCTATAGTTTGCACATAATTTATTCAGCAAATATAGTCATATGATCATACGATGATTTTATAAACTAAAGTAATGAAAGAAAGGATAGATACATGCACTATAAATCGATCAATATATCATGGGGGTATTTTTAATAAAAGAATCCTATCGAAGTACATTTTATATGTATTTTATTCAGAAATATTTCCCGAATCAAAAATACCTTCATATTTTAATAATAATACGACATAGTTAACTTTGGCGCCTTATATTAAAATTAAGATGTTTAATCTCCGTAAGAAAATACAAATCGTAAAATATCTAGTCACGATAGAAACCTGCAGATTTAAATTGAGTTACGTTATTCTCGAGTCGTAAATACAGATCAGAGTTGAGGGTTTTTTCAACAAAGCTTTAATCCCCTCCATTCAGACAGATAAACTCCAATCAGATTACATCAAACGCACAAACAAAATAATCACGAACAGCACCCATCCGTGATAGACTCCAATTAAACGCTAATCAAGATAATATAACCCCTAGTCGTCAATACCTTTCTTGGACCATCGACGAAAGAGATAGATAGAGTGTGTGTTGGGGCTGTTTGAGTGAGAAAGTCGACCCGTGCAGGAGGGAATGCGGTAGAATCGTTTGCAGCGAGCGTTAATGAACGCGAATGGTACGACGATGCACCTGTTGGACTCGGGCAGAAAGGAGGCTGGTTGGCGGCGGCGGCGACCTGATGTACGATGTCTCTGCAAGCGGCAGTCCGAAAGGGCGGTTTCCTACATTGTGTCGGCCAACAACCACGGAAATTTCACGCGGCAAAACAGCTTCCGATTCCGCGAGCTGCTACGCGATAAAACCCGCGTTCTCTCTCTCCCCTTCGCACTCGCGAAAAATCCATCTCCATCTGCCGAGATTGTTGCGCAACCCGTTACAGCCCCGCGACGTCTTCTGGAATCGAAACGAAACGTACCTCTAAAAAGGCTTAAGATTGATGACCGTGGCTTTTTGCCTCCTTCCTTTGTTCTCCCTTCATTACGAACCCATCGCCGTCCTATAGAGGAATTGGGGATTTTAATCCCCGTAACGGTTGGTTTCGTCACATCCACGGAAACACTCTTCGGGATTGCTGAATTTTTTGCCCGCTTTATCGGGAGAAAGTCTCCGAAGTAGAATGTGAGATAGGAAGTGTATCGAGGACGGGGGGATATAGTCATTAAGAGTCGCGTTGTCGGGGATGAACGTATGTATCGTGGGAAACTCTTCCCATCCTCGTGGACGGTGGTGTCTTGCGAGTGGTGGGTATTCAGAGAGACCCTCTAGAGAGAAAAAAAGGTACTGCGAGGTCGGCGTATGGGATGGGGTATTTATGTTTATTGTTTTTGCCTCTTAAGGCGTCCGCGATGGGAGGTTTGATTGAAACGGGTGATGGTCGTTGATTTTTGCGAGCGGAAATGGGCCCGTGACAGGCATGGGGATACACGAACGGGAAGGGCTCGCTGATTAATTTGAGTGTGCGGAGATGGGGAAGCGTAATGGAAGATCTTGGGATTCAATTGAGCATCGGGATATTAAAATGTAAATCTCTACCCCTCATTATCTCCCATCTATTTGAAGAAAGAGATTTCGTCGTTCGTGAATGGAAGAAACGTTGCGTTCGTTAACGTGGTTATATAATAAGAATCGTTTGTCGAAACAAAATGAAGGAAGTTTATACTTTGTAATCTATACATAAATTTAATAGCTATCGATTTACAAAATATCCTGGTTTCTACTAATTTTTAACATAGGATTCATGCTCATATGTAGCGTATAATTATGAAGAATTTACCGAAGAATCAATCAAAAACTAATATTAATTGAAGTATATATAAAAATGAATAACTTTAAAAGGTTATCGATAAATATTATGAATGAAAAAAAATTTTTTTAAATGAAAATTTACTCAGCTAAGCTTCCTATTGTATCCATTTCATTGTAAATGCACAACATGGTTACTAGTTCAAAGATTTTTTTATACGATTGGTCCAAACATTAATTAATCCTTTTACGCGTTCCTTACATTAGAACTATTTTACTGACGCTAACAATATGATATACATTCGTAAACGCTACCATAAAGAGAACAACATCAACAAGACACAGAACGATCAGCGGCTAGGATAAGTCACGGTTACTTTTTCCATCACGATAAGCGGCAAAATCATTAAGACGAGAGAAAATGGGGGTTTCTTGTCGCGAGGCCGCTAATTCTCTGATCACGCCGTACGGAGCGCTATCAATCAGAGCCGCTGCATCCTCATTTGCCCTCGGACTTAGACCATAATTGAGCCGCGAAAAGCGGATGGCGCTGCTCCTCACAAGAGCACTTTAATTAGAAAATAGGAATGAAAACGAACTCGATGAGGACGAATAGCGAAGGGGTGGAAGGAAACTGTCGGTGGCTCGCGGATAGACGTCTTTTACGGTAGCGAGGCAAATAAAAGGCGGAAGGGGAGTTAGAAAATGATTAACGGTTATCCACGGGAGAATTACGCAACAGGTAGGGAAGGGAGTGTTAATGGAGGAAGGGGGGGATGGTTGAATGGATGAAACGAAGGGAGAGGTATAATAGGAGGGAAAGATGCAGTAAATTACAGTCGCGGGAGGAGAAGAGGAATTAGCGGACGGCCGAGTTTGAAAGAAGTGCTCGCAGGTGCTCCGCAATGACGCGACACAAATGGGTTCAACGCTTGGCTCCAGATTACGTATTCTCCACGTGGAGAAATTTACGAATGACGTCGAAAGTCGAGAAGGAAGCGTATTCAGTAACTGTTTTAAATAAATAATGTAATATCATTGTCAGATTTTAAGGTAACTTCGAGTTTCCGTAAATAAGTGTTTAAATAATTCTATTCGTTATGTGTTTGACTTTAATTCCCATCAAAAAGTCATCAATCAGTATGGACAAGAAAGAATTTGGGGTAGATCATAATAGAGGTATAATTTGTAAAATAAGTCATGGTACGAATATTCTGAATTTATCAGATTAGTTTCTTATATTCTTAGCAAAGAGATCATGATCATTTCAATTAAAAAAAATACATATCCTTAGAAAAAATCTACGAACAGTTTCATAAGTTCCGCTTTGCAATTCTCTTCAACATCAGAGTTTTGAATAAAACTTCTTCTGAACATATGTAACCACATCAATCACATTCTTGTCGATGAAATGTAAATAAATATTCCATATTAGTATTATTATCACTCTACTCCGAACAAAAGGATGACAAACTTAGAACGGCGTTTTTTTGCAGCTCTATTCGGCCCCTGGATTACACGCAACCCACGTTACTCATGCGCACAATCTGTACTGAAGACTATTTCTATTTTAATTTTGTAGCTTGTTCGTAAAAATTCTAACAAAAAGAAATCAGATGATTGAAACCCAAACATATTCAATCCTTTGGCTTTTTATTGAGCTTAACGATGAAGAAATATAAAAAATAGCTCAATCTATCATAATCAAATCATTAGCAAGAAACCATAAGTCTCCGTCATATCCAAAATGTATACATCCTTCTTCCCAATTTATAGAAGACTATTCAACTCAAGATAGACGTATAAAAATCTTCAAATCCAAAAACAGTCAACGTGTTTTGCTTCCAGATGTCTAAGCCGTAATCAACTCCATTGATATAGGATTAAGCCTTCAAAAGGGAAACAGTAACGAATGAGAAATCAAAACAATATTTATTACAAAATTCAAATCCGTTGTGGGTTTTTTTACTTCCTCCATTTATTCCGCCACGGCTTGAAAATGTTTGGATAACCATCGTGATGGATATTACACGGTGAACCTCTAACGCAAAACTTTCCAGGTGCTACGAACCTTTGAATAAATTATGGGACGCATTTTTCAGCGAAAGACTCGCGGGAGGAAATGCTACGTAAGCGGATTGCTCACACGAGAATGAGCTGTATAAAGATGACATTTTTCAACGCGATAGAGTGATACAGCCTCGAGAATGGGTGTCAATAGTCGACGCACCGGCGATATATTACCGCAATCGGCGACGAATGACTCGCGCTGCAAATAAATTTGGGGAATAAAACCCACGATGGGTTAAAATATATAGGTTTTAACTCGGGAAATATATGCTAATTTGCGCTGATGGATGGAGCAATATCCACAGCACTCGAAGAGGATGTATCGGCACATTTTCTCTCACCCAATCGTGATTCTTTACTCCTTGGGTCTTCCAAATTAATGTGCACGAATCAAGTTCTTTCTTCCGTTGCACACGGAGACTTTTATTAGCATAATGAGAACATTCACCGATACATCACCTCTTGTATGGCCGAGGAGGGTGCTTTGTTGGACAAATGACTCGCGGGAAGGCGAATCGAATGTTAAGCAATGAGAGGAACCTCTTGGAACGTGAGGATTGAGTCGAGAGGTTGGTTAGCTCCTCCTCGCGACGGCGAAAATAAACAATTAATAACGCTTCGTGGATGGAGACGTCTGCAGATATCAACGGGAGATGTATGGAGGATGATTTGGGAGGGCAATAACACAGTGACAATGGCCGAGGTGAAAAATGGGGGAGGGGTGAGGAGTTAGAAGAGTGGGAGACAAAAAAATTGGAGAGGAGTCTTCAGAAAACGAGGAGGTGGGGACGAGTTTTGGGGAAAAAAAGTTAAAGAGGAGATAGATAGTGACCATCTCGGGGAGTAGTGGAAACTCTGGAAATTGCGTAGGAAATTTTCTATTGTGCGGGAAATGGACTATCGGAATTTTTCGATAAATCTTCATTTTGAAGCGAACAGGAAGAGTTTGTTACTTCCTTGAGGATAAATCTTCCTAGCTTACGAGACAATAAACATACAAAAATCAGAATTTTACGATATTTAGGGAAAATAAATCAATGAACTGTATTAACATGAGACAAAATGTGTAAACAGAGAGGATCTTGAATTACTGAAAGTGTACGTGATCATTTGGTCATTTCCCTATACTGCTTAGCATCAGCGATTTTGCAACGACATTGAGAGGAATTCCTTGAATTTGTAAATAAAATTAATCCTTAAAATGGCCTCAATTGAGATGTTAATTTATCCTTAATCGAACATCGAGCTATACTAATGAGGAATCGATCCAAACTTCATTCTTTTCTAACCCTTAAAACCTTAATAATAAAATTCCATCACGAGACAAAAAAGAATAACATGTAGCACTATTTAACACTTCAATGTATCCCTTAATACATGAAACTTATCACCCGTTACAAAAGCATCAAATGACGGTACAATCAGCGCAAGAAATATCTCAAAACACCATAATGTTACCCGTGTAAGAAAGGTGTCAACATCGTGCAGATCCCATTCGATTACGATAAATTCCTCGAGATGCTCACAATTAATCCCTCACGACTGCACTGTTACATTCGCGACGAAACAATCGAATCGAAAAGCCCCGCCGTCACGTGCCCAACTTCGGAAACGAGAAAAATACGAAAAAAAAACACTGCCGATAATATTCCTGGAAGCCGGATCCCGACCATCTGATCGAAGGAATCAGAAGAAGAAGAAGATGGAGATGCCGCGTTTGAGATAGGAGACGATGGTGTTTGTTATAGGGAAGGGCCGATGGACCGGAGGAGGTAAAGGGAGGCCGATGACCTACCCTCTGTGTAATTGGAACTGCCCCTCCCCTCTCCATCTTCCAAAGAAGGGAAGATGAAGTGGGAGGGGCGCGCGAAATGCTCCCGGACGACGACGTAGGGCCCTCCGCGGCAATTATGTTGGGTGCCATTCCCAGAAATGCGGCAGAAAGAGACGAAAAGCGTATCCCGAGAGGGAGTCGAGTGCTTGAAGAAAAGAATACCGTATTCGTTCGATTAGAAGACAACCTCTTGACGACCGCTTTATCCTTCCAAGAGAGATGCACCTGAGAAATATTTTTGCAAGTCACTCAACGAGGAGAACGGTACGAAATTGTTGTTGGACGCGGAAGGGATTCTTTGATTTTTAACAGTGTGTTTTCCGTCGGGGGTCCCGTTAAAGTGTCCGTCTTTGGGATAATTCAGAGGAAGAAAAATACGAATTGTTCTCGGAATTCTATTCGTAGAAGGATTAAACTGAAATAAAAAAACGTTGCTTTCCGGATTTAGCTAACGAATAAAACTCAATATAAAGCTAAAAAAATCGTACAAAAAGCAATCTGGATATGTATTTATTTACATTTAAACCTAATTTCCTTACTATGAGATCCATTATTAATTAATAACTCACATTTTCAATGATTATTTCCTATTCAAGTCTGAATATTAGGTACATGTACATTTGAATTTGTAAATAGAAGAATAAAGATAAAAAAGTCTAGCCTAAAATAATTCCAATCTAAATAAATCATCCTAAAATATCTTTGTAAAAGCTATATGTTGAGGCGTTACCTACAAATAGTGTGCAAGTAAACGAAGTATTTCATTTCTTCATTAGACCCTAAAATATCTTAGGCCCAATTTAAAACTTAATCAATATAAAACCTAAACGAAATAACCAACCCTTTCGATAGCATAATCTTACTCTGCGTGGATTCCACACTAGGGCTTAAGATAGAGATTGTATGAGAGCAAAAGGATGGAGAGAAGAATGAGGATGTGAGGAAGATTACCAGAAGGGGGATGGTTCGCAGGGCAGTGGCTGTTAAGGAAGCACCACTTCAAAGGCACGCACTCAAAGGACGAAATAGGCTGCCGAGGGAACAATGGCTGAGCTACCTCATTGCTGGAGTATTATTATTGTATAGGGATTCTCATCACTATTGAGGGAATCGAAAAAAAAATCATGACGAAATAATTAAGGGAAAATAAAGGCAAAAATGATTAGCCCTTCTTTGATAGACGGCCGACTTCCGTTTGAAACTTTAAAGATGGGCATTTGATTAACATTCCAGGGAAATTCAGCACCGGGAAAGTAATCGCGGAAGTATTTGAGGGTGAGCTGTAAAAGGGAGTTCGGAACGTCTTGGAACAAATGAATTGCAAAATCTCAGCGTGAGAGTATAATATGCGATTTGGGGCTGAATGAAGGATGCTAAGAGATGAAAGGTTAAATCTTAAATGGAACTACGAAATGGGTCGCTATCAAAAATGTATGTACTACACAAGTAAGGATACGATAAATGTGACCATTACTAGATGAGGATTTATAAGTTTTAAATCCATATATTAATTAATTTTCAATTTATTAATATAAACAATAAAAATTGAATCATTAAACACATTAAAATCTATTACATTACAATCCGTTGGAGGTAATTAAGACAATAAGAAGCGGTGAAATTCAAGCACTATTTTAATAATCCTCATACAATATATATATCCTTCTTGATGAAATGATTTAGGACTGAAATCAAACTTGTTGACGTTGATAACCATCCTTATCCAACATATTTTCATACCTCTAGGTTTAAATTAATGCTGATACGTGTCGTAATAAATAGTGCCACTGGATTGAAAATTATGCAACGCAAAAATTTACTTTCCCTCCCATTTAATTTCCACATTATCCTATAGCAAAACACGTACAAGTGACTAAAAAATAAGGCTCAGCCTTACACACGATGATATAAGCCTTGCCCAATCCTTTTCACACACACACACATTACTTGATTCCATGGGTCACATTCTGCGAAAAAGCTTTCATTACCTTAAATACCACCTCTATAAAAAAACTACTACGAAAACCTTGCTGGTTGAGCCGATTTGCCACGAGCTGGAATCAACGCTTAAATCAATTTCCTCGGAGAAATTCGCAAAGCTCGAAAAATAGCAGGCGTAAAGTGCGTGAACGATTACGTAATCTTGATTTATCTCGGGCCCTCGTTGCACCGAGGCTCGGAATTACACGCGCCTTCCAAAATGTGCATAAAGAATTCCCGTTTCGGAACTCAAGAACCGCGCTGCTAAAAAAAGCCATGAGAAAAAAGCTCCGAAGGGAAGGTCGCGTTGGGAAAAAATGGGTATGAGAAACTGCGGGAGGCGAAGGGCGAGTAAGAGGAGGTAAAGGAGAAAGAAAAGAAGAGAGATATGTCATCCTGACACTGGACATTTTCCATGTGGGCGAATGCGTGTGGGTGATGTATTAAGGGGTAGATGAGATGCTGGAAGGAGAGGACTTGCCCACGCTACCCGCGAAGCTGATGGAATGCAGAGGTGGAATCCGTCTTTTGACGATTGCGTGACGCATTCCATTCGCAAAAACTGCATCCTATTGAGACGGTTCACGCAATTCTGCAATCGCTCTTTTCGGACGCGATTTGTCAGCTCTTGGGAAGGCGTGAGAGGACTTGGCTCGCTCTGCGGGTTCGCAAAAATCTGAGAGAGGACGTAAAGTGATTAATAGCAGGTAGACGTTTGCCTAATGAAAATCTTACGTCTTAAACAAACTGCTTTTCCGGAAATTAGAGAGAAAAACATGAGGGAATGTTCGTTTACGTAGGATCTTTTAATGAATTGAGAGGTTACGGAAGATTGAAAATGAGAAAAGATAACAATTTCGTAAGGTATTAGATAATTTAAAAGCAGCGAATTATTTCATGGATGCTAATACATTTCTATCCATAGATGTAAGTGTATCTATTTCGAAGCTTATGACCATCAAAAGGGAAATATTTAACTGGTTTCAGGTCTTCGGAGATCGAGCATAATGAATAAATTTCGGATTCCTTCTTTTGATATCCCTGTCCCCTTATAAAGTACAGGGACAAAAAAGAAATATAAAGCAAAAATTAAACAAACAAGCTTTCTATACCCCCTTTATAAGTTTAAGAATTTAATGCCTGACAAAGTACAAAATATAGGTATGATTCTCAGACCTTCTCGGCACCCACGGATAAACGGGACGGGGCAAATCCTTCGGGAGCGCCTACCACGCGACAACGACGTCCGTAGCTACCAGTCTGTAGAGATCGGATCGTGGATCGGACAAGTAAAATCACTCTTGCGCGAAGACTATGGGAGTCGAAGATAAAGGACAGGTTGTGAGAGGGAGAGAGGGGTCAGGTCATGTAGCGAGTCGGGAGCCAGGTGGCGGTCGACCTCCGTTGGTCAGCCGTGTCCTCCGCAGACGGAGGGAGTGGCGAAGACGCGGGACTTGTTCTTCCCTTGTCTTCGGCCCGTTCCCATCGCACGCACATTCTCCCTCCCTTTCGAAACACACGGTGTCTCAATCAAACTCCTAAATCCCGATTTAATTTCGTGTCGATGCAGGAATTGAAATCTCTAGGCATTCGAAGTGACGGGGCGAGTGATAGGAGTCCCTTTGTTTCAATTGAGGATTGACACTTCGGCGTTCGATTTTTGTGACAAGGCGCGATGCGAGATGACGGGCGTTTTGAACGCTGGCGGACATGCGGTGAGATAGATTCATCCTTTTTGAGAACCTTACGTAAAGTGTAACTCCGATTCCTTCTCAAAGGTTTTATTTTTAGGGTGATTTATTTTTATATGCCCTAGCGTATTTTTGCGAACTTTTTTAATAACCCATTGGCGGAGTGTGAAATCATATCATCCATACAGGACGTAAATTTTCCATTCTGCGACGCATCATTGGTGAATATCTGGGAAACAATTCAACTTATTTTATATACTTAGAGATTTATCCAATTTTTCTGTACAATGCTAATGATATTTATAATTATTATACATATCTGAAATACTTTATAAAAAATTAGATTACAAATACGACGAAACTTTCCACTGGAAACTCGAGAAAAGTTTAATCCTTATCAATAATAAAAAAACCTTACTAAAGACAACTTCTATAGACGCAAAACATTGTAACGAAGAAGAACAATATACTTCAGAAAAAAACTCATGATATAATCACATTACTATATTCCAAGGACAAAATTCTACGGATCGAACTCAAATTGATTCAACATCCAAAATAGGGTCGATTTATACCTCAAATACCTTCGCGCACAGATTTTTTGTGACGATTTTAGATTAAATTCCGTAGATATTGGGTGATTTAAAGATCGAGGTATATGAGTAGGAGGAAAAACATCGTAGCAAAATGGGAAACATATAGGTGGAGTTTTTCTTTTGTGGCGTGACCTACAGCCGGTCTCACTTTCCATCCCTTCTCTCATCTCCCAACCGTCCACCCGAGTGGCCAATGCGTTCCCAAACCTGCTCTCCAAACACACCGCAACAACGGACTAACGAGACCGCAGAATCTTTCCCCATATCGACTCCCCTTTCCTATATACTTACACAACCATTCCTTTGCCCGCAATACCCCATCCTTATCCCCCTCTTCACTACCTAGCTACGTATAGAAGACTACATTGTCAGAGGATCAGATAAGTTCATCACTGCATCGGCAAATGTAACCATGAAATCATACTGATATACACTTCTAGGAGAATGATTTCTCATATTATTTGAAGAACTAATTTCCATCATAACTCTCCTAGTTCTGAGGTTTATTTCAAACTTATTGTATCGTGATATTCCATAAGAAAATGAAGTTGTTTATTTATTACCGAATAGATTCTATAGCAACAAGATGAAACACGGCATTGTATTGATTGCGTGAAAAATGCGAAATCTACTGCTGAATTGGGATAAATTATAGCGAAATATAATAATGGTTGGTGGACAAAAAGAAACTTAAATCCTAACACAACTAACTAAACAAAGTCTTAAAAACACTTACGATAAAATATTCCTGCAATATCAATCTGAATGACATACCGATAAATGAGCAAAAACTCATCCCTATTACCAACACCTCTGAAGTTGAATGCACTGTAAGGCTACAAAAATATTCACAGCGGCATTTTAATTACCTCTCCAGGAGATATTAACAGACAAACTCCCTTCCGGATGTATCTGAATGACAAGTTGAAGAATCACAACCGATTCCAATACCTTTAATCGTCCTTTTCATATCCCAAATTAATCTTCGACCATACACACCGTAAAAAATCGAAGGGTATTCTTTCCGCTTACACCATTAGGTACGTTTTTATTCTTCCTCTCTTTCCACACGTCACACTTAAAACATTCCGAGAGACGGCTTCGGAAAATTTCGAAGCGCGACGTCCATCCCAAATAGCTCTTCGAAACTCGTCTTGAGCACACATTCTCCGCGAGTAATGGCACACGAAACGACGCATTATCATCCCATCTTCCGCCTGCGAAAACGCCGTCTTCCCTCCCCGGAAGGTGAAAAATATTCCCCCATTATCGAGATATCGCGAAAATTTTTCAAAAATCCATTACATTGGCGGAAAGCTATTTCTCCTCGGGGGAGTGGATGCTGCAGGTTGTATCGATCAAAAGATATTAGCGGCAGAAGGACGACGCGGCATGTGAAGGAGAGGAAAAAAGCAATCGTGTCTCCATCGATTAAAAGGCCGCGTGGGGATCGACCGAGGGCGCTCGACGATGCCATTCGAGAGGGAGCCTTCCTTGACGGAGAACGTCGTCTCGGTATGCGGGGAATCCGAGGGCACTGCATATATCGGGAGCATAAAGGGCGGCTGCGCCGGAGGCGAAGGGTTGAGGCCGTAGCGGAAAAATTTCGAAGCTGCTTAAAGCGGAGGAGTAATGGAGGCTGAAGGGAGTTTATTGAGGATTGGCTGGTCGATTTAACGGGAATTCATACTTGATGCGGAAATCGGTGGGGAAAAGGCGGTGGTGAAATGCAGACTCGGCGACGAGTGGTGCGGGAGAAAACGAAACTGTTGAACATGAATTATTCGAATTTATTCGGGAGATGACTGAAGGGTTGAAATTATCAGAAATTATACCAGAATCACCAAGTGGGTTGCGCATCCAACTTTCCCGATTATACTACCGGATTCGATACCTGACACTTCCTATAAATACGAAGTAATCATCGTATAAGACCACAACTTAAAAGAACTTTACCAGAAGTAAAGTATTCCAGCGATAATTTTGAAAGCATTGACTCGAGTAACCACAAATTTCGCTCACGTAATTCCTTATATTTTCCTCTGGTGAAGGAATCTGTTTACGAATACGAATTCGACAATAAATGCAATAGCAATTACATAAATATGCCCTCCTGCTAAATTATTCAACAATCACCAAATGATTACACGACGGACTTGCTTGGAGGTAAACTAAACAGGTAGTTCCCTAGGCTCCGTATTTACGATAACAAACGTAACGCGTATAATTGACAGTTAAAGAGTGATTTAAATGCAGCTAAGGATACAAATTCAGAATAGATGACCCTCCTGAATTTTGCGTTACGAAGAGATTTCTAACCGGCAGAATAAATTCACGTATCTTTTTTTCCGAAGCAAAGATAGGATGGAAAATGACTTTTGAAAGGGTGGAGAAGTTGATGACGTAATCTGACCACACTGAACGAGAACGTATACGGATTCGAGAGCCGAAAGCTACGTTTGAAATTGGACGAGAGAATTTATGAGGTGCTGGATACGACTTTTAACAAGAGGGAAAGAAATCCACAAGATTGGTAACGGCCAATTTTCGATGCATTGCGGTATCTGGGAAGAGACTCTTGTCTTTGCTGAAGGCTCACTGTATTCTGCCTCCAAATATAAGATTTCCTCGGTATCCTAAAGTATAAGTATGGCTTTCGTCAGTAGCTTTCCAAATAAGAGAATCAAGTATGCTTCAGAATATAAAATAAATCCATTTTAATTGAGGATAACATAGAGAAATTCAAAAAATTCAGGTGCGTATGCTAAATTGGCAGTAATTCTTATAGTTCAATATAGAGTTTAACAATCATCAATCAAGCTAACTAGAATACGGTAAACTAGGAAGAAAACCTCACGATGAAAAGAAGTTACTTACTGGAAAGTAATGAGAATACATAAAAGAAGCTGTGTGATTTTTCCAAGATATATTTTCACTCAAATTACGAATATATATTTCCTCTGGAGGTTTATATTATAAGTATAATCGTTAATATCACGAATCGAAACGGTTCATCCTAAGGTAATTTCTCATCCGTAAAATACTTCGAAATAGTCTCTTTATCCTTTTTGCTATTAATCTCCCTTCGTCACATATCAACAACTTCCTCTTCTCGAAAATTACCACCCCATCCATTCCTCACCCGTACACATCCGCTTGCAGAGTGCTTGGATTCCGTTAGGATGAAGGACCCATCGGCGGGAACCAAGAACCCACACTCCCGGGTGACTCGCTCGAAACCTCCTGAGTCCGTGATTAATAGGCGTATTGCGTGAATGACTTGGACCTGCATCTCTCGCAGACATCTCGAGTCATCTCTGAATATTTGCGGGAGAATTCGCGACTCATTTCCTTCGCCTTATATGTTGACCGTGGAGTGGACCTGATGACCTCTTACACCACCTCCGAGCCACGCAAACATTTGCGAAAGGAAGGAGTACAATTGCGAATGGTGGCGTACTGAATACTGCCTAAACCATACGGATATTGAGTATCCAATTAAAATAGAAATTGTGTGGGATTTCGGCGAAATTTGCGCACAGTCATCCTCGTGAAGCCCTCTTGGTTCATCGTGACCAAAAAGGTTTCGCTTCGTCGATCAAGTATGGTATTGGCGCATTATGAGTTAATAAGGAGCGAAATGCAATATGTTTGTTCAGGTATCGCTAACAGCACTATGGAAGTGCTAGCGAAAGGTTGATAAACATTTGTTCGTGGAATATTAATTTCGACGAACTTATTGCTTTGGTCAACTTGGGGATTTACCTTTCCAAAAATGCTCAGTGCATTCCGGTACGGTTTCAGAATTTACTGGCGATATTCAAATTTCAGAACAAACACAGTGGAATATCTTCGAAATGTAGATTTATAAACCTGTCCTGAATGGTACAATATTTAAGAATAATCGTATTTCAGATCCCTGGACAATTAATTCAATAAATACGGAAGTTTTACGCAAATTTAGAAAGTACTAAATCTAAAATTCGTCACCTTTGAAGCATGAATACGTGATTAAAATAAGTAGAGCTTAAAACAATCTTTCTTTTCAAGCCTAAAAGTCTTTACTTTCATCAGTCAACTTTCACTGACAAAAGAGTGTGGTTACAGTCTATTTTATATAATTGTATAGAACACAACTCCTTTTAAATAGTTGTAAATACCTTCATTCCGGTCATTCACCAGTACATTTAGTTTCGTATACAGCAAATTTAGAATCATTACGTGTAATAGCAGCTAATTTAGCGATGGTAGCGTAATTACGTACCTATCAGAGGAAGAGCATACCATTTACCGTCCATCTATCTAGGCAGTGGGGTGATGGTACTCATGGTCGGCGAATGCCTACATAAACGGCATGCCTCGGCCAAAGGGCAGCAGACCCTTTAGCACCGTTTATCTGGGCGAGTGGGAGTATATGGCATGAAAGGGGATGAAAGGGCAGAGGCGATTCTACTTGACGCGAATTTCCAAGATGGGCGGCGAGGGGTGGAATTTGCCGCCAGAGGCGTCTTAACCACTCTCGGTACGCCACTGTGGGGAACCAGGAATCCCAACTATAATGGCATCAGTAGACCGTTGCTTCCTAACTAGCACCCGTACGTTTGAGATCCTTCGATTTGTTCATTATTAGTACGGAAGAGGTATATTCGGCTTGGGAATCGGACTCTGACAACAGATATAGTATGATTGATGGGTAATAATACTGCAAGGAATGCTTTAGATTTGGAATCTGGCGTGTTACATCAAAGAAAGATCAAGCAATGAAACAATTTATATCAAATTGCCTTTATATCACGTATATATATGAAGGGGATTTTTTATACCAGCACGTATGCTATTCCTATCGATTAAAGTACTTCGGTACTGTTTTTACTGAAGCTTATCTTTAAGGTATCAAATTGATATTGGTAGAAAAATAAGCTTGGCAAATAGATTTGCGTCATAAATACGTAATCGTCTACTGAGGACTTTAATATGTAACTAACACGCCAATTATTCTATAAATTCTAACATATTACTTTTTAATCCCAAAACCTCAAAGAAACTCTAATCCTCAAAAATCTCTACAGCCTTTGACAATAAAAGTTAGACGACAAACTTGACATCCTCCAACGTAATCTCCGTAGCGTTTCTGTGCTACTTCGTCGAAACCACTCCCGGAAGGCGGTATCATTCTCTAAGCCGCGATATTAATAACATCTCGGCATCTTTTCTCTCAAGATCGCAATATATCTAAACTTCCGCTGTCGCGCTATATAAGACGCGGGGACCATCTCTTACGAAAACTTCTGGTACATATTAACCCCGTTCTCCTACTCCGTGTTACGGTCGCGTAACAGGAGTGCGGAGGGGACGGTAAGGAGGGAGCGGGGGCGTGGCCTCCTCAGCCACACTTTTAATAGCGGCGAAGGAAACTCGCTCTCGCTATCTTCATCCCTCTGCGACGGCATCCACCCTTTGATGTCACCCTTGCAGTCTCGGAATGCCTTTCTAAGAGGGGTTCTTAGGGAAGGAGGAGGCTGGCTCTGGAGGAGAAACTTATTTTGCTTTATTAAATTTCATCCGGTGGATCGTCTCCTTATGCCATCGTCCTTCCTCCGCTTCCCCAACTTTATCTCCGCACTTCGCTCATCCTTCCTCGATCTAAAGTGTTCGTGGTAAGAAAGGGAAACCCTCGAGTGGACTGCATCAAAAGCTTAGCATTCTGCGAAGGGTTGACTTTTGAATAGGAGTCCAATTTCTGGAACGTTTGCATAATCCGTACCTTTCCGTCTCTATTGGGTAGGGAACCTTAAATGTAATAAGCTGGAAAATCAGAGTTCAAATAACTGGAATGTTGATTTAACTTGGAGATTTTAACGCCTGGTTAAGATGGGAGGGGGAAGGTATGACAATCACCACCGAATACCCAAAGCTTATCAAAATTTAAGTAATTGACTGAAATAAGAATCCTAACTCATATTATCTAACGGTAGATGCAAAACTTTTCTGGAACCTTATTCAGTTTTTATCAGTTAATGAACGAAGGCGTAGTAAACCATTAATAATAAGGAATGTGATAAAAATTATAAATTATTACCTTTCACTAATAATTTATAATATTTAAAATTATTATAACGGAAAAAGAGCAATATATTTTTTGTTATCGGTAAAGAATTAATTCTTCTTTGAGCAATTACTTTGAGCTTCTTAGGTTAACTAAGTGAGTTTTCCAGTGAAAATGAAACATAAGAAAACTTCACCTGTTTCCAGGATAAATTACTACGAAACTCTTACGTCCCTGCATTGAGGCGTGATACTTCTACTAAAATAAATCTATGTAAGACCTGACATTGATCTCTCTCTCGTATCAACATTTTGACGGGAAAAAATCCAAATATTCTTCACAACTCAGATTCATTAATCCTCAAAGAACAGACAGCAGTGCCAATCTCCGAACTCCGAACCATCGACGACTACCGTACGGAACATTTACTCTCGGCTAAGGAATTCTACGTCCGAGAAGACGACCTGCACAGATCGCCTCATCTTCCGCCGTGGGCGACGCCTCCCAACGCCCCCCGCGCATTCTCCGACAACAATCGTGGCGCGCCTTTGAAAGACATCGCGTTCTGAATGCGATCATAAAAGAGGCGCCCCCAGCGGAAGATATCGCAAATGAAGGCAGAAAAAACACCGAGTCAATTTCAAACACAATGCCGGAAGGGAAGAATTCGTTTGATTAATACCCACCCTCGGTTTTTTCTTCCGAGGCGCGTGGTTTCCAACTCGCGTTTCATCTCGTCGTCGGCCCCTTTGCCCGCCGTTGTTTGAAGAGAAGGGGGACTAATGGACCGAGCTAAGGGATGCCTATGATGGAGGATCGATTGATTGCCGACTCGCCAAGGACGGCGGGACTCCTTAGGAACATCTTAGCATCGAGGGGTGGCTGCAAAAAAGATCGATCGTCGGAGATTCGGAAGGGGCGGTGGACCCTCCGGAATTTTTTGTAGCCCCTTCTTTTTTTGTCGTTGCGTAAGCGCGAGTTTCCATAAAGGACCCTTTTTTTCGCACCGTTTTAGTGTTGCGGGAGCCTATCCTCTGGTCAACTCAATCGTTTTGGATTGAAAGTTGTAATTCGAAACTTAAACTACACCAATTAAAACTACGTATAATATATTATATATATTTCAGTTAGCTTTGAATTTAATAAACTTCCAATTCTATACCTTAAAATAAACAAAACAAAAATCATAAACGTGTCGTTTAATTTCCTTTGTCCGCGATGATAAATAAACGTGATTAATCTCTGCGATGTGAGGTTCCTTAATCTTCCTCTTGAGGTACTTTTTGTATAAGATGTGATGGAATGCCTTTTCATTACCGGGGCGAGCACCTGATGAAGCTACCTGAGAGGCGGAAGCTGCTGCGAAATAAATTACGCCTGGGTTGCGCACACAAATAATTAAGTGCCCATTGTGAGAGAATGATTAAACCCTCATTACTTCCATTATTTCATTAAATTGCTTTTGAATTGGTCTCTGAAAAATTTTTCTATGTGTAACGAACGTTATCTCGTAACTTACTAGAAATCTACCATTAAAAAATCGAGTGAATGAATGTGGTTAACTAGCGAAAGAATTAGAAATTTTATCAATAAATTAATTCTTTAATCGTATTCGTAATCGTTAGCTGCGACATCTAAAAAGGCGTGATATTTTAGAAATACATCGATCGAAAGTGGAAGAATCGTATTTGCAAAACATTTATCTTGCTAAATAAATTGGTTAATAAAACAAACGTGCGTTGAGCAAAGTACGATATGTTCTCCTGAAGGCTTTTAGCTAAACAAGACGCTGTAGAACTACGAGATAGAGAGGTGAAAAATTCACGCACACTTCTATTTTATGGAAAAGGCAAGTTGGCACAATCCCACCAAGACAATAAACCTCACATCGCATGCGTCCGTCCTTTGCTCCCCGCCCAACGAATTAAGGGCAGACCTCTTTGAAAACGACGAGGTCGGAACCTACCCTCTTAAGACGACTATTTTATTCCCGCATTCTCTCGGCTGAAATCCCGGACACCGTGTAGTCTTAGCAGCTTATTAGCCGCCCTCTCAAATCGGGGAAGATTTAATAAAGGCGTAAAACCGGGATCGGCATTTATTCACTCCAAGCGCTAAATGCCGTCTTATAAGGGGGTGTGGGGTAGGGGTTTGGGTTAAGATCGACGCGGGGCTGTTGGTTTAAAACCGCACCTTTCAAAACAAACGGAGTTCTGCGTGCGGAGGGATGCTCTAATCTGCCCCGAGGAGCGTGTTGGGGAATCGCGGTGGCGAGAAAAGAGGTACGGATATTTTCACCAGCCGCTGTAATTTACAAGCCCTCGCGGTAAATCTTTGGCGAATATCTCCTGCCCGTGGAGGATGGGAACAAGGCGTGAAGAAAGCAAACACACGTCTGAGTGGCTAGGGGAACTCTTTAAGAAAAAAACCCCTTTGAGAGACACCGAGTCGCTATTGCAGGACATGGAGGAGTCTCTACTCCGGGTTGAGAACAAGGGTGAGAGAATAGAACAGGATCGTAAAGTTAAAGAATGGAATGAGAGGAGAGGGGGGAGGGGTGGGGGAAGAGGCGTTTCGCACTTGCTGGCGGTTATGCAGAAAACTGGGGATGCAAGGGGGGGAATGTGGAAGGAATGCTATTTCGGAACGAAATTGAGGTACGAGTGGGGTTGAGAAGGACTTGTTCGTTGAGAAGTGAGTATGTGTTGAATTAACAAGTGAAAAAATGAAGAGATGGGAGTGTAGGTGAATTCAGCGACGAAAAAATGCAGATTTCGGGGAAATTCGTTTATCCGTGGGTGCCATGTACTCTGAAGTGAGAAAAGATGAAATATAACCCACCACGTGTTAATACCACGAAATATTCATCGACTATTATCATGGCTAGAATGTTGTGAACATATATATTTAAAATATCGTGAAAGATATTGCTTTGAAGGACCGAGAAACACTTGATCAGACAATAAAACTCGATTCGCGACAAGAGATTCCTCAAATCGAGACAGAATAACGGAATATTTACCGTGTTAAATGCTAATTTTCTTAAATAATTATGCAAGATGTACTCTCGTATTTTCTCTATTACGTAGTTCGAAAAACGTACCGCGAGTTTCTCCCGGTACACCTCTATCTCTTCGGGAGGGTGAGAATTGCGTCACCGAAATTTAAATCGAGAGTTAAAAGTCACGTTGGGGTAATTGATAGAGAGTCTCCGTGTACGCTAAATGGAATATTAGAATGCGCTCCAGCTGTGTTTCAGATACCTTCATTGAATAGGCTATACGATAATTTGGTTGTCGTCCATCAATCATCTTCGCGTTGGATTTACTCTCTTAAGCCTTGAGGATATGACAGAACTTAGCTTTCGATAAATTTCCAGAGCCACTTATGCCGCATTCATTAGAAAATGAGGCGGCACTGTTTCGTACTTGAATGGACGAGATCGATTCTATATACCGCTCCCTCTAGCGTGAACAAAAATTAGCGGTGAATGAATGATTATGTAGGTGATGTCATAGGTACGCATTTAACACCTGCCTGTTGGAATACCTATATAACGTAATGGTGTCAATGAGCAGAAGTGACTAATCTTCGCGGTGTACGAAAGCTTTTTTCCCTACGCATAAATCGGGTCATGTTGTGCGAAGTGACCGGCGATAACAGGGGAAGAGGAGAATAAACGACCTTTTTGAGATGCGAAAATAAACGACTCCTGCATAAACCATCCCTTCGCGAACGAATATTTCGGACCTGCCGTACCAACACCTCCGAAAATAATTAAGTGATACATTTTTGGGAGCGTTTACATCGTGGTGTAAACGAAAGATCGACTTCGGAGATTAGAATCGTCTCGAAAGAGGTTGCCCGTTATTAATTTGCATAACTAATCTAAATTCATCGAAAATGCGAACGAGATGTTTTACGAGGCGGATGCGTTAAGAGCGTGTTCTCGATCGTGACTCATGGGGTCTACGCACAGGAAGCGGGCGGGTCTTAAAAATAAATCCGTTGTGCGCCGGATGGACAAAAGAGAGGGTCGTTTTTTGATGACAGAAGAATGGCCGCGCTCTGGAAAAATGCCACCGAATCGCCGCGGGCTAAACGTCTTCCGGACGCGATATCTTTAAAGCAAATCTTAAATATCGGCGACGGATGTCTGCGGAACCGTAGGAAATATAATTCAAATGTTTACGTATTTCGCCGACCTGTCTGGAAGCTTTCAGATTTTTCTGATAAGGACGATTTCTTCTCTCGGAACTCTCGTTAGGAAGGGAGACGAATCTGGACGAAAAATCATAACTGATAATTATATAGAGAATAAAATTGATGAAATTGCGTGCAAGTGCTTCTCAGAATCTGCTAACTCGTTTCAACTAATTGCGTTTATATCCTGCTTGCGTAGGGAGAGAAATCAGATCACTTTTTGTTTGGAATGTTTTCCATTTACTTTTCCGAGGATGGAATTTTCTTCGATAAATTTCATCAATTAAAACTGTCGTAACGAAGCTACTATTACGGCCGCGATATTTGAGATAAGATCTCGAAAGTGGAGAGTGAGAGATTATAAATTTATTTACGGAAAGGTAAAAACTATTATTACGCGTCTGATGGGAAAAATACAAAAAATATATTGAAAAGTAAATACTTGTTTTCGTCACGTTATTCATTTTATTATGCCTTACTTTGCAGCTGGGAGATGGAATTCATTGCTTAATTCATCCATATAAAAGGTAAAACACTCGGATATATCTTTCAGTCATAATAAATTTATCGAACCAACTACGATTACAAGCTACATTTGATCAAAAGTTTACTCGTTGATTTTTGATGATTGATATGGAAATAACGCGTACTATGGACAAAATAAATTGCAATTAATGTCTCTCACTCAGAATAGATTCGTAAATATCGTTTCTTAGCTCTTTAGGATAAAATATATTCCCAATTTTATCTAACTAAAAGGTAAAGAAATGAAATGAAGTAATATTAATTACTTGCTTGCAAAATTTTACGAATAACTTAATAAATAACGTACTTCATAATATTTCTATCAATTTTTTCTCCCTCGGAAAGTTTTCTTATAAGATACTCTTCTACGCTGCGATATGTGTAGCCGCATATTTGCTCTACACCCGTAGCAATCTTCTTCCGCCCAGGACTCCGTCTCCGATCAATCTCTGTTTTGTCCTCACGGATGCCAGACAGCAGCGACTAACTTCCTATATCGACCATCTTCCAACCGCGTCTATACATTCTTTAGAAGTCGCCTAGCAACCGGAGAGGAAAAAATCCCGTGGATTAAAATGGGTGTGGGGTGAGATTATGCGGAGATAAGTTGCTTCCATCTTGGTGGTGGATAGAGAGGCAATGAGTGTGCGAATTTCATCCCGTACATCCCGTTCCTGCGCTCCCTTTGCTACAGCGTGGAGCGACTAATATTTCATTGTTGTTACAAGAGATTTCGTTCCACAGTCTATCGATAATTACATATTCATCGGGAGACTGATACTAACTTTCTATTGCCTTTCAACTGTTGCATCCAGCAGTGATTGCTCTCGTGCTGAAGTTAATTCCCTCGAACCAATCTGAAACTCTCGAACTTTGAACCGACCAGATTTATACAAAAAATAAAAGAGGTTATAGACTGCTAGTCTTTTTAGATTTAGGATCGCAATAGTCATCTACGTAAGGGAAAGGATTCGCTATATTTGGTAAAAGCCTTGATTTATTCGGTACGTGAATGTAACCAAGTTTTGCAACTCATTGCGATGTTAAAAAATTTAAATGGTTAAGCCTCTTAGAACCTGTAGGTTCTATTGATGTTATTTCACAAATAACATAATAATAAGTCACGTTTGGAAATTTAAGATGTAGAGTTAATAATAATCAAAAAACTCGCTTTATTCGATACAAAGTTACATTTTGAACCGGAAGAAACATCATAAAACGGGTATAAATATCTTTTTATTAACCATCACTATATTTATACTTAAAACTTCGATAAAATTTCATTATTTTCAATTGATTTCTCTTTTTTCCAAACCTCTATTGAATTTTCGTCAACCAATAATCCACTAGATGTACGAATAATATGTTGGACCAAAATCAAAATTCATTCGATTATAAAATAAAAAAATATGATAAAACTTTCAAATAATATTATTAATTATGGAATTAGAACTTATGTCCTGAGTAAGTGTAGAAATCTCTGGTATGCGGAACACATCCAGCAAAAACGCATCAAGGTTTTGTTAGGCAATGGTGTGTATCGCCAGTGGTGGTCCCTCCTTTTGGGAACGGAATTTCACACAAATGTCAACCAAGATATAGGACACCGTAGTCAAGAAGGAGGATAGGAAGCTGTGAGAGTTTTTTACGAAAACAGGTGAAGGTTTATGTTTTCTCATGGAAGTGTTATTTAAAAGAATCAAAACAGCTCTATATATACGTTAATGAACATCATTGTATGTCCGTGCATAAAATCAAATACATTCACATTATATGCTCACATAGTAACCTTTTGAATATATTTTGAGCTAAATGTACCTAAAATCAGGTTTTAATCTGGTTTAGACTGCCACCGCCAAAGAGCTTATGGAAGGTTGGATGCCCACTCTTGTGCGGCAAATTCCTAGAACGTAAAGGAGATACGATTCCCAGTGGGATATGAAGAGAGATACCTATCAACTTACGAAGAGGTTTCCGATTCCATCCCATGAATCCTTCTGCGCCCGAATAGATTCAGATGACACCTATGGTTGAATTTTCCCACTACCTTTAAGATCTATCCTTCATCCTTTATTAACTTAACTTTATAGTAATAACTTGAATAAAATCTTAGTAACTGACATTTTTAGAAATCCTTCAAATCTATACCTCCATACACAAAACTTCACATAGTAAAAATGACGGTTAAGGGGAGTTATGAACGAAAATGAGGAAACGTATTTCAAATTTATAGGATCGGACCTTCGTTTCAAGCAGAGAAGAGTATCTTTCTCCCTTTCCGAAAACTTTGCGAAGACTTTTGGTATCCCTTATATTTCAGCCTTATCTCCTAAATTATACACGAAACCTATGAAAAATGATATTTTCGTGTTGAATGCTTATCTATCCCATAAATCCATTGGATTCCTAGAAATAACTTTTATCCCGTTATTCCTTTCACGACAAAATCTCGAGTTTCCTCAAACGTGCGTATCTCAAAGATATGATGGAAGAAACGCGGCGAAATTTCCAAAAAGTCGACATATTTCCTCCAAAATTTAAAATACAATCGTTTTAAGTTGTTGGCGACACATTTTCATCATCAACTTGTATCTTTTATCCATGTATCATTTCCGCAATCCGAGCCACTCCCATTCCTATATCTTACGGCATTGACCCTTGTGTTCGCTGAATTTAACAGATATTACATTAATTTTTAGTTAGATAATTGTCTTATTTACAATCTACTGCAAAGAAACTGTGGTTTAAGTGTTTTCCATTAATAAATAAACAAATTTCAAGTAATTTTAATGATTGTCTTACATTTTCGAAAGCTTTTGAAGAGTATACGAGTAACTATAATTCGAAAATTACCTCTTAAAAGTCTTATCTCTCAACTTGCACTTATGAAAAGAATTAAGACTCATAGTCTTCTTCTTTTGCTTTTAAAACTTACGTAAACGAATAATGATTGTTCACTTACACTACAATAATTCGTTTTACAGTCAAATAGCTTCGAAAGGTTAGAAATAAAAGAAGGATTCTAAAATCATCCATATAAATTGAAAGTAAATCTAACTTATCATCCAAATTCAACAGCTAATTATAACCCATGACGTTTCTAAAACTGCTTTCATCCCTGGGTGAACGTATGGACCGGATGAGAAATCCCATAGCAACCAAATTCCCAGCAGCATGGAAACCCAAAAATTGGGGACTTCGAAAGAGGAAAAATAAATAATTCTTTGATACAGATAGAGCGGAAAGATTGGATTAGGAACTGGAAAGACGGGAAGTTATTTTAGTCAAACTAAGGAGCTAATCAGATTCGGGGCAACTGGTCCAAAGCTTAATCCTTCCTCGAATTTGGGAAAGATCATAAATCCATTCTCATTCATCCATTTGCTCTCAATTCCACCCTATATTCAAATTTTACGTCTCTTTCTGTTGCTGAGTAACCGCCCTGAAAGCGTGCCTCCAACGAAATAGCCCTCAATCTTGTGTTATGACCATTTTTGTTACGAGAAGAGCTTTTAGCGCCTTCCACGGACTTTATTACCGAACCACTTCTCCTTTCTCTTCTATTTCTTATTTTCACGACTTTTAAAATGGACGTGATATTGATCCAAGCTCTACGATCACATAACCCTTTCGTCACTTAACTTCGCTATCTCTACTCCGTTGCACCAAACCTCTCAATCTAATCCTTATCAACGTCTGAAAGGTTACGACCGGAGGGAACCACGAGCAAGGTGCATAACTTTGCATTAGAAATCTGTAGCCTAATTTTATTGGGCGCGGAAATCGATGGGTCGTAAATTCAATCTCCTTATCCGACCGTGATTTGGTTAGATCTCTTATCTGCTCTTGGGCGTGGATTGGAATTTGTGGGTAGATTAGAGAGCAAACGCAGTTTCGCGCCATTAATTATGTAGACTAAAATTTGGAAATTTAGATATTTATGGAGTGAATGTCTCCGGAAACAGGAAAAGATACGATGTCAGTAAATTATAATGACTGAATTAGGTACCGGAAAGACTTGGGATAGTCATGGTGGCTGAAATGGTAAGCTGAAACTAGGGGCTATATTTATAGACGACTCCGAACAACTTTTCAGTACCTGGCACTTCCTTAGAATAAAAACTGTACGATTTTTAAATACTTTTTTACCTAAGAGGCCTACCAGAAACTATAAAGCTGCTGGTATAGTACTATAAATACATAAAGTATTGAACTATAAAGTTAGATTAATATAAAACAAAATCTACGTTCTACGTACGTCTAATAATCTACGTCTTATATTAATATTGACTCTATTAGTAAACGAAATGAAAGATACTCCAAATGTTACATCATCCACTGTGCTCAATCCTACTCAAATTTCGCACGCAAAGATTCGCGACGTACGAAAAATATTTACAATACGAAGCAACCAGGATAAATAACCTTTAAACTCTCGCTGATACCAACATCTTCGAGAGTAGAATACAGAGACCGAGGGAGAATACATCCGAAGGCTGGATGAGGTTGTCTGCCTAGCCGTCAACAGTCGCTAGATTAATGACCTCGTGCGGAAGCTGTAGAAAACCATCAGCATCGTGTGCGAGAGAAGCAACTTATTCAGGGGCTTGTCAGAGTGGTTAGACCACGAGGTGGGAGCGTATCAGACGACGCAACAGTCAAAACGGACAACGTATCTGCCAAGCGGTGGCGAAATATGGTGAACACCATTGCAATACACGGAATTGTATGGTTGGATGGACTGGGACCTGAAAGACAACCTTTGCATGCCGCGCTATTTGCGATTTTAGAGACGGAACACTCCTACGATAGGGCTGGTAGATGGTTGAAAAAATGATAAATGGTATTTTAAAAATCTACCACCATGTTTTACGGAATTTTTTCTATTCTAGTTCATTTCATATCTTCCATAAGCATAATAACAACAATGCCAAAAACTTAGTGTTTAATGTAGTTTTTAATGCTGCACGAGGAATTACTTAAAGAGAAAGTGGGCAATCAATATATAATTTGGATTTACCCTGCAATCTCAATTTATTTTTATTTATCAAATGGATTTCAATAATGATTTCAATTCGTAATTACATAGTCTTATTTACGATACGGGATGAATAAATAATTATTTGTATAGATATTAAAATACGAATTTCGAAAAAAAAACATCTTTGAATAAAAAACATGTTTGAAATAATGTTATAGCAAGAGCATAAAACTACTATACTTACTATTTAAACTCTACAAGGGAGAAAATATAACTCAGAACTGAAATTAATATCTGTCACCAGGACTCAATTTAACGAACGAAATATTCCTGCGAATGAATCAGATTAAAAGTCGTAATCAAACCTACAACTCCTTTCAGTAAAGCCAAAGAGCATTGTTCGTTGTATGGGGTACGTATTCATCCGGGGGGACATATATTCAATGGACCCGAGACAGACCCCAACGAGGTCCTCCCAAACAAGCGAATCATCGCGTAACCAACCTCCTCAATTTGCCGCCCCACCCTCCGAGGGCCCCCATTGTTGCCTGTCGCCCCTCCCCGAATCGGCGGTCCCCTTAAAGGACCACTTCACATCACTCGTCGCTCGAAACCAATTGATTCGTCACCCAAAGACACGCCGCTTAACACTCGTTTTCTTCTTTTTCCTTCATCATCAAACCTCTTTTGCATCTGTCTCCATCGATTTATGCTAAATGGCATCGCTCTCGAATATTTTCTGCGCGACTGAATCGGAGAATGGGATTTTTGATTCGAAACTTATCGTTGAAGAAAAGGAGGAAAAATGGTATTCTTTGAAACCATTTCTTTGATTTAAATTTTCCGATGATCCGGTATTAATCAAAATATAATTGCACAGGTGTATCATTTTAAATTAGTAAATTGCTCTGAAAAGGATTGAAAATTATATAAAATTTACTCAAATTATCCTTCGCGAGACAAAATAGACAGTAATGTTTCAGTCGACTTTATTAAAACATTTCAATTTACATTAAAGTTACTGAAGTCGTTGAATGAAAAAATAATACTTTCCTTAAGATTCAATGTAATCTTTTTCGTCAATTTATTTTTCAAATATTTTTCCATCATCTTATTTAATATTTTCGTATATAACTTTCGAATGTGTATTAATATTACTGATCAACTAATATGCGAATAATTGCTCTTCTCATTCTAATCCAATAAACACCTTGAAAGTGGAAATAAATATATCTTAATGTTGAAATGAATAACATCCAACTATAGCTTATGATAGCAGATACTATTAATAATATTTTCTTATAATCATATACCTTCATTCAGACAAAAACTCCATACGCAAAGGTATTCATAATAAAATGATAGATTTATCCGCTGAAATACTTATTATACTGAAATATCACAGTCCACGCTTGTAAAATACAGTATATTAATACTAATTCCCCCATTTATAACCCAGAATAAATACCCAGCTCTATAATTAAGCCCAATTAAAACCAGATCTATAATACCAACGCTAAATAAAAACCTTTCGAAACATTACCTAACTCAGCGCTTTTATTAAACCCCGATGACTAAGTTTACGGATGCGAAAAAAACCCTTCTCGAAAGAGGTCGAGTAATTCCGCTCAATTATTTATTTTATCGATCCTTGAGGAAATCGCGTAATCTCGTATTGGCTCTTTCACTTTACCTCTGCAATCCATACACCATCACCGCAGGAATTTACCGAGAGAATCCTTGGGAATCTGTCATCCTACCTTCATTTCTGACATCTGTTCCCTTACTCAAACAATCCGCATATTTCAAACATCCTAAACCTGCGGAAGTAGGAAAAGTCAACCATCTGTGGGCCTAATGTATGTTCTCCGCGAATAAATATGTACCGCGCGCGACCTCTGAGATCCCGACAATCGGGATGACATAAGAGCCGACCCGCCCTCTTTAACAGCCCTTGTCGCGAACACCCTGAGGAACGTTTGTTAGAAACCTTATCCATAATTCCGCCAGGAAATGGTTCGACAGGTAGCAATTACGTTCGCGAGAGATGTGTAATTTCTGCGAGCTAAACTCCCTGCTGCACCGATTCGATGACCTATAACAGCTACGAGAGTCACTCGTAAATTACGGATAAAATATACGAAGTGGGCTTACCCTCTACGAGCGACGTAAGGAGGGTGACGTTCGCTGCCTTTCTGCGTCCCGCTGGCAAATTGAGTCCGATCTTCTCCAGTTTCTCCCTTAGTAACCGTCCTCCATTTTTAGACTTCGCCCTGGAAACACAAAAGAAAGGAAAGGGTTACTTATTTGCACAGAAAAAAACATGAATACAAAACATGTATGATTAAATATAAAAGGATATGAATGGATAACTGTTTGTTAAACCTATAATATATCATCATAATTCGTTGAATACTACTTGTATAGAGAACTTTGAATATAAAGTAATTTATTTAACCAATAAGTGAGCTATTTTCATCAAAAACAAGTAGAGAACATCAGGATAGTTTTACCTTTTTTATTTATATTGTTTTTCATTATTTTTCCATCCTCAAATTTTAATAAATATTTATTAATTTCAAAAAAGTTTAACATACCATCATTTGATTCATCCTAATATTGAAAATAAAATAAAAATATTAAAGTAATCTTTTTTATCTGTTTCATAATGAGATTATTGTATATTAATACTATTAATTCATCAAAATATTTATATATATTATTTTAGACAAATTGACTCGATTTAGTAAATAACTACGCAATAAATATAGAAGATCGTACACACAATTACATATTGTAAAAGTAAAGGGTTGTTTCTAAGCAACTCAATTACTGTTATCGACCAATAAAAGGTATCACTCATTTGAACATCGGCATGAGAACAGTATCGTCAAAAAAGGTGTGTTTGAACCCTTTCAAAGGGCCCCTGTTTAGAATTCCCGAGAGACGATGAGAAACGAATCCTCCGCCATTTGGCGTTTCGTGTCTGATTAAGCGCCACCCCATTCCTTAGGGCGAAAGGGACTATCTTTCTGAGATCTTCCCTTTAAGGGTGCCTAAACAATCCTCTCCAATTTAACACGGATGGAAATTGTACGATTATCTTCGTTCCATCGATTCCGGAATCTCCGTGGAAATGAGGGCGGCATTAGCACAATCTCACCCTTGCATATCGATGCATATCACTCGCAATTTAGATCCTAAAGGTAAACTTAAGGTATTCACCAGATTAAATGAATACCAGATTAAATGAATTCATTTAAAGGAGACAGAAAATACCCTGACAACGATAAAAAACGAATGCGGATAGAAGAAAATTCGAGAGCAGACAGAGTTGGACATTCAATAAAAAAGTTCGATAATAAAAGAAATAAATAAGTAAAAGTTTACTGATCTCGGTAAATAAACATTTTTATTGATATCCACCCCGATAAACACTTCTCCGAACCGTTCGCCTGCGTCTCAAAATGACCACCATAAACAGAAATTATCCGCCGATACCCGATCGACTACTGAATTCCCCTTAATTGAAATCCGGATAAACGTAGAAAAAAAAAACCGAATCGACTATTCCAAGAATAAAACAGAGCTCTCTACTTTTATGACTCGCAATTACACGCGATATACGGAAGCGGGCCGGATTACGAGACCCGACGAACCCCGCGTTATTACGGGAGACATGACCAAACCATTACGCAAATACGAAAAAAACGACGTAATGCAATCACCTTCATAAACACCATGATCGAAATACTTTTACCGGTTCGATTCCGCTAATTCTTACTCTTCTCGGAAACCCTAGAATTGCTTCTACCTCATTAAACTCTCGTTTTCCCTTCCCAACCTTATAACATCTCTCCGTTTCATATTCTCTATTCTAAATCTCCGTCCAATTTGCTCTCCGACCTTTCGCAGACCACCTTCGGAGATCCCTCTATTTCTTTTTCACGTAATTAACACGCTCTAAAAGTGCGAAAAACCAGAAGAGGGGAGGGTACGGGTAGTCTTCCCCTCCGCTCCCGTGGGCGGGCGGAAGTCCTGCGGCCACGGAGGACGCGATAAGATCCGAAGGCGTGCGCTCTGTATCTCTCTTTTCTCGAATCCCTTATGCTCTGGTGCTGCTAACACTCGCACTGGAGACCTTCCATCCGATGAACCACACCCACCAACCCTCATCGACGGTAGCCTCATCAACACCTACATACTCTCAACTGTTTCCCACCGCCCTTGTCTCTTTTCGCTGCCCTCTTTATCTCTGCTCCTGGGTTTTGCAACTTCCTTTTACACCCTCTCTGTCTTTGTCCCTCTCGTTTCTGCGATACGAACCTTCGTTTCGATCAAAAATGCGTGAGAAAGGGTTGCGATAGATGGTCCCCGAGTTTGCTGCACATTTATCAATGTTTCACCCTTGGTTAGCTTATCGAAAAGTATTGATTCTGATGAGCCAACATGATTTTATTGAATAATTGCGCTAAAAGTATCTACATTGGATTCAAATTAGCTGATTAATCTCGTAATTAAATTTTTCCATCGATATTTCATTCCACATTTTTAAGATGTATTATTATTTTGAACGGAGTGCTTTAATTCGGAATAATTACGTAAAATATCGAGTGGGAATTTTGAAAAATTTTTCCAGACATAAATTATAATTAGATGCTTAAAAACAATACATTCAGCCCTTCAAAAGTATATTTGGCATCGCCACTTATTGTATATATACCATTACTTGAAAGTGTCAATAGAACAATATCATCTCTAATTGCCCAAATCCTACATTTTCTCCTCTAATTTTAACATACCAATACATTTTCTATCTGTTATCCTACATTCTTCCACTCCTCAATGTCCCAGGTCATTCCATAATTTATCTCGAAACGTTTCTTTCTATTCTTTTTCTTACATTTCCTTTCTCTCTCATACTTCACCTATCCTACCTTCGGAATCTACCCTTTCTTCTCCTTCTGAGGAAGTCCCTCCAGCGTGGGAGCAGAGATAGCGAGCGATAAATCGATAAGCTTAGATTTATCGATCGGATACCGGAGTCTATCCCTTAGTCACTTCTTCCAGACGCGGTAACGATGAGTGATTTAACAACGACGCCCGACGCGAACATATTAGTGTAGCGAACGGGCGGAGTCCTAGTCCCGTCTTCATTTGAAAGCGGATGGGACAGCAAGCATGGGAAAGAGGTGATAAGTAGAATGCACCAGAGGGCTGAAGATATTGCGTTCCTCTAGATTTAATTCGGATTATATTCTTTAAACTTTAATGCAAATACTTTTATTACGAAATTAATTTTTTAAATAGACACTCTTAAAATATATCGAAATTTAAATTATATCGAAACTACTATCGATATATTGAAAAGTAAAAAGAATTGCAAGAAAAATTATCGATCTATCGAAATATTTTAAGATAAATGTTTGATAATAGGAATCGATCTATCGTTATAAATGCGTATCAATCGAAGGATATTATGCAATATTGGACGTCGATACGTTATTCTCATTAGCAACCAAATTATCGAAAGAAAATCGAAAATTAAAATCTGATCTAAGTGGAATAAATGTAATCATTCAGGGTTGAATCTATAAAGTGAAAAACGGAAATCCACTTTCCACGCAACGCCGAAGCATGCAGCTGCTTGTCTTGATAATCGAGAAGGGAATTAATTGGTAACCTCGAAGACAAGAAGTTGCAATTATCTCACAATTCGGACGTATGGGCACGTACTCATAAACACATCATAAGAGCGATTAAAATTAAACTCGTCTTGACCCCTTAAGCTCCCAGAACGTCACAAAAGTCTCTTAATTAAACGTGGATGCAGTAAATCACTTCCCTATCGAGAGTGGCGTCTCTCGGGGCAAAGGGGAGACCGTGTTAAGAAGCGTGTATTCTCCTGTCCGCGGATGCACGCTACTGAGGCCGAGGAATCCCTGTGGTTTTCATCCCAAAGGGAGGAGAAATGCGTGGTTCAGAGAGGAGAGAAGGAGGAAGTGATGAAAAAAGAAGGAAAAGGAAGGGTTAAAATAAATGAACGAATGGAACAAAAGCTAAGATAAATTCTACCAATATCATCGAGTTTAATGAGTCCATAAGATATTACCTAGCCATAAAGATGAAAAGATGCTGAGGAGGCTGTTTGGTTTCTATATCATTACTTTAATCGAATCGGGTGATTTAAATTGAAGATTAGGAAACTTTTATACTTTTGTACTAATTAAAGACAACTCTAATAGGGATGTACGAATAATGTACCTACTTCAATTGTCACATTATGTTATCTGGAACGTCAAACATATTTATTTCACACATAATGCGGTGAATTAAATTTCAATTATCAAATGAATCACTCAGTATTTGTAGCTTAAATATTTTCTAATAAATAAACACCCATTTCCATTTGGAATTAATTACGACTCAACCTCGTAATTTCCTTTAGGAATCCTTTAAATTTATCTCCCTGTTCACCTAGTTGGTACCCACGAAACTGTATCGACGTACCACACAATTCATTCTTGGACAGTCGTCCTCTCTCAGGTATGAACTAAAATACGCGATACACTCCACCTTTGGGCGGACGTTCTCAAAACTTTCACGAACTCTACTTATCAATCGGCACCTGTTGGAGCAAATTCGCCTCGAATACATTAGCGAAGAGGAGCGAGCGATAAAAGAGCGAAGACGAGGAAGCCCTCCTCCACGCTCGAGCAGTTCCCCAGAGAGAGTCTATAATGAGGAGAAGAAGGGACGTGGGTGGCGGCGCATCTGCAGCCCCTCCCCCGCGGCAGTACACGCCGTGGACCCCTCGGGGCGGACGTTGTCCAGCCCCCAGAACTGTAAATCTGCCCGCAGTCGCCCACTCACACATCCGTTCCTTTCCAACTCGCATCGCATTAGCAAAACATCGAATGCCTCCCTTTGCATTCCCATCTTCCAACCCTCCCTCTATTCTTGCACAATTTCGCTCCGACATCCATCGTAAAGTTTAAGTAGCCCATCCAACCTTGTTCGCCTCCGGGTGTTGATATTGGTTCGGGATGTTTGCGGGGGATTGATTCCCTACCGGATTGCTATCGGGGGAGGTTTAAATATTGTTCCGACTTTTTGATCATTTCCCCATCGATACCTCTCCTTACTCAACCTCGCGTTTTGAAAAGTCTTTCGTTCCGTAATTTTTCGCGAATTCCTTCCGGCACTCCGGAGACTTCTTCACGAGCCTGTTTATACTCCGCGAGTTTAAATCGCTATTGATTAATCTTAACATCTATATGAGATCGAAGATGTGGAATTATACCGTCCATTGATCACCGCCAGGTAATTCCTCGCTCGGATAATTTATTATCGCTTTTCCGTCCTTCCTCGGGAGAATAATTCATCATTCTTAGGCCGATGATTACACGATTCTTAAGCGAGAGACTGTTCCGATGAGAAATGGTCTTCCCGAGACGCGATGCCTTGTCATTCAGCCGTTCAGCTGTTCGCGCACAAAGTTCATCGCTTCGAAAAAGAAAATTTTCCCTCTCTGTTATTCTTTTACGCGGTTTGAAACGCGCTGAACAAACAGCGTCTGCTCGGAGTCGATACGGAATGCTTCGGCGTGGAAAACAAATGACTGAGGATGGGGAAACACGGAAGAAAGCTCGTTCCTTCTAAACGGCGTAATCGAGAAGCAAGGAACGATTTGTGGATTCAAAGCGAATCGCGATGAAAATGAGAAAAAATCTTAAGTGATTCCGGTGTAATGTTTGTATCGTTTAATACATTAAATCTATCTAACGAGGGGATATAAAAAACTACGATACGATTGCTTCGTCATTAAGACCTTCCACGAAGTAAATCCACATTTCTAGTTGAATTTATTACTTCGTAACTTTATTAGCGTAATATTATTTCTTTAATTATGCTCGTAATTATGTGCCAAACTGCGAGGAATATTCTATAGATAAGAACAACAATAATAAATCGCTGGATATTACGTCTTCTCGACTCACAAAAACCGCGTCTTTCCCTCTTCGTATCACCTCCCCAAATGGCTACAGACGGACCTCATTTCTCCGTCGATCCAAAGGGTTGCGTGCGTGCGGGTCGTGATGATCCCCGGGAACGGATGGCGACAAACTCGGCCGGATTAAGGAGGGATGTTCCGAGAGGTGATTAGCATTGTCAGTGGGAAGGGTGCGATCTCAAGCGGGGGACGACTCCGGATGGAGATTTTCTCCGGGAGAGGAGAGAATGGATCTGGGGAGATAGCGAAGGATCGGAGAGCCGTACCGGAGTGAATGGGAAACAGGGGGTTAATGGGTGGTAATGGGACGTATAGATCTGGTGGAGTTTGGGGAAGGGGTTTGGAAATAAGGTGCGGCGAGATGAAGACGCCTTCGGAAGTGAGAGATGGAACGGTTTGATTGTTGGACACGACGGGCGAGAGTACTTGGAATACGATGGGGTTAATGGGATTAGAATCGGAGGATGGCTATGCGCTTCCTAGAATGTGGTAATGAGATAGTTGAAGAGGTCGTGGGCGAAGTCCCTTTGAGTGAGATGAGAGGAAGTGATACCGGAAACTGTGAAGGGCAATCGGAGAGGTCTTGTTTGAGAGCAAATGGAGAGAGGGTTCTTCAAATACAATGGTACAGAGGGAGAGAATCTGTGAGGGGGAGTGTTCGAGGATACGTATTTGAAGACTCTGAAGTTTCAATTCCTCGGCTCTTGAAAATCGATGCGATACGATGCGTTAATCTTTAACAGCTTAATTTCAATCTGGCCAAACAAGGTGATTTATGAAAAGCTACGTTACAGTTTTTATTGATCAAATGTATAATAAAATAAGCATCGTTTGATAGAATATTTTGAGTATATATCCTTAATTTTAATTTCCAAATAATTTTAATTTGTTTATATTAACAAGAAATAAGAGATCAATTTGTACTATACATCTGGAGAATGATTTGATAAGTTTGAAAATTCATTAAATATAAAGTCTTTACATGGTATATATATTAAAATTCCTTAAAAAATTGTTACGATGGGAAAAAAGTAGCATACAATAAGTAGTAAAATAAAAATAAAAATTAGGCTAAATATTACGGTCATAATTTGGTAAAAGGGGCGTAATATCCTATACGTTATTAAAGATTCTATTTTCGTATCCAAAAATTTTAGCAATCACCCCTACCTATTTTATGAACCTTAAAAAACTCCCACTAAATTATAAGGGCCAAAAATTCCTCAGGAAGATGGATTTCATCATTTTCCGAAGTCTCAAGTTTAGATGAGTTGGCATGATAATGAGACCAATTTTATAATCCATTATGACAGGGTTATACCAATAAGTTAATAATAAGTTCTTAACCGTTACATATTATATAACGTAACATTCCAATCAACCCCTCAAATTTTTATGATATTAATCAGAAAATTTGACGTCATATATCTCCCTCTTCATAAACCACACATTCCTGAACAACATCATATTTCTATGTGAAGCCCATAGCCATTGGGAATTTTACAATAGGACTTGTTGGCTGCCGAGGGTTCTCTGACTATAGGGGAAAGGTTTGAATGAGGACTGCTTGCAATGGGAAGACCCGGAACTCGGGCGGAATTAATAAAGGATAGTTATTATTTTTTCGGAGGGCGGCGTATAAGATATTAAAGGCAGAGATTGTTGGGGGGAAAGAGAAGACTCTTGCAGAATGTCGATGGACGCGTACAAAAGGGAAACAGGGACAGGGAAAGGGGGGATGGACGAGGGATGATAAGGCTCCGGAGAGAACCGATTGATTTATGATTCTTTACTTATTTTCCATCCCATTGTGTTCGATCCGTTTTTTATTCATACGTCCATTATCCGAGAGGGTTAATTCAAGCAGAATGCTTTCGATTCGACTCCCTGCTTGAGAGAGTTTTTGTTGCTGAAGAGGAAGATTCTACGGGACAAAGACGACCACCGATGTAATTGATCGAGGCCCTAAGATGGCAATGGACCAAAAAAAGGTAAACGCGTGGAACGAGATGCGCTGGACGTTCATTAACCGGAGTCCTTCTGGAGAGCATCTTCCCTAACGTGTACGGAACCTCTTGAATCTGTCAGAAGGGTTTGTGCAGACTGAACGGAATGGTACAAACAGCTGTCATTGAGGTTTCGATATCTATGGCTTCGTATATTGAATCGATGAACAATGAAATATTAAAAAAAAGTATTAATACTGTGGACTATAACTGAAGTTAATTCAGTACGTAACTTACGTAACCTTTAAATAATTCAGCTAAAAATTTAATTAAATTGGGTCTCATTTCTTATATATCATAAACTAATGATTCTTTAATTAGCTAATATATTTATTAAGGAAAAGAGGTCCAGGCGGGAATGCTTTTGGAACCTATGGAGGACCTGGGTTCGAGTCCCAAGCATTTCGGAATTTTTCCCTTCTGTTTAGCCTTACATTTTTCCTACTTTCTACATCTAATAAAAATAAATGAAGAAATTCAATTAGGAAAAATGATCAATAAAGAGGAAGCTGTTGAAAATTTTTATAGCAATTTCTTAGATCGTTAAAATATAGTAAAAACTTGCAAAAAACGCTAAAAACCGCAGAACTTCACAATCAATTCCAACAACAAACGCCAGGTGAGACTACTCGGGCTTTAAGCTCATATTTGCGAAGCAAAGAGGTTGAAAAATCTCCGCGAAAGCCGAGACATTAAAATTAAACGAAAGAAGGAGGATTTCTAAAGCCGTATGAAACATTAGGCGTTTGTTACCGCTTAAAATAATGGAATGGCACGTACTTGCGAGGAATAGAAATCCTATAGCTGTTAAAAAATCCCACGCGAAAATAAGAAACTTCTAACGAATTACGCATACGCGAACCTACGAATGGGAAAGTTTCACCTGCGTTTATTAATTACCGTGAAAGTCGGCAGCCATTCATCCATTTACCGTTATCGGGTAAATCTGCTCGCCCACAGCCGCGTCTGCAGAGGAGCTAACGATATACGACTCGCCCCCCATTCCTAGAACGCTTCCTCGCTTTCCTCTCGTATTTATAGCACTCCTCATTTTCTGATTCCCTACCTTTCGATCGAATGCAAATGTCCCGTACTTCGTCGCCTGGAAACGCCGAAACAGTCCGCTTTGATTGCGTCTAGACTTACGTGAAGTTTAGCGCGAGACTATTGCCTTAGAACGTCGCGTACAAACGTCTTCGCATTTGAAAACGAGGATTGATTGATGGGCAGTTGATCGGGTGTTCGGAAGACACGGGAAATGCGTGAGGAAAGGGCGAGAAGTCACTAAGAAACGAGGAGAGGCGGTCGAGATGGAGAAAGTGTTGGTAAAGAGACTCGGAGAACGGAAGGCACTCGGCGGGGAGTCGAACTGGCTACGATTTATACCTTATTGCATTGGCGCTGAGTGAAACTTCCTTCTCGACCCGCGTTTCTCGATTATTGCTAACTTATGTAAATGTCCCTGTTATTTTATTGTCGTGCGGCGATATTTTGGCGTTAATACAATTCTCGGTGGAATTATTATGTTAGTGTGCGAGTTGGATTCCGAGTTGGGAATTCCGCGCTCAAAGTAAATAGTTGATCTTGATGCGTTCACTCAATTAGAGGCCGTTGCGAAGTAATTTCTTTCATGGGCTGTTCCGTTTGATTTGCTTTCATGATTCTGCGGACTTTGCACGCGAGATATAACTTTAAAACTGCCGAGATAAATACAAACAAGTATGTTGGTTATTTTCCGCTAAGAGTTTTTGCCGATTCTATCGTTTAGTTATTCATTTTTAAACGTCTACCGCAAAAAGATAAATAGAGAATTTAGAAAAAATAAATAATACTATAGTTTGCTTACATCATTAAGTCTTCCATAAAAATGAATTTGATTTTTCAGATTGAGAGGGTAAATTCACACTGAAAGGTTACGAGTAAATCTTGAGCTTGTTTTTCAATAAATCAAACTGGATACAGACGTACAAGTACCAAATAGCGTATTGAAGTTTTTGTTAGTGTTAGCTAGCGAAATTTATTCACCATCAGTTATATAAGACAAAAACCTAAAAAGATTAAAAGGCAAGTGTGGACTGCAACCTACATTTGTGATTTTTATCGATTAAAATTACTGTACAAAAAGCAATTTTCGTGCTAAGAATCAGCAGTGTGAATCAATAGATTTGCAATTAAAATACAGACTTTTTAAAAAGAAGTTTTCGAATTTAAATTCTTTTAAAATTCATTCGACCTGCTCTTTCTACAATTTCAAACTTTTCGCATCCATAAGAGAAGAAAACAAATAACCTATACAAAACATAACCAGAGGATGATGCATAAAACAGCTAGAACTAAAAACGTCCTCATTTCAGATATTCACATTCGCATGGTTTGCGTCACAGGGGGGTGTAGTCATCCTCAACACCGCGAGCCTGCATTAGCCACCACTCCAGAAGGGGCGAGGCAGAGACACACTCTAAAGCTTCGCGGAATTTCTTATTCATCCGGCCCATTGAGGAATGCGCGCTAAGTGCAACGGAAAACATTTCAATCGGTCGCAGCGAGTGCTTGTGGTTGCACGCTCCGAGATGTGGCGGTTTAACAGCTTTCGGTTGACGTTCGTCTCGCTGTTTCTTAGAAATCGCCTTTTGTTACCGAACGAGATATTTCCCGACGCGAAGACTTGTTACGACCGCCGAAGAATGCGACGTGCTGATCGAGTTAGCGACTCGAAAAAAAAGAGAATTGCGCTCTCGAAAAGCGATGCTTTCGGACCGGACGATGTTCTCACGCGAATGCTTTTTGGGTGAAATATTTTGAGACTAAAAAACGGCATCTTGCGCTAATGAGGCGCCGACGAGACTTCGCACCTTTCGCAGCCTCAGATAAATGAAGGAGTGCAAACAAACATGCCCCAGACCCGGATTTGAACCCGTGACCTCAGCGCGAAGACAAGTTATTTTTCTTTCTCGAAGGAGAGAGAGATCTTTGGCGGTGAGAGAGAGAAGACACACCCACATGCAACAAAAAGGCCATAGAATAATCCAAAACAATTGTGTAAGAATCTTTTTACCCAACTACGGAAGTATCACGTTAAGGCGCGTGAAAAATTTCGCCGAAAAAGTCTTATATTTTGATTTATTATTCGCTGTTTCAGATTCAGAAATAAACAGCTATAAATTCAACAAACTCTGAGGATTCTTCACAATCGATTCATATGTAAATTGATCTTTTAAAGTTCTTTTGGGGAAAACCAAAACTTACAGTTTTAATCCTCTAGAAAGTTAGGAACGCGCTGATTATTCCTTTTTGTAAAGCAAACGTAATTCTACAACTGAAACGACAAAGCTTACTCCACCCAATACCTATAATTGGCAAGATCTCTTATATTTTAAAATAGTTCAATCCGAAATAATAATGAACCTATACAAAAACTATTGCGTTAAAGTATAAATTAGATTCCGGTGAACTACATACAATTATAATCTTCCAAACAGCGATCGACCTATTATTATAGTATCAGAATCATCCAAGTACTTCCTAGCACGTAAAAACTAGGACATCCGTGCCGAAAAATTAATAATAACCACAATCATCTCAAATACACGCTTATCAGCCCGATCTTTCGACTCGCATCCCTCGTTAGAAATCAATTCCGTACCCCCTTTAAAAAAGAATATAATGACCCCATTAAAATGCAAACGAAATAACTAAGAAACCGTCCTTTACATCGAGACTGCGAGGGGCGGATTCGAAGACTTGGAGAGAAAGGGGAAGCCTAAACATTTTCATTTTAATGGTAATGAGCCGGACCCTACAACAACACGATCTCAATCCTTGGCGGTTTGACAGCGACGTCGACTGACATTATTAAGGGAAGGGCGTGGGGGGGAGATGCATGAGGGGGTGAGCTCTCCGATGGAGGAGTTTCAAACAGTCTGCGAGAGAGGCGGTGTAGATCGGTAACGGGAGTGGAAGCGAGGCTAAGGGTCACGGACGGGGGATGGGAAACCCTTTTTCCATCTCTCGAACACGCCAATCATCTCCTGCGAGACACCATGATGAATGAGTTATGAGTGGAGGCGAACCGCTAAGTCTTTTCCCCCTCGTGTTTGACCATGCACCCGGAGGTGAAGATGGCAGTGGATGTAGGTTGAGTGGGGTGAGGCCCGGAAGATTCGCTCCCTCGCGAAGTCGATGCGCCTCGTGCGGGATTGACCCGTCCGGAAGGGGGCGTCGGCCATCTGCAGACGCCGCTGGATGGTTTGCTATTGTTATTTGCCCTCTACGCGAGGTGTGCATGAGGATGGCGCTTTTACAGAGGGACGAATTTGTTCGACGGATGCTAAAGATATGTCAGGAGGGCGAGTGAAGAAAATGAGCGAGTACTTTTGAAGTATGATTGAATTTTTAATAGTGTCGAAAGAGAAGCAATGCTTCAGATTGCGACTCTCCGGAGTCCGGAGAATCAAGAAGAAAGCAAAAGCGAATATAACTGTTTTCCTTAGAAATTCATCCCGCAGACGTTGCAATAAGTTATGTATAAGTCTATTAGGGAGTGATGTCAGCCAAAACGGAGGAGAGATGGAAAGATAAATATAAGAGTTCAAGAAACAAACGGAAAGTTGGTATAAACTTAGTTTAGATACTAATAAGGAATTCACAGAAACTATCGAATGCTCCTCGAATTTATGAACTAGATTAATATGTCCCTCAAATCATCAATAGTTTTGCAATCCATATATTTGACTACACTTGACGTACACAAAAAAAATAAACTAATAACAAAACCAACCCTCTCATTTCGGAACTTAACCAACCAACCCCACAAAAGCTATACTTCCTCGTACCCTCCACCATCACTAGGACTAACATTCAAAACATATCCATCGCACTCGCGACCATTCTTCTGGCCAAATAAGCAGGTAACCGGAGAAACCGCGGCGTCGTCCGGAAAAGAGAAACGTTAACACTTAGAACGACAGGAAAATGGGAGTCGGGGGAGAGAGGGAAGAATGCAAAGGTGTTTGGGGAGGGGAAAAAAGATTGAGAGGCGCTGTTGGGAAGTCGAGAACTCGTAGAGACGGAACTGTGCGGGGAAATAAAAGAAACGGGACGGCAAATAAAAGTCCGCGTCGCAAAAAAATAACACGGGGAGATGAATAGAATAGAAGGGCTTGGGTGGTAATCGTACACTGGCCAATTTTCTTCCTGTTAGAGACCGGGGTCCAGAAGGTTTTCGGTAGAGGGGGACCCTTTCATTCCATTCTAGGCGAGGTGACGGCGGGAGGCAGATGTAAAAAGAAGAGGTGTGGGACGGGAAATGAGCATGTTGTTCGATGCGGAGAAAGCTCGGATGGGTGGTGGGTCCAGAGGTTAGGTAGAGCGCGGTGACCCTCGTGCGGGGAATCATTGCCCCCCGCTGGGCTTCGAGGGATGGAAGGCGGCCGGTAAAATTCGTGATATCGGATCTGTCATAATGGGCAGAAATGGGATTGGAAATGGGAGGGGTGGGGTGCAGCGATTGTTAATATGTTACAGAGGAAAAACGCCCTCCACGGAGTCCCCCTCGGAGGAGTGGTGGATTTTCGCGTGGATGAGTGTGCGGTGTAGGATTTGGAAAGCGAGGTGTGTTTGCGGTGGGAAAGTAAGTCAAATAGGATTGGAAACGGACGAGTATTTGCGTTGGAATTGTACTCCAGATGCGAGATAACTTCCCGGAGAAAATGACATATCATCTTTGCGGAATTTACTACTTTTCGTCATAGCTAAGTTAGCTCGACTCTCATTAACTCTTACTCGCAAATTTGTTTGCTATTGCAGAACCCCACACATGGTCTAAAATCGGAGTTATATATGTAGCATTAAGTTCACATATATCTAGGTTTCTTGACTTTTTTTATATTCACTCTTATCTGTCATTTTACAACGAAAATTTCAGGATACTTCCAAAGGAGATTTTCTTCTAACATTAGCCCCAACAGTAGTATAGATAGGAAGAGATGAATTATAAGCATTAAAGTAATTTCAATCTCATCTGATTTAATTCTGATGATCAAATTAACCTTTAGTTCTTAGGAGTACTTATATATACATATTCATTTTTTAATGATTGTTTTACGTATTGCTTTTGTTATACAAAAAACCCCTTATTGTCTAACTTTAAGGTGTCCTAATAACTTCACTCTACCAGTCGAACCAGTACGTCTAACAGATTGCACTTCTCAAACGTGGAAATCCGCTCCGTCCCATTCTATTTCGCAATCCCATCTCTTCGGCAAACAACTCTACTCTATAACGTGATCTCAAACTCCAATATGTCTTCACCCCCGCCCTTTGCATCGCCGAGGTCGACGAAAGTATGGACTCGGTGTATGGGCCAGATTGCCCAATAAGGCTAAGAGAGCAAGATGGGAAAGGAGTGGTCATTCTTTCCTGCAAAGGGTCATGCCCAAGTGGTTAGGGGTTATGGGGAATCGAAGAAGAGAGCCACGAGAAAGATCGATGTGGGATGAGGATGAATGACAGATTGGGGTGAGAGATGCAAAGGGAAAAAAATGAGTGTGGGGAGGATCTCTGAGATGCGATTTTCGTCAGAGCCTTTCAATTTGAGAGTTTAAAATGGTTTTAAGAGGAGGATAAGATCTCGGCTGCTGGATGCTTATTCAAACGAGACGTCGGGTAATAAATGCCTCGTGAACTTTCGATAAAGTTTCATCGAGCCTTATGTATGGTAATGGGCAGCGTTGGGAAAGAAACACTGAGGTAGATATGTATCTGGAAGATGGGAGACGATGAGTGATTGGTGTTGAGAAATGTAAATAAACAACTGATGTAAAAAAAGATTTATCTGCATTGGAGAAGCGATTCGATGCATGAAATGGAAGACGTATGGATTAGAGAAGGTTGAAGGTAAATGATTGGGTGATAGTCGATCAAGAAGATACTTTATAATCTTTGGAAGATGAATGGTATCAATTCGAGTCATTTATTTAAAAAATACGTTCCGAACAGGAACAAAACGAATCAATAAAGGATATATTACTATATAAAGCGATAAATTTATAGCGAATAACCTGTTGAGGGGAATTAAGTCGAATTGCACAAAAACATAATACGTGAGGTTTAGGCGACGAGAATAAAAAACTTCAAGAACGATTGACTCCGGAAAGAAAATACGATAATGAATCGAAAGGAACGAATGCGGTGACGGAAGAACTGAGAATAAAGAGACAACGAGTGAATAAAAGGATGTCGACGCGTACACTTAGAAAGCATTGGAAGGTAACAAAAGGTTGATACCGCGAGTTTCGCACCCGGGAAAGTCGCGCGTATCCGAAGTGGAAACAATACGCATGTGCGAAAGGCCGCGAACAAAAACTGTCGTTTAATGGCTGCAAAAAGGGCACCAAGGAGGAATAATAAAAGGGAGAAGGAGGAGGAAGCGGAGTAAAACGCGACGTAGGGAAGACAAAAAAGCGAACCCCCCTTTGTGCTTCGCAGCTTCTCTATGGTCTCGTTTAATTGAAAGGCGACCACACGCACGGGAATCTGTATTCGAAGCACAGCGATTGAGGCGCCACCTCAAGACGGGGATGAGACGCGAGTATAAAAGGGGCATCTACTTAGCTCCGGATACAAAGACTGGCCCCACAAAGAACTCGGGAAAAACATTCGTTTTTTGCACCCGAAGACCGACTGCTTTGTTTCTCAAGCTTCATTGTGTTTGCTACCAGAAAAGGCTGATCGATCCGTGGCAAAGAGCTGTGATAAAGGGAAGGAGGAATCCTTCGAGAGATAAAAAAATTTAAAAAATTTGGTGTCTCGAATGGGGATAAATTACTGCTAATGTGGTTAGTGCGACTTTCTGAGATTACTTCGATTTCAGCCGCGATTTTTTTTCCGAATTAGTTACGCGTATCGTACGAGAAAGCGAGACTGTCTTCATCGCGGATTGCGAAAACCAATTCCAAACTTGGGTATCGTCGAAGTATACTCTGCTATACCCATGTACCTATGTTAATGGAACGCTGTTTGTAGTTCGGCGAGAAAGATTAAACATTTATTTACGGAAGTGGGACTGTCCCTTCGATTCACGCTCGGGTAGGTCTAGTATAGGCCTCGGCGACCATCTGATGAAACCGTCATGATTCAGCTGAAACTAGGATCGCGAAGAGAAGGGAGAATGGACTGAAAATATAGTAACAGGGATACGGCGGGCCAATCTAAAGAGCTACAATGGAGCCGATGCACAATGGGGGTTGGCCTCCTTCAGCTATTCGAATTTCTGAGAAGCCTATTGTTTCATTTTGTTAAACCCTAACGGTCGAGTCGACTTAAATTGCATTCCTGGAAAAGGAACTTTTGTACGCTCCGAGATTAAATAGGACAGCCGAATGAACTGCTATTGGGAAATCCCTGCACGTATGTGAATATCCTCGTTTGTAGACTTCTCTTGTAGGTCCTCCATTTATAAGACGTTTGATTGATTAGAGATTAGAATCTCTGCCTGGAATCTATAGTACATTCCAGAATCTATGCAGATTGAATTGTATAATGACAAAGAGGCTAGTGCATTCCATCAACGTATTCATCTACCTGTAGCTTTCTTCTGTACCTGAATATTGGAAACTGTAGCAATAGTCAAGCAATTCATGAAATGTGAAACTGTTATAGAACTCTGTTGTAAAAAGTTGAAGCTTACTACCAGCTGTAATTTGAGCTTGGTCACATTGTTTCCAAAAGTCAAATTTTAAATGGTTAAAAGAATATGAAATTGAAGAAGACAAGGAAGAATTCACAATCCAAACATTCAATATAATATAAGACATTCATTGGTTCACTCGTCTGTAACCTTTGGGCTACACAAGCAAGTCCTGATAATTCCTCAGACTCGTAGGAGTTCCACTTGCGTCTATCTCAGCACTGCAATAGCTCGTCCCTTCTCATCGCCTCCATCACTCACCCATAGAGTATCGGTTGAAAGGTCTAAAAGTAGCTTTCTTAACCACCGAGACGATCGTGATCACCGGACTTTTCTTGTTTGCGCCCCTTCGAAAGATCACGTACCGACGTATAAACCCGTGACCACTCCGCGCTCTTGGATCCGGAAATCGTCAAGTCACTCTCATTAGCGAAGAGACGAAGTATCCAGCGGCGGTGTGGGAAGATCCTTCATACTCCGCTTTCCAACCTTCCCCTCTGTTGTGACACCGCTCCAGCACGTGTGTGTGTGCGTTTGTTTGTGTGCTTGTGCCTGCTTTATGAGCGTGGGAGGCGAGGGAGAGAGATACTCAAAAGACTCGCGGTGGAGCTTCTTTTCAGCTTCGCTGGAGTCATTTTTATTCCTCGCATTCCATCCTGACTCTTGGACATTTCTCCGCGCGTGATGTGCCTGGCTCGTGTTGCCATACGCCTTTGAGGATCCGCACAAAAGGAAGCGAAATAAAAGGCGGGAGGTTGAGGGAATAGTCGCGGGAGGGTAGCGCGGGGAAAGCCGCGATGGTTGCCCTGAGACGCCGGAGACTTCAACGCGCGAGGTGTTCAAACACAATACCTGTCGACGGGCGGGATTTTTTTTACCAGATCGTTTCAACTTTGAGGGACGGCTGAAAGGGAGGAAATGTGTGGGTGGATCGCAGGGGGTGGTTGCCGGGCTGGGTTGGGGGTTTCCCTGGTTGGCGAAACGGTCAACGTGTTTGCGGTTTTGGGGGTGGTTTGGGTGGAGTTTGGTGTAGAATACGGGTGGTTTACGAAGAGGGAGAGAGAGGGTTTCGATGGGGTGGGCGTGACGGGTGGGTTCGGCAGGGCGACGTGGTATGTGGGTAGATCCGCGCGCATGTGTGAGGATTTTTTTCCTTTTGTACGCAGCTGATATTTCTCACGACTTCGGCGGAGGTAACGGGAATTCACTTTCGCTCGTTTTCAGCGAGAAATTTAACTTTATCTTCCAGAGCGACTGGTCTAAGCGTGATTGCTTTTGGCTAGTCGACTCGAAATCTCTCTATGGGGCGAAACCTTCCGATCTTGAAACTGATAGGAGAGAAGGATAAGCTATGTAAATAACTTATCTCCTATGTTCGTGTTCATAAAACACAGGTTGTCCTGATTTAATCTGTTTCTACTACATCAGTCAAGATATGTATGCGTAAATTGAATTGTATGACTCAATAATAAATATTTGTGATCTATTTTTACGTTTCATTTAACATAGGAGTAGGGAGGAACTGGAAGTGGGCATTTATGAATACGACTTAACGTATTAGGAATCAGAACTGGAGTCTAGTACTACTAGAATCGCAAAAACCTAGCACCTAAGGAAAAACTTGATTTGTATTCAATTTGAAGCAAATCTGTCGTAATAAATGTATTATTTATAATACACAAGTATTTTAAATTAAAATAACTAGGCAATCTTTCCAAAGTTCAGAACATTTCTCCACTCATTTCCACTCAATTTTCAGCGCTATAAATATCACGCTTTTACCTCCAAATAACACCGACAGAAAGCGACTCTACGTAACGGGCACGTGAATTTCCACACAGATAATTCGGGACGATTTTCATCCCGAAGAATACAACGAGGGCGAAATGCTTTTGAAACCTCTTTGCAGCTTTCACCCGTCTTCGTTCCTCTTTAATGGTCGCCATTCACGGGAGGGAAAAATTTAACGGAATTAGAGGTGGAAGTTCTTTGAGAATAGCGCCTCCCGTCAACACTCCTTAACCATGCATAATCCTCTTCGAAAGTTCCTTCATCCGAGACTTATTTCTTGCCATTTGCATCATCGACCTCACAGAGAGTAACCCCGGATCGCCGTGGACCAAGAGAGAGAGAGAGAGAGAGTGACCGGTAACTCTTCCCCTTCGGGAGGCCAATGGCCCTCAGCTTTTTTTACGGTGACCACACCCGCGGCCCTCAACCTGTGGGCGGCTGCGGCGCCCTCTGGCCAGCGCAGCGCTGTCGGGAGCCCCTCCGGAAAAAGAGCTAATCTCGGGGGGACCGATTCTTTGGGCCTATTCGTTCTGGAGCCACCTACGTAATCCGAACCTTATCTACGTCCTTTTCCTTTATCTTCCTCGATCATTAACTGTGAGGGTTTTGCTCCGACTTCAACTCGGCTGGTCTCATATTGAAGTATTTTTTAAGACGAGACGTTGGTGACCTCCTTTTTTCATCCACGAGGCAGAGAGCTTCCCCTTTAACAGCTCTGAATATGGATGACGGAGGAGATTAAACATTTCACTAAAAAAATTACGTATTCTTTCGGAACGTAGAGCTTTTCATTTGCTCCATAGTTATTTATAGACACACATACACACACTTATTGAAATCATTGATAAATATTTCTCTTCCTTAATTATTTAACAATTTAACTGATTTAATTGGACCAATATTACGATACGAGGGAACCTATCTTATTGCTCGGATATCCAAACTTTACCAAGATGATTTCGAAGGAAATATTCAAATCCGTTTCGGTTATTATTCAGTAAAGCATCCATCAAAGAATTCCTTTGAATATTTAAAAGGTGAAGTAATAGAACCACTTAGGTACATGCTTCTTAAACGACCAGGATATTAATATTTAAATGACCGAGAAGAGGAGCGAACGAGACAAATATGTAATCGGGACAGATATTTCTTCCTCGTAACTATAGGCTTAAAAGGACCATTCTACCATCATGAACTGAGAGCCTCTATCAATCAGAGAGACTAGTTAGGAGAGCTACTGTAAGTTAACAATCCCAGTGGATTGATTATTCATTTTCATAAGAAGAGGACGTGTTATTAATTGGTGTATCGTTTTAAAGTCCTCCGTGTGAATAAACCTGTTCGTGATATTAATAAGCGAAACATTTTGAAGATGTTGTTAAGAATAAGTAATTTTTAATTTTTATTTACAATAGAATTCATGTATATTTTACAATCTAAAACTTGTATTGAATGTTAGAGGCCTCAAGACTAAACCTGGATACACGTTGATATATTGCTACGTAACCTAACATCTGAATTATTTGAATTAACTTCTATTCCTCGAATCTATATCATTTAATAAAAAATAATGCACAATACTTTCCTGTAAGATACTCACTTGTATATATCTTTAGCGCAAATTAAGCTCCATCATTTGTTTGAGATCTATATGGAATATTTGTCTTATCTTAATGATTCGCAAAATGCTCTCCCCTGACTCTATCCAAAGTTCATCTCTTAAAGACCAACAAAACACCCGTATTCATTTAATGCGCTTGCGTTGTTCCAATGTCACGCTTTCCCTTATTCCATCTGGTGCCATTTACAATCTCGAGACATCACTTCACTACGTTCCCCTCTTCTTTTTCCACCCACACCTCCACCTCCTATTTATTCTTCACCTTTCCTACTTCTTCACTCCACTGTCTCTTCCACAATTGTTACCATGGAAATATTCCCCAAAAAAAACCCCTCACGTGTTATCGTTCAAATTTCGGCCTTACATTCCCATTAATCAAGGATCCTTTGAGACAGAGATGAGATTAAAATGCAATTGGGAAATAGGTCCAGGAGCTGATAAAGCGATCCCCGATGTGACCTTTCCCTGCGATAGTTATCCCTAGTCCATTTTAAACCACAATTCGTTCTTACGGTGTACTAATTCTGACTCTTCATTGCTTTCGCTATTATTAGAATAAAATTATATGAATGAAATAGAAACTTATATTTTTTTAGATTCTTTTCCGAGCATTAGAACGTTACGACTCTCGATCTATTTTCATTCCAATTCAACGAAAAAAGGAAAAGAAAAATATAACATGTTTCCGAAGTTGTTATATTAATAAAACGAAGAGGTGATAAAAAAGATAAAAACAGCAGTGAATTTACTTCCAAAACAAGGGAAATTTGAAATAGAGGAGGAACAATAACACTCGTACCTAGAAATATATTCAAAAGGAAAACAATATTGAACAACACCCTAAATCTTAAACTCCATTTACACCCACAACAACGAACAGGCGAAGGAACGAGAACTTTAACCCAACAGAACCATCCGGAACACAAATACATTAAAAAAGACTATTCCCTAAAGGCATGCATACATGTCCCGGCGCACAACGATCTTAATTAATCCATTTCATTGTCGATAGGCGCAAAAATTTGCAAAAATACTCCGATCGGAATCCTCCTACGTGCATTCCTACCCACCCCTCCCTCATCTGTGAAGCATCCGCGGGATTCATAATGACCGGAGAGAGCCTCCCGCAATCCCGTCACACAAATGCAGACAATTCACGCAGAGTCCCAAAGGGTAATTGCACCGACGCCACAGGTGTTTGAAGAAAATGATGAGGGAAAGAAAGGGGGCTTTGGAAGAGGTTGAGGGGGGGACGCGGAGACAGAGGAAGAATATTGCTGTGGACTTGGAAATGATTTACAGCATAACAGCTGGTGAGCAAGGATATAAAGCTTTAAGAAAGTGGCATAATATTGGCGTCTCTCGGGCCATTTCCGCGCCCCTGGTGTCGTCAAGAGTTTGTTAAACCGAGTCCGGCCATCGCGACAGAAGGTAAATCGGCACTCGGATGCATTAAAATCCGATAAAAATACGAAAAGTGCAGACGGAATCCATTTCCCCCGTATTATTCCAACTTTCTTCCATTACGACCCGAGAATACTAATAAAGCTTCAGCTTACAATTAACTCCTCGGGTAGCCTAGACGATAACTCGAATCGTTAAAACCGAAAGAATCTAAGACTGCTGCGGGTATCTGCTCACGGCTTCGTGATAGACCTATATTAACAGGATAAAGGAATCTTCGGGCGCTATTAGAATATCCTTGCTGCGAATTCCGCGGAAAATTCCTCTCTTATACACCGACTCCATCGATCTGCGAAATTCTGCGAAAAATTAACGGTTCGGAATCGTCGACCATCTTTCTCCTTACGTGGAATGCGAAACAATCCGCGGCCGAAGGAGACGACCCTTTACAAAAGGGCCTCGATGACCTTTGGAAGTCTCTCCTGCACTAGGAATGCGCAATCCTTCGCAGTTATTAGAATATCGACGCCTGAAATTCATCAGAAAAATGTTAGATGTCCTTCTGGCGCCCCGATCCATCAACACCGGAGGAATTTACAACTTCCGTATCGGCGGAGTCGAAAAGCCAGACGGTCTGACGATTTTTATCGTCTCATTTGGGGCGACGTAATATCATGGGAGGAAGATTTCAACCTCGAGCGCAACCCTTTTGGCGCCGCAGACCGCGGAATGGTCTGTGAGACAATGGCACACTCTTAAAAGGAGTTTGAGAATAGTCTACGTCGCGAGGGAGAGAGAGGGGTCGTTCGATGGCAAGTGGCTGATGTACGCACTGCTTCGCGGAGAGAGGATAATAATGCACGGATTGACAAGTGAATTTGAAGGCGCGTTAATGGACGCGACGAGGCTTCTTCCGCGTTTTGGAGGGGTCGAACGTGGGGTGGGAGTATCAACAAACGCTGTCGCAGGCGTCAGGTGGAAAAGCATTGTGGATGAGAGTGTTGAGGAAAAAAAAACGGTTACGCGGCATTCGAAACGGGGACTTTGAATGATGAAACTTCCGAGATGATGGGAATCTGTAAGCCATTTGCCGGTTAATTATTGATGGGAATGAATTTTATGTTATTTTCCTTCGTTTTAATTACTCAAAGAGAGAGAGGAATTGTATACTTTTCGGAATAAATTAGGAATTCCACTTCTTGCTAATACGAATTGCGAACATTAAGTTGTGGATAAAGGGTGCTTGAATCTTTTGAAGATAGCTTCCACAAAGTCAGGAGAATTAAAGCGTCTGTTTCACTGATATTACAGTGCACGATTGTCAATATTTGATAAAAGATAAAGGAAGATTACAAATTACATTTACCATACGTTTCTTAACTGATACTTTAAACCTTAAACAAAATCAGACCCTGAAGATATCATTACCTCCACAATATCGTCCACATATCGATAAAAAAAACAATAGTTCTTTTATTCGATAAATTAATTCCGAGAAAATACACACATACATCCTCATAGGCAGTTACGCATCAAGCACGATATTACACTTCGCGAGACGTACACTGGACGATAATACGACTCCGTTGAATAAACTTATAATCAAACCGAGCGAGGCAAAAAATAAAACGCTCCCTCCACGAGTATCGACTCATTGTTCACCTACACAAAGTAATAACGTCCACGGCATACTCATCACGAGATATGATGGCCCGATATTCGCAGCTGCCGGCTGACGGACTACGCGCTGAAAAACCTGGATTAATGATCCCTCCTTTCTATTACATTGCGTGTGTCTAATTTCCAGCCCGTCGATCAAAAAGCCTCGGAAACATTTCAGGCTGACATTGGTCCAGAAGCGATCCGAATCGTGACGGATGCATAACAGTCGACTGTGGATACGATCCTGAAGACCTATAGACTATTTATTTACCGATCGGTCAACGCACTCGAATGACCAACCTTTCCGTCATTTTTATCAAACGCTTTCGCATCTCTAAAACGTGAGAGTCATGGTTACGTCTACGCCTCTCTCTTGGGTCCCGCTGGTATTAGAGTGTATTAAAATGCCGCGATAGTGGGAGAGATTTTAATTAGCGGGAATCCCTGATCTTTTAGCTCTGCTTTGACCGCCGAAAACGACTTTGTATGATAAATCGTCATTGATTGCAGTGGTATCTTAGCTGCGTTTATACATCCGCGCCGTCCTAAAGTGTGTTTACCGCGCGAGATGAATATTAAAAAAGCTCATGATCATTTGTCGTGATGTTTGGCGAAATTTCCACGTGTGACGTAATTACGTCTCTATAGAGAGAGGAGTGAATCGTTTAAGGGATGGCGTGGGATGCGGTGGGTGTGGAGTGGAGTGTGGGAGGGAGAGAGAGGTGGTGGTCCAGGAGTCGAGAGGGGTGAAGATGGCGTTCCCAGAAGACGAAGACGGATGATGGAGTGTCCGGGAGAAAAACAAATGAGTCGCTGAAGTGAATGAAGGGACAAAGATTGTGAGGCTGTGGTTATGAAGAGGATGTATCCCGGATGGGACGTGAAACTGTAAATCTTGAATTTATCTTGTGACTAATTCAATCTGGAAAGTTATGATTAATATTAAATGTTTATCCCCAAAAATGTTGTGTGAGAAACTATCTGAATATTAAGTATATAGAATTAGAATAAAATAAACGAATGGTATTCTTCAAAAAACAATACAAGATTAAAGAAACGATATTACAGGAGTTACTTTATTTTGTCTATTTATGAATACTTTTAAATGAAGGTGTGGCAGTTAGCAAATTGAATGAACGAGGAGATAAATTTCCTATTTATTTGCCTCTTATCAAACCCTATTCTCCTACTATTTAGTACCATTTAGATAAAATTTACATTTCACTAAAACAGCCATTCACTCAGAAGTACTAAAGTCGTTAATAAAGATTGAGTAGGTGGTTAATGTCGATAACATCGGGATTTTGAGTTTAATTTCTTTTATTTGTCAACAATGCGGTAGAAAATATACACCAATAACTTCAATAGTATGTGGAGGTTTGGCTGTTAAATGTGGGACAATAATATCAAGTGCCTATTTACACGAAAATTCTATCGATAAAGAAGTTTTCACTTTATGGCCAATATATTTACATGACTCAAAATACCCTAGACATTCGTTAATACCACAACCGTAGAAAAATTCCTAGGTAGTCGCATGTTCTTGGCACGAGTGAATCAACCAACTTCACACTACGTCAGCGCCGTGTGTTAACATTTAAAGAGAGAGAAAAACCATAAAGTCAAAGAAAACTGTAGAGTCGTAAAGCTATAAAAATACATTTCCGCTCCGGCAGTTAAACAAGAAACGGGTCCATTAATTCATAAAATTAAAATTTACCGATTGTATAACGCTCCCTATACCACACCGCATACCACAAAGCGTTTGACGGTGAGCGGGCCCTCGAACCTCTTCATCCCGCGGACAGTGGTGACACATCTGGGCGTCTCGAGAGAGATCTATGAGTCGTACAGGTGGAATAAGAATGGGGTGGAATCCGGGAGGCCGTAACGGTCATCCGGGATGCACGCCCTTTGGAGGAGGGAGCGAATGCAGATAGGTGAGGGATAAACTGTTTTATCATCGTTTTAAGTCCTGAGGTGGCTGGCCGATCGTAATGAGAGGGAAAAACCGGTCCGTTTGGGAGGGAGAGCTGATCTGAAAACCATCTTCCCCGTTGCCGCCCGTTTCTTGGACCACACCCCACGCACCCTGTTTCCCACCTTCGAAGGCTAGCGAAGCGGTCGGCGGAAGTAGGAGGAGATATCGCGAAGATGTTCTTCCAGAACCTTTATGAACAGGAGGAGAGTGAGGTATTGGGCGAATTTTTGAACCTGTTTCTTTCCCACCGCGGAGATTCCGAACGGTCTGGGAGGAGGAGGCCTTCCGGTGACATGGTGTTAACGTACGGACCGGGTCATTATGCTGGAACGCTAGTGGGATGTTCCGCGGTGAAAGCACGAATATTATTCCGGTAGTTTATTATAGGGGCGAAATTATGGTCCTCGAACGGAGACAGTTTCACGATAATTTTACGGCCCGATAAAATTGCTACTTACACCGTGTGATATTATATTTATATCTATTCCGGCTGTTTTCTCAATGTAAACGTCGCGCTGCGGGAAAGTCGAATGAATCCTTTACACCGCGTCCGCGTGGGGTCGTAAAAAACTCCGGGTTTTCTTCTATTGCCCATCCTTTTGTGTGCTCCGGAATCCATCCTTGATTTGTACGCTTATTTATGGGAGCACTTAGAAATTAACGACGGTAATTAAAGGCGATGGGCCATCAAGAAATTAAAGGGCCTTCTTATGTTGCTCTGAGAAATAAATGATCCGGTCTCCTCCTCCATTCAGCAATTTATGACCGATCTCGAGAGCCGGTTAATTCCTCCGACTGCCCCGATATAATTACCGGGAATGAGTTCGTTTCCCTCTCTCGAAAAAAAGCGGTCGATTCGCTAGGCCCTTCTAAGAAACTCTTCCGTTACTTTGTTTAGATTTTTGGCCCGAACGTCCCTTTGACCGGAGATGGGCCTACACCTTCCGAAAAAAGTAAAAGATTTTGAAGATCCAGAAGAAGATGTTGGCTTCAAAATGCCAGAACAGATCTCTAATTTATGTAAATTGTAGGTTTTGGTACAAGGAATCAGAACCGTCAGAACTTTCGGGTCTGTAAAATACCAGCTAGGAGCTGTGCGATGAGGAAAGTGAACGCTAGCTAACGATCTAATTCTCTACCATCATGAATTCATGAATTAAACCCATATTTTTTTTTGTTTCTCTCTAGCGAGCCATTACATAAGAATTCGATGTTAATACCCTGATACGGATCTAGGAACTTTCCCTTCTCATCCATCTTTATCCCAATTATGGAAGAATTCTTCGAAAATTTGACTATGTTAGGGCAGAAAAGGATAACATGAACACGATTTTAGAAACTTAAATACCAGCGATTTTCGTCCATACTGATTCAGCTACAAATTTCCAGCGAGTTCAATCTGTTACCAATTACTAGTCGCGACCAGCTAACACCACTAGACTTAATGACCACCGCAACCAACATGAGGGCTCGCGAATCCAAAAGCTTTCCCATCCTCCAACGAAAAGTACCGGACGGAATATCGTTTCTGCGGAGATCGAAGATAAAGACCCGATCACAGTGAGACTGCAAGAAGGAATAAAAAGCTTGAGGAGACGAGATAAGGAAGAGGGCGTGTTATGAGCTATGGAGAGAGAGGGGGGCCTTAACGGTAAAAGTCTCCAGCATGGCTTTCCTGATTGCGCGAGGAGTAAGTACCGCGGAGGACGGCTACGTAAAAAGGAAAAGAAAGGCTTGTTGATGAAGATCGATTGTTTCATGATTTATTACTTTCGGTGGCTGCGCGAGGCCTATCATCTGACCATTGTTCTCTCTCATTCCATCTTGCAAACATCCGGATGGCGAGACGAAAATGCGGCCGAGATTTTTCTCTCGCCGCCCAGCTGTGCATGACTAATACATAAAATCGCGGTCCATTCGCGGAAATATCTCCTTCGGCTTCCATCCGCGTTTGCGGTCGGGAAAAGATCGAAAATCATTCCGTTTATGTTTACCGAGCGACGTCGATGAGGCAATCGGGAGCGGGTTCGATGATTATGGGCGAAACGTTAGGGCCTCCGGGATTCCTGGACTCGGAAGTCTATGAGGATTTCTGTGCGTTACGATATACTCTTCCTAACGCATCGGGGTTCGTACTGAAAAGGAGGCCGCGTCATGCGGAATCCTGCGCCCCTCTGGACGGAGGGACGATAACAGCGGTGCCTTTGGCGTGCAGACTTTTAAAGGGACGGAAGAGGGATGGCCGCTGGAAGGAGTTATTGCAGGAGGAGGTATGATGAAGGAGAGATAAGAAGAGTGAGGCCGTCCGTTTTCAGTTTCGACGCGCACACACCAATGGATCGTTGCTCTTGGTGTCGGGAAGTCCTGAAGGGACGTTGAGCCGCGATGGGCGACTCGTAAAGCGTATTAGGAGTTGAGGGAATGGAGTTGGAATGGTATATGGGGAGGATGGTCATCCTTTGCCGGAGATAAGGAAATTGGAGGTGACTAAGGAGATAGGAGGACGTGCCGATTTACGACAAGAAAGAGGAGGTTGTTACATGTGTAGATTACGGCGAGAAAAGATTAGCGCTCGTATATTAAAACGATGACGCTCGCGGATGGTTATAGGAAGATTGAATAACAGTAATTGAATAGCGTGATTGAATTTAGCCACGGTACCTTTCCCGCTGCCAATCTACGACGGATAATTTGAAAGTAATATACTACAAGTGCATTCGTCCATGGAAAGAGAATGGAGAATTCTACGATATTTAGCGCGATCAACTAATATGATTTAAATCATTACGTAATAATGAAAATATACCGATGCTAGAATATTAAATTCCTTCAGTATAAATCGCGAACTTATTTTCGATTATTAAGTCACTTAGCTAGCACAGCCTGATATATTTATAAAATTTTACTTATTTCTTCAACATAAAATTGTTATTATTTTGCAATGAATTTTATTACATCTTTCCTATCTTATTTCCGATACAGTATCAGATAACATTTCCGATGTCGTTCGCATATGAAGTTCTCTCAGAAGAATTTTCAAATCATTAAATTTCCGAGCACATCTTTATTTTATGCTCACACAGATAAAATCGAAGAAAACTTAACTTCCTATATTGATTTACAACGGTTGTAACTTAAAGACCGATATCTTGAAACATTCCTACAAAGTAACACTTCCGTCAGCGAACGAAATGAGGAAGGATAAGAAAGAAAGCTGCTACGATAAAATGACAGACATCTTCGCGACTCATTTTCCATGCGCAAAACTTTTACGCTCTCATAAACTCCTTCACTAAGATTATCCGTTTTGAACATTGTCTAGTCTTACGTGGTCGTCAAAATTTAATACGGCAATAACGTATAGTTTTCAGGGATTATGTATGGTTGTCTAAAAAAAATCAAAGATAACGAACGAGTGAGTAAGGATGCCTGGATGTGTAGTTCATGAGAACTGCTTTTCCTTCACAATCCTTATTTATCGTCCATTGTATGTCGAGAATAAGACTGATGATATTTAAAACTAAGGGGTAAATACGAAGCTTATATATTCTTGAGCAAATCTTTTCTTCTCTAAACCTAAACTTTTTGATACAGTGATAAATTGGAGAGTAATACTACCACTGATAGATTCTTCCTCAGTTTTTTAAATTAAATTTTTAAATGCGTTTGCCAATATATATCCTACTGTGGTATATTTTAATGAAACACATTAAAACAGATATTAAATTCTATGAAATTTATCGCAAGTTGCTATAGATATTAATCATATCTGTAATAACATTTTCATTCCTAAAAAACGGACAGATTTTACGAGAGAATTTGTCGGCAAATATCCAAATACAAAGCTAAGATCTCTTAATCTTGGACCTTACATCTTGTATCATCATTGATTTATTTCCCAACTTTAGAATATATCAACCACACATTCCATCACTTACGTCAATAATTACATCGTTTATATCCTCGGAGGACACCTTCTGCTTCTTACGGAAAGCTTATAGAGCGCCCTTTAGTCGAAGCGGCAGATAGAGAATCGCAAACGAGGGTATGCGGGAGCAGGAGGAACTGAATAGAGAGAGGTGAGGTCGCCTTAGACACTTGCGGATCTGGGACGAAGCCAAGTGTGATTCGCGGGCAGTCACGAAAAGCGCATGCGTGCATCGGCCGTCTGATCACCTTGTCACAGCTCTTCTCACGACCCTTTACTAACGTCTCCGCCTCCGTATCTCATAGCCCCCTCTCCGCCAATCAAACACTACCCATATGCTTATCGCCGCTGCAGTACATTCCATCGCTACGAGGGCCGAATATATCATGCCAATCTGATCTATCGCTCTGCACATTTGACACAATGGGATGTTCCTGCCATTCCCTGGAAAAAAGGACGGATTTACGACTTCGTAAGTGGGTTACGTGAGCCGGAGTCGGGATTGGAGAACTAAGAGACCTTTATGTCGTAATGAGAGGGTACAGGGATGGGTATCGACGTAGGAGAGTTCACATCTCTGAATCGTATTACCAGAGGATACTTTCCGATTAGGTTATCATACGAAAGAAATGCTGTCACGTGTGTAAGAAAACGATGTAATCTTCGGTGTTAATTTCGCAAACGATAGGAATTCATAGGAATCTCACCGTAATACGTAAACTGTAATGTATAGAGAATATGATGTTTCTCGTATTATTACCTATACTTATTCCTTATCATGTTTAAGGCCGATTTATTCCCACGATAGAGAACAAAAAATCGATGAACGCCTTGACAAACCAGAGAGCAAGGTATGAATCAATAAAAACATTCCAGAGAAAACGGTTCCCAAAGAAAAAATTGATTTTGATGCTTTATATTTATCTTTAAAATTAGCTACAAAAAACCCATTTTATTATAGGAAGTCACAAAAAATCTTTTTCTCGCAGCTTTTATTTATATACGCATTACTCGAATTAGATTTTTTGGCCGTAATTTTTTTCCGTAAAATTTTATAGTACGACTTTTCCCAGAATTACGAAGCCACGACATTGTGCGCGGTCAAAAACTCTTTCCCCGAAAAAATGGCACGTTTGTTTAATCAGCAAATAATATTCGGAATCATCTCCGTCTGTTCCCATCGGGATAACTCTTGAACGCTAAAAAAAAACCCGTTTGAGGTCCTCGCATTATTTGGCAACCATCCTCCACAAACACCCATCCTTCTTGTTTCTGCTCTCGATAGAACGAGTAAGAAAGAAAAACCGAACGAAAACGATAACTTCGTTTGTTTGTAGATGCACGCTTGGCTGACTTTCATTTCCTCCCGAAAACGACGGGCAATAAAAGCTGAGGGCATTGGGGTGGAAGTTTGCGGAGTCTAAAGAGGCGGATGTAATGGGCCGACGACCTCCGCGTTAGAGCGCACCTCCACGCGAGTATGAGCCTCTATTTTGAGGAAGATCTGCTGGAAAAGGGGCGGTAGGTGTAGCAGAGAACCCTACGGCGCGTGGTCTGCAGGGATAGAGCCCGCGGGCAAAGAGTGCGCCCTCCCCGGCGGCCTTCTGCACGTGGTAACAACACCGGTGGGGTGTTCCACGGCGTACAGTCGTAGGACCTGCCCACTTCCCATTATTTTTTATTCTTGCATAATTACATACATTTCCCCTCGCCTTTTGCCACTTTCCGCACGAACCGAGCGGAATCTAGAAGGTCAAGATTTGGAGCTTCTTCCACGTCAGTGGTTTTCCTTAAGAGAAAAATACGTGCTAAAGATGCCTCTCGCGCCAAACGACTGGAAAATTGCGAACAGTTGCTGCTATTTTCGCGGATCAGAACACGTTCGACTCGTTTCTCGAAACGTAATTTCCGCTACTTTCCAAATTTGTAGCTTAAAGGATATGATTTTGATTAACTACCATTTCAGAAGCCAAATATAAGGTTGGGGGTCGAAATTAATGAGGAGAATAAATCAGGAATGATTGCTTACTACCTTCGATTATCCAAGTCGAATGTACTAATTGAATTCCTGTAGTAGTGTATGCTGACATAGTTTAGCTATTCCCTTCTTCTTTGTACAGAAAAACTCTTCAGGAAAGTTGAAATTCTGGTATATTTTTCACCTGAATCATAATTTATATAATATATCATTAAAATTACATCAACTAAAAAAAGATAGCTTCAAAATCTTTTGATATTATCTAGCTTAATTTTGAGGAAGGGAGGATTAATAACTGTAACTTCTATAGATATTCATCTTCAAATTTAAGTTACTAAATGTCGTAAATATATTTTTTTAGAAGTTGTTGATGTTTATTTGTTTTTTATTTAACACACAGAATAATAACGCGAGTTACGACTAGCTAGGTACGCTTTGAATATACTATTAATTAAATTATTGAACGTTTAACCAAACATCATATGTTGAAACTCTAAAAAATCAACGTTAGAACAGAGAACTATCGATGCAACAGCCTACTACATGGACTCCGCGAGTACTAGGAACTCAGCGAAAGGTCAAAGATGCCATCGACACTTCAACTTCTCCAAAATTGGCCATCTCTGCATTTTTAACCGTAGAACCAGACGCATCCAATCACGGAATCCATCATCGATTAAGTAACCGGAGAAAATACCTCAAGATGTCGTAACGGCAGAATGCCACTGAGGCAAAGCACCTGCAATCGACGACGGCCTCTTCGAAAGATGAACGTCAGTCACTGTTTACATATTCCGCGTCTGGAATAAAACGCGACTTATACACCCAGTCGTACCGGTTTCGCGAAGAGAGTTTCACGCATCTCCGTCCCATCTTTAATAAGAAAAATATCGCCTGAATAAATATTTATCCTCTCGAACTTTATAATCCTCGATGGAGAGTTTCCAATCGGAAACCAATCATTGCGCGAAGCGATGCCGTACGTCTTGGGAATCCATCTGACGAAACCTCTCGAGTTTCCGGGTGCGGGGAGTTTTCTACGTATTTTTTTTTAGCGATAAAAATCGGGAAAATAGCTTCCTACGGCTCGGATGGAATACTGCGGAGCGAGAAGGTTGACGTCACGTGTAGAAAATGAAACCACGTAGAGAAGAATCCAATTCGGATCGATGGATTGTGCGGTTGGATGGATCGAGTGAAAGATGCTCCCACATCGCCCGCCCTTTCCCCGACTGTTTCCAATTTGCACGCATCTAACGCGCGACCCTTACATTAAGTCTGAAAACACTCCTTGTTCCCGATTATTATTCCTTAACCCTCGATCCGGTGGAAAGTAAACCCAGGTGTTCATCACGTGCCCGATTGTGGGCGTGAACCATTGATCTGTGAAATAAGGATCGGGCGGGTGTGAAATGTAGTCAAGGAAAACATCGAGGATGGGTTATTTAGAATGTGTTAGACTGGGTGCATTTGCGGAAAAGGATGGGAGAGTATCTTGTGGATTTAGTTGTTCATTTTCTGCGATTCAAAATATTTTCTTAGGTGTATAAGAGGAAAGGTAGCTTCCTTCGTAACAATATTCTCCAATGATAATTTATGTATCTCTTTTAAGTAAATAATTACCTCATAATATTCTAAATATATCGATGGCAAATAGTTATCGTAAACAAAGATGCTAAGCCCTTTTGTTAAAGCACATTTGATCTAAAATTATACAATATCTATATATTAAGGGTTACAGTTTTTACGTAAGTTACAACTGTGCTAATTCCACTTGATACCGATGATATTTAGCCTCAGACATTGTTTTACAAAGATTTTTAAATAAAAATAATAGAATGTTGGACTATACCACAATATGGCAGCTTACGAAAGTGAAATAAGATTACGTAAATTAGCTTTAGAAAGAAAGATAAATGATAGTATAATCATCTTAGACTTCACATTAACGCTAGATTCATCTATATATCCTGTATATCAACCAAACCTTATTCGTGTACTAGATACTTCTATATCCCGTACTTTTTATCGCTAAAAATAATTACCACAAACATCGTAACCGCAAACAATTCCACCGCAACATCTAACTCAAATGAAATTACGAACACTATTTGCAGCAAAGTGGGTTCATTCCGATCTACGGTTAGAAAATTCGTAGCGAAGGGATATAATTCCCCATCTTGTGGCCACCACTCTCTGCTTACGACCGAAACGTCTAATCACGAAGCGTGATGTCACAAATTACATCTCTCGCCGAGGAATTCGATACCCATTGCAATTTCAATCCCAATGCCGTTTGAGGTTTCACAGATCATCAAATAGAGAGTGAAGAGCTCTTGTCCCACATTTCCCAGCAGTTCCATTTCGTCTGATTGTCTGAAGATTTTCGCAGATGCAGAACGTGCGGTGGCGATGGGAAGGGAGGGGCTGAAGGCAGCGTTGCCATGGCAAATTGCGGAAAAAGTCGTTAAATTCACACGATATGATGGCGAGAAGGAAACGATTTGAAACGAATTGTGATTTTTAATGTTCCTCTCGCGGTTTGCAAATCAAAAAACGAAATCAAATCCGTTTCATAGTAATATATTCTAAAATGTCTTCTATGATACTTTGTTGGAAATGATATATTTTTGAATCTATTTTAGGATGACTAACAAAAAAGCTAGAAGATTTATTGTGCCCAAGGAAGCAGTAAAGATATAAATTGAAAAATCTACCTAGTTTCCCAAAGGATATTTTACTTCACGATCGGTTTTAACTCTCGCTCTTCACTTTCAATAATAGGAACGGAAGATTAATAATGTATGCAGTTTTACAAAATATTAACTCCACTTCAATGTGATTTAATAATATTAAGTATCTTAGAGCGAAGTACATGGTAGTGCGAAAAATTTAAAAGTGTTTCTTTATATAATACCTCGACTAAAATTAAATAAATAATAAAAAAGAGGTCAATAGGCATAAATCGTTTATAGTGGGCAACGTCTCAGCCTATTGATGGCCAATATTTATTCACATACAAGCAGACTCATTCTTAATACTTGCATATGACCTGAATCATACATACGTAATATAGTCACAACATACGTCAACTGACATCTCTTTCAACTCAACAACAAATCAATTCTAAACAAATCATACGTGAGCTACCTGAACCTATTCTATCATCACTCCATCAAAGCAAAAGGCTACTGGAAACGGCTCCTATACGAACCGAGAAAATCGTTCGGAATCGATTTCCTAACTACAAACAAATCCTGAAACATCCGCGGGGAAAAACCACCCTTTTGGCAACATCGCCTTAGGGGGGGGGGGGGGTAAGAGGAGGAAAGGAATGGGTCCTATGGTTACCTATCACGCACCACAATCGCCCTTCGCGACCATTACCCTCCCTAAACACCCTCTTTTACCAACCTCCGCTTCGAACCCGGTCTCGGTAGGCGCCTAAATTACTGCAGACCGCGCTTCTCGGAATCAGTCCAACCCAAAACCCCACCCTCTCCCCGCAAAAGGCGATCCCGGGAAATGGGCACGGAACGGCTCGCTGATGGTCTTGTCTTGCGGTCCCGCTTAAATTCTTCGCGAAATGGAGGAGAGAGAGAGAGACGGTCATTACGGCGGTGGGGGGGATGGATGCCGTGCCCGATTGGATCGATCCCTCGGATGGGTTTTTTCTAATGGTCCATTTGCTAGAAGGATTTACATTGGTGGAGCAATGAGCACGTTAACGGTCGTGGAGTCGTAACTGCGGTGAATAAGGAATGGAATAATTCCGGCAATGGTTTCTTTCCCTTCTGATGATTCGTGATTAATGGGTGAGTCCGGGGAGAAATGAATATGTTCGTGATTTATGTACGAACGAACTTATGGGGCTTAGAGCGATTTTTGGTCGACTTAGTTCCTCTCTATTTAGTCTCAAGAATTTATATTTTAAAGAATGGAATTCCATAGTGAATCTAACATTAAAAAACGCTCCTATCAATTAGATTATATTCATTAAATATTATTCACACAAGCATCCTATAATAAAATAAAAAATGAAGAGATTTTTGCGAACGAATTATATTAATATAATATAAATGAAAAAGTACTGTTTTTGGTTCGCATTTATGGGAGAAAATATCTCTAGATATTCTTTCACGTATTTTGTATTAATTCTTTTACTTATAGAAGCTATAGTATGTGTTTCAGACAAATATTACTCAGAAATGAAACAAAAAGAAAATTATATTTGAGATACAAACAGAGAAGTAGATAGAATAATAGAACCTCACTGGAAATAAAATATTTCCGACCTTTCAGCTCACTCATTCACACAAACAAGACACGTCCTATGATGTATCACAATGAAACGATATAGTTTCTTTGAGAAAAAAAATCGATCCTACCCGTAAAAGAAAGACACTTAAAAAGAGACGAAGAATCAAAGCTACAGAAATTCTCTTAAAACACGGAAGAAGAACTCCTTTGTTCCGACTCGGAATACGAAGACAAGAGAAAAGAGAGAGAAAGAGAGAACCGCATCCGCGGCGTAGCGGGTTCCGCGAACGCGTACAAAGATCAGCGACAAGGAACTAAAAGGATAGAATAAATTATTGTCGCCGGGTAATAAATTGCTTCATCCCCATAAAATTACAAAGGAAACACAAGCCGCGAAAAAAAACCCTTCTCGGTGTTTCCGCTATCCGACCAACTATCGCCTGGATTAAAGCCGATAAAAAAGAAAGCTTTGAATAGCACTTTCCTCGCGGGAGATAAAAGTGTTCATGCATGGATGAATCGGAGGAAGAAAGGATTCAAAAAATCTAACGGGGCGGGAAAAAGGGAAAGCATTGGAAAATTCCTCGATCATTATCTACGTAGGATCGAGATGCGTCGCGTAGCTAAAGGAATCTGGAGAGGAATGGTACTTTGATCGGAGGTGTAATGAGACGTCTTCGTTCTTTGAAAAAAAAAGGTGAGCGTGATCTAATGAAAAACGTTTGGAAACCGGTTCGAAGCGGTCGTAAGTATCACTATACGGAGAAGAGATGGAGTGATTTCGTATAGGACGCGACACACATCGGACGAGTTTCTTGCTTAAAAATCTTAATCTTGCGGACCCATAGGCGATTCTCACAATCCACAATTGATTCCTCGAAAGGCCTCAGAACAGAACGGAGGTTGCAACGGGCAAAAATTGATTTCCGTTTCCCAGACGCAATTTGTTCGCTTAAACGTGTCATAAAAACGTTTGGAGCCGAGAGATCTCTGTATCGAGGATATAACTTGACAGCTGGGCGGAAATAGGTTCTCGTAGAGGTAATTATGGCGATAATATTGAGGATTGAATTGAAAGATTTGGTTTTCTGTTGTTTCGTCATATCTCCGTACTTTTTTCTTTCCCTATCTCGGTTCTATTAGGCGAAAGCGGGAAATTTTAATATTAAGCCGAATCGTATATACAGATGCTCATTTCTCTTGAGTAAATTAAATTTATCAGTATGTTATAAATTAAATTTATAATTTACATAGTTCATAGATTACATATTTATTTTTTACAACTTTATTTACTCTGTTCTGTCTCTATATTCTAAACAAAAATGAAGAATGAAAATTCATTTTAGGTTTATATTTAACAAATTTTTAAGTCCTTATATTTCGATTCGAGTGAAAAATCATAATTAAATAAAAGATGTTTAAATATTTAACTTATGATTCTTCCTTACGTGTCAAGACTAAATTTAAACGAGAGAAAATTCTTGCCGACTCTAAATTGTTCGATAACTTCTATTCATATTAGAAATCGAGAATAATATAAATAAAATTAAAAAATAAAGTAATAAACTGAATAAAACTATATTTTAAGATGAATTGATTTGATTGATGAATGAATTATTTTCTATATATTATAGAAATTGCTAAAAGTTCTAATAAATATCAGTTGCTAAGCCATTAAATAGTTTTAATATCCAATTGTATAAGATTGACATTAAAAAATCGCAATGTAATACACACAGGATATGTCGTATTCAACATATTTTTCATCTCGCATTCACAAAAGGTTACTGACACTTCTGCAGCCGAAAAAAGCAATCTTGGGAGACTTTATTTGGGTCAATGGCAAATTGAGAAACGAAATGAAATGTGCAAAAAATGCAAATGTGCATCATGTGCGAATTAAGAGTGGATTAAAACGATTTTAAGTTCGCTCTGAATTAGCCTCTCGGAAATTAAACTCAAAAGTGGAGGCATAAAAACGCCATGGTGAACTTTTTCTGCCGTACAGAAGGGGTGAAATTCACCGAAAGATGAAGGTAAAAATCACATTACGAGCACATCCGCCTCTCAACCATGAAAGCTTTTTAACTCGCAATTCTTTTTTCCCCCTTACGAGGAGGATTTGTAACAAGGTGAATTGGAGGGTCGAAATTAGTTGAATATCCGTCAATTCCTTGGATATTAAGCGACTAGGGCGATTACGTTGTTTGATTGTAATTCTTCCCTTATTCGTATGCGACCATTTTTTCAGACCTATCTCTTACTTTTTTATTATAACTCCTTCATTAAACTAATTTCCCACTTCTAATTAATGCACTTTACGAAAAGGTTTCTTTCGATTTATAGTCGATGTTTGATAATTCGTGGATTTGTAACCATTCTTTCCCCAAAAGAATCGAACCCAGCTAAACGTGTAATAATGATCAGTATAAAAATATCATATGTTGATTAAACTAATTCACATATAGTCTGACCACAAGTTAATAAAATTAAAAATTTTTATTGTTATTTTTCAAAATTAATGTCATTAATAGAATACAAGAATTGTACAAAATGAATTGAGTAACTAAGAACTCGCTTTCAAAGCTAGAAAGATTTGAAGGAGTAAGATCGTGGAGTATTAATATTACTTTTCTCGTGCTAACGTCAAAGGAAAGCTAAATCACGCTTTCAATATCCACAATGCATTATCGGTAACCCCTAAATGATTACAAAATAATTCTCATATTCCAGGATAAAAACATTTACTAGTTACTGCGTGAAAGAGCCTGGAATAGAAGAGGAGCAGATGGTATGGGACATAATTGACCGGCCAAAGATGGGATGCTGGATATCTGGGTTAATCATGTATATATGGATTAAGAGCAACCTTATAAATATTCGATGATGGAAAACTTTTTGCTCATCAAATCACCATTCGTTTATAAAAAAACTGAAATTATGACAAAAAGTTTGAGAAGGATTACCTTTTCGATCGAGAACCTGTTCTCACGTTAGAAGAATTTCAACCCATTAAACACTTGATGGACCAAATCAATGAAATTATATGCAAAAATCAGATCCATGATCCAGAAATGCGTAAGAAGTTACTTTTTAAGGTCGTGAATATCGTTCGAGATTAATTTTAAATACTTCGATTTTTACGATTTTTAAAAAGGAACCGTTATTTTCGCAGCGAAAATATAATGAATAATTACGTGTTTCTGTTGTTTTAATAAACTAAAACATCAAAAATTGTACAATTATAATTAGTTGGAATTTAAGAAAAAACGATCGAATTTATTTGCTATTACTTTTCTAAATTTAAATTCTATTCATGTCCCACCAATTAGTATTACATAGTATATAGCATTATAAGTAAGCTTGGAAGATTCATTGGTATATTTAGATAACAATTAAAAGTATAGCGTACTCTTATTTTGTCTTCACTGGTCACTGCTTACCATGAACATTAAGACGCGATTTCGAGGAGATCAAAACACCTGCGACGAATTGCCGTTTCATCGTTCCAAGAAACGCGCGAAAGTTCTCAGCCAAAGGATGTCAAGAGACCCAGTATCCCGTTCGTTCTCTTCCACGTTGCATTAGCCGAAAACGCACTTTTCTCCGAATGAACCACTTCCAATCCATTCATTGCCAAATCGGGAGACAGCGGGGGCGTGCATTTAGTCACGGAATAATCTAAAACGATTTCTGGAACCATGCGTTCTACTCAACCCATTTGGATCGATTGAGCATGAAGGATTGATTGCGAGTGGCTGTGAGAAGTGTCCGCGCTTTAGGCTACTCAGTGCTGGACCAAGTAGCATTAGCAATTAATCTTATTAACCGAGATGTTATCAATTCATTAGATAGAAGGTGAGAGGCGAACTCTACAGTTCAGCAAGTTCTTTACATAGAATTCTAATATTCCTTTCATCTTGGCCTGAGTTGTATTTAATTTGGAGGAAATATTGTACTCTATACAACGTTATGATACATCCATTGAATAGTTGCATTGAAGTAATTTCAAAAATCAACTTTCACGATGAATTATCTACCAAGTGCTTTAGAATTCTTACATGATTATATATTGTCGATTTTTTAACTCCCGGAGACGATAAAAAATACCCAACTATCTTATTGGAAATAGTCATTATAAATATTAGAAGATAAAACACTGTTGAAGCCTTATTTTTTACATTTATATTAAGGAAGTTATTTTATTATCATGCCCAATCATTATCTATAGCTACATATTTCATTCATCTTTTCCTTCTAATTCAGAACTCAGTCTACTTTAAGGTCAGAATAACATTACGTATAACATATACATATATAACAATTACATCAGAATAACCCTAACCTTTGGCGACTAATTCAGCCACCTATCAAACGAAGCCCCATTAATAGCCCTCCTTCGACGGCTCTTCAACCCCAGAAGGTCTTAGAAAACGAAAATTTCAACTTCAAACTATCCCTGCAACGAACCCCTGCATTGCGGTCATTTCGCGTATTTTTTCCGTTACCTATTCCCCGTAATCTCCCGCTGTTGTGCGAGCCATTGAACATCCCTCCGCGTCCTCCGTGGTTATGAGTGTGCGAACACCCCGCGGGGGTCTGCGTTACTCGTTTGTAAACGGAAGAGGAGGGCTGTGGACGCACCTCCTATAGGTAAAACATTTTTCTCCCTTTGGAGAAACACTTCTCTAATCGGATCAAAAATGTGACGCTTTCTCCGCCGTTTATATTGAGGCGAGGTTTTTTTTAATGGCCGCGAAAATGTTTTGTTTGGACTGCCGTTAAAAATTTTCGCCGTGAAATTGTATCGTCGGTGGCCTCTTGTGGTGTTTACCGTTATAGCCGTGGAAGTGTGTGTGCCTGGGCATCGCGCCCTTAAAAGGAAGTTGGGTTGGGAGGATAAGGGTGATATAGTGGAGGCGATGAATGCGGCCAACGTTAGATAAGACGGACAATGTTCTTTATTGATGAAAGGGTTTAGCGCACTTGCCTTCCGACGTCCCGGATCTACTACCTCCTATTGGTGTTTTCCCGTTGCTAATCGAACGCTCTGCTTATTTTTTCCTTAAGTGTTCGTCGAAAATTTAGATTAATTCCGGGAAGGGGAAAATTGTTATTTGACAACGTTTAGTAAGAGTAGAAATGCTAAGCTTTTATCTAAAACGATTATGGGAAGGAAATTGAGCATGATACTAAAAATATAATCACAGAACTGAATAAAAATAGTTCACCATATGTAAGTTATTGATACGTAAGAATATTACTATATCTTCACTGATTAAAGCTAACTCTTATTTATTTTATAATGAATTCCATATAATGAATATTAAGTATACTACTTATTTATCAGCGCTTGGGAACACATTTGTGATATTTATTTTATATATTTATAATATTTTATTAAAATTACTTTTATTATAAACTAAAATAATTTCCGTAAAAAATTGGAAAATAAAAATTATTTCTCATACGTATTTTACTGGGAGATTTTTCTTTAATTATGATTGCTTAACGCTTTGAATTAGATCTCATTATCATATTTCATTTGGCTTTTCTAATTAAGTGAAAAAGGGCTTTGAAACAAAATTATCTCCCTCTAAAATGGAAATTTTTCTAACGATACGAAATCATTTCCACAAAATAATTAGAATTAGAAACCGCAATGGTTAGGCCAATATCTTATCCAATAAAATTTTTAGCTCTTACAAAATCCCCTTAATTTTCACTCGGAATAAGCTATTTCGCATTCAAAAGCACTCAAATCGAGTTCCCAAACACATACGAAGTACGCATGCGAATCGCACATTACATTCATCCACCCAAAGGGGCAATTTCCATCGTCCGTCGAACTTTTAATCTTACGCTCGTTATAAAACGCTTCGAAAGAAGTAGTTCCGAGAAACGGACGAAAGACTCCTTCAGAAGGTTACGCAGTTCAATCGAAATGCGCACATTTCATTCGCAGAAAATCTTCTCTCGCCAATAAAACCGGTACCTTTCCAGATTTTTGTTCTCTCCTCAGAAGTAATAAATTTCGCTAACATGAGAGGTACTGAGACTCCCTCTCCGAACCGACTAATTTAACATACGCGAAGATGCGCGCCGAGTAATAATTTAAAATCGTCAAACGGAAGGACGAAAGATTATTTCCTATGGCACTGTGTCCATGCTTTATCCATTTCCTCTATCGACTCCTAAATAATGAAAATAAAATCGTGTTGAAGTTTGCCTTTTAAAACACGTAGACCTTTAAATATAAGAGAGGAAATCGTAAAACTTCTGAAGCTAAGGGATAAATTCAAGAATGATACCTCCGGTAGAGGAAGTTAACTTTTAAAAGCGTTCATTTATAATCTTCCTTACTTAAAGTAACAGCATTTTGAAAATTTAAGAGCTCAATATTTATCACTATAATTGACATAGTCTTCATAGAGGTTGAATTTATGTATAGAGTATCTTTCATCCACTTTTACTTGCGTATTTCGTACCATTAAAACAAATGAACGTTGAAATGTTCGTAAGATTAATTAAGCTTCTGAGAATCCATGTGTTCGATCCATGTTCTGCAGAAAACCCCTATTATTCTCTAAACACCGTAACACAGAAGAGAAATCAGGATAGAAACCACGAATAAATCTTGGAATGCAACCAATGTGTCTAAACATTTTCTCTAGTTCTCCCTATGGGTACAACCGTAACGGTTTTGGTAGAACGTAACTAAGGGAAACAGCTACAATTTTATACCTTCTCGAAACCTCAACCTCCGTTTTGGGCGCTACTTTTCACGACCGGATACTTAAGACAAAGCGGGAGCGAGTTTTCCCCCTTCCGACGGACACCTCGTGTGTTCACATCTGTGAAGAACGTAAGGCCACTAACGTACACATGGTTTCCTCCTGAGGAGAATACGGAAATAAATAAAATTCAGCGGAATGGAGCAATAAACTGTAGGAGGAGGGTCGTTAATTCCTGGTCGTGGCAGTTACAATCAGAAGGAGGGCAGATTTGTGTGCGGAGAGGGTGGGGTTCGCGGGGATGAGGGGCTTTGCAGAGGTCGCCAGGTGGAGGGTTCTTCGAGGCGGGCGTCGATGGACCTCTAGTGACGGATGCTTCGCAGATAATGAGCGATTAATTGCACCTCCTTTTGAGGCCCGTAAAACCCATTCCGAAAGCCCCAGTACGAGAAATAATCTCATTTACTATCGTGGGAGGAAGAGGGTAAGGAATGGCATTCCCCGATCGGGAGGGGCGGTGGGCGGGGGCGTAGATCCGTAGCGGCATCCCTGGGATTTTCATTCCTCGGCGAATTCCTATGAGTGTGTTCATTCAAGATATTTATGCGTGTATACCCTTTTCCTGCAATCTCAATTTTCCCAGTTTGACGTATCGTAAGAATTTTTGGTTCTCTACAGCGATGTGTATATATTGGGGTGCATAGGAATTTGCGATCGATTTGACAGCTGATTGGAGCTAAATATGGAAGGGAAATGTAAGATTAAGGGGGAAGAATTGAGTCGAGTAATAATGGAATTTTTTGGATACAAGGGTTGTGTATTATTGTTTTTTTAAAAGGGATTAAGCGATTTAATAATAATTCATTCAGATATCATTAAATATTATTCAGGCTTCTTTTAGTCTTATAGGGGAACCTGTTTAAAGTAGAACATATCACGTAAACATCATTTAAATTTGAAATTGAAACTATACTTCAATAAAGCTATCCTCTTTTATACTTGTTAAATCTACAGACTAATGAATATATAAAGTGCTAATATCAGGACCCAAGTAACTTCTAACCAATTCGAAATTCAAAATATATCCTCATTAATATCCTCCTCAAATAGGACGAATTATTTTTATTAACTGTAATTGGTTTTTATAGTTATTCAGAAACGATGTTTCGCAATAAAAAAAACCAGCGCTTATAAAAGGAGCTATAAAATCATTTCAGCAAATTTTTAAAGCTTCCCAAAACCTCTCGACCAGAAAAAGATTCCTTAAGACTATCGAAAGGGGTTATAGCTGGAATAAACGAGAAGAGGAAGTGGTTCTGAAACAGGAAATCGAACGTGCAATTAAAAGCGAAGATTTCAGGCAAAAAAGATCGCCGATAATTTGAGCAAAATATCCAGGAAGAATCTGTGAGAGAATTCGCTGAGGGGAGGATGAATTCTTTAGGTAATAATTTGCAGCCGCGACAAAAAACACGTGATGACTTTTTCGGAAAATATAAATGACAGATGAGCCGATATTAATGCCAGTTATAATTAATAAAGCCATGACGTTTTTTTCTCGGAGAATATTTTAGAAACTAGTCTTTTTTAGGGTGTGGTAAATTCGATGGAATGTGTCACTTTTAACATACTAAAAAACTCATCTTTTACTCATAAGGTCTCCTTTTGTGAATTTTAAAAACGAGGAACAATTAATTGATATATCAGTTAAGTTTAGAGCTTTCTAGATGCCATTCCTTTAACTTTCTTTTACTAATGAGTTAACGGTATATATAAATCGTCTAATTATATTATTATTGCCATAAATAAGATTTATATTAATCAAAATAGGCATATAAATATATCTACTACTATTTCCAATTAATGGCTATTATTTTCACTATTTTATATATAAAGATAACTGCCTCAAAGTAGATCGTGCGATGATTATGTGATCACATCGCGAAGTTTTCCTTTTGTATAAACATAACAGTTCATGAGCACTTCGCCTGCAGTGAGAGACAAAAGCTTTCTCGAAAAGTACGGTTATGATTGAGTGCTTAAGCGATTTGAGGATCGGGATGAAAAGTGGCGAAGTGGAGAAAGGTTATAATTTAGATTCTTTTGTACACTAAAGAACGGGTTACATGCTCGAGAAGAGGGAGGTGTAGATTGGAATGCGGGAGGGATGGACGGACTCGGTCGGAATAGAAGCATCTCCTTGATAAACACAGGTTGGGACGCAAAATAATAACAACGAACGGATGGAGAATAATTATCGCTCGCTTTGGCGAAAGACGCACCGCGAGTTACGACTTCGACCGGCAGAAATTAAACGTGATGAATCCATTTAATTGCTACGCCCAGTTCGCGACAAAGGGAGGCTAGTTTTCAGCGTTGATTATAAATTAATCTCTCGCAAAGAGACTGTAACTTCCTCTCGCGTAATTGCACCTTAAAGATCGATTTTGTTACGGCCAATGGATGAGATCACGTTGCGTTTAGACCGTTAGGATTGTCACAGCAACGCGAATGGTTCGGAATCCGGACAATGAATTACGACGACTATCTATAGTTGCAATTATTCACGTATGGATGCTCACTAATTCACCAGACCTATGAGACATCAATAAAACGAATATAATCCAGACCTGACGTAGCATCGAGACCGAAAGACTATCTCAAGACTCATCTCCCTTTTTCATATTCGTCGTGCGGAATAACAGCTATAGGTAAACCTCTGGTTGGCGTATTCGAGTGAAAAATCGCACGGAGACTGATGTACTTTCCAATTCCGTTCCTTTTCCGTTCTAATCGATAGCCTGCATTCTGTTTTCCTCGTTCGCTCCTCATCTCTCGGGTGGACAACGCCCGAGAACGGCCATCAGGGAGCGGCGGGAGGTCTCCGCACCCCGTCCCGTCCGAGAATAGGGCAACTCCCATCTCTTCGTGAATCACTGTCAGAGAGAGAGAGAGGCCCGTTCCGCGGGAAATGGATTTCGCCGTGCTTTCCGAGATGTTTCGTGCGGAAAGAGTTGATTCATGCCCCATTCGACCGCCGATCCATCAACGGCCCCCGCGAGAGGACGGCCTCAGTTAGATGCGCCAGGAAATTAGGTCTCTTCGTACATCGGCGGAGGATTAGGTGGATATCCAATTAGAAATTCCGATTGCGATGGATTTGCATACGCTCGGAAACTCCATTAGCATGAGATGAATCGAATGCGAGAGTCAAAAGAGGTCGAATCCTCGATAAAAGCGGCGTTTATACGTAGATGCCCGAATTAGCGAAATCGTCCCGATTTACATTCATTCGGAAACGTATTTTAACCCTCATTAATCCGCACCGGAGTTACTGCATCGCCCCGTAACGCATTCTGGATGGATTCGTACGTGGGCGTGCAGAAGGAGAAATCCGCCTTCTATCTGGAGCGTGAGAACTCCCATCCGGGCGATGACATCATCATCGTGCATTTCCATTTGCATATACGTAAATACCCTGCGAAACAACCTTTGGCGTGTGGCTGAGGATGAAAACACAGGGCGTAGGCGTGAATTTTTTAACCTTATACAAGGTTCGGTTATATAAACGTAGAGTTGGTAGAAAGGGGTAATTCTTTAAGGAACTCGTCCTAGCATTCGTTTCTCTTATTTTATGCCTTTCATCGTTTTTACCCTAAGTATAAGGATCGCATAATATGCAACCTCGTTTCTAACGAACGTAACTTCTATAAATTAGTCTAATATTCTCTAATATAGCTTCTATAGACTCCTGTCTTTTAACGATTTTAACCTACCTTTTACAACATTCTGGTAACCCTAGACTTTTGATATTAGCACGTAAAACATCTCGCTTTCCGTTGTACATTCTCGAGTTAACAATACATGTTTCATCCACTAGATCTCGTATACTTTACATATAAATTCCATATAAGACTCAACTAGCGTTAAATACAGTCGTTATTTACCTTTTTCATCACATCTACTGATATTCTACCTCATAAAACCTACCATTCTCAAAATTTAAAGCGTATATACTACGAATACGCTAGTAGCTGCATCGTATACACCCAGAAACTACACTAAGAATTCCAAATTCCCCTCATTTGGAGACATCAACGCTCGATAGAAAACAGACTCATGACCGTTTCCCAGATTCGGACTACTTTCCCCAAAATCTCCGCTCCCGTTTGAAAGATTCCCAGCAAAAAGATGCCCGAAGTCGTCACCGTGGGAACTTGACTCTCCCCCGCGTCCATCGTAATTTGGGCCTCCGATTGCCGAATCTCTCATTCGGAGATGCTTCGCGGAAGAGAGCATCTCCATATGTGCGTGAGAAAGGGGACGAAGGCTGGTCCACGCCCAAAACGAGGCGAAAGAAAGATCCTTGCGGCCTAGTTATTTTCCGCCAATTCATTCATCCTGCCGTGTGTTTTTTTAACCTTTCTCTCTTTTCTTATTTCCCCACTTGGGAGAGGTACTAAAGAGAGAGAGAGGAATCTCTTGAGTACTAATGGTACATATCCAACATCCTCTCCATCCTTCAACCTCTCTCATCTAATCAGCCTTTATCATTCTAAAATCTTTAATCTTTATCCTGTTCCAGAGGGTTTAAGTAACTCGAATTCCGGTACTTATAAACTCAAGTCAATTATGGGAGTGGTTTCGTTGTCTCGTATTTGATATCCGCTTGAGGGAAGGTTTCCACTTTACTCCACTACTCTAGTATCGTTTGTTATTTCGCTTACGAGACAGACTAGAAAATACAACGAAACAACTAAAAAAGTTTCGACGTACCGACTCTGAAAAGGGTAACTGTAAAAATGTTTCTTTAATGACATAGCTGTACATGTAATGGCGCGAAAAAATGGTCAAATTTGAGTCGAGTTCGTCGAACGCGCTCGTATAATAATAGTCGTATAAATTTAACGATTTTCGCGAATGAAATTTTTTTGGTTAAAAATTTGCATTCTCTTTAAATAAATGAGGACATAATCGACACTGGCAGACTTTTAAAGTAATTCTGTCATGAGAAATAGTTAGCTGGAATGCATGTGCAATGAGATATATAATTCTTGCCTACAGGCTTATTCACTGCGGAAGTGTTTCAATTTTTTAGAAGTTCGTTAGGTCCTCGTTGTTAATGTTTACGAATGAAAATAGTATTAACATTTGCTGCATCATTAAAAATTTAAAATTAATAAAAGTATTCTTCTATTCGTTACATTATTTTATCAATTAAATATCAAAATTGTACGTCCTATATTTTCTACAAAAATTCCCTCCCTCTACCAGTAAACACCGCTTAATTTCTAAGCAGCAAATCTCAATTGACCGCAAAATCCTGTACGTGTATATGTCTTTAGTCACCGCGAGACATTACCGTAATCCCAATTGCATAGAGACTCTTCAGACATATTCAAGAATAACATCTGGCTAGTGTTTGCGAAAGACGCAGAGGATTTCCCAGAAAGAAAATCCGACTAGACTCTGAACGCGTTTAAAATGTCATTCATAACGTAAATAACCGTCGATGCGCCCGCGGCTCCGAATACATTAACATAAATAAACCTCGACTTGTGCGCTGCGGGAAGCGTTTAATTCAAATATTAAGAAAGTAACTCTACACCTGTTCTCCGCGGAAAAAACCCTCGACCTGAAGGAAAGCAAAATAAAACCTTTCCTTTTCTTACTCATCGAGGGAAGAAGACCCTGAAAATTTCACCGAGTCTGTGAGTGGCACGCCACGCTACACCTGGCGGACATCTTCCTCTCGTGAGATGTACCTTCGCTTGTTCCGGCCTCGCGAACAAGTAAAGCGTGAGGGAACAGGTGGGGTATGGAGATGGGGTTTTAAAAAGCGGGGCTTACCTCCGTAGCACTCCCCCCAGGAGAGATGCGTTCAGGCACTCAGGCGGTGACAGTCGTCTCTGGACCTCTCCGACGGTCACCTTGTATTTGGACGTGGAGGAGAGGAGGGAGAGACGTCCGGGGACGCTGCAGAACACGTCGGTGGTGGTGGAGGAACCTCCTCCACCACCGCCTCCGCCCCCTCCTCCGCCCACGCCTCCCAGCAGCATGTCCTTCTGGTCATGCCGGGGCTTCATGCCTGCAAAAGTGGGAAAAAAAACGTCAAGTGCGAGCAATGGAACAGCGCTCGGTGTGTTTATAAAATGGCGTACGATCTCGTGCCCGCTGTGTGTAAGCTGGGCGAAAGGATAAACTAGGAAGATGTAACTTCGCTTGGGACGTGAGCTCCCCGGACGGATTTATGAAGTGGAACGGCTGTGCGAGATGAATTGGAGCAAAGTGAGGCAGAAATGGACTTGTTTAGGATTATGGGTACAGCGGAGGTATTAAAGCATCATTCTTTTTGATGTTTCATCGTTAGTTATGAGTTATTGACATTGAAAATTTTTTACCATCATTATACTAACAAAATCACATATTTTAAGCTATTATATTTTGATAAATTTTCTCTATCATTATAAGAATATAAACTCATATATTTTATATAAAAGATATGCCTTTTATTATTTTATAATCTAAAGATTAAGTAGTCATTTGTATATTTTATAAAATATTTAAAACATTTCAACAACATCTTATTTTAAGAGAAATTATTAGCACGTAAATAATTATGAATGTTACAACAAAAGATATTCAGTTAATTTTAATAATAGATTTTAAACACATTATTTTAGCGTTAGCATAATTCATGAACTATAACTAGAGACAAATCCTTTAATGTTCGGTATATTTTAATATTAAAATTCAACCACAAAAAGCAATGGAAAGCACAGTGAGCCAAATGAATGAGCTTCACGTTTCCTCCATTCCTTACGAATATACAGATATCCTCCACGAAAACACACAACGCAGGCTTACATTGAGACAATTCCGAACAGAGAGAACAGAAACAGAACATCTCCACAATTGGACGACCGTTAAATGTTTCCCAACCGGGGAAGATATCGGAAGAAAATCCCACGGAACCATTTTTGCATATTCACCGAGTTGGCAGAATCTTTTAAGCGCCTCGTCTAAACTCAGCGCTAAAAGGTTTAACTTGCCTTTCAGCTTCGATCTTAAATATAACGATGCGAAGAATTAATTCCAAAGTGCCTTCCCGTGTCGACTGCAACGAAAGTCGGGCGAGAGTGCCTCTATGAGACGGCATTAAGTCGCCCTTTATGCGTTTTAAGTGCGGATTTGAATCGCTACGACGAGCACTCCCCGCATTAATATTTAAGCGAATGCTCTGTGAATTAACCTCCGTCTAAGGTCAAGCACGGCGCATTCCCTATCAGGCGTGCGCTGCGAGAAATGATTCATTGATATCTTTTCCTTATCCTATCCGTGAGTTTCAATACACATTTAATAGGCGCGAGACGTTATTAAATTCTCCGCAAAATTATGCAATTTTTAGTGCTCGTAAAACCTACCCTTTATAAAATGCGATGTGTAACATACATCTTGTGATTAATTTGGCAATGTACCATTTTCTGGCTGCGTTATATGTTCCCTGATTGGTTCATAGCAATAGGGACTAGCTGTTAGTTTATACTGAGTTAACGGTTTTGTGCTGTTCATAAAATTTATATTTAGTCGTAAACTTAAGAAAAAGTCATGACTCGATGGAATTCCGCACTGGAAGACTCGCTTCCATATCGGGTATCTTAACGCAGTCCAATATCAATTGATGTAGGAGTTTAGCTTATTTAAGAGCACCGTAAGGTAGAATTGAGTAGATTATATTAAATATTTTATAGTCTAAAATCTCTTAAACTCTTTATAGGGTATTAGAGGATACTTGGGTTCAGTTCCACGTCGATAATTAGCCATAACTCCACTGTCCACCTCACAGTGATTCAGACAGATGATTGAGACAACCAGATTCATTTAAGAATACTTTCGCGAATGAAACTCATTTCATTCCGTAAAATTTCTTACCCTACATCCAATCCACTAAATGGGTCATCACACCCCTAACATCACATCCTAATCTTCGGGTTGTCGAAAATTCCATCCAGTCACAATCGATACACCTTTTTGCTCCCGCGGAATCAAAATGAAGACACTTTATGAAGTCCCATTTTTCCATCCACTGAAGTCCTATCCCCTTTAAAATTGGCTTACGCGATCTGTCAAAAATATGTCTACCGAAACATTCCCTTTTTAACTCGCCCGATACGAACTCCTACGAATGAATCCCCACCCCCGCATTCCTCCTTACCTCCTCTCCTTGCCTCTCAATAAACGCGTATTTAATTAAAACGTTACGCACGCCCTTTAACCACCCCTTCCTCGCTATTTTCTTCTTCATAACATCCCCGACTGCTAACCCACTCCCCCCTCCGCCCCTACCCCGCCATCTCCCCATCCCGGACCATCCTAAGTATTTCAAACATCCTGGACTTATCCTGGGAGGAATGCCGGAGCGGCCAACGTTCCCTCATTCCACCAAGAGCGTAAAAAAATAATTTCTATATGCCCGAACCCTTCGAGCCCTCCTCGTCCCATCCCCTGCGATACCTCCCCCCGAAGATTCCATTCGGCTAACACGCGGATTCATGCCCTCGCAGATCGACTAAAAATCCATTTCTCGAAGATGAATTTCTCACGTAGGAGTGCACCATTTTAGATCCTCGACGACCTCATATTAGGAATACTAATAAAAACTGTTATAATGTTATTCAACCCCTGTTAATCTTTTAACGAGTCCTTTAAGAGATGAAACAAACAGTTAAAATTTTGAGAAGAACGAATTTCAATCGAATTTGATTCAGCATGTGTATCCTTTTTAATATCCTAAAATACTATTAATTTTATCCTTATTAAATATTACGTTATCTTATAATCCTTTGACCCTTTTCTCTCAAATATAAAAAAATATATTAATTAAATTCCATTAAATAAATAGTAATTAAAAAATAACAGGATAGCTAGAGTATTTAAACGAAATGATGACCTCGAAAAAAGGCACTGGTTATAATGATTTTAACCGTGATTGGAAATTATTAGCCGTATTAAACTTTAGCTGATATTTATTGGATTAGAACAGTTCTATCAAATCAAATCCTTAATGTGAAGAAACTAATTAATCTCATTTCATAATACAGCGGGATACAGTTTCCTCTTTTCCCTTTCAAAATTAAAAAAAATACTACTGTAAATTTCTCATCCTATCTCATTCAATGAACATTACTTTTTAGTATTTATTATTAATATAAGATATTTTGAACCTAAACTCTCTGAGTATAAGAGTTGAAAATCATAAAGAAAATATCTTAATATCTAATAAATAACGTAATCTCATCCAGGAAACCTTTCCAACGTTCTGCACTAGGCAAGTCGAATAAGGAGCACTTCCCTTCCGTTATTGTATGAGGAAGGCTCTCGGAAAATATTTTACTTCCATCCCCCATCGATTTCACTTCTTATTAAGATCCCATATTAGGAAATAACGGAAGGAATTGCGTTCTCAATATTGAACTTCTACGGTCAGGACATGATCACAGCGGACAAATATCTGACCCTAACCGTTGCCGGATGTTTTAAATTTCCCCTGCCGAACGAGATTCTCCATGGCAACGAAAGCCGTGGAATTCGTTGATAGCGAAAGAGAAAAACGAACGGGAAGGAATAGACTGAATGGAAGAAGCAATGATGAAGAGAAACGGTAAAACGGGAATGGGAGAAAAGGATAAATAGCTCTTCATTCGATTCGCTACCGTAACAATCTCGCGTCGCATAAACACAATAATTACGATATTACCTCAATCATTTCAGTATTCCAAAGAAACAACTGGGACCGGGCTTTTAAAGCTCCGAAATATATAACGAATAATTTTTAGGCATTCATCACTGGATATAAATACCCTCACTGATGTATGGTCCCGTTTTTTACGAGTGGAAACAAAACGCTTCGAATGTTAATTCGGGAAAACCCGTTAAATGACCGCATTAGTTAATCATATGACCGAGTCATGAAAATGGGGGCGCATTTGTTCGATTTCGTAAATGACGAAGTCCGGGGCGAGTGCAAAAAAGGTGAAAAATATATTTGTACGAAAAAATGCTGGCGAGAGAGGGTAAGATTGATAAGAGAACGGGACGATAAAAAAAGGTAAACGAGTGAGTAAGAGGTCTGATTGTTTGAGGCGGAAGAATAGAAACATATAGAAGAGGGATATTGATAAAAGCAGAAGGGGAGAGATTAAATGGAGTAAGAGGGAGATATTGTTTCGATAGCACTGAAAATATTCCGGGCGAAGATTTAGGAATATTAACGTGGCACATCTTCGGGAGTATTCTCGATCGTAATGGGGGAGGGGCATAAGTGCGATCTTTGGGTGATGGAAAATAATGCTTCAAATGAGAGAAGCTGATCTTAGAAAAACGTTAAGAAAATCGACTACTGTAAGATCGGCTTATTTGAGAAGCACAATATTACTGACCCCTAAATTGATGTAGTATCAATCCGTACGAGCAGTAAGATGTCGTAACAACTTGTATACTAACAATATATAATTAAAACCCTCTTTTGTAGTTAAAAAGCTATAAATAGAATTATCTAATTATTATGGAAAAACACACAAAATATTGATCAAATTCGTCCAGATAACTCGATAGTTTCCTCTTCCAAAACAACGTTAAATTAGTCATCATCCATTCCTTCTCCTCAGCAGTGAATCAGATGACTTCCTTCCTTTCCTTTTCTTTATCCATGTTATCCTTCAAATGAATCATAGTTATCCCGGATAATCCAAAGCCTTCTCGCTGTAATTAGGTGAGATTGACTATCTTGATACAGTTGTCTCCTTCGAAGGCGTTCGCAATCTGTGCGATCCGCCGGGGATCGACCTACCACTCAGGCGCAATGCCAAATGTGTGGGCTGACTCGGAATATAAAGAAATTGAATCGAGTGGGGCATAGGCAGGTGGTGAAAGGTGAGTTAGCAACAATAGGTGTGGGATTGAAAATATAGTGCGACAAAAGGAGGGATATATATCAGATCGCTAGTATATAACTACAAACGATCTCTATATCTCCGACTGTGTTGAGAAAAGGAGTTAGACAATAGTAGAGGCAATAACTCTTCCTTATTTCAGAGCTAGATCGAGGCTATGGAATTGTTGCATTGGAATTACACACGTATATATAAATATACGATATATACACACACCTCATATTATACCGAATAAATGTATAATGAAAATTCCGAAATATTATATATAAGTCGAGCTGTATGATAGAAGTATTGAACAGTACTTAACTGGACTAAGTTTTGGAATACGAACCATATCGGTAAAAAATCAGCAATTTATTACACAGAAAAATGTTCCCTACTAATAAATTTACTACCACTTATCCAAGAATATACCTTGCATCATCCTAGCAAGGCTGAAAATAATATCGGAAAACTAAACCCCACGCGTAAACGAAACATTTCAGAATCCTTCGCTAGAAGAATTTGCACTCCTACTCGGAGACATCGCCGGCGGTTCAAGACAGACCCTTTCGCATTGCATGTCATTGGATGTCTCCGCCGATAATTCCACTCGCAATATCATTACCTCCACGCACCGTAATTTCCCCGAACATTCCTTCCCTCCCCCGAGATATCCATCCTCGACCTATCGAAAACATTCCTGCCGCGACACCATCCGCGGACCTACATCTATGCAAATTCTAAGCACGGCTTTCTAACAAACTTCCTCTCCGTAATTATAACCGACGCTGAGGAATTCCGCTCCGCGAGGGGGTTGGAAATTATTCGGCGAGCTGGAAGAATGCGATAAGGAGAAGAAAATGAATGCGGGGAGGAGGAGGATGAGGATGCTGGGGGGAAAGGAGATGAAAATTAATGGGAGAAGCGAATACAAAAGCCTCGGACTCGAAGACAGATAACCTTCGCGGTGTATACTTAAATGGGAGGACCAAATTACCCCGTCCGGGTCCGCTCCACTTCTTCGGCGGGGGGAACGAGGAAATGAAAAAGAGGGCACGGGTAATAATTATGATGATGGGGAACGGGTCAGTGGCATAAACACGCCTCCCCAACTCTTCCCGGCTACTGTTCTCGTAAACACCGACCGGAGACACTCCTCGACGTGTTGTAAAATATCGGGAGGGAGGGATATCGAATGATAGTCGGAGGGAAAGGGTTTCTGGGAGGGAGAGAGCTGTAAAATATAGTGCTGGGGCGGAATTATAGTTTAGGGACGATTGTTGAAAGATTCCAGGCTCGGGAAATACGAGAAACTCGAAATTGGCTTCGGATTGCCATTCTTAGGCTCTGGTAGACCATTTGATGCGCCTGGATAGGTAAGCTGGGGTTGGAAGACCTGATTATCGGGGTTTTAAGCCCGCGTCCCCGCATCGCGCTTACCATGAATTACCGAGAGGTTGTCTAGGAAAATCCCGGAAAGGGGAGATTCGAACGGCCGATCGCGAGGTCTCCATCTCGCCGCGGAGCCAAGAAGAGTTAAGACGGAAGAAATCATGTAAATATTGACCGTCCGCGCATCCCATAAACACGCCCCGACTGATAAATGTATTAGATGAAGAGGGTAGACTGGTGTGTGTTCCCGGACGGGTTTGCTCGGATAAAAGATACGTACGCGGCAAAAGGCACTGGTTTGAGATACGATCTCTCGGCAAGAAAATTACACCTCCGCTCTTCTTTTTGCCTTTATTAAATATTGACTCTGCGGCCGCGTGTGATTCTCGTAAAAAAGGTCATTGTGACCTGCGTGGAATGCTCGCACACGAGCTGAGAACTTTCGGTTTGGCTCGATGGCAATTAAAAATCCCGCTGAGGTAGGTTGCATTAGCATAGCGGGTGATCTTCGGGGCTCTTCCCTGCATTCGTGACTTTGGGAGACAGGCGTTAAACTCTCCGCCGAATTGATACGCTTGCGAAATTTAATGCGAAAACTGCTGGCTATAAATTCGCTATGATCTAGATATAAGAACCAAAACTGTTACAGACGGTTTGTAATATTGCAATAATTTGTGTATCATATCCATTCACGGAAGTGGCGATTAATATAGCGTTAATAAAGTAATGAAATGTAAATGTGACACTACTAGAACAAAAATAACGTAATGAAGAGAGAAAATAATACCAATATACCTAAAATAATTTCGAAAGAAAGAAGCTATATGGTATTCAAGATCATACTGTTAAGAACTACAAACATTTATGCATTGATTACCAAGACTAAACCCGTAATTATATTCATCATTCCATTCAAATTCGCATTCGTAGAAAACAAATCAGCAAACAGAGCTCTAATCATCCGAAACGCATAACTAAACGAGCGAATCTGTAATCGGGGGGCGATTTCTCCAGCTAAAAATTAGCACCTGGCAACCTTTTACGCGGAAAGTCCCCGTCAAAAACACGAATGAATAAAGATTATCTCCATTCATACGGTAGTAAATTCCCTTCCGGAATCAATAATGCGTGTTTTTTCTTCCCCGCCGTGAACTTCGGCCGTAATTCCCCTTATCGGATCGTGTATCTCATCTCGGAAAGAACCGCCGCGCGGTTAAAAAGGTTTCCGTAATCCAGTTTCTCAATGGAAAAAGAGAAATCTGGAGGAATTTGGGGTGAAAGGGAGTAAAAGGCAATAGTGTGAATCTCGTTGCGTTATGAGTCTAAATGAAATTACGACGGTGCTTTTTATGGTGCGGTGGAGATGGTGCGAGGAACCTTCCCGGGACTCGAACGCGTCCCTTAAATCATCTCGGGACGAGGAGGAGGTTTAGAAGGAGACGGTCTCATAACTCGCGGCTTCCAGATAACGAGGGTAATTCGGTAATCGAGGCGGGGGAACCGGTATATCCAGATGGAGGCGGTTGGTGTAAAAAGAGAGTTGAGGATCGAAGGTCGGAGAAAAAGGTCGCGGGCTCGGATAAGTTGAGGAATTATCGGTGTTGTTTCCAAAATCTGGTTGAATGGAGAAAAATTCGGAATACGATAATGCCAATGAATGACGTCACGCTTTGAAAACTGCCTCAATTACGCAATCCTTTATAATATTAAATAATAATATTAATTACAAGAGTAGATCATAAAATTCAATACTAGATAAATGACTATCTTTCGATATTTAACAGATACGAATCCAGTATCTATTATTAACATAATACCACCGATTAGAATAATCAACTCATAGTCTTGATTTTACGTAACTAAAATTGCTAAACATTAATGTAACCATAACAACATATCCTAGCGAGTATTAAAGCAACTCCAAATATAAATTCCATTATCAATAACCAGCGAGAGGGTTGTAATCCATCTGGGTATTAAAAGTCAAATTAATGGTAATGACGCCGTGGAATTATTACCCTAACGGTCGGCTTCCAACGAACCGAGAATTCTGATATGTTTTCATAGTAAACCTCATACTATTATAGACGGGATTGTGCCCGGGAATAAACAAGAAGGGATCTCATGGAAGGCGGGAGGTAATAACCCAAAAGTGGTCGTACGTAATAATGTCCTCATTTTTATGGCGATTAACTTCGTGCACGAAGTTCATAACGACCGTCCTGCCTTCCCAGCCTCCGTCCCGCCACACTCATCTTTATTAAACGAAACTTTTCATAACCGAAAGAATCTCCGCTGCTACCGCTTCTCACCCATCAATTCCTCGCTTCCCCCACCACTACGTTCCTTCTCACCCCCCCTTAATCATTATAAAAAAGAGAGCGATGGGAGAGGGGGGCAGTGGAAAGATGATGAAGAAGGGTGGGTCGCAAGAAAAGTGCGGTAAGAAGGGATGGAGGAGTGTTTAATCAAACTCCGCGCGGGAATTTAACTGATGATCTTCGGGAAGGCTTCCTGTGTAGGCATTCGCTCGAGATGAAAGAGACTGAGATGTAAATGATACTCGAAAATACTTCCCTTTCAAAATTTCACATCGCTAAACAACAATCCAAATGAAAGTGAGGAATATATTCATCATAAACTCAAATTATTTCCCTTAATATTTAATAAAACTTTCTCTTACTTACTCGCTTAAATAGTACACATTTTTAATTACGAGCCGAAAATTTACATCCCAATTTCTTTACGTAATAATCTCGTGCACGCCTTTTATTACGCTGAAAATTGACCAAAATTATTCCCGACTGACAGATCGTACACCATTAATTTCCTCGTTGGAAAAATTACGTTGATTACCGCGAAACCCTACTCGAAAATCTTTGAAAAATTTATTTGAGGTCAGGAGCGGATACAGAAAAAATTGCTCGGCATCTCGATCATTCCCTCTTGCTTCTGGGATTATAATTATGATTGAGCTACCGGATTAATATTTATATGCCCCGACTCCGGAGAGGACGACTTGAAATCCGCATTTCGAGGGAAAGCCTAATTTGCCGTAATTTCCATCGATTCATTGTTTCGCTTAATCATAGACGTAGGCTTCGTCTTCGAGCCGAGGAATGAATGAATGCGTTAGAAGAAGAAGAAGACGAGGGGTTTAGTGAAGGGAGGTTTGTAAACTTGTTTGTAGAACTCTCCGGTATTCGATGTGAAGATGAAGGAGGAAATGAGGTAAGAGGCCCAGGGAGTCAAAATATGCGAGTTTTCGGAAGGGGAGGCAAAATGAAGGGAAAGGTCTGTGGAGAAATAAAAGGGGCGAAGGTATGTGTGGAGGAGCTGCGTGTGGGGCGATGGGGGAATTAAACATCGGTAGGACAGGAAACGAGAGTAGACGAAGAAAAAGGAAATGATTTTTTTTATTCAATCTAGACTGAAAGGCGTCCGCAGAGATTGAATGAAGAGTGGTTTTTGAGTTAGCGGATTTTGCAGATGAAGAAGAACTAAGGGAGTGCCTTCTAATGAAAAGTAATTCTTTAAGAAAAAGCGAGGGCAATTCCTGAAATCTACAATGAAAGAGTAGGCTGTGACTCTAACGACTAACAAAGATTACAAAAATGTATACATAAATATTATATTCCTAATTATAATAGACACAATACGTATATAAAACTATAGAGAATTACTGACAAAAGAAGCACGGATATTTCTTATGGCACTTCTCTTGTGAAAACCTCTCTGATTTTATATACTCTCATTACCTCATCATAGCTCATTTAAATGGAAATAATTGAATATAAATCCCAAAAAGAATCAACTACCTTCTCACAAAATATCGATTCTCTCTCCATCAATAACTTCATAAGTTAAATATTCCATGTACGATCATGAAATACAGAAAGCGTAGTTAGTGATTCTTCAACATTCCCATACCGAGCGAGCAAGCTTAAACTTCTGAGAAAACATGTCCATATGTAAATTATGTCCATAGATCTAGGTAACTGGAAACCACCGATATAAAAATTCGACTTTATTGCCCAATTACCGTTGGAAAGCAAATTCCAAAAACACTCCGCTCCAAACTGCCACGCTAATGAACCCAAAGGGAACGGAAAGACTCCATAATTACCACGATAAATTAAAACCGATCGCGACCGCTATCTATTGAAACGTCTCGCACGCGTGTCTTTATAAGGCAAAACGCCATAGAATTCTAGGCGTCATTTTTCCCCGCCGCGTTTTTACTCCCGTTTCCGAAGCGCATACGGGTAATGAAGGCCTTACGATTGACAGGGAAACCGCAAACCTCAATTCGACCATCGGCCATAAAATTCGCGGCGTTAATTGCTCTCCGATCGCCGTGCCATTACTCTACTTCTACGACGCGGAATCTGGTAAACGAGAGTCTCAGAGCAAGGCCGCTTTGGACAGCTAAATAGGTCGGAGATTATCGTCTCTAAGAGACGCGTGCGGTGTTGAACAAACGCGGGCGTGGAGGAAGTGGAAACCTACGGAGCCGCAAGTGCTCTCGACACTTCCACACTTGATAAGTGTGATCCGCGAGGGGAAAAATACCGCTTCTGAATGGAGACTTTAACGCCTGCAACGACGGAGAACGGGGTCTACGGGAGAAAAGCGCTGCGCCTATGGTGTGGCTGAAGTATATATGGCGAGTGCTATAGATCGAACAGATTGTTATAGAGAGAGAGTGTGGAGACGGGGGGAGGGTAAAATCAGCTGCGGTAGCCGCTCTCGGTGGAGTAAGGCGGTGCCGAAAGGCGGAAAAAAATCGACGCGGGAGAGGTTTCAACTACCATGCATGCTCAATAATTACAGCGGCGATGGCAAAGAAAATAGGAAGGAGAGAATAATGAAAATACAATCCGGCCGCAGAAAAAGGAACAATGAGTAAAAAATTACTCCGGCGTAAAAAATGTGGAGATGAGATGATGGCAAGGGTGGGAGGAATGGCTACCTGACATCGTTCATGCGTGTGACGTGGATGCGGGAGGAGGAGGAGAGAAAGATATGGTGAGGAGGGAGATTAAGGGAGGAGTGTGTAGCAGTTTCGGGGGTGTGGGAATAGATAGCGGGTGAGGAGATACTGCGATATTTAGATGAAGAGTGAAATTGGGAGCGGCTTCGGAGATGAGTGGGCGTGAGGATGAAGTGGGCTTGGAGCTTCTATATTAAGTAGAAATGAGAAAAGGAAGAAGATTTGTCGATTAAGAAAATAGGACGATGAACTCCGGTTAACGCAGGATTCTAACGCTCCCTCATTTAGCCCCGGATGATCTAATCCCGAGCAAAAACTTCGCGAGGAAATGAGTAGGTGCTTTCTGCTTAAGTCCTTAATCTTTCGATGGTAGCATTGCATCAATAAGGAAGGTTATTAGTTTGAAGCACACGAGGATTCTGAATAAATCATCCTCCTCCAGATATTCATCCCAATATAAAAGTTGAATAAGAAATCCTTCTCTGCAAAACATATTGTTAGCGAACTATTAAATTACTCACATAATAATAAATTTAATAAAAAATTACATAAAGACTCACTTAAAGTAAAAATATAAAATATTTATAATGTTAATAAACTTTCAAAAGCCAATTTTAGCTCATTTCGATTATGCACGAGCATTTAAACACTGCTGAAACGGTCATTCTTGCACCAAGAGGCTATACCTGATCCTATCCAAGTATTTATGAAAGAATGAGTTTTCCGATACATTTCATAGCTTTTACACACTCTTTCCTCCATCGTGACGATGTAATGAGGCAATCTTAGCTTCCAAACTCGAGATGAAGTAAATTAAAGCGCAGTTTTTTCGGTGGCTCGCCCATTCTTCCGCCTCAGCGGCGTGAAAGGTTTTCAGGGGGCGATGGAAAATAAGATTTAGCTACGCCTCCTCTGATTTTACCAACGTCTTTAGAAGTTCCCTTCTTGAGCTGCTGGACAGTATTAAAAAGAGAGAGATGGGGGAGTAGGCGTCGAGGATGAAGGCCCGCATTCCAAGACAGCACGCAAAACGAAAGCCTATAGATAGATGGTTATAACGATCGGATATTCAATTATTTGAGACGGGTTTTCGAACGCTAGTCTTAAGTAGATTAAAAACTTCGCATCCCACGAGAGTATCCATCATTTTCGGCAAGCGAATTCTCATCTTCCTACTCATTTAATACTTCGCTCAAACATTCCGGTAACTTCATTCCGATATTCTGGTAAAATCATTCCCCATTGCACGTCCTGCAAATGCTTACGCGCTCCTTGTCTCGAACACTATCTACTACGGAGCTAGAATTCGAAATATTTTCCGGATCTCCGCGTTCTTTCACATCTTCTGTTGGGCGTAATTAAAAGTCGCGAGGTTGATTCCAATTTTTGAAAGAATTCGCCCGAAACTCGGAAAAAAATATAAACGGAGTGAGAAAGAGAACTAAAATTTGATGACTTGGTGTTTCTTTTGAGAGACTCCAATTTACGCTGCAAGTATTTCAGATTGGAAAATCTTCCGGTTTTAATCATCGGATTTAATTGCGTATCGTGTAATTAAACGAAAAATTTCTACGTTGGACGAGTGTGTTCGAAAAAACAACCTGGTTACGAGTCGAGAGTTTCATGACGTTCAATTAAATGACGGAAAATTTTGAATTTTCTCTCAGTTTCGAAATTTTTGACGTTCCATCATTAGTTTTTTATTTTAAATTACGCAATAATTTGCTAATTGGACAACATAAACAATTAAAGCGAACAGGAATATACTACACGCTCATAACTGAGTATCATTGCTTTCTTAGTCTAGGTATACTTTACAGGTATGTAGCAGATTTTACTAATTCGTAGTGTATATTTGTACCTAGTCAACACATTCCACGTCAACCTAATCCAGTATTCGAAACCAAGCTGTTACGAGTAATATCCAACGAATAAAGATTTAAACACGGTACAAAGTTGTATATTCCGTCACAAAGATCGCAAGCTTCGAATTATATAATTTTTCCTGGTAAAAAGAAGAAAATTGTTCTCTCAGATTAACCTTATACTTAACCTTATTATCGTACTGCTTTCTGGTAAACAACACTCACGCCAAAACCTTCAAAAAAATCCTCGTAAACCGCGCAATCCTTAGTGAGACACCATAGGAAACATGCCATCCATTATTACTAGACTATATTCACGAAAGAAACGATCCTAACGGTGGAATGACGTTTCAGATACTCCTTTATGATATTCCGCTCGTAGGAAAAGAGGCTAGGAGATAAGACGCAGTGAGTCTTTGAGAAGCGGAGCAGGTCAGATGGAGAAAATCATGAAAATTAATGGTGTGAGCGGGGAGGAATGAAAATGGTGGATAGGATGAGATGGGAGGGGACCGGGGGAATGTGCAGGTGAGTGAGAAAACCTATCATTAAGACTACCTCTGCATCAACTGCCTGTCCTCTCCTCCACCGCCCTCTTCACCGTACCTTGCCACGCAAATGCCTCTGACGAAATCCATCCTTCGAGAGGACCCCGCGCTCTCCTCGACCTCCGAGAGATGGGAATTCGTGCTTCCGAAGTAATTGGTAGAGATTTTGGGCCATGCTGCTTTTAATAGTTTCGGATCCCGGTAAATTGCCCAAGCGTACGGTAGCGCCGTCTTTTAATGGACGGGAGAGGACCCCGCAGTTAATACGTGTATCTTCCGAACGTTGCAAGTGATTTGAATTTAATTTATTGAGAGTTTTAAAGTGTTTGACTGCTTTTTCCTTATGGCTCGCATTAAAATTAGCTCTGAACTGGATATATACCAACCCTTCGAAGCTATTATACGATTTGAGTTCGCGTTAATATTAAAAATGTAATAATTTTCGTACATTTTAGCTGATTACGTAATATTTACGATAAAACATTAAAATCTGTCATATTCATATATTGAAAGTAAATACATTTGAAATAGCAGTATCTCTTATTTATTAACACAAGATGTATCTACGAAAGCAAACAAATCAAGGTGCTTTAATATATCTCGACACATAGCAAGAGGAAAATGCTGTAAGCGCAGCATAGATTAATAGATAGGTTCACATAGAGCCTTTATTTGAATAACTATGGATGAAAAAAATAACTTAAGATAGTGATCTTACACTCAGAGTTCACCATAAACCTTCCCACCACCGTACCTGCATTTACTCTCCCAATCACCGTACTTAATTGCTCAATCAATCCCGTATTGAATATTCAAAGAGTGGAAGTGTTTTGAAAGATGCGTAATTAAAAAATGAATATACATATCAGTCTGAATGGGTATTCACTTTACGTGCGGATGGCCAAATTCGATGTCGTAAAAATTAATGGAGAATCTAACTCGTGCAATTGAGTGATGCCGTTGCGAGATAACCCATACCGCTTTCGAAAGATGGATGCGAGAAATGAAGCGATTTTGTGAGTAACAACGAGTAGAACTACTAATAAAAATCAAATTTGTCGTATGTTAAATTAAAAATCTCAAGAGTTTAAAATTTTTAAAACCGGAAAGTAAGAAAGGCACATTGGTGAAAGTTCGCATTTAAATTTTTCGCTCGTAACCTCTTAAGTGATATCGCATTATAATTATTTTACGTGAAATTCCATCATCTTAAGATGTGGGAACTGATTTAATTCGCCCATTTGGAGGCATTAATGGATAGCGCGAAAGTGGCGATGAACTCTTGGAATTCGAGTATAACCAGTTTGTCTACGAAATTGGGAATTGATTCATCTCTGAAATTAAGTGAATTTAGGTGGAATGTGGACGGAATAACAAAAGCGATTTTTTAGGAGGTGAAACTTATTGAGATACTTTCTAAAGTCCATCCTTTTAAACACCACCTACGGAAAGAATTCGGGAGGAGTTTGATTGGAATTAAACTCCACAAACGATCTATAATGTAGACAGAATTTCATAGATATCTTACATTCTTAGAAACCTGAAAAGTATCATTATAATTTGTAACATTGTGAAGTGTGATTAAGTAAGTAATTGAAAGGAAGCGTTGGGCGATAAGATTTGATCTCTAAGTATTCTTTAGCTATGTTTCAGATAAAATAGCTCTTATTATAAAGAAACTCTATACTTAATCTTCTAATTTAAGAACGAATATCGGTGAAAATCACATTCCTACATGGGAATACGAAACACATTTCCTTTCGTCCTGCCCCATACCACCCTTTCCGGCAAAACTATCCTTGAAAGTCAAAGTGGAATACAGGTAGTGATACTTAAATCGTCCAGAATTCGTAGAAGGGCCTAATCTAACATTAACTTCCCCTCTTCCACTTTCTACCTTTTCCTTCATCCACACCTCCATCAGAAGCGACGGCTTCACCATTCCCGAATCCCCTATGTTACGCCCACCCTCCACCCCTCTCCTCTCGACGTATTAATCGTGAACGCCTCAACTCGGTAGCTGGTCATTAAGGGAAAAATCCTTCTCAGATCCTCCTCTCGGACCCACGCTGTTGCCTCATCTCGCATCTTCTCTAATTATTCCTCTAATCTCTCTCTTGCTCCACGAACGGACGATTCCGAAATCAACCTTTCATCGCTGTGGTCTCAATCTTTTGCGGAGATTAAATTGGTAGTGATTTAAACATAACTTCTTTTCCTATTAAAGATCATCTATGGACATAGAGATCGACAACCAGCATCAAAAATTACACTAAAGCTATAAGAAACTGTTATATTTAAAACTGTTCGAAAGCTAATCTAGTCAATAATAATAATGACGTCGTGGACGTGATATAAATATCTTTCGTCGAAAAAAATTTCGAAATACGAAGCAAAGATAATTGCAAATACATGATAAATATATTTAATATATAATACATAATAACAATTTAAAAAGCTCTAATTTATATCTTATAACATTTATACTAATATAAACGAAAATTATACTGAGAAAAAACGAATTTGCTACTCTGTAATATGTTTTCAGAAGAAGGGAAATCAACGACAAAAACAAATTGAATGATCAATCAAACCTCTACAAAAGGGTTTACATTTTCTGCCAAAGTTTCCAGAAAATTGAGCAAGATTTTATTTTTGAAGTTAAAATTAGGAATTCGAACAGTTAATTGAAATATTTTCGAATTTCGCATTTCTGTTTATTACGACACTGGCCATTCCGGTTTTCATTCGTTCATTTTAAAGTTATACGGGATAAAAAAATTACGAAATTTTTATTCAAGTAAGATATATATTTTATATATTCTACAGGGTTGATTATAGTCAGTTTTTTAGTTCATTGCATCTTAAGCTGATTTTTTAAAACTATCTGATATTATGGAATATTATTAAAATTATCTTTCCTGTGTTTATTCAGAAACTTTAAAAATTTCGCAGAGAAATAAACAGAAGTATAGGAATAAAAATAAATTCGTCTATGGAACTGTTGAGATTGCAGTTCAGAATTTCGAACAGTTTGGATTACCTTGCCCCAATGCGAGGCTGTCCGAGCGCAAAAACCGTTACGACAGTTTCAGATAAAGAAAGAATAAATAGTGAAACTTGTAACAGCAGATGTGAATGTCGTCCCATTTCCTTTTATTACCGTCACCTTTCTTTTACAATACCACTTTAATTGCGCTATGAATGTCAAGAGAGATAAAAACCTAATTCATAAAATGTATCAACCAGATGGTTTTACTTTAGCTTTAAATATATATAGAACTCACATAGCTCTCTAGATACCTTTCCGGAAAAATATAGATAAACAAGTTGTAAAAGATAACACTAGTTTGTGTGGCCTTCCCTCTCACCCGAAGAACACTAAATATAAAACTAAATTATTACGAAGAATGCTCAAGTTCCTACGTTTTAAAAAGTTGCGAACTGATATGACACACTTTATTGTAATAGATCCCTTCGTGATATCGTTGAAAATTCTACTCAATTAATAAATAGGAGATATCTTTCTAATTTGATCCTCGAACAGAATCAGTTTCCCAAGTTCCCACATATCTTACAGTCCGTTCTCCGTGTCTAATCTAAAGCAGGCTTCTTCATGAGACGCGGTAAGAGAGCGTTTTCCTTCTCGTGGAATAAATTGGCTGAAATTAGATCCCTCCTTGGCTCCACTGATTAAAACTACATCCGAAGACTAGCGTGGATGTCAACGTTAAATTAAGTCGTTCGGTTAACGCAAAAAAATTGCCTCTGGAAGGCATAAACTATAAATTTTAAAGCATCCCCTAACGCCCAGACCGCGTTCCCTACTCTCAAAAAGGATAACCTTGTTTCTGTCGTCACCTGCTCAACGATAATATTCCTTCGTATGATACGGCATACGTTGGAATCCGTGATATTCGAGGCAATTTGAAAGGAATTTCCATTGGATCACTGGAAGGTTATCAAGAAGGATTATTTTATGGAAGAGGTAGTCGAGGTAGGAATAGCGTATCGGAAAAGCTGATAGGTGAAATTCCATCTAAAAATGATGTGTAGCTAACGGGTTTGAGGAAGATATCTACCTCAATTCATTCAAGAAATTACTATAGGGTATTTTAATGCTGTTAAAGCTTTCAGCAGACAAATCAATTACTTAGAGCACGGATCCTTCTTCATTAATGCCAACTACAAATACAATAAAGATTAAGTTACGTTATCTATTTTAGAAGTACGAAAAATGTCACAATTTTTTCGTAAGACTGCTGAAAAACGTATAGATGGGTTATAATATCACAAGGTATATAAGCTTTTAAATATTTGTTCTAAGTTGAATAGTGTTTATGAGTAAATAGAGAATATAAATGCGGATCATACCATAGAAAGAGCTATTAATAGCAGCCATAAGGTTCATACATGTTAATAAATCAATTCTAGCCTTAGACGAATAATACGACAACATCTAGCTCCCGGTAAACCTACTCTACGCCTTAAACGGAATAAAACGAACATTTCAACCACAAAGTCTCGCTTTTTTCTCCGGAGTTTAAATGTGAACAGACGTAAGACTTCGGATGGCTATAAAAGAGCAAAAAAACGCTGGATCCATGCGAGCACGAACTGAATAAATGGGTTCCGAGCTTCGCGATCGTGGTCCAACTTCATCACGTAACTTGATACGACCTTCAGGGGCGAAAGAGAGGCGCCTGGGTGTTAACCAAGATGGTCGGCCATCCCTCTGCCTTGGAAAAAATGCTGAGATAGAGGCTGAATATCTCACAGATCTCTACTTTTACGGCGGTGTGAGATACTCTGCCTCGATATGCCTACCGCCACGGCATGTCAGCCCGTCTGTCCAACGTCTCCCCTATCCCTAGCTATTTCATCCCCAACTCCCTTCAGGATAGTCTACTGTCCTCTTACAGGAGGAATAGGGATATGTTACATTTATAGTGGAAGGAGTTCTGGTGTGCTTATTTCCTTACAGCGTAGTAATAATGCCCCAGCTGTCTATTCTCCTCCAACAAATAAGGTAATATATTTGCCATGCCAAAGTGACCAATCCTTGCATTACGTACCTAGTGCTAGGGTAAATTCCGATTGAATCTATCCATGAATATTTATTTAATTCAATAAAATCTTTAGTGCAAAAACAATAAATATAAAGTTGAGGATTTTCTTGTGAAATTATCTAATATAATTGAGCAGACGATTATATATCTCAGTTTACTAAAATAAATAAAGGAATATTAAGATCTTGAAATAGCATTATCATGAATGAAAAATGGCGAATTTGTCTAAAAATTAATGACCATTTTCTATAATTCCTCAATACTAAAGCTGAGGAGAGAATCCAAAAATATAACCAACACGGTTCGAGGATTCCAGTCCATCATCACAAGATTCCTCCTCAAAAAAAACAAAATAAAAATCTGATAAAACTCATTCTAACGCGAGAAACAATTATAGATAGATCCACATCAAAAAAACCAAAAGGTATTATTTGACTACGCGAGAGGACGAAACCTTGACATAAGCCGGGTCTTGCCCGATTCTTGAAGAAATCCTGTCGGAAAAAAAAAGTTCCAGACAGAATATCCGGGCAGTCCTCTCCGTGAGAGAGTTCCAACACTTCAACTCTTCACTCGTGAAATGTCCCCATCTTAATCCAAAGCTCACGCAAGGACAGGATAAAAGGGGAATTGGTCGTTTGATAAGTGAGTGGAAGGGTGAGTATATGTAAATGAAAAGGCGTGCGAGGATCCGAGTGGCATGAAGAAGGGCTAGAGGTGTGAAAAAGACGGTGTTAAGAGGGATATCCCATTTATTTTATTGGGAGATGGTGTGCGAGGTAAGAGAAAAGTACTCAAAGAGGCACTTGTTAAGGACCTAAGCTGGTCCCCCGAGAAGAGCCCATCTCAAGCGCCGGGTTCATCTCCTCTTTCTCGTGTATTCTTCACTCTTCTCTTTTTCTAAGTCCTCTCTCTTCTCAAAAGCTTAAAAAACCCGAAAATTTTCACGTAGCACGAGTAACACCTGATACGAGAACCTTTTTTGCTCTCGTGGTAATTTCCGTCGTAAAAAATTATGAATATTTTGGATGAAAAGCGTAAGCGTGGCGTTCGTTAGGTATGTTCGAAGCCTACGAAAAAAAGGCTCGAAAAGCAGCCAACACGCTGTACTTAAAAAATGCATTTTTAACACATAAAATAATACTTGGATTTCGCCATCTAGTATAATTTCCTACTACGAAATGAATAACTTATGAACGTGACTAGACTGATGTTTTTCTGGAAAACATTAGATACACTTGTATTTTCTTAAAAATAAAACCATTCCGTAACTCATGGAGATAATTTTAAAGATTCTTTTTTTATTTAAAATTTCAAGTATTCAAACAAAAGAATCTATTCAAAGGGAAATCAACGTATGGAATTATTCTGCAAATAAGTCTTTCTTTTGCTATAGCTCAACCGCACTAGACTAAATCAATCGACACCGGCATAAGAATATTCAGGAATTCAAACTTTTCTCCACCGATAACATCTTCTCTAGCATTGACTTCCTAATAGACGTATGAACAAAGGAATTCCAATATACGCCAATAAATTCCACCTAAGATGGAGAAAATCCTGACAAGAAATAGTTGAACAAAAACGTTTAATTTTCGAACAAAGAGCGACCGTGTGATTCATGAATAGGAAAACGGCCGGTTCACCAAGGGACTATCGTGGGACCACTCTATTTTCAAATCGATGGCCGCGTAATCGAGTCGATGTGAATGCGCAAACTGTCGAAGACCAGAGAGCGCTGCTTCGAGCATAAACCTCTCCTCCTAACGGCTCTTGATGCTATCCGGAGCCCTCGCCCATGCATGAGAACCGAGGGCTGAATTGGAGATCCGCACACCGCCATCCCGCAGGGCCCTAAAAACCATCACTACCGCACACGAATTTGCATACATTTTTCATGGGATAGGGAACCCTATGCGTCGGCCTCTCTATAAGCCCGCGACAAAGAATTCCCGTTGGCCGCGGAGATGCGTGGGAGATGAGGTTTTATAACCGAAACCCGCGCCTCGAGGAATTCCCGAGTGGTGAGAAGAGAGATGTGACATTTATCTCGCTTTGGAGAGCAGTTTCCCAAGTGCGGAGCGAGATCTTAAACCTCGCATGCTAATGGCGCCAGGATATGTGCAAAGGAATGGAGGGAGGGGTGCTGTCAGCGAATGCGGCGTCCAACTCTCATTCCAGATACGTGAGAGGTGCAAGGAAGAACGGAAAGCACGCAGACGGGGAGTAAAGATGAAGACATACGGCGGTCCTAGTGATAGGTCGTTGCGGTGTCATTCCGGGCCGAATGCGATACGATTCTTATTGGAAGATGGAGCTGTGGTATTGGTACCGAGTTGGAAATATACATGAAGGAGAAATAGAAGTAAGAATACACGAAGTGCAGAGCGAGAGAAGGGAATACGATACCAAAAGTGGAAGAAAATGTTTTTTTTTTGCTGTGCATTTCTGTGTGAAAAAAGGACTTCCAAAATAGATGTTATAGACTGGATTATTCCGTTCAGATTTCGTATTGTACGAAAGTATTACATATAAAATGTTATGGTTATATAGACAGGCGGATTTTCTAAACCAAATAATTTAGAATCACGAGTCGAATTGAAGATTAGAAAAATCATAAGCATGGAATATAAAAAGGATGTAAGCCTTTATTCATATTTAAGCAATTCTTTAAATATATTGATAGATTCACGTAACTCATACAAGAAATTAATACTAATAAACGAAAATCGGGACTCCTTACGAATGTATGAATAAAAAATCTTACCAAAAGAAGTCCGAAAAAAGATCGCGTCTGAATTCCTTGATCGCGTAAGAATTGTAAATTCGAACGAGAAACACAAGAGTAAACTATGAATCCAAAGAGTTATTCGAAGAGGGTGAAAAAACTTCGATACCAATCATAGGCAGAAACCGAACGGAACTAAATTCAGTTAAAATGGAAGAAAATAAGACTACGATCGGTTGGGGAACGGGGAAAGAACTAGATGGGAGTGAAAGAGGCGGAAATAACTTCATCTCCCTCGAGGGAAAGACAGACTTGCACAACCCAGGAAACTAAAAGGGAGGAGCAACCCTGTGTCTTCGGAACGCAGTAAAATCGCCGAGGAATTGCCCCGCGCGGTCGAGTAGGAGTCGCTGAAGAAGGGAGAGGGTAGCTGCATTGCTTGTAAGGAGAAGAGAGGCACTGTAAGGAGCAAGGGACGCTGTTCGCGGAAACGTGGAAAGAATTATAATGAAGGACTAAAGTGAGATATCGTGGATAAAAGTTGGGTTGAGAGGGGCGTGTCGACGCGGAAAAATCCAACCTCCAAAGGTTTTAGAAGGGGGGGAGGGGATCTTCGGCATTTCCTGTGGAAAACTCTTACTGCGATGATGGCAGATGACGATTTCAGCCTAATCACGCGGGAGGGAAAGGGGTGGTGCAATTTTGAGGACGGTCGGTGCATGTTTTAGCGCGAACTAATCGACTCCTGGAAATACATGTCGTTACGAAAACGTTGCAATTCTTTCCTGCTACCGATTAACTTCAACATTTCAAAGAAACTGCCATTAATAATTCCTTCAAGGATGGAATGACTAAATATAATAAATTTCCAAGTCGAAATTAACATGAAGTCTTAGAATTGCTATTGGTAACTTTCTCTTTTAAGTAAAGGAGGAGAATGTTTTCAGTAACTCATAACTTGTAGTAAAATACGATATTACGAGCTTACTAACAAAACTTTAAGCATTTCTTCTTATAATACAGATTTCTATTACAAAATCGAGGGTTTAGAAGTACGTTGAGGTTGTTGGAACAAGTAGTAATAAATGAATTACAGTAATCAACTTTGTAATCAAATATATTTAACCACTCAGCGCATTGAAAAAATTCACGGAAGTAAACAGATTCAATAATGAGTAATCTTAACAATCAAAGTCCACAATCGATGCATGCAGTGATTCATAATATCTACCCAGAGAACCAAATCTATTTCATTGGCCTCTCAAACGTTTATTTCCGATAAAAAAAAACCAAAAGCTCTCGAGGCGATCTCTTTCAGCATCTATTCGAACTCCCTAACTTCTATGTTCCGAGAGAATAGATTTTAATAGAACGTAACGGAGCGATGGGGAAGTAGCCGAAATGAATCGAACGGGAAAATTGTAAAAGAGACCACGTGCATTGGGTGGAATGGGACACGAGGAAGGAGAGAGAGACAAAAAAGTGGCGAAAATTGAAGGGAGAAAGAATTTCGCAGCGGGAGACGGTGGAGTATTCTTCGTCATAGAATGGAGGTGTGGAATTATGTGGAGAGTTGAATGTAAAATTGAAGGGGAAGGAAGGACCGCATCTGTTGATCCTCCTTCCAGTGGCCTCGGGCCGTCTAGTCGGCCATGTTGGACGCCTAGATCTCTCTCACGCCTCCCGACGTAGGGGACAATCCCCACCCCCACACACACTCCCACCCCAACAATGGCGACCGTTTTTCGTACGCATGGCAACTTATTTCACCCTAGCATTAAATCGTAATGAATTCATCTCTTTAATGCCTTACACGCGTCTATTTTTGTGGATGATAAAGATATGAATTAAAGGGAACAGCCGAGATAACAGCAATGTAAACATATGGAATCCTCATATTATTTTGCTGCATCAATCTCCATATGGATTACAATAAGAAAACGAGTATTTCACCACAGTTAACTAAGAGATAAAGCCTTCAAGATTATTGTAATCCAGTCAAAATATAATTTATGAATTATTTTTTCTGTTGTGTTACCTAATTCTTTTTATTTATTGATACGAGATCGTATGATTTGTTATAGAAACAGACTATCACTACAAGACTTAAATGTTCCAATGACAACATCGAGCCAAAGCTTAACTTCTTGATCTCCACAATACTGTTATAGAAATGGATGAACTGTTTAATGATATTCTCAATTCCGTACTTTGATTCGATAATACAATTTTACTTTAGGAGAGAAACAACATATAATTTACCCTTGGTTTAGCTGCCTTCTTCCATAAACTTCAAAACAAAAACATCACGAAATTATCACTCTAATTGGTACTTGGTAAAACTGAAAATAGAGGACTTTTGTCGCCATTCAAGAATCTTATTCCTATTTTAATTGGCCTGTATAGCATTCAAGCAACATTGTATCCGTAGATACATCTAGTAGAGAATTGCCGCTAACAACTCTAACGGTTCAGTAATTACAAATTATGGAGTCTAAGTGCATGTTCTGATATTTCTCTACCGCAATAAATTGCTCGATAACATCAAAACGTTCGATCCAAATGCAGAGTCGTAATAATCGGTTATTGACTCGTAAAATTCTTCTGGGAACGAGATGGATGGAACTAAATCATGCTTTGCTGTCACATGGAATAGGTCAAAGAAATAAGAACTTATTTGCTGAACACATCAAAACTCGCGTAAATTAGAAGTAGAGCAACTAACTTCTGAACCCAAGTTTACGATAAACAATTAATTAACAGATTTAAACGCGAGATTATTTAAAAATGTTCCCTCTGGGCACAGTATTACCACCAATAGACGGACTAACAGCATATGCAGTCGCGATTCCTTTCAAAAAGTACGTATCCACTCAAACATCTGTTACGAGGAAGTTCGTAAAACCCGCTCGCGGCTACGAAACGATGACAGTTATCGCTTCCGTATTTCTCGAGCACAATACGGGAACCGATTAGAAAATCCGAGAAATTCGACGCAATCGTTTAAATTACGTACTCATTTCCTGTGAAAAACTCATTAATCTCCACGAACGACCAATGATAGAGACTAATAAACGAGAGTAATCTTATTTGGTAGCTTTGCTTTCAATCACACTTGAGGAAATGATCTCTGTTACGCTCCGTAATATCTTCCCCTTCCGAGACACCCTTTATTTGGACACGCCCTAAGGCGGCGAGGAAGCGTGGAAGCTCGGGGGCGTATTTACTCGCGATTTGTTGAGGGAGAGAATTAAGCGGGCCACGCCTCTCACGAGAGGGAGGGGATGGGGGCCGCGAGACGGAAGGCCTGGAAAGGGGAGGGGGCAGTCCGAGAGGGGTCCTGACCCCGCCCGCATGTTCGAGGGGCTACGGAGGGAACTATGGCGTTCTTGCCCCCGGGGACGTCGTATTCGCCCCCTGACTTCCTTCTCCGATTCGTAAGGACCCTTTTCCAGCTTCTCACCTGCCCATCGGAAGGGCTGTTCTCACGTTTTTTTTCTATGGACCGAAAGGGAGTCTGGAAAGGAAGTAAGTATGGCAGATGTCGCCCAAAGTCAAACTGTCAAATGATTCGTGAGAGGGAGGGAAATAAATGTGCTGTTCGTTTTATACGGTCGATGAGATGGAAAATTGCATTCTCCGTTTCGGTAGGCACGTGTCGGTCATTTTTGGACCATTCTCATTTGATTTAATGTGCTTAAAGGGCAACGTATGTTCATGGTTTAAGGACACACGGTGAAAATGGTATTTAGCGATCTAAAATGGCGGATCGCACTAAAGCAGTGGTTAAAATACGAGAAGGTTCATATATTTTCAACTATTAAAGTTTCCCAATACAGTTCATCAATTTATAAATAAAAAATACTATTTATTTCATAATATTGATTAAGCCTCCCTAACTAAAAAGTCGAAAATCAATTCTACCATCAAACTTCATCTAACGCAACTTCATAAATATAATTTTCTGCTTCGTAATCTTTTAATTATTAACCTGAATATATTTATATGAATCAGATATTCATGAAAAAATAACTTGAACTTCAATGTGTATAAAACAAATTTTCGTAAATTTACCTTATCGTATCAAATAAAAAACAGGCTATCAAAATCATAAAGCGATATACTCCTATATTCTTGAAAATAATAAATACAAATGTCTTAGGTAGCTCGCAAGTAATACCGCATGCTCATAATAAAAAGAAATATTCTTTGCTTCTTCAATTAATTCGAAAATTAAGTGATACACCATCCTCGGACGAACGCAAAGATTTCTAACCAAACATCGAGGGATCGTACTACACAACTCCCTAATTTTAAGCCCACACAAGAGTAGTCCTCCGCTTTGTCACATCCGAATTCGGAAACGAAAGGTTGAAAGGAGAAGAATTTATCGTCGCCGTAAATGTTTTCGGGGTGGGCTACAAGGAAATGCGCTTTAGAATCTTATAAAGCCGTATGCTAATTCTATTAGAAGGACGAGATAATGGGGATGGGAGATTAAGGCGTTTCCTTCAATTAAGAAGCCGGCACGAGAAATACCATAGCTTAACGAGGACAAAATAACACTTGAAATGTTTAGTTTATCGATATTTCTATACGATAATAAACGTAAAAAACCATTACCTGAATAGCTGTTACATTACCGATTAATTGGCTTCGATACCCATCATTGTAGAGGAATATAAAGGGTCCATTCCGAAAAACTTTAACAACCACTTCCGCGAAAATTTCACGAACGCAAACTGTGAACACACGGCCAATTTCGGCGAAAATTGGCATAAAAAGATTCCCGCTAACTTTGAAACGTTTTTGCGACCACCAAAAGCGGAGATGCGATAAAAAACAAAGCCCACAAGCACGCGGAAAACACGTCATAATGGTTCAGCGGTAGGTTCAGCGTGTTCAAAGGAATATTTGTGTATAAAAACTTCCTCGATAAATAAGCGGAGTTAAAATCGAACCCTCGCGTGGGGGCTTTGAGAGAGAATCCGGACAGTGAAGGTGGAATATTGTTTATGAGAAATGAAACTCTGGGAGGGAGATCAAAGCTGGGAAATTTGCACAAAGGATCACGGGATCATTGCGAAATAAGTAGCTTATTATTATCCCCGGCCACTTTGCTGCTCTTATAATGGACTCTGTATTGAGTGGCACTCTTTTTAGGCAGTTATTGGGCTCTTCAAACATCCTGCACCCTTCGGTAGGACTGACCTCACCCTAACCCTCCTCAACAAAAGACCCTATTGCATGAATCCGTTCGCAGTGTGCGCCTTAATCCCTCATTGAAATCCTTTTTCATGTCACCTCTCGCGGTGGACTTAAATAGCTACTTAAAATACGAGAATGGTCGAATAAAGCAGGGATTAACGTTCTGAGATATTAAATGCGCTTCTTTATGGTGTCGGAAATTGAATTAATGGCAGTCAAGAACATTGCCGTAGTTTTAACTCTTTGTATGTCCAATCCTAATGCTGAAAGCATGAACTTACAACTTATACATTGAAATTACTACCATTTCCTCACAGAGACATGCAGAGAATATGTATAATCAGAGAATTTAGCATTAAACAGAACTTATTCGGTCACAAAGGTAATGCATAATTATTCAAGTGCTACTGACGTAACTCTAATAAAAAATTAACGCGTGTAAATTAGCTACTGTAAGGTAGAAAAAAGAATGAATTTAATCTTCAGTACCCCTAAAATATTGGAAGAATTACTGCAATCAGTCGATTTTACCCGTAAGCTTTGCAAGTTCATTTGTGACAGAATGTTCCTTTAAAAATATAACCGTGATTAAACAGGAAATATGTCAAATAGTATATAAATTCCAAAAAAAAACGCATGCGAATAATAAATTTTATATAATAAACACTCAGCTAAACTTTTACGAATAAACCCCTCGTAAAAGTACGAAGAATAGCTGACCTCTTAGATCCAAATAAAACGGAGCATGAATAGTTGCAATAGACCGCTCTCCATAGATTCTGCCTCTACTATAATACAGCTAATCCTCCCTCTGTAATCAAACCTATAGATATAAAATACGACCCTATATCCGGCGACCCCATTCGCGGGGTAGCGACGCGCGATAAAGAGCCAGGAAAAAGGCGATTCATACGATGCTCGCACAATAAATGACTATGAGCGACACAAGAAAGACGAGCGGGGATAGAGACAGCCGCACAAACGCACAAGGAAAGGCTTCGCATGAATGGACGATGCAAGCTTTTAATGGAGACGACAGGTGTTTCTCTCGAGCGCCTGGACACAGAAACCCGGAAAGATTAACTGAATATCCCACAGGGCGGGAGAGATAGCAATCAATCGCATAAATCCCTTCACCGATGCAATCCCTGCCATCGTTTTTTCCTAGGCCTCCTCCTGGGAGAAGCACGGCCGCGGAGAGCTATGAAACAAGCGGCACATTAAAAGAATCCGTGTATAAATATAAAGAGAAGATGGGTCTGGCACGAGAGAAAGGACGATGGGAAAAGAGGGGGAGGAAGCGAGGTTCTCATGCGGTGAATGCATCCCCAAGACGGTGATCAAAGCAAAGGAACAATCCCTTAATAATTTATAGATGTTGGTTAAGAACCTCGCGGGATGAAGATTTTAATCTGACCGTTAATATTTACGCTCGAAAATTGTGCGAATCCTTGGAGATCGCGAAGTATGGTAAACAACCATTATTGCGAGCGTCACGGGTAGGATATGTAGCGTATTCGCGTGGGTTGTGAGCTGGTAAAGGATTTTATGATCAAATGAGTGATAGCTGGAAGGCAAGCGAGTAGGAACGGAAGATTTCGATTGAGATTAACGGAAGATAATACCTCCGTGTTGCAGCAACAGTATGAAATGCATTACGAATTCGACGCACTGCTGAGAACTGAACGAGCTATCAAAATATGACAAGAGACAATGATCTAGGTAGTATCCAGGTAGCATTTTATGATAGAAATGTTTGCTATTTAAGTAAATAAATATCGGTATTCGATTCAAAATATGATATTGATGATAACTTATTACGGCCTATAGTTTACAACTACATCACATATTGACGTTCATATTTGAGATTTATGAAACAATTAACAAGAATTTTACATATAAATTTAAGCTACGATACAGAAATAAGTTTAAGAAACATATTACGTACGTTATTACATATAATTTAGAATTATTACGTATTACATATAATTTAGAATTTATGTGTTGAGATCGATCTGAGAAAATTTTGCTAACTTACGCTTTAAAGTAAAGTCGATATGGAGAGAAAAAATCAGAACATATGAGAATAAAGAATCGATAATGGTTAACTTATTACGTGTGAATGAGGGACATACCGGACGAAAAAACCACACAAGGGCATGGAGATGACGCAGATTAAAGCAGAGAGATGTTGGTTGGAACAATCGATAAACTCAAGCACAGAAAGAGAATAAGAGAGATGTAAAAGGAAACACAGAGCATAAAGAGAGAATAAGAGTGACTGATATAGAGAGATGAGAGTGGGGAATAGAAGAGACGGCTATGACCCCCCGCCCGTCTCTGATTGATTGACATCTATTAACCGGCGGAGTTTAATTACGAGCGGCGAGTGTGTTCTTGATGCGGCACAGGGAAACAACGGGAGACTTAAACAAATGCATTCGTGGAGAGATCCCGGTGCGATTCCTGGGGAGGAAATGCGGAGCGCGTGGCGAAAGAAAGCGCTCGAAACAAAAGAAACGCGATGGGCGTGGGTCGCGGACGAAATCGGGTATGACTCGTTTCAATTTAGTTTTAATTTGTCGCGGGATGGGTGAGCGGACGAGGGATATTTCCTTTCTCCTTAAATGGACTGTGAGGAATAATTACCAACGACCTCGATTAGTACGAGGGAACAATTAGCGTTGAAGACAACAGATACCTTCTTTCGTGAGTGGATCGATGGAGTGGATGAATAAATGTCGAGAGGAATTAAAACCGTACGACGTGGTTTGCAATGGCCAAAAGCACGTCCTACCACCTGTTGCTCGTGCCCTTCGATTATACTGCATTTTTAACATTTGGTTGTAAAGTGCAGTGCTGATGCATAAACTATCGATGACTTGCCCATTAAAAATAAAGAATCTAATCATTACTATAATAAAGGAATAATACAAAGTTTAATTATGAATATCGTAAAATTAATATGACGCTATATTCTAGGAAAGATTCTTTTCTATAAAAGAAAACTATATACAATAAAAGTGAAAATATTCACGATGTTCACGATGATGATATTCGAATTCACGATGATTTTCTTAATCTTAGATACGTTAATGTACCAGCAATCAATTTATTAAAAGTAAATATATGTAAATTATTTTTCTATAGATGTTGAAAGACACCGCTAGGTCTCTATTGTTTACGTAATAATACACATTGACCTTAAGAATTAAAAAAAATCCTCAAACAACTCTTGATTTCATTTCAGAACAATGAATAAATGGAATTACTTTCTAACAATGTACTGCAAAAATAGTTCACCATCTCTATTCGTGAGTAAACGTCCCAATCCATGTAGCAGTCGATCACTTTAACGCATTTCTGCATTAACTCTTCGTGTATTCTCAACCGAATAATGAGCCCTGGGAAAGATAAATCGAGAGCCTCAACCCTGCATTAATACCGGAGGGACAAAAAAACGCGGACGTATTTCCTCGAACGAGGAAGTTCACATTTGGAAGCACAAACTCGGCTTTTACGGTGGACTCCCGTGTACACAGAGGGCGTGAGAACGCATTGTTTGAAATGAAGATCGCTCGGAGGATCCCAATAGTGGGACGATGGCAATGGAATGAGGAAATGAAGGAAACTGTGCGATGCCTCATCTTCTTCGGGAGGCCGAAACGGTGGAATGACGTGTAGAATAGAAGGGAGAGGACCTCTTCCAGGTAATATGATGCAAATTGCAGCGAGAGAGATGAGAAGTCATCTTGCATGAGAGGATCGGGTGATGGGTGGTCCATGGGAGGAGGGGAAGTTTGTTGGAAGATGGATGGAAAAAATGATCAACCGTAGTCGCTGAAAGATTGTTATCCGCTGAGCGCACTTTCCTCCGAAACGGGAAGGTGTATGAAATTCCACGACATTTTTACGACCGTGAATCTTTTTAGATTTAGAGTTTCACGAACCTGACTCTGAAGAAAATATAGCTTTTTATGTTCACTAACATTTATCGCAAACTGAATACATTGAATGTTCAGCGATAACAGAAATCTTCTTATATGAAAAATGTTATTTGTAAATCATAAATTTCTATTTCATTAGATATCAAACAATAATCAGTATCCAAGACTTATAACTCACTGTTTGAGTGGATAATAATGCAAGGAAGAAGGATTTAAATTACGCAGTATAAATACAAAATCTAATATCATAGCAAGGCTTAAACGCTCAATAAAATATTACCACAAATATATCCCTTCATAATCAACGCTTATTCTAATTAAAATTTAGATGAAAAGGAATAAATACACTTGAATTTTAAGAACATTTTCTCAATTCTATTCTAATCAATTAATACAAGGGCATTTATTACGAAACTTGACGAACGATTTAAACCTATTGTATTTATTCTAGATCTAAAAATCCGGATGGGACATTATTAAAACAGAGAAGAGTTAAATACAACGTCTTAAATAGAATTCTAATACAATTCATGAGCTAGAAAACACATATACAGAATATAAACGAACCATTGTAACTGCCAAACGTCCCTCAAAGTCAAACGCCGTTCCGCCGACACAAACATCTTAATCCTACCGTTTAGAAACGCCTATCCTTTGAAAGAATGCGAAAGGGACATGAAAATATATTCCAAATACGACGCCGATAAGGGAGTATGGGGAGATTCCCTAGGAATTCCCGCAAAGGAGGGATTGATTAGAGAAGGATTCTCCTGTCAGAGGGAGGGAGTAGGGGAGAGCGTACACGGCCAAGAATGATGAGTACAAGTTGCGTGGGAGTGAGCGAGACACGTTGGCTCTTGAGAGAATTCAAGGGAAGGAGGAAAGGGAATTGGAGATGACGGTGACAAGTTTATACTCGAGGTAGATGACGTCATTAACCGGTCGCGCAGTATGACAATCGGTGACATAGACATCGGCCGCTTTCTCGAGACGGATGGTCTCTTGTGTCGGGGGAAACTCACAATAGACCGTGGGTATATAATTCCGCACTGGAAGCAGGGAGGTTTACGGGGATAACCTGATAGGAAACACACACGAGATAAGGAATCTTGCCGGTAGGAACTTAACTCCGAATTTGGTATCTGCCTTGGCTTCTGTATTTTGGGGTTTGTGAAGGTGTTGTCTACTTACGAAAATTCTTGGAGACCACTGACTTCTCAGGAAAACTTTGGTACTAAACGAATACTCCTTTAGTTTACCGGAGCATATAGACGGAAGTACAGCCAGTGTTAATTATATGACTAAACATATCTATCTAAAATCAAAACTTTTAAGATGAAAAAGTTTTGTTGCATAGTGAGACTAATGCTATACGGATTTGGATCATTTTCTAAAATGCAAAAAAGATGCAAGCAATAAACAACCAAATTTAATTCTCTGTATTCCAATAGGTTAATAATTTTTCCTCCGAAAATATTTAAATGAACAGATAAGACACATTCGTACATCGAAACTCTAAAACTAAGTGCTAAAATTCCATTCTTCATAACTACTCCTTTCCTAAATTTGAGATCATTTCTCCATGATCTTCCGCTAACTCATTAAAATCCTATCTAAACTAATAACTAAACTAAATTCGAACGAAATATATCTCTTTGAGGAGATTTATTTTAAATATACCCTGATTTATTCTTTACGTACTCTTTAGTTATGGACAATGGCATGACACGACTGTGACACACAATAAATTAATACTCAAACTTTACTCTTAACTTCGAAATGCTAGATAAATATGATCACATAAAACAAAAAAAATTATGCTTGGCAAATTCATCAAAATTTGAAAAAAACACCTTACTAATCATATGAGCCGGGAATCAAAAGCTTTAAGCTTCGTTATTGTTGGCGTGATTACTCCCCCTAATACCGTTACACCGCCATCCAACACCCGAAAGAGGACGCCCGAAAGAAATCTTCCGACAAAAACGCCGTCTCAAACGACTCGGCTATCGCGGGGCAGTCCCATTAAGTACGAAAGAGCGGACCAAATGAAATATTAGCTCCAAATAAAGGACTCGAATCCCGAAAACCGTGGCAACGAAAGAAGAAAAAAGGGCGTGTTGGAAGGAGTTGAGTGATGATGCTTAGGAGCGAACGAAACGTGGTCCAAACACGCAAAACACACACGCGGCTCGAAGAATGGGGTTACGCGGATGAAAAAATGGTCGACTTCAGGAATGAAAACATTAGCGGGAAATGGATGAGGAAGTGATGAGGAAATTCTGAGAACTCTCGAGCGGTGCTGAGGATGGGCTATCCAGCAGTTTCCATTCGGAGGGCAGCTCGGACTGCAGAGTTATTTCTTGATGAATGGAACTTAATGAATAGCATTCCTCTTTCTGTTGAAGAACGGAAAGTATATTTCAGACTGAAATGTATGGAAGGAAAGGAGGTCGGCTTTGAATGACGATAAACCATGGAGGAATTTCTGCTGGATATATTACGAGTAAAGGAATGGTGGCGGTGAAAGATAGTGTGCATACAAACCTAAATACAACAGATACTAAGGAATTCGTACAGTATAAACATATCATCCGTTACGAAATATTCCGAATTTCCCTTCATCGTACGAACTGAAAACGCAAGCCATTGACAACTTGAAAGCGAATTCAACTGAAGTCGATAATGAATCAACTCGTAAAAAATCTACCCTAGAACAGTTGTGAACCAGACAACATCTTTGCACTAGCCAAAATCTCTGACCCGGAGGTCAACTTTTATAAACCAACACCGAACAGTGAATCTAAATTCTTCGGAACCCGATTCTATCAAAGTTAAACAACCTTTTAACACAAACAACAACTTCGAAGAACACGGCATCTCCCGACACCATCCAATTCACACGTACGCCACGTCGCGGTGCCATAAGATGCAAATTCCGCCTTATGTCGCGGTTGGGGGAGATGCGAATAAAGGACAGATGGCTTGACACGGCTTCTTCGAACCTCTCTTAGCGCGAACCTCCGCCTTTGGAGAGAGAGGAGAGTAAATACTAAGAGGGCAATCAACGCCTCCATAAAATCTCCGAAACGCCCGGTGCTGTCCGGAGAGGTTTGCGAACCGTTTAGTGGGAGATGGTGTCGAAGCATAATTCATCCGAAACGGAGGAATTTCTCGACGCTGTTGGATAATTGAGACGGTGTCACGGCCTCCGGCAGCTGACTGTTTGCGGGCATGAATAATCACGGGGAACGCATTGAGTCTTGCTCCAAAAGGGTGGGTGGGCGGGGGTAGTACGAGGGGTGCTATTGGGTCCGTTTTCTACACCTGTACAGACCTCCCTAATCTTCTGTTTAAATAGGCGAGGAAGACGACAGATGTGGGGCGAATTAGTATTCATGGAGTTAGGGATTGAGCGAGGAAAAGTGACAAGCGAAGGGAGCTTAATTTCCCTTTGGAGGAGGTTACTAGATATTTATAAGGACAATGAGGCATGGATGATTAAATAGCCCTCTGTTAGTTGGCTTCCTGTTATAATGCCTTGGGGTAGGAGAAAATATGTTGGTAAACATTAAGGATACAAATGGTGCGTAGCGACAGAATCCTAGAGCAAATGAATACGGAATGGACGTTAAACATTTCCTTATAAATGAACTCATAATTGAATCCACGTAAGTATTACTCACATTCGCTGTCAGTAGAGCAATAATGATACGATACTAAAACTCTGTTCAGTAAAACCTAGCTATGAATCAACATTTGAAATTGTACAGATTTAACTTTACAACACTTAATTTAATATTAAAATAATATCCAGTATAACTGTTAGCTTTTCCCAATTTAATTAGAATAAAAGAAGAGTAGAGATATATTTCGATCATTATATCCAAGTATTCTCGCCTGAAAACTCTTTCTTTTCAATTTTCCTCTTGGCATGCGTCTTGGAAACTGAGGCAGTACCCTTTGAGCAAATAAAAGTAGAGAGCTTCATCATCTTGATTGATCTTTATTTTATTCCTCACGCATTCTTTCGTGCCAAGTAGCTGTATCGAAGAAGTGAATGTTAATCATCCAGAAAGGCAATACACCTACGTGTACTCTAATTTAATCCTTTTAAATATATTCGCAGTGAAACAATGCTCCTGGACGAATATTTATTTCTCTACGTAGGCGTGATGCATTTTTACCACTTTTTCCGAGAATCTATTATATACGTAAGTTAATGTGAACCAAGAAGCTGGAAATGGATGTTAATGAAGAACAAACCTCATAACTAATAAAAAATACACACAAAGCAGCAAGGTAAAGTGCTAAGATTTTAGGATATTCTCAATGGATAACAATGAATCACGCTCTAATGAAATAATAACTAAATAGATAAAATAATGGGGGATTGTTCTAAGTTTCCTTACAAATCTTCAGCATTATTCTTACACGATCTAGACGTTCGCAATACTTGAAGAATATCTCTGAAACCCACTGCATAATCCACTCAATAATGACGTCTTTTACTAGAAAGACATCAATTTCAGGCTCCTCCTCGAGTGAAGGGATGAAATTCCCTTTTCTAGCTTCTTCCACATGATACCTATTACACGGTACCCGTTCTCGACCCGGAGACAACAGGAGGTACCTTCGAGTGAATCATGGATGCTGCGACTCCTTTTGTACGGCAGACGACTCTTGATCACTCCTCCGACATAATACGACACCATTCGCGCACTTGTGCACGGAGATAGTCTCTTAGGATGGGAAAATACAGAAATGAGGAGACGAAGTGAGAGATGCGAGTGGAATACGTGGGACAAAAGGGAAGGGTGCGGCTCCGGCAGGTTAAAGGTCCTGCAGCGAGCGACTTCCGCGGGGTGTAACCGCCCTGCCCTCGATGGCGGTCTACGAGAATTCCATCTTCCAGCGATTTGTACGGCGGAGAGAGACGTTTCGCCTGTAGATCGGCTTGAAATTTCGATTAATCGTAACTTTATTGTAACTAGGGAGGAGCCTTTAGAGATTGCAGATCCGGAACTTCGCGTGGTTAAAACATCTGGGAAGCGAAATTCCCGTAAATGGTAAACAGATGTATTCAGGACATCGAACTGGATAATTGCTGTAAACTGTTACCTTGCCGGGTTGGAAACATTACCCGGATAAAATTTATTCTTAATTGGAAAATATGATTCTAATCAACTCTGACTTTTGTAAATAATAATTGCTAATTTATTCTTAGATCACGAAACTTTAATTCGATAAACATGATTAACTCCTACTTTTAACAAACCATTACCAAGCTATAGTGTCAGGTAATTTAATAGATAAATCCTAGACAACGCCTACATCACTAACATAAAGTATAAAAAGTATTTCCAGCTAAATTTATTTAAAACCAAAACTAATAAATCATTCTTATTTAAATTATGCTCTTATAGTATTCCAGTACGAACGAACAGCACCTATTTCACGCATTCTGAATTCTACGGAGATGGCTGATTAAGATAGCAAGACTTCCTGAAACATCATCTAGATGAAACAAAACCTTCTTTATGCTTTACGATTCCACGCACAGAAAAGAAAAGTTATTATATAGTTAAGAACGCGTATAGAGTAACGCTGGCCGTGTAATGTGAGAATAACTCATCATTATTCAACCACTCGCACATTTCCCTTATTTATAAAGTGATAAGATTGAAATTTGCGCTCTAAAATAACTGATGGATATCTGCGGATAAAATATGACCGCGTGCAACATCCTTTCACTGTGGTGCGCGCATACTTGGTGGCGCGTATAAAACTCAAACGTTGGGACTATGGGAATTTCTCGGAGACGGGAGAGGCAAAGCTGGACCGTTTATGCGCAAGGAACGTGTTCCCTAGTTTTATCTTCTTATTTATAGCCGAGTTAGACCACGAACGGTGAGAAAACGTTCCGAATAAGCGCAATGATTTGAATTACAAATGCGTCCGGTTGTTCCGAAATGCGACGAGTGCATTTGATTCGCGGCTTTATCTAACTGCTAGCGGAAATTCATCTTTCGAACGAACCCCGTTAATTATTTCCAATGCGTGTATATATTCCGGGGTGCGAGTATGTTAATTGAATCCTCGCGTTCAATGGGGACGAGATTGCGCCTATCGGAGAAAACGGTTACCGTGGTAATTGAACTTCTAGACATATCCATTATCGCGTTCTCCATCCGCGACTCATTGTCTTTTCTCGCTTGATTGATGACGCTCACAGTTATCTCAATATGGTTACGTTGACGGAGGTCTGCGAGGGGCGAGTGATTTTCAATTTCGCGTCCCAATAAGAGTCTCGACAAGAAAGTGCCATTAATCATGCGCGGGATTGTTCCACTTGTGTCCGCCGTGTCATCTTCTCACGATCGACTTCGCGCGATGGAAGTTTCCGCATTGCTTCGCTTGTTGTTGTTGTTGGTTGTTGGGGATCTTTCGCTTGTTATTGCGGGATTAACGGAGATTCGCTTCTGTTGTGGGAAATAGATGAGGATGACGAGATATCCTCACCGCAAATGAGTCGAAGAAATTATGCATGCGATGCTGAAATCGATCCGGGGATTTTAATTTGCTTAAGTCGGGATGAAGTGGAGGATTATTGACTTGTTGTGGATGGTATAAATGCGGTGAATGTATTACACAGATGTATTATGATTGAGGATGATTCTTAAATGAATGTAAATAGTATGTCGCAATTATTTTACGTATTATTACGACAGTATTATAGTCAGCGGAAATTAAGCATTCCTGAGGAAATAAAACATTGCTTAACAATTTTTTGGTTTCCATCCTTATCTAGAAATAATTCCAAATCTTTAGATTCAAATTACTTTGAATATCAACCGTAAAACTTATTATTGCTATTCATATTATAAAGACATCGCCTTAATTGAATTTAGAGCGAATTTAGACAATTAAATTGCGTATAATACTTCAAATTTAAGAGATTTTCGTATCATGAAATATATAAATAATACTTAGACGTAAAACTGTGCAAAATTTCCTATATTCCTAATGGTTTCTTTAGAACCCGTCCTGAAACAGGAGTTCGAATCCCGAAGATAGTAAAATAACCTCAACTTCCGATGCAAAGAAATAAATTCAACGATTCATACAAAACCTACCAAAAGGAAAAACGAACTCTTAAAGAATACGTTACGTAGTTGACCTACAAAAATCCATTCAAACCGTTGCTTTTCTCAGAAAAAAATCAAAAACCGAAACGGACCTTATATAGACCTCAGGAGCTCGTGTTCAGTAGACCCCCCGTAAAGACCTCGATACATCCCCCATTTTCACACCTCCACGCAGAAGAGAAGAAACACGTAGTGGGACAACAATGAAGTTAACAGAGGATAGAGAGAGTGCCAATTCCCACCCCATGAGAGAGAGAGAGACAGTTCCAATCCGGGCGTTCCAGAAACAGATGTCGCGGCACAAAGAGGAAACGCTGGATAGAAAAGACCCCTTCGGCACGTCCCGCCACGCCCAGGAAAACCAACTAGAATGCGAAATGCATGCGACCGAATGTGTCTCTCCGCCCACTTCTTTCAGTCACTCCCTTGTGCCCCATTGTGTGTCTAGGCCCTCCGCAGAGATGCTACACCCCGTACCGCAATGCCCCTACCACTCTTTTCACAGCCCCATGAAATTATCCATAACGTCCTATGGATGAGCCGTAGAGCAACCAACACGTCTCTGAGTGGATGACAATGGCAGGGGAGGGTTGAAAAAGATACAGAAGAGAAGAGGGGCGGTGGATGTCGATGGTTTTGTGCGCCGAGATGGGTAATTGATGGCTGGAGAAAAGGGTTCGGGACGAGAGGGTGTTACTTATTTTACAGTTAAGGGGAGAGAGTTAGGGGGAGGATCTTTGGAAAAGTAAACATATAAAGGAAATGGGATACGGTGCCCAGGAATTGATGGAGGCGTGATAGAATTTTTTCCCGAAATGCGTTTTGAATGGGCTCGGTTTAATGTCGTCTTCTCGTGTGGAGGCGACGGAAAAACTTCCGGTAATGAAGACTCAATGGTGCTATATAACCCTTATTAGGATCGAATCCTGGACGGGAAGGGTCCTATTGGGACCGAGACGAGGTGTGATTTATGTCATTCGGTCAAAGGATTCAAATTATAGGTGAGCTTTAAAGGTGCTAATCAGAGCTGTTGCAATAACGTCTGGACTTCGATTCCCATGAAAGACACGAAAAGAAGAGTTGCAGAGCTAAGTAGCTACCTATTTGAACTTACGCTAGAAAGGTAAAACATTAAATTTATCTCAGATGCTTGTTTATATTGATATACTGATTTATTCCTTATGAAATGATCTTGTCAACAATTACATAAATGCTGTGCTTTAAAAGATTCCTTACGTACCAAAAGCTTATGAAACCACGCAAAGATTAAGGAATGCTATCAGAGTTTAGAATGTACTGATGCAGGTAAATACGACAAGCATTCCTTCTTAAACATCCACCGCGACCTAAATCTTAACCACTGGTTCACAATGTCGATGGCCGATTACGCACCTACACGAAATTTCGCGTATTAGCGGTCGTAGTGAAATTCCAACAATTTACTATTAAAACCCCTTTGGGGCAAAATTCTGCGTTCTATTATAATTTCCCCGCGGAAACAAAAACGACTGAATTATATCGAAATGGAGGATTACCGACCGCGCGTTCCTTGCAGCTCAAATCGTAGCGGAGTAACAAATTTCCTTTCTCTTTTGTGACCCCTCCCATCAACGCCCTCGGTACTCCTTCTCGGCCCAATAGCATGTGCACTGAATGCATTACAATTGAGAGTTCCCATTGAATGCGATTTTTTGGGATACGTCGCCTCGGGCGTACGTCAGCTTTCCCGTCGACGGCCTCAGGGCATTCGCGGACAAAAGGTCTAATATTATAAAATCTCTTCGTCGTAGGCGCGGGAGTGGAACGAGGGTTGATCGTACCTCTTTACCGATTAGGACTTCTTTTTTCGCTCATGAGGAAACGAGTGACTTTTTTTGGGCATTGTAATCGCATTAGACCGATTGACGCCAAATGAACGAAGTGAGGGAAGAATATGCTGGTACAGGTCGACTCTTTGGAACTAAAGTGGATAAGTTAAATGCGGGATTTGGGCTTATTGAAAAATTTAATCGGAAAATTGCTCGAAAACGAATGATAATTCAATTTGATAAAACGGAAACGATTCGTTCGCTTATGAAGAATATTCGAATATGAAATTGAATGCTCGCTGAATTGTAATCTATTATTGAGGATTTTAGAACATATTAAAGAAGCTGTGATCAAAACAGCTGCTAAACTGATATCTAATTTTAAGTGACAGTATAACGAAAATTCGAAGAAAAAAGATAATGATATGAAATCAAAATATATTTAATGTTTCACAAAATATTTCATAAATAAATTCCGCCTATCCAAGAATATAAATACGAATGTTGGAAGAGATAATGCATTAAATAAGGGCATAAAAGAAAGATACTCTCTTTGTTTAACATGCATAGCTTACGAAAAAGCTCATTAATAACAAGATAATGTATTCATTTCTGAATGATTACATTTGTATTCTGGAAAATACAAAGCACTAGGTGGGAAAAACTAATCGGAGTACATCAATAACCGATTTTTGATTATCTTACGTGTGGTAGATCTACTTAGATCATAAAGAGACTTAAGATTATGAAAACGAATAAAACATGATGGCAAAAATAGGACAATGGTGCCATTATACCGAAAGCTGAACACCTCACAATCAAAACAAAAGCTTGACTCTGAATGGGTCATTACAAACTTGTAACATAAAATGAATCCAATTATCCGTCCAGGATGTGGGGGTGTAACCGCAAAATACCTTACGAAGCGAAGTTACCATCTTCTTAACCAAATACGTGAATTTCAAATCATTAACACTTACTTTTTAGGAGTGGGAGATCGTTCATGAATCCTGCGCTGTCCTCCACATTCGTATTCTGAAAAAGAGAAAAAGCGAAGATTAGCGATGAATCAAGCGTGAAATCGGAGGAAAGTAAGAGGAAAAGGAAAAACAGACAAAAGAAAAAAAGTCGATTCATCTTTCGGGAAAACTTTCTTTTTTGTACCACGCTTTGTATACCGATTATTTCGGCGCTAAAAATTTCGTGGAAAGTGGTAAAAATGCGCAAAAAGACGATCGTTTAACCTCGTTTCCCGCCATTCGCGTTCCTCTAAAACGATTCGAAAAATGTCTCCGGACGTGAAATATCGCCATCAATCGTCCGATTGGGCAAAAAGAGATCCCGATCGCTCCTCTAATTTGTTCGCCTGCCGATTACCGCCCGGCACCATTGTTACTTTTCCCACAACAAAGAAGCGGGAATTCCGGGACGCTGCGCCGAGCGCCATGATGAAAAAACTGAAGACCGCAAAAATCCTGCGCAGCAAAAATGTCTTTGCCGCTCTCTTTGAACGCGTCGTTTAAAAATCCCGCAAGAGGGAGAGGGAGGATTTAGACGAGATGCGGTGGGGATAAAAAGCGCTTAAAAGATCCGCCAAAAAAGGCGTTCTCTCGGACTTTTGTTTTGTTTGGCGTACGTAACCGCGGTCGCATCCCAGAGGAAAAGTCCGTCGGGAGATGTCTGTGGCTTCTTTCAAAGGCGACGTAATTGCATAAATTGCTTTAAATGCTTTCGGATCCGAGGGTGGAAATTTCTTTTGTGTCGTACCTCGTTCTGGGATTCCAGTTTTCATATTAAGCTGCTTGAGAAATACGTACACATTGCTGTAGTGGAGGCCAAAGTTTGTAAGCAAAGAGTATGGCCTCTTTCGGAGAAAATATATCTTCGATAATTTATTTTATTCACTAAAATTAACTTTTACGCTATTTTTTACTGTAGTCAGAAGCTATATAGATATAATTTGATGTCATTTATTTGTTCTGTCAAAAATTATTTACAACCATCTACAATCGTAAATAAAACGCATGTTCCTTAACGGTTGTTCCAGAAATTTTACGATTCAATCTCTCCATATTGCAATTTTAAGTAGCTGGTTACCCAATACGAATATTTTACGACAAAATGCGACAGCTCATGAGCTGATGAGTAGATTTCAATGATTGCTTTTCAACGACCAACATTACTCCCCTAAATGAATATTCCACTTAGCCTGGATTCTATTAAAATTAATATCTTTCACTTCATAAAGACCTGCAACTACGTACTTCACGCAGAAATAGCTCACGAAAATAATTAAATAAATCTCTATATTTCAAACTAAATCAGTCATCGTTACGAAACGAAATTGAGCAATAAGCAATATAAACCCTGATGAGATATAGCTAATTTTCACATGTGTTATTTAAAGCACGATCAACTTAAATGCCTCGTCGTAGCCTTGGGGAACAAACCCTCTATAATCTTCTCTATCTAAGGATGCTCAAAGTATATGCTAATTTGCCCGTTCACCATGCTGTACGTTCAACGCAGGACATAAGTCACAAAACCCCTCTTTCAAACCATTTTACCATACCCTCGCGGGGTCATTTTATTCCCGCGACGCGAAGTAAATGAGAAACATCTCCGAATGAAACTTTTAAAGAAAATCCCCCTTAATGTATGATTATCCACCGATGAACACCGGAGAGGTATACCTTTTTCCCCGGAGACGAAAACAAATTATAAACAAGAAGGATGTGACGATGGCACGGGAGAATAACATGATACTTTATTAATACATCTTTCGCACTCCGTGCGGGAAAGTCTCATTAAAGTAATACCCTCTCGTTTCCTTTACAATCCAAGCGTATCGAGATGGGGGATTCGAGTCTGAAACGATTTCATTTCGCTTTTGAGGTAAAAGCTATCCGTGTCGTAATCCTAGGATCACGTTCGTTACATCCGGGTAAACGCCGTAATTAATATAGAGCTCGTTTTCTTTCTGAAGACCATCTTCTCCTTCATATTCTTGTGGTATACGTACATCACACCGATCATCGGGATGAGAAATTGAATCCTGCTCCAGAGTCGCCCTCTTTCTCGTGGACGCTTAATTTTTTTCACGTCGCCCGTTACGTTTCTGCGGGCAATTCCATCTCTTCCTTCGTTACGGAGCTCGTAAATGGATTCTGCAGCGGAGGAGCACGCACATCCCAGATCGTTTTATAGTTTGATAACGAGTCTCCGCCTTAACGAAACCCGAGCTCAAATTTCGAGTTTCTCGCGAAGAAGAGAGAAAGCTACGGGAAAGTTGGGGAATTTATTGTATTTGGAAGTTCGATTTGATCTATGATTTCGATCCGGTGAAGAAAAAAACAAACCTTTTGTTGACGCTGAAGATACGAACGCATTGCGAAAGCTTTCTAATGCGTGGTAACAATTTTAGATTTGCTGTTTACTCGTGACTCCTGCGTCTCAAAAGGGAGACACGTTGCGTGACCTGGAGGAATTAAACGTATGATGTATGAACCTGTGTATGTATCTTAGTTTACTTAAGGTGTGAAGGGCGTCCCCTGTGCAACTTCTGAACCTAATTCCAGTTATTTCAAATGCGCAGTTATCGTTTCGTCTCATTATACGTTGTCGATATTTTTGTAGGATGAATATTATAGATAATTGTTTAATCTGAATGACAAATAGATTGATTATGTCAATAAATATGAAATTATTATGAAATGGTTTCGTATCGAAACATTTTTCGGGCATGCTTATGGAGTATTTGGAGATTTTAACGCGTGAATGTAACAGTTATTTCAGTAAAACAAGGAATATGACGACTATTATTAACATACGTATTTTTACTCCCGGTAATATTAATACCTGCGTTAATCACTCAAAATCTAAGCGTCCTATTCCACAGCTTAAGATTCTTACGTCCAATTTTAGAAATTTTAAACAACCCAAAGCTGGAAAAAACACATCCGACGCAATTAACGAATCATTAGCACCATTAGTCATCATTTACGACACAACTCAAAATAACCGCTTAACAACGATCGCGTTACGGTCAAACGAACTCCCATATCCGAGCGAAAGTGCTCGTTACGAACTTAGTAACTTGTGAAGTAACACCTCGAGGCCGCGTTTTTCTCCCGCAGACGCTACTACGCACCGCTACGCACTCCTCGCGAAAAAAGCCGATTCAGCCGTTCCAATGCGCCCCTGCGAATGCACTTTCACTCCGTTATTAATGAGCTCCGATTTGCATAATAGAGATCGCTGCTGCGGTGGGGGAGGGATAAACGGTGGAAGATGTGAGCGTTTCCAACCCGCGCGGCAGCTGGATGAATGCCGTCAGCTTCCATAATTCGTAGCATTCTTATTTCGCCGAATGGGGACGCGCGGCGGAAAAATCTCGTCGGAAAAAGATCGCTGTTTCTCGGAAAACAAGGGGTTTGGATGGGCGATCCATCCTGCCGCGTGAACGAAGGGTATCCTGGGCCGGTATACTTCGGTGTGGATGTTGAATCTTCCGGCGTGGCCTTAACACGCTCTCCGCTACGAACCGGGCATTTATTCAGCTGCCGAGGATGCGGGAGAAGTCCCTACAACCCGCTCGATTTATCACGAAAGGAAGGTTCGCTCGCAACGGCGAAAAATTGAGACGCGTTCGAAGTGTGGGCGTTTTTTTGCCGAGAGGTTTTCGCACGCTCTAGAGTTAGAGAGAGAGAGGGAGAGAGAGTGTGTGTAACTGTTCGAGTAGTCTTCAATCAGATACTGTTCTCCGGACTGTGGCGATTCTTCATAGAGCTTTTCCCGAAGAATTCTGTATTTTATACGCTCTCCAGTGCTCGTTTGAGTCTCTTTCTTGCGGGGGTGGACTGAGAAACGAGTGACTGCGTAGGTTAGTGAATTGTATGAGAGAATGGTGACTTATCGGAGGAATAGGTTAGCGTGACTGACTCGATCTCAGCTTAGAGTCGAGGGCTCGGGTCGCGTCGAGTGCATGGACGTGTGTGGTCCACGAATTATTCTACTATTCTTACCATTTACTTAGGATGTGTTGTTCCTTCATTATCCCATTTTGAACATTGACTCTAGAGTGAGTGTAATTTTCTTACGACTTCATTCACTGTTACGGTGAGTTTGATTGAGATTTGTATGCACACGGGAACAACTACGTTCACCATTTAGAGGAGAGTTTATTTAATTCAAAGGCTTTATGTTCTCTATCATTCTCCGTAACTATACCCATAACTGATTATCAGAAGTTAGTCTTTACTGAGAAATTTTAAATACGACATCGCATCGTATGCTTTAAAACGTTTTAATTTTCAGGCACATTAATTTCAATTCCAAGGATTAAAGTCAGCATACTAATAAGGAGAATTATTGATTAAGGAAATTGTATCCACTACCTAACTAAATGGTCAGTCAATTCACTACTGATTGTCAATTTTTCGGGCCTTCACTTAGTGATACTGTACCTTAAAGAATAAATAAACAACATCTAACTTACGCAAAAAACTATCCAAAATTATCTCTTAAAAAATCATCTTTGTTCAAATCTATACATTAACTCTTTCTCGGAGATAAAAATTATATTCCCGATCAGAAATTAAAGTTCCTGAAAAAGCTCTAGATACCAAAAAACCCCGAAGGACAGACAATTGTAAATGAAACTATAAAGCCCAAATGAAAGGATTATGCACCCGATGTCACAATAGGCGGTGCTAACCGACGTCACACTTTTCGTATAAGCCCTGAAGGGGTTTAGCAGTTGCATCGGTTGTACCCCTCCTTGGACCAGTTACGCCCCCTTCCTCCCGACGACGAACGCTGGGATTCCCACCGCCTCAGGCCATCCTTCCAGTGACTCACTTCCAAATGTTCTCTCCCGACAAAAAAAAAGATCGGGCAGAAATCGATTTCTACGGATGGCGATAAAAAGACTCCTGTACCCGATCGATTTACTCCGGCAGCTCTCGTATGCCGTAGAATATCGTCATTACGACTTAACTGTCTCCTGCGAGTTGACGGGTGGCTCGGCCGTTGGAAATGAATGGTACTACGTTTGAACGGAAATCGAAATTGCCCTCATCGGAAGAGGTTTATATCCCTTGCTGGAAAGTTGGGCTCGTGCAGTTCACAGATGAGTAAATTTTAATCTCTTTAGATCGTTATTACTCTATTGTGGGCCTTTACTTCCTATCTCCGGTTTAAATGTAAGATTTGGGTGTCTTGTGCGTCATTCTGAAAATCATATTATGAAAATCATATTAGAATCCCTAATAGTCGACGGAAAATAATCATATTATTAAACAAATCAACGACAGATGACTTTCGGTAAAACATTATCTAACTACATTTTGAATACACATAATAAATCGAAAACAATTTTTGTTGAAAATATTCTTAAAACGTTCCAAGAATTGTCACATGGATAATTTTCTACGAAAACGTTCCACTCTGTCACTTACAAAGAAATATTACATACAGAACTGAGAATTTATTTCAGACGAATGAAAAAAAATTCAATACTTTGCTAATATGATTTTTTCCAATGGAATTCTTAATTCATCTCCGATGAACGCGACGGCAACAGATAGCACCGTTAGTTAGCTAGCTAGTTCATAAAGCCTACACAATCACCTTTCCAATCGTACGGATTGCGTATATCATTTATGCGCGTATCATAAATAGCCTCCATTAGGTAGCATACTCTTCCTTCATAAAATCCATGAATGCGGCAAAAAACCTCGTGTTCACCTGTTTCATTCCGTCCATATTTCCCCCTCGATTGCATTTCCTCATTACTTAATACCCTCTGCAATAATCGTGACCCGTTGCACGCGAATATTTAGGTTTGATCTTTAACTCTCCGGGAATCGTAAGTTTAATATTCAAATTCCAAAACTGTGTAATGAACATCCAGATTTGGTAAAAAGACAGACAGCTTAGTACCACAGAATTTTTAATACGATCGATCTGGGAAACTCTAGTGGGAAAAACTCCCGCGATAAGGGTATTCTTAATAAAAACCCTTGTCTCGCAATTAGAAGTAACGTTACGTAATCGGGTTTCTCGGCAGCGCATTATCGCGCATTTTTTTCCAGTGAGTCCATCATCGGCGGCGAGAGAAAAAAGCGCGTAAGTAATGGCCGCAGATCTCGGCGTTGGCAAAACAGCGTCTACTACTGAGAGGAGCGATTTGTTCCAAAAGAGAGCGAAGAAGGAGCGGTGAAAGTCAGCTCTCTCTTTTCCCCACACCCTCTTTCGTTTCCATGGAATCGCACGCGTTGTGGACTCGCGATTTTTATTGACTTGGATACGTAGGGGCGATATGTAAAGAGGGGCTTGACTATGACTTTTAGATCTTCCCGAAGATGGTTCAAATGCAAGAAGATCTTTATTTGACGCAGTTCGCCCCAAAATAAAGTCATTTTTTCTTTATCAAGATGATATGCTTCCTTTCATTTGGGTAAATATGGATATAAGGGGTAGCTTTATGCGTAGTTTCGAGACGAATATACCAATTTTAGAAGTACGTTTCAAACATTTATATAGCGATATGAATCGCAAAAACGTCATAATTATCCTACTTGTTATACTTATGTAGTGCGAAAGATATTGCGTCTTAGAAAACATCGATTATTAAACCACCTCGTCGTATTTAACAATCTTGTACTCCCTAACTCTGTTACAACACACGCAAGAGGTATAAACATTTTACATAATACTCGTTCTCTCCTATAAGTTAATGATTCAAATGCACCATATACTTAAAGATGGAATTTTATTCTAACTTCACATGAAATAACGGCGATAACTATAAAACTATGCACAGACAGTCTTGAGGCGATTAAACACACCTTATCGCTTTAAAATACAAGCACACGGACCAATAAGCAGTCGATAAACTCCATCGAGTATATGATTTCGGCTCCCTTATCTTTATTGGACCTCTACACGTCTTGGATCCGACCGTATCTTGGACCTTTTCCTCTAAATCTCCACCTGTCTTAGAGGGGCATTCCAAAAATCAACTTTCTAATTCCAACATGCCACCGACACTGGATACCTTAATCTCCTATGTACCTGAGACCCATTCCCCACCAAAACCCTTTCATCTACCATCATCTTCCGAGTCTCCCGCCCGCTCTAGGCGGTAGTTCCGTGGGCAATTTAGAATTTGAATGATACGCTCTGGACGGTGTACGTATAAAATGGAGCGACGTTTATGGGCGGGAGTCGGGGAATGCATAGGAAAGGTGCGATTATGGAAATGAGAGGATAAAAAAGCGAGAAGAATAGGAGCAACGACTGTAATGGTCGCGGGTAAAAACAAAGGATACTCCGGACGGAAGGAAAATGTATATCCGAGCGATGAGGAAGTCTATCGAACGAGAGAGCGTGGAATCCTATTAAAAAGGAAATCGGTTGGGGCAAAAACTCCTAAAAACGTTCGCAGAACCATTACACCTTTAGGATGAAGTAACTCGCGCACCTGTTCACCGTCGAGTTGAACTTGATTGTTACAATAAATCAATCGCGCGAAAGCTTTATTGCTCGATGGCCGAATTGAATCGAATTTATGGCCCTCGACTGTCAGATCGAATACGCCCACTTTGAACGAATTTCGATGCTACCGAGAGGACGTAACATTTTCCTCGAAACCAATCCTTTTAAAACAACGCAACCAATAAATCCCTCCCATAAAAACAAAGCTGGCGTTAATCTCCAATTTAATAAACCATCATATTGTGACAAATCCTGGATGTGATTGCGCGCCTGTCCGTTTCCATTACTTGCGGTGTGTTTAGAAAGTTCGATTCTCGCTAAGTTATTAAATCGCGCTCGGTAGTAATGCAATCGGGGCATTAATAATGTCACGGTGTGGAAAACTAAATGGATTTACTTTCGAAATTGTACGTACATAACACTGAAACTTACCTCACATATAATTCCAATATATATATATTGACGCATCTACGTGCGCGAATTTCTTTCTCGTATAGTAGAAGACCGTGAAGTGGAATGATTGTTTTGCTATTTCTTTTTTTTACGGAGAAAGGGATCAATCGAATTCAGATTGCCTTATTTTCCTTTCGAATTTGTTACGATGAACGATCCGAAATAACTATCGATCGCTACAAAACGCTTCCAGCCATTTTCTATCATCTAAAATTCGATACGTTGAAGAATTTCGAAAGTTCTACGAGACCAAAATCACCTGTCTACGTGACGAGCTGCCGATTTCGGCTAGCGATCGCCAATTTTGGTTCGGAACGGATCCTCGGAAGTAAGCGTTCATCGGAACATTTCCACTGAACTGGAATTTCACTCGGAAATCGTTCGAGAGAATCTCGGACCCACCCTCCGAAGAAATCCGCGCGATTCCGTTATGATGATCAAAATGGATAAATTGCGAATTCGGACATTTTCTTCGGAGAGGTCATTAATTAACCGCGCGGACTAAAAATATGACTCGGAATTAAACTAACGGAACCGCGTTTTCGCGAGCTTAAGAGGTCAGAGCTTTCATCATGCCCATTTAGACAACCCGAAAATCTTGGCAGGAGGGAGAACGCAGCCCGTTCCGGCTGCTATAATTACCGAATTGGCCTAAATTTTAAAAGTTCCTTCCTCGAGGTGGTTTCTAAAAATTTTGAGAGCTTAATTCAATTAACTTCGGAAAAAATAAAAGTATGAGCGATAGAATTCAATTTGGAAATGATTGCTGATAATAAATCTTGTGAGACAATGAAGAATCGGAAATTCATTTAGGGAATGATGATTTACATGATTTCATGCAATAAAACGACAATTTTTGCATCAGGCAATTGAAATTTTTTCTTTGCCATTTTCAAAACAATTATTGGAATCTTTACTTATTCGCAAATTCTAAACTTAATAAAAATAGATATACAAATAAAACTGTACTAGTAACTTGATCCCATTTTGATGCTTCCTATGAAAATAAAACTTCATGGATAACAAATGCTACGTAATTTCCGATTCAAATAATTCCACCCGCTTTGCATGATAGTATTAATTAATTTCGTTGAACGGAATATATAAAGAGAGCGTTATATACTCTGTAAAAATAAATAATTAATGTAAACTTCGGTAATTATATATAAATTTATTTCTCACTCAAATTACGTAACCAAAACAAAATCAAAAGATACTAAGCATTCACCTCCTCTAACCTGCCAACCTATCCTCCAGTAGACCAACATTTTATGATAACATTCTTTTAAAATATATACGCATATAAATCAAATTCGTACACTTCATTATATAATGTAACGGTCCAACCAAAAACGGGATGACCCATTTTATGAAATTCCTCCCTTTCATAAATTCCTTTCTTTCGAAAGTATCCATTCTGGGAAACTCGACCCAATTGCGTGCCTTCAAATAGCTCTCGATTCCCTAAATAACACCATAGGCTTTGTTTACGAAGAGAAAAGCGATTTTCCACCTCGAGTGGTGCGCCTCTTACGGCTTACGTTCGTAGCGACCGAAATTTCCTCCTCTTCCAAGCGGAAGAGGCAACCAGAGCTTTTGGGCGCTATCTGCCCTTAATGTACTCCTAGCCGTTTTGGGCGGAGCCGATTATTCCGCGGAGTTAACGGGAGAAAACACGTCACTAGGAGGAATCCGAAGAGAATCGCAATAAGTCGACCTTTAAACCGTGATGGATCGGATGGGCCTTCTGCAGATTAACCGGAGGGAAGGTTGGAGGCGATGAGAGCGGCCGATGATGCTGAATGAGGGGCGTGGAAGATAAACATCCGCGGGGAAAAACAAATCCGCTGTAAGGCGATCCTGCGTTCTATATGATTGGGTTATTTGGGTGTTTATAGAGTCTGTATCGTGCGGTAAGATATTTCGCAATCGTTAACGGTTGCCGTACGCAATGTAGGGAGGATGCTAGATGCTAAGTATCGCTTCACGATCTTGCAATTAAGCGGCGTGAATTATTTTCTTGGGCCCTGAGATCGTGATTCAGCCCTGGAATCACGAGTTTCCGCGAAATTCTGAATTTTTTCATTTGTCCACCGAAGGCAGGGAAATACTTGGGGCACGATTACTTTTTCGTAGCGATCTTTCACGCTTTTATATCCGAAAAACAAGAGATAGATATATTTATCGTATTTGATTTACTTCTTCTTTTATCTGAGCACAGTTAGAAGCATAACTATCAAACATAATATCAATACTCGATAGATTTTATGTACGATAACCAACTTTTATGAAGAATGAAGACTTAATGAACTAACTGTATAACCAACATCATTCATATAGCACAATAGAAATAAAATATTAGCCCCTCCAGGTATTCATTGATCAGTAGAATTTCTCATGGGATTTCTTCGATAAAAAGAATTATTATTCGGTGGAATGCGGATACTTTCATATCGAAACAGCCTTGATGAAGAGAAGGTGCATTTTTCTGAACCAATGTGTCCCTGTGACGAGCATTGGAAGGTATCACACAAAAGTGCAGAAATGCGTCATTGAAATTGTGTTGAAAGGAAATACGAAGATAGAGGGGTTCTAAGCAAGCTATTTAGGAGATGCAATGAGAGAAGATATTGTGGGATAGAATGGGAGTGCGGGAATCTTTTAGTTGAATGGCTGAATGAGTTCGGAAGTAGCCTGAATGGCTCGATGCAAGACCGCGTGGATTCTTACCCGGAAAGTTGGATTGGAATTAATTACCTTGAAAGCATTGGTCACAATGCCACTCAAAAAAGAAGCATTCACTGATTCCAATATTATATATAGACCATTCCAATACTTGACCTTCTCCAACATGGAAAGTTTCTACGGGAGGAAATATTTTTTGTCCCAAAGAATAAGAGATCGAGTTCATTGAAGATATTTTCGTTTATGTGATAAGCTATCCTCTTTTGGTTATGTAAAAGTACAAAAGAAACCTGAAATTATTCTCATTTACAAATTAATCGAAGTAGAAGGCTGCGTATTTTTTTCCAAGAAGCTACGCTTTGTGAGAACTTAATAAGCTATACAATTTGAGATTGTAATCATTATATAAGATTACGTATTACCTTTAATAATATTATTGTAGGGCATTAAAATTACTTTAAGCATATTCGTATTTTCAATGTTATTCTTCATTAATTTAGCTTACATGAAAGGAGATCATTAGATTGATTTTCTCGTAGAGGTAATATAAGCATATTAAATAGTAGTTTAAAATATCTGTTATAAAATAAATCGGGGTTGGTCATGATGTAAGAATAATATTCGTAAGGATATACGGTATCAGAGTGACTTTAGTGCTAACAAACAAACATCTCAGTACGTAATATGAACGCAATTAAATCGTGTGACTACTAAGGAATTGGAACGAATGTTTTATGAAACAATCTTCGCGTAAATATTAAACAACATCCAATCTTAAAGGACAAAGTTCGAAAATCCAATTCATTAAGAGTTTTTACTGGGAGATATACGACTTCTCTCGTCAGAGAAATTTCAAACGGAAGGTGATTACATTAGCATGGAAATGAAAAAGGCATTTGCATGTATAATCGTCTCCTTACTACGATCGAGAATTATCGCATCTGATCCACGGAAACGAGATACAGCTCATACGATCTCAGCAAACGAAGTCCATTATCCCACCACTGTTTTTTACTATTTTGACAGATGGATCAGAATCACCGTACCTTTCCGATACAAAATTAATAAAAGTCAAATTGGATATTAGCTGAATCATATGGCTACCGGATAAAAGTCTTTCCTTAATCATACGAGCAGAATTTCATTAGAAGTTGAAAAAGAATAATAGAAGGAACATCTGCTTGGAAACGAAACTAGTAGCGCGTAATTTTTTTGACTTTTGCATTCGCACAAACAATCATTTGAGGTAATTATCACCTCATTATGGTACTAAAAATACAAACATGTATCTCTATGCCTTCTTGAACGCTTCTTGAATAATTGAAGTACGAATTTAAACACTCATCCATCACTCGTGATGCTATACCGCGATCTATATCTCAGGCCCTAAGGCGTATCGTGTAGGCCCTGATACGCAAAGTTCGCCTATATAGAGTCTATTCAATAGATCGCAACCAGCTTAAGATAGGTTTTCGGTCTTTTAACACGTCTCTAAGCATAGAAGAGCCTTCCAGACGAGTGTCATCTTCCTCCATTCAGAGAGAGTTTTTTCACCTCCTCTGACCTCAAGACGACGAGATGGGTCGTATTAATGCGCCGAAAAAAACCTCCGGTAGATCTCTACGAGGGCGGGTTTTTGGTGGTCCTGATAAATGCGTCGAGAAGAGATGGATGCAGGAAGGGAGGTGATGGAAATGCGGAGGGGACGACGTGTGAAGGCTACAAGACGACGGCATGCGACAGTCTGAAAAACGAATGCTTTCGCATGGACAATGTGCGAAGTGATGTTCTCTCACGATGCGTTTTGCGAAGACACTCCACGATTGATGATCTCTCGCCGGTTGGTCGTCGAGATGGAAGCATTGCCTCCTTATCTAATGAAGATAATTTTCTCCAGATGTAACTTCACTGTCTCTCTTTCCAAAATGTTATAGGGAGAATCGTTTTGCGGAGTTAAGCACTATGATGCGTTAGGATTTATAGTTTCGTACATGACATAACATTAAATTTGAAAATTATTGCGATATGATGTAGACAACGACTGCAAAGAGGTTGTTAATAGACATAGCTCGAATCCTCGTATCTTATATGAGTCTTTAAGAGTTGTTTGATATTAAAATTATGATAATTGTTTAACTATCTCCACTTTACTATAGAACCTCATTACCTGAACTCAAAATATTAACCTAGGCCATCCACGAATACGATCTTACGAAACACATATTTTGTTAATCACATTTACCATATCTTATGTTATGTAAACGGATTATATACGTAAGTTTACAATGTAAGTAAGTAAGAGGTTAGGTATTTAGGTCTTTACGTATTTATTTACGCAAATTTATTAAAAATAAGGGATCGTTTTTATATAATGATACAGAGACCTTATCAGAGTAAAATCAAACGCTAGATTCATATTATTTGCTCCTCTTCATTTGACACTTCATTAACAGATCAAAACTACGATTCTATAAGGTTAAAAATGTTCTCCTATAAATTGGCCTTTAATATACATCGAAGCAGTTAATAATCCATAAATATCTTCCCTGAGAAACTGTCAGTTTTCCAGATAGAAAAAATCACACCATATATCATGAAAAAATCTCACCATTCTTGCTGCAATAAAACGCTTCGCCTATTCTGAAGTTATATAACCATTTAATTCGTTTGTTGAACCTCTAAAATAAGATAGATGTCTAGATATTTCCTTTTCCACCAAATCAAAACTAAACTGGGGTCATTGATATTATATGGGATATTATATACCCCCATATACCATGGGGATTCGGGTGTTTGAGCCATTGAGTTGAGTTCTTCTTTATCACCGTACATTTCAGTACGTCTATATTCGCTCAGGTGTGGGTATTTTAACCTTTATAATTCCTAATCGACGTGGATTCTTACGTACGAATATTATTGATCTGAAACAGTCAATCTATTGTCATAATTTAAGGAACATCTCTCCGATATTATCATCTTGTTTCATTATCTATTAATCTACTTAGAATAACCTCCTCAAACATCCAATTTCAGACAACTACAGTGCAGTATTCAAATCAATAATGGACGTACACTAGCATCCATACCCTTAGGGGGAAATTTCCTCCTCATCCGGGATTCGAACCTGGGACTTTAGCATTATAACACCCCATTAGCATACACCCCAATGTACTGGCTCATAATTTAATCTGATAAGTCCCATTTCCCGTGTAACAAGCAACGCTCCTTCTTCGACAGCCCGCGTAAAACAAAAATCGGGTGAATGAATTAAGAACGCATCGGCTTCTGTTTTGGGCCCGAACATTCGCTCCTCCTGATGAAGGGCGAGGAAAACAAAAAGCCGTAGAGGCATAGAATTGGAGAGGAATAAGGGGATGAGGGGAATAAAAATTGAAAAAAGGAACGGGTAGAAACGGAGATTATGTTGGAAGCTGGTTATTTCCCTCCGACCAATTAGAGCCGGGAGATTTCGAAGCGCGCTCCTTTTTTATATACGCTTCTTTTTTTTCTCGGATGGTTCGTTTAATGGCCACACCGACCCATCCCATCGGAGGAAATACTTCCCTCTCTCTCTCTTACCTGTTCCGAACCTCATATTTTGGTCGCCACGGAAACCTTCTCACAAGGCGAAAATTAAAAGACGCGAGGGCAATGGGAGAAGATTGAGGGAGACATGAAAAAAAGGTTTCCGAAACGTGCAAGAAATTCAAATGGACCGTGTTTAAGATGCTGCCTCTTGTAAAAGGGAGACGGAGAGTAGATACACGGGTTCTTTTGAGGTGGCTCTCTTTCTTGCTCGTTTTGCCCCGAATTTGCGATCGAGAGAATGCGTTCGGTGATTGAAAACGAGAATAGATACACAAACTGTGGCAAAAAGTGATTCGCTAATCGAATTTCACATCGAGACAACCATAAGCATCTTTGCCATTGTGTTATGCTAATTGTGAATACTTTATTTAATCGTAATCATGATCTACTGGAAACATTAAGCTTTCAAAACTGTAAATAATGTCTAAAACTTTAATTTCTGGAAGTTCAAGAAGACTTTAAAAAATTGAATGATATCATGTAGTTTAATTTCATTCAAATCGATTTATATTCCCAAAATAATTAGCAGTTACTACTTTTACGACTTAAACCTAACGAATTAATGTTTATATGTAATTCTGAAAAATAATTATCTTATCAATCCTTTTAGAACGATGGATATAACCTCCCTTATCTTCTATGCCCATAAACTATTCCCTGGCAATTAAAAATACCCTCTTCACCTCTAGATCCACCTATTTCAAGCGAAGCCAACCTAAACCTTACAACTACTTAAAAGCATCAATCACCTTTGCAACTCTCACACTTAAAATTCGCCCATCTAAGATATTTTGCATAATTTTTAACTGCGAAAACATCGCTGTTCAAAAACATTAAATCGAAAATTTCCTCCGAAGATTAAAATTTTATTAGGTTCCCCACTTCTTCAGCCACCTTTGTCCAGCTTCCTGCACATACAAAGCCTTGATTACACCCCTTTAATGGTCTTTTCTAACAAGAAAAACCCAGGCGACTTTTAACAGAATAATTAATAACGGAGCTTTTAAATTCGAGGCCCGTGTTAATACATCAGAAACCATCCTTTTGAATAGGTTCTCTCTCGTATCTTTCCACGCAAGTGTACACATATATATTTTATGGCTAATAATTTGCCCTCCGTTATCCATCCACTAAATCTTCCCGCCGAAGTATGCCTTTGGAAGGTATTTAATAACAGCTCGACAAGATTAGGAGGAGTCTAACAACCAATCTGAGCTGCCTTTAATGGTAGCCAATCACGTCCTACCATCGGACGTCACCGGCCCTTATAGATTCGTATGTCGATAAAAAAGTGAAATAACAACGGGGATGAAGGGAATTCTATTCTGCGTAATCCGGTTTCGCTCCCATTAACATTTCTTCGACCTTAATCGTTGTCCGGGGAAGGGAAAAATTGCCGATTCGCCATTGTCTGGTTACCGATGATGATTTTAAATACGCCCTTACGGGGTGAATGCATTTTTACCTGACGGTCCCTATTGAATCGTAGTGAGATACTGAGATCTTCAAATTCGGAGGAATTTAAAGAGAAATCTTAATTAGATTGATTCGAATCCTTTTCTCCATGATGACAGACTTTAAATTTCTTTACGTGCAATTATATTTTCCTTTTCATACAACACGCCCGTTCGTGAAAGAAGTCTCTAAGTACATAAATATGCTACTCTTACTTCATCGTTAACCTTTTAAGAAAATATCAACCATTAAATAAATAAAATTAATTTTTTTAGAGTCACAATCTACCCTATCGCGTGCTAGACTGATTATTTATTATTTTATTTACCTATGACCAAACCTTAATAATAAGTGGCCATCTATCTAAGACCAACACCAAATTAAATTACGTCCTCTAACTCAAACTATCACAAATCTATCTCAAACATTGTAATCCAATAATATAGTGCATGACATTGTAATCAAATCCAATTCAATCCAATGCAAATTATACTGTTAATAATTCAAACTGATCCCATAATATATTATGATCACACTCTACAATGTATTCCGAATAGAAATAACAGCTGTACAAAGGAGCACAAAAGGCGGGAGCATAAATATCACTCTCTTTAGAGAATGCCACGGACCGGAATTCATGGACCCCTGAGACCTGGCGTCCCGGCGCTAATTAAGAAGTGGATTCCTTTAAGGTTTGAGAGTAAATTTACGAGGAAAAGTTCGCGAGTGGAGTTCGTGACGGAGAAGAATGCCATCCGTGATCTCGTAGCACGGAGTCTAAGGAGATTGCGTTCTAATCGGCTGAAGAAGAATACGCTCGCGTTGAGGGATCACTAAGGGATGGTGTCCATCGACACCCTATACTCGTTACGCCACGCCTCTCTCTGTGTACCTTAGGGGAACCCGCCCAATGCAGATTCTCCCTCGTGGACGACCATCGAGGAATCTGGTCCCGCACGTTCATGGAGAGACCTCGGTGGGAAAACACATTCCTGAGGGTGGGAATTCGAATTCCCGGACACCGATTAGATGCAAATAGCTTGAAGAGACCGAGAGCACTGTGTGGAGTGTACGGCTTATCTTCCACTTAAGGGAAGAACAATACCGCAACATTGGGGAAAATGTTGGAAATATTTCAGTGCTACAGCCGAGTGAGGAGAGTGAGCTTCGGGACAGGAATCTTAATGAGCGCAACATTTCTTATTTGAGCTAATGATTGCCGAATCGTAAGTAATGAACGAAAAGCTAAAGAAACATTATATCATTTTAATTGTATATTTTACGCGACTACGTACTTCGTAGTAGGCATGATCGGAAATTATATCTTCATCGACAAATTGTTTGAAAATATATGATCTTTATTTGATAATACATCTGTATTAACTGTGTATAATCATCTAAATAAACACTGATTATTTAAGATCACACAAACAATTTTATTTTTTATTTATTATTAATTTTAATCAAACTCTAGTCTCTGATGAGGTATGCCTTCATATAGTCCATGAGTTTTACTTTACTCGCATATCCTAATGCAAGATACAGCTATATGTTAATCAACTATGCAATGCCATGGAAACGGTTCAAGTTTCCATCATCGATCACCAAGATATAAAATGTAATGTAATGTTAACGAGAAAAGAACAAGAAACCTCAATTCAAATGAGAAGAATTTAACTCAGAGATTTTTTCGTAACTGCTAGAAATTAATTTAAATAAAAATCATACCAATTAGAATACATAAATAAATTCCTATTTGTTGCACAACTAAGGAATGCACTTACGGAACGGAATGCACCGCGGGCTGACCGGAAGGGATCGCAGTACATGCTGATGTAACAGCAGCAGAAAGGCAAATTGTATATTCCAAATGACTACGTAAGGGCGGATAGGTAACATCGTAAATAACAGTGCCCTGAAAAATAAACTGTTTTACAACCCTCCAGCTCCATTTAATTGATTATTACGCAAATTATTTTCCGAGAAAGAACTTTTAAGACTACGTACTTCCGGGAGATAAATCGCCGGGTGAAAAACGTATGGATTATTTTTTCATTCCCGTAAAGGAAAACCGTGGCGGGCGGTTCGTAAGATACTCTCTCTCTCTTGCGAGTGGAATGTTTTCCGTCAATCGTGAATGGAAAGGGCAACTGGGGGTCGGCGAAGAAGGGATGAGAACTTTCGAAGTGATCGAGGCTTAAGAATCCTGAACAATGAGCGTCCTTCTACTCATCTACCGCGTTTTATGAAAGGAAATTGCACGGCGGAAGGGTGATGGGCACCTTTCCTCTCCACTGAGAGTGGAACGAAAGGAAATGAGAGAAGACGAGAGACGTGTAATGATTGTTTTTCAGACGGAATACAATTTACGTTAAATGTTGCTCCCTTTTTTTCCCGCCAGGGTTCGCTCCTCCCTTACGCCGCGGATTGTTTTACGAGCGAAATTTGCAGACGAATGGAAATGGCGGTGCGGATGAAATGACAGGCTGGAGGTATTCCAAAGTGCTACATAAACTTAAGATGCTTGCTTCGTAATGTATTGCCGAGTGGAGAAAATGAATTATTGATACATTTTCTTATGAGTGTGTTAAAATTATTGATACACTTTCTTGAATATGTATCGATTTGTTGCGATAATTTTCATTTAAAGTTTACAATAAGGGGTTATTCTAGTAGTGATGAGCTTAGGAACAAATCAATTACATAATAAACTCAAGAATTAAATCTAAGGATCAGTAACGAAGTATCTGAACAAAGACGAATCACTCCGCTAAATTTACATCACAATATTACATACGATGAATATAGTTGTACAATTATTCTAAATTTACGCTTGAAATCTCAATATCTCATCATCCTCTACATTTTTATATCAGAGTAACTCTTTTGATCCCCTAAATCTAACTAAAATTTGAACTATTTACAAATTCACTAGGAAGAATCATCAATCCAACCCCATGTAAAAGAAGATGGGGCATTTAATTGGGAACCCCTGTTTGGATAACCAATTTGACCGTCTGATCCCTCCCTCTTCAGACCACCTTTTTCCTCTAAGAAGAAGAATACTTTCATAGGGACCCCTTTCTTTAATCACGGCAAACAAACTCTTTGGGAATTCCAATTAAAATATACGAAATATATTTAAGAATTTCCTCATCACGAAATTTTCTCATTTCTTTCGAATTATCCATTCGGTCCGAAATCTTTTTCCGCCTTTGAAATAGTGAGTGATGTGTGTAGAATTATTCACGGCGCGGGTTATTATATTCTTTCGAAATTAAATCCTGTTTTGACTCCGAAGCGCTGCACTAATAAGAAAGAACGAAAGCGTGACTACGCAGCTATTTCTATTCCTCTGCGGTAATCTCACTGGAGGCACGCGAAGAGAATTAACGCGAGTTTCCGAAGGAAGACGTTTTTATTTCATTCTGATGAAAGGGAACATGAATTGCGTCTGCATCGGAGAAAAACAAGCGCCAGTTGCATAAAAGGGTAGCTCAAAATGGTAGCGAATAGTTAAAAGAAGATGGGCATGATTGCTTCTTGATGAATGATGAATAATGAATTTGTGGCTGCACCTGTCCCATCTCCTTCCTTAAAAAGTCATAACAAAATCGACTTTGTGGGAAATTAAAAAAAGGGTCAGAGTTGTCTATAACCTTCATTTTTAATGATGAAGATAATTTGAAAATTACTCGTGGAATTACTACAATAGGGTGTTCATGGTATAAAAATCAATGTTTCATTTAGTAATTGGTTTGAACAAACCTATATGATTCAGGTACTTTCGTAATAATATTAACTCTTAAATGGAGAAACTAATAAGTACGTAGTACTGAGAAAGATAAGTAAACTGAAACGTTTCGAAAAACAGCATTGATATATATTGCTTTGCTACTTGTAAGACTGATTTTAGATTCTTTCTCAGTTCAACAAAACGAGATTTTACAAAAAAAGACATTTCGCTTTTCTCTAACAACGTTAAGTCTAAGTCAATATTTCCACATAGAAACGATAAACAAGGGAAAGAAACCATGGAGATTGAGAGCTCCTAAATGGAACGCAGATTAATAAAAGCTATTTAGATCGTTCTCTGCAAAACCTCAGCTGCTCCTGATGCAAAAAAAGCAATTAGCCAACATCCTCTCGATGACTCTGTAGGAAATGACTTCCCGAGCCGGAAATGACCTTTAAAGTACGCGCAAACAAAATCTCGTTGAGAGTGCTAGTCGTTACGAAAATGACACGATCATTCCGTTTGCCTATCAATCATCGGGAAGAACCCGTATCGATACATCTCACTCCATATTTGTTTTCTTTTAAGGAATTGGGAACGGACAGTAACTTGAGCATCTGATCGCATCACTTTTTTGCCCATCAATATGAGACCACTCCCAGCGCGTTAGCTTATCCTCCGCTCTTATCCAGTAGACTAATAAAGTCACTGAATGAAAATGTACAACGACAACTTTAAGGTAGATTTACGCTTTCTTTTTAAAAGAGAAATATTAAGGCGAGGTTTCTTTCGGAACTATTTTATGGGTACGACTTTTAACTATGACGAATTTAATTTTCATGAACTTTAAAAAGATGAAAATGAGGCTAGATTTCCATGAAACTAGACGAGAATAAAAACTCTTCTGAAGTCTAGATGTTCCAGTTCTAAACTCTTCTGAATCTCCCATTAGCTCTGGTTTATTCCTATCTTAGTTGTATTGACATATCAAAGTTCCTAGATAAGAATACGCTTTTATAACCCATTTCTCATTCCTAGCTTTGATAATCAGTATACTTGATATGGACAAAAACATCGTTCACCACAATTAATGGTTATTTTTACACATATGTTCCATTGAATCGAGGGCAATCAATCCAGATATTCATCCAGCCCTATGACGTCAACCAACCAGTCTGCTCTAACCACTATCCTAGTTCACTAAATCCCTTAAATATTGCCATCCTATAATCCATTGACCGTTCTTAATTAATTCCAAAACCTCTGGTAACAAAATCCATGCTGGGTACTGCTGAAAAAACAATCCACTCAAAGAGAGCAAATCCGCGCAACAGGTATTTTTCCGGACGTCCACGCGTGCGCCCTCGGAAGGCCTCTGGAGGGACGTTGCTCATCCGTGGGAGGGCCTGCGTCACTCTTCGTCATGGAGCCGAGGAATGCGCTGGGGGCGGAGTTCCTCCCATCATAGACCCTCGTCTGGTATTCCGCCAGCAGCGGTTAACAGGACGGGGCGAAATAAGGAGACGGTCGCTAATGAATATTCATTCCATCGCGGGCGATCCTCATTCGGGGGTTATAGAGGGGGACGTCCCTACGGTTCAATCTCTCCCCACCGATACTTTTTTCAAAAAATTTCCCCGGAACGGTTCGAATAACCTTTAATAATTTACTGACGAGGCAATCGCTAGCTCCTGAGCATTTTTACGATGTTCTACGGCTGGAAGATTCCGAGTGGAGATACGGGCGTTCCTTCGTGGAGGTTTTTTGCGGCTGAATTTCGCGCCTCGACAGGAAACGTCTTCGTGTTTATATTCATGAAAGAAAATGAAATCTGTTATTACGGGCGGAATCTGGAGCGTTTCGTGCCGAATATAATTTTACTGTCTCGGCACTTCCTGCCCGCCTGATTGCTCGACGTGACAAATTAGCGGAAAAGGGAAATGTTTTCATCCACGGAGATTTCGCTCTCCTTGTCCAAATGACTGTCATTTGCTTTTCGCGTTAAAAATGCTAGATAGGTATCGCCATAGAGAGAGAGAGAGGGAATGTGTAAACACGTTTTGATTCGCAGTGCGCAGTTAAGGATCTTATCGACTTGGAACGGAAACAATCGGTGCGTTTCAATCGTAGACGAGGAGCTGTCCTTAGCTGTCTGTTTGAAAAGATTATTGGCTTAATTCCTTGTATCTAAAAGGATTGAGATGGTTGATATAGAAATACAATGAGCAAAATTGTGTGTCGACGTTTTTATAATTTACGTTTAAACTGATGCGATATATTAGGAGGTAACAATTCCTAATACGAGACTGAATTGTAAATCCTAGAACTATATGGAACGTAAAATATTTACGCAGATAAGTTTTTGTACTATCTACTTCTCAAATTCAAAATCAGTATATACACAAATAAATCGATTCTGAAGTACAATAACCACTCACTATTCAGTAATAAGTAATTGCTATTCAATAGAACAAATTTAGATGTTTACCAGAAGATCCATCATTCACTATTGATACGCATTAATATAAAAACTAAGTATCTTATAACTATCAATAAATTTTGATATAAAAATCCTTATACAGACTCCTGAATCACAGCACTTAGTGTTTTATTAAGACATGGGAAGATAAAAAACTGGAAGCGAATTAGATTCCATTCATGTTTACCATCGCGCCTAATGCAAGAGTTAAGTCTCGATAAATCCAACGCACTTAACGATAAGAACGATTTATATATGAGAAAACAATGCAGCAGTGAAACAGACAAGCAAACTCCATACGTTATTGCATGCTCAACGAAGCGGAAAGCTTCGAAAAAAATACACGTGAAAACAAGGGCACCTCTTCTTCCATTCCACTCTTTAACGCGCACCAAACGTAATTGAGGACTGCTTCCGAGAAAACGGAAACACACCGATTGAGCAAGGGATAAACAACACTGCGGGCATACATAAAAATTAATCCCCCAGAAGCCCCCTCATTTACAAGGACGGAGGGATTCCAGAAATCGGTACACTTGTCTGATTCAGCATCCGCGAGAGCGATGATGTTTTTCCTACGTTGTAATGGAAATTAATGAGAAACTCCGTCTCGGGGAAGGAAAGGGTAAGACGGATTATCGGTAGGAAGTTGTTTAGCGGTATTAGAGGACGTTGGTTAGAGACCGAGGACGGGGGTTTTGAGCTGAGATTAATAGGGAGACGAGATCTGCTGCATTAGCTCCTTTTATTCCTCTACTCAACCTACGACTCCTGCGTCCTTAATTCCCTTGATGAGGTTTCGCGTACTGGCGAAGCACCTCCGTGGGAACGGCCGATGCGCCTCTGCAGACGCCTCCGGGAGCCTTGGATATCGGGGTCACATTGTCGCCTTGAGGGACCCCGACGATGGGTGAGGTTTTCGACGCACGCGTGTGTTAATGCCGTGCATCATAGCGAAGAAGTGAGCGGAACATTCGTTTCATGCACGTCTCACGCGGATTACTTAATTCCCCTTGCCTATCATTAGTCGATATCGCTGGCTAATTGAGGGGATTTATGGGCAGAAAAATCCCCGCTACATTCGTCTTTATTTGATTTAATGAGGAATTAGCTATCGCTTAAGGATTTACAAATTGGCGTTTTCCATTAGTGTTTTTTTCGACGTACTGCTTTTACTCGGCGTGTCGAATTAGTTAACATCTTTGGGGGTTGACGCAACCTCGTGCGTATGACCCATTCAAGTTTTTGCTGTGGCAGAACGGAGTAAGGAAACCTCAATTGGAATTGATGTCTAACCGACTACTTGCGTAGTATTTCACAAGGATACAGCGAAAGAAAGTCAGAGAGCTAAATGGAATAAGTTGTGAAAAATCTTGCTATATATATTTCATAATCAATCATGTCTATATTTTGCTAATAAAGTCTTATCGAAATTAAAGCTACATATAAAAACGTCTAGCAAAACAAATCTTTTGGACTTGGACATAAATTTTGGTGTCAGACTTTGAAAGATAAGCTCTAGCAAATAATAAATGTTCAAATGATGACGACTAACTTATAAAAATACCTAAGGGTGCTAATTTTTTAAATTTAGACAATTTATACACTCCTTGAAATTATAATCTACTGGTACTACAATGTAGAAATTTGCAGAGCATACTTATACGTAATGGTCGATAGAAAATTTATTGAATCATGGAAGCGATGCAAATGAATATTTTTTTTGCAAATAATTATCAAAGTACATCAAAATACTTGAATGAATTAATATTTTATTCGAGGTTTTCAATTGATATATTAATAAGTACGCAGTTATTGGGTGATGATAAAAATTCTGAAACTTAGGCTGCTAGGATCTAGGTTTTCCATTCCATTTTTGGTTTAGAAATACCTCTAATATATAAAAACAGTCCAAAGAATATCTTTAAAAAGGGTCCCTAGAGTAGAATAAAATAATAATTGGAGTTCTTCACCTAATTCAACTCATAAATAGGCATTTCCTTACTTGAAAATACATGTATGAATCTTAAAAATTACAAAATCCCTAGTTGGAAGACCTGATTACCTTAAGCGGAAAGGACTTCTAGAAATGAGAAAGGTAGATCGCAGATGTACAGTTGAAATTGGATGTTAGTGGAAATCAATATAATTTTCCCGCTTTGGCATAATTGCAGACACGTCTCCCGCAATATCCACAGCAAATGTGAACAAATTATCCCGGTAAACTGTTAAATCATCCCTCCTGTTTCAAAACCTTCTGGGAAGGAGTCTAAGAACATATGTCTCTAAGATGCCAATATGCAAATTGAATCTCGGGGAGGACAGCGGTCTGGATGTGCGTTAAGTAGGTCTGCAGGGAGGAGATCTCTTGGAGGGTGGTCAACGACCCGGGGATGGCTTTAACAAGCTCTCTTCTATCTCCGCTCGCTTTATCTCTTTTTATTTTTCGTCGATGCTAATGCGCCCGCGGAACTTTCCCCGGAGACGAATGTATCGTAGTCTGGATGTGAGCCGGAGATGACCACCGTGTCCACCCGGTCTCATTCCAATGGCTTTTTACATTCTTACGTATTATTTCGTCAAGGTGTACGATGTTAAAAGTCGAATTCAGTTGAAAAAATTTGTTAGCAATCAAGAAAAAAAGTATGAGCAACATATCATTCGATATGCCACTAATACTAATCGTACTAACTAATGTATTATCTAGAAATGATCGTCTCCAGAAAAATTAAAAATTATTGAAGTTAATGCACGAATATTATTTATATTTTACAGTACTACCTATTAGTTTTTCATCATTTGAAGATAATATTTATCAAAACTTAAATGATTATGTGAAGTAAATCTTGTGAATTAATAAAAATCCCGTTTAGATTACATTTTTCTGAATATTGACGATGTACTCTCCTTCGATATTTATTCCGATTAATAATTATGAAATGAAAACCATATAAAGAAGAACTCTGCGATGTAAGATGTTCACTAAACCATATGATGAGTTTATGAAACACCGATATATTCTTTGATCTCTTAGAATGAATGATTTCATACTACTGAACATCATTAAATTACATTCCGGTTTGATCTAAAGTTTAGATAATTTTGAGACATTACTAATTAGCAAATTATCGAAAAATATTTCACTATAATCTTATAAAACACCAATACTTATTAGAAGGTGTTTCTAAGGAAGCTTCCCCATTAAAATTTCCCCCTAAAAATCTGATAAACGAAAGGGCGTTTTCCTTCAACGAAATACGACCACGATAAACAACCGAGCAGTCTCGCTTACCTAAAACAAATCGGTAGCCGGGACAACGAAAAAATAATAATGGCGAGTTAAATCAGTAGAGCTGACTATGCTGCGAACTTCCCTCCTTTACAGATGAGGAAATGGGAGAAAATCAATTAGGTCGTGGGTCGGCCACGCCTCTCAGTCGAAAACAATCAGAGGCCGAAATGAGCATTCTGGGATGGATGCTCGTGAGCCGAGTCCGTTAAACAATTTACGATGCCCTCGAAGACCGATTCCGTTTTACCCTCCGAACACTTTTCCTCCGTCGGACTGATATATACCATGACAAAGGGACGACTTTCGCTTTTAGATCTATTGCTATGGCGTACCACCGATGATTTAAATGTTTCGCTTCCACGAGACGAGCGATCCACTAGTAAACAACGGAGGTTGACAAATCGCATTCGAACGCACGCGAACGAACTGCAGAGCCGATTTTTCCGACGCGCAGCTGGTTTGAAATCCGAACGCGTTAATCTGTTATTCTCTGGCTGAAAGTGTCGCCGTAAAACAACGGACGATGGACATGCGTCGTGTGTGGTTTGCTGGGGTGTTTACCGGTATCGTATTTTCTGTATCGGTCAGAAATCATCACGCACGCATGAGAAACTAGGCGAATAAGAGTTTTAACTCGCGAGATTTTATTTCTTTGGATCTCGTTGATGCTAAATGCGAACAATTATGTAATTGCAAATGACTTGAAAGAAAAGATTCATGAATAGAATTTCATTCATAGACGTATGATAAGAAAAAAAAATATAGATATATTTCCATAGAATAAAATATGAACGTTTAGCATTCATAAATTCATACTTATGGGCAAAATAGTTAAACATACGTAATAATAATTGAAGAAAACGCAATAATAATCAAAGATGAACATCATTACCTAAGGTTTAGATCGTAAATACACATATTGTTTATAAAATCGTTGAATTCTTCGGAAACACGCTAATTCCGATCATATACCATACTATACCGAATCGACAATTTAATATCCAAGCAACGAAACGTCATTGTTGCACTTCGAGATGAGGAGAACTTCAGAGAAGAAGAATGAAAGAACGATAGATAAGGAGGAAAGACGACAGAAAAGACGAATTAAATAAAAAAATTGTAAGAACCTCTTGGCTCACCAGTGACGCGGCATCCTCATCGCTCCTGTAGCTGTGGTCGCTGCTCACCTGGTGAGGGTCGTCTGCAGACGAGGACAGGGGTCCTCCGCCACCGTGGTGGTGGTGGTGCAGGACCAGAGGGTCGTTGGGGTCCAAGCCTCCTGCACCAGCGGCACCAGGCAGGAGACGAAGACCGCCTCCGGCACCCGCACCGCCTCCTCCGCCCCCGAGGTAGTCAGAACGGCGGTGGTGGTGGTGGTTGGAAGATTCGTAAGGGAAAGCGGCTGCGGTCGCAGGGTGCATGTTGGCCTGCGAAAGGAGAGAAATCAGAGTGAGTGATGAGCGGTGATTAAGCAGAAGATTCATCTACGGCTAACTATGTTTACGTTTACATATATTATTAGGAAAGGTATTAATTATATCGAATCTTATTCAAATAAATTCTAAACCGTATCCTCTGAGTCTTTCATAGTCATCAGAGTTGATTCGTCCCATTCATTATAACACTATTCGAAATTATTAATATTTATATTACATTTAATAGAGAACTATACAGTATGTGTATATGATAAATATATATCATAATACGAAATTATGATGTGATCAAACATCAAAGTATATCAAAGGTGACAATCGAAATGAATTCGCTTGACTGCATATTACATTTAGATTGTACTGAATACGCAATAATAAAGGAGAAGTGGATGGTCGATTTTTATATTTAAAGGGAAACGTTGGCAATAGAGAAAGAATATTCCGATATATTTTGTGCTAGTAGCATTTCATATCTTCGTATAAATAATAGGTATGTGCGGTCTTCTACTAGAAAGCAACAATAGATTAATTTCTTGGGTTTTATTGAGAGTAAAATTGTTAATCAGAAATATTTTCTTGCTACATATAGACTCACTTTTGATTCTCCAAATATTATTTTTAACTTTTATTGAACCTTAGTATACGCGATTTATTTTACGACAGACATAAATAACTCCAAGGCCCAATCCATCGCTACCACACTCAGACGCAAAACTTCGACAGAATATTTCCCAATCGCATATTGGGCGGCTGCAGTCTGCATACTAAGTTCCGCGGTGCAGTCCGCATGCACGCAATCATAGGATATAACCAAAGTTTTTAGCGTTGTTCTCAGCTCCGCCGATAACCATTCTTTATTTACGACCCGATATTGACTCTCGCGGCAATTCCCTCAGTCGTAAACTACTCCTTCTTTGCCGAACCAAAAACTTCCATTCGGCCGAATCGACAACGCTACGAACGAGTTTAATATTACGGAGGAGCCTTCTCTTGGAACCGAGGAAATAATAATAATTCGGGGCGGATTATAATATCCGAAAGGTTCGATAGCGTAAATAACTCGCATTTTTCTCTCGGAATGTCGGCCGCTTCCATTAGCTCCTCTCGCGGATTGGAGAAGCGAGGCAGACGAAAAAAATCTCCGGGAGAAAGGGATACGAAACGGTGGTATGTGTTAGATATGGGAGGTTGTCGGCGGAGAGTGGAATTGGACTGGGTTTAACGGGGGAGGGGATATCGCAGAAAGGGTACAGCATCCGTGGGGGTGGAGTGGTAGGGAGGATTCAAAAGCCAATAATGAAGCTGAGAGGGCATTGAAGATATGTTCGAATCCTCTTTCAACCCCATTCTGTATCCTCTCCCTCCCGACAAACCCCCTCGCCCTACGAAGCAACTTGACCCCCTTATCCGAAACCCATTCTCGGCTGCAGAACCCATATAAAAAACAGCACCCTACCCTAGTTCTTTCGCTAAAATTCCCTCCCTCGTGACGCTTCCTTCCTTTTTGCAGTTCACAATACCGAAAAGCATTCTCGCGGAGTGGTGGTTATAGGACTTCCACTGTATTGCGATCTCTCCTTGGCCAGACTCGATGAAACTCTTTCCCCTCCGAGAAACAAATATTACGCTTTAAAGCGGATCGTGATGAGAAGAAACCGCTTTTTAAAGGGGGATTATCCTAACCGAGGCACTTGCCGGAGGGAAAAGTGGATGCTTGACCTTATGAGGCATTCGAACATCAGCTGTCGGTCCTATTCTGAAATTTTATTTATTAAGATATTCCGAATCGATGACGTTTCTTTTGGGGAAGCTTTAAAGTTTTATTCTCTTAGCAATATACCACCTCAGAATTGAAGCGTACGACACGTAATGGGCTTATGTTAAGTGTACATACATAATATACTATTATATCGTCGTATTTCATTCGTAGTTATTTTATCCTTTTAAATTATTGTTCTATTAAAATTAGAGTGAATTAAGAAAAAGTATTAATAAATAATTATATAAGTTCGAGTATTAGTTTTTTGTTACGCTAAGATCCAAATATCATTCAAAAGTTACCTATTAATAAGGTAAAAATAAAGAAGTATATACGAAAAGAATTTACGATAGATACATGAATTAAGCTTATCTCCCAACATACCTATCAGTCTTGAGCATAAAACAAAAGATTAAATATATATTCTATCAGGAGGAACTTTACGAAGATCAAAAAGAAATTACGTGATAATATCCTTAGATATAATACTGACTCTTTCAGTGCTTCAAGTAAACAGATATCCTTTATCTTATGCACCGATGAATTGGGATCGACAAGACAGTTATAAGATTCCATCTCCGCGGATCCAAACCAATCGGTCCCAATCGGAAATTGTCTCCTTCCTCGATTAAAATAAATTTCCTTCCACAAACGAGAGAAATCGCACGGAAACTTGGTAAAATAACAGCTTCATATCGGGACGAATCGAGGTGACTCGTATATCCTATCAAAAAAGAACCTCTTTTTTTTGACGTGCACATCGATGATTTCTTTCAATCAAAACGGCTCCTTCAATCTGTCACATCACTTCCTCCGCTTCTTTTTTTCCCATCATCTTTACCCTCTCGAACTCATTCAACTGTTTCTCTTCGGGATCTCTTTCCTGTCCGAGAGGAAAAGTAATTTAGGGATTTAATGAGCAACTTGAAGAATCTCTGGATTGTGCTGGGGAACTGAATGGAGCCGAAAAAGATAAACCGAGAAGAGATGTTTCAGGAATGGAGAATTAAGAGGGAGAGATATTATATATGTGCGCAGCATTGATTTGAGGAATGGTCGAAGAAGAGAGAGCAAAATATTTCAGGGATAGATTATAATAAACGTTAAAGCTCTTCGTACAAACTCAGAGCTATAAATAGGATGTTTCCCTAGGCAAATTTCGATCTAGAGATCAAATTAAAACTATATTACGTGCTTTGATAGATATTCATAGTTTATGAAGCATGGGCACTCATCTTTTATTATTTATAAGAGTTTATTTATATAGTTTTTACTAAAACCTCCATTACGATTCATAATGTCTTCCGCTATTGCAACAATTTTGATCGTTAAATACATTTAATCTACCGATTAAATTTAACATATTTTTGAAAAGGGTCTACAAATCTCTAGACATTTCAGGTGATATTATAAGTATTGTGATATCTTCATGATAGTTGTTCATAGTTATTATATCAATACTCGTAAATTAATCTCATGTTGTGTATTAAATCTTGTCTGCATACAAAAACAGTGTACTTTATAGGACGACACTGACATAATATCATACTCTATATTCTATACGCAATATATAATATCTTAGACATAACTTAAATCCTCAATTTCAAGTTTACACTAATTATAGCGAATCACTGACATAAATAAGGGTTTACTTTGGCAGATATATAAGAGAATCCACCTTTTTAAAAGCCTTACTATAACATACGACATAATTCCTTCTATATAACGCATTATCGCCATATTCAGGCAACTCTAAATTGATGACGCATTATCCTAAAGGAAAACATCATTATGGGGTGAATCGAAGTAAAAAGAAATGAAATGGACGCGGAATTAAAAGTGCTCGGTTGGAAATAACGGAATCGTGGAGCAAGAAATGCGAGAACGGTTTGTGGACTCAGTCTCTCCCACCGAAGCATGTGATTTTCTCCATATTTATAGATAGAATACGGTAAAGGATGAGCGGCAGATTGGAGATAACTCGGTAGGGAAGTCAAACGAGAAAAATCCAATAAACGAGACCGCAGTAAAAGAAAGCTATTCGACCGTTCTGGCTATGAAAAACTGCGAGGTAAAAAAACTGGAAATTCCATCTGCGCCTAGGGAAAAAAACACTCGTCGAGTTAAGAACCGTGAGATGAGTCTCAATGGAAACTATTAGAAGATATAATTAAGGATAAAAAGCCGTGAAATGGTACAACGAACGTTACGACTGAACGCAATGGGATGCTTACACTTCGAATTCATTCTTTCCAGATCGTTAATTTCGGAAGGATATCGGCGCATTACATAACAGAGGATTCCGTCTTGTTTATCCTATTATAGTAAATAATGTCAGCATAAGAGGTTCGCATTTTTACCGCTATAAGAAACGTAACTTTACCTCAAAAACCTTTTCTCCCTCTATTTCACTGCAATGAGTTTGCCGACCCGATTGGAATATCAGTGTCTAACGGTAATCTTGGATATATAGAGTCATTGAATGCCTTCAATGCACCCATTGCTTATAGAAACTAGCCTCTACGTTGCCATGAAAAAGTAACATAGTATAAACATCCTCTTGTACGCGGAAGCATATTTTCTTTCTACCAGCAGTTAAGCAGAAATGTCGAGTTGAACAGAAAAGTACGCATTTTAGAAAAACCATCGTGTTTCTTGATGCTCACGGTGTACATGTATATTCCTCATATTTTAATTCTCATAGCTTTTAATATAACAGGACATATGGAAAGCAATCCTTCTTGAGTTCGTTTATTATTTCGTCAACTTAATTCCTTTTTTATTGCGTATTATCGTTCAACGATCACGCTAATCTTTACGCTACATATTCCTTTAACTAATCTACGCGCGCATTACGTATTTATTTATCTTCTCAGTTGATAGGGCGACGCTTATTAGAAACGGAAAGAAATCCACGCAAAAGAAAGCAACCGAACGCAAACAAGAGAGAGGTTCCGCCAGGAAGCGTTAAGTGCGTTAAATAAAAAACCCAACGGGCGTTTCGTTAACCGCAAACACTGATGATTTATTTCCGTCCCGCCAATACCATCGTAAGTCGAGGCCGAAAACTCTAAAGACAAACAGTGTCGCGCGGCGATAATTCGGATGCTCCTCGAAGCAAAAGAGGAACGGACAATCGATAGGAACTCTTTCGCGGTGTCCGCACACGATCCGCCTCGAGGCTATGGACATCTTCGCCGAAACGGGAAAGGAAGGCCTCTGGGAAGAGGGACGCTCATGAATGAAAGAAGCAGGAGGATCGGAAGAGGTAGAAAGAAAGAGGAATGTGTCTGCTCGCCACTTAACAGCTTCCCTTAACGAGAAGTAATTGATGTTTTTCCCTGCAGCACTCGCATCCAGCTGGGAGCTTGTCCCACCCATCGGCTTGATTCGAACGCCAGTGGCTCCGCCGCGGAGGAACTTTATGGGGAGGTTTCTGCATTAGGGGCTATGAACAATGCGATGTTTATGAATCTCTGCGTGAGGATTTGACGCGTCCGGTAGCGGTAGTTCGCGAGTGAAGTCTCCCGCGTTGGCGCCGGAGAAACGGCTATTCTGAGGCGTCTGCGATCCACGACGGCGGAGTCTTATTCTGAGGGTTGATCGTCCGTCCGTGGGATGAGCTATTCGACTTCAATGGCGTAATTAGAGGAAGAATGGACGCGAAATGGGGGAGATCGAAGGACTGAACGATAAAATGATCGTCGATGTGGCCATGAAGACGTTCTCAGAGAGAGAGTCTTCCGCTCTTGTGACGATAACGAATGATCAAAAATATGTCTGGAGAAGACCGATCGATGAGTGTTTCCCATATTGCTCGTGGAAGCTCTACATTGATGAGTCGCTTCCATTTCTTTCGGTTCTACAAGTACTTCCATATGGCTGTCGCCAAAAGTAATTAGATGTAAGGAAGTGCATTTATTAGGAATACTTAGACTACATTAATTTATGATGCTACTTGAAATAGTAACTTTTCAAGAGAGGATTAAGATTATTAAGTGCCTCAAGAGAGTAGAACTTTTAACATTATTTTCCCTTAGCTCAAGTAATATTCTCGGAAAGAATTGTTAAGTATTGGTCATCTGTTAGAACATCAGTCAGGATGTATTTGGAAAATATATTCTTATAAGTTAACAGTTAATAAACATCTTAAGATAAGTTAGGAGAATTAGTATTTATCGAAGTGAGTTGCGGTAAAATATTGTTGATATTATGCCTATTTATCCTATTTTCATTGTTGAAACTACACTACAACTGATAAATTTGTACCCTTAATTTAATTTAACTAATACTTAAATTTGAAACATTTAGTGCAACACAAAAGAGAGTGAACATGAATAATAATTTTAACGGGCAAATAACCATTAATTTAGTGCCATGTAACGTAAGAATTCACACAGATAATGGAACAAACAGTGAGGAATCTTATCACGAAACGACTACGACGACCAAACTAATCGAATTGTCATCAGGATGGTACAGACCTCCAAAAGCTCAAGTACGGATCTTCCACGTGAAAGCTCGTATATTTGTCAACAGACCTGATACCAACTACCGCTTATTCATCACCGAGGGCTCTCTGTCCAGCTCCCTTAGGACCTCTCACTTTCACCCATCCAACCCGCTTTCCGTCTCCTACATCCCCATTTAGTACAGTCCCCTTCGAGAGAGTCACCGAGTCCTTTGGCTTAACTTTCCAGGCCCCCACTCACGCATTCATGCGCGAGAAGTGGGCGTGGGGTTGGAAAAACTTCCCTTTACCGACATCTCTTCCGCGCTCCCCGGAGGGGGGGATCTGCGGGAGGGAATACTCCCCTACATCCATTGATCTCTTATCTTGCTCCATCGGAAGCATCGGTGGGACAGGCCGAGGCTATTCCCCGCACTGGTTCTTCGGAAGAAAGTGGATTCCACTTCACGCACCTGCCATTCTTCGCTGCAAACTAAGCCGCTTCTGCAGCAATCGGTAAATATTCGTTCCCTGGGATTTGAACCGAAGAAAGATACCTCGCTTTTTAGGAGACGATCCTGTACTCTCCCACGCTTGACCCAAAGGACTACTCGAGAGGATGTTTCCAGGTTGTAGATCAAAAAGATATGCGATTTATTTACGGACGAACTCCGAAGGAAGCTAATCGTATTAGGCTGAAAATTATCTAAACACAAAACAGACTTCCTTGTTCCATAGTACGTAATCTACAGGTGCACTTAAATAACCCATAAAAAGATAACATCGATGTACAAGAATAAGAGAGCGTAAATACTATATCTCATAAATTCCTCATTGTCGGAAAGGAGTCGCAGCTTGAATGGCCATCGAAAAGGGCGTGGCGTCAAACAGCCCTACGGAAAGAAAGGCAATTCATGAATCGAGGTGGGAAACAGATGAAAAAAGGTGCCGAGAAGAGCTAATAAAGAGACGGGAGGGTGGAAACGAGAGCAGGGGTGGATTATGGTGGTCTACCCATATCCGTTCTTTTCGACATTTCGGTGTTTTTCCCATTCACAAGAAATCTGGGCCGAGAATAGGACCCTGGGGAACCCGTGTCCTTTTTCCCCCGTCTCCTCTCAATCGCTTTCACTTCGTCGATTCAAATGGAAACGGTCGCGATTTGTCCAACGACGTTTCCTATTCTTCCTTGGACGTGTTTCCGTTTAAGTTGCAGTGAATTTCGAACTCACAATTGAATTTCTATCTATTCCTACCATCTCCGGTAATTCTTGAGAGAGAAGAGAGAGTACTTCTCTCGCTGGCGGAACTTTTCCCGTTCTTTGGGATGTCGACGTTTATTTTCTTGAAAACGTGCTCTCCGGAAATTTAAATTACCTGTGACTACCATTGGACCTGCAAATTGCAGAGAAAAAGCAAGAGGAGAAGAAGAATTTTTTCCGGCATTAACGCGCCGCATCGCCGTTAAATCCGGTGCCCTTTCCATTTCGCAAATCTCTGTTCCCTTCTTTCCCCTATTTATTATCCTTTTATATATCCGCGAGTGCGTGGAAAGTGTCAAGCCGAGAGAGTCCTAACCCATTTCCAACTCCTCTCGCGTCCACTCCCACTTGGCCGAAACGGCGCCTCCCCTATACCAGTGCACTGCCTCCTGCGTATCGTTTCTAAACGTTCGTAAGAAGGCGGAGATGCACCCTCCTCTGCTCTGGTTTGCATTCCTCCATCCCTCTAGAACCCCTTCCAACCCGTCCTTCTTTTTCCCGAAGTCTTTTTTACGACCAGCTTAGAGTCGTACATCCTCTTCCCCTTCTGGATACCACCTCAACCTATTCGCTAACCGATTCAACCTTCGTTCCCCATCCCCCTCGATCCGCTATCGAGATCATCCCCCTTGCGTACCCGCACCTCTCTAAGGAATCCCTATACAAAATGATTCCATCTTATGCCTGCTCACAATCAACGACCCTCTTTCCAAAGGGGAGATTCACTTCCTTCTCAACTAATAAACGGGGCTGAAAAATGGCAATACCGTTCGATTATCCGTTTTTGGGATTCCCTCGCTCTGCTTTCTTGATTTTTACCCACCCTATTGCGGGGAACAAGACATAAATTGGTCGATTAAAAGCGAACACGAGGAGATGTGTTTGCTGCGGAATTTACGCGGGGAAAAACTCCGTATCTGCCTTAGAGTATCGTCGGCTGCGCTGTTTTCTACGGATTTTTCGATCCGAGTAGGGCAATAAATTACTTCCTTTTAAAATGAGTCTGTTTCTCTCTATTCAGCTGGTCGTTGGAAACGGATAATATGCATTTCAGTATTTGCATGTTCATTGATATGGTTTATATGTGATTTCCGCATGATAATTTTCTGTATATCTTAAATATTTATGCATTGGTGCTTTCAAGAAACACTATTATGAATTAAATATTACAGGATGTTTGTGAACTTTATATTACTTCCTGTACTGAAAATGTTCGATAGGAGAAATAAAACGAAACAATTAATTAATGAAGAACTGACAGAGGGGCAATCAATAGGAGGATTTTTATTCTAATCTTTAATTTATGTATTCCTACTGATCCTTAACATCTTCCGCAGCATTCCCTTTTCATGTAAATCCACCTCTCTAAAAGTCTTAGCAATTCATTAAAGGGATTTTCCATCAAAAGGGAAACGTATTTTACCGACAATAAAATGATTCCAGAAGTTTTTTATGAGTGCATGTAGATGCATTGTTATGTGCAATACCAAAGGATTTGAGATTATACTTATGCAATTCTCATCCACAAATATCTATTATGATATGGTCTTTAAGTAGGAATTATTTAAGAATGTAGTTGAAATTTTATAAAATCCCAACAATTTTAATGAAAAAAATCTTTAAATAATGATTCATAGAAAAATTGTCTTTTATAGAAGTCCATGTCAAATTGAGTGTCGAGACCTTTTTCATTACAAAAACATCGCTCTACAATTAAAATCAGAAATCATTCAGATATTAAATTTACTTTAAGGTATGAAGTAGTTTGATCATCCACATATCTTCTCCTAAGCAATGCCAAGAATGCACGATAAACAAAAGAGTATCCAGAACATTTTTGCCTCCTGAACCTCTTAGTATGAATAAGTAATCCCTAAAGCTTTCCATAATGGTTGCACCCAACACCCACTCGCCTCTTCCAGAGGACTTCCCGAATGCGAGGGAAATGCGAGCGGGTAACGCAAGGCAGCGGTTCGCGTCGGATCGCGGCGGAGAGAGCGTCGATCTCCGCCGAGTCGAAGCCGACAAAAGGCCCGACGAGTGATCGAATGACGCCCTACGGGAGTGAGGCGGCAAAGTGGCCCTTTGATGCTGTCCTGCGGGATTCGGAAGGCGCGGAGATGGGGGAGTAGACGCCCGGTCACTTGGAATTGAGGGACGAGAAGGAAGGCGGAACAGAACTGGCACCTTGCGGGACACCTCGCGGCCGGTTGCAGGAAGAAGTTGTTGGTGTCTCGATACTCGAGTTGGGAGTAAAAACATTAATTTTCCAGGGATGTCGGGGAAAAGAGATCTCAATTGTGTAACGATCGCGTGCCTGAGGGCATCAGGGCGTTCAAATTCAACTCAGACATTCTTAGATATTTTAATTCCTACCTGTAGGAGATTGGGTATCTATATATCACACCATGGGCGCGCGTATTGTCCATTTATTAGCCTTCCACTTAAAATACAATGACTTACTCTTACAGCTATATGAATACCAGGAAAAGTCTGAAGAGATTTTAGCGTTCGGTTTTAGAGTTCTGAGATGACCCTAAGGGGAACTGAGAATGACTAAGTGGTATTTCTTATTTTCTTTCTGCATTCTTCGCCTCTATTTCGAGCTGCTTGTAAATGTTTCACACAAGAAAGTGCTTCATCATTTATGTCATCGCTTTTCGAGATATCAATCATTATGAGCAACTGTACGTAATCCAAACAAGAATTATGCTTAAAATTATTTGCGGTCTATTAGGCTTTCTCTACATTAATCACGGTTAATGCATGGAAAGATTGTTTGATTAATGACAGAATTATTCCCTGATAAAATGCTTTTAAATGGGTGAAATAAATGGAGGTGAACTTACTGCAAAATCTAATGAAAGACAATGAATATCTACCCTTAAGTACACAATCTTTGAGGCGAGTGTAGTAGCTAGTGAATGAAAACTTATTTCGCCGGGAGTGTATTAAAGAATTATGAATAAGTCCTTCTATCTAATCAAGTCAACCATTTTGACGAAAACTGTGTTTCTACGAGAAGAAAGTAATATTATTTCACTAACCTATTAATGTGATGATTCTTAATGATATTTTTTCGAATGGCTAACTTTTTTAAGCTCTCATCCAATATGAAGAGTGAGGTGAAAAAAGACAGAAATTAACTGAAACTATGGTTAGGGCCCATTAAAGGGGTAATACTACACTGCATAACCTACTTGAAAGCATTTAACCATTAAACTTTTATGGCTCCTTCGCACAAGAGATAATTTTGGAAAGCGGTCTGAATCAAAAGAAGGATTGGAACTCGTTCGAGGAACTTTTTTCTTGCGAATATTTTCCGAGGAATTGAAGTGATCAAAATAAAAACTATACGTCCGGAAATAAAACGCAATTGGTTTTATGACTGCCGAAATTTCTTAAGCAGAAGATTAAAGGATGGCATCTCCAAAGTAAGATGTTTTTCTGAATGGTTTCAATGGAAGACATCAAGACTTACAACTTTTTACCTGTAACTTGAGAATTGAAAGCCGGTTTTGCAACAATCGGTTTTAAACGAAGCGGAAAAATGCGTAATCTCAAATATAAACATGTGCGGTTTATGAAGATAATGCTATATAAAATGTAGGCTTTTATGATCTAATGAAAATAAATATATGCCTATCATAAACATGTTTAATATTCCTAAATTTTCTTTAGCTTGAGGAAATTAAAAAAAAGACAATGAATATTTATTCTGTATTTATTCATTAAGCCTTCATCAATGACCATAAAAATATAACTTTTCACGCGTTTCTAACATTAATTCGATTTCTCCAGAATAATTAAGAGGTAAATACAACTGTGAAACTACTCATTAACGACTCTTCGTCTTCATCCTTTTCCAAAGCTTTCACAAAGTCTTTTACAAAGTTTTTGCTTATTTTATTTAGAAATATATTTTATTCAACAAGAATCACATCACCTAAATGAGTGAAATATAACATATTTTTAAGCATGTATCGTGATATATCTTTCTGAAAATTCAACTTAATCAGACCTTTCGTTAAATGTTGAATTTCACTAATATCTCATTGAGGTTTTACAAACCACTATCATACTTTAATATGGGACAAGTATAACATTCCTCATGAAGAATAATAATATTTCTCGATTCGCAATTGAAGGAAACATAAATTATATTTTCATAATATTATCGAATTATAATTAGTATTATTTGTGTTTCCCTTATCATAAGTTATGGTTAGATGCTGAAGACATTTAGTCGGTCGGAAGACTAAAGACTAGAACCTCTTCTGAGATCTCAAGTTACAAGTATTCCACTTGGAGAATACTACAATAACGCGGGAAGAGTATAAAAGCTTGTACTTACAACATGAAGAGGGTCTCCATCAGCCCTCCGAAGGACATCATGCGCCGCTGCGGCCGCTGCAGCCGCTGCCGCAGCCCTTCCGCCCAACTGGTGGTGCGTGGTCGCGGGGTAGTGTGGTTGGTGAGCCGCAGCCGCCGCGGCAGCCACCGCATGGTGCGCGTGATGGGCGTGAGCGTGGTGCGCGGCAGCGTGGTGTGCATGGGCGTGGTGAGCGGCCGCTGCGGCCACGTGATGGTGTGCCGCGTGGGCCGCTGCGTGATGCGCGTGGTGCAGGGAGTTGAGTCCGGCGTACGGGTCTGCAGCGGAAGCGACGGCCGCCGCGTTCAGGTGCGCGGCAGCCGCTGCTGCAGCCGCCGCCGCGTGGTGGAAGTCCAATTGGTGCTGGGACTGGTTTTGCTGTCCCTGTCCCTGCTGACCCTGTCCGCCCTGCGGCCCCTGTTGCTGCTGACCCTGATGCTGTTGCTGACCCTGCTGCTGCTGTTGTTGCTGGTTCTGAGGGGGCGGCGGGGGAGGCGGCGGGGGTGGCGGTGGCGGGAACGGGGGAGGGAAATACGGTGGCTGGAAGTCGGAGGCGGTCGGCGTCATCCTGGGTGCCGTGGTGAAGGAGGCTGTACCTCCGGCGCCGGAGCCGATGGAAGCCAGGGAGCCCAGGCCGCCCGAATGGCCTGTCACCCGGTCCTGGAGAAAACAGATTGCAATGTTGAATAAAAAAATACTTAAAGATATAGATATAATGAACTGATGAATACACACTGTGGGACGTTGATCACCAAGGGTACGAAAGAATTCGAATACACTTTAACTAACCTATATCAAAATTAGTAAGTCTAACGCGTAGTTTAGGAAGCTTTAACAAATGGTACGGTAAATTTTGAACCATATACATACCGCTACCGCTCTAATTAAATTGCAAATAATTTAAAGAACTAATATCAATATAATTTTAATATAGCGTAGTTTAGAGGTAATTGATGTCTTTGAAGTTATTCTTTTAACCTTCTTCTCTGCTAATCCTTATTTTAAATATGTTTAGTTTAAAGAAAATCGATTTTTCTTAATTCACTTCCATTTAGGAGTTGTCTAATATTTCCTCAGTATGTATCTATGATGGATTCATATGAAATATTCCTCCAAATTCGCGAATCCTTCGCGAAATATCACCGTTACTACACGTGTTATTTATTGAGCCCAAATCTTTTTTAAGACAAGCAAATTAAACTATTTCTCAACTTGAATCAAAAAGTATCGAATCGAGTCCACTTTAAGCTACAGTCTCCGTACAAGACCCCTCTTTCGCTTTGATACGCAATAACTAAACCCTCGGAAAACATCAACAACCTCGAGCGTCACCACCGTAAGCCATCCTTCCTCCGTGGCCCCAGCTGATTGATGAGCATCCTCCCCCATCGTGGGAAGATCTAAATTGAATGGACTTCAAACAGTCGCACGAGGGAATACACCCTTCGCAGATGTCCCGGAGGAAGGGAGTCGAAGAGAAGTCGCAACAGACCGACCGCCGCCCACTGCATCCGCGCCGATGCAAGGTTAATTGCGAATGGTTCTGTAAGTCACGTCTCCCGTAGCCCGCCCGCCTTCCTTTCCCTATCCGGCGTTGAAATCTCTCGGCCGGGGAGCGCAAGAAGTAGCGCAGCGCGGGAGCGTGCGACGCCGTCTATCTATGCCCGGGATCTCCGCCGTCCGTTCCCGCGCTTCCTCCAAACCCGCCCACACCGAGGAACGAATTGCTAATCTCCGTGGATTTAATGGACGCGGCAGTAAATTGAAGCGCGAAATGAATTCAGGCGTTTTGTAAACGAGGTGGAGGGATGGGGGCGAAGAAGAGGATCGCGTGGTGGACGAGGGAAACTAGGCAGGGGTTAATTAGCAGCTTTGGATTAGATTGAGAGGGAAGGAGTGCTTGAGGATTGACTGCTTATGAGGATGCTGACTTTCTCGCTACGTGTGATGTGTTGACATTTGCGACACCCAACGAGTAAGGGCTGCGATGCTGTCTGCGATTCTTCGTTGGTATCTGATCGTAATTTTGGATAAATATTGTAGTTAGAACTATATAAGAATATCTGTCAAAACAATCCAGAAGACTCGTAATATTACTGATTATTAAATAGAAGGACTTAAAAATTTTCGGACTTATTCTAAATAAGAGTGAATTATTACAAATTGCGAATCTACTCGCACTACTTAAGAACTACTGGAACAAGTTTCTTGCCATTATATTTTAAGAAAGCAAAATAGTTTAACAGAGTTTTAAAACATTTTGATTTTCATTACTGAATGGCAGAAAAACATGAAAGATATATTATGTTGCTGTATAAGAGAACAGTTTTCTAGTACGAGAAAATGTTTCTGCGAAGACATTTACATCTAGGTGTGCCAATGAAAATAATGATATCGAAAGAAAATCTCTAAGCGAGATCATCGACCTACATTAAAAAATTAACCTATCAAACACCCAGTACTTCTTCTTAGCTTCCTTTTCTTAAAGAAACATACTTAAATACTTGAAACTCTACTGTCACAATCGCGACAGAAAACATAACATCCACCAGCTAGACAAGACCAGCGGACAGACAATTTCGCGCAATTCCTCACACAATTCGTACCTCCATTAACGCCGACATGCTGATTCCAAAACACGGGGAGGCCAGTGTGGTAATATTCCTTCAGCGGAGCCGAAGGCCGAACATCACAATAAAACACCACCAACACCGAACACTTCACACGTTAGCCCCTCTCCGGGGACGGTCCGAAACAACGACCACGAGGGTCTGCGGCCACACGCGCTTCGATTCAGAGACTTCCCATCCCCTGTCGCCCACGCCCGAAGGTTCCCCATCGGAGACACATCACTCCCCCGGTAATCACGTCGACGAAACCGCGGAACGTAAAGTTGGTCCGATCGGTAGACTATTTCCAGAACTCTTCCGCTATTCCCGTTAACACTGAAGGCTTTTAAAAGGCCGTAATCCGTATATCTGCGCCGTGTCTGCTAACCGACGTCGGTGGCTCTAAGCAGTGAGCACTGCACCGCTCTTCATTTGCATCCCGTGCGGGGGATGGACGTTTTGCTCCGCATGGCGGTGGAGTGGCCGACTCGCGCGAGAGTATCGCTTGAGTGCGGTGCGTGGGAAAAATCCAGGAAAGGAGAAAAAAGGGAGGGGTGGTGGGGATGGTCCCGCAGAGGTGGAAGTTGTGATGGTCGTGCGACGAACTACGTATCACATCACGGACGTTCGCAGAGGCGTCATCTCCGGGGGTCACGTGCCGTCTGACGTCACTCGTCAAAAGGATCGTCAACCAATGGGCTAAGGAGGTGTTCAAGTCCGCGTAACAGGAGAAATTCGCATTGCGGATGGACCGAAAATTGAATGGGGATTTTTCTCAATCGAAAATATTCGATCGCGTGCACTTTTTGTGCGGACTTAGAGGTTCGCGGTGGAGGAGAAAAGGAACAATTTTTTCTTGTTACGGATTGAAATTTTTTTCAATGTACAAGAAGATATCGCAAAATTGATATATAATTTTTGCAGAACTTTGCTCCTCTTTCATCACGCGAAAAATTTTCCCCTTTTACAGTCTTTGATTAATTCTAAATTGTCACTTCACTTGTCAAAGAGATGGGTCCAGTTTCGTAGCGGGAATATTCCACAAACAGTCACGAAAGTTCGAGTTTTTCGAAGTTGAATGTTCCTTGAATTATCACTCGGTATTGCTAAATAAATAGTCTTTTATAGTCGTAAAATCATACGTGGTGACATTCCATTCAAAAGATAAAAAAAATTTTCCACGAATAACTACGGAATCGAATGCAAACTCCCAAATATTCTAAAAATTTTAACAAAAAATTTATAAATATTCCGAATAATAATTTACGTATTTAAAAAAATAAATAGACGAACTTTATCGAAAATTTCACATCCGCGAAACTAACTCCGGAATCGTCTAGCGCAACTCTGACGAACGTTTAGACACGAGGACGACATCCGATTAACGTACTATAGAAAGATATTTCTCTTTTATTCCGAAAATTCCTCGCTGTCCGGCTCTCTCAAAAAGAATTCGATAGCGATCTCCTATCCCCCCGATGAAACAGTGCCGCGACTCCCGTACGAGTTTCCTAGCAGCCCTCCATCCTCAACCACAAGTCCGCACCATCCACCCGACAGATTCAAACTGACGGTGAGAAAGAGAAAGAGAGGCGACTGGGGGAGGAGGAAGGAGCAGATCCTCCCCACCACATCCCCCCACGGGTGTAGCCTCCCCTCACCAACCTACGGTACCAAACTCCCATCCCTTTCTCCCCTCCCATCCGTCCGCCGGCCTTCCTGATGCCCCGGGCTATAGCCAGAGGAGTAGGGCGCTGGAGGAGTGGAAGGAGGAGTACGAAAGGAGAGGTCGCATTTGGTGAAGAAGGGGAGGCATTGCTGAAAAGGGTGGTGGAGGTGATTAAATAATTGATTGGCACCCGGTTAGGGATGGAAAAAAATAGGGACATCAAACGGCTTTGGGGACGGAAGGATTTTCCTTTGCGTAGGTGACGGATTTGCCCTCTGATGCGATGTTTCTCCAGGAGAAAGTCATTCCACGCTTTTGTCGAACCAGATCTGGGATTTATGACTCCCAGTGTCGATCATAACTCGCTCTCTACGACGACGCGTTCGAAGCGTGTGGGCGACGACGTCAGACGTCTTGTAAACAGGCATGCTTAACGTGAGTGCAGATAATATTTGAAGGGTCGTTCTCCTTTTGAATTTCACCTGAGAGCTGAATGTATTGGTCGAGATTACGGTCAATGGGAATATACGATTGATTTAGGTGATTCTAGATTGGATTGCTGGTGTGCAACAGTAGTTCTCCACTGGTGTGCCTCAAGGAATAGTTTTGGTTCCACTTGAGTTCACAATATTAGTTTTATTTTATCATCTTGTGCTTTAGAAATAGAACAATTTTCCATTGGTACCGTTACGTAAAATAATAAATCATACCTATAATTTATTCTACGTTGCTATCCTTCTTCTATTAAATACCCGAAATCTAATTATTTTTAAATTGACGGGTTCTATGCAATTAATTCTTTCGATAGCTCCGCCAGTTAACATGTTAACGTCAAATTATGAACTCTATATATTCGTATTATCAAGTTCTCAATGAAGATAACAGATTTTACACGAAACTTGAGATTGTAAAAATTTGGGAACTCAGTACACAAGGACCAAAAGGTGATGCATCGTGTCGATCTTCCTAAAGACACGCATTCGCACCATTTTCTTGCGGGAAGCGAGATGTGCTTGAAGGGAAGAAGGATACGGAAATGAAGGGGATTTAGATGAACGAAGAGGGATAGCGAGGGAGGGAGAAGAGGGGAGGAGAGGACGTGGGAGGGGACCGGAAGAGAGGAAGTTGACTAAGGGGAGGGAGTTGGGGCAGGAATCAGAGATGGAAAGATTGCAGGGGGGTTGGGTGCAGCGGGGAAAGGAGATTTCGATGGAATAACGAAAGTGCAGGGGTGGGTTAAGAAAGGATAGGACATTAGGGTAAAGATGTTTCAATTGGAAAATTATAAATTAAAAAAATAATTATATAACAATAGTGTCTACGGTATATCGCGGCGGTTCAGAGCAGTTTCTTTAATTCCCGAAAACAACAGATTCGGTTATTAATTTAAGGGAATAAGAACGGAGTTAATACATATTTCGCTAAATAAAAGTTTTGAAGAACCCGAAATATTGAACGCTGCTGCAAAAAAATTCTACGTAAAAAAATCAAAGCGACATTATTATTCTTCTTATTTTTTCGCTAACTAAATCACCTATATATTTTTTGCAATCGACTGAAAACCATCAATTGATTCAGGAACTTGGAGGAGATATATATAATCAGCTAATGTACACGTTCCTCTGTTCCCTGGAGATACATCCAACTCTTGAGCTAAATGCATTTTTCTCCGGCGAAAAAAAAAATCCTTCCGATGCTACGAGGAAGTTATTGTGAACGGTGAAGAGGGGGAAGTACGTGAAGCAAAATGAAAGGCCATTATTTGCACAAAAGGAACCTCCGTGGTGAAGATGGGATTGCAGGGTGGTATCTAGCGTAGACTCGGGAAGGGAGGGTGTGGGTGATGCACCCGATTCGCATGGGGTGGGGTCTTGATCCAAAGAGTTGTCGGGAAGTATGATAGGGGGTCGCTTATTGGACCAAGTGGCAAAGAAGGAAAGTCTAAAGCAGAAACGAAAGCGTGGGAAGGAGGAGGGAGGAAAAATTGGGGGCCTTAGACGAACGGCATCGGAAAAGGGGAGGAATTTAATTTACGTTGTAAGAGCTCGGGATATTTCGGCATGCGCGCAATTGAATGCAATAAAAAAATCGAAGGTTCTGCGAAAGCTTTTCCAAAACGCCAAGATTCTTCGTATCCATAACTATAAGCGAGATGAAGCTGTTTCTTTTGCTACTACTCGAGGATTACTCAACTCACGACCAGTTTTATTCCCTTTATTAGGAAGAATTCCTACTTCGTCCGGCAAATAAAAAATTTGATTCCGGAGAAAGATTTCAAACTTTATTGGAAGACAATGTTGACTGTAAGGTAACTATTCGCAAATCTATGAACGTATTAGCTATCATAGTACATAAAATTCAAACGCGTTCATTTTCTCCTTATTTCTTCTACTCTTGTAGAGATGTAGATATAATATTCCTACTTTAATATTTTTCCTGTAAAATATCCTACAGAATATAGTAATATCGTGCTCAGTTCTGCAATAATTTTCTGCTTTCGGAGTAGAATTAGCAATATTTCTATATGCTACCATGTAGGGAAAACATTCTTCCCTTCAACTAAACAAAATTTTAGAGAATGTAGAGGATCTCAAGCATCGAATTCCATTCATCCAATGCGGAAGGAAAATCTCTCCCTTTCCATATGAATTCTATAGAAAATAAACCTTCTGTTTAAATCTTTCGTTTAATTAAGGCATTCGGAATAACTATGTATTTTCAATTAAAAAATAATTTGAAATAAGTATGGCAGAATTAATTTAATAATACATGTTGGATTCGTAATCATTTTCAATATTAAATATTGCAATTATGAGGATAGATATAAAGGAAAAAATTCAAATAAAAAAATCTGAACTCGATTACTTTCTTAAACGTTATTTCATATCCACCTTTTAAAAACGTTACCAATACTTTAAAAATAAACTTGAATTACATTAAATATCCTGTAAAAATCATTTTGCTCTCCTTAAATGAATAGAGCTTTTGATGTTTCAACCAGATTCCTTACGACTGATTTCATTTGAAAATCCTATGCACTCCTATGGATGCAATACCCTTCTATTACGAGTTGAGCAACAATAATCTATATACTAATCAGACTATACTCTAGCTTCATTAAACCATAAATGCAATACCAATTTTAAGATAAAAATTGTATTCAGTTTCAAAAAACATTAATATAGCAAATTTACTACGCAACAACAGATCTCTAACTAATCCGAGGTCAATATCTTGCTAAAAATCATCAAATGTACCAATATATGTAGGAATTATATAAAAAAATAAAAAACCTAAGCGATACTTGTACTCTCCGAGCAAAGGAGGTAATAGATTATTAAAAGGAAGCATCCCGTATCGCTAAAAGTCCTCATCATTCGCGATGACGGGTCGCAATCACTTCGGGGAGTAGATCGGATAAAAGAAACAGCACGAGTGCCTAAAGAATGTTGCTTGAGTACGGATAAGCGAGAAAAGCTATGAGAAACAAAAACACGAGGTATGAGAAGGTGGTGGGGGCATAGTATGCCTTGGGGGGCATCTCGGGCCATAACGGGGGGACCATAGGTCATCCGCGATCCACGTGAGGGAATCCGCCCGACCCATTCTTCAGCTCTGCGATATTTAGCGAAGGGAAGTTCTCGTCGTTCTGAATGAAGTGGGCGTCTGTGGAGGGTAGAGGAAAGATCCCCCGACCACGCGTCACGCTTAACGTATCAATCTGTTATTTTTATTGATGGGTCACGGTCTACGCTCGGTAAATGTCACCCTGCCTGGTGTCTCGGCCCTGTTGGTGAGTAATTGTACTCGGGGGCTCGTTGTGTATCTGCAGCTATTCTCCAATTAACGCCCAGGATGTGTTCCGGCAGCCGTTCGTGCTATGAGAAATCGCGTTGGGCGAGACTATTTCTTACGTAAAGGATGCCGAGAGACGAGTAAGTATGTCTTAATGAATGATATCCATTAGGTGGGTCGGTGTGCGAAGGAATCATGAGGACAAAATGTTTTATATACGCACACTACGAAGTATGAGGTTGCTTGTTCATTGCATAGGATGAGTGAGGGTGTACGGATATTAAACAAACGAAATTCTGTGTGGGAAATTCAACGAGTAAATATTAATCATTGTATCTATATATAAAAATATTATTAAAAGGCACTTATTCAGAGAGCAAGAGAAGTGAAGGACTTTAAGATAGTCGATACTATGAAACTACTTTTAGTAATGGAATGTTGATTTACTTGGATTCAATTCATATTTATTTAGCTTATTACTTTTAATTAGAAAATTTTGAAAGAATTTAAGAGCAACATGAGAGTTGATATTATCAATCATTCATTGATTGTCTACAAGTATAAATATAAAAATAATTTTCCGTTATGTATTTTTGTCATACAAGAAATATTTTACGTAAGATATCAAATATGGATTTATATACTTTCAAATAATAAAATAAATCATCCAAAGGAATGTATAAATGTCCCGCCATCTACTTTATATATTTTTACGTTGAATCAAACTTGAATAACAATAAAATGAACACGCTTCCTAAAAGAATAATAAATTCCGATAAGAATCTTAATTTAACTAACACCTCACTCTAAGGACGAAAGATATCTCTTTATTTACTTCCTCTTAAAATTCTTTAAAAACCCTTATTCTTTCTGTCTCTTCAGCACCAATAAAAAAGGAAATATCTTAATCGAACGCATACTTTCTGCGCATAGTTCCGTCATGAAGATAATCTTTATAGTTATGCGAGTGATAAATTCCCACCAAAAGCATGCGAAAAGCTTCTTTATCTGTTTCGAAAGACGATGTTTTAAACCAAGAAGTAAGATTCCATTTGCGTTTGAGAAAACGAAGGAGCGTTACGCGTTGACCCATAATCGAGTGTACGTGTATAAAGTGAAAGTACTTATGCCCCGTCCCATGAAGTCATTCTTTGGAGTAACACACTTTAATCGCTCCTGTCCCACAATCCTTTACATGTAACCATGGAAAAGTGACAGCCGATATCAATCTTTCCACCGTGCGAGACACCCATCCTGCATTGTCGAATGCAGTCGCTTCGGATGCTGGCAGGATGCCTTTCTCACAGATGTAAATACACCGCAAACCCTTCTATTTGTTTCTGAGATGAATATTTTGTAGCCGATACCGTAGGTTTAGGTTTCATTTGCTCACCGTGTTTATGATTTTCTTCATTAAATAGGAAAGCATTATATTACGACTTACAATTAGACTTACGTCTTCGTGTCTTAAATATTAATAGCATCATCAATTATAGTTTGGCATAATGATAGCAATACATTAGGCAATAAAATCGAACAAAACATAATAGAAAAATAAATAGCGATTTAAGTTCAAACGTATTTCTGACTTCCCAAATCATTCATTCACATCTCGACTGATGCTGTCTGAAAATTCAGCGCTGGACCACTAGCGCCGCTACTCGGAGGCCAGCGATGGTTTTCCGAACTATTTATCTCACCAAACACGATGACGCAAGCCCTACTCCCAAGTAAACATCAAATGTTGTCTTGGAATTTAAATATTATTTATTCTAGTTTTAGCAATTATAAGCAAATAATAATAAGATTTTATTAGATAAATATTCTCTCATGCCTGACACGAAAATATGAACGTATTCTATTCCTAACAGTTATAAATATTAAATTCGTAAAATGTTTATGAATTTATTAAGTACAATCTATCCACTATATAAAGATACTTATAAATTAGTAAAGAATCCAGATAAAATTTAAGAACAATAATCAGAAGCGTATTCATATTAGTCTGTTGCAAATGCATCTTTGGAAGACAACTCTACATCGAACACATACGTAGAGTACAAATGATCGTAAAGTATCCATTCGCGAATATGTACACGTATGCACTACCAATACAAATTAACCACACAACAAACATGACCCAATAAGCGAAAACAAACTAGCTCAGAACCTCCTAGGAATCCATCTTCGCACCCAGACCCAGCTACCGGTACGACCCAACTATAATCCACCGTAAAAATCCTCGAGTAGTCCGGAAAGAACGTCGAGTGTACGGGGGTCACTCAACCCGCGGATCCATTCCGTCCGCGTTATTTTCCCGCCTCCCGACGGTGCAAACTATGGAGTCGCACTTTATGCCATCTTTGGAACTATCGGCGCCCGAGATCGACCGATAATGAGCGCTTGATGAATGGTCTCGTACAACACAAACGCTTAATGCCGTGGGCTCGACTCGATCAATGTTTTAATTAGATGTATCGGCCGCGGGATCGGAGCCGAGGCAATGTGGCCGGTGCGTAATTAATCCGCGACACGAGGCCTTCCCCTCGTGACTTTTATTCCGAAGGCGGCTTTCCGTGATGGAGAACGTGTAAGGGGCCGAAAAGCGGCGTACATCACCCGCGCATCGCGAGATCATATCTGAATTATTTGTATGGTGGGTAAAACACGTCAGCGGGGAAACCGATACCCCTGTCTTCTTGAAAGCACCTGTTGCTCGGGTCCCAGGTTCGAGTCCCGGTCGCGAGATAATCGATACGGGAACCTGAGGGAGATAATGGGATACCTTAAGGGGTGCGTGAAAATAATGCTGATTTTCATCACCGCTAAGGGTGACTAGGGGGAGACTGTGTGATCTCCATTGAGGGCTCCCCAATCTAACCCAATAGAATAGGTCAGGTGCATGGGTCATGAGGAAGCACGTCAATCAGCCAAAGGGGGCTCTCCTAGATTATTAATCAATTCTTTTGGAATAGAGAGAAGTTCACCCGAGTGTAGATAACGAATAGGGTAGATATTTTGGGGCGTTTATTAAAAATACCGCTTGGCCGTAGTAGAGCGAGAGATAGTCCGAATATGGGGAAGCAATAGCTACGAAAGTAAGGGTTTGATTGTCTAATTCATTCGACAATTGTTATCCCCCTAATCAAATGTGATTCAAATTCATTCCAATCGATTATTAGATTTTTTTAAGATTTTTATGGGAGGGTGCATTATCATTAAACTTGAAACCGATAAACTAGATGGAGAATATACCTATATGAGTATGTATGAAAATAAAAGCTTGGGATGAATGAATAATTAAGTTTTCTAAATATACAATTTAACACCACCTGCACAATTAATATGGAGTTAAATGGAGTTATATATTTATATATATATATGCTACTACACTAAAAGTGTGGTAAATTTTAATTATTAACTTTCACGAATATCGATGAGAAATTTTTAAAATTACTCCATTTATTGGTTATTATTCTGTTTATTGTCATAATTCTTTCGAATTTAAATATACGTGTCACTTTTGAAACACAATATACATTCTATACATTAAAATTAGAACGTAAAATTCAACGCTATCACTAGAAAAACTTCTTACGGTTCCAATGTTCTTAATATCAATAAACACACTTCTTCTCCATACAATCGTGAAGAATAAGCAAACACTTCACGAATCCAGCCCTTCCTCCATCTCATTCCAACCTTAACATCATAAAAAACACGCAAAAGGTATTCCACAAAAAAAGATCAAACCCTGCAAGCTGCATCTCACCCCAGTCTCTAATCAGAAACAAAAATTTTATTACGGAGAACCCCCTGCTATCTTACCCCTTACCCCTTTTTGTACAAAAAAGCTTCCAAAAATAATTCCTTCGATCTTCCCAAAAGTGAAGCAAAAGGCTGGACTTTGTACCCAAAAAATTAATATGATTACCACGAATCGATTCCCTACCTTTTTATCATCGTTAATAAAAGGGTTAAGTCTGGAGCTCGGTCTCAGTCGAACCCGGTCACCCTTTATCCGTGGAAGGGTCACCCTCAAGAAAGGAAGGGGAGAGCGAGGGATGGCCGAGAGAGATGACCACGGTCGAACAGCCTCCAATGGCGAGATGAAAAAATGACACAAAGCCGACCCGCCCTCAAAACAGCTAACCGTTCACCCCCCAGACGACGTTTTTGCTTTCCAATATCCAACCCTCTCAGCCCTCTCTCGTCCCAATATATATATAAGCTCTCTTCTTCCCTATGCTTACCTTCCACATTTCCCCTCCCCTCACGGCATCAATAACCGCACTTTTATCTTTTCGTATCTCATGGTCGGAAGAGACAAGCGAGAGAGGAAAAAATGAAACGCGGAAAGGAATGGAAGGGTTGGGTCGAAGGGGGAAGGGGCCAGGATGAGTTTATGAAAGTTCAGAGGGGGGGGGGGGGCTTAGTGGGAGTGACGGAGGTCCTCTGTGACGGTGTTGGAGGATGGGATGCGATTAGGACGTCGTTAAAATTCACATGTGAAAAAAATGGGGGAAAACGGATGAAATCTCTGAAGTACCGGGACTCGAACCTGAATCTCCCGAATGATGATCGAATGCTCTGTAGATGGTGTTTTCGTAACGAATTGTTCTGTTCGCGAAATAAGCTCAGTACACTATCAACAATATGCGTACATCAACCGAACAAAAATTGGAAGACCTGGGTTCGAATACCAGTTACATTTAGATGATAATTAATATACGTTTTTCTTCGAAAATTTTTCCATTTATAAACTAAATTTTCTTACAAAATTTATATACTTCAAAATAAGGACTCCTAAAGCTATCATTGATCATAAATTTTTTGATTCAGGGTAATAAATTTTCGGGAATTGACTTCATGCATTTCTTACGCAAATCTTGTATTGTCTACCAACTGATGTATCACAATTCTCAAGAGTGAAACTCAGGAAACATTTTTATTATTACCACAGTTATTTAGCGATCGATCCAAGAAGAATTCCAACGAAGAAAAGTTATCGGAAGACTCAAACGCTATCTCCGGGTAAAAATAGAAATAATATGAGCGATTGAAAAGAATTCGATATTGGAATTCCAAGAAATTCCCATGTCTTAACTGAGAGGGCAATTTATCCATATAACATTTTTACCCCTGAAGAATCTTTCCTCCCTATATTTAAACACGCTAACCAACATCATTTCCGGTTAAAGAGGATAACAGCCTTGCAGAATGTACAAGAGAAAAATGAATTAATAACACCCTGCGATACCCTTCGTCTAAACTTTCCTAAACTACATATAGCAATCACCGACATACGTATTTGGCACTCATCAAATCAAAACTCCACATAATCACGAAATATGCGCATAACTACTTACAACGAGATGAAACCTCATCAAATCATCAAGCTACGGGAAGTACAGAACATTACCGCAACATCGGAATCCAAACTCTAACGATTAAATTACGGTAATCAACCACTTCGGAGGGACTGATTTCGTAACGCGAATACTTGGTACTATAGGAGGCATATCCGTTTACAGTTACAGGTGTGCTGTTTTTAAGTGTTTTCGCATCCAAATGGGTCATACCGTTACGGACGTATATAAATCCAACGCGTTTATTTTCACCTAATGGGCATCCCTCTTCGGGTCTACTAGCTAGGAAAGATACTCGAGTCGCACGATGATATCCGAGCGCCATCGATTTGCCGTTCCGAAGCAACCCTCGTTAGATCGGCTCATGACGCAGAACAAGTGTTTGCAAATCTCTTTTTCAAGGCCTCCGATGTTTTCTAAATGGCGGGACGAAGAAAGGCGTGCGTTTCCCTTCGCATTCTCATTACGTACCGCTGCGGCGAACGCTATTATTTTTATCGGCTACATCCCCTCCCGCGGAGGGCGCCTTATTTGGCATCGCGTATGATTGTTCCGTGAGGGATAACAGTTCCGAGAGATTAGCTTCCTTGAGTCCCGCGTTCCTGGGCCTTTGTATGCGTCGGTTACGCGACCGAACTCCGTTCGACTACGTTTTGGGTCGCGAGTTTCCCAAACGGACGAGATCCGGCACTAGGTGACGTAGAGAGAAACTAGTATGCGTCGGTGCGAAGGGTCTCTCCGGGTGAAGTGCTTTACGATCCCTCTTTAGCGTTCGAGATATGCATCTTTCACCTCGGCACGCCCACCGAGGTTTTCTTTGCGCCCTCTGCTATCCACTCCCGGCCACCCTTTAACAGTTCTCCTGCTATTGCCATCCGGGTTTCCTCTAATCCGGGAATGAATTGCAGTACCCGAAAAGTAATTACGTAGCTCTAACCTCTACAACCATCACGTAAAAGATGCAATTCCTTAACCAAAAGATACATCATGGTTGTACAAATTGATACCCAAGGTTCAGCATTAAAACCCCCGTACCCCTTGTTGTACAAACATTGATTCAACCCGGACTCGAACACCATAAACACCTCTTCGCAACTTATGCTTTCTAGGTTGCGTGAAGGAAGAATCGATGAGCCTTACGATTGACTGCCCTCGCGAGGAGGAAAGAGAGGTTTCGAGTCATGAAAGAATCATTTCACGACTTCCTCGAGTACTTAAGGAACGGGAAAACGTGACTAACTAGCCATAAAATCGTGGTTAACAACGAATAACCGAGCGCGTACGTGACATTACGTCCCCGGAATCGGCGAGACCGATATTTTTTGTCGAGGGAATTGATAGGATGGCTGAGTAAGACGTTTGATTACCCCTTAAAAAAACTTCTGATCGTAGTTTACTTGCATTCGACGGCAGTGCGACACAGATTGATACTGTATGTACGGTTGATCAGTACCAGTTCTGTTACATCAAGATATGTACTGATTAAAAATTAAAGCCTATTATAACCGAATAGTTTCTAAATTTATCACGTACTCAGGTAAGTACCGTAAACCATGACGCAACAGGAATGTATTAAGGAAAATGATCCTATTATACGTGGTTACAGTATACCGAGGAACAGTCAAAAACTTCGAAAAAGTTGCACCGGACCATGTATTCGGGCAGGATAGCAGGTGAAGTAGAAAGGGAAGAAGGAGGAAGACGAGAAGAAAGAGAGGGTAGAGCGAAAGAAGAGCAAATTATGTCGAGTGGATGAACACAAGGGGTAATGGGGTGGGAAGCGCTGACTCATGCGTGTACGTGGACCCCGAAGGAACGTGATCTTGCACAACCGACCGGCGCAAAACCACGCGAACGAACGCACCAGCGTACGGATGCACGCTAGCACGTCTTTCGATGGAGTCTGTTTGGTTGCTCCTTTCGTCACCCAGGACTGGGCGCGCCCACGCATTTCCCCCGCCGTCCCTCACGTGTGCATCATCTACCGGGAAGAAACGCTCGGTTTGGAATAGGGAAAGAAGGCGAAACAAAAACTGCGAGACGTTCTCTCTTGATTTTCCTCCGACCCCCCATTTCCCTTCTTAAGAGTTAGTCGGAGTCCCTTAAACTGCCCTCAGTTGTACGTCTCCGCTTAAAAAGTCGTTGCCCGAGATCTCTGCTTCTCGTAAAGGTTGCCTCACTATGTTTAAGCGATTTCGAAATGATTGTCTGGTACACATGTCTGAATGCATTCTTCCTTAAGTGTTTGTTTGGAGAAGGAAAGGAAAAAAAAGGAAATTGAGGCACGATTCTGTTTTAAATTAAATCTGATCAATAAATTCTGATTATTTGTTATTGAAACATTAATAAATTTTTTAAACATTTATAAATAAATATTTTTTATTCTCATTGTCTATGATTCTCCATTTGCATTCATATGTTTAGGAAAATTAGGCGTAAGTACCTAGAACACCATGGAGATTTCAACGCTCGAATATAGGACACAATATAATTTTCATTCATTCTTTAGAAATATCAGGTAACTAATGGATTAAAGAAATATTTTTATCAATTTAATATCAATCATAAAATTAATTATTCACATATAAAACAGAGGAAGCTACAGTTTCAATGAAAGTAATATATTATATCCAAAAATTTCATACTTCTAAATATTAGAAAAAGAGCAAGCAATGAATGAAGTCTGATTTATTCTTTGTTGCAAAAACCGGAGGGTAATTTTTTCTAACATCAGTATCCGTGGAAAAAATACCATCGTACTATATAAAAAATTAAGCACGCAATACCGATGAAATGCATATCACTATACCGCAATGCGGCCAGCCTTTGAACTGCTTTAAGGGGGTGGAAATGGCTATAGGTTAATTCTAGGGGCTAATTTACTGAAATGGTCGAAGAATCTACGTAGGAACATAAACGTCCCTTCAACCATCTGTTATCTATCTTTAGTGGCGCATTCGTCTTCGTCTCTGACGGAATGAAGAGGTGCAAAAAGAGAAAAAATTAAACCCTAATGACAAGAGACGGTCGAACAATGGTAGGCATGAGGTAGCAGTCGCCCTAATATGGAATACGGTAAAATTTGTTCAGCCTTTTAACTGGAATCTGAAAGGCAATAGGCCATCAGGCTCCGACAAGTCTACAGTTCCTATATAAATAAAACGAGGCAGAAAACTCCAATAGAGCATGCTCATGCAAATGGTTCCACTTAAAAGAGCATAACTCTTGGGTCGCGTCCCACGCACAACAGCCGTGCTCAGGTACGACTGCAATTAAAAGGTTCTCTTTTATACTGGCGAACCCGAGAAAGAAAGCAAAAATCATTCCCTACGAAGTTAAAAGCCAAATTAAAACCGCGAAAGGAGCCATGTGATTTAAAAGACACGTCTTGGGTATCATATAAACTGTCACATTCAAGTTCACCCTCGGTAGAAAAAACTTGAAAAGTTAATAAAGCATTCGGGACAGAATTTTCGAGGCAGATTTTCGCTACTGGAGAGATTCCCAGGAACGAAGATAAAGAGGCGAAACGGACGGGGAAAAACGCGTGGGTTAAAAAATCCGAGGATCAAAATTAAAGAAAAAACAGTTCCATCCGCAAGAAAAACAGAGAAGACGCGGGGAATGGAGAGAATACTAAGGAGGATAAGGCAGGTGCATATATATCTCTGCAGGTACCGGCTGTCGTCATTAGTTTAGCCGGTGGACATGGAAAGAATGGGCTTTTTGTGGAGGGAAGATGGGAGGAGGGTAAGACGATAGGGGAAGGATGAGACAGCCTCAGGACCAGCATTTAGGAAGGAACAGAACAGAATGGAGTAGAGGATTGGGGATGGAAATAGCTGAAATGTTTGTGGTTGGCCGCAAGAGAATGGTCGCACACTACGAGTAGATTACCTCCCAAAGAACCACGATTCTTTTGATAGATTTTCGAAAGGATATCTCAGTATGCTTCGCCCACGGATTCTCGCGGTCGATTCAAAACATTTCAAAACGACTAGGAGAGAGGGTACTTGATGTGGATTCGATTGCAGCTACGAAGTATCCTCGTCTTTCTACGCGCAGAATGCCATCATTCACTAATCAGCGTCCTATTCGGCGGAATTCTCGCTCGAGAAAGTACCTTTGAAATTGATCCCTCTTGTTTTCTTAGCGTGAAAAAACCTGCTCGCCCGTACACCTGGAGCTGACGTAGAATGCGTGAGAAAAAGAATTAGTGAAAGAGGTGTCGTTGATGGGATTTATGCACCGTTGAAAAAAGAGAGAGGTGCCGATGCTGGCCAGTCAAAACAACATATTTCGTAATAAAGAGTTGGTTCGGTCGGCGTGAATGTATCCTCTATTGGAAAAGTGGCTTTTGTGCTATTAAAAGAAGCTTTTATTTTATTCTCGACTCATTCCCGTACGAAGTGATTTATTTATTTACTAAAACGCTCATTCAGAGGGTGATTACCGACTGTTTTTGAGTATAAATAGGGAAATTAAAATTCCATCGTAAGATACTGACAAGTATAAATGACTAGTTTTAAGACGAATTATTCCGACACGCCAAACAAAATCTGCTGCAAATAAATACAAATAAATGTTCAGGAACAAACTTAATACTTTTTTAAATATTTAAACTCTCTTTCAAGGAAGAATCTCTTCAATTAAACGAAATAATATGAATTTTATCATTATCAACATAATGATATATAGAAATAATACTAATATAATCTTTAGGTACTCCCAATAAAGACTTAAATTTCGAATTTTTTTCTAGAAATTATCCTCTTATTCGTACTCTATAGACAGCACAATGTCTCTGAATAAGAGAACTTTTACGCCACCCCTTAATCCAACCCCAAGACAATTATACTTTCCCGACCAGCATTGAGGAAAGGGTTCTCCCAGCGTGGTACAGACCTTCGCTCGTACGTCAACTTAGGAACCTGCCCCATCCATCAACTCTAAACATCCCGAGCGAGGGGAAGGGCTGAACATCCTAATCCCGGACTCTATCGATCGCTAAACTCCGATTCGTCTCGGAATCGACGTCCGGCGCTGCGAAAACACGAGACGAAGCATCCACCACGGAGGGTGGATATTACGTGGATCCGATTCATTATCTTCCTAGGGCGACTCTCCCGGCGTCACCCACCGACCGGGGGAGTGACGACGCTGGAACACCTGTTGCCGTGACCCGGAGAGGACGGCTTCTTGGAGGGTCGACGACCTCCGCACAATCCCATAAAAATCTCGATGCTCCCCCTCCACAAACACTCTCACACAAAGCCACCCACTGCATCTTATAGCGCCTACGCACCGCGGAACGAACAGCTGACGTTGGGGGGGAGGAAATATCGATCGGAAACTCGTGCAGACGGTGGTGTGGGAGGGGGAGAGAGAGCGCGAGATAACAATTAGAAGCATTAATTGCCGATTCGTTCGACTAGAATTCATTTGGGATTGGAATCTATGTTTGGGTAGCCTCTTTTGTCACGGTTTGCTCTTAACTGAAGGTCTTATGTGAATTGAATTAAGGGCTACACATTGCAGAAATATATCATGTGCCACATTGATACACTACGGGTACACAAATAACGCAATTTAAAGTATTTCTATTGATTCAATATATTAATTTAAATGGTTAATAAAATGACGATTTTCTGAAATTTTTGAAGAATATATGATGGAATAACTGTCGGCTTAAAAATGTAAAAATCTGACCTATGAATACGTAAATATTGATCAAATATAATGAATTAAAAATGAAGCCAGAAATTTCCTTAACAATCCTTAAAGTGTAACAACTCTGAGTAAAAATATTTAAATCGTCCACCCTAAAGTAAATATCATTCCGCCTGATAACGTATTTCTGATCTTCTGAAACGCAGGACATGTTTCTTTTTAAAATCATATTCACCACACAGTCACATTCGCCACGTACAAGGCTACTTGACAGTTATATGAGTTGAAGGATGACTTGACAGAAACTAATAAAACGTCAGGGCTTTCAATTCTTAAGTTCTAACTTTAGACGTTCTCTTTTCACGAGCATTAAAGGTCATTAGAAATTTCTTCTGCTGAAGGAATGATATTTAAAAGAGGAAGAGGTAAATCTGTGAGTGGGGATTAAACCTACATCAACGTCCTAAAGGAGCCTTCGACTGGAATTTGACGAAGCTATCACACCTGCCGCTCTGATTAACATCTTTGGGTGGAGAGGTATTTTAAACATGGGGATGTTGAGTTTGAATCTCGACGCCCAAGTTGGAAGTGGAAAGTAAGCAAAGCTGTTCGATGCGAAAAAATGAACATAAATTCCTATATCGGGTTCTGTTCCGTTTCGCTGATTATAGAAGTTGTAATAGTATCAGAAAGACCACAGACATAGCTATATATAAAGTTATCGCTCGATAACCCTAAAATCATTTTTATTATTATTAAGAGTTTTCATTAAAGGTTTGCCATTCTTTCTTTCCATATCCTTTTTTATTGAAAAAATATAAAATACTTCTAAGATAAAGTTTAAGTAAAATGAATTACGAAAACATCCGGTACGCATATCCACATAAAAATTAATATTTGCATTATAGTTATCCTCCATTTTCAGGATTAACTGTGAGGTGTACAAAAGAAACATATTCTTGGAATCTACGTTAAGTTAATACTCCAAATTAAATTGCATTATTGATCATAGAGGATGCAAAATTTACAAAATTAATAACATCTACAAAGGATAGAGTCAAACCTCCGTGAAATGCTTTATCAGTGTTAGAAGTACAGTGATGTTTATAAGAATTCCTCCTTAATGGTCAACTTCGCTGCAATGTGTCTTTAAAGCAGATATTTACCACATAAATCTTGAATCGCTTAAAGAACATGCAAATACTTCCCAATTCAAAAACGAAAAAACTCGTAAACAGTTTCCTTTCAAACCCAAGATTATAAACCTTTGAATAAGATCGGGTCGCAGATGCAAAACACGACAAAAATCAATCCGTCATTCGATCGAAGAACCAAAAACTAACGGACAACCTTAGGGACGAAGAAGTACTTCCGTTAAACCGTGTAGCGGTACTCCTCATTCTAAGACACAAAGCAATTACGCCACGGAATATTTACTATCCTTCCCCGGCGATCTTGAATCGAACGCCCGGATCGTTATGCAAGCGACTCGATTTGTTCCAGCAATCCACAGCGCTTTACTGTGGCACATTCTAAAGCGATCTCTTTCTTTCGCGGAATGTTGAGGAACGGGCGTATTCCCGGTGCGTGGAAGAATCCGCAGGAAATGTAAGTCTCCTCGTTTGCTCTCACGTATCGTCGGCCGACCCTCGTTACGGAGGTGCAGAAAAAACCCGGGGATGTGCATTTGTCATGATTGTGGAGCAACTGCTCACACTTGCGCACTTTACTAGGCTGTCCACTCGCTTGAGTCCTTGAATGGCAGCGTCACGTGTTCGGCTGGAATTAAGTGCGTGGTTCTACTTTCTCCCGCTGCATAAAGCTCCGATGGAGATCACGTACGGTATCGTGGATTTCAACGGAGGAAAAAAGGATTAACGTGAAGGAGACGTCATTACCGCCGCAGTAATATTCATGCGATCTGTGAAACGGCTGAATGATTGGCGATGGATTGTTTTTGCTGCGGTGAGAGTGGAAACTTCGGTGAAGCCTTTGATTTCCCTAAATGGTCTTATGATGTCGACTTATTCCCAGTATTGATAAAAGTTATTGGTGATTGAATTTAAATTTATATCTCTCGTTGGAATAACTTTTGCTTTTTAATACATTTATTGGCATCCAAAGTAAATAAAGATAAGCAAAACGCTTCAATGCCTAACAAAAACTACATTTTATAGTTCGAAAACAAAGCTTTTGCTTCTTGAATAGAAGAGGGAGCATATTTCACTGCATCTCCGGTACTGTTTTTGCGCCGAAGATATTTCCATTGTCTACCGGGTATATAATTTAACACCGGTAAATTCCTATAATGAGGAGCTAGAAAGTTTGAGACGATGACATTTTGCTTTGGAATTTCTAACGGAAATTTTAACTGAACTTAGGCTTCGGCTGTTCAGGAAGGAATTGCAAGCTTTCATTCTGTCAGTGGGTTACGATTTTTTCCTCATCGAAAATGAAAATTTATGAAAAAGTTTATAAGTAATTTAAAGGCTTGTTTAAAACTTGCAGAGGAGCACTGTTGAGCTCTGTTATAAGTAAAATATTTATTAACATTCATAATCGTTTTTATTACAAAAATATTACGTAAAAAATAATTCTTACGTCTACATTTCAGCATCAATTCCTTTAAATCTTCCACGAAAGACTATTTCCTGAAATTTGAACCATAATACAACAAACTTTCTTATAAGATGATCACTCCTGCGCGTGCATAATGTCTCAAAGTAGAAGTCAGATATTCATCTTTACGTCGTCAAAAGAAAACTCGCTAAACTCCACAAACCAGAAAATCTTATCCTTCAACTCAATAAAACCCTAAGCTTCCCTTATCGAGTGCCGAGCTTGCTAATATCACCTCCACCTTCCAAGTTTGGAACGCGTATTTGCACACCCATCACCCATTTGGTGAAATCCACCTCATCTCTGATAAATCCCCTCCGATCCTTGCAACCCCATCGAAGAGGAATCCACACACCATCCTCGGCAAAGGCGCCCACCCGCTGCATCATGTCCGTCTCGCTTCATTCACATTCGAACCGATTAACCCCATCGACGCACACCGCCCTTTCCTCTATATAAGGCCGGCATTAACTAACTCTCGGATCCGCATACAAACCCCGAGCCGCCAATCTTCCCTTGGAATCTTTCGCTTCCTCTTGGAACACTTATAATACCTGCCCAACTATCTATCGCCTTTTACACATCTCACGTGAGGATTGAACCCGCCAAGGTCAGCATTGCTGCGAGCGGGGGAAGGCATTCGATTGACGCAGGAGGGAATACAGAGATGAGAAAAACGGTTATGCTGGTCCGATTCTTTTTTTTAACCTTTTCCGGATACCTGCCCCTCTCCGCCCCCGCCTTGACCCCGGCCCTCAGCGAGTTCCTACCTACCTACCCTCGGGGTGACTGGGGAATACCTCTTCCCTTCTTTTCCTTCGTTTTTCCGAAAGGCTGCCGACCCTCGCTTGGGGCGACCATCTCGTGGCTGTTGTGACGGCTGCAGTAGCCCCCGGGGGCCACTTCAACCTGCTCGCCCCCACTTTGCGGAACAAAAAGGGTTCGAGGAAAAAGGGGAGCGGTGAGAAAAAGGAGGATTGCTTTACGTAATCGCCGCCGGTGATTAGCGGGTCGATTTATTTGTTTGCCGCGTTTTTATTATTTCCTTTTTCCCTTCTCGTTTTTCTTGGCTCGTAACTCGTGGCTGTCGAAAGGAGCCATAAGGGGTTTGTTTAAGGAGGCACATTACATTCCTTTGATTTTGGAGGCGTTCGAATTTTTGGTGAATCGGGCGGTCAGAGAAAGGAACCTTGAAGGGCTCTCTCTCCTTCATTCACGTGAGCTTCGGAAACCGGATTTTTGACGAAATCTCAGTAACGGTATAGTGACATTTCGTACCGGTTGAGGTTATGCCGAAATATACGAGGCATAAAAAGAAAACTCTGATGAATACGAATTTAATCGCGTTGAGAATAAATTTCGGCGATAATTTCGTACATTTATGATGTCCACAAAAACCAAAATGTAAATGATTTTGAAAGTGCACGTAGGTAGCTATTTTGTTTGCCCTTTACAAAGTTGAGACACTTGCTCACTCCTGAATTGCGATTTCAATTACCCATATAACGGCGTTACACTTAAAATGTTTGCATCTCTATTACTCAAAAATGATTAAGAAGCTGAAAATGTAGTATCATTGCATGAAACTATGTTACTTAAAACAGGGAATTAAATTCATTCAAAAAATAGTACGCGATATTAGCTTTTCGAATCAAGAATAAAAACTTTATTGACATTTCAAAGAACGATATACTACATTCTCTTAAACGAACGCCTACGGAGCATAGAGAGATGCTGATTAAAATAACATCAATTGAACTCTCATTATAAATTACCTGAAGCAGAGAATAATTCTAATATAAGCGAGGTACGTGAGTACATACGCGGAAGAATCGTATCCATTATTTTCTTTCATTTCCCGTTTCTGGTAAAAATGTTTTGCGTACATAAATGGATCACCGAATGTCAAAAAAATTCTCCAATTAGAATAAATGCTTTGATTATCGTATGGTATAGATGTGCCAACGTTTTATTCTAATGATGCATGTTATAGAACGCTTACTTTATGGAAAATATTTCCCATTCATACCCCTATGAACGGTAATGAGTAAAAAGCGCTCGCAAGAATTTTAACAAACCTTTTCTTTGACTCCGATTCGCGACCGCAGCGCTTTCATCCGACACAAATAAGGCTCAAGCATCCGCGATTTTTTCACCGGACCCATTTATTATTCCAACCGTTTCTCTATCGACGTTACTCAAACATAAGCCTTGCGTTCGTTCGCTTGATCGATCACCCTTGACGACTTCCCTATGCATCAACACCGCCCTTCTTAAGAGAGAGCGTTCGGAAACATTCATCCTCGGTGGGAAAAATAAAGAGGCTTCGCGGAGGAAAAATATTAGCGAGAATTAACGGTAGATCGGGAAAGAAAGAGAGAGTGCGTCGGTGTGTTTGGACGGCTTTCTTTGCCGTGATACTGTACACCGTTATCTCTCGGAGCCCCACGCTGCGTGTGTGCGTGGCGTAGACTAGCTTTGATCTCCCCGCGTTACGCTGTGCAAGGTAAGGCCGTGCTTTGCATCTCGGGATCTACTCGCTGAGGGAGGCACTCCAGGTGGTGACGTTCGAAAAAAACCCACGGATACGAATGCTTCATGCGAGCAAGAAAAGTTTTTCTTCCTCGGAAAAATGACTCTGGCGTAGGCACCCGCGAATTATGGCTGTCGTGTGGAATACCATCGCTCACGGAACCCCGCGGTATTTTGCACGCGCCGACTCGGTTTTGCACGTAACTGATCAACTTAGACCCGGACGACATTGATAGATATGCGGTTGGAATGCCTGTTTAGAATAATAACAACGTCTTCCCTTCTTAAAAGTGTTCTTTCTCTAGAATTTTGAGTTTAAATTGAAACGTCACCTGCTTACCTCTGAGATTATGAGTTACATGGATGTAATATATCCGAACGAAGAACAATGACGCGGGAAGTTTTCAGTAAAATAAATTTATAGCTGCATTGTGTAGAATAAAAGTTATTTAACTCGTGTTATTACATTTGTAATTAAAAAATAATTAAGGTCTTTTAAATCATTTTCAATGGACAATGCTGATTATCTAATTATACTGCATACCTATCTAATCGTGATAGTAAAAATCATTATATCTTCGAAAAGTTTTGAATAGAAAAATAATCCGAGTTGTATTGCGTGACTATCTCACAACATTATGAAGAAATAGGTTTTTATTTAAATTTAAAATACGTAAAATTACCTGAAATATTAGAGTACAGCCTCTTACCTCATAAACATCCTATTTGCTTCTTTAAATTAAACAGAGGATAAACGCATTGGAAGAGATTACATCGAAATGCACTCCGTCAAGATTTGCTCTTTCAGTCACGATCAATCTTACGCAATGATTCTTTATACAATTAAATCCTACGCCAATCGTATTGCTCTCATAAATAAATCCCTTACATCTAAAAACTATAGAACCGATAACTGTAAGTTAAGACATCTTACCGTTCCCAATTATACTGTTAAAACGATCGGCAGTGGAATCGATGAATATCGTTGCATATTGATTCTTATATAAATTACAATCCCTGTATAGATATCGAGGAAGCTGCGTTTAAATTTCAGTTTAAACAAACATTTCATTTCGTTGCAATTTCGCTCGAAATTAGCATCCGAACACCATCAATTTCGTCAAATCGAAAATTTAAATTCATCTCCCATGTTGCATTGCGGCAGAAATGGGCAGTTTTCTCGCTCGGCTCTATATCAATCCCAATTGCCTTTCTCTGACGGGATGCCGTATTTCTCGAGATACGCCGCCGTGAATGGCGTCGTTCCTTGTCTATATCTAAGTAATGAAGCCAGGCCAGCATTCTATTCGATGCATCGATAGTGATCTAATGCTTCTAATAATGTCTCATATTTACTGCCGACCGTTTCCAACTAAAACGCAGTTAAGTATTTGATGAATCGCATCCGAGATAGTTGGAAAACTATACTCGCGGAATGAACAAACGCAACGTGCCTTATAAACGAACCTTTTTCACTCTTTCCTAACCGTATGGATAACTTCAGCTGGCATCTATTTAATCTATTAGAGCGACAATCAGTGTCATTACGGAGCTCGCAGTTAGGAAAATATATATCGGTTAAGAATGAGTTTCACCTTCGCTAGTTAATTCAGAGAGCGTTTCAATTTGTGGTCTTGAGGACGAAAACATTTCAAGATAGCTGTTTTGTACCCGATTCGATGTGTGCTTAAGTTATTGTTGAGAAGTGGATGAAATGGAAAACGATCTCTTACGCCTACATCGGGAATGGAAAGGATATTGCTTATTGGTTCCATAAAGAGTTTAATGAAGTGGTTGAGAAATGAACTGAGTTAAAAACTTTAATACGTAACTGAAGAACACTTATTCATTAAGGGAATAAAATACAGTAGAACTAGATACGATGTTTATTCTTTATTCATCCAAATAATTAAGTAATTGATTCTTTTCTGAGTACCTAATGGGTGTACCTTATTCTGGAATTTAAATAAACTCAGTTAACAATTAATAAAGAATAGACTTTGTCATTTAGAAATATAGATCTGGTGAATCATACGATATTGGCAACAATCCCACAAAACCAGCAGAATTAGATTAGCTATTCCTGCATTCACCATAAGTTATAGGTATTACGATACCTCTAAAAACACTAAAACAATGAAGGAGAAACAGTTGAGGTAAAAACAAAAACCATATAAAAACCTAAACATTCCTCACTACACAATATGATTACCATTATTATCGTAATAACCGCAACTCTAATTAGAACACGGATAACTAACTAATAAGCTTACGCCAAGATTCTGAACATTATAACAAGAATAGAAGAAGAAATAAACGGCCGATTCCCTCTCCAGAAGCACTCTTTCATGCAGAATAACCCAGCAAAAGAACCTCCTCGTACACCAGAGACCCTCAGATGTCGACCCGCAAATTACGCACGATGCGTTGCGGACAATATCTCTGGATCCCGACCGAATCTCCGCAAGTTATAGTATCCTCGTGCGACCCCAATTACTTCGGTGCCACTTTCCTTCGAGGTCTGCTCCTCAGCCACCCCGGGCAGTGGCGTCGCCGCCTCCAGTGTCCGAGAGGGCGACCGGGCGCCCTTGAGACACTCGGCAGGAGCGAAATTCTTTTGTCTTTTTTTTTCTCCTCGTGCCGCAGCCTCCGCCCCGGACGTTTATGATGCGTCACTCCCATTGGCTACTGTTTATCGACCGTATCTCTCATGCAAATGCATGGAATATCGAGGAAAAAAGTGGACTGATGAAAATGGCCTCCGATCTTCGAACGTATTTTTCGGGCTGTTGCAACACCCGAGGATAGAGACACCGAAAGTTTCGAATTATACGACTCTGCGCGTGATGATTTAGATGCGGCGTTCGCTCGATCGGCCGTAAAGAGAGCCGCGTTACTGAAATGAGACGAGAGAAAAAACGCATCTTGGAGAAAGCGAGCGTGCGGGACTCGATCTGATACGCGATTTAAATTCGAGATATTGCAAAAAAACAATTCTGAGCAACGATATATTTTTTGAGGCACTCCAGTAACCCTCTGCAAACGCACTGTTTTTTTTAAGAGCTCCCTTGGAGCCTTTGTTTTGCTGATTAAGATGTATCTGCCGCGGTTAAATAATTTATAAGAAACTTCGCGATAGAATATGTGAAGTTGTGAATCTGTATTATGCTTGTCCCTTCCTAAATTTTTTTCACCTCCAGATAACGATTTTCACACAAAAATTCAAAATAATAGTAAATCCAACCCAGTTTACTAAAGGGGTAAAACCCTTACGTTTCATTCTGGAATCAGAAACAATCGGTAAAAATTGTACCTCTGAATGTGGCATGATATTTATTATAACCATACGAACTCTATTGTACGATTTAATGTCAAAAATATCCCTAAAATTGATCAGAAACGAATTCGATACTTCATCAATAGACCCTATTCAATATGGGTACTATAAAAAATCCTCCAAAACTTAATACGAGTATCCTCAAGATATTAACCGAACAGAGGACACAACAAGACTTTTTTCTTGCATCCTCATGTACCACCTCACCAATATTACGATCCGATGGAGTCAAAAGCGTCAGTCACCTCACGCAAACACGGCAACTGTATCGAAGAGAGCGGTGACAGAATCTCAGGCGAAAGAAGTAAGTTGCCCGCGTCGTGAGATAAATCCATCCGGATCTCATAGTATAGTCCGGCGGAGACAGAAATGTCTCCTTCTAGACAATGAGAAATTGAATCGGAACGGAAGAAGCTGAAGACTTAGAAGACAAATGGTAGCTCTGGACTGCCAGCATGCAATGGGATCACGCGGCCAACCTACGCACGCACTCTTACGCACGCTATACTCCCACCTCTCGGTGCATAGGAATGCAACAGCGCACGCTCCAGAAGACCATAAGGCACGCGGAAGACGTACGCCGGGATAATGTTACAGATGAAAGAAAAAAAAAGCGCCTTCTTGGACGGACGGTGAAGAAGACCTTAAGGGAAGGATGAAAGGGATTGTTTCTGCACACGATGGAGTGAGAAGAAACCCTCGTGGATTCCCGTTTGCAGAACCAGAAAAAGGAACGTTTCGAAGGCGGCCACGTCACGTGGGAGGAAACGGGGATAATATATATTTAGAGAGAGGGATATTGATGGCGAATAATGGAGATTTATGGCCGGTCGAGGGGGAGGTTGCGATGCTCGAAAAACTTCTCGTGTAAAGGGTGAGGTGGAGAGGTCTTCGAAGGCGGCTGGGACGTAACGGATGAGGGCCGCTGTTGGAGATAAGTTGGTTGAGAGCATCGCGCGTTTCAGAGATGAAATTTAGGAGGGATCGGTGGAAAAAACGGAATCGGCGCCGTGAGTAACGAGTGTTTGGGCGGAAACACGGATGTATCCCTGTGTTTCCATGTTCCTCGTTGTAAATTGTCGAGTTTCCATTATTTCCTGCGTTCTGAGATGGAACGACGGGATGGGATGTGCGTATATCCGAAAATGACCCACTGAGATATGGTTATATGATATTTTTAGGTTATTCTATGAATCATAACCCCAAACCGATTCGTGAACGCACACAATAATCCTAACAAACAACTCTGTCAAAGTATTAGAAACACAATGAGATACTTAATATGGATTAAAAGATGAGAAAAACAATTGATTGAATGATTTGGAGAGAATATTTCCGATTAGGTTTCAGAGTTAATTTGACTTTTGATCTAGTTTTCAGTTGATTAGTTGTTTACATGAGATTGTTTACTACGTGTTACGAAACGAAAATCCTTGTTTCCATTCTTTGAGTGTCCTACAATCAGTGAGTTATCAAAATAGAAAATTAAATAATGATAAATTAATTCAATGTTGAAAAGTATTAATGAAGAAAAGCTCGTATTAATCCTCAAAGTGAACTTAACTTCTTTCAAAATAAAGGCATTTTCTCAAGTTGCATTTGAGAAAATTATCTCTTCCTATAGTTTACATCGTGCATTAAATTTTTATCCCACATCTAACATCAAAAAGTGACTTTCCCATGAGAAAACCTTATGTACTCGATCGCCTTATTAAAAGAGGGAATTCCCAAACCTAGAAAAGGAAAAAATAGAAAAGTCCTTTCCAACGCGGATGTCACTTCTTCTGAACCTTCTTGAAATGCAAGAGTCGTAGTGGATGATTTCATTCCAGCGATTAGACTCGCTTTTTCTCAATGCAGCCACGGTACGTTTCCGAATGATCTTCTGAACCCGTTACTTTTAGAAACGGCGAGGAAGGGTTGGGACAATTTATTGTTAAGTCACGAGCGGCAGTGGCTCGCAGGAGTGGCCGAGTGCCTCGGGCCTTGTTCACTCGTCGTTTTTCGCACGATCTCTTCAAGACTAGGTCAGGGCAGAGATAAGCAAAGATAGCGAGGGTGGAACAAACTTAACGAGCTTACAAATAACTCGCAACCTCTCTTCGATACCTGCTAAAAACGCTCTTGTTTCCACGACGCAGTTAGATTCCTCGCATTTTTGCTGCGGAATGAAATTTTTAATGTCGTGATGGAGGCTTCAAGGTGAAGCTGAGAGGGAATGCTTACCGTTTTTCCTTCGCATACACCTGTATGACATTCGGATAAAAAACGAAGAGCTCCTTCCTTGAAGTCGATCTAAGTGAAATACGTAGATAATAACCGTGAGGGAGGAAAAGTAAATCTATTGCAACGCCTACATTGTTTCTCGAAAAGGGAGAAGGAAGAATTCTTGTGTAATAATTCTATCATCTCCTGTGTGATATTCAAAAGTGTATCGAAGTTAGAGAAGACATAAGAAGTGGAACTTATTCAACGATTAATATTCTAAATAAACTCGATGTTTTCCTGTTATATTCCGTCGCGTTTTAGAATAAATAAATAATTAATACATGCACATAAAGTAGTGAATTCAGCGACACATGTACGTATCAATTGATCACATTCCATCTCGATGAATTGAGAAATTAGTACGGACACTCAGTGGGGAACTCCCTGGTTCAACTCAGTCATCCTTACCATTTACGCGCACATAGCTTTCATTGAAGGCATCACTCTTCCAGTGATCCTGTGACATTTCTTTTTTGTTTACTCGATTTGGCATTTCGAAATGTCCTTCCCTTCATGCCGGACACTAGTGCGCGACAACCGGTCTTCTGCAGACGAGAGCTACCGGTTCGTCGCGCCCTCGCACACGTCTAACGAATTTATTATCTGGGGTAAGTTTTTCGCCTGATTCCGAACAATTGAAGAACACCGTCACGTATCCACGGAGACGCGTGTACCTACTCGTTTGCAGACCTCGGAGGATGCACGACGCATGTTAGAAGTAAACAGGAACTTATTCCTACGTCCGACACAATGAGGAGACTAATTTACTCTGTTTCCGAAGCGTTAAAACCGAGTGAATGGATGCAGTTGACGTCTTCACTAGCTTATCGACTTTTGGATGAAGAAACCGAGAACAAATAACGACTGACACAAACGACTTTGATACTTCAACCCGGCAATAACCGGTGACTCTTGGATATAACCGGTGACCGGATCCTATAACGAAGATTTCTTAGATATAAACAGGGGAAAGTTGAACTTCTGGTGTTGTGTGTTTTGGTCCTTTTCAAAAGATTTATTTCGTCAGAGAGAGGGGCCGAGCACTGAAACCGAAGCAAAAGATTGAGAGAGCAGATGGAAAGCAAGGAATCCGTGCTTCGAAAAAGTAGAGCGATGCTTAACAAAATATTTGCTATAGTTGTTCATATTGCTGTTGGAATAACGCTCACGTACGCGGGATCAAAGAAGACAATGCGCTATTTGAGACGATCACAACTTTCACTTTGAATCCGGATTTCCTCCATTAATTCTTGAATGTCACTTGACCTCGCTTTCCGTTACAGGAAAACGCAATAATGTTAACCAGTATTTGAAAAATGAATCGCGGTGAAATCTATAATTCAACCTCTGCGCTGATCTTTCCCATTCACTCCCACCTTTTCATTAATCACCGCTCGGGAATTTCTGAATTTGCGTCTAACTGTTCTTTACTTTTGTACGATATTTCTCGAAGTTTTGATTCTCGTTTCATAATCCCGTGCCACTTGTATAACCGAATCCAATTCCTAAGCGTAAAAATCGAATAATTATCGTTCTTCATCTGCAATATATTATCTAGATTCGGAATTACATCCTTCCGAGGGCAATGAGAGATTCACAACTTCCCTTGTTTTACCATGAATGTCCCTGTTTGGTTTGTTATAGAGCTCTGGGGCCCAACCTTCTCTCCTTCGCCCAACTTGACGAGCAGTTGCTATGGGGATACGAGAGAAGGCTCTCGGCCATCTCGAATACTCTTAGCACCAGAGGTCGTACGGCTATAAAACGACTTGGATATTATATGGTCCAGCCGGCGGGGGTCAGTCGGCATAGAGGCGTCATTGCTTTCGCCTAATGGTACGCGAACGTTTGTACCGAGGGATACATTCGAATAAATTCCTGTTGGCATTGTATCTCTGACCGCAATGCACAATAAACAATCAAAATGCCTTCTTTAGACCGTACTTCTTTTAATTACAACGATTCTTTTAGAGCAAAAGATCGTTACAATGGAAAAACTTCAGCTCTAAAAGATGACCATGAAACCATCAGCATTAACTTTGCAGACGACGAGGCTCCGTTTGAAATAAGGGCATCGAGAATGGACTACTTTTTCGTAACCTACGAACACAATTAACTTTAGATACACCATCGAGGATCAAATAAACATTTTCGTAACATAATTAGCCCTAGATACCCGTAACACAATTTGAACATGTACAATTTCGATCATCTCAAACAATTTTCTTCGTTGCGGAAGGTTTTCGCTCTCTCTATAACATTTTTTACCAACTCCCTCGAATGCATAAATCTTGTGGGCGAACGTGATTGCATTCTGTGTGTCTAACGTATATAAATGAAAGTTGCGCACGGGATGAGGCAGTATAATCTATGGCAATAAATTGTTCCAGAAACTCGCTCACCTGTCTATTAGAAACGCGGCGGCTAGGAAAAAAAGCATACGCCCGCTTACGAAGTATCTATTTCCGCGATGTAACGACTTCTGCGTTGTTTCTAAAAATTTCTAAATAAATACTCGAGGAGAAGGCGACATCCTGGAATAGCTGTAACAGTAAGATGAAAACCATCGGGGTTACGAGTTCCAATGTAATCGCTCATTGAGAATAAATCGATCGCGGATCGAAACGTGGGCGTCTGATCGTGGAATCGAATCACCCAAGGGTCTCGGAGAGTAACGAACATCTATTTTCCCATTCTAACTCACTTTCGCTTCCTAGAAATGTTTAATTGGACGGCTGTTCCCATTGGCAACCTGCCCGGGCGATCCGTTGTGAGTATATGAAAATATTCCAAAACTTCGGATAGTTTAATGGATGTGTACGATAAAAACTGGTGAATTGTAGTTACTTTTGAGCGAGAGGATATAAAAAGTCGAGAAAAACGAATGCGTTCACCGGAAATTCCTCGCATTCTAATGCTACGAAGCTGCGATTGTTGCAGAAATAGGATGACTGAATAAGATCTGCAGAAAGGAATTGCTATAACGGGAATACGAACTAGTATTGTTCCTCAGCGGGGATTTATCTCGGGATGTGGTGGAAAATTCCACACGACACAACTCAAGAGTTATTCAAGGAACGGATTCCGATGCGAAGAAAAGACGTAATTGATTCAATTACATAAGAAAGAAAAGGTGAATCCAATTTAATACAAGGTATAGAAAGCACCTGATGTAGCATGATTCCGTTCGCATTGAGCAATCAATTCTAAAACTAATTAATTAAACGTGCTCGGTATGAGATACATTAAGACTTTGAACTGATATTGATTATATACAAGGACATTTTGTAATCAGTATTACATAAATTCAAAAAGATCGTAACAAAATATTTCCATCCGAACTATTTTATAACACGCTATTACATCCGCAAATAATACAAACAAAATTCGAACTCTTTCTTAGTTGACGGCTTCAGTTCTCCTCACGAGAGACCTGTTCTGAATCCAAGATGGTCAATGAGCATCATTGGCAATGTAAACATCGACGATGAACATCTATGAGAAAATATTTCCTTGATATATCGCCACTGTGGTGTAATTTTTAACTTCTGACTTGAGGAATAGAGTAACGCTGTGGCTTAAAGATATATTTCCCTGTCATGGAACGACCGCAAATTGAAACAGAAGCCCTCGTCGTTCACCTAAGAAGACCACAGATACAGAAGTTTACGCGCGTACATGTAAAACCACTTGAGATGCTACGAAAGAATCCGAAGGAGCCATTATCGTGTCCGGTACGGTAAGAAACAGCTAATCTCGTGGGGATTTGAAGAATGCCAGGGAGCTAATGAAAGCCTATAGAGAAACGAGTATGAAGTGTAAATAAACCAAATCACTGAACAATAGAACGGGACGCAAGAGCTATGGGAACGGAAAACTGAAATAGACAAAAGCTTTACATACTTTACGCATATAATTGTGCAAATGAAAAATTTTTCTGGAAAAATTCGTTATTAATTAATATAAAGAGTATCTTCAATGAGGCAATAAGTAGGTGAGAATGTTTATTATTGAGTTTTTGATTTTTGAAGAATTTAAACCGTATAAAATTGGATTAAAATTTAAAACTGAATGCAGCCTACACATCTTCAATGATTCAGGTATCAAACAGGTGAAGATATATGTAGCAGCAGATAACTTCGATCTGTAGCAGATGTTTACAACTTTCGACTCTTACATTTCCTCAAAATTTTCCCAGCTAACGTCATACACGACGCTTCCCAGAAATCACGAAAAGAACGTTCTGCAACGCGACCGTGGAATTCCGCTTGGCCCTACTCACCCAAAAATTACTCTCTAATGCTTCCATAATGTATGCTTCCGAACGAGTGAGCAGTGACCTCGGGTAAGTTTGGGATTCCATTAAACGAGGAAAACATTTCCCCGCTTTCGTCACCCCTTACCACGAAATAACTGGAGGCGAGAAGGAAGGAGAGGAATTCGTGAATGGAAGACTCCATGGGCAAGCGAGTTTAGGTCTGCTGGTCGGCTGCCCCGTCAGATGGGAGCTTCGGGCACTTGGAAGGTAGGGCGAAGGGTAGAAATGCATTGTGACGACTAATGTATTTCTAATAGGGTATACTTCTACGCACTCCTTGGATATACGTGGAGCTAAGAAAACAAAACACGATACACAGTTTAAACTCTATAATTCAATTAGAAGAACAGTACAAGCAAAATTATTCCCATTTTGGAAATCTACAAAGTTTATACGGATATATTCGGCGATGTCACGCTCCGAAACATGTACATTTCTGTTTATCGCGCAATATGTTAAGTAATGTCTGAATACGAGGGTGGTGACTTAACACCTGAACTCCATACATTCCTGAGAGGAGCGGATTGATGCAAGGAGCAATAACCTCTGGTGCTGAGGTTAAAGGCCGAGATTGGACGCTTATTAGGCGTCGAGGAATGTTTTTCTAATTAATTTGCGTTTATGACTCGGAATTTCATCCGTTAATTTGAGCCGAGAGTTTCGTAGAATTTCATTACGATTCGAGGCCAAACAAATATGTTCTATAGCTGTGACGTCTGCTTGATCGTACGAACAAAAATCTCTTCCTAATGCAATATTATTATTGTAATAGCCTTCTCTAATAGCCAAGCCAATTAAACCCAACTCTGAAGAGAGAAAAATATGGATCCTGGAGCGACATTCACTCTCGTTATAGAGAAAATACTTGGGAAAGCAAATGAAAAATGTACATACCTTACTGTTGAGAAGCAAATGCTTCGCTCTCACGATAAGATGACATTGATAATAAATAGATCTATTACGTGGAAACGATATTTGCATTTATCAGCATAAATGCATTAAGAATATGATACGTCTTTTAAGTTTAGTAGCCAATTTACCTTCTAAATGATTACCTTTTAAAATGCTTTTAACTATCCTGAGCACATAATGATTCTAGGTAAACAAAACAATCATGTTATGGGTTGTCCAATTGGCACACCCTAATTAAAGAGAAATATCACGCATAAAGGTGGAATCTTCTCCTCAACCTTAATATATACGCGACGAGAGCAATAGAAACCTATTTCTGTTACTTAGTAAATGGATAGCAAGCCTCCCCTAATCGCCTAGCCAATTAAACGCAACACTAACGAGACTTGAGAACAAAAAGATCGCGATAAAAGGAATCCTATAAATTAAACATAAATCCTGGCTTTAATTACTTAGATAGAAGAAATAATTGTTAACATATCAACTAAAGAAATATAAATAAATGTTACCAATAGGAACTGTTTATTAATAAAAATGATATCTCTTAAAAGAATAAATAATTTTATGTATATATTAAAAGAATTTATACCAAAATCGTACCAAATCTACAACGATAAAATAAATCGATTCATTTGCGTGATATATTTGCGAAATTAGCATAAATCAGTAAGAGGAAAACGAGGCTTTTAGGATGAGCCTAATTATAAATAACAATAGTAGTGCATCATCAATATAGTTAATTAATAAATGCATCAGTATTAGGCTTGATGTAATCAAAGATGAACATAATGAGATTACTGCTGAAAGATTGATACATAAATGTTGCACAGCGTCATCGATATTTCAATAACTAACTGGTCTAGAGGACGAGGCCAGAAACGTGTGACAATATATAAAGTAGGCAAGAACAGATTGAATCAAAAACAAGGTCAATATATTATATATTACGTATTAAAACACTTGGAAAAAAAGAAACGGATTAATATGGCAATCAAAAATAGAACTCTGCACGCACAGATGTAAATTTAAAGCTAACCCTAGCATCTCCTGTGATATTTCGTAAGGAACCTTTCACACCCAAGCGTTGAAGTCTCCGGACTTAACAAACATACCTCATCTACATCATCCTCATCTCCGTCACCCATCAGAACGAATTCTACGTCGTTGTTGCTGTCCGGTCCATCAGTGCCCCCGGACTCGTCGTGTGGTCCACCACCGACGCCCACCATCGAACCCGAGTCGATTTCCTCCAGTTCATCCTCCACCAAATCATCATCCTCCACATCCACCACTTCCATCTTCCTGGGTATCAAACTCTCAACGTCGGACATCATGGGCTTCCTCTTGTTGCCTAGGGACACTTCCCCGGTGACCAAGGAAGACGCTGACGACGCTGAGGAGGCGGGGCTGTCCGCACGGGCACCCCTTCCGCCTCCGTCTCCGCCCCTCATGGGACTCACGTGGGTCATCGAAAACGGCGACTTACCGCCGCCCCCGCGACCTCTCCTGCGACCCCCGCCCCCACCGCGCCTCCGCGAAGCTTCGTGCATCCGTTCGGCGAGAGCCCGGGTCCCTCAGGCGGTGCGGGTACCGGCGACTGCTGCCGAGTCCCCGGCGCCGGAGGCGAGTGCGTACGCCGAAGGAGAGAGTGGCCGCCGACGCGCTGACACCCCGCGGCTAAGTCCCCTCAACCGAGAGCGAGAGAACCCTTCCGACGGAGCACGCTGCCGAAGATTCCGCGCGTCATCGTTCCTCCCGAGGCTGGCGATCGCTCCTGGGGACTTCGGTGTCTGCGTACGTGGGCACGTGGCCCTTGGGAATCGCCGGGGACGGCTTCCAGCTGATGGGACTGCCCTCGGGGGCTTCACTCCAGAGGGAGGGGGAAGGGGGCGACCCGGATGGCGCGAACCACGGTGTGGATGGTGGAGGGTGGGGGGGAGGAGGGGAGGTAGAAAAGCATCACCCAGCGCACGGAGAATGGCACACGCGTCGCGGACGCGGTCGAATCGAATCCTGGGCTGCACGCGGCGATTCAACAGGTTGTAGGCGGGTCGGAATCCCGAACACTTCTCCACCGTCCGAACTTGAGAACTCAACTGAGCGGCCTGCGAGACCCGCGCCTCCCGCCGGGGGTGGCGGCGTCGGGAAAAAAACCCTCCGAACCGGACGTTTGGACCTCGCGAGACCCGCAGCCACTCTTCCTACGTTTATCTCTCCGGGGCGACCGCTCGCCTTGCCTCGCGGCTCCTATTTGACGGCCTGCTCTCTGGGCGGAGGTCGTGGGTCTCGCCGCGAACGAGAGAGAGGCGATAGGCGAAGATGCAGAGAGAGAGAAAGAGAGATAAGGAACGGCGCAGCGAGGAGGCGAGCGAGCTTCGAGTGCTTCGGGGCCCGAGTGAGGTGAGGAGAAGAGTAGAGGGGGACGCACGCTGCGTACTCATCCCCACCTCCTCCCTCTCGAAAAATCACTCCTCCTCACCGTCCTACACACATGCCCTGCGACTCCACCCGCCGTCCCTCCGCCCTCCCCCGTGCGGACCTCCATTCCACGGTAGTGGACTCCCCACCTCCTCGCCTCCCCTTCCCCAATTCACCCCTCCATTACCTGTTCCGACGACGTAGAGGCGGGATGAGTGCTCCGGAGGGAGGATGGGAAGGTCGGGGAATTTTAGAGGGGGCGGAGAGAGGTGGTTAGAGGTTGCGGCGGGAGAGGAAGAAGGCAACATTAAGAAGAGGGTTGGAGGCCTCTTGGGAGAGGCGGGGGGAGGGTGCCATCGGGTGCCACGCGTGGTGTGGGGGCCTCTGCACCACCGTGGGTTGGCGATGCGGCGAGTGACACTGGGACGACACCGCTCGTTTCTTCTCGTAGAACGTCCTTATGAGAGATGTCGGATCGCCGGAGTCCGAAGCCCGAACGTCGGGTCGCTAGGCTACCGTGTCGTCCGGTGGTGGGAGGACTCGCCGTGAGAAGCAACAGGTCTCTCCCTTCTCTAAGCACGTACGCACGCATACGTCCGCATCTCTTCCTATACAATCATAACGCATGCTATGCTAAGGATCTACGAGCGCATTTTTGTCGCTTCTGCGTACGGGCGTATAGATTTCGTAGACGCCATCTGGCGCGAAGTTTGGTCTCAAACACTCGTAACATTTCGTTACGAAACCAATCGCAGCATATATTTACACGCGAATCGACGTATATTTCTTCATCTAATTAACTAAATACGACCGAATCGCAAAATTCTTCCTTCTAGTCAATACAAATCCTTCTGGAAATCCTTCTGGGCGCTTAGACCCCGCATGCAGACGACCGCAACATATACATTAGGCTACGCAGCGATTCCGTCCCCGCTGCTTGTCATCGTTCCTCCGCAGACCGATCCTCGAGAGCAGGTGGTCAGCTACGGATGGCCGTCACCAAACAGTTTCAAAAGTTCCCTTCACGGTCAATAGGGAGGATCACCTCAAAACGTCCCATCTTTCTTTTTACAACATATCTCTCAATTACGGACCTCTGGACGGCGTAAAAACTCCGCTCTTTTGACGTCACGTTCGATTTCCCTCGACTCGCGACTCCTCCCGGTCCCTCTATATAACCTTTCCGTTTCTCGACAACCTTCTCCCGTTTTAATTTCCCTTCACTTCCCCTTTCGCTTCATCCCGATTCCGGGCAGTTCGGAATACACTTCTCACCTTGCCACGCCACGTATATGGAAGGGTTTTTTGAAGCCGCCGAAGGAGAAAGGAGATAGATGCTGGAGTAGGAGGTTTTGACTCCGAGAAAGAGATAGAAAGAGAGGCAGGGAGATACCAGAGAGAGAAAGAGAGTGAGAGAGGACAACCTTGAAATCTCCCGCTAGCGTCCCTTGGGGTTCCTTTTCCATCTCGGCCTCCCCTCACCTCATTGCTAACCGCCATCTGCCCTCTTTTTCTTTCGTTTTCCACTATCATTCCATTCGGTAACGTCCTTTTTTTCCCTCCTCCGCTCCCTTCGCCTATCTTAAGGCACCCTTCTCAGTTGCCACCGTTATTTTCATTGTTTACCTCCCACTCGCGGGTTAACCTGCACTTCACCAAATTCCGCTGAATCTCGGGGAATGAAGTGTGCGCCGTCCGTCGAAGTTCGCTACGGTTTCCGATTCTTCTTTCCGATCCAAACCATTCGAATTACGTAAGAAATATGTCGAAGTCGGTCGGAGAAGACCTACCATAAAGTTTTCATTCTCAAAACTTTACGTATACATATAATAAGTAACAAGATTTGAAAGTAAAATTAAGTTTCACAGATCGTTAAAGCTATACCATCCTAAAGAGCATTATTGAATTGAATTTATAATAAAAACAAGTATTACATCAAATTAAGCACGAAAATGTCGTTTATTATTGACAAACTCTTTATAATATATTTATCTCCAGAGTATTCTACACAGTAATGTATTTAAACTTAGCCAAACAAAGTTATAACAAACATCTAAAAGAACTGAATCACCAAATAACCAATGCAGACGAATGAGAATAATCCTACAGTAGATCTTGCTAAAGCCATAAGCTATCGATACACAAGAAAAACAAGTCGTTCAACCCATCAATTTTCACTGTAAATACAGATGTTACATCACTCACATTCAAAAACAAAATATGTGGATGTTCGGCTGAAACATACACTTGTATTTCTCCTAATATTCGGTGAATAAAATAATACATAAAATCTTTTTCACGAGTAGTTTATAAAAGGTGAAAAATTGTTAGCAAGACCTCTATAAAATTTTCACGATCTCCCAAAAGAAACTTAGAGGTACAATACACCATAAAGAGCCCTTATAATTCGTGTATCTCGTGGTGCACGATATGACTTGGAAACAATCGAATGGACCGAGTGAGGAAAGTTCGATCGTGGCGAGGAATTTGGAAGGAGAATGGGTTAGCAAAGGACGCAGGTTGCGTAGGCGTTTGGAGAGGAGAAGAGCTGCTTGGTGGTGGAGGGCGTCCGGTGAGAATCGAATGCGACCCTTTTCTGCTCCCACAGTGGCCCTCCGCATACCATCTCGATACGATTTTAGGTCGTTCACTCCTCCGTAACGTAGCAGAAAGGGACATGATATTCCACACCATACGAACTCCAATGATGCACCTCTTCCAATTCTATGCGTGAAATGATTTCCGATGGCGAAGAACTAATCTACTATGAGCTAACACACACTGGATAGCCCATCAAATCTGACTGCAGGCTCTAATAATATATATGTGTATATGTTCACGATCAAGCTTAGATTTTTTTGTGTACGTCATCCATGAGTTGAGACATTGATGAATGAATGAGAGATCTCAAATTGGTATACTTATCTTAATCATTTTTTCTGAATCTATTTGGTTTCATCCTTAAGTTTTTTGATAAAATTTACGTATTTTTTTCGTATCAGCTCATTCTAAATGACAAATCTTGAACACACTACTCATTATATACCCTGAGAGTATAGCTATGAATTATAAAAATAAGATACGAGACCAGTGTAACATATAACCATTCTTCATCAAAATCAATAAATATAATATATAAATATATAATACATTCCACGTTAATTTAGTGGGTAGAAAACGAGAAAAATATAAGTCAGACAATGGATTGACGTAAATAATAAATAACCTCGGCAAAACTTCAAATGAAATAAAATATATTACGTTTTCAGTCACCAGCTTTTCCTATCACCGATGGAATGCACGGCCACGCGAATAAAACCTGAAAACACCGCAATCTCGTGCAAATAGTAAAAACGGGAAGCATTACCATTTCCTGGCGCATAAATCTAGTGGACGCGAGAGATCAACATTTTTTTACGCTTGATCTCAACGGAGGCTCAATTTCACTGAAACCCAAGCGTTTAAGTAAGCGCGGATCGCGAGCGGAATAGATAATTCAGAACGAGACAATATTTCAGGCAAAAAATCACGCGATGAGATTCGTTCGATTTCCTTACGAGCCATCTCTCCGTGCAGCATCCACTCCCAGATCCGCTCGCCCACCGCAAAACCTCTGTAAAACCTCTCCTATCCTAATATTAATATTTATTCCCTTGACCAAGCACCGTCACGCTATCCATGTACTTAAGGGAGCGCCGTAATGCGTCTTTCAGACAGACACGAGCTTTTTAACCCCGTCTTTCGTTTCTTTTTTTTCTGCGCGACGCGGTATATCTTGTAGCGAAGACATGGAAATATTTGGCAATGTCAGGCGTCTAAGCGAGGGTGAAAAATACCATCCGCAGGAGGAGAGGGTTTCGAATTAATAGAAATGTCTCCATTGGATGGAACGATCCTTAAAATCTTCATCGAGGATGGTTGTATCGCGTGAGATATTCTTCGGCACGTCACTTCTGAGAGATCGTATATATTAAGGAAAGTATTATCTGAAATCCTTACTAGTTAATTACGGAATGAGCAAGAGACCAATCTCCGAACAATGGCATAAGCGTCAAATATAATCATCTTCAGATTTAAGACCACGAGTGATGGGGAAGTTTTGTTGAATGGAATGAATGAACGATGAAACAAAAATGAAGACTTTAAGCCTTGCATCCTCTTTTAAAATGTTAATTCGAGATGAAAATGGTTTCATTGTTTGTTTGGAAAACGCGCTAATGTTTGTTTTCGGTCGGGATACGTACACGTTGGAAAGGATAAACTATTCTCAAACAAACGTACCACGTCACATATATTACGTCTTTATAAAGCTAGCATTAAGCGGAAGACTGCGAGGAAATAAGCTAATGCGTTTATAAAGTGAACATCGAGCATTCAGGAGTTAAGTCGAAACTCGGAAACAGTGCAGGATGTGAGGCTTCATATTTCACTCATTCTTTTTCATATTGAATTGGCCGGCTGATGAAGATCTTAAGCTCTATCGTATCCATTACTTTTTAATACCTCGTTAATATTGTAGCTGCGGTAAAGAAAGGTCTTTGGATTCTGAATAAGCCAAAAGAGTTGTTTCCTCTAGTTATAAAAGGGCAAATCTTTAGCTGCTCAAATAGAATACGTAACGCTCCTTTGTTTAAACACGTTTACCACTCCGGGATGTATTTCTAAGAGATATATAAGTATTTTAAATCTTAAATTAATCAGTAATAAAAAATCAATTACGAAGTTAGATTAAAAAGACCAACTTTGTAAGGGGAAAAATTGCAAATTAGAAGAAGATTTAAGCTGAAGAAGCACAAGATTGTACTCTTAGCATTGACCTTTTGACGTAATCAATCTTTTGCAAAATAGTAGGATTAAACACTCAGAAAACAATATAATTTAAAAAATATAATTTCTAAATTAAATCAATGTATACCACATTATAAACCTCAGATTTTGCTATGCAGATTGATATTTGTACATTAAATTACGTCATATATTTAAACACGCCTTCCATTATTACGAAGTAATCAATGGACTGTATCAAACAGTGAACTCCAAAACATACACTTCGAGAACAACACGTCTTTAAGCTACAAAACCCATTTTCGGGCCGCTCTTTTACGCTAAACACCCTCGATTTCAATCCTTCACGAGAAGATAGCACCACTAACTAACGTGTCGTGCTTCGGAAGTCGCTTTCTACATTTGTGGCTTAATTCCAGAGTTCTTGGGCTACCGCTGACGCTGGCACGATTCTTGCCATCCGTGGTGATAGGCGAGAGTCAGGGAATAGGATGATGAAGGGTGGTAATTGGTTGGGAAGAGGAGGAGTGGTGGAGGAATAGATTGAAGGCAGAGATTGGATGCGAGAGGCCATTCTACTCGAGATTGGGTATGTTATCCCTTTCGTGATGGGAAGCAATTATAACGAAATATGTGAAAAGCCAAATTGAAAGACACCGCGCGGAAGAAAGCGGCTTCTTATTTGGGTCTGGAGATGAGGGAGGAAGGGGAGACGAATTATGAATGTGAATTGCTTCTAAACATGACTTTTTACCGATAAAATTTTGAAGCGATCGTACTTGGTAGCGTAAACTGGGAGCTAAAGGTTTCCGTGTTATTGTCGAACGCGATCGTTAAACAAAAATGAAATGAAATTCAGCATCTTCAATATACTAGGCGATGTATTTAGCACCATAATTAACAAGATTCAATCTTACTTTTAAAATTAGTTTATCTGCCACCAGTTTTATCAACTACTGCTGAAATAATTTAATTAAAATTTTCCTTTAAAAATTTCTTTTTAAAGGAAAAGTTTTTAGTAATTATTATTATTGAATGGTCAAATTACACTTCCAAACCTATCGTTTAAGTTTTTTAAGGGGGTTTGCAAACTTTCCTTTGTCGTAACAGCTTTATTACAGATAGTAATGAATTATTATTGAAGTGATACATAGACAGAACAACAAGCAAATCTGCAAAAAAATTCCAACACGAACAATTAGCAAGTTGCTACACATTCGACAAAAGCGACGAGTGCAAATAAAACAGACGACCCATAAAAATACCGAACCCATTAAAAAAATTAAACATCGCAGCACTTTTCGTTGACAAAAGGCTCCATTCCAAAAGAATCACCTTGACGATAATTACACCCAGTCCCTCCGAAACAATCCACCGAAAAGGTGCGGCTTACTTATTCTTGAACGCAACACTTCTTTACGAGCAGTTAAAAAGGACTTGTAAATACGAAATTTTCATGGTCCTTACATCCCAACCCATTATGAGTACTGAAGGGGATTTCATAAATAAGCTCCTCTGAAAAAAACATTTGGGCAGGGAAAAGAGAGCAGGTAAACAATTCGCGAGCGAAACCCACCCGGCTTTGTTTGAACACCCGCAACACTAATTCTCCGACCCTAATTTCCTTCCTTCATTCTCATCATTGCAGAAAGATGTGCGAACTACTCCGAGAGGGCGCTGAAAGGAAGTACGAGACTGAAACCGATGGCTTCGGCGGAGATGCTGGGAAAAACCTACGGACTCCACCCTCTGGAGAGCGGTGGTAGTGTGGAGTGAGCTTAAGAAAAAGGACCGCGGTAGATAACACAATGGGGAGAGATGAGTTAGGAGGCAGGAAAGGAAGGCGATGAAGGTCCATACGAGATGGCGAGAGGCAAAAAAGCGAGAGAGGGGGGGATAGTAGAAGAGATTGCCGCCATAAAATTCAAATGAACGATGCCCGCCGAGGCGTCTGCGTCGATATGAAGATTCCGATGCGAGTGTACGCAAGAATGCAGGGTTTCGATTTACATACGAGTATACATAGCTCCGCTTGCTCTTGGAGAAAGCCGCTCGCTGAAAAATCTGAGCTATGCGGAGTGGTTCCGGAGAGTTTTTATCGCAGACGTCTTCGCGTCTCGAATTTAAAAAAGCACCCGTGCGAAATGAATGTCTAAATTACGCGCGTCACAGTGGAATGCATTTAGGTGAAGGATTGGGTGATGAACGGTATCTGGTGATTGATTTGTGTATGTTGTAGAAGAGATGGACCCTGCTATGATTACTTGTAAAGAGATTGAGAAACGTCAGTGTAAAATAGAGTAGGGTAGTAAAACCGTTTGCAAAAATGTACATCTCAACTAAAACTAAGGAGAGCATTAGGTTTTCAGAACCAAATTTTATTTTGAGGAATTTTTTGAGGAGAAATCAAAGAAGATCGAGAAATGTAAATCAGAAGAAAACCAATGAAAGGCGAATATTCTAATTCCATACATACTTTGCTAAAATATAAACTATTTCGTACAAATAATTCTTTCGCTGCAATCTTTCTCGAATTTACGGAGATCTAGATTATTTTAATTTGTGTAAGTTCCTTCTGACGCTAAAACATCGCCAGATTTGTATACCTATATAAACAAGGCTACCATAAATTTAAAATTTTATCTCGATATTTAGATCTACGATCCATTTCTGAGAAAAAACGTAAATCATAACTTAAACCAGACCACTTATTTAACTACAAAATCAAACGACGAGGATCCAACCTAACCACAGCAGATCCTTCTTTATTAGAAGCCTCACTTAAACACTTATACATCAAAAAAACGTATTTGCTTTTCGGCAAGGCAAGACCCGGCGACCCGAGAACCCGACCACCGTATAATACGGCTATTCTTTCAAACCCCGCATACTTACGAGTCACTCAATCTTAATTATAACCCGGCGGTCGGGGCAAGGAGGAGGATAAGCTTCCTAAAACGAGGAATACGAAAGAACTCAAAATCCAGCCTCCGACGGTGAGGAAACACGAGAAAAACGCACCGTACGCATATTTATTTACTTTACGACGTACTCCGACCGCCAAAACCTATACCGGAAGATTATTTTTTCATCGGAGGGGGCGAATACACGGACTGTAGTGGGAGGAAGAAGGATTCATCTCGTTTGAATGTCCACAACCGCTTTTCGGAGACCCCAAAAGGGATATGCAATCCGGTTTCCTCCTCCCATTCCCCGAAGAAAGGTTTCTTTTTGTTTCCTCCGGTCCATCGTCTGTGAGAGCCGTGGAGAGAGGGAATGTCTTCTGGATCCTTATCCACACGAACATCGTCTTCTGTGGACCCACCGTTAACTCGCGTTCGAAACAGCCTCTGTTTTTTACTCTTACCGATCCTGTTCCGGATGAATCCGTTCGTGAGTCGCGTTTGAGCACAGACTGGGCCATCCATCAAACGGACGCTGATGTTCTTTATTTTTTAAAACTCCGTTTCCTTTACGAAGAGACTAATACATATCGGGGATGGGTAATGCTCGATATTTTGGTCTGTATACTTCCGCTACCGAAGTTGGAATTAGCGTAAACCAACGAAATTAAGATGGAAAATCCGACATGTTTCCGATTACTGAAGTTGAACGATCACAATTTATGTGAAAAGAGGAGAAACATTGCTTCGTGTAGAGATAGTGAAGCTGGAGGGATGCTACTTTATGCTAGTTAGGATCCTCCTTGGGAGCACATGTTGTGCATGGATCATTATCATTATGCGCCAAAACTATGCGTCTGCTCAGTTATATTAATAGTTATACTTCGGAGAACGCGAGTAAAACTAGGGTATTTAAAAACAGGAACAAATCCTCAAGCAATCGATTTTTTCTCATTCAATTTGATTTAATCAGAATGTTTAGATTATCGATTAGGCAAGTAAAGTCATTCTATCCTGTTGTCCTGTTACTGTTGCTATTACTTATATACCCCTAGTGAATATAAGAAGGCAGCTATAAGATAACTTCCGTGAATGTTTCGTAAATAACTGAATTGTCTAGATTAACCTTCCTCTACCTTTCCGTATAGCAAATCACGAAATATATAGACGGAGCTCATACCCTCAAAAACCCATTAAAACCCCCACGAAAATCTCGAACGCCAGAAAATTAAATCAACTCCAAACGAGTTCCCGGAGAAAAAAAGGGTGGGCAAAAACCATTAATATAGAGAAAACGCGGCTGCATTCGGAAGAAACGCTGCAGATCCAAAGAGAAGCTAATCGCTGTCCGCCGTATTTGGAATGATTTTTCTCCACCTATCAGAAAGGATTTGCTTCCGATTATAAGACGAGATAAGCCCTTCGCGCGCAGTTCGAGTAATGAGTCGACGCGAAAAAAAACCCGTTTTATCAGTTAAGACTTTTTTTCTGCGAAGGAGGAGTCCATTAAAACGAAATTCCGCAGACTTGAGGTCTCCTGGGACGGAATTTCCCCCGGATTCACACTCCGCTTGCCCGACAGCGGACTAATTGATCGTTTGAGTCACCTGTCGCTGCAAATCGACGGCGTCCAGGGGAAGGAATCGCGTCTCGACGAAAAAACTTCGAAATCCAGCATCGCGGGGGAAAAACTTCTCGGCTTCCGGTATCGGAGTTTGACTTCTTATCACGGACGCTTTGCCGTTCGTTCCATCTGCTCCTGGAACGCGGTCGTTCCTCTTCTGAACCCTCCTTCCAACGTCCGAGGGTCTCGCCGATGGCCGCTGCACAGCGCGACCCCCTCTACCCCGCAATTAACATTCCACTGGACTTTTTACCCGACCGACTACGCTATTTGGATTAATGAATTGGGGATGGAGACGCCGTTCCCTTTTTTTAATCGCTTTGTCGCCTTATTAAATGCTAAGAGGGATTAGATCTTTGGCCGAGATTGGGATTAGCTTTCTTCCTGCTAAACTGCTTGTCTACCTTTATCTCTTCGCATGTCTCTCTCGCGGCGTCTGTGCGATAAGTGAGGCTGTAACTATGCTGGATTTAATTTCCTGGCACTGCGCTGGTACCCTGTGTCCGTGGAGGAGAAATGGATGTCATGCGTACGGGGGAGAGATCAACGGGCGGGTGAATTTTGAACCTTTCTCGCTCTGTCGAAGTTGATGACGAGCTAGAAGTCGACATCTGTTCTTTATTTCTCATAATTATTGAACTACTGGCTCCACTCTGATGTAATGAGTTTTCTAATGAATGATCTAATAAATTCGTATAGCCACTGACAGATTTCTTACAGCCCTGCTAAAAGAGTATCACAGCATTAAAACTTCAATAATTAATGATTTTTTAACAACTAATAACACGTTCACTTATCTATTTACGCAGTTAGAATTTCTATCGAGAAAGATGTATCAGAAATTGCTTTTCCAGAATGGAGATGATAAAAACTGCATTCGCACTATCCTTTTTCACTGTTATAATTAATTTTATTAAACAGGAAGAAAGAATATAAACATAAACAATGTGAAACATTCCTGTTTAAAGTTGTCCTTGTCCTAAAGTAATAACATTATCGAAATAAATCAACATAAAAACACTCCAATAAATAAGCTAACTTAGAACAATTCCTTGAGAAAAATAACTCTATGTTTCAGAAGAATGTGCGTCTTCATTCTTTCATGCTTGCACTTAAAAAATTCACGACGGTTCTTCACAGAAACTCCCTTACTTTGACCTACATTTACTCCTTTGATGTGATCTCTCAAAAAGATTCTCAGACATAATTAGTTAAATAAATGCACTCCAAGTAGACACAACTCTTTTATGATAATCTCATCAACATGATTCCGTTTCTATAAAGCATTTCTTTTCATCTCGGAGGAAGACAAACGATTCAGACCAAAACCCCATCTTGAGAGAGAGAGTTGAAAAAAAGATGATGATGCTATAGCCACTCTCATAGGAAAAACCACAAAAGAAATGAGTGGATGATTAATACAGCGAGGACTTGGATGCAAAATTGATTCCGAGCGGAGAATAGGATGGGTCATGAGTGTTTGAAAATTATTCAGAGTCTTTAATGCAGCAATGCAGTGTAAAGGATTCCTTTTATACTTTTATATATATCCTTTTATACAATCCAACAAAGGATCAACAGCATCCCGTTTCTATCTTTAGCAGATGGATTTCTTACAGCAAAAGAACTTTCCTTCAGTGTATTCTTAGAGTGAGATAAAGCGCCATGGAATGGTAGGCATTATTCATTCCGGGATTTCAACTTGATTTCCATAAAACTCAATGAAGCTGCCTTCTCTCTCGTATAATTTCTGATTTTTTATTGTTTCATTCTTTTCATTCGATGATAGAGAGAAAATCACCTCGCAGATGTGTTTAATCTGCGATTAATTCCTTCTTAATCTTTTAATACAAAGATAATGACGGTAAAAGTGAATTGAGTCTTCTCTTTATAACTTAAGAAAAGTACAATAGATGATAGTTATACCATATCCCTTATTATAGCATTATAGCTTATATATAACATATATCCCTCATTCTAATTTAAACTCAGCTATAGTTATGATCGATATAGAGGGCTATTTATATATAAACTTCCAAGCCACTCGTCCAGTACAGAATATGAAAAATATTCATCCAAAAATGAGTAGACTAGTCAACGAAATATGTCTATTAATAATAGGCTTGCTTCTTCTTAGTAAAAAGCATTTACTTCCAACAGAAATATTTCCAGTTTTTACAAAAAAGAAGACGTTAATACTTATAAAAATTTACCGCTATTCATTCCTTATATTAATACGATACCAAGGCAGAGATTTCGGGGTGTGGCGTCCCATTATAATTTCGACTAAATTTGCGTCCTCGATGATTAACTGCACGCCATCTACGGTCAACCCGAAAAATCCGCAATTCGCTGCATTTAATATCTTTTTCGATGCTTTTCAGGTTGTTTGACTTAATGGTTTACTTTCGGTATTTTTCGGGACGATTAAGTTATTTTTTTGTACTTTAAGAGGATAATGGGACCGGGATATAAACTTAATGATTCCAAAAACGCACCAAATTGGTCCCGAAATTCGAATGAAATTATGTGCACGAAAAAAGGAAGCTTCTCTGAATTTTTTTCGGACGCTCGACCGCGATGAAGTTATACTCCCTGCATTTAAATCGATCTCCGAAAAATTTTCAGCTCGATATAAAAAGACGTATCGATGTTACGTCTCCGCTGCGACCGAAAACTCGTTAAATATCTCGCTGTAATTACATATTTCGAAACAACTATCATTCGGTATGCATAAAACAACCGGTTTCTATCGCAAGCCAACATTTTTGCTTCCTCAAAACTTCCTCATTGCCTTTTGAGTGACTTTGAATTAAAAACAGCATTAAAAGCTCTGAAAATCTGATACCTGAAGATCGTCGATTAAAACCATATGGTAGGAAAATTAACGCTGTTCGTTTTAAAACTTCTCTTCAGAGTTCATAACGTTAATCCGTTACTTAACGTCCTTTATAAGCTCTATTAGGTAATCATTAAAATTGTTCGAGGATAATTAGGAAGTATAACCTTCATTTACGCGTATTTGAAATCTGGATATCACCTCGTACCACAATCCATCTTGCGGCTCCCGATCGAATGCGTAGAAATTAAAATAACGAACCTCGTTTGGACTTGTTCTACTAATAGTTTCGCATAATGACAATGCTACTTCGGTCGCTCCTAGCGACGAGTTTCATCTTCCATTCCGATAGGCTAACATTACTGTTAGACATCGCGAAGTCGTTGGGGGGATGGGGCGCACAAAGATGCAGAGGGAGAGAGAGAGCCGAAGGTTTCAAAGATATCATTCGGTACGTGGCTGGAATCCTTCGGGATATCATTTCGGATGCGGTTTTAATTGCCTTGACATGACATTTGCATTTAATAACACGCTTGCTCCTTCTTGCCTCTCCTGTCTACCGGTACAAGGACAAAAAGGTGTGGGAGTATGTTGCGGTAGCGAGCAAAAAGTCCCGAACAAAAGAGAAAATGATAGTGGATGGAGGATAGATTTATCGAGACACGCAATTCAAAGGTCAATAACTCGATAAACGCTCTTCGCCGCAACTTTTAAACGCTCGAGAATGCGTGAGATGGAGACAAAAAAAAATTACGCCCTCGGATGATTGTAGTTTACGCCTCGCGAACGCCGGACTAATTGCTCTTTCTCTCATAAGAGCATCCTTACCTTAATTACGTAAACATCTTGCGGGCTGATCGGTAGTATTTTTTCTCATTTGAATACGTTCGCTCGAATGCCGAGATTTGATCCTTATCAGGATGGACGACCCACGACTTACGGCTCATTTGAATAAAGGTGCCGTATCATTGAAAGTTTGTGGAACGAATGATTGGGTAATGATCGAGCCTAAATGTTATCCATATATCGGTTATTTATGCAATTTAAAGGTCAAGTACGTAAATATCCCATTACCCCAGACTGTCACATCTCCGAAAAAAAATTCCAAGTACTCTCATGAAATATAATCATCGAGCTTAGGCACCACCAACACTAAAATCCTACAATCTTCTTAGTATCATTCACTTATTCCCCTCATCTATTTAATAAATATAAACAATGAACTTATGATTTTTCCAATACGCCCGAAATATCTCAACTGATATTCCAAAATAAATCGTGTTTATACATTACCCTAGCAACGCAGATTAACTTAAATGCACAAAACTCAGTATTTTTGATATACATGCATTTATAGAATGTTTTCATCTTTAAATATAGAAACCTCAGCAATAAAACCGAATAAAATAATGAATAATAGCATAAATTAAGTAGTACATTACATCTATGCCCACTGGTTGGTACCATTGCTTACTACCTTCTCCCATAACCCCTACCTTGGGTACATTTACTTTGAATACCCACAGAGTAACCAACCAACGACATAGTCTTATCTCCTTGTATCTTCGCGGCGACATTCCGGACATACATGTACGAGTGACGATTAAAAGCCGAGTTTTAAATTATTCGTGAATCTCGTCGCGGCGCCCGCGGAATCTTAGATTGAGTAACGGTACTTATCCCATTACAAACCATCGACAGATCGTTTATTCCTCGTTATAATCGCTGAGCTTGTACGTTTCGAAACTCGGGCGAGAGAGCGCGTGACCGTGCGCACGGAAGACGAATAGGTTTGCGTGACTCCGTCGCAGACCGCAGGCAAAAAGTTTCGATTCCATCTGATCGTGTGTTGTGTTCGCTTTTGTCACTTAGATATTATACGCGGTAATTAAGTTTCGTCAGAGAGAAATACGGGTTTTATAGCTGAGCTTCTATTTGAAAGGGAACGCCAACTCGAGAACAATACGCTCTCCATCCCTCTCAGCTTGAGGTTACCCAGTCCTCAGATCCGATCGAACAAATGAGAGTTCAACACCTGATAATCTTGTAAATAGAAGTCGTTACTATAGGAGATCATAATTGTTGGAAAGGAATAATGGAAGAGGGATTTTAAAGAGCAAATAAAAATGTGGATTCAGATAGTTTTACGGCCAATATTATTGAAATATGCTCGTGTACTTCATCAATCTTTAAGACTAAATATTGCAATTTTGAATTTTTCTCAACTTATTTTTGGATCCTATAAATTACTATCTTCCAAAAAGAATTCTATTTAATAGAACAAAAATTCCTTTTTAACATTAAACGATTAACATTTAACATAAGCTATTATTATTTCTACATTTATTCTTTCCTAATTTATTTCAACTTAACTCGAGAGAAATAGATATTTGAATACATAAAACACGATCCAAAAATCCACGAAAAATTCGACTTCCTGGGACTCGAACCCAGGACCTCAAAATTTATAATTATTAAGCTTCCATTGCAATCGTTAAGGTTGCCTAAACCATAGCTATTCCCGCTGTACCGACTTCTCCGTTCGGAAATTTACAGCCAAGTACGAAGAAACCACTGAACATCAAGCCATGGACCAGAAGACACTAAACTCTACGAAGTAGATAGAAGGGTCCACCTATCATTTAAAAGCAGTAACGTTCTTTTACAACCGGAAAAAAATAGCAGAAGGGAAACTGAGGAGTGTATGGGATTCCGTGGCTCCCATCATCTTCGGGCACTTCTTTTCAATTCCCCGCCTAATTCACCCTTTCCCTTCGCGAGCTATTCCCACGTGAGAAACCATTTCCCTATCTCTCCCCTCAAATTATACGCGGTGCCGCAATTATATTTCTCTCGGACCATATGCCCTCCTCTTACGCTGCACCTCGATGCACAGGATGCGAAAAAAGGAACGATACTCGGAGGAATCTTTCTTAAGGCCGTTAATGGGCAAAAGGTTTCCGAAGAGAAGATTTAATGTTTGCGCCTCACAGGAAGCCTGAATGAGCGTTGAAAGTACTTAGAAAGAGTTTTGAACAATAAAAGGACGAGTATGGAGGTGAAGAGGCATCATTTAAATTCATTGCGTCTTCGACAGAAGATTTTTTTTCTCTCTCTTTAAACCGTACTTGATGAAAACTCGTCGTGAAAAGAACCACTAAACGAACTTTAACTACCATCGGAATCACAAGGTCATTCAAAACCGATCAAAATGCTCTATTCGTAGAACTTGAATTATGGTGACTTTAATGATAGAGTATGTAGAGTTAACTACAGAAAAATCTACCCCTTTTATAAGTATCTCAATTCAAAAATATAAATGAATATTTTCCTTACCTAGGCTGTCATTTTAAAACGAATAATTACGTTAACCGATCGATTCGTATATCATCATCTTCAAATGCTGAGAGTTCAGATCATGCGATGCATAAGATACGAAGAATGTCACGCCATAATAGTCTCTAAATTATCTCAAGAAGTAAAAGTAGGAAAACTCACGTTTTCGAAAAATGTGACTTCAGGAAGAATCGAAAGATTGTTGGTGTATTTCGTCACGCTATTTCCTTCCATTCTCTAAAGAACAAAGCCACGGAAGTTACGTGTTCAATGAGAATTTACGAGAATATAAAGTCATAAATAGTCGTAAAAAAGAACGAACCTCGTCACCTGGCAAAATATCATACTGCCACGATAATTCGTAATAATAATAATATCCCTAAACATTATTGTCATCAATAAATATCAAATATATAGCATTCATATACATTCGGTACATTTAGTACTACAAAACAATCAGATATAACTGCCAGACTTCCTTTCTAACATTACCAACACGATACGGGTCGTTTCCTTAGTGATCAACGCTTCCCAAACAACAATTCAATGAAACTCCCAATTCCAATAAATATTTCGTATACAAAACAATGTAAATTCCTTACCTTGACTGCGAAGCTGAGCCAGGACCCCGCTTCCAGGTCGCGGACTCCAGAATCACCCAAGCTTACCTGGAACGACAAAAAAGAATGGGAAGAGAAAGGGAAAGAGAGAAAGAAGCGAGAATTACGATCGTGTCGAAAGAAACATCTGATCATTGGCCACCGTAATGACCGACTATAGAAACTATATGACGCAGTGAGTGGACTTATGGGCACGTAAACAATGCTGATACACGTACTCTGACATCGACATCAAGGATACAGCTGCATCTCACATAAACGGTATTCTCTGTTCCTTCATGCTGAAAACTCTTTGCTTCCCCTGAAGACAACAGTTGAGGTTTCAATTTATGCTTAATGGTTGTTAAACAAGATAATTCCATCAATCACTCTAAGTGCGCCGTAATACCATAAATATTCAATCAAAATCAAACAATAAAATACACTAATTATAACTAAAAAATAAATTATAACTAATTTAAAAGTATAACGATAAAATGAGAAAATAAGTCTATAGATTAATACCATTGAAGGAGTTTAATGTAAATGATTCGCAAATTTATTTCACACGGATCTGATTCATCATTTAACATTCATCAATCTTGAATAAGCTGAGTAGTTATCGATAAAATAATACCATAAATCAATTTTACGTGTAAAGGTAAACAATGAGATGGAACTGAACATACTATTCCTCCTAAGCATTTAATGTTATCGCTATATTTTATTTGTTGGCTTCAATATTTCACTTATAATCTGACTTTACTGATATATACGAATGAATATGAATACAAGTGTATGTAATAGCGTACACAATCATTCGAAAACTCCGATATTATCCGTACGTACCGCAAGGAGAACTAAACAACCACGATTGCACGGAAACGCAATAAAAACCAAAACGAAACAAAACAGGGCACCGTTACAATCCGAACGAACGACGAACAAAAACAATATGTCCAAACACAACGCGACTGACAACTTTCCCTGTCACAATTTCTTCATTAATACCCTAAAATTTACCGCCTATTCGACCTCGTTGGTCCAATATAAATCCTTATGGCATCTTTTTACTCCCATTGCACTCGACCTCCTTCTTCGTGGGGAAACCTCCGACGGCGGCGGAGAGGACAGACTTATGGCATCCGAGAGAAGCGAGCCGTCCTAACCACCTCCGCAGAAGTTTAAGAGTGGTCGGAGGACGATATATCACGGGCGTTTGTCAATTCATTACGGCTGTTCCGAAAGCCGCATCCGTGGAGGAGGCCGTTATCCCGGAGCGAGCGCCGTATTCATAACGAACCGAATCTGCTAACTAACTCGACCGTGGCTATCAATGGTTCGCCTGTAAACATCGCGACACGCACCCAACCGGTTCCGCCGTCGCGGAGCCTTTCTAACCTCGCGGGGCGTTTTTTCCATGGGAAAATCAACAAAGGCCGCTATATATATGCGGATGGCTCCTTACAAGAACTCCTACACACCGCCGTTTAAAGCACTTCCATTACGTTATTCATTCGATTTTTTCGCGCAAGACAACGGTTTTATGTCTCCTATGGCTTACATGGAATCGGATTGCGTACGCTGTTTTTGTTGCGTCTGCTGAAGGGGATATTAACTCCCATTGAACCACATGGAGGTAATCCAAGTGGATGATCGTGTGATAAGTGCAAAGGGGCCGAAATCGAGAAGATTATCTGGAAGAGGATGGATTGACGACCTCGATGCGAGAGGGTGCAGAGACTGTGGAGGAAGCAGGGGATAGGAGTTTGGTAGATAAGGAAACAGGACTAAAGGAATACAATCCGGTCAATATATTTAGAGAATTAAAAGAATACAGTCGGAAGATAAAAGTAAATGTAATTCAGTATTCACAATGATATTTTTGATGAAAGATCGTGAGAGATAATACAAAGAAAAGTCCCTATCAATAAGGATTATTTACAAGATGTTTTTGAAGAAATTTTTTACAAATTCTTAATTTCAATGAATATATCATATGCTATTATTGCACCAAATATACTTCAATTAAAATGAATCAAAATTAAAATGAATAAATTATAAAAATTACATGTCACAAACTAATCCCATCGATTTATCCATTAAAATAGCTAACAAGATCTACTATAAGAGTGCGTATATATATATATATATATATATATATATATATATATATATATACTATCGTTCTATGTTTGGAAAGATTTTAACCCATTTTAATTTAGCCCGTGAAAAATCGTCATACAAACTTTAAAATTATAATTAAAGTTTTTGTAAGTTTTCTGTAATCTTTCATGGGTATTTAATTTTATAATGAGGTAAATATGGAACAAACTTCCATTTCTAACAGAAAAAAATAACATTTAATAAATAAAATCCATCATTAAAAGTCAGCTTTGTAAAATATTTGCTTTTTATTTAGGTAACTGAATTACTTAAGCCTCATAAGTCATCGAATATCTTAATCCACCAATCTCGTCAAACGCTCTATCCACGACACCGAATTACGCTTCAGTAGTGACGTAATGAGACGAGTAAGGAATGGAGGTTAATTCGCAATGCGGAGATCAAAGAGCATCGTCGATGGATTGGAGCTGGACACGGATGAGTTGGGATGACAGAGGAGGAGGGGGGAGCGTGGGTGGGAGGAGAGATGGGAGTCACGACACATTTCTCGGTCACGGTTCGTGACGACATAAACGGTTTCTTGCCGTCACGTGCTCGCTCTGATACGCCCATTGCCACGGCGGTGACGTAAGAGAAGTGTGCGATGCCAACGTACCCCGAGGGGGGTATTTTCCCGCGTAATCATTTATCCTTTTGTTTTCGACCGACGTGTCCACGGCACGTCCGATCGTGCCTTTTGTGTTCGCAGCTCGTGTCAAGAAGGAGACCTACGATTTTTATTTTTCCTTTTTTATCTCTTTGGACGTGGAGCGAGCTGTAAGCTGATAAATTCCAAATATTGTTTCCAAAATTGGTATTTACGATTTGTTTTGAAGTGTAGACTGAATATTCTCTGAATAATTTGGGATTTTATAAGTGTTACAAATATTGACTATTAATACGGTATAATATTAATTACTCGTAAAATTTTCACAAATTAAATTTTACTAGCTTTTACGTTACAGCGTATCTTTAACCAAGAAGCATTTATAGTATATATTTCGGTTTGCGAATCATATATGCAAGCTTTTTAAAACTTTCTTTGAAATAATTATAGCAGGGAAAGATAAACATTGGTGGAAGAGCCGAAATTTAAGTATTGGAATTTTTATTAAGTTATTAAAACTTATATTTACATTATTATGCTCTTTATCCTTATGTTATGTTATGTCAAATTTTAATGTTTAATATGAATATAATAATTTAGCGATCTGCTGAAATTCATCAACCCAACTTAAGTTGAAATACCACGAATTGAATAATGAAAAACCCTTACTGCAGAATCCAAGTTTCCTTAGCCTTCATCATAAATTTTAGCTGCACTTTAACCCTTACGTTGTTCTTTCATCATAGATCTAATGGAAAAACCTTCCTTTTTCCATCAACCAAGAGAGTCTGAAAGAAACTTCTTCCCTATTTCCTGGATTTTTCCTATTCTGTTTTTTTTTTAATCTGACACTATCTTCTAATCTTCTACATGCCAGAGCGAGCTCTCTATCTCATCCCTGGAATCCATCTTGCACCTCTTAGTGGTTGTTCCCTCCTGCCCTTTCTCTAATATCCTCCTAAACTGCGCACGGCACGCGGCAATTTAAGAACACCATCCCCTTCTGGAGATCCGTGACCGACCGTGAGCCGCTATTGAGAGAAATGAGCGGCCGAGACCCATGCACTCGTGCTTTTGCTCCACAATTGCTACACAAGGAATCTCCCGAGAAACCTTCTGTGAGATATGAAATCTACTCTCTCTTCGTAGCAACACTGCAGAAGATACGATGGCATTCTCGTGGCTCAAAAAAGCTATTCTTTTAAGTTCAGGGATTGCTCTAATTATTTCTGTATTTACGTAAAGTAAAGCTGTACAGAGAGAATATTAAATACCTACCATTTTGAAAATAATGGATCATAAGCATGCTGAATAAGTTAGAGATTACAATTTATAAGCATATACTTAACACCCTGATTATCTATTTAAAATATAAATCTGTAATATAATTTTAAGTATATATTTTTTCTTCTTTATATAAATTATGATATCTATTCTTTAATACAATGATATTAATGTTTCGGAAAAGGATGAGTGTGTTGAAAATAACACGTGAAGAAATTCAAGCAATGAGCGTCATTATTCGTATTATTTGTATTTTCTTAGGTTCCTCACAATAATTTCACTACGGCAGAATGTTTGTGGTTGTGCTTACAAATAAACAAATAAAACGATAATCATAATTCATTACGAAGAAATTACTACCTTGAATCATAACCATAAAATAATAACCCAAAAACCATTACCATAAAATAACATCTCCGTATTACCAACCACGTACGTATCCGTTGGGGGGGAGAAAATTCCTCACGTAATTAAAAAAAACACAAAAGAAAAACATCCCCTTAGAGATTAATAAACCGCAAAGTAACTCAGATGTAATGGAGCGATCTCGTAAAAAAATCCCCATCGACGTACATCGACAGCTCGCGAAGTATTCCGACCCGAATTCATATCGGGAATGTTACGACAAGCCAATTATTTCTGCGGATTCTTTTCTCCGGGTACGTTCCGTTGTCTCCGGCGAGGCTATTTCAATTACAAAGACACGGAATGGAAGAGAGATTAAAATGAAAGGGGGGTAAGAGTCGGCGTCGGCCTCTGTGAATGTATATAGACAGGTATCCAAGCACGCGAGGGGGTCTAGAGGCGGGCCTGTAATAAATGATTCCCGTGTGGCAGAGAGAGCGAGGATGGCATTCTTTGGCGGGGAAACGAAAGAAAGCGAAGAGATAGCACAGAGAGAGAGAGATTGAATACGCGGAGAAGAATGACTCTGAGAATTGGCAGCATCAGATGAGGATATAGGCGTCCGCCCGTAGTCCGAGGGTAATGCCCGTACACAATCTCCACTCCCCCCCCCCCTCTGCGGGGGAGAGAGCGGTGCCATCACGGACTGTGTTAGCGCCGTAAATTCCGAAATTCGTGCTGATATCTGGACAACCTCCCAAATTGCGCGACGAGGAAATATAATTTCCCTCATTTGTCTTTCTGAGGAACCGACGAATAAATGTGCGGTCATCGAAATTGAATGGCAGGGCTGTCCTTGCGAAGGATGAAAGTTTCAGAATTTCTTTCCTACTCTCCGAAATGAAAGGGTTTGAATAAAATGATAATAACGTAATTGGAATGAAGCCTTAATGGAGCTTAATCTCCTTAAGTGCATTTCATATTCCGTGGCAACGGGACCGAAAATAATAATTAAATAATTAAGTTATTTGTTAATATATAATGATTTACATACCAATTTCTACCGGAAGACCGTTTCATTCTCTGCTATAGATACTATATAACTTGCTTTATTCAGGTATAGATGATAAAAAATAAAGATGTGCCCATTTGCATAAATTTTAAATTCTATGCCTCCTCATTTCAGTGAATATATTCTTTTACTCGCTGCATGTAAAGTAAAAATATATTGAATATAGAACACTTTTTGATCTTTTTAATAAGCAGTAAAATAAAAATCATCTAATTTACTCCACCTTTTTCGTTACTTAACTACGTAGGACTAATCCTGGACTGCATCATGGACATATGATTTTAAAAATCCAATTTAAATGAAAGAGTTATAAAAAGATAACGAAGAAATACTGTTACTTAATAAAATAAAATGAAAAAACTCCGGCATACCTTGGCATACATTCAATCTAAAGATTCAAATCATAATTTTTCGAAAAATCTACCTTTTTTGATCCGATTAAAAATAGAATCTATACGGGAAGAAAAACACGTGAAATTTAGTAGATTACTTGGAAGAGAGGAAGAATATCGTGGCCAAAGGGAGTGCCCGCAGAGATTCGATAAGGAGGACCTACTGTGGCGTCACACGAGGGCCCGCCACTTAAAATATCCAAAATATGTCCCGAGTACCACAAGGTCCCCTTTTACGACCGTTAGCCTTTCGACTCCGGGACGCCGAAGAACTGAACGAGGAGGGATTTTTCTTTTTCTTTCGGTTAAGTATTCCACCCTCTGAGGTGCGTAAACATGAACGCATGACGTACTTAGCAATACTGCAGAAGAGAAGCTGAACGAACGACTTCATCGGAAACTCTCTTATCGAAGAAATACGAATGGGCTATCTTCTCCGAAGTTAAAATGTTGCTCGAGAGAGGGAAGTTGACATCAGTCGCAAATTTTCCGGTCTTATATCTTCACTCTCGTTGCTGCGAGAAATTCCGTGGGTTCTTACGGTATCTTGGACATAAAAGAGGGTAAGAGGATGTAGCAATTGATGGGCTATCGGGATGTTTGGGATTAAGGTGTTATTTTTGTTGTACATACATCTCGTATTCATTACCGGAAGTGTTGCTGTTATCTTCGGTTTAGATGTTACGAGGAAACAGGAAAGATACAAAAAATAAACAATGAGGGTCAAATTAATCCTTTCCGATATTATGATGAGAATAAATAAAAGAAGAAACTTAAATAGTATTCTTTAGCTATAATAACTATATCCCAAAATTACAACAACTCGCAGGGGTTAATATATTCTCTGCCTAAACCACAACACACATTGTGTATCGGAACCATATAAAGGAACACAAAATTTTAATCTATGAAGTTTCTGATGAGTAGCATTGTTAAATAAATTATTAATATATACGATAAACTTTTTAAAAACTTTGCAAGCACTTAATTCACTTAATAATGCATTCGGAATTTTAATAACATTCATTCAAGCACCACGTACAGTAGAGAGCAAAAATACCCACACTTACGTAAAAAGCAGCATAAAATAAACAAAATCATTTAACCCAAAATTTAACCTTTTCCAAGACGTATTTCCCAACCCGAAAACAGCCTGCTAACGAAAACCCCCCTTAAACTTTCCCTCCCTGCCTCTTTATCGACGATAAAAACTTCGCAATCGCCGATCTTTATTGAGACGCTGAGAAAAAAAAGCGCATCGACACGGTCGAGAGCCTCGCACGCGACAACTACGGACGCTCGATGACTTCATTTCGTAAAAAAAACACCCCTTTCCCACCCTTTGGTGGGAGGAGAGGTATCTCTTCGTCAGACAACGCCATCATGCGTACGAGACGTGAAATATGCACCGCCTGCAACTGGACGTGGGAGGATGCTACTCTTCATCGGGAGCGAGGCGATCTTCGGGGGATGTGTCAAGTTACTCCGGTTGTCACGGGGACCACCTCTCGAAACAACGGGTTTTTTTATAATGGGTCGATGTAAAAAGGGAAGTCGGTGGATGACAGGTGACGTTTAGAATCGCACCGCGATTTCTTCTCGCGTTCGGACGACTTATTTACGACCGCAATGATCGCGGGTTTGGTGGGGTCTCTTCTCGCTGTCGCTGGGAGTGTTTTCAGAGACGCGTGACACATATTGGGAATTGCGCACCGAAATAACATCGCGCAACGCCCTCGACGATCTTGGCCGCTGCATTACCGAGCGTTTATTCCCATGCGATAAAGTCATCGTGGGTGAGGCAAGCGAAGTGGGTACGCGATGTTTTATTTCAGCAGTGATTCAACAGCTGAGACGAACTTGAATACATTACTGGAGGATAACGTTTGTTCTACTAGCTAAATATCTAACTCTTCGACATATATCTACGTAATCGATTCGTATTACGTATTACTTACGTATTTGAACTATCTTCTTGGATAATGAGCTAGAAAAATTAATGTATTATTCTTACGGAAAATTAACGCCCTGAAAGTATGAATTAACTACTTAAATTAAATTTCCATTGACTTTATGGATAGGATATGATAATTAATTACAATTCTTAGTAGAAGTAGATAGGAATGTGGCAATTTCACTTGAAATTTAAACATATTCTTTAGGTTATTCTTGAGGGCTCCATCCCATAGGCTGAGCCTCACAGGAAGAAGCTTTGAAATAATGGCTCTTAAAGTATACAATAAGCTGCCAAGCCATTTGAAGAGCTTAAGCAGTGCACTTTTTTGCAAGGAAGTGAGAAAATTCTTACTGACTAAATCATACTATAGTGTCAATGAATTTTTAAATGATAAGAATATGTAAATATTTTGTATTTATAATAATTTATTTTGTAAAATTAATGTATTAGGATGATGTTTGATCATATAAGTGTCTACGATGATAAAGATTTGTTTCTGTTCGTAATTGTATAATGACCAATGTAATTATATTTGTAATGACTATTGACTTGTCCTATACCAACATGTGTTTGTTTCTGGGATGAATAAAATTATTATTATTATTATTATTATTATTATCCTATCGAAGAAATCCTAGAAGAATTTTTCATAAGTTATAATTAATACTTATCTAGGAGAAAAATAAACTTATATATCCTTTTTGCTATACTATTTTTCAGACATTCTATGCTGAGTTAATTTCACAACACATGTCGGATCTCAAAAGAAAAATTCATTGAATTAGAAATTCTTGCTAGAGCTAGCGTAGCTACTAGAGAGAGCGTAATTAAAAACCACCTCTTGGAATTTAACATCTTAATTAAATATAAATTTTTGAAGAATATCAAGATATGAACAACAGATGGGACGTATGACCATTTGAAATCCTATGATCCAACCGCCAAACATCCAACGTTAGAATACGAAACTCAAAGCGAGCGATCCCGTATCGATAAAACTGTTGAAAGAATCAACCATCCTCAACGACATGCACAAAAAGAAAGAAGAATTTATACAACTGTCACAAATGCACGACTTTTTCTACTACTACTACTAGCGCCACCCTCTGGACCTACGGCTATGGTACGTAAGTATCATCACGAGAGGTCGTACCGAAATCCCTTAACTGTCGCTTCCATTAAGTTCTATATACGACCTCTCTTTCAAAAGGCGCTCTTCCGACGCGATTCGCGTACGGCCGCCGCTATCAAATACTTTTATCGGGCGTCTCTCTCTACGTATGGAGGCCACCGCGAATGGCTCCGGGTGAAATAGCGATACCTCTGAGGCACGCCAATCTGCTGGGGAAGATAAAGCCGCTTCGGTGTAAGTGCTTTTCGTTCGTAAGCCCACGGGGATACTCCTAGAGACCGTAGAGAGGCTGCTCCCTGAATATTGCAGCGTCGCTACCACAGTTCTCTATGGCCATTTATTCCGAGCGCATCCGATATGAATCCCTATGCGACTGTCGAGATGGGATATAAAGCTCCATCTGACGACGATAACTTCGACGAGTTTTACGACTTGGAACATCGTTGAAGATCGCCTGCTAATGTTCGACATTCCTTTTGAAGTTTCAATGACGCGAGCATCTCGGTAATTTTTATCGAAAGAACTGATTTTTGTCATTTTTAGAGAGATTTTAATAGGTTTTGGGAATTTAATTCAGGAAGTTCTCTCCGCGATGTAAATTAATAAAAATGAGAATTTTAATTCGTTTTCCTGCGGTTATGCCTGCGTCTTGTTCCGCGGCATGCTATGATTGAACGATTGTGCATCTATAGAAGACATTTTCTTCTCAAATTATTTGTGAAAGAGAAACAAATTTCTTTACCCCTCGCTAAGCTCAGTTAGCATCGTTTTCTCTCCAAAACTTACCCATAAACACAGTGATACCGTGTGTAACATAACTTCAGCCTATCATTATTACATTAATATTTTGTACATTCGTCCAAGACGTTCCAGCAGGAATATAATCTACTATTGATACTTCTTTTACAAGCTCAACCTCTCCCAAATACCTCACAAAAAATTCAAAGGCATCCATCTGAACGAATCGTGTATATACACCATTTCCCTACGTCTCGCTATCTATAAACCAAAGAGGAGGATGGAGGGTTGAGGAAAGCAATGTGACGAATATCACAGGAACTAGTAAAAGCTTCCGCTCTTCCATCTTCCTATGCAAAACGTCACCCTTCGTATCTTCACCCCCTCTTTCTCCTTTCCTATCATCTCTTAGTTTACTTCGTCTTTCTATTTCTTCTACGTTAGAATTTACCTATCTTATTACTTTTCTCATCCTTCTGTTATTACGCCTCGATGATCTAAGATATTTAACTGCGACTTAAGTTTAAGAATTACGAGATTGATCAATAAAAAATTTCACTGTTATTATCCGTTGCATAAGCAGAGGTTATTCGGGAGAATGTTACATTATTTAGTGAAAGAGAAACAGAATTCTTATTATATATTACGTAATTTTTGCCGCCTACATTTAGGATTGCTAAACCTTTATTTAAAAGTCTATATTTAAGTATTCTTGCATGGTATGTTAGCACATTTGCGCTAATAGCTTTCCATGACGAAATATTGAAAGACGTAATGAGCAAATATGAATGCATAACTCAATCATTTCAGATGTAATAATCCGTACTTTCTATGATCAAAACATTTAATTCCTTGTTCATTCTAAAATAACTTTATGCTCAGGCAACAATTCATTAAAACATTACAAGGGTCATAATTCGCTTCCTCAAATGAGTTATTGAACGAACGACTTTTTACTCCGATCATAATTTGGCAAGAGAGGTCCTTTCAGAAACGGATACTTTTTAACGTGACGCGTTCCTCTCCGAATAAACACGAGAACACACGCCCTTAATCGATAAATAAGTCGTTTCCTTATAGTCTCAGATGTTCCTTTTGATATCCCCTTTGTTCGTCTTATTCCTCTCTTTTGTTCCTTTCATCATCTCTCCATTCCATACCTCCCACGCAACCCCCTCTTCACCAGAGGGAACATTACGAGAGATAAGGCCTCTTTTCAGCCCATACTGCCGGAGGAAATTTTTATGGTGCCCCGAATGGCTTATGGGCCTACATTACGCGGAAAAGAACCCACCCACCCACCGAGCATCTTTTACGCTGACATCGTTTAATAAAAAATATGTATCCAATAACACTTTTTCATCGCGGTGGATATGCGCAAAATGGCACCGCTTTAAAAAAAAGTGGAAGGAGTAAGATGGGCTGCTTTAAGAAAGAGGCGGTGCAGCGAAAATATGACGAACGACCTTGTCGTATATTCTTAAGCTGCTCCTTATTTTATGTGGACTAAGTGAAACCGAGTTTAACGATGGATAAAAAAAGGAGCATTTGTCAAAATTTTTATGGGGAAAGAACCCTAATAAAGTACACAAATGAATGAAAATATAAAATGCTTAACTACTGAACTAAACTGAAAAATACTGAAAAAAGTTAAATTTAGATATAAATTTTTATTAAAACATTTCGTCTCTCATTTCTCTGTCTGTCTCTAGTCTACTTCCTGGCAGTACTTCGTACCATTAATTGTATTCAATTTTAATTACTTCTGCTTCATCGTAAATAAATAAATAGATATACATGTATTAGTAAATTTTCTTTGTAAGGTAGTAATTCGTACGCTTAATTGAATTCAAATTTAATTACTTATATTTCGTCGTAAATAAATTAATTAAAATACTTATATTTATGAATTATCTTATTAAGCTTAAACTACAATAACATTAGACACCTTCTATCAATAACCTACCTATTACAGACCTAATATTAACGAACAAAACCCATCCTTTCAACCTTGAACGATCTCTTTACATAGTCCTATTTGCAACCCCTACTCCAGAGCTATTACGAACCCCTTAGAAAAGTCAACCTTTCACCCTTATATCCCTAATTGTTTCCGTGATAGCAGAGGTATTTCAGAATGAGATTAATTTTTTGTTTGTCCGCGATGAGATGCGCGTACTAGTCACGTTTCTAGCTATCTTCGTTAAAAAAAAGACGAGAGGGGAATAGAGCAGGTGAGACGTCTCGAATCTATAGCGCTCTGTTATAGCAACGGAGGGAGGTAGAGCCCTAATCGTCACGATCTGCGCTAGAACGGGAGGGATTAGAAAAACCGGACGACTTTTTGCTTGGAATTGCATCATTGCATGTCAAATGGTAATGGAGTCGAAGAAGATGGTTAGGAATGAAGTACTGTAGAGATAACTACTTTTTCCCCCTCGGAGTCTCGAGTTCAACGCCCTGGCGATGGGGTGAAGGGGGGAACGAAGGGAAGGGTTGAGAGTTGCGGCCCGGGTTCTGCCGAAAGATGTTTTCCACACACATTCTTACCGTTTCTTTCCTAATGGTTACGGGTCGCTGAAACAGTACACGACGAGGGCACGAAAATTCCGAGATTTTCTCGAGGGTTGATAAACATCGAAATTATCAATCGACATCGATAAAAACTACGATTTTAATACATTAATTAAATAGAAATTTTCGCTAAAACGTTTCATTAATAATTTTCCATGCAGGCGAGGATTCTATAGATTAAAACGTACGCAGGCGATGTTCAATTTCATACCTCTCGCTGCTAGTTGTTCGTGTAGCTATTAAAATAAATAATTAATTCCCTCGCGAATATTTCTCTAACACGCATGGTTGGTGTCGTTCTTCCGCGTAATTTTTATAGCCTCCGCTTGTTTTATTAAGAGAACTGCGCATTCCATGCCGATAGCTTTTAATTTAAATTACAACCTCTAAAATTCGCTGTCATTATATATATTTACAAGTCTGCTAATGCTTATTGCTGTATCTGTACAGAACCTAAGTTTAAAAAGCGTATATGTAACGGACGTTTAATTTTTTTACTGAATTACGTATTTATTATTTCTTTTAATTTCACAGGCTGTTATATTACAAATTTTACGTAAAATTATACCTACAATAATCAATATTAATGTCGTTCTTTTCAGCAAGTTAAATACCATATCTACATATTAAGATATTATTCGGGTCTTAATTAAAAATATACCTATTTATCGTAATTTTATCGAGGATTTAATACCAAAACACTTGTTAAATTATCCCCTAAAACAACACGAAAATTTTCATCGCAATAACATTCATACTCTCCTTGTACTTACTAGCATATCATTCCTTCTTTGATTAATGCCATTGAGAGCTTTACAGAGAGCATTTCTAATTCCATTCTTCGATTACACGCCCATTTACATCTCCCGGCTTCTTACCTATTCCTGCACGCAGCATCCTCGTATCCCGAGAGGGCGTTTTGTTCCTTTCCCATTCCCGCAATCGACGGCAAAAAGGCGGTCCATGGTCACAAAGCACTCGAGTTTATGGTCCGTCGTTTGAGAAAGAAGTTTCTCGGAATGGAAGGGTTGTAATTTTGGAAGAGGTCTAAATGAAAGCGATGTCGATGGCCTTATGAGAAAAGAAGGCATTGGGAGTATCTCTCTTGGGTGTGGGCAGCGCGATAGAATATATATTGAGCCGGACGTAACGTTGGCAATATTCCATTAGAAATTATAATTAACAGAAATGGGAGTAGAAGTGGTAGAGGTTGTGAATCATGGAATGAGGACTTGCCGGACGTGTGCACGCTGCCAATCATCCTTTAGAATTCCTGTTGCTACAGTTACTCCTCACGGAGATCGATAAATTACGATTAATTTTTTCGAGAATAATCGAATAGTCAATATCCTATTTGATACGTCGTTCGTTTCCTTTTTGTGGGTAACTAAGAATAATTGCTTTGCATATTGAACATTTTAAATACGAATTTCAAATGTTACGATACAGCTCGACGCGTTACGTAACCAAAGAAGATCAGTAAATATTCTATTAAGAAGTACTAGAGTACTAAAAGAAATAAGATAAAATAGAGAAATAAACACTGTATAAAGGTAATACTGCAATTATAATTGCATTCTATATTTGCAGAAAATGGGATAGACACCAGTGTAAATGCCTAACTAATACTGACTGAAATGCTTGATATTTCAAGCTTATTTATACATGCTCTTTAATGGATCCTTGAGCAGAAAAATAGTTTGATGATTGATGCTTTGATATATAATAGATAAAAGATCGGTTTTCCATTAAAGGAAAATTAAATTGCTGACCATAATTTATTCTAGAAGAATTTTAAAGTTATAATATAGCTAAAAAAACTTGATCGGTCATTTTTGGTAAATTTTAGTAAACCATCATGGTAATAATATTGAACGTTCCTCTAAATTTTATTAGCACTTTTGAGGATACTACAACTACGATATAATCGTGACATTTAACATTAGAGAACACTTTATCCACTATCAATTAATGAGCTTAGTTGCAGCTGTATCTCCGCTAATGGACGTATAGACAGTTTGGGTCACAACCGGTCGCTGCAGATTAATAACCCTAGTCATGGACCGGAAGGGAGGGGCTATGGAGTGGGCGGGAAAGTGCGAAAATACGCGAAAGCGAGTGAGTCAAAGGGTTTTTCTCACGACTCCATTTTGCATGGGGTTGTTTGTGGATGCTGCTTCCTCCCGGAGGAGCTGCTGGAAGGAGTGTAACACTCTTGAGGTCACCCCGTTCTCACAAGCTCCTCTCCCCACTCCCGTACGCTGGACCCTGTCTTTCTTCAATCAATCCACGCGATTTTTGTCCCACTGCCACGCCTTTCTCTGACCAAGCATTAGGACAGTGCGCCGGTGGGCATTCTATCGTTCATTTAATAGTGCAACTACGAAAGTAACTAAAGCTAAACAGATTTTGCTGCTGTTTAAATAAAAGCATTTATGTATCAGTGGTGTTTACCTTTGCTCGAAAGGTATAGTTGGAGATGAAAGAATTTCTATACAGAGATATTTGTTATCATAAGGCAGCGTGGCCGAGCGGTCTAAGGCGCTGGTTTTAGGCACCAGTCCGAAAGGGCGTGGGTTCGAATCCCACCGCTGTCAATTATTTTGAAGGTTAAGGGAATAATTGAAGATAAAAAGACTTCATAACAATCTCTTCTATCAGTCACTTTCACCACCTTACGTTAGTAACAATTGACATTTCTATATTCTAGTACTGAATGAAGGTTAAGATTCTCTACCTATTTACAAAATTCCTCAGAGTTTTTTTTCCATAGCAACACTACTTCTCCTAAGAATTCTCGTCTTATATTGGTGCAAATAAATTACTTTCTTAAACAAGGTAATCTACAAGGAAAAAACAAACACCAATTCTCTTAAATCCCTCTGTAAAGTTTTTACCGATGAAGTGTGAAGAATAATAAAGTCCACTCCTCCCTGTGCACCGTGTTCCGCTTTCTAGCTGAAATTGCATCTGACCCGGTTTCTCGAAGGCACTACATATGGGTCGCCGTATCCTGCCGAAATGCAGCGAAATCATTGAAGAATGCAAACTGCGTCGATAGAGCAATGATAAAGCTTTCCTCGCCTAAAGGAAACGCATTAAAAATTAAGTACAATCCACCACGGAATAATACATCGAGAAATACGGGTTCTCTCCGATAATTCATTTTCTCCGACCGTTCTTGTTCTGATCAGAAGGATTGGGGGCGAGAGTAATATAGCTATAAATTTTTCTTTGGACGCGGTTTGTTTCTTCGGAATCTTATTTGGTAAGATTAAAATGACCGAAGGTTTGAATTATAACTGTATCTGAGACGAATACGATTTTCGATCCTCATCTGTATATAGCAGATAGAGCGAGAAAATACTAGTGTACTGCTGTTAAAATTCGTCGCAGGAGAAAGATGTAAGCTTTAAGAAAGAACTTAACCTTCCTTAAAAATTACGAAAATGGGTCTACCTAAATTCCTTATAAAATTAAGACGTTAGATTTAATTAAGAACCTAGATTCCTCAATAATTACGAACACGAACTCAGTAAAAATCCCTACCATTAGGTTTCTTAAAGATCGCACCGCATCCAGAAATCAAACCCTCGAGTAATAAGCCATTAACGCGCATGAATATTGGAGCATCTCATTTTCCCACGACATGATTGAAGAAAGAGAGCGTGTACGAACTCAAAAATCCCAAATTCCACACTCTTGTAGCACATGGTAATGTATTCCTGAAATATATTAAATTCAGCCTTGAGGTGGACACCTAAATTGGGACATCCCCAACGCCTCCTCGTCAGCTGAAGCGATCGCTCATTGGCACTATCAGGGCCTTTCCCTGCTCAACATCTGATCCGGGAGGTGTGGGAAGCGGACGCGGGGTCATCCTTTAAAAAAAATGAGGCATCGTCGGACGTAAGAGTGTCCCGTACCCATCTTGGTGCCTCCATCATCCCACGGGATGACGTCCGCGTAGATAAGCGTAGAGAAGGCAGCGCCACGTGGGCGAGGACAAAAAACATAGCTTCTAGATGGCGCGAATCCAAGTGACGTTGACGGAGTGATTCCTCTGAAGGTGGTGTGGGCAAAGGGCCCGCCGGCTTAAGACGGTCTTAAGACCCGGGGGATTTCAATGCTGGGAGCTGAAGGCGGTTTCTACCTCCCCTCCTTCTTCCTCTGCCGACCGAAGGCTACCCATCCCTTATTCCGCGTCTCTTACCCCGAGGATAACCGCATCGCAGTCACCCAAAACCACACCCATCCGAATAACAGGCTCTTTTGGAAGGAGAAGAGGTGGGATGTGAGAGATTCGCTGATAAAGGATGGACGGATGATACGAAGGATGAGGAAGTAAACTAAAGTGAAGGGACAAAGGGATACTCTAGAACGAATGAAAAAGGCTTAGAAAAATGTAAGAAAAAGCTAAAAAAACTTGAGAGCCTAAGGAATGGAGAGTAAACAACGATTTTGAAGGGTAGGCTATCCCTATGATTGGTCTGTGAAGCGTAAAATCGTGCCTACGTTCCTAAATTGAATAATCGGTGAGTAGATCTAGCAGATGCAACTTGTGAATAATGAAGGTAGCCTTTTTTGCTTGTCAGACATCCTCAAGAAAAAAATTCAAGCATAATTCAATACGTATTTTTAAGGCGAGAATATTATAATTTATAAAGAAAGCTTGTTGGATTAGGCTGAATAAAACTAGCCCCATATTAGATTAGATTTAAAGCAATAACCAAATATACAGCCAAAATAAACTGTTTAAAATTTACGAAAGAGATTACAATATAATCCACATACTCTGTCTATCATTATATTTAACATCTAGGAGTATTTTACGAAAAGTTACAGTTTCGTGTTATATCAAAATTACTATTGGTGGAGAGATAATTAAAATTCCTTGTAATAATGAAAACAAACTCTCCGATGAAAACAATTTAGACTCAATCACATCAATTTCAGTCCTCAGTTTAATCATTTACAGAGAGCTAACGTGATGTACGACGCTGGCTTCGATAAAAGATTACGCTGGAATGAAAATGAGTTTGGGAATAGGGCTATATTGTCGGCATTAATAAAAATCCTGTTCAGTTCTTACGCATGAACATGGCTATATATTTCATGCCGGAGCGCAAATTGTTATGACAAAAGAAAATGATTTCATGCGGCCAAAGTCGGCGGGAATTTAGTTACGAAGTGGTTTTAAAGAGGATAATAATTGGCACTGGTAAGAGAGACTTGCGTGAAGGATGGGAGGAAAGATAGAATGGACAGAAAGTGTGCAAAAAGAAATAAAAATGGAGCGAAATTGCCGCTGAGTGCCCGACAACTCGAAGTAAATCGTCTGCCTAAAGCCGGTCTTATGCCCCGCCCCGCGTCTTCCTGCCCCCCTTTGAAAAGCCACCCTGGTCCGCCATCTATCCCCCCTTTTTCCACCAAAATCCGAAACCTCTGGGCCATTTCCGATTGAGGCGGACATTCGACCATAATACGTTTTGCTAACGAGCGATTTCCGCCTTCCGAAAAAAGTCCGTTTCCATGACACCGCGTGAGAGATTGAAAACTACCGTAGTATCACGGATTCATTCCGAATTAATTCCGGGCCTTTCCGAAGAGATCTTTTAACCTCATTTTTATATTGAGATAAATATCGTTTTGATGATACTAGCTCAGCGTTACATAAAAGTTATTCGTTTGTATAACACGTACAGGATGAAATCTGCTTTAAGATTGGTTTACGTGAATAATTCGGTAAATGATACTTTACAACGAAAAATTAGAGGGTAAATGTAAACTATGAACTTCAATATTTTTAATCCGAAATAAGCCTAGCCATTAAGCACATATACATTTTATCAAAGTAATTAGTTCTTGAATTATAATATTTACTAAGTATCAGAGGAGCTATCACATAATGAACCATCTTTAAATAACGAAATGTATAACTAAGTACGATAAATTCAAAATGTATCATTCATTCCCCCTTATATGCCAATGTAAGACGATGGAAGGTACTACTTCATAACTTGTTAAAAGAATTATGACATTAAAGCTTCATACGTACTGACCATAATATTTTACCACAGTAAGTAAGTAAACCACAGTAAGTAAACCACAGTACAATTTTGTTGAAGACGAATATTTTAAGGTAAAATCGATAATACTAATACACAAACTTATTTGGGAAGACAAGAAAACAGACTAATATAACAATGCTATTCTACAGCGGCAGGATATCACCTAAATACAACCTTCAACATGGTCGCCAGGATAGCCGAAATAAATAAACATCCACATAGAAACATCAACACTAATAATCTCTCTATCTCAAGGGATTAAGTAAAACAATGATCAGGATGAAAACATCCAGATTAACTCGCCACGCGCGTTTTAAAATGGTCCCGACCCGAAGGCCAAGACACCGTGAATTTCGCACGCGCTCCTGCCCAACGGTCGCCCGAGGGCACGCTAACATGGCAATCGCTATCCTTCATAACCAAGGGGCTCCGTGTCACGCGTGCACGCCCCTACTCACGACACCGCCACGCGAACCGTGCATGCATATCTCTTCTCCTTCATGCGCTCCCGTTATTTTTTACTCTCTTTTCTTAATCCGTTCTTTGTTTTGGATCCGAGAGTTGATTTCGTTCGGCTTTTGGAAACCCTTACTTGGAGGAACCGGTTGAAAGAGGTCAGCACGGCGGATTTGGGGGAGGGAAAGAGGCTGTCTCGGGAAAGATGTTTCGAACGGGAGGATGTCCAGCTGGAGATCATTCGGGAATGTTTTTCTTTTTTATGGAGTAAAATAGAGGACACTACGGAATGGTTCTTTCTTTTCACTCGCGTCTTGAGTCACTGGAACCTAGACTAGATTTTCCAAGGTTTAATTGATAACGAAATATCTTCTAGTCTATGGTCAGTCACGGTTGTCTTAAATAAATCTTACGCACTGCTACGTATTAGCTCTATTCTCGAGACTGCAATCAAATTAAGCTATTTTCATTCATTCATATCCCTATCTTATCAAACTAAAAACCAGCTAACTAAAATTTTTTACAAGTATATATAAGTTTTCCTATTACTATTCCATTGCTATTTTCTCGTATTCAGCTTTGACGTAATGAAAATTACTCTTTGCCACTATGTTGTCCATTGATAGCACGAAACATGCATTACTTTCAATGTTGTTGGCATATGAACAATTGCTAACCATTATTGGTTAATCTCCATTGGTCTCAATTCAAGTATAAAAAGAAAATATACGTATAATACCGCCATTTAACTCCGTTAAATCGAAAAAGGCTCTATTGGAAAAACTTATCAAAATACTCAGCGTATTTAATTGGTGATTTGAATGGATATTGCCACACGATAACTATAATAGCATACGCTCCCAAGTATCATTTTATCATCGATTACTCAAAGCGTATGATTCCAAGAGGTCTGCAAAAAGAAACGCATTCCTTATAGAACGACTATCGGATTTATACAGAGTAAATGGGAGATGTTGCGAAAGAATCTGCACGTTAGTCCGTCGAAGGACATTAGAGAGCATTTGAAAGATGAAATGTTTTGACGTTAGAAGTATAACGGTTGTCTGAAATAATTGTCGATGTGATTTACGGATCGGATTATTCTTAAGTACCTTTTATAATTCAGAGCATTACGTAAGTATAATTGGTGACTCGGAATATAGCAGCGATTTATAGAAAGAATAAGAGTCTTGAGTGTTTGTTAAGATGAAAATGACATATATCTAGAGAGAGAACTGAATTCTGATTGATTCAATATTGATATATTTTATTAGATTACTCTTTTAAATTGTTATTATATCACATATTCTATAAATCATATAAATAACTGTGTATAAATTAGTTCTTGTCCAAAATAAAAATCATACTTTACAAATAAGAACACAAATAACAAGAACAAATATCACTATTGTTTATACAGATTATCGTAAATTTATATCAATCTAATACAGAATTTAGAGCCAAGAATCTTCACTTTAAGCAGCGCTATTCTCAATGGAATAACTCGAACTTAAACGATCAATAAATTGTAAATATACAATGCAACACTCTATTGAAAAAACTCAATACGAATTCCGAACACCACATCCTAAGAAACGATACACTGAGCGTGCATGAGTGGTAAAAACCTTTCCCATCCACCATCAAGCACACCTTTCGTTTCCACGACCATCCCCTCTCGTTCAAAAAGATTACCCGTGGTATAAAACCTATCGTATGCGAACCCTATCCAGGCGAATTGTTTGTAAAGCCCGTCCGATTAATTTTATCGAGCTGTTCGTAGTCTCCGAATGACGCTGAAATACGAGTCGGCTAATTTCACTCGGAATGCATTTCCAACCGAGCACGTACGTATCTGTCTCGATCTACCCCCTAAGTGCCGTCTCTATCTCCAGCCTCGCTTTTAAGTTAAAAGGGCTTAAAATGCCTCTTTATGACAGGCGACTTCTAATCGGAGAAACACGTATACTCTTCACCGAAGAATAAAGTCGCAGGAGACCAAATCCGTTCCTTCGCTCACCTGTATACCTGTTCTCTTACCCCTCCTCGACGACATTTCCTTCGCTTTTTCTCCCGAAATGTCATCCGGAAATTGGCCCGCAGAATAAATAAACGTCTCTCAAGAGGCCGAGAGATTATGCGAAAAAAAGTATCCTCCGCGTATGGGAATTTCTGCGGGATTGTCGTGCTTTTTGAGGACATTCAATAGCTATAAAGTGACCGAGTCTACCGTCCTTTTTTTCTGTCACAGTGAATTAGACGCTTGGATAAGCAGCGACGATGGAAGAATGCGCGTTTGACCAATGTCTGGGCGAGAATTAATTCGGTTCCGATGGATTTAGAATGGGACGACATTATAAATGATACTTTGTAGCGATCCTGTAGTCCTTACGTACTCCACTGAAAATTCATAAGATGAGAGATATCCTTACGTAACAAATCACAATAACGATAAATTAAAATTGCATTTTTGCAATTTTAATTTATCCTAATTATAAAGTAAATCCGGTATTTAAGAAACAAAGATATGTATTCATTTTAACGAATAAAGTTATATGATTGTAAAAATTTCTTACAGTTTAAAATAGATATAATATTTCATTCTATTTAGGAAAGAACTTTAACTAACGAACTTTAAGAAATATTGGTAATCGAACCTTGAGTGTAAACAATACATGTTTCTATTACTGACTTAATATAGCAGACTTTTAAGAACCAAATAGGATTAACAATACCAACACTTATTATCGTAAATTCTGATTAGGATTACCAATTAAAGAAACAAAACGTAAACCAACACAAACGCAGAACTTGCTCAAACAGAATGAACATGGGAGTTCACAAATGTTGGCTTGGTTTACAAGGAAGATGAACATAACCAGGAAGTATAGAAGCTCATCCTAAAGCATAAACCTCTTAAACAGACACTGATTTAGGTACCTAATGATTCCCTATCCATATATTACTGCTATTCAATCCCTTCCATTACATTCGTCTCCCACGAAACATTTCCTCTTTACGCAAATCTGATACCAAGCATAACGTAACCTACAGGAAATGGTAAAGGGAAAATCTCGAGAATTGGGCATAAATAAAGGAAGCTATCGGAGATAATTGGTAACTGTATAAAACGCGGGAACAGACAAAAAAAGTTAATAAAGCTCGATCGTGATATTTGGATGTCGAGTGCAGTGGACTCGCAAATCGAAGGCGTGGCAGCAGCGCTGTGGCGAGGGAAAAGACTGCCTGAGAAATCTCGTAGCACATCCGGGAGCCATAAGACAGTGGAGGAGGAAATGGGGTTAAATGCAGAGGAGAGGGAAATATGCCTCGGAATTCGTATCTGCGGTCGCAGCATCTTAAAGGAGCATTTGGAAATATGCGATGTGTTTCATCTTTTGATGTTGGGAGCATTGTTCATGCGTGATTGAATTTATAAATGGTTGAATCAAACTATCGGTAATAAAAGTAAATGGTGTTATAATACCGAATAACGAAATAATTGTGCCAGTTATTAAAGAATCAGATTCAAGATCATTAATTGCGTAAACTATTGAAGTGTAGCTTGTCTTGCTTAATGTTACGCTATTCCACATTCAGTTACTTTTTAATGTTACGTAAAGTTTTGTATCCAATTCCATATAAACGATTATCTATCAATAATAATTAGGAAAAGGAGGATTACTTGGCTTTAAATACTGAATACGAGTGGGTGTATATACATTCAATTAGTTTATCAAGCCATTAAGGGAATGAAGTCCTTCAGATAATTAAGAATTAAGTTTAAACTTCGATAAGTATGCAGCATTAAGCTGAGAATCAAAACATGTCCACTCAATTTACAATTCCAACATTACCTCAAGTAGAATTAGTGATGATACTACATTAGAGTACTTAAACTTAAAAAATAAGACCAATTAATAACAATTAGTATCAATAATTTACATAAACAAAACGCTAGATCATTAAAAATCATCAAAGCGTAAAAAAACGAATGCTTTCGTACTTGAAAAAGCCGCACAGCGTAACTTAAACGTACTCTTCTCCAGCAAACGTGAACATTTCATCACTAATAACTCATCCGAGCGAGTCATGCATACCAACACGCGTAGGAATAATGCTCCGCGTCCGCATACTTTAGATAAACAGCGCCAAATGAATGAAAGCAAAACTCATTGGGGGAATCGCTTGGATCGGGCGCCCATAAGGAGGTAGAATGCTCCGGGTAGAGCAAGGACATAGAGGCGGGAAATCAAATGGCAGCGCCGAGAGAATGCGCGGGAGACGTGCGGGGGCGGAGTGAGATACTCGGCATCTCCACGGAAACGAGTAAGTTTCGGGAAGACCGAAAATCTCGGGAGCTGAGAGCAACGGGGCGTGAAGGGTATGATATGAGATGGAGCAGGGAGGCTGGTTCCCATGGAAGCTGGGACGGAAGGAGCAGCAAAAGTATGCAACAAAACTTCTTCCCTCGAAAAGTAACAATTAAAACGGCTTTCACATTCCACCGTCGAAATGCCTCGAATTTTACGCAGTTGAATTCGAGATGAAAGATCGTGAATGATTCGCTTAAAGATGAAGTTTCCTTTAAAATTCTTAAACCTTTATATTTCCATTCTCGTAATATCTCTATTTACTAGAAGAGAAGAGAGGGTTAATTTCTTAATTTATTACGCATATTTAAGCCACATTCTCTTTTAAGAACCTGGATAAAACTTCAGTAAAAGTCTACCTTGATGACCACTTAAAATTACACTATAACTTCCACGTATATTAACAGCGTGATTAATTCAATCCCTTCTAATTGGGAAATTTATATCTTCCTTTCCAAATTCACGATACCTCTTTAAAATTTCCGCAATAATATTGGAAATATATACTTAAAATTCTAATATCGAAATGAAGGAAACGTTTCATAAACTAACCACCCACAGAATTGTCCAATATCCGGTCCTTTAAGGTCCATTAATTTTTGGTCTAAAAGTTTTCCAGTGAAAGTCTTTGAAAAAGCGTTCAAATGGACATTTTTCACCAGAAACGGAAACACGGATTTTCGCAAAGTAACTCCAAATTTGAGAAACCTCATCGATCAGATCTTTCTCTTCTAATTAAAATATGACTACATCCGTTTCCGCCGAAATGTTTGTGTCGCAACAATACCATTTTCGAGGGGAAATTCCTTTCCCCTTCATCTGCCAATGGGAGGAGGGGAGATGTAGGAATAGGATCTGGATGGAACGGAATCCAATTTCTACTGAACGGTGGGCATGTGTAGAATGTGATAGAGATGTACCAATTCCAATCCTTCTCATAGTCACGCAACGAAGAGCGGTAGGGTACGCCTATGTTTTGACAACCGTACAAGACAAGGAGGAATATATTATGAAAAAGGCTCACACCCATGCAATCCTTGTGTTGAAAAAGCCTTAGGAATTTTTGAAACACTTACAAGCAAAGGTATTAGAAGAGATTTGGAAGATTATTTTAGATATTTATGAGATATAAAGATGATAAATTCAATGCTCCGAAAACATATCTCAATGGATAGAGAAACCTTCCGGCAATTGGAAGGCCCGGGTTCAAGTCCAGGTTCTGTCAGACATTTTTGATTTTTGTTAAATCCCTTGATTAATTCATAAGTTTATCTTTATCCTTTACTGGGTAAATCCACAATTGATACCTTGGGTGTTCTCTGGTATTTCAACGATTGAAATATCAGTAAACCTACCTAAATATTCTGATAATAATTTTCATTAACTCAATAGTTTACTAGATAGTTTTCCAGTGCATGTGGTTTTCGAGAAAAAAGAAACAGCTTCAAAATTGCATCCCCGCATCGACTTGACATAACCAATATATTTTCCTAGACAAAAAAGACTCGCTTAGCGCATTAACAATTTCACGCTCGAATCAATTAAGCCTCGGCCGTAAAATAATCCACAATCCGCTGGAGGGTGTCCCATTGGCACCGATTCAGACCATCCGACCACGCCGTTCTTGAAAACAACATCCTCTTCGCATCTTCTTGTTTCTCCCAGAGAAAAGGCGCTCCGAAGTTCTGATTTTTAATAACGTCGGATTACTTGTATCGAAAACGATGCTGGATCGGAGATTAACGCGCGGGAACTGGATCGATGGAAAGCAGGGCTTCCGGTACGAGGTTCCCACAGCTGCCCAAGTCCTATCTAGCGGCTTTAATTTCCACGTGAGCAGAGTTTCCGTTGAATCTCCGATGCGAGCGCACTCTGGCGCCGTTTCAAATAATAAAGAAAAACGAGATGACCTTATTCGCACGGATGGGATATTCCGCCCTTCCTATTGAACGCCGATTTTTAACGACTCTTTTTTCGAGGCGATAAAATAAGTTACGGCCTCGCGCTTTTAATATGTTGTATTTCATGTTAAAAACTCTGCGAGAATGGGTGTGAAGATGAGGAGAGAGAAAAAAATTGACTGGAAAGCATCGGGGCTCGAAAATGTTGTAAAATTAACTGTTGAACTAGTGAATCTAGGATAAGATAGTTGGGTTTACTTCCATAGGTCCATTAATCACGTCTTGTCTATGCATTTGCACCCTGCGACTCATCTTTCGGCACGAAGGATAAATCCTCAGATGTAGATCCCAACCAGAGACTATATTAGAAGATCATAGGATTATGTAATATATTTTCAGGACAAAATAGATTTTGCTTCAGTTTGATGCACTTATTTCGGTATCTTTAAGTTAAAACTTTTACGTTTCAGGTAAAAGATCTTTCTCATTATTAATTAAATTCATCTACTCGATAAAATTGAAATCAAAAAAGATCGAGAAAAACGTTTAATACAAAAACCAATAGTAGTTGCTTGATTACATTCATTTCTTTACTCAGATTCACCTAATGTAATCAGAAACTTCAATCTACTTATCGGATACTACTCAATTTCTACTAACGCATGTTGAGTTGCATATAAGAAATTCTTTTAAAGATCTGAAGCCTGAAAAAAGCCCTGTTATATTGCAATTTCGATCTAAGGTTTCAGAAGTGGCTTTATAAGGAAAAGAGACGATATAACTTGTTTGGGAATAGAAAAAAACCGCATGAATCGCATTTCTACGAAGTCCATTAGTCTGTGGTAAACCTTTGACGGCTAGATAGCTGTAAAAACCGGACAGCGATGTTTATACTATTCAATTGCAAAGAGAAACCCTATCAAAAAAGGTTAGTTGGGTAAGAGGTTATCAGATAAGCACGTATACTTCGCCCCTTTATGAGATCCTTACATTACCCCTTACTTACGTAAGACGACCAAGAAAACGTGTTTCCTGGGCAACTCCTTGGGTACCCTTGGTAGAATAATAGCTAACAAAAGAGAAGAAGAACGTAAGGTGAGAAAGGATCCAGTAAAGGAAGGGTTGGAAGCATTCATACCTTCTTTTGAGACACCTACAGACGTTCTACCCTCTCTTGCCCACCACACCCTGCTCATTTCAACTATATCACGAGAGAGAGAGCCCATCGCGGATGAGTTTTTGTCGGAAGTGGGAGATCAATGGCAGCCATAAGAACTCTCGAGTTCGAGGGAAAGTAGTAAAGTTTATCAACTATAAATTTGTAGGACCCTTAAAAGCACTTTCGTTCGGAAACTTTATTGCAGGTCCATTCGTATTCGCTTAAAAATTTCCCCTACCCGAGCGATAATTTAGGTTTTTCTTTCGGGACTTAAGACCTTATGAAGTTTTATATGCGTAGACCAATTCACTTAACCGGGGCTTTATAGTGACTCGAGAGCCGGGAAATGACACTTAATGTACATGAGATAAATTCGTGTGATCTGAGGATACTTTTAAAAGTGAACGATGACCGATAACGAGTAGGAAAATGGGACGCTAATAAAGTTGTATTAGAGCGAGTTTTAAGCTGTTGAGACATTGATATCGTTGTTAGATTGGATTTTTACGAGAGGCTGGTGATAAACCTAAAATAAATAACTTTCTCCTAATATAATTTAACAATTTACATTCTGAATCTTAAGCTCCAACCGCCAAAAAAAATGATATTGAGAAAACAAAGTTATAACGCCGTATTACAAATTAATTACAATTAACGACATTATTAAGTGTACGAATCAATGGTAATTAACTTAAAATAGTAACTATTGTTATTAGATTACCTCCCAATAAGAGGGATTGTTACAGTATTTCTTTCTACTATTATTAACATTCATTGTTAAATGAATGTTAACCTATAATTGGACATACATTGTTAACCTATAATTAAGCAATTTAGGTCAAGCAGAGCTCTAACAACGGAAAATTAACATCTATCCTTCTTATACGCACTCCTGGATATCGAATCGCCGATATCAAACGTGATTTCTCCACAGGAAGTTTTAAATCTTTCGTCATTAAGGTAGGTCATCCCACGTTCACCGATTTCTGTTCTGATATCTTCGCACTGTTATTTCAATTTCACACTCGTCTCTTACCACTCGAACGTTCGAGTTTTCGACGGAAATGCGCGTTTTCGTATCTCTATAACATGTTTGGCTTCGTCCGGAATTATTTTCGCTTGTTAGTAAGGGGAAACTGGTCTCGTAACCTCAAATTAAGGAAATATCGCGGTATTTTATCTCGAGATTTGCTAGATGGCCGAATACTTAAGATTTCAAGGGCGGAAAAAAATCGATTAAATTTATGGGTTGCGGTAAACTTTTATAAGCTCGTATTGTGAGTCGTTGTGGAAATATTTAGTGCTTTTATAGTTCCCTTTTGATCGGAAGAATACGAGTAAAATTAACTACACACACTTTTATCGTAAGATAAACGCGAAACTAGGGAAATTTCTTTTGAATATCTAAAAGCTTTGCAAAGTCAATTAATAGTAAATTATTCCAAATATACTGATATAATTTTCCTAAGTTTATGCTTCTTTTATTTATTTTAGCTACGAATACATAGTAACAACATGATATCTCTTTCAGTCAAAACCAGTCGAGTGTTATCTGCTGTAGCCTCTCACATTTTGCTTTCCTATAAAAACTTTCTATTATAACTTACGTCATGAATGTGAAAAATGGCAAATATATTTTGGACGCTCGTATCATATCCGCTTTATTTTCAATCGAATGGTCTCCACGTACATCCAAGTATCCTTCACTATTCATACTAGATACTCAGGGGTTATAATACATTCCTATTCGTCCCCAAACGTAAATGAGTCGGTACACTCCCATGAAGGGGTCTTCTTTCAGTAAAACATCCACAAGTGTACCGCATACAATGCCATCGGTCACCCAACCATCCACTTCTTTTCCCATTTTCCAAATTTGTTCATCTCCTCTCTTTTCTCTATTTATTCCGACTCTTACTCTCGAATTTCCTATTCAACTCTTCCGTTTACTTTTCCCTCTACTTACATTTCTCATGTCCTCTTACCATTCCTGAGTTCGTATCATAGTAGTATAGTCATCCCACTATCCAATCCATCGGTAGGGTATTCCACCCTTTTTTACAGTTGTCCACATAGGGAGACATTACAATCAATCGATAACTTTAGGGCATTCACTTCTCTTAAACACTCGATTTTTCAATTCTCCCATAGTGTATAAATACAAGTGAGTTATGATCATTAACGTCAGAGAGGTAAATACAAAGGAAAATTATTAACATACATAGACCATGAATAAAAATAAGACAAAGAACATTTTAAAGATAATTTGGGGACATTATTAGGAAGCAGAAGTCTGCAAACCAAGACGTATTGATGGTAAATGTTACAGCCACAATTAAAGACGTGGGACACTATTGACTGACTCATATTCTAAGAAGATAAGCAAAGAATTTTCGAGTATATATGATCATTACAAAGGCAGTGCAATTCTTAATTAATACTGCGAATAAAGTAGACCCTGAGAAATATTAAAATCAACTGCTCTGAACCCTAAACTACATCTGTACCATACACGTATATACTGATCGTGTTCAAACTTAACAAACCTATATACCCACACGTTCTTCTACACCCATACCCCCTACGGAGTCTAGCACGTCGACTACCTATGCAGCATTACGGGAACTCTGAGCAGAAGCATCACTATTTTCACCTTTTCAGCTTCCTCACCCCATCTCCTCACTGGTCCATCCAAATATTTCCCCTCCGCCCCCACCCCGGCCCTCCCGAAACTCGTCCGTTGGGGTCAAACACACTCCAGCCACAAGGAGAGACTCACACACACACTCACATATCCGAAAGAGTACCGTTAACCCGCGTGTTTCACCTCCTAGTCCCACGACTTCGCCTTCCCCTCCCAACCCACCCCACCCTCCCTTCATCCGCACCTACTCCCCCACCCCTTCTTAAAACTCTTTCTTTACGCAGCATCCTTTCTCCAGCTGGCATTTTCTTCCTTTATATCATTCCACCATCCTTTGGGATCTTTCTCATTAACGCTCTTTTCAACCCAGAGGTTTATATATATATTTTTTTTCGTCCTACCTCGTGCATCTCCTCCCCGCGTATTTATGCCTTAATCGAAAAAAACCGCATTCTTTTCTTTTCTTCCCGAGCAGAGAACCCATACGTAAAAGGTCAGAGAAGCTGTGGATTCTTTGCTTGGGTTGTATTCGTGAAAAGAGAGATTTGCGCAAGTATTTTCGTATTTTTTCGCTGGGTGGCGGGTGCGTCGAAAAAGTTACGTTGGCAACGCTATGGGAGAATTCGATGAATTTCTGTTTTTATTGCTTTGACATTTAGTCTTCTTTTGGAAGGAGTGAATGGTTGAGAGATTATGAACCTTAAATATTTTTTTCGGAGCGCATACCGAAGAAGAATTGCTGGTATAGAAGTGGTTCGAAATATTATCGAGATTTTTAATGATATATTTTGAGTCGATTTTGATAGGAACCATTTCTTAATTGGCTGAGATGTTAGTGATTTTTTTGGCTATTTAGCCCTTCGTATCGTAAGAAATTATCCTCACGAAAGTATTTATAGAATTCATATAAGAAGTTCTATTCACTTGCCAGACAACGCTCCTAAGATACGGCCTATAAAAATTGGCAAAAATATTTATTCAGGAGAATTATAAGTAAATCATTCCAAATATTCTACAATTTTTTGTGAATATCCATTCCACTCTTCTAGAAATTATCTTATACCTTTTTGAGCTGCTGTCGTAATAGTCAAAGAACTTACATGTATGAATGGTTTTTGATGATATAGACGCAACGAAGGCCTCTTATAAGTTTTATTCAATTCACTTCTCGATCTAGGCCACTTTTTTCTCCAACGTCTCGAGATATTAGCAACTTCGCATTTCAACTCTAGTTTCTTATAGAAAGAAGTTGATCCCTGTCACTTCAAGTAAAATCAAAAGAGAGTAAAATGGGTTAACGAATGATAATCCTACCTTTTAAGGAATGATAGACTCATGATTTCCAATAAAAAATCTACTTTGATTATCTAAACATGTAAAAGTGTCGGAATAGTGCGTATAATCATCCCAATAACAGTGTACTACATTCTTTCACCATGTCCTTACAGGCTCTCCCGTCATAAACCTATAACTCTCTAATATAAAGTTCGCTATCCCCTATCCAATGATCTCTGTATGTTTTTAATAATGTCTACTCACTCCAGCGTGGGAGCGAATAGTTTGTATAGTAAACGTTAAGTGTGTCGCGGGTTCGATTAATATCGAAGATAAGAAAGTTTCCACTTCATTCGCTGACTCATTCACTTCTCCGTTAAAACAGCTTTGGAGCTCTATTTACCTATCATTTGAATTTATAATACTTTAAAATGAGAACTAAGCTTCGCGTACTTGGGCTTAACTTTGAATCTTAACGCGTATAGATTTTCGCTCAATTTCGATTTTCATTCCAAAGCAGACTGGAAGGAAAAATGATATTATTACTCCAAGAGATAAGCATTTTGTTAAGAAATATTATAAACATTGGAAAAAGTTGTCACAAATATTTTATCGTATAAATATCTGACTATTATTGTAGCTCTGCCGATATATGAAATTAAAAGGTTAGAATGAAGCAGCTGTCAATCTAGAAAACTTCTTAAATAAGACATGCTATCCATCAATACATCGGAAACGTCTGAAAGAATTTCTTCCCACAAAACTTTCCAGCACATCGACTAAAATTAGGCCTCACGAAAGGAAAAGCAGCAATTTCGAATCGATCCGGGCGTTAATTTCGGAAGCTCCCCTTTTGGAACACCACTCCCATCTGGTAATGAGCCTAATTGCTTCTATTGTCCAATCGGAAGGCACCTGCGTTGATGGGAGCCGCGGAAACTTTGGAAGAGAGCAAACAGAAACTCCCTAACCACTCAGCACACACAAATAAAGCAGGAGAAAAGATAAACTCTGCCGGGTTTCCCGTTCGTACCACTGCGACTCATTCGGTTCCGGCCACCTTCCAGAAACATCAACTCCACCCATTCTTGCGATGTTTACCCGCCGATTGTTTGACGACGCGTGAGGTTTCTGGGTACGAAGGGTTCCGCGGACAATTGACTTTTTGCAGACTGTTCCCTTGTCCGACGGAAGTCCGCATCGATGCGTCAGGATCCTCCGAAACATACCTCCACCACTACAACCCATCCTTCTGACACAATTTTTCCCCTTATCTTCCCCAAAGCGACCTCCGACCCCACCGATTCCTGGACCCACATCCGAACTCTTTCACCTCCAAACCCACTCCGCAACTTTTCGTTTCGACCGGCATCTTTGGGTGAGGAATGCCGTTAAGTCCGGCGATTCTACGCCATCCTTATTTTGGCACAAGACGGACGCGGGATGAGATAGGATCGCTGTTTCTTTATTTATGACCGCATACCGGGGTAATGCGCGCGCCCGACCGCTATTGCCGTTTTATGACGGCTGACATCCTCCGAGGAGCGACGTCGATTTGCTCGATGGCGTTGCCTACTTATGCGGACGTCGGGTTGATGCTTTCTTGCGATGTTGAGTGCCGGAGACTCGTGAGGAACGTCTCTGCGCGAAAGAATGGAATGAACCAGTCTTCATTGAGGGTTAATCGCGAAGTGCGAATGAAGGCCGAGACTTCGCTACGACATCGGCGCAGGAGGCCCTAGGATACCGTAAGGAGTATAAAAAGCGTGCGATTGTCGGCTTAATGGAAATATTATCTTTGCTCGCATCTAAAGATTTTTCAACGATAGACGCGTGAATCCTTCTGGAGAATCGTGTATGCTAATCGAACGTGACGGCCATAAGACAGTTCGTAGAATTAACCAGAGGTCAAATGAGGAATACTTATGCAATGATCCGCTATGATTGTACGGAAATCATACTAGGAATACATAACTTACGTAATGTTATTGATCACTGACTCTAACCTTCGTAGAAATCTCATTAGTTTGTTTCTAAATCTACTCTTTTTATAGATACAGCAAGTTAAATTTCGCTGTATCTTTAACGCTACTCAATATAATCAAGTAAACTACCTCATATACCTTCCAATATGTAAAAGCAGCCGTAAAAATAATCTAGAATCACCCATACAGCTCTAAAACCGCACGAGGGTCTAATTGCTCCATTCACGTCCAATCTTCCGGACGTATTTCACGCTACAATCACCTCAAAGGTCAGATCCTCAAAACTTAGAAACATTTAACCTGACCCCGGCTCGGATTCCATAGCACGTGCATTCAAAATAAACGCGAGAGAACATATCCCTCGCTCCGAAATGATAACGGGAAGCCGTGTCAGACTCCCCTATACTTTCATCGAACGCCTCATTATCTCCTTTAGCCCTTTTTTCATCGCCGGCGAACTTAATCGTCCGTTCTTCGGACGCGAAGAAAAACGCTTCCAAAGCGCGGAAGTACGGACTTCGCGGAGGCTTTGATAATAAAACGACTTAATGAAGGGTTGCCTCCATTAAATGGTAGTCATCTTCTCCGGGAGCCAGATTAACAATAAATTGCCCAATAGTATTTTATTCGGGGAGAAATCCGTTCCCAGATGAGGGGGTGCGTTGGTTCGAATTTCCATTCTCGGATAACGGCATCTGGAGATTTTAACGGTCGTCGTAAATAACTAAACGATAGAACAGTGCGCGCAAATGAAAGCTTTCGCTACGCGAGAAGAAAAAAAGGGGTCTTAATAAATCGTGGAATGCGTGCCGAAACGATCTTTGTTCTCGGGAGTGATGTATTGTAGAAGATGGGTATCGATTCCGGAGATGGGTATAGCGCGTCTTTCTATCCTAGTGTATGAAGTTGCAAAAGTGAGCTATTATGCGAGAGTTCATTTGCGTTTAGCCCTTTTACGTAATCTACAGTAATTGAGTGTAATTTATTAGAATGGTTACTTACAGAGATCAAAAGCCTGTACAGATTTGACGTAGAAGTTTTTCAAAAAATCTTATCCGGGTCTTTCGAAAGAAAAAGAATTAAATTCGTGTATTTTGCTTTCTAATAATCAATCAGATTGTGTTGCAAAAAAGTTTTCCCGTAATAGAAAGAAAAGGTGAAATTTGCACAATACTGTGTGTTTTTAAAAATTTTAATCCTTGGTCGAGTAAATTTATTTTCTTTTTTATTCGCCAAACGTTCATCAAAAATAATTAAGTATTTTTCCAAGTCTATTTCACAAATAAAATACAAATTTTTATGTATTTAAATAATTATTTATAAACCTGAAATTTAACGCAACCTTTCACCTTGAATTACATAATGCCTCGCAAACTAAAACTACGAAAATCTTATAATGAAAAACTGCTACATAAGTAGTCTAATTTTAGAAGACTAGCCAAACTTTCCGAAGAATATATATCGTAAAATTTTATTCAGGAAGCGTTCATAAGGATAATAATAAGGAGCACCAAATAAATACGATACGACCAACTTTGCGTGAAGGCTATCATGCGAAATATATCCGCTTCGAGAGAATTATTAACATAAAAAACTGGAAAAATAAGCATTATTAACCTTAAATTGCAGGGAATAAAAATATATTGGCGTGCATCAAGTTAAATTATTTCAAGAGAGGAATTTTTAATTTCAAATTTAAAAAATTATCGTTTCCACTGGACAATATAATAACCTAATTTATCAAAATTTATATAAAAAAGGCTTTGTAAGTAAGAGCGCTTTTTTCGTTAAATGCAATCATATTACTTCCTTTCGTCTGGATTAAAAAGCGTATTGCATCATTTTCCACTTTCAAACGAAACTTCTATGGCAACGAAAAAAAAATGCACACGACGAATTGAAATGGACCGGAAGTTACCAAAATAAGAAATAAAATAAATTGCGTGTATAAGCAAGTGCGTTTAATATCTACAATTTTTCGTATTCTTTATTGCGGAAAATTTATCGTTTGAATAAATAAGTACAATAAAGAACGTTTACACCGGATGAACCTTTCAAAGGGAAGCATCAAATTTCATTCAAACCGTTAAAATTAAATCACAATAAAGAAAAGAGAAATAAAAGCTACATCTACCGTTATTAAGTTTAGAAAGCTACTCTTACGCAACGTACGGATACATTAATCCTAAAATGTAGTGACGAATAACTTATTATGACCCTTTTCGCTTAGTAAATAAATAACTATGGATAATAAACCATTATCGAATTCAAATGATAATCTAGGTACAAGGATTTAAATAGGTATTCCAATTTGGGCTTGATTTGACATTTAAAAAATCATCCTCATTTGGATTCAAGAACAGCCACATTCTAAAAAGATTATAAAAAGTTCCGCAAATTCAGATTGCCCGTAATAACACTTTCGTCGAAAACAACAATTGAAATAATTATTTCGTAGCTGGCGCAATATAAACAAGTGAAGAGCGACCTCCGCAAATAAAGATACGCAAATAAAAACTCCGTGGTAACGAAATTACGGACATTAAAAGTGTATGGGAAAAGCTTGGGATGATTCCGGAGATAAATGAAGATGTCGCTTCGAATTAAGAGGTGGAAGGGAAAGAACGTTTAAAGAAGTAAATATGAGAGATCGAAAAGATAACGCCACGAGAGAAGATGGCATCTGAACAGGACGTGTAATGAAGGCGACGCGGCTTAATTACAGTTAGAGATTTAGCCGAAGAAAAAGAAGATATTTCGAGAGAAAAGCCTATGAGATCCTTCCGATAAATCCACTCGAGTGACGGATTATCTACTTTCCTGATGGAGGAGGTTATTTTATTTCCTCGTTAGGGGGAGTTACGCGTAAACCCAAAGGAAGCCATGTTAGGGTCAGTGAGCAGAAGGAAATTATGCATGATGACAGCAAGAGAGAGTCGTAAAAATTTCAGATAACATGGCGATCGTAGTCGATTTCCCTAAGGCGAATTAGAATAGGTTTCCTCTTCAGTATACTAATTGGAGCATAAAAGTAAACACCGATACATTTTACAGAATACGATCTCGTGGTCAGAATTGTTTTTAAAGAAATGGGTGCTGAATTTTTATTAATGTAAACGTTTGATTAAACTCGAAGCAGAATGAATTTATTAAATCAGGAAAACCTTTCAATGTAGTTAAGAGACCCAAAAGATTTTTATTCACCTTTTGGTAACCACAAGCAGATGTAAAATTTTATTTACCGTTAAGTATATAAACTTCTTGGTCTCCTAAAAATGCGGGAAGTTATATATAAAAGCAAGAATCTACAGCATGCAATGAAGTTACATTTGTATAATTTTTTGTACTTGTATTTGTATAACTCAAAAATAAACTAGTAATTCTATAACCATCATTTAAAGAGATTAAGAATACACCTACAGAAATAACATCATGCCTTTTTCCTTAAAATATAACGATAATTGTATTTGAATCCCTCCGAGAAATGTCTAAATTTTCCTTGATTGTTTACAATTTCTTTTCTAAACAACAAAATTCTTTGATCATACAATCTATCTCTATGTATATAAATAATTATGAGGTACATATTTACAATGAAAATCAGGGAAACATAAAACGCATAAACTCAGACTTAACCACCTCGAATAAATAAGTCGTTTTTAAATTTTATCCTATACACACATTCCCTATTACAAAGTACGATTAACCCAAGGGAAGTATACAAATTTGCAGAACTGGAAGTAGTCAGGGGACAGGTGGTAAATGAGGGAGGCGATGTAGTGGAAGAAAACGGAAAGGATGGACAGGGAAAAAATCGGAGAGGAGTCTGAAGGGAATCTGCATGACAATGGACCACGTCTGGGGGTCGCGGGGGCATCGGTAGGGGGACATCAAACGGATCCCCGCCACCCACACCGCCCCCAACGGTACCAACCGATACCGAATCCTCCGTATCAGATTCCGAAAGTATCCTTTTGCTACAGATGGCGCCATCTCACGGCCAATGATAAGGATCGAACTCGTGAAAGAACAAAGCACTTGATTCCGACGGCCGAAAAGAAATTCCTCCAATTAAATGCGATGGGATTAGGTATCATTTCCGCTTGCGGGGTAACAATCTAAAGGAGTAGAGTAACGCTGTGACGTTTACATTAAATGTACGAATTCATTTGGGTTGTAAAAGATTCTGACGGGAAATAATTTGCTATAATTGGTAGGAAGTTTGGCGGTGAGATGCAAGATACTAAAATTTGTCCAGAAGATCGTTTTAGTTTCTATTTTTGCCTGATAGAAGCGATAACTAAGAGGAAAATATAAAAAACGAAGACACTTAACTTTCAATGAAATCGATCTATGGTTCAACTTCAATTCAAAGATCATGAAACAGTTTTGGTAAGGGGTTAATACAGTATTTTACTTCTTAATTTCAATACGTTTCTTTTAAATGAAAGTTATAAACCATAAGTATCATCATCATCATCAAAAGCTTAGGAATGAATACGATTCGTAATTTTAAACATATATCAAATGCCACATTAATTCCTTCAGGTATATTTTTACGAAATTTTTCCACTCTCATCCATTAGAGATAACAAGAGATTTCATATTTGCTTACAGGTTTTTGGAATGAAAAAAACTCTCAAAAAAGATGGATTTATCATAAAAGAGAAAATAAGAAAAAATAAACTTAAAATTAGTCGAAACATTCCTCAAATATTTTCGTGAAAATAAAACCTGACGACATTGATTAAATGGAAATAAAATAGAAGAAAAAAAACGAAACGATGATTAAAAATTCCATATCCCCGGGCAAGAAAAAGTTACAGTTTGACATTTATATGTCTTCGACTTTTTAACTAACGATGTTGAGCTAAAAGCGAATGAAAATTATCATCGAAAATATAATTCCACAAAGGATATTCTCCTTAATTTTACACGTCAAAAAATCAAATCATAATTAATTATGCCTAAAACAGAGCCAAGAGTTAAATATGGACGTTGAAACAATTCTGAGCGCATATATTAATGGGATGATTACAAGAAACTAAACGAGAGAGTTCCTTTGAATTTATAAACATTTCTAACGAACATAAGAACGAAATAAACAAGTATTCGCAAGATTTTAGTTAAAACTGATGTTTATTAGACTAAAAACTTACAGAAAAGCATTGATTCACGTCAAAATCTGGAGGAATTCAAGCGCGTCCTGTACAAACGCCGTTAATTGAGTTTCAAATTCCGCGTAGAAAGATAACTCCAAGTTGTTCTGTAGTTTCACGCTACGTTTCGCTTCGGTGCCGCCACCTCTTGATAGTTACACCCGGTGGCCACGGACGGAGCGCTGCAGTAGCCACCGGTTACCGGCATCTGACGGAGAATTGGGCAACTACTTCCTCCGAGCGGAAGGAGAATTTATATATTGATGAATGCCGCCGAACGAACCAAAGGAAGCCTTTATAAGATGGTGGCGCAAAACAATTGGTCTGCTAAAGTAACTTCAAGTAGACTGCGTACGCAAATGAGCATTCAAGGTTAAGCTGTAAATAATCAGATATATTTCAAAACGAGTGAATTTAAATACGGAGGGCAGATAAGCGGAAAGAGTGAAAAAAATGATGAAATATTAACAGAATTCTTCACGAAATATTTGAAGGTATAATTGATCCAGAATAAAGTATTATAATTGACCCGCAACTAAGCATATCAATGATGTTTTTCATGCAATTTATACGCATTTAAAATGTTATTAGTAAGAGGAAAATATGTCTGTGGGAAACGAAGTGCTTTAATTAGTCATTCACGATTGGAAACTAAACAACTAAAATTACTTTATATTAAAAGCGGAATTAACGTACTTAATGAATATCGAAGACTTATTTCAGTGCTCCACAACATTTAATGATATATATGAACAATTGGCAGAAATTTGTGAAGAAGTAGAATGAACGAAAATTATTATATTACTCATTCATTATTACACAACTAATTCCATTCTTGCATCATAGACCAATTTAAGGTTTCAAAATGATCAATAAATCTTTATCCAAAGAGTAATAAAATTTGATTTGAATATTGTTTTGAGAGGATGTTGAAATCGCTATTTGGACAATATAAAGAACTTTGAAATAATGGAATTTATCAATTTGATCTAATATTCTCATTAAAAAATTATAAAAAGAAAATTTAGCATCTAATTCTCGTAGAATAGATTTCCCTTTGATGTGAAAGGTTCATATAAAATGAACATTTCCGTCCTATATTATCCTGTCCGTAGATTCATAAATTAAGCAATATCAAGTTACTGAAAAGAGCTTCTCAGAAATAATTAGCCAAAACAAGATCTATCCTCTGAGTTAAAATATTTTCATGTTATAAGGTAAATAAATTGATATAGGATTATAAAATTCCACCTCGATTGAAAGAGTTTCTTGGAAACATGATTTCTTCATCTTTTTTCATTTTTTTGGTAACCATACGAACAGAAACTAACTAATAACATAAAGAAAATGAATTAGTATAATTAATTGTCGAATTCCCGTAGCACCATATCATGTACTGGGTGTACATCAAAGTAATTCGAGCTTTGAAACTTGTTTAGTGGAAAAGAATGAATTTTCGTAATAAACAATTGAAATTTTACTTACAACATAGGTATATATATATATATAATTTTTATCTATCTACGAACATTAAAATTCAATATGAAACGATAATAGAAATGTAGATTTATATCGAACCAGAATTGCTGGTTAAAGTTCATTTTTACCTAATTCAATTAGAACCAAAACGTAAATTGTTATCAATAAAACACGACTCTAAAACGAATTTAATTAAAGTTCCTCGACAAACACGAGAAATGAAAAAAACCTTTGACGACGATTCGACGGATATAGAATTCCTTCCAGGCAGAATCAAAATACATACGATGGCAAATACGCTTTGATAATTAGACTCGAAACGAATGTCGGGAAAGTTTTGGGCTTTTTAGCGTTTCTAGAACCGGGCGCGTTTCTTTTTGATATACATTTTCATTTCCGCGATACGTATTGGTCCGTTTGTTTAAAAAAAAATCCGCGCCCATTTCATCCACTTATCTTCGTGACCGAGAATCGTTTCCATGGAAACCGTGTTTGAAATCTTTGACGTTTAAAACGCGGATCAAAAAAATAGGATTGCGAACCAATTAATGTCTCTCGGTACTCAAACATTTTCGTAATCAACGGGAAATGGCCACTGGAAATGGGGAGGGAAATGTTAAAACTTCGTATTGATCAATCATTCGGCGTTTAAAGAGGGCAATTATTTGCTCTTTTTGTTTGCACCGGTGCAAACTTTCCCTAAAAATTAATTCGCCGCGTTTTGATTCCCTTTTTCCCTGTCGGGGTGGAGCGTGTTTTATTAATACGGTCCCATCCTCACCAGATGGCGACACCTTTTCTTCTCCTTTCTCCGTCAATATGAACCTCCTTCACGTACCGTGTGCAGTTAATCAATGCGTCGTGAATTGAGTTTTAAGGTCGGATGGCCACAATTCAATCAAGACCGGTTCGGCGATAGAGCAAAAACTGAAATCTCATTCATTTCTTCTTTGCCTCCTTCCCTTCCCTGAAGCCCTCTCGTAAGGGTTTTTCTGGTTATTGCATTGCCAGCTACCTCTAATCTCACTTTCTAAATAAAATTTAGTGGAATCATATGCTCCAATAAAATGAAGGTTCGTTGCGAAAATCATTCTACTTATAATGAATTATTTAAATTATTGCAAGTCTTGAAATATAAGTTATGTAAAAGTTTAATATAGATGCGGATTTGGAAGGAACATTCTTTATATTAGTTCGAGAAAATTTGTTTATATTGAATTATACGCGTTACTAAGCAACGTTAAATCCTTGTTATCTTAGCGATTGATATATGTACATATTTCAAACAAATTTCTATGCTCTATGCGATGAAAATAGTATGAAGATATATATTTCTCGTAGAGACTTTGTTATGAATATAAGATATATAAAAATCAATTGAATTAATTAGCGTAACGTTTGAATACGTATCCGAAAGAGTATAATAACTGTAGTAACTAATACTTAGAATCCAAAGACCCTAACAATTTTCTGTAACCTTACTGTTTCCCTTACAATTTGTCATTACTTAAATTTGCAATAAACTTATTTGTAGTGATTTAAAACCTCATTCATTATACATTCTTTAAGAAATACAAGGAAAGAATATTAAGATGGAATAAACTTCCATTACTCAAAATAAAACGTCATTACACCAGTTAATTGATACACTTAGTTACCACCTGGTTACCAATCCTAAATCAGCAAAGATGAGATCAATGCATCACAAAGCTTATATTATAACCAAGAACTGTAATGATGGATTGTATATAACCAGCAGAGATGCATTTCCAGCATCTTTACGATAAGAGACCTAACATTACCGAAGATGATGATGAGATTTATGGGAGTAATTACTTCACCGTCAAAGCAGAGTTTTTATTCACTACTTGTTATTATCGTAGCTAAGCTAACGTGAAGAATATATTTCCATCGAATAACTGCATTGAATCATAATGGAAAACTGATGGATATTAAGGATAAGTAAAGTTATGAATGAGTAGTAAAACAACCACAACAGATAATCTTTGCAACGACTTGGTTTTTATAGCTCAATACATTTGTAAAATAGTTTGACTGGGTTCAAACTTGCGACTCTGTTTTTAAATAATCCTACCTCAAAGCCTTTTGTTATTTTAACGAAAATATATAGTTGATAAGTACGTAACCCGCAACAAAACTACCTCTTAATACCACCTCCCGAACAAAAGCCCCGAAAAAATTAACGCAGATCTGCGACTTAATCGAAGCAGCAACTTCCCTCCGTTAAACCCCCAAAAATATCGGATAAATCGAACACAAAAAAACTCGTGAACAATCCTCCTCCAATAGCAACCTCTTTTTACTCTCCATAGAGACGAGTTCCTCTCTTGTTATTCATTCCCGCCCTTTGATGAAACAAACCCGGGAGAGAGAGCTCCATCATTCCGAGAAAGCTTCGCCACAAGAACCGAACGGCTCGTTGGATTTATAAACACGCTCTTTCCCTCCCTTCCTTTTTTATTCATCGCGACAATCACAACCGAACGACATTCTGTTGGCCGCGATACCACGGGGCATGGAAAACACGCGTGGGACAAGAGGGGTCCGCCGGAGACGCGGCCCTCGCTTCGCCGGAGCAAGAGGAATTTATTTCCCTCCCCCGTAAAAAAACCTAAGGGTCCACCGATCCCTTCAATTATTCACAGAGCGGGGGAAATAATAAAAAGGGACTTTTTTCACGCGCCCTGCGTTTTATCATTATTTGTCGAAGTTCCCTACCTGACGGGCTCCGGTCGCACGTGAAATTCCTCAACCTTTCCCTTTTGTTTGCGTATTTTTATTTCCCACGGAAGGGGGTGGGTCCGAAAGTAAGGGGCTACCGATTGCCGATGGAATTGATTCGTTACTCACTCCCGAAATTTTCGGGTTTGTTCTCGCATGAAATGGAAACGGACGCTTTTTTTCCTTATTTATGTCCACGGGGAAACTTTTGCTTGTTTCCGGGAGAGGTGATGCTGGCGACCCGAAATGATGGTGGGGGAAATTTTGGGGGTGGTTACACGTGGGGATGGGAATCGTGAACGACAAAAGAACGATCACGGAATCTCGAAGGAGAGCTATACACTTCTTCGTACCGTGATCTCTTAAATGATTATACATTCGTACAATCGTTAATCGACTGTTAAATGTGACACTAATGATTTAGAATAACTTAAGCAAATAGAATTAGAATAGTAGAATGGAATATAAATAGTTATCCGCTATCTTAAGCTAAGATTTGGTTCATGATTCTTCTCTCGGGGGAAATTTAAATTACTAGTTGAGATCTCGTAATTAAGGTTAGATGAAACTCAAATAAACAATTAAAAGATGTTTCTACTATGTTCAATAAGTAAAGTTATTGATTAATGAATGATTAACTACTTAACGGGAAATTTACAATTAACGAGTTGTTGAATACTATAATATGCTTCATTAACTATGAATCTAGTGAAACATTCTCTGGTGTTAAAAAGCAAGAATGCAAGGTATGACAAAATGAACAAAATCTATGAATCCATAAAATATTATACAATCGAATTCATGAAATTAATATTTATAGATTGAATTTATAAATATGACATTAAATATTAGGCTGTGTTTTAACAAATAAAGAAGATATTAACAATGTATAAGATACAGTGATGATGAATAACTTCACAGCCACTTTATAAGAAGTAATGGAATTAAGTGATAGAATTATATGAGAATTAATCAAATACCTATTTATTAGCGCTAAAATTTGCGTATCTTTTCGAAACAAAATGTTAAATGTAATGAAATAACGTATTAAAAATTGCAACTTTCGAAAAACACTGCGTACAAAAAACGCTCGCCTCTCTTAGTAATTGAAATATTCCAATTTTATATTTTTCCGCAATATATTCATCATAATAAAACACTAAAAACGCTTCGGTCATTCGCAAAACCACGGTGAAATATGGCATAGGATGCGTTGTAACGGAAGCCACTTAATGGGCAAGTATTATGATAACACTTTGTTTGCAGACATGCTAGGATTTTCAGGTGGAGATAAGACCCTTTGCTTTTGTATTCACCGGATGCGTCTGTCGACATAGCGACTCTGTTTAGCCATGATTAATTTATAAAGAGGTGAATGGAGAGAGAATGATGACGTTCCGCTTCGCACCTGTCATTAATTATGCGCTCATTTCAGTGTGTCCATACCCTTTAATCGCTTTCAACTATGGAAGCCGCATAATACCGAAGACGACCGGCTTATTCAGTTGTTCCTTCATGAAACGTGCACCGGATTTCTACATAAATTTTATCTAAATAAGGACATAATGAGTATTTATTCCTCAAAACAAGATAGCCTTTGTATTCGGAGCGGAAGACGAATTATGTTTGTAAACAGAAAAGATATATAATATCACGACAAGAATAACATAATGGAAACGAAATATAATAATGAAGATGTGAATGGATGAAGATAGCATTCATTTTGATACGAGTTGAGAAGACGTTTTTCCGTTTATGTTTATGTAGAGTGAGAAGATAATGGAATTGAATGGATGGAATTTTGATAACCGAGAGAGTCTGTTAGCATCCGATTTATTCTCCACAAAAACATAAATATTTATAAATCTTAGAATAACTTTAGTCCTATTAAGAAGGATTCATTAATATTAAACACGATAATAACAAATATAGTTTTCATAAATAACAATTAGTAGGTAGAAGGTAAAACTTCAAGAAATGTATATCTTATTATAAATTGGCAATAACTGTGCTAATATTTGTGAAGTAGTTCATAAATTTATTTTTTTTACAATCGATTGGGTTTCAATGAGTTCAGCAGTATAGAATGATATATTATAATCTCTCATACACATTCACGGATAATATCCACTACTAAGAACTCAAAACACAACTCAACTCATCACTAAATAATGGTAAAATTTTAGTAAATAAAGCCAAAATTTTCAGATTTAATCTAAATTAATGAACACATAATCTAAACATATTTATTTTAAGGTAAAGAAAGCTTCCGAATAAGCCAACTATGTCTTTCCTTCCTAATAAATTCTCTAAAGGCTACGTATTCACTAATTACGAAATCGCAGAAAAAATAATGCACATAATGCTACGCTATCCATTTCAATAACAACATACTTCATTCCTGAACGTCCTAAATAAGTCAACAAATACGAGAACAACACTAAAATTTCACTTTCGCAATTCGCACTTTGGCCAACTCCATCTCAAACCTCAATTTGCACAACGTTTGCTATGGAAATCAGCTACTAAAACCTATATCGGAATCACTGAGATAGAGGAATATCGATACTTAAGGGCAACTACCAAACCACTCCGATATCCGTGCAGAGTGCGAAACGTGATGACAACGGGAAAGGGCGTAAAACTTAATGAGTCGATATTAGGGCAGAATAGAGAGAGAGTTCCCATGCATTCCAAAGACCGGAGATTGCAAAAGGTTGCGTGTGGAGGGTGGCGAAGGGATTTCGGAGGAAATATGTGAGGGTCTGCAATCATAGTTATGGAAACCCTTAATCTGTTGGTTGGCCTCTTCCTAGGCAGGTAGAGGCGGATTGGGGGAGGTAGAGTTTTGCACGGCCGCGGTGGACGTAAGGAGAGACTTAAAATAACAAATAACAATCCTATTCTACTCTGAGGTTAAGTCTTTGCGGCGAGTGCTTAACTAGCGGTCTCACGAAGATTTTCGGATCTTTAATAAAAGAAATGAGTACTCGCAACGTGTATTTTAATCTTCTTTCGCTAAAAAAACTAAGTCGACCGTGGGATGGGATCTGCAAAAAAACTGCGTGGGAGTACAGCTGGTAATTCGAAATACTTTACGTAACTAGTCATAGAACTTTTTTGAACTCGTAAATTTAAGCAGTAACCAGAGCTGAGAAAGAATTTTCCGTCCGAGCAAATTGTAAGCTATATTTTTTGACAGTTGAGGAATTGCCTTAGTTTAACGTAATAGATAATTATATTACTAAACGATAAACTTTACTTGAAAGGTTTAAGAGAATAGGGAAGAACTCTTAAAATATACATCCAATTTTCGATAAACAAATATAATAATAATAGTAACGAGTACTGAAGAAGTTTAGGGTCTATACAATAATTATTATATGATAAATATGTATGTAACTGAAATTTTGTTCATTAATTCAGAATAAAATACAATAGAAAAAAATATCCTTTACTTGATAGTAAGTGCATACGTTAACTCATACTTCAATCTATAGCTCAATATTTCATGCTTCAAGAATGTATTTTACAGGGCATTCCATACAAAAATCCTTCGTCTTAATCCTAGTGAATAAACTCAATTACGCTAAACATAAGTGTAATTAATACATAATTTTATCACGTTTAGAAATTACATACATGGCTCAAATTATATATCAATCCTAAGGGGTCAGTAACACAAATGCTAGCTATAGATATAGACAAAGATAAACTTAATCATATAAGGCTTAAAAATGTCAAAAATAATAACATTTTAGACAAAAATGTAATCGGACGTCAAAAAAATTCAGCTCAAAATTAAACGAAGCCATTTACCTTCTTCAACCACACAATAAGAACTCTCAGAACTCAACACCAGGGACAGCAACCCTTAAGAAATTCGAAGAAACCCTTCCCTGTCATTTCCCTTTATAAGACCTCAATCGAATCTGGCATTTTCAAATGAAAGGGCATTTAAAATACTTCCAATACCGGGGCTCAAACGATTGCCCCCTAAAACAGAGGGTGGAGCTGCAACGATTCGGATGGCATTCCTTGGGAACCACGATTCCGAGACCCGGAGGAATAACAGTGATTGGAATTAATCTGATAAGGCCGAGGCATTTGGGAATTGTATAGGATGGTCCTTTTGGGAGGGCGGGAGGCATCGATGAAGTGAGGGCGTCTGCGAAGGCGTGGCGTCTTAGGGACAGGGCCATCCTCAGGGTCAATAATAGCAATGATCTTAGTGAAGGTGATCCCACGCGGTGCGGATGGCTAACCGTTAGCTGGAAATTAGCTCGCGTGTTATCCTCTCCATTACAGTATCGACAAAAATAAAAAAGAGCAGGCTCCTGGTAGACTGGGTGCCATCAGGGTCGGATGGAACGTACCCCTTCGATCGCCAATTTCAAACCCTTTTACACGCCCTATCGCCCTATTTAATATCTATCCGTCTGTTTCCTGGATTCCCTAATTTTTACCGCTCCTTCGAATTATCGTCGAAAATGATTTTTGGGAACCCAATTTTGAAGGCGACGGCGCCGTGTCAACTGGAGGAATCTTTCGCACGCAATGGTGGAAAACAAAAGAAGGTTTTCTTTATGAAAAATTGGATAACCGTTATACGATAGACGCCAATAAGTATCGGTAAAAATACTGAAGACGAGACTTGGTAAATAAGCTCCAATTTTACAATATTCATAACTCGTTTGAAGCACAGTTGAGAAATAGCTATAGATAAATAGTTCAACGCTTAAAAATTAGTTTCAATTCATATATAAATATGAGTAAGAAATATATTGAAAATTACATATATTTGACTATATATATAATTGTGATATTGATATTTTACGTCAATAATAATTAAGTTCATTACGAAATCAATGGATTTATTAAATCCAAATAATTAAAGTAAGTTACTTAAATATTCCCGATTGCAATACTGAAACATAAAGAAATTTCAATGCTTGTGTCTCAGAACAATTTTCCAAGTAAGCAAACAATACAGTATCCATTTCAAATTTAACTCATTGAAAATAAAATTGAAGCACCCTTTTATATTATCCTATTCCTCCTCAATTGAAAACACTTGGCAATGTACGAAAAAATTCACCCAAACATCTCCTTTTTCGTATAAAAAATCCAAATAAAACCCCGAAGCAAAACCAAAACCACAAAATGGCAACGAGACAAAAAAACAAACTTCCAGAAGATAAAAGTAGGTGTAACTGCAGTGGCAAACGTGGTGACCAGCGTCAGAAGTCGCCTTAAGCGGACATAGCTTCCAGCACCGACGAGGGACTCTTTATACGGTGGCCACCGATCAAAACCAAAGACTTAAACCAATCCTCTTGAAGAAACCTTCCATCATTGAGGGAGAGGGACCCCGTAACGACCGAAGCAAGACCATAAAAAAGACGTGTCCATGATTTGTTGTTTCCCTCCCATTAAAGTGCAAGGGAGGCGAGACGGTGCAGGGGAACCAAATGACAGGGTTTTCCATCCTTCGTCTGTGATCCCAATTGGGATGCGGGGTGATTGCATTGACCGATATAAGATTTGGCGCGGGTACCTGGAAGGGAAACTCTATTACCACTGAGGGCCGATATTAGCGACACGAAAAGGACCCATTTGCTCCTTGATCTCCGCTGAGCTTCGGTACCGCGTCAAAATCCTCCAGGCACTCCGATCATAAACTGCTATGAATAGGATTTCGGAAACCGTGGCTCATTATCCATTCGAAATAAATTAAATCTCGAAAGGAGGGAGCTGTTTTAACCAATTTGGAGACTTTTTGGACCTTTCAAAATGAAAATGGCGCCTATTAATGTTCGAATGTTCTCTGTCATTAAGGTAGCGTACCGTGAGAACGGGTAGACAACGAAAATGTGGCCGCCATCTTGAATGGAGAGCTTGTTGTAGCAACGGCTTCGTAAGTTACTAATTTTCGTATTATTAAAAGAAAATTCTACCCCTATATATCATTGTGAATGCATGGTCTAACCGAGAAATGTTTCAGGGGGCAATACGAAAGAAAACGGCAATATCTAAATTAAGATAATGTTTACAAGTTCATTACATCGTTCGTACGTGTCAACAATAAATAGTAAATTTTATCAAATGGAGATGGTAAAATTTTAAAAATTAAAAACTCGTAAGTGTGTTGAATAAGGGTCAGAATTATTTATTTCCTACAGATTACAATTGAAGGAAAACGTATCTCTATTACTTTCAATAAGATTTTGCAAGTTTATCATCATTAAAAAGAACATTGAAATTCCGGTGCAACAAAATAGCGATCAATAATAATTTTGAAATGTAAACAGCATAGAAATCAAATACATTATGAAACAGTACGGAGAGTAAATTTTGATTTATGCAAGCATATCGCATGATATCCGTTAGAAAACACCGACGCAGTAAAAACTTTTAGGCATGACCGATCTGAAACCTGGAAAGATTCCAGACATACGTATATAGATACTTGAGCCGACAGTTAATAATCGTATTGAATATTGTTTCTACTGGCACGAATGGATTTTAACGGAGGAGGAAAACTATTCCTATGAAAAGATAAACGTCTAGCCATAAATCAAAGTTAGAGGTCGAACAGAAGCTGTGAAATAGCTTGAGAATAATTCTATACTATTTGTTTCACATCGCAATTATGAAATCACGCGAACGTAGTTACTGCTGTCCCCTTATTCTACACACCTATTCTTATTGATCCGTTCATCTATTTAGGCCTTTGTTTTCTTTAGGAGAGGTATAATGAGATGCAATAAGACAGCGAGAGAATGTAAACAGGTCTATAAAGGATGGAAACAATCATTTTCTCACGGGAACTCATCCGGAAAGAATTTCCGTAATTTTGATGAAAAGACCTATTCCCACGCGGCTAATAATGAAGAATGATAGAATTCTCGTTTACATTGGTAATGGTCTAAATTATGGACCGATTGATGACTTTTGAAAGTTCGTAGATGGAGTTTCACTTTACATATAAGAGGACTATCCAAATAGTAGACTGTTTACCACTAAAATTAGTACTCATTAACATCTTCCGAAATGAAACTCATAACGTGATACTGGGACAGTAATATGGGTAAAGGAGAGGAAAATTTTCTTTCGTGTTTCAACGATTTCTCATGTTCGATATATGCAATTCATTTAATGAAATTCTGGACTTAGACAAGAGCTAATCATTATTGTGACAACCCTATCAAAGCTGAATCCGTTGAAAAATCATTTAAATTTAAAAAGAAAAGATACGAAAGGATACTTTTACCATAAGTAACATATTTAGGATACCATTATGGCTAAATTTATGGAAGATTTAAAACCTTCATGCTGTGTATGATTTGAAAGAAATGACTGTGATTTTAAAATGACGATTCTATCTGATTCCTTTTAGCTTTGATACAATAACATTATCATCCGCTTATATTATACGAAATCATATTATAATTCAAAATTATTGAGAATTTAATGCACAGGTTATGAAATACATACAAAAGTATAATTGGAAGTAAAGGATGATAGAATCGAACGCCAACACGTGATATTCACCATCAGAAGCTGAGGAAGCTTTACGTCTGTCGAAACATAGATGAGGATTCCACGAACCGGTGAACAGCTAAACTATCGCACTAAAGGTGAAAAATAACCACGATTTTTATTATTTCCCTGACAGAAAGTTTAGCCTTGACTTTATAATTCCATTCCCAGAAACGTTTACTCGCTTCGGTGAGAAATGACACGTATTTCGAAGACGCGAAGAAGAGTCAGCAAAAAAAGATTTCCAAGAATCCAAATACGACTAATCCCTAGCTCTCTTTGGAGATCGAATCGATCAAACGCGTGGACATAAAAACCGCATCTCTTGCCTCTTTATGTCATAGAGCAGAAACGTAATAGTCGGCTCCATCAAGTGTTATTTCCTATAGGAAGCCTAACCATCCGGTTGCTACGTCTCTAATTGTTAGGCGCGCTATTCATCGGTGGATGGGAGCTGCACGACCGTGATCGTGGCACGTTTTTATGCGATGCTTGCCCATTATTCGAGGGAGAATAGAGAAAACTCTGAGAGTAATCTAGAAAATGGATTACCAGCGTAGATGAACCACAATGGATCGTTAACGATACGCGGAGGCTAAGCGGAGTATGGATTTACAAGGATTGAGATGAAATGCGTCGTACGCGAAGATATTCTCTAGCCTTTCATTACCTCTAGAGAACAGGAAACTTCGATAATTTCGAATAAAATGAGCCAATGAGGGATTCCAGAGGAAATTGCGTTGAAACGTTTATCTTGAACTTGTTGTTTGACGCGTACTGTGAAATCATCGACTGAGAAAGGTTTGCGAAGGCGGAATGTTATGAAATTACGAGCACAATAACATTACCTCTAAAGTGCTCATGAAATATTGCAAGCAGTAGATTATTAGTTAAATTAATAATTACTGCTTTTGAATATATAATTCTTCCTGTATAAGTTACATGTTAACCTTCATTAAATTATACTGGAAGTATTGGGAGTAAATTTTCCTATTTTTTAAAGTAACGGCTTAGAAGAAAATATTCAGTGCACGACTTTTAGCTAGGTTATATTTTCTTAATGGAATATCATATTATAAATTAGAAAGGCATATTGTGAATGTTGGACAAGAATGCAAGCGTCTTTTACTATGGGAAACCATCTCAAAGGAGGAAATAAAAATTTAGTTTATACATTATAGTTCCAATATCAAACGAATTTGTAGATCAACAAAAACAAAGAAAGCTCGTGTTCAATTTATCATTTAAAATACATTCTTCAACTCTTGATCTCGGTATTACAAACTGAAAATCAAACTTCTAACTAAAGTAAAAGCGTCTGAACAAAACGCGTGAACTCGCAGCCTTGGTTAAAATGTCTAACTTCGCAAATGAGTGGATCAATTTTCGTCCTAATTATAATCTAGGAAAACGGAGATATTTCTGACGTAGCGTTACTCCAATAGCTTGATATATGAACGGTACTCTAAAACTTTCGCCTTCATAATAACGTTGTCATTTAGGTTTATATCAAAGTAAAATATGCCGGAAGATATAGCTCAGGACCATTATATACTTAATGAACATGGTGAGAAAATAAATTAAAATAGTAATTATTAAGAGCGTTTTCAAGGAATAAGTGTTCAATATGATATCTAAAATATCTTTAACTTGTGTTAGAATGTCAGGAAAACATAAGCTATCGTCTGGAATCGATCCCTATCTATCTATCTTAACAAGATTCTAACGAGCTATCTACATATCGGTCCAGAAGCTATACATTAGTAAATATTCATTTACAAACTAGAAATACGTCCCTAGATTAAATGCTTAGATTTACAACAAAGACTACCCACATATTCGCGAATCTTCAGCAAAATCTATTCCCACACGATCACAAAGACGCATTGCGTTTTAAACAATAATCATCCCTGTGAAATCTCGTCGCTAGGAATCACAAACCCAGCAAAACGGGTACTCGACGATATTTCCTGATATTTACGGCTCTTGGCTGTAGTAGGCGAAATTGAATAAAAGGAGATAAAGCTGATTTACGAACCTCAGAGGCCATCTTTAACTAAATCAATCGACCCGTAACGAGATTTTGTAATAGTCCGATACCTTCGCGAATATTTCACGGATGCCTACGGGAGTCTGGGACGCGTCGTTGGGCGAATCGGCGAAACGTCCCGTGGCTTGAATTAAGACCCTCGTGGTGGCCTAAGACCTATAAACTATTCCGACAAATGAGCGTCGGTTCTGAAAACCAAACATAGGGGCGCCACCCGTAGTCGCTTATGGCGCCCTCGGATGGATCGTAAATGAGAAGCGATGGCGTTAAGCGACGCGTTAAATACGCGAGGGATGGAACTATTCTGTTAGAAGAGCGCGATTATAGCATTTATCTTTGGGTACGCCGTTAAGTGAGAGAGATAACTGCGGAAATGGGTGGAATGTTTCGTGGCTTGTTAGGTTCGCGAAATAGGGTTGAGAGATCTTGACGCGTAGATAAATAAATAGTCGCGCTGGAATATATTTCGGACGCGTTTATTACGAGTCTCGTCAGCAGGAGATAAGATCGACGAATGGCGTCCAAGCAAGCGCCAATTGCTACGTCTCTCAAACCTTTCTCTTTTGCTGTTTCTCTTACTCGCTTTCCATGGAAACCGGTAAACGATTGGCAGTGCTTTAGTTATGAAGTTGATGATTGCGTGGTTTAGTGGAGGCATGATTCTTTAATTTCAAAGATAGAAAATGTAATTATTTACAGTGGGCACTTTGCAAAGACTCTAAAGAATCTAACTACAGAATCTATCAAGTTTTGCGTTTCGTTGGAAATATAAAGCACACTTAAGGCTTCTCTATATTATAAGTTTTACGCCCAACGCAGTTGAATTGTAAGCAGATTATCGATGCTAATAAATAATTATTCCTGAAATCAAGAACGAACTCTGCTGAGAGTATATGCGAGTATTTTGTACTATATTGAATTTGAGGTTTAAATCCTCCTAAAAATACGTGAAATATATTCGCGAATTCTTAGAAAATGAATTAACCATTATAAGTTCTTATAGAGATATTTAGAATAAATATTACTGAAATCATCTGGTTATCATGTGGAACCTTTAATTTAATAATTTATATTATGTAATTTCTTCTTATTCTTGATCACGGCTATGATCATAGGATAGCTATAAAGTTATGTACGGCTTGGCATGTGAAGGATGTTGAATACTTGCTCTGATATTCGAGCTGAATCAAATCTCTCAGTGAGGAATTCCGCCATAAATTTACTCGTAGAATAACTGTGATTCACTTGGGTTGATTTGTTTTACTTATAACATCCTAGATTGGGGAGGAATGGACGGGAAATTACTCATGTCCTAACTTTGAGTGGAAAGCCTTCCCTCTCCGTGTGTTAGCTAATGGTAAAAGGCGTTCAGGTCAGATTTCTATCGACCTTTGAGCTGAATACTTCGCAGATAGATAACTGCATCAAAAGTAGTAAAAATCTTAGTTCGGTCGAGTTTTCCGGGACTATTTCATAACTTAAATTGTGGATAATTCAATTAGAGTGTGATGGATATTAAAAAAGCGGCTCAGAAATCCGAAATTCTCCGCTTAATTCCCATTTTGTGCTGGAATTAATAGACATTCCTCTTGGTCTAGCCCATCCTTCCTTGATCCCATCGAATTACGTGGATGACGGCGTAGGAAGATATCCGATTATGGAATCAGCGTCGCTAAACGAAGAATCCGAATTTCCGAGCCCACGGCATGTTTAACGAACGCTTGAGGCACGCGATTTTGACCGATGGATATCAATTACTCTGGAAGATGGAGCAAGCGAGGCGTGAGATGATCCCGACGCGGGAGACGTGCATCGAATGGCGTAAAATATTAAGCGTGCTCATCCTGGCCCAATCACGCACCCAGAAAACTCCATGCCTCCTGGCGCATCTTCGATCTCCGGATAGCTGCATGTAAACCCCTGTTTGTGGTGGTAATGCACGGCAGATATTTGAGTTCGGCGGATGGCAAACACGCGGAAAATGGTGGACTTAACTGCGTCCGAATCTTTAATCCGCCGCGTACCCAATCCGATTCATTCCGTGGGGATAAACGCTATCCTGAGGTGATCGCAACAGATGTTCCCTCGGACGGCGGTTCAATTATCTCCTTGACGAGTGGGTGTGCTGCATTTCGGATGCTGGATTAGGAGTGCTCCAAAGAGCTGATGAGATGCTAACTTGGGCTGACTAAGATGAACGAGAGAATTAATAATATGGAGTCCATGAGGTGATCTTGGATGCGTTCAACTATACAAGTACTGAATTCGAAATGAAATGGTAAACGGAGTCGATATGTATTTCTATTACATCAAATATTAGTTAATAAGTAGAGAGTCTATGAAATAAACAAAGAATGAATCGGAAAATTATATAAATAGATGATTTACTGACTTTAATACTCAAATTTCATGCTCGAAATGCGATCGATATAATCAATAATCCGTTTTCTATCTTCTCAATCTCACAGCTGACAGTATTACTACAACGAATTAATTACGCATATTTTAGTATATATACTTCTGTTTGCCTTCGTATGTTATAGCTACCATAGCAACTTACAATTTATCTTCCTACAAACTTCAAACAAAGTTGAGACAATTTATTTATCGATTGTTTGAAACTATAAATATTACCTATTCTTCTTAATTTAAATTATTAAGCTATAGAGTTAGTTATTGAAATATTAACGTGAAAGAAACGGAAAAATCAACAGAATCTAAGGAAGTTCACCGTTTTGAAGCTGATATTTCTACAGTTATGCTTGTTTTCGAAATGGCTGCTCAGGAATTTCGTATATTTAAGTATAGGCGTCTAAAATTAAGATCTTTGAGACAATGGTATACGTGGGCTTTGACACATAGCCTCCCTGTTTCTCAAAAATCATAAGTAATCACGTTTGGGTGAGATAAGACAAAAGTCGTTAACTCTTCCAATTCACTAGCCTTTTAGCAGTTAGGTCAACAGTTAACGAGTTTGCAACAGAATACGAGAATTTGAAAGGTAGTATTCTAAACCGTTACCTGATTTTGTAGAGCTCATTGATTTATGCTTAAATCTATGCCTTCTACACAATAAATAGAAGAAATATATTTTAAGATTTGGATAGCTAAGTATACAAGAAGGTAATTATGACTTGTTTGATTCAGATCTGAACAAATCTTTGGATCAAAAACTTGGATTTCGTGGAATAATTTCTATTATGGTATAAAAGATAATTAACCAAATGATTTCATAAAACGAATTGTCATACGTTTACCGAGTATATTCAATACTATATTAGGGCTGATGAAATGGGCAGAAGATTGAATGAAAGCCATGCGTAAGAAAAGTGAAATTGATAGCTTTTAATAGTTTACAAGACCAGAAATAGAACAACTCGCTCTTATTTTATATAAAAACCTTTTGGTGCTAAACAAGGATGAGTAATAAGAATAATTCATCGTGATTTTATCTATCTATTCTTCCCATATTGCTTTTAACTTGATCATTTTTCGGGAGACATTGGTGAAGGGTTGTTCGGAGTTATTCCTATAGTTTTTTAATCGACGTATCTTAGGAATAATCATCGAGTTTTCTATCCCCGAACCCCAAACATTTTCGCCATTACTTTCCTACCCGCGGAGTGAACTCTCCGTCGAACCGAGGCATCCCGTGATGCCATTCTTTCAAAAATAGCGCAAAACGTACCTCAAAGCCTCCCACACCTCCCAAAACCTCATTGCTCCCTTCGTATTCGTTTCCGAATGTCCTTTTGCCACGAAAACAAAAATATTTTCGTTTCTCCGGGAGGAAACGCGGGGCGGGAGCAGAAAGAGGGAAAGGGGGAGAGAGAAATGTAGAAACGATGCAAAGAATGGTGAAAGGAAATTGGAAATGAGTTTGTGCTCGGTTCAAGACTCCGTTTCAAAGCATTCTCTAAAAATACAGCGAATGGGGAAGCTTTCTCTGTCGCTCTTCTCTTCAAATCACCCTATCTTTCATCCTCCACTCTCTATCCGCACGGTAGCTCTTTGGGACCGATTCGTTTTTTTTTGCTCCCGTATAATTGTATACTTCTTCGCCGGCTCCGACGTCATTACGTCTCGTGGGAGCATCATAATTTCCTTACAACTTATCTGCGACCTATTGCCACCGACAAAAACAATTTAGGGCGTCTAAAACATCCCTTTGGAGACGTCCAAGTGGCGGATGATGAATGTCAACGGGTATGAAAAACTAGGAAGCGTCGTTTAGCTCGGAAAAAGGGCTGCGCGAAAACCTGTCGGGGGGTTTTCCCTAAAAAGTTTGACTAGTGAATAGTTTTCCGAAGGCCTTGGATGTCATTTGAATTGTCTGGAGAAATGAATGACGTTTGATGAGTTAACTTAATTTCTTTCCTCCTAAGCACTGGTATAAAATATAACGCGGGATCTAACAATGTCTGATAGGGCAAGATATACGAAAGGTTTGGGAGATTATACAGTAGCGATGTATTTTTCACTGAAAGATTAATCTTCAGAGTCTACAAACCATTCCATAGATAAATCAAATTAGGAAATAACACATGGCAGGGAAACTGTAAGGATTATAGTAGAGCGGCAATTCTGATAACGAAGTTTGATTTTTCGCAATGAATAATTGAATTTCAAGACGAAAATAATGATTAGATTCTGAAAAGCATGTCTTCCTAATGAAAAAGCTGGTATCTACGACAAATATAGATGAAATTATGAATTTCTGAGCATATGTTTATACTCATTTGATTCGAAAACATTTTGACTGGATCCAAAAATGGTTACCAAAGATCTATTGGAAAGGTTCTTTCGTTCATCACTATGAGAAAACTTCTCCAGAATATTATGAATCTCGAAACTCACAAATAACGCAGTAGACTCGGAGTCGATTTCGGAAATAGTTTCTGTCGAAAAACAAGTTATTTCGGAATTTTCTTTTAGTTTTCTCTCGTCAAGGTTGGTTTCTGCGCTGACGAGCTAGTTAAGTGTGCTCTCTAGACTTATGTTTTCTATTTCTCGAAAAAAGAACGAGAATTCTAAAGAGCATATTAAGCGATTTCGTAGTAAGGATGATTAATGATGAAATAAGGTGGGTAGTTTCAAATTCAGAGCAAAGCTTGCGAAAAATAATTGAAAGAGTAATTCGATTCAAACCTCTACTCAGAAGTAGAACAGTAATTTTGACATGTTGCATGATGTTTTTAAAAACAACCTCGCTGTTTCAAAGAAGTCTAACAGTCACTATACTGCAATTTACTTACTTTAATTACAAAAAAGGAGTGAATACACTGGTGAGACAACTACTGAACGTAGAATGTTATGTGTTTACCTCGTAATTACGTTAATAATTAATGCTGACGAATAATTAACGTAAGAACTATAAAGATAATTGTATTTCCCTCATATCTACTTATCGTAGGCACTAGATTTTCTTCTCTTATTCTCTTAAATTCACTATACTTTTATAAAATATAAGAATAGATGCCCAATAAAATTAAACCACGGTCACACGTAAATATGCACGAGTGACAAAAACGATCATAATCTAAATCCATAAAAATCAGCGTTATAAACACGCAAACGCCAATAACGCCTTCTAACACTGAAAACAGAAATGCATCGAGTGACAGGCGGACAGCAAATTTCAAATCAACTCCATTCATCACAGAGAGAGAAAGACAAAGCTGTATCCAATCCAGACGAGTGCCATGTTGATCGATGCATAGCGTTCGGCGGGATTTTAATAAACCTCTCCGACGTGTGAAAATTCGCGCTTTGATCCCCATTGTTACCGTTGCATTCGGCGTGCTTCCCGACGAAGCAACCGGTCGGAGCAATCATCGTTTTGAGTGACACGCGAGTTAATTAACCCGATGAGAAGTAAATGCCGGTAGGAAACTGAAAATAGGGGCGCGATGGGAAGGCATTCGATACCTATTCACCACTTTTGTTATTCTCTGCACACACACACGCATCGTTACGAACGTGTCGAATCACAATCGTTAATCGCTCCCGATTCATGTTTAATTCATCGTGCATTCCTCCGCTTCATAGCGGAGGCATTGACAGGAATTCCCGTAGAGCAGTTCCCTCTCCAAATGGTGAACGCAGATGGTTTAATGTCTCGCGGAGAAACGATCCATTCCATCATGAATAAATCGCGCGGATTGGGAACTGCAACAACAGCTACGAAAAGGAAAACTTTTTTTGAAATTTCGTTGACATCTCCGAATCCGTTGAAAAACCCTTCCGCGGACGAAAATTTACCTTCCGATTCTTCCCGCTGTGACAGAATAAGTGATAAAAATGATTCGCGATTCGTCTCGCGAAATTACGGAATTGAAATGAGTGAGGCTCAACAGGTGGGCGCATTTAATATAGGTCATCTGTTATCTGATGGATCGTGTTGTATATTTTATGGTAATGAAATGACGTGAAATTTCCATTGTTCCGTTTTGCGTTCGGTGGATCGATGCGTTTTGCCACGGTTTGTTTGTCGGCTATCATTATGTTCTCGTGGGGATAACTTTCACTGCGAATTTATTGATTTGGATTTACTTCGGGGGTCGAAATAACTGGGACGATTGTGCACTAAACTAGTACTAAATCCTTTCCCGAATTCGGTGCATCGAGAAGGAATTGGATCATATCCCGAGGCGGTTAAAAGATCGATCGTGTGCGTGTTTCGGTACTGCGATCGTACTCTAATGGTTAGGATGAAGAAAAGCTTCAATTAGATACGACTAAAAGTGAAAACAATTTTAAATTATCGACAAGATCTGATGGTTGTTCAGTGATTTTTGAGTACGCGTATGAAAAACTGGATCGTTTCCGAAACTAACTGTTGCGGGCGAACTGTTCGTGTTTGGTGAGCATATAACATATTGTTAAGTGTACCCACGACTGTTGAAGTAGAATGGACTATTTCTCATTAACTACAACAAGAGAGAATGGTAAAACGAATGTGAATAAATGTTTAAACTACTGCATATCTTTAGAGTTATTATCATTCATATTCCACGGACAACACTCGAGTTATCTCAACGCTGATATATTTTTTTCTACTGACGGAAGGGTAAGTATAGTTATGGCCTCAATTTAACTCCAACAATTTAAAATTTTATCGTTATTGACTATCGTTATTTTATAACCAGAACGAAAGGTATGAGCGCTCGTTTAGATTACTCTAGTTCAAGAATCAATCAATATAGAATTGATAGAATCAACTTATCCGTTTGATTACTCGCATCATCCACCGGTTGCAAAGAATCAGTGCTTCATCACTGAACAATGTGATAATACTATAGGAACTACTATTTAAAAAAGAAACTATGTACCTTAATTTTGCAAAACAAGTATTTTGCCTAAGAATTTTAGAACACGATGAAATAAATGTGTACGATATCAGACAAAAAATGCTCTCCGATGTATAAAGAAGATGGGACTGATATTGTACTCGTGAGGATAGCATCTAACGTGATGTAAATCGTGTTTAGTTTTTAAAACAAAATTACGCTAGAAAGGGTCCTAGATCAGAGCTATAATAAAATCTTTAAGCGATACTCGTAGAAACTTTAACCGTACTCTAAACCAACAACGGTTAGCGTTTAAGATTGTAGATTTTTAAAATTACTATGTGAAAATTGCTAAGCACCTGATGTCGATGAAGATATCAGTATACATAGATTTAGCGACAAGAATTTCTCTCCATAAAATTCAAAATCGCATAGGGCTTCCACACATTACGTTAAGCCTATTCGACCTCACAACGTACACTATTTCACGGGTGAAATAACCTCACTTCTCCCTAATCACCACTTAAAAAACATCATGCATAGCAATAGAACGGATATCAACTTACCATCGTGGGGTTTATTTGGTAGGGATACAGTTTGAAGTTTTCCGGTAAACAACGTAAGATGTTCCGATATCCTTGGACGGATTTCGCCCGGTGGCCGTCGGCCGTTCGCCGGTCTAGCGGGAGCCGAGACGCTGGTCTTGCGTTGGGTGGCCGCTAACAGTCGCGGAACCTTAAGTCGTAGCCATCGACGTTGATGAGCACTAGAAATCTCGATGCACGACAATCTGGATCACTCTTAGCTCTCGTAACAACGAAAAATCCCGCCGGGTTCACTGTCAACACACGTTCGTTAAAGTCTCCATGCCTTGGGTATCCGAACAAACGAAATCTGAGTCTTCAGCCGGTAAATAAAAGTAAAATCCTCTGGACGAGCAGTCAATTCAGTGAGAACAGACTATAAAAGAATGCTCCAATCACTTAAAACTCCTAAAGTCCGTGTACGAAGTCTCTGCTGGCGTGAAAGAATCAATCGGATTCAACGTTTCGCGAAGTATACGTCCTTCCACGGATCGACGATCAGACTTCTCGCAAATCTTCGGGCGTACTCCACAAATCCACTCACGTGCCCGATCGGCAACAAAAACAACCATCTACTGACGATTAACAACTCCGATCGCCTTCGATGTCATTCGACTATGTCCTCCGGTTCTTCCTCCAGCGATCGCTTACACCGCCTTTGTTTCCCGGTTTCGCTCTTCCGTCTCGCGATGCTCCCCTCGTACTTCCAGACGCCTTTCGCCGCCGGCTGTACCCGCAAAGTGGGGCTCGTAATCCCGAGGGTAGGGGGCTTCCAGGCCCGGCGAACGCGCTCTGCGTTGGGGCGGCTGTTTCCTGCGTAGGCCCGGCAAAGCGGCAGGGTCGGCTGAGGTGATGCCCTGAGGGTGACGTCGGGCGAGCGAGTGGGCATGAAGCGCGTGGAGTGCCCTCTCTCCCCCTGGCGGGAGGATAGGGAATCGGCGGTGGTGGGGGGATGGGAAGGGGAGGGGGAAGTATTCCTCTTCGCCGAGCCGGACAGAGACTCCGAGGACGGCAGGGTGGAAGGGCAGACGGGGAGTCTGGCATATAGGGTGGCTATTGGCGGGCTTTGAAGGGCTAATTGCCCGTGGACCCGAGAGCTTATGGCTAACGCCGATGACGGTGTTTACGTCTGCTTAAGTAGTGAAGCGAGCGTATAATTTGGGAAATTTTTATCCGATGATGAGTGTTTGCGATGGTTTCGAAGGCAGCAATGGAAGATTTTTGCATCTATTAGGGAGTTGTGCGCGGGTTACTAACTACGAAGAGACGGTCTGCTTCTTATATCGCTCGATTAGGAAACTATTCGTGGACTGAAGACGCGATGGATGACTTTTTACCCAAAGAAGGAATGAACCACTTGTTGTAAAAATTGTGTGTTCTATATTTTCAATTATGTACACCAGTACAATTGTCAGGATACCAGCAAAGAAGTAGGCATTTAATTCCTTTGCTATACTTCAACAGAGTAGAGAAAGGAACAGTTTATTTAATATAAACCTACAATATATTCATGTTTCATCTAAATCCTCCTGCTAAACGCCGAAAGGCGGCTCGTAGGGTAAATTTGTAGATATAGATGAAATCCATCCACTATACGTTACGTTATCCACTATAATTACGTAATTGAGGTTTATATCCTGCTTCTTAGGTATCACTCGTTTAATGTTCCCAATACTCGGTTCCACAATCGCAATCAAACAATCGACAATATATTCATTCGCCATTTAGCTTCCAAGAATTCAATTCATAACCTTTATCTGGCCAAAGAGATATATTGTGACCTTAACATTCACGAACTGGGGAAATGTAATAAAATTTTCGGTTGAAATACCGTTCACAAATTACGTAATGGTTTCGAATTAAGGGCGAATAATTCTTCGATTTCAGTTGATTTGCCAATAAATTGGCTGTTTGATTGAAATTAGAAGTCCTCTTAATTGAATGTGCTCGTTCATTCAATTTATTTCTATTTTAATCGAGGCCTTCCGTCGAATTAACGATGTTGAACTTTAAACAAATTGAATCTCATCAATCTAATGAATATTAAAATCAATGTTTATTCCATCGATACAAGAGAAAGGATACCTTGGCGCTACTGAGCAGACGGAACAAACATACACATGATGATAGGATGACAAAAAGAACTGTTTAATATTAACGAATGACCAAAAAAATTTTTTTAATCACACGGTAAATGTACATACCACAAGGTGGGAAATATTCTTCACCTATATAATAATGAGCTTAAATGTTTCATGTCAGTATCCTTATGATAAAACATGATCAATAATAAAGTAAAACACAAGAAAGAATGATTTTAAAATGGTAACCGTTCTCAACTATTCATTATAACTCATCCACAAAGCCTATAGTCATATTGTTAATATTGAAGGCATGATCATATTAAGAATTTGTGGATCAATTGACTAATTTTTATCTTCAGTTTATTCATCAATACATTATTGACATCCAATTATCTGGATATAAGCTCGTTTCATTACACCAATCGTTGAAATAGCTTCGCATATGTGCGCGAATTTTTAAAGGTATACGTATACAAAAGTTTTGATGTAAAAATTTACGGAATTGGGAAAATATTCAATAACTATCAAGCAGTCACCAGAAAAAGAAGAAATGGATAATTTTACCTTCATATTTCTCATCAATAATCATTTAATATCATAGTAATTCTCCTACCAAAATCCTAACTTCACGTATGCAGTCATTCAGCTCAACCCGCATCCATCCAGACGTAAAACACGCGCACACAAAAAGTGAACTCGTGCATCGCAAAGTGATCGAACTTCTATAAATTCTGAGCAACACGCCATTTATAAATTATCCCTTTCGTGTAGGAAAAACAACACGTCCCGAGGAAAAAAATGTCGGCGAAGGAGAGCGGGCAACCTCTCGAGTCAAAAAAGCGAGATAATTGGCAATTAATTTCGGGGGAAATTGTCCCGAAATTACAGTCTCAAAAAGTTCGCGAGACATGGCGCTCTTTGGCGGAAAAACCTTCGGAAGGACAGGAGAAACTCTCGTGTGGGTGTTTCAAAAGTGCCGCTTGTGGATGGAGGTAATGTATCCAGGTCCGTCGAGTGGTTGGGGAGAATAGTCAAAGGGCATGTGTTGGGAGATAGAGAGAAAGTAGCATGGAAGAGCGGTATAAGATACTGGTCATCATCGCCTCCCCTCCCACACCCTTCCCGCGAGGCCGCTGGTTGGCTGCGGGTCTCCGCGTAATGAGGAGGGAGTGTATAGGAAGGAAAGAGAGTGATGGCAGATTGGAGGGGTGAGGAGGCGAAATTTCGGACGAGAGAAGGTAAGTGAACTGTGCTGTGTTTGTTTTTTCCTCGAGCGTATTTATGGAGAGGGGGAGATCAAATAGGAAGATGATTGGTCCGATAAAAATTAGGGACGGGGAAATGTTCGATGCGAATTAGTTTTCCGTTGAAAATTAACAGGGAAAAATGCTCGGTTGTACTTTTATTTACTCTCTACCTTTCTTTATGCTATCCTTTTGCATGCGAATGTAAGAAGAGCTACAGAATCGGCGAAAGGTTTGTATCACATGAATTCGATGCTATCTAAATCATCATGATTATAATGGTTTGTCTTCGCGAGAACACTGCTCTACATTTGGGTAAGTTAACTTTGTTCTGGCAAAGGTATTGCTGTTTGGCAACAATGTGTAATGCCGGTAAATTTGAATATACAAAATAAATTTTATCTCTCAAACATGGAAAGATCTGGCTTAATTTTCTTTTTGATGTGTAAATAAAGCTAAAGGTATTTATTAGCGATAATTACTGTGTGTCTATGTGAGCGTAAAGACTGACTGAAGATTAATTATACCTAATCTTCCGCAAAATGTTACCAATTATTTATATATATTCAAATACAATAAATGATTGGCCAATATATTTTAAGAGATCCTAGCGTAATATTTTCAATGACATTTTATTTAAGAAATATAATCACAAAAAGGAATGAACACATTTGAACTGTTGATGTAATATGACGACTAAGCAAGTAATTATCAAATCTACTCATACAATGCACTTCTTTTTCATTCAAAAAGCCAATATAATCAACAATTATCTGCACCATACAATATTACTACCTGCACTCTAAACCGTGTAAACGTAATAGTTTCAAGATAATTTAGAATTTTAGAAAGCGTATCCCTTATTTGTCAGTGACTGATCAAGTAACCCTGGGCTGTTAAGAGTTGCGTGAATGTCCTTAGGGTTATAATCAGGGGTATTCGAGCTTTTGGCAAGTAGTGGAAATAAGGTCAAACTGACGGGCATTGGCATTAGTAAGGAATGCTGTGTGTATACAGTTATGCCTGAAACACAATTCACCAATAATTGTGATTAATTTAATTATCAATTATCTCAAACTTAGGAATGGCCAATATATTTACCTATTGCTTAAATAAAAGCAATTGTATACATCTTAAAAATAAAATTTCCCTTCATTCGGGATAAGAACCAGGAACTTTAACATTAAAAAGTTAAAGTACCAATAATTCTGCAACCTGGGCCTTCAAATTTAGTAAATTATCGATATAAAGGATAAACTTTCGACCAGATATTAGCTACAATATTTGACCAGAGGGATTATAATAACCCAATTACACTTAAATCAAGCTTTGCACGAATCTGAGGAAAATTCGTACTGAATCGCGTTCCGCAAAATAGATCGCCAAATTCTTTCACCGAAGCTAATGACGATCCCAACCGTTTCAGAGATTATAAAAGAACGGCTATCATCCTCGGAGCACCGCACGAACACGTCAAATAAATCTAAAGGGGGATCAATCGCTCTAGGAATCCATTTCGGGAGTATCTGACGTTAATTGAGAGGATGGCAAAATGTTCGTGAAGCCGAGGGCTAGGAATGGATGGATCGGAGGTGTGGAGGCTTTATAAAAATACGAACGCATTCCTGGGATTCTGGTCATTTCTCTCTCTTCCCATCACGTGGGGATTACTTACGCTCCCATTACGCATGCAAATCAGCGAAGGAGGTCCACGTGAGAAGATGACGGGTGGTCGGTTATAATGTCGATCTCGTGAGAAAGGTATGCGGGAAGAATTCGGGAACTGGGAGGATGTTCGGTGGAACATAAGGACAAGGGTATTACTAACGGATGGAAAATTAGCAGTTAATGTTCGGATATGAGTATGGTACTCTCTTGAATAACAGCCAGTACATTGGAGTCATTATTCTTCGAAAATATCTAATAATTTTACTTTTTTATTGGTTTTATTAATAGAAGCTGGGAGCAAAAACGAGAATTTTTGGAAAAATTTTAATCCTTTAACTAAACCAATTTTCTCAATTACAAAGGGGGCATTTGCCATAATGGATGTTATATCAGGATATTTAGCATTTTACATTATCTGGTGGATGGATAATTTCGTCATTATTCGAGAAATCAGTCCTAGGTCAGAATTTCTGTTCCGACAGACTATTTTTGGATGCCATTTTCCTCTGGTTATTAGGATTATATCGATCATATCTTCTAATATTCAATTGATCTAAATTCCCAAATTTAAATGCTTGAATTAGTGGCAGGTTGAATTGGAGCAAAAAATTCCTCAAAGGGCAAAGCAGTATTCCTATTACTGACACACGATTTACGGACTAATCAGGAGCAAAAAATTAACGCACATATATATTTTTATACATATACGCATATATAGCCATGAGTTAAGCACGTAATAAAGCAGCATACATAATGAGGGATTATTTACTCATTCATGGAACTGAAAGAACGGAATATTCAACAGTTAAATATGAGTCGATGTAATATTTAAATTTGTATTTCCTTTATGGATTAAACTAATACCAATCAAAGGAGAAATCATTAATGAAAATTTTTATAATTAACGAATTCTATTTTGTGAAATTCTTGAATTTTAAATTGGGAGAGTAAAATCCAATAAAATTATATTATCCTATTTTATTGTTAACGAATCATTTATTATTAGTTTAAGAGTGCACTTTAAAATGTTTAACCGAAGATTCTGTCACTCAAACATCTTACCGAATGTAAACCGTGATACTCTCCTGATGTTCTAATGATAAATTATATTAATTAAGTACTGTTCAAACATAGTTGTGCATACATTTTCTGTATCACCGCCTATTCCCAATCTGCCACTTGACTCCTACGCTCGAAAAAAGCTTCATCAAACACAAACCCATTATTTGGCAACCCACTCGTAACCCTATCTCTGTCACCACTGGAATGTCCTCTTAAATAGGAATTCTCCGTAAGCTATTCTTGTGCGCGTACGGGAATGGACGGCGGAAGACGGGGGATAGAAATGTCACATAATAGAAAGTGGGGAAACTCATTTGAGGCTCATAATTGTGGGTGACGCCAATGGCCATTCTGGAGTCGCAGATGACTTAAGAAGATAGCAGACCCGGACGTAATCGGATAATCTTCGGTTGCGCATAGCGACTCCGAATTGAATGCGTTTCTGGGAAAAGTACGGGGCGTAGTTGGGAAGTGCGATTAATGAACAGTTGATGAGGAATGCCTTTCGACGGATTTTGAGGGAATGGCAGGTAAAAGAGCGTAATGGTTGCCAAGGTGAATGGACTGTGGAGATGGTTGGGCGATGCAAAGGTCGTGAGAAGATTGCGACACCATCATCAAATTGGGGAAACTGAGAAAGACCTTTTATTCCAGAATGATTACGAAATCGGGCTTCCCTTCGAATACAGAGTCTCTCGTGCGAAACCTCATTGGGACCCCAAAATCTTAGATTTAAGCCAAAATACACGTAATCCTATTTTATATCAAGCCTTATAGGATTTATTAAAATGTAAATTACGTGATTGAATATATAAAAATAACAAAAATTAAGGCATACGTTTATGTATCTAATACAATATGACCGTATGATTCTCAGCAATTGTATAAGTTAACTTAAGAAATATATTAGGCTCTTTAACTAACTTTAAACGGAACAATACAGGATATAGACGTAACCTTTCCTAAATATTTAAATGAAAAAATTATCGTAAAATTAAAATTTTAAAGAAAGAAACGGAAAATAATATTAAAAATCCACACTAAATTTCTCACTAAATCGAAACTTCGTATCGTATTTTCGTAATCGAGTGTCGGAAGATCAGAGTGGGTAACTATAGATATTAAGATGACATTGCGTATCGTATTTATTAAAATGAAAATTCACAATGCAAGGGTATGATCAATCACGAATAAGGCTGAAACACCACTATCTTAGATACTAAGCTATATTGGCTCATCACAACTCATTCATATGCTGTGTTACTAGTGTTTCGAGACGAAGAATAGACCTTCTGAACAGTAACCGAACAACGAACAGTTAAATTCGCAGAAAGAGAAACCTCGCTTAATAATAGTCAACCGGAAATATTATCACTTCCACATGACGTCAATCTGAGAAAATAACTGTAACAGATATCGGAGAAAGTTAACCGAAAAATTTTCGGGTTTTGATTTGCATGATACGTCGTGACATCGTGATTGCTGTTGTCAGTGAACGTGATTTTAGGGGCGGAATTATAATTAGATTTCGCGAGATAAGACGGAATTGCAGATAGCAATTTTCGTATCGGATTGCACAGGACGTACGAACCAACCAGTTAATTGAGGAAATAGGTATTTTCATACCCTACCCTACACCCTTAAGTGCGTATACGATTATTACGAAAATAGCAGAAATTTCATCTCAGTTCACCCTACTGGTTCATTTGATAACTTCCACAATCCAAATGATAATTCGAGTAAAACTTATGTAAAACATTAATCCGATTTTAAACGTAATTAATACGATACTGAGGCCTCACATCAGCAGGTAATTGGTTACAATATTCAGCGTAATGAATGCTAGAAAAGTTTCGAAACACGGCGTATTTAATCCAGATCTTATAAACCCAATTACGAAAGATTTCATCCTTATCTATCAACGACCTCAAACGATAAAAAGGGTACAACCCAACACATATCAACCCATTCCGCTTCAGTGACGGCATTCGGACGTACTCGCCTTGTTCGTACCGATGCAATCTCGCGTTGCAATTCACGCACCGGCAAACGCTTAACAGTTCACCCTATCGGTTGAAATGAAAAGGAGACAAGAACACTTTGAGGGACAGAGGTAGAGATGCTAACGGAGGCATCGACGGGTTACGGGTTCGAATCGCTTCATCTGAATACGCCGAAGGGACATGGGATTCCGGGAGTCCGAACTCCACCCTCGAACCACCGGTGGAAGCCGACCCTTTTTCGCAGACTCCCACGCCAAGGGCTCATTCCCACAACTCTGATCCTCACGAATCTCATCTCGCGTCCAACCTCCGCCCAATTTCCCTCTCGCCTCGCGGTCATAGGCGTATTCCAATCGGCGAATGTGATACTCGTGACTTTTAATTACCTTTCGCCGAAAGAGGTCGCTCGGACTGATCCCATTCCGTCCATGTTTCCCGAACGTTTTCGCCCCATTCTTCCGGGAGTAATGGAATTCACTCGAGGGGTATTATCGGCGTGTGCAATTCTAGAATGGGGCCTCGATTGGACGAGAATTAAGAGTTTCTCCGCGTTTTTGAGGCAAACACCTGTTGAGGTGCGTAAGTATAGCCCCCCCTGTCACGTGACATTCGGAGGGGATGTTTTTTACTTTTTATACGATTTCGTGATTATCTGAATGTATGATCGTTTTCGGGAGTATTTAATTTTCATCGTGATCTTTAATTCAATACAAAATAATAATCTACGTAATTAATTTTATAAAATATTATTATAATATATACATTAAATTAAGATTCTCGTATTCTAGACTATTTTTCTCGTATATTTAATTCGATTCACTCATCCTAATTAAACTTTTGGAAAGATCGATAGGTTCCACTCTGTACCTTTAATTTCGACTCTGAACATCGAAAAGGTTCAAAAAATACCTCTAGAATACATATTATGGAGTTATATATCTCAGAGTCCTCATTTTAAATACATAATTAAAGTAAAATTATTCAGTAGAAATAAAGTTTAGAAATACTTTTCTGATGTAAAGGAAATTCTTGCAGATACATCGTTGTATTAATTAAATTACTATTTAAGCATTTAAAATCATTTTGACCGACGAACTTGATGGAAAAATTACGAATTACTACAAGACTGTTCCCAAAGTATATTATCGAGCATTATTAAGAGTAAATCACAATTAAAATACCTCTTCAATAGATGTACCTGTAATTGACTGAACATTGTAAGCCTCCGATACTACGAGACAAACTTTGTCTATGATTTTTCCATGACCGATAATTATACGTATTAAAAAATGTGAATACGAACAATGAACGACTAACAGAACCAGTCGAAACCAGAGACCAGTAACCTGTGTTGATCATAATAACATACACTCGTGCGTGAAAGTTTTTAATCATACATTACGCCAACGCGTAATAATCGGTTCGCATCTGAATGAAGAGCATGCATTTTTAAGTTCTAACGGAAACTAATTGCAGTTTGTTTATCGCAGACAGCGTCTGAACTCGACGCACATCGCAAACTGCCTCTCGCATTTCTCTCCCGTGGCAAAAGAACCTGTTTCCATGGAGAAATCCGGTAACATCGCAATGAAGAGATACTGACAATGTTATAGCATGCTTTGACGTCTAACAGGTAGGTAAATGACACACGGCGGGGACGGGGTGTATAACGTTCAGAGCGAATCTGTCGTGCATAATAACAGTAAGGAAAGTATGATTTGGAGGCGGGGGGTTGGGGGGGTGAGGAGCCGGGAGGCAAAAATCGCGTGCTTCACCGACAAAGACACCCTCTCACGCACTGCCCGCCCTAGTCCGTCCACCTTCTGCATCTCCTCCCTCGTTTTGCCCACCCGCTTCATGACTGCGCCCTCCCAAGGAAATTCCTCAACATGCGCTCGTATTTGTATCGATTGTCATTCACACGATATCAATCTGCGATGTGGTAGGAATGCAATGAGCGATGAGTTGTAAACGAGTGAGTCGATTGCTGAACGCTCTCGAGGATTTCAATTTGTAAAAAGTCGAGTACGAGAATTCCTGTTTAATCTTGCATTCCGAGTCTGATCTAAGAAAACATCGGTACCATGATCGGCGGCATAATTTTCTGGGTTTATTTTTAGAAAATGCACCACAGATACTCGTATGAAAGAGAATATTATGTGGAAAAGTTGATACAATAAACAAATATACTTTTGTCTGAACTTGGACCCATAGAAGATCTATTAAAGCACAACGAAGATGGTAAAGTAATCATAAAAAGTCTCAGGAATTTAGCAAGCATAAGGAAAAGAATGACAGACCAGTGTAATTAATGAACGAAAATCTCTAACTTATTTAATGAATATTTGTAATATTATTAATGAATAGATAACATATAAATATACATTTTCAAAATTGCTGTTTTGATGATATCGCAATTGTGGGTTATAATATAGCAACTGTGTAGATTTATATAATATATGCTACTTAAATAGAGTAAATTAAAAATTTTTATCAATTATTACAAAAATATAAATCTAAAAATAGATCGTCCTTTTAAGTTTACGAGGCGAACCAAATCTGTGTTACATTACTAATTGAATGCTATAATCAATAGGAGAAGTAAAACCCTCATTCTTTTCTAATAGGAGATTAAGGAAGAATAATTTGAGACGAGTAGAAGGAAATTCATAATAGTAAAACAATGGAAAAAATATTTTATAAGCATGGTCATGTTTCATCGATAATCTAATTCATTTAAAAGCTTTTTCTAAGGCTTTGCATCTCAGTCCATCTCTAAAGATTTATTAGGGCATTTTCTCATCTTTAATTAATATTTAAACACTTAAATATTCAAGTTATTACACGATAAGTTATCTAATTAAATTTTGAGAAAAATCTTGATGATTAAGTTAAGTATAGCTGATGCTTATTATCTTCACACAACTGACATAACATTCACCTTCTGCCCATAGAAAGACCGTATTTCTTTAAACGTTTAGTCTTCTCCAGCATCATTTCATCTATCGAAGAGAATACCTTCTCTTTAAACTGAACAAGATTCCACAGCTGTTCTCCTTTCTATTCCATGAAAGTCTGAGGGAAATTAAACAGTCTCTTCAAAATCCCAATTTCTGAGAAGGATCAAGATTTCGGTGGAACACCGCCTTGATAAATTTTCATCTCCTCCGTGGATCCATTATTTGCTGCTCTATCTACATCCTCGTGCAGCCAAAGTTCAGGTTCCCCATTATTTCCTCAACCAACGTCCGATCTTCCTTCCTTGACCTCCCTCTACCTCTCCTTTGGTCCATTCTCCTTGACCTTACAGTGCCATGCCCTCCCATTACCCTCACTCCATCTATTCCAACTCCGCCTTTTCCATTCTTCCTATTTCACTGCTTTCTTCGTTTCGTATCCCTTTATTCTCCATCTTATGAGATATCTCTTGCGCTAAAACGCCTTCTTCTTTCACAATTTAAAGTTATATTCATCAGAGTACAAAGGATCATTGTGGAATCTACAACACGTACATCTAAATATCCCTATCACTAAGCAACACAAACAAAAAGAGGTCAGGCTCATTTTTGCAACAAACTTAATTGTTTCTTTATCTTTTACTTTAATTTATCCACTAAAATAATGAAATTTAATTTGTTCTAATCGTATTGTAAAACCAAACAAACCATTAATAAATATTTATAGACAAAGATATGCGGATGAATTCATAAGGTTTTCATTTTAGAATAAGCTTGGTTCTAGTACGTTCTCACATCCTTCATACTAGTATGCAATACCCAGATAATAAGAATTTACTGTTTACTCTTCAATCATTTGATAATAAAGGATTTTCCCGCAATATTAATAGCCTGTAACCTCTTATACGATTGTATAGACGATAGCCTCTATCCGAAAAATAAAACGGTATGAAGGAAGTTGTCAAATCGCTCCCACATAAATTCCTATCTCTATAATAAACTTCCTAAAAGATCGTCTTTAGAAATAAAAAAAATTACCTAAGCTTTCAACAATTTCGTTAACTTTTTTAAAAATATGATTAGCTGTTTTTTCTCATATCTAAATACAACGTGATATTTATTCAAATATTTACCATAGAGAACCAAATTATTCCATTAGAAAGACTCTTCATTTACTCTAATATAAATATTACGACGAATTATAAAAGATACTATTTTTTCTTATGGGCAATCCATAGTTAATAGCAAACCCATTAAAGAACAACTACAGTAATCTTCTTCCACCACCTCCCAGTTATTTACATCCAGTTCAAACCGCCTTCCCCACTTTCAAACCTTCTTTCGTGCGATGGTACCCTCCGAATCACCGCCGCATCTCCATCCAACGATCACATCGCTTTTCTCATTTCCCTTCCATAAGATGGAGTCCTCCCACCGCACAGAAGGAAGAGAGAGGTCGTGTATTCGATTTCCAAAAATGGGAGCCTTCAACTCCTACCTCATTCTCTCGCTTGAGTTTTCTGTTGGCGCTGGGAATTCTTTGCCGCTATCCGATTGGCCCTCCAGGAATCCGCGGCTCTATCTCCGAGAATATCTTCGATTTTGCCCACCGCAGAGGCGATGGGGGAACTCTGCACGAGTTTGAAGACTATGCATCGCAATTAAGTTCCATTTAAGCGGTGACTTTGAGGAGAGGATGGAGAGAAATACACAATCCATTGGTTGGCAGTAAATAATATGTTCCGTGAGTTACTATGGTTACTTACTATGGTTTCTTGCTATGGTAACTTACTATGCTTACTCACTATGGTTACCTTACACTCCTACGAATTTTTACGCTTTAGGAGAGATGTGGTGAATTAGGATTGTTTTGCAATGATATATTTAATGGAGAAGAAAAGAAATAAGCATTAATTCCTACATATGACTCTCACGTCTTACGTACTCCACTTCGGAGAATATATATCGAAAGAGGATTTTTGGAAAGATATCTTATAATGAGAAGAGATCCATTAAAAGATAAGTTATGATTTCTACTGGTTTATGTAAAAAGTAAAATGATCAAACGCTTTGGAATTCAAGCGTAGATGCTTAGTTCACCAGCAATACGTATCTTCTTAAAAAAATTGAGAAAGCTTTTCATAATTTTTTTACTATTATCCATGAAATAACGTCTGAAAATACTCAACTTCTAAGATCATTTTTCGAGTGAAAACGAATTTACCAGGTATTTCAAATAATTAACATCATAATAGATAATCATATTTAATTATTCATATGATGATAAATCCGCATCATTTACGTCATGATATATAAAAAAAATTACGGGAGAATTCAACAGACTTCCTGCCATCAAAGCAAACCAACTCGGAGATATCTTCCAACGCAAGCAATGAAATCTCTATCCCGAAAATATGCAAAAGACGACTCCTGTCTCAGAACTTTACATCTTACTCTCCGCACGAGAGATAACCCTCCTTACCAAAGAGATCCTTCAAAGTCATCGCGGCACAATAACACCGATAACGACCGGTCAAAAGAGCGGCGGGGATTTCGTGCCGAATCCGTGAACCATCCTGAGAGCCCCTCTTAACCTCAACCGTTTCGTAGTCGACATAAACGTGCGCCGAATCCATTCATCACGGACGCGCAATTTACGAGTCTCCGATCCTACGAAAAATCCCTTTTTTTCCCTAATTTATAGTCGACTTTGAACGTCTCCGAGTTGGAATTACGGGGCAAATCTCCGCTTATTCGGGGGAACCATCCTCTTACGACCAACTCGTCGGAACCACGAACCACACCTGCATCTTACCTTCTGTGATCTTTACCCCTCCTTCACCCCTTTCCTCCGGGGCAATCCGCCGCCCCCTCACGATAGACCCTCCCAAACCGGACCTCCCCCTCCCCCGGAGAGGGGACCCACCCCACCCCCTCTTATCCCTTGCCTCTCCGGCGTGTCAGCCACCGCCCTCGCTCCTGGATCTCAAGATGGCCGTCCGTGTCGGCAGCCACTGTTAAGCCTCACTCCCAAATGGCCGATAGGTGTGTATATGGGAAAATAAACGATAAGATCGACCGTGGAGGTCCAATGGAAGCGACCGGGTATTCCTGAAGAAGCCATGATGGAGATTCCGAGTGCGGCTTTGATTTACACGAGGGAATTCGGGTAGGGATGCCATCGATGTCTACGTGGGAAAAGTTCGATTTTTGGCAGGAAGGATTAAATCACATGTTTGGTTATGAATTGTGGGGGAGATTTGGTGATTATCTTCTGGTTTTCTCGAGTCGAAAGATGTCTGAATAGACTTAGTATAAAATAAGCAAGAGATGAGCGTGTCCTTGGATTTTATGCGTCTAAAATAATAAATCTTGATTGTTATTTAATATCTACCTTCCATTCGCAATTTTATGAGAAATGAATACATTAAGATTGGTTTTTCAGAGTCCTCTACGAAACTAGAAGAAAATTAGTTTCGTTAACTATAATTAAAATTAAAAATAATGTTCTCTTTTCGGAAACGAAATTTCCGGACATATTATGAAATCTCCGAATACAAAAGTTGAATGGGACTCATTGCACCTTGAACTTCTCTGAGTATACATAATTACTTTCAGATTCCATAATTAGGGCTTATCCTGGAATCCAAATTACTGCGTGAGTTATATCCGTAGGCCATAGAACTATTTATGCGTAGTTATAGATTTCCTCCCTCACCTCTCATTCGAACGATTTGCATACTTATTCATCTAAAATTTTATTACTCGCACAAATCATAACATGATTACAATATCACTAGCAGAACATTGAATAACGTTAAGTGTTACCAAATAAGAACTAAATCTACGACGTTATGTTTTTAAATGACTGGCAAACATTTACGATATATAAGAAACTATGTATGTGTAACGATCCAAACGTTAAAGACTTGATATAAATTGAAAATTATCCTGAATTTAACAGCAAATAGAGCCATTTTAATTAAAGAAAGAACTGATATAAAATTAAGATTACATAATTCCCATCAAAATTTAATGAGAAAATATACAGGATGTACAAAGAATTATTACGCCCAAATTCAATTGAATGCACAAAAGATCTATGGAGAATCATATTCAAAACTACCAACAAAACTGAGAATGAAACCTGCTCATAACAATGATGAGAAACGATTGTTAAACTTCTATACTCAAATATCAGGGATGAATTAAATATAATGTTTTATTCAGTTTTCTTGCAATAAACGAGACACATTCCTAAAAAAATAAAAATCTCGATAATCATTATTCCACTCAATTGATGGATAAGAATAAGTGGCTCAATAAAGAATTCGCTCTAAAATACGAATATGTAAGATTAATAAGAACTTCAGCAATCTGAATTAAGACGTTATTTACACGACGCTAATAATGATATGAAGTATGAATGGTGACTTTAACTTGGAAGTTATCAGAATCGCATCAAATGCCCATGGGGATTCATTTACAGCTGCAGTTAGGCTTTCGATCCGAACTGGCAATCTTTCCGTTGCTTTAAGATTAGATCTCTACAGAATTGGCCGATTGCCTTAGCAATACGAAAACCCGAGTTGCATTGCCAAGATAAATTCTCTCATAGAAAATGGATCGAAAAAGATAGAGGTATAGGGAGCCCATTATAGTCACATGCTGAAGGAAAGTTAAAAAGCGAACGTAGTTCGGAAACTTTGAGTGATAAAAATGATTGAAATCTAAAGATTAAGCCCCAAATAAATATTTTTTGAAATAATAACTTAAATCCCTCTATAAATATAATATTTTCTGAAAGAATTTTATAGCAACTCATTTCATTGGGGTAAAATGATAATTCAGTATCATAAATATTTCGTCTTCTGCTAACCCTTGATTCCAAATCTTCGTACCGCGAAAATATGTTCCTTCTCTTTGCGATAATTCTAAATTATAAAATGCTCAAAATTTAATATTTTTCTTGTAAATTCATTCCTAAAATCAACACCTACAATTTTCTATCTAATAAATTTCACGTTTACTCGCTTTAAAAATTATACATGCCGTCGGAAGAGTTTAAGTTTCATGCAATACAAAAGAGAATGTTTTGCAAGCCATTGCTAATTCTTCTTATCTCACGTGATAATTCAAGAAAATTGATTTATCGACTGTAGGAAAATTCTGAGGCAGAATCTGATACTTATTATATCTGTATTTATCGTCTTCTCATTTTATTCGAAAAGAAGAGATCTGGTAATAAAGAGTGATTATAATCCATTAACAATGGATAAATATAAATATAAGTATATAATTCTCACACACATTTAACTCCTTTAAATATTAATACAGCAGTTCATCAAATGGTATTAACTTTATTCTCAGGACCTTTATGGAGTGAAATTTTCTCATCTTTATTTCTTTAAGTGCATCTACTTGATACGAAGTAGAAATTTCGGCACACAAAACTAATAATGTAAGCTGTACCTTGTATTAAGAAGGCAATGAAAATCAATTGATAGAATTGATTCAATCATGTAATAAAATATTTATACGAAATTCGACAGAAATCGATTTATTCGTCTACTTCTTCAAATGACCTCATTACTTAAAATATATGCACCATAAATTGAACTCGAGGCACTTTTAAAATTAAGAAGCCTACTTGAACGTAATCCCTACAGACAATACCAAACCAAAATAATCAATTTTTCAGTCACTAATAACACCAAATAACCACTGGCAGACACACATACCATCCTCTGGCCATTCCTGCAGGAAATTCCGAACTCCCTCTCCGAGGGCCTAGCATTTCTTTATAACAAAGCACCACTTACTTTCACAATAATCTTCCCAATTGACACCCATATGAAACCGATTCATTCTCCAATACCCAGGCAACGATAAGCTCACCTAAACGATTCGGGCTCCAAATTATTCCTCTCCCATTGTTTATGATCTAGAAAATCGTCTCAAAGGGAAAACTTTTGAATGGACTCGGCAACAGGTGTTATATCGGCTGGAGCGGCCACTTTCTCGATGGCCCGTGGGCAGCGAAAGAAGAAGAAGACCCCTGGAGGGCCTTAAGGCATGCGTGGCTCGTGCGAGGGACCCCGTAGGCGGTCACGGACGACGGATTTAAAAGCAGTGCCTGAGGTGGCCGAGATTGGAGTAGGGCGGAGTCGCGAAGTTTTTGCGCTGTTCCTCGCACGAGCCATTCATTCGATGGGAATTTGGAAAACGCGAGGGTTGTATGCGCAGTGATCAGTCAATCGAAGCGGTATTTCCGGAGAGAAGTGTTCCTGGAGATTTGAACGCGCGAGTGTGTTGATTCTCAAAAGAATAAACGGTGAAAATATCGCCTTAGGTTGAGTAGAAATTTTGTGGTGCGATGATTCAGATTACCTCCGGGATAATTTTTTATTTGAGAACTTTAAATGGAACATTACAGAACATTAATTCGAAACAGAAATGAAATATAAATAGGTACAGAAGTGGGACTCGAATTCAGGTCTCCTACTTGCCTGTATTGTACCTGCCAGCAAGTATACCAGTCTAACAGGTTAAGGGACTAGGGTTCGAGCTCCAGTCATATCCCTATCCATCATTTCGATTTATTCATCGTAATTCGGTTTGCATGAACATCCTTAAAAGATGTATTCACCTGCCCAATATACATTGATAAAGGATGTTACTTATTTTCCGATAAAATTCTTTCAATTTTCACACGTTTTTATGATAAAAATTTCACTGGGTAAGATATCATAACTATTTTATATAAAATAACTGGTTGAAAGAATCCATCAATACTGTATACGGTTTAAAAATTTTTATTCTAGTGAAGTGGAGAGTGTTCGATCAAAAGCACGTATATGAATATACTTATTATAAGTCAATTAAAACTTTTGAAAATTTAAGAGATATATTAAAATAAACTAAACTGTAAGTAGAGTCAAGTTTGGGATAGTTCGTATCTATAAAACTCCCTTTACTTTAAATTCAATTTCTTTCGTGCAATCTTATTTTTCTTTTTCGTCCTTCAGCTATTCTGATTTCGTTAAAATTAAAAATAAACAGCGTAGCTTCGCTATGAAACAGGCATATGGATGTCATGTATACAGGTTTCCATTACAATTCCTCTATGCATAGAAAGAAATAATAAATATGTTTGAGAAAAAATCATGTTCGATTTCATAAGTCGTTCGCGATGATTCAGTATTCAATATTCGATCAGTATCATATTTAGTAGGGTCTTGAATATGATAGCAGTAATTTAAAGGCAGTGAATGATGAAAAGAAATTAATAATGACTTGGGGACTTCTAAACACCCTATTAATGAGTAATTTGTTTGTTCTCTTGAAAATGATAGCACTGAAGTTATCAAAAAATAGCTTTGAAGGACCACCGAATTGAGGAATAACATATACACGTAATCCCCCAGATATAGCTTTTATCCATTATTCTGGAAATAATCAATCAGCGTTGCTAACATCGAACCAAAACAACCACAAGTAGCAAATTGAGAGAAAGGATACGAATGGTTAACCACTAACTTGATCAAGTGCTCTTTTCAAGCGTTTATTCCATCGAGATCTAATTTGAATTCATTTTGCGGTGAAAGGTAAAAGTGCGTACCAATTGATATTTGGAGGTTATCACAGTTGGTCAATTAGTGACGCGGGAGTGGGTGTGTGATTATTACGCACGCACTCATTCCCTCAAACGCTCGCAATAGGAATTCGATGAAACACTGATGCGCTATACTCGCCTACCGCAATTGATTTTCTGCTAATTCCAAACGGACGTATTTATCCACCAAAATAAAACGTCGATGAAGAATTGAAGAGTCCAGTTTTAAATTAATGGAACTCGATTTTCAGTGCACTTCCGTAATTAGGTCTAAATTAGCAATTATGCTAATTTGCATAACGTTCATTAAAACTTCCGAATGCATCGTGTCGATACGAACTGCTCTTTTAGCGTGTTTTATTTTTGCAACCTCCAAGTAATTTTTATCGAAGAGGTGAGAATCATCACTATGTGAACAAATCTAAACCTTACTTTGGTGGAATTTTGGTACATATAATTGATATTTTTACATAATCCTTGAGTAAGAATGAAGGCATTAATTTCAATCCACGTTTTATACCCAAACATAACTATCATGAATCTTTTAGCTCTTTAATATCCCAAAATTAAGAATCCAATAAAATATAGCAGTCTTTTTGATTAAAAAATAATGTTACTTTTGTCTAAAATCATATAAACCTCAACAAACTTCCTTTTAAGTAGTAGCAACATCTTTAAAATAAAAAAATTAAACAGCGCATGAATGAGAATCAATATTTCTTGCTGCTAAACATATTATTAATACTAAAATGCAACTAATGAAATACTCTTTACTTATTCATATTCATCCTTAAATTACTTATTAAAAAACTCCATCGAAGGAATTTATTATCTTGATTAGTAACCGGTAAATGTATTTTTTATTTACCAATTGATAACTTTTAGCCGTAATATCTAATTGGATATATTGGAGAATAATTAAATGTTTTGTACATTATAGACGCATGTTTTACGGTTTTTTGCACCCTAAAGCAACAAAAAATCGCATAACTCCATTTCGAACGATACTTTTTTCAAAAGATAAGGTCCAATTAAACATCACCTACTATTACTTCAAAGTTTAAAATCCTCTATTCATTACAATAGCGAACATTTTCAAACTATACTCCTAATAAACACCGGCTCAATTCTCCGAAGCATAACGATAAGCAGCGAGATTCGATTTCAAAATACCAATTGCTTCCTACGTAATCACCGACACTGAAACGCTCCCAATTTTCTTGTTTTCCCTTCACCCTAATCTTCCCTCGCTCCCTTCCAAACAAAACCACCGCCGTCCACTCGACAAGTGACGGCAACACTCTACGTCAGCGTATGAATGCGGGGCGTGGGTGCCGGCTAATGGAGGGATGAAAACGTACCCGCGTTTTGATGCGGGAGGACACGTGACCCCTCTCGAAATCCGTATATGTATTAATCCGCGGTCTCTCCTAAAGTAACCTATCCCTCTTCCTGCCCCAACACTCAAGAGACGTAGCGGACGTTTCTCTCTGCGGAGGGCTTATGGCCATTGTACCTCGGAGTGGTACTTGAACGCGCGACGTCCCTCGATCGGATATTTGGCCCTTTCAAGTTCTCTTTCGAAGGTGGAAAACGAACCCTTTATTTACACTCGTTTGTTTCGTAACGAGTGATAGAAATGCTGCGGTGATGTATGGAAACGGGCTATATGCAATCTCGTTATTCCCACGGCATTGGAACCACTCACCGATGAGATCAATAAGGTAAGGATGATAGCTCTTTTTAAGATTTAACTCACTTTCGCATTCAATAAGGTTTAAGGGAGATTAGAGTATCCTTCAGGACAAGCATATGGTCATTTATGTCCTTAGAGGAGTAAGTATTTCGATGAGAATATGAGAAACGGAAATATGGGTTAAAATCATTATTTATCGTAATTTATGACTAAAACAATCGACAAAAAATTTCAAGTTATTCTCTTCCATTAAAGTCATTAAATACGAAAGACTGAAGTTAAATCATCGCTTAAAATAATTTTGAAATAGAACATCTTATGTTTTTTTTCTTTTTCAAAGGTTTTAAATTTTTATTCATATCCTACAGAATTAGAATAAAAATCATTAAAAGACCAAATGAATAATGAACACTAAAAGTATAATGCTACAGAATAAATATATACTGAGCATTTGAAATTTAACTAATAACTATTATTATTATAATGAAAAAGAAAAATGTATAGCACTTATTTGCACGTAAATTGAGAAAAAACTGTTTATAGATAATAAAGAAATCGAAAATTTTTAAACGATTTCAGAAAGAAAATAATTTGGCCACTATAAATATAAAAAGATATCTTAAACGTTTTTTCTACCATGCTTGAACATTTCATTAGCATAAATATTCCATAAGAACACAAAAAATCACTACATCATATTCATTCCAAAAATATGATAACACGTTATCGAATCAGTACGCATCCAGTTCTTCTTTTGATAACAACTCCCATACGACTGTTCTGTAAGAACAAAACATACTTGCGATGAATCCAACCTCGCCGCATGATTTTTTAACACGCAATATTTTCCGTGAAAACGGAAAAACGGCGAACAAGATCAAAAAACAACAACCACCAAAAAACCCGAGAGAATTCGAAGGCAAGAAAACAAAAATCTCTTGAAAAAATATCTTCAGGAACGAGGAAAAAACCCCGTTGTACTCATCCATTTATAAGATTCCGCATATTTTACCAAAACGCGAAACTTCTCTCCCTCGTACTTCGGGGTGGGGAGGGAGGTTATTTAAAACGAATCGGAAAAGCCTTCTTGAGGACAGAAGAACACAAACGGAGAGCTGGGTCGCGAAATCAATGCAAACAGACTAAAGACATTCTCCGATAGCGGCACGTGAGTCCATTAAAATTTTCCGAAGGGATACAAAAGGGTTCGTCGAGTAAAAAAAAAGACTGAGGATCATTTTAATGGTCGAAACGGAGGGAAAGGGAGGATACAGTCACGATGAGAGAGATCGGTAACTAAGTGAAGGATAGGGACTGTAGGGATCTGGCTTGCCATAATATTGGGTTTCATTTATGGACACGTGCATAAGGGTGCGGGCTCGCTCTCCGTCCCTTTCTCGACGAGTACTTCACGGTCGCGTGCGACTCCGTTTGTCATTTCTTGCTACCGGTCCCACGGACCCTTTTTCGAGGGAAACACTCCTGTGAAGGAGTCGTCTAGACCTGACGTTTAAATTAATCTTGCCGCGAGCTGTTTCCCACCAAGCGGAGGAAATAAATAAGTACGTAGCACCTATACCCGTGCCTGGAGCTCTATGGCGATCTGACAACACTCATCGAACAAAGCGCGAGTTCTCTATTCAATTCTGTTTGGAGTGAAAAGAGTGAATTTCAAAAGAATAGGGAAATTGATTTTCTATATTCATCATAAATAATAGGGTTTGATACTGGGTAGAATAATAAAATGCGTGAATAAGCAAGGAAATTGCATAATGAAAATACTTAGAGACCATTATCATATCGCCATAACAACCGTAGCTACGGGTACTTTAATTTAATAAATTTAAGCCAAAAATAAATTATGAGTTACACCATTATGAGTTTAAAATATAAATAAAAATAAATTGTCAGGTTTAATAATTCTAATAAAGACAGCATCGTAATATAAACTTCATAATACTACACAACTAACTCTCGTATTTCCAAACTACATTTTTAGCAGGATTAGATTATTACACAAAAATATTTGCATCTTTTTATCTAGACGCCTTCACTAGAAAATGAACTTCATAAAGATATACTAAATTGAATAAAAAAACCCGAAATTAACCATCAGTATCATCAAAACAACATTTAATAAAACATGACTAAACGTCTCTACAAATTTCGATAATATCGCATTTAGCTACAGTATCTTTTACAATATCATATTTAACATTCAATATCCCCCAACAAAACCCATCTCGATTTGCACGTAAACTTTACGATGGCGTCCAAAGAGAGTACAAATTCTTATTCTGTACCCTTAAAACGACCAAGAATCCTCAGCGTAAGTGATTCTCTTTAGACCGGCTGAACTTGAAGTCATCGCCCAACGTAAAAAAACCTTACCTCCCTCATTGCTGGACCTAATAATCATCCACCACCACCCGATAGCCTTGGGTGTCGTCGCTTGGGCATTTGGCCTTAGATGTTCCGAACAGGAAACCCTACCATGTTCTCTCACGGATGCAAACCTCTGTCACGACTCTGTCATCGTGACATCCCGAGGCGACCAACAGTTAATGCGGTAGCACAGACCACACTCTCACCTTGGAACGAGAAGTTATAATGCTCCCAAGAGATGGAACTGATTAATGGAACCCTGCATTTGAGTCGGAACTTCACGTACGTATTCGGCCGAATATACTTGAGGATTCCTCGCTAACCGCAGGAGTCGAACGGCAATTTCAGCTGAAATTAGGGAAATTTCATCCTCGACTTGGATTTGATAAGTTCGCGAAACAGATTCATCATTCTTGCCGCTCGGGTATCATCTGGAGGGATGGGAATAAAATTTGTCCTCGAGCGGTGTTTGTGTACGTTTCAATCGGGAGAGATAGCGTTTCCACTGGGGGCCCTATATTTCATTATTTCTCTAAGTGTTAAACTCAGACGGTGGTCAGCCTATTATTTTCTTACCACTCCGGAGATTTCACGCGATTAAAGAAGCGGACCTAGTTTATCATCCCTGTGTCGTCCATAGTGACGTCTTCGGTACAACAATATAATTTAGTTTTGACAATCGTTATCGAATGCCTTTGGAAATCTTTGGTCGGATGATTGAGATAAAAATATCGTTTAATTATAGCTTAAGAAGACTCTGAAAAAAAAAGATTTTGAACGGTACTCAAATAATAATTCACTCGTATCACCCTATTGACTGAAATCATTGTCAATTTTCCTATCTAATGCGTGAAGAATATTTAAAATTCTATTTATATTCTTAAATTTTAGAGAATGATTTTTATGATACTAAACAGAAAGGATGTACTGTTTTTTGAGTAATGCACTCTACAGATTGATTTAATTTAATCTAACAAAGGGAATAAGTACATTTCTAATTTATATCATACTAGTTTTTCATCATCGCCAATACCTGTTAAATTAATTTTTAATTTCGACTAATTTCATACGAAAAAAAGACAGAATACTCTCATATAGTTCGTGTTTATAAAAAAGGTTTCCCACAACAGCAATTTCAAATGCATTTGCTGGAACGTGATGAGACACGCAAACTTAATGGGTGAGAAAATGAATTTTTCGTATTCCGAGAATTTACGGTACGCGAATATACGTATTAATGGATAGAACGAAACTCTTGAGCAGCACGTTGTATGGAAGATGACGTCTTCGTAAGTATTTCTTGGAGGAGCGATTGATCGACCCGCACAAGGATCGATAGATCGATATTAGGGAAAGTGAAAGTACGCTCTTGTACGGTATTGGGCGAAGGAATGTGAAGATGAATATCCTAAGGCACAAAATGATGTGTTTAAGATTTACTGGGGAAAGAGATGCGTGATTTACAACGTGTCTAGTGAAATAGAGACTAATATCACGAATAGAAAGAGAGATTGAGTAAGAATGGGTACGATTATCTAGAACTGATAGATAGCGTTATTATATACAAAAGTAAAACATTAGATAATTGTAAGATATGAATCTAGATTTAAAAATAGACGATTGAAAATGAAATAGTATTATAATATGTACAATTTGTACATGAAAAAGCAATTACAGATTCAAGTTAATGGAATACGAATTCATAAGATGATGGAAAGATTACAAATGAACATGAATCTGGAAAGAAAAATGGGATATAGAACTACATTATCGTCTTAGGATTACATAGAAGAACTCTGACTTAAAACGCTATAAATGCAGTTCACCTAATTCTTGATCTAGATCCTGGGATGTTAATTCGCCATCGAAAAATTAATTTTCAGTTCAATAATGTTAATTCTATGAAATTCTATGGGTGTCCGTAGCAGAATACGAAAGGATAGTGATATTTAGAGCATAAGGGATGAAAATATATGAAAAGAGCAAAACATTAGAAGACTTGGGAAGGATAATATGAATCCAAAGAATATGATATAATATGAAGAAATAAAGCAACAGAAATGAATATAACATATAAAGAATTAGGATGAACGTGAATAATTACATCAGAATCTTTTCGTTTCCGGTTTAAAATGTGGAAAACAAGAATAATTTCATTATTATTATTTATTGAAAAATCCGAGATATATTTTGTAAAAAGCACCGCTGAAGGTGAAAATCCAAAAGAATGAAGTACAAAGAGCCAGTGAAATGGATAATAGTATAGGACAATAGTAAGATACAGGCTTAATGAAACAACTATATAACTATTTCGTTTTCGTAGAAAAGGTTTTTATAATCGTCCGGTTTCGATTTTCACGAATTTTCTTCAGATGTTAGTTAAAATTACGTATAAAGAAACTAACTTAGATTTTATTTAAAAATAGAAACAGTATTTACAATAAAAATAGTTGATAACTTGGAAACTTTCCACATGCATACATACCAAACACATTTAAAAACAGATCTTGGGTACGACGAAACATAGAAAGAAGTTATACAAAACGAATGAAACAAAAGGGAGGAAATACGAAAAGAATGGACAGAAGGAGTGTATTAGAGATATGAAAAGAAGAGAGTGACCTTATGCAACGAATGGAGAGATGAAAGAGGATTCTGAAGAGAACAAGGGAACACGGGGGGAGTTTCCCTTCCTCAATCTCATCCCTACGTTACTCCCCTCTAAAATAAACCAAGGCGTTTGCTATCCTTTTCTCCCCCTTACACCCACACCCTCTCCATGCCCCTTCAACCTTTGATCTTCCTCTCATCCCATTACGTCCCTTTTTGTTTTCACCCGCACTTTTCTTCTACTCTCGATAGAAAGAAAACGTCTTTGATTTTTTCCGCTGCATATTTTCCATGGGAAGTGATTTTCAATCCTCTTCTCTGTATTTCCACCTCAGTGAGCAATTCCGGTGAAGGAAGGTGAACCGCAGATCTTTCGTCTTTATTGAGAAACTCCACGCATTCAAAAGGAACGGCGCTGCTTAATAAAACTCTAAGACGTTCGATTTTCATTTGGTAGATTCTGAAGCATCGTTTGTTATGTTCTTTATAAATATAATGAAGATTTTAATAAGAAAATAAGTGAAGAGGAAAGAAAAGTAATCTGTGGTACAAAAAAACCAACCCCATCGACGAAGATGGTAAAAAAAAATTTCAATACCTAAGACGTTGGTTTGAGTTCTTGCTGATGTGCAATATCTCTACAATGGAGACCATAAGAAATTAATGAATAGAAAGTATTAGAAAGCATGTATCCATTACTTGTATCCCAAGGAAATGAATTAGATATGGCTTAGATTTAGATTAGATAGGCTTCTAAGATAAATGCATCTTGAAATTTATTCGATAAATAAAAATGCTTTTTTTTCGTATAGAAAGGTTTTTTAAATACGTACTAAAATTATGCTTATTATTTATATTTGGTTATACAAAGTCAAGAGCTAATAATTTTACATCAATTTTCTTATTTATAGGTCTGTTTCGAATAATTTAAAAGTAAACTCTTTGGTTACATAAAATATTTCATGAAGAATTTAGTTATTTACCCAACTTCTGTTTGAGAAAATTAGCTGAATAGATAGTTACATCGGTCGGACACTAACTTCTTAATAAACTTTAATCTAATACACTAGGAATAATATAGCTAGGTGGTTCTTTATATAAAAACATATTTAAAAAATATGGGAAGAATGTATAGTTGAGATATTTTCCGCGAATAGAACGTGTATCCAAGTAAAGATACAGCAGGGCGCCTGGTAGCTAGATTCTGATAATATATACTTATATAAACATAGAAATCTTTGGACAAGATTTTTAAAATTTGCATTTACCAAAGGTAAATCTCACTATTAATCATCTGACTAATTGCATAGACGTATAACATAGTTCCTCCATTACTAAACACATCAATTCCGATCAACTCCCACCTCAAACCAGCCAACCAGCATCAAGCACCGAGGCATCCGTGTTTTGACATTTATGATATTCAAATCCCGCGATCGTTTCGCAAGCTATAATTCCGGAAGGCATCCGAGGGTGCGCCATCGGTAAGAGAGGAAGCCATGAGAAATAATTACCCTCGACTCCTTGAGAATTTTGGGTCCATCACGACGCAAATCAGTATCCAGCACGGATCCGATCGAAAACTTTGCATCGATTCAAGGCCCGGACCTCTTGGCGAAGTAGCCCCCAAAAAACAAATTAAAGTCGGCGCTCGTCCGTGTAATTTTCTCCGAGAATAAATAATTCCGCGCGGAATGATACATTCCGAATCCTTGGATGAGGGAATTTTCCTTATTTTCGGACACGAGGGCGGATTCCGTGTCCGGGCCGGAGGGCCCCCCTCGCGTTTTATAGTAACGCTCTCGGGTCGTGGGCACGCAAGTGTCCTTCGTATCGGTGAGAGCGGTGGTTAGGGCCAATCAGCCACTAATCGAAAAGGTGGGATATAACGAGGCGGGAGGCGGAGACGAAAAAAAATGGGATGCTGCGGTGAGACGTCGAGGGCAGTCAAATGGGGCCCTCGGATGGGTGGAGTTGCGCCGGGATGTGAGCAGGACGTGATTGGTGGGGAGCAGGTGTAAAAGGCGGATGAAATAGATGATTGGGAGGAGAGAGAGAGTTGGTAATGAGCGGTTCGGAGAAGGCGGGGGGAGGAATGGGGAGGAGTGGGGACGGATTTAATCGCTTCCAGGTGGAAGATTAAGTTTGGAAGGAGAGGATTTTCGTTTGGAATATCCTAATTACGCTGAGCCTAATGATGGTGGGAATTAGGATATTCGATGAGATCGGGAGTCGAACTGGGGATTCAGGAATTAGAAAAATGGGTCAGGGAATTTTTAATTGAGAGAAATATTCCATAAATTCCAAAAATATTTTGCTTGTATCAATCCCAACTTTTATCAATTTTAATTAGGCGGTAATTATAACTAGACTTGACAAATATGTTATTAATAGACAAGGACTCAAACCCAAGAAATGTATAAGCTGTTAAGGGACACTTCCATAGGCATGGGAGTTACAGGTTCGTCTGGCTAAGGGGCATCGTCTACTACAATAGCTTCTGGGAGGCATCAGCCATACTAAATTCCTTAAGATATGAACCATCCCTTGTAGTTAATTACCAATATATTCTATGACATTGATCAGTTACTTGATAATACCAAGGATAATCATTAGAAAGTCCGATAAATTCGAAAGAAATCTAAATGAAAGATAATTTTATTTTGTATATGATTCCTTGATGCCAAACTAAAACATACGTCAAGAGAACGATGGGAGTCAATACGCTTGACATTAGATAGATAGATAATAGATAGACTTAATTTTTTTATAGTTTTCGTTTTTTGTATTGAAAATTACTTCTAATAGTACGTACGCTAGACAAAAATCATCCTCAACTCTATAGCATTAAGCTCTCCGAACATTAACACACCTCCTCAAAGAAACTTGGGCATAACAAAAACCCGTAAATAACACCCTCTTCTAAAAACCCCAATCGAACGCACACCATAAATATTAAACGATATCCCGCTGCATTACGATATAAACTACTCGACTATTAATCCCGCCGCGAAAACCCAGGCTTTTTTCTCGCCTCCGCTAGCAGATAAAATAGCAACGGGTTAGAAAATAATAAATCTCGCTCGAGGTAACTGGATATGGCAGAAGTTCAAGATGCGGATCTCGGAGCGTTTCGCAGGGACGCAAACAGATTGATATAAAAAAAAGACGCGCGATAATGTGGAGTCGCGGAGGTAGAGAAAGGGCTGTGCCCACAGGATTAGAAGAGCAATAACAACATACCAGCCACCCTCGGATTCTGAGCGAATCTTCGTGGAGTCGTGACTGCCTCGGGAGGAGTGGTACTTCTCCCTCCCGTTTTGCCCCGCCCGCGTTTCCCTTCTACACGATCGCCGACGCGCCTTCCACACGCCCTCCTATTCTATCACTTGAATCTTCTCTGCGTTGCGTGGGCCGTGCTCCTTCGGGCGGAATGGTAAAATGCACTCGGATGCAACCGAAAATTAACTGGATTGCTTAACTACCGGTTCGAAGGCGGTTGTTCCCTGCCGCGATCACGATGATAGATTTTTCGTGGTTGCCGTGGCGACGAGGATTTTTAAGAGTCGCGGTTGAACGTTTTAGCACCGACGTACATTGTCAGCTTTAAACGAGTACTTTTCATCGTAATGATGATGAAAATAAGCGTATGTGGCGTTCAAAAATTGGATGTAGATTGGATCTAATGGTCCAACATACATTGCCAGACGTCTTAGGTCCGAATTAGATAGACGTTCGTTACAGGAATAGATTTACGTATTTAGAGATTATATTTGGAAAAGAGTTGGGAGAAAAAATATCATCTATTTAGTTTGGCGTTCTTGTCACAGAGCAGAAACCAAGAACAATTTTTTTCAATCGTTAAAGCTAATACATCTCCATAAAAAATTCGAGAAATTCCCTTTTCGAAACAGATTTCATTAATTACTAAATTAAATTATGTAAATTATTATGATGATCATATTAATGTCCATAATATGTGTTCCAATTTGGAGTAATGATTATTTCGGGCACGAAACTTTACAAATAAGTACGCATTATTGTATGGGATAGAAGAAAATGTATTTCTAGGATTATTAAATGATTCTCTTTACTCGTAAATATTTAGAAAATTCTACGTTTTAGTTATATATTCCTGTTCGATTCAAAATCTTCAGTGTAATTTCACGCGAGTATGATGAAATGAACAACGTACGTGCGCCTGCATTTTACGCAACCAGCATTACATCTAGTTGCTCGAGATACTCAACGAGGTAACGAAATCACCATTACTGAAATCAGTTTTTATGAAATACTTAAAGGAAACAGATTATTTCAGCAATTATCGATATGGAAAATTCAATATTTCAATATAATAAGAATTGAATGAGGAAAGTTCCCATAAGACATACTCGGAGGCAATCAGAACTACGGCGATCTCTTTTCGAAGTGCTGATACAAAAGTTCACGAAGCTTCGCTATCTCCACTTGCAAGTTTAGATGTGTAGAAATGTGAATTATTTGATACCGTATGCAAAAACTCCATTTCATTGATATGCATATAAGATATCAGCTTCGATCCGAGAACAAGAATTGTGTAGGAGGGTTAAGATCTATGGAAGCAAAAGTATCAATGTATAACTAAAATATGATTGTATTTGGGTAAAATTTCTCTCGGTAGCTTCCATCAAAACAATTACCCACATAATGGTTTCCGAATATCCAACCAAGACGATATATTCAATATAAACATAATAGTAAGATGAACATTATCGAACATTTTCTCCATTTCAATCCAGATATTATTTGGAGCTTCCACCAATATCTAAAGCTAATGATCTTTCAATTACCATCCGTGTGCAAAAAGATGAATACACTTACTTTAAAGACTATTACGTATTAAATAATTAAATTTTACGTGTTATAACTTACTTCCAGCTTATTTTTATAGTTCCAATCACAAAAATTATTCCCACAATAACCCAGCCTTATTTACAAATAACCTCAAAGGCAATCAATTCGAACACTTCGCTTCATCGTAATTCCTTCCGTGACACACATATCTAAACGATCCGTACATTAACGCTCGCGTTTAAAACCGACAACAAACATTTCGAGGCGTATCCTTCGACCATTTCTCTTCGGGAAAGAAAGAAAGAAAGTTTGATTGGGTAACTTGGGAGAATGTTGATCCTTAAGCACTCGAGGGTGTGGGTAAGTATATAAACCCCTTGTACCCTCGGGTACCAAAAACTGCGTCATCCAGATCATTAGCAACTTTCCAAGTATTAATCTTTGCGAATTGCGAATCATCGCTCCAAACCTCTTTCGTGCTGACGAAAACTTTCGGGCGTGACCTCTCCCCGACCGCCTAATCACGTGGTCATTCGCGAAAACGCAATCTCGAGGGGATAAATCAACCCGGAATCGTTTCCGCACTTCTCGAACATAACGGACCCGCGTTGTGGGGGGGGGCGTGGCACCCCACCCGCGTAATCCCCCTTCGACCGATACCCCCATCCGTGACCCTTCCGAGGCATTGAATCGGCCCGAGATGGTAGAACGGACGTCTAGAGATGGCCGTCAGGAACCAACATCTTCCTCCAACATCTCGCAAACAACTTTTCAAAGACTTCTTTTTTTCTAAGTGGGTCTTTTCTGATGCTCGGTGACCTTAAACAATGGTTGACCCGTGAGCCTATTATTTCCCCCCTTTTCCGTTCCCTTCCTTATCGATAGGGGGACTTGCGATCTTGGGGTACTGATGAAGAGAGAGAGAGGACTATGGGAAAGTGGTGGTGGTTGACTGTTTGGGAGTGCTCGCACCCTACTTCCGTCAGCAGCCCGAAATCTTCGCCTCCGAGGCATTTTTAACCATGAGGCCATTGCTAACGAGCTGCGTTGCCACGTCCACCGAAACAGCGCTTGAATTGAGAATAAACCAAAGAGGGAATAAGGCCGCGGGGTGAGGATGATAGATTCACGATGGATTCCTTAGACTTAGATCGCTGATTTAAGTCCTTTTTCTTTGATTGGGATCTTCGGAAGAAGATGAACTGGAGGTGATCGTGTGTATTACGTGATGGAAAATTTTGCGTGGGTGGAGAGTGATGTATAGAAGTCGCAGCGTGTGTTGGAATGAAGACGTTATTCTCGGGAGATGGGTCGTGAGATATGGGTCAAATAAGAACTTCAAATCTGGGACTTTTTTGTTAGCTGAATAAAAATGGTTAAGTTGCTTCATAAAAGTATCGGTTATTCCTAATATCCTTCTGAAATCGAATTAAAGAGAATTTTTTATTACTTTAAATCGTATTCAATTTCATACTTCATAATCGAGGTTTGATGTTTAATAAATAAAGAAATCAGGCTATTAAAAAAAATTACGCGAAATAATAAAAGAATTAACAGGAAAAGAACTATGCTATGTAGCTCCATGGTCGACGAATCAACGAATAATTAAAATTTTATTTCAACATCTTTACAAATCTACTATTTATAGCACATCCATAATGATTTAAAGTTTATTCAGTGAAATACTTCAATTCCCTTGAAAATATTGCAACAAATTGAATAATAAATCCGTATTTTATCTATACATCTATCATCTCATGAGATAAATTCTGTTAGAAATATAATAACCACAAACAATTATATATGAAATATATCTAAGCCATTGGATGAAAAATATTTAAACAACAAGAAAAACTAACTCGCAAATTCCTCCGAGGCATTTTAAACATTTCGACGCAAACATCAGAAATTTCTAGAAAAAAAATGTAAAGAAATTAATTCATCCTTTTTGGAGAACATGCTGAAAGAATCAAGCATGAATCATATCGTAGGAGATCGCATGGGAGCAGAAGGCTTCGGGCACTAAATGGGAACAGAGATGCAAAAACATTTGCGAACATGTAAGCGGCATTTGCGAAGTATCTCTTATTTTTTTGCATCCCAAATGTCTCAGAAGATGTCTTCATCTCAGACTGCGAGGAGACTAAGAGAGGCCTAAGAAGGAATGGTCGGTGAGGGGTGAGTGTGGGAGTATATTGCAGGCTGACAAGAGCGGAAACTCGACTGTGAAGACGTAATGCCGATAAGAGGGTGGGCGATAAAAGCCTCCAGTCGGAAATAACAAAAAAGGCCGGCAAACAAGAGATCTCTGCAGAATGGCTATCCTTGTGAAGTCTACATGGAAAGAGATTGACGTCCTATAGAAATATTCGGCCATTCTCTACGATATTGGTACTGACTATTCCTTATCGAATGAGATAGAAGTCTAACTAAAATATATAATTACGCTTTCATATTTTATAAAAATATCTTAATTAAATGAAAGGAAAACTTATGAAAATTTTGTCTAAGATTTTGAGGAATGATTAACCGTAGCATTAAAAATACTAGTATTAAATTGAGCATTTGATTTAATTAGATTTCAATATCAGAATAATGGTTTTAATTTTAGCTTCATTATACATAATTCATTCCTTAAACATTATATTTTATACTACTTTTTTCGTTATATGAAAGGACAGCTAGGATTCGATAAATTGAACGAAATGGGAAAAAATTCTGAAAATAGGGAACAAGTAAAGGGTGAATGAAATTCTTGAAATTAGTTTGTAATAACAGAAATGCATTCAACAAACGAAAAGGGATCTGAGATGTATAAAAACTATTTGTAAAAATCAATTAAAGCTACGTAGGATAATTTACGGCTATTTGCATTTTGGTATCCTTTTCCGACTTCATTATATATTTCCCAAAAAATCAGCCTTTCAATTCAAGAGAAACTAAACCAAACTTGAATTCATTCCTTGAGGGTGTATTCTATTCTAACATAACAGAGTAATTGAGATCATTTGATAGCGATAAGAGAATGTACACTTATATATTTTTATCAGCCCTCATCTTTCATTTATCGGGTAAAAAATAAACCTTCAATCTTCCGAGTTATTTTCTAGTCATCATCCCTTGCGTAGATCACAATTTCAATCGAACAGCGATCATTTCGAAAAGGGAAATAAAAAGACTATCTTTCCAACTTTTCGAACGAGGCCTATATCGATTATCCCTCCATCTTGTTTTCTCCGAGAGAATCACTCGACCCCCCACTCCTCTAAAAGATGCAAAACGTACGTATGACTCTCTCCCCTGTTCCTTTCCCGTACCAACTTCCTTTCCATTCCCCCGTTCATACGAATATATCGATTGGAAGGGGAAGAAGTGGCCGAGGTCCTTCTTATAGCCCTCGTAAGTGTTCCTTTAAAGGAATGCATCCTCGGGAGGTTGCCATGGATTTATATACTTAAGAAAATGGAATATATGTGTAGTATCTATGTGAATCATTTATCCATTAATGGAGTTAAGGATGGTAAGATTAATAATTTTTGTCAACGTTTGCTATTGATCGAACTGAAGGCTTGACCTGTAGATTTCGAAAGATTACCGAGTTAAGAGGAATGAAAATTTCAATGTTCTTCTTTGGCTCACTTCCCTATGTAATTATACAGTTTTTTCTCAAACAAATTTGCACAAATGAAATTAAAAATAAAATTTACGCGTAATTCTAGCGGAAGGTATCCTTGGTGCTCTTCAATCGTGCCTAGCACTCATCTATATTAATAATATTCCTTAGTTCAAAATCGAATATTGATTTCTAAAATCCATCTAAATCTTGCATGGTGTAATAATACATGTACGTATTTTTACATATAAACAAACTTATCTCAACGTATTATCACCGATAACTGTAATACTTGAGCAATTCTTGTGGTTTATCAGATCATATCCACTGGAAATTACATCGCCTGTATTTCTATCTGACTGAAGATATTTCTTTAACTGTAGATGTTACGCATTTTGATTTATTTACTAAAATAGTCGTATTCGTCAGCCTTAAATACCTGCCTTTAAGAGCAGTAGATTTCTTAAAGAACTAGTTTTGTTTATGGCATGACCAAGTCTTTGAGCGAGGAAACTTAAACCTAACACTATTAATTAAAATAATACGTATCTTATAGAAGAGTATATATATATATATAGGAAACCATATATTTGTTGGTATGTTAAATATATAAAATTTGAAAATCATATCCAACAAAAAACGAAGTATGTATAAAGGTAGGCATAGGTACTAATTCAAAAACCAACCAATCCATTCAGATAAACTAAAGAAGAATAAGTCATCATACAAGAATGTAGTAAGGAATGCACCAGAAAGAACACTCATCATCCAAAGCATACCTTCAACGCGAAGGATGCATTACCTTATGAGGTACGAAGAATTCGATATAAATTTCATTCGATAATATTCACACCCTGTCCCTCTTCTGCTATTCTGGAAATGCTGAAAAGCCCATCGCTTGCATAGAGAGTGCCCTCGAGCCATTGAATGCAGCTGGAACAACCCGTCGAGGCAACTTTATCTCTGTCAATCGCTCGATGCAGGAATTTCAAGATCCGCGATATGAATTTAATTCCAATAACAAGGTACGATTCAAATTTCGACTCTTGCGAGGTACGAGCGAATTTTGATTTATGATGGTCGTATTACTGGTTATGGATAGTCTTGTCAACAACTGTTGTTTTAGGAAATGAATACCACGAATAGATTAAGTTCAGTTCTCAATTATCCGAAATATTCGTGATAAATTTGTTCGTTTCAGCGAAATGCTTACGTTATTTGCACCTCCAATCCGCCGTAAATGAATGAAATTAAGAGTTTATGCGATCTGGTAATGTAAATTTAAATTTTGGGATTGATAGATCATATTTAATGATTCCTAAAGATGAAATTATGGGATATTTCACTAAAACAGCAATATTGATATTCTATGAAAGTTCATGCAGAAATTAAACCGTAAAGAATGCTTGATTCAAGATTGTATCCTGGGGCTAAAAATTAGTTCTTTTTAACTATGTTCCTCTTTTTTTTAATTTGATAAAAGTATTCATTATTGCAGTTGAATATATGTAAAATGATAAGCTTACACTTGATGTGTTTTCTTAAAGAAATTCGAGATTTCGAAACATGATAATCATTTAATTATAATACATATTTGCTTAAAAATAAACCTGCACCCGCATTTTGATGACACAATCTACATACTTAGACAAAAGGCATTATACCCTCTTTTCAGTGATGCATTGTGCCAGAGGGCTAGTTTGAGTCCCATTGCCTTACAAAAGCATAGAGTAAAGAGTGAACCCACCGGGGAATTTTCATAGCAATGAGCAGAAAACAATCGCAAGGGTTCAGCTCAATCACTCGACGAATTACATTTTTCGTTAGATTTACCATGATCATTTCAACTGAGCACTCCAAACAACGTGCACTAAAGACTAAAAATTTTCACAAGTCTGTTGTTGTGCCGAATGAAGCAAGGGATATCGCAGAATATGACATTGTTTCGATCGATTATTGTTTGAAATAATAGCACGTATATCCCTGTTGCTATGCAACTTAAATATTTCTTAAAGATCCCAGTTTCTCGAATGGTATTGTTAACTAAAATAATTCAAGTAGTTCTGAAGAAGTTAATTTAAATGCGAAAGCTCGTAAAATTTGCCACGATCTTAAAAATTATTACGCCAATTTACACGCAAAATTCAACGATAAATTTCATTAAAAATCCCTTCTAATTATTAGAGTCCGTTTAGTTCCTTTCAAGTATTGTAAAATTTTTAATTCACGTAAACAACACTTTTAATGTGATTCTCCATAAAAACGTTCCATAATCCTCAACAACATCGATTATTTCAGTGCTAACACATTCAGACTCAAGGAAGAAAATCAAAAACGGAAATGAAAGCTAATAAAATTAATACATAGACAACGAAAACTGTTGGGACATTTTACATCTTATCGTAAATTTCACACAGATATTGATCATAGTTACGTGCAGTCTATACATCGAGAAGCGCGATAAAAATGGCGAATTGAAGTGGTACGAAAATAGTCAAAAGGCGAACGAGAGAAGAAAGGAAAAAAAGAAGAAAACTATATTAGATTGCTTTAGGTGAGAAAGAGGGAGAGACCGCGTTGGCACGTATAAGGGCACCCCGAGAAGAGGAGGGTGATACCAAATTGAAGCAAAGATTCGTTGCCGGGAAACGAACGAATATCGAGAGGGGAGGACCGGGATTGCGTATTGAATGCAAGGATTTTTTCAACTTTGAGTAGTTTCGTGGAGGGGGATCGGATAAAATAGGGAAAAAGATAATTTGGTGGAGGAAAATAAGGGGGAATGGGGGGGATAAAAATAGTGGGTATCGGAGGGATGGATGCTGGATGAGAGAGAGGGGAGATCTTTTTGCGGGAGTTGGTAATCCGAAGCTTGGCAATCCAATATTCGTTGCCAGGGGCTGTGGGCGGAAGGGCCTACGCTGGGAAATGGGTTTACTCGCGCGGGGATGAGTGAGATTTCTTTATTTCCTGCCGTCTCACCTTGCTATTTCGGATGTGCAACGAGGAGAGATCGCCGCTTTAACCCCGTGCCCTTCTCACGTTACTAATCTTTCTGATGGATATCCCACCCTCTCTTTTCCTCATACGCATCCCACGTGTGGTGTGGGGATACACTCCACTAAGGTGAGGCTGTTTTTTGTTTCCATTTTTTTCCCGAAGATATTTTATCTCGAGTGCAGAACGCGTGCGGTTAATTTTCTTTCGGAAGTAATTCCGTTTCACAGGTTCCTGTATCATTTCCCATTTTTGGGTGAGAATTAAACCGCGGGATTAAAACTCAGATGTAAGCTCTGTGGTTATTATTTGCAGTCTCATGCTTACGTTTCCCCTGGAGACAAGATCCTCTGCGACACACTTATAATATACCATTCTTCAAGTAAATTTATTTATTCTGAACCTTTTGGTATTAATATAGTTAAATAAAAACATTTCCTTTGGTAAAAATTCAAACTAAGATTATTTCCTATTCAATATGCATCGTAACAGATCTATAACGGGAAGCTGTCCTTTTATTTAAAATAGAAAAAACCAATCGAGATAAAAGTGCGTTTTCTGGGAAGTTTTATTGGTTGCTATGACAATTTATCATTATATGTAATGTATATCCTTGCGAAGACGGTCATATACTCGAACAAGAGAGTAAATTGTCAGAGCAGCTTAATTAAACATCTATTATTACTACAGTAGTTCCTAATAAAACGATACATAAATGAATACTAGTAAAACTGTGATATAGACATAAAAGCAAGAAACTAATTCCAAATTTTAGAATAAATAAATCGATAACATTGACAATCTATGCAATTAAATACAAAACTGAATTAACTTGCGATATATAAATTAGGTAAATAAAATCTCAATAAAATCCAGAAATATTATTAATCCCGAAACTTCCATATTAAATCACGTCTTTTTTGTGGAACAACACAAACAGTAATTCACCTATGAGCATTTCTTGGGCACAACAAAAAACAAGGGAACTGTAACCACGTAATTTACGCCGGAAAATATAAGCGGAAAAATTAGTACGGTACGGGACGAGGATGCGTAGTGGAATAAAAACAGAATGTGGGAATCGATCCTGGGATCCAACGAGGTTCACTTCCCTGCCCCATCGCTTAAACCACCTCTTGCAGTGGTTCCTGAGGGCTGCAAGCAGAGAGCGGTGAGCCCGGAGCTACCTCTGTCCGCGGAACCACGTAAACATACAAACGCACTTGCAGATACAGCGACAGCAAATGGGGGGGATTAACAGTTGAGAGAGAAAAGGCAATGAAAGAGGGAGGAGATTAGTATAACAGGAAAGAAGAATGAGGCAACGCTAAAAGTGGAAGAATTTGAATGTGTATAAATGCATAACGAAATGTTGGAAAGTAAAGCGATATGGTAAAGGAGTAAGAATGGGCTATAATGTGGTACGCTGGAGTATAAAATCGTAGAGTACATGGAGCTGTGTAGTAAAGATTTAGAGGAAAGGTAAGAAGACGGGTAAATAGGGTCTGAAGGGAATTTTAAGAAAGGTGTACAATCAGCAAACGAGAAAGAAACTTTTTTGTAGGCAGTTTCTTAACAAACTTGAGTAGCACTAATAAAACTTAGCCTATAATATTGAGCGTATCTTTACTTTTATTTATTCTGAGAGTATAAAGGAACCCAATATATATATTTTGATAAGTAAGGTAAATATTCACTCTTGACGTTACATTTGCTCATGTTCATCCAAATGAAATTTAATGAACCGAATGAAGAAAAACATCGTGAAAAATGTTTTTATGCATTGATATACTATACTTAACATTGCATACTGTTTTTCTAACAACCGATTTCTTTTTCATAATCAAATACTGTAGTAATAGGTAGCTTAGCTTCTGAATAGCTTTATCAATTGAAGCCGAAACAATTGATTATTTATGCTGGAATCGAAGCTAACAATCGTAACAGAAGAAAGTAATTTTACGAACATTAATTGCTAGGCATAACTCTATACCATTATAGACGTGAATCAAGTTTGAATCTTAGCATTCAATATCCCACGAAAATACTGAACAGTTCTGATATATTAGGGGTTTCTCTCTCTTCTCATATTAACAAATATTCAGAATGAATGAAACCTTAACTTTAGCATCTTACTCCGATTAAAATTTATGGACGAAAGTCTAGATACATTCCCAACCGAACATACCCTTAAATAGAGCAAAAGTCAATCGTTTTGCATAAGAAGCTATTTATTAACACGTATTCATAATCATCTCCGAGAACTGTTTTATATAATATCTAGATCTGGACTATTTTGATCGAGAATACATTTTCAAAACATCAGCCGTTATTAAAACGAAAAATCATAGCTTACTAAAAACACGAAGAAAGTGGAAACGCCACGTGCTGGACATCTGCGTGAATTATTCGCTGAGATTCGGAACTCATGAAAATTGGATCCAGAGTGTGTTGAGATGAGGCTGGGGGCTGTGGGATACCATGCATAATTATGATCTCGATGGATGTAAAAGCGAGTGAATGAGACGCGCTCTAATGCAGCGTAAAATGTGCTCTGAGCATTTTTTACGTAAGAAGAGATTGAGATGCAGTCCGTTAAGCAAGGCAATTGAGATCGCTCGAACAAGTGGCCGAATTAAAGGGATTCTGCCATCGCTTTTGGGAAGCTTCAACGGTATTGATTCCCGGCGCGGAACCCTTCAGTTAATTTTTATTGTCTGCTTGAATTTTTATTTTTTTTGGTGGAACAGAGTTGATAATGCTACACCGTCATTGAAAACTATCTGTAGTAAAATAATAGTTTCATAAATTACATCTGATCGATATCTGAGGTTATTTAAGACATGCTGGAATCCAGAAGACGGCTTACAGCTTCTGCAATCTTATACTTTATCGTGCAGTACCTAGTAAAGGATTCCTGGCGAGAATAGTTCTGGCGTGTTTTCTTTAACGCACAAGAAAATGGCTTTTACAAGAACAAGACTAATAATATCTACAATTACGTCTAAGAACGTTGGTACTTTCTCCGAACTCCCTATTAAATCTTGCCTTTGACTGAATCTTTAACCTACCGAATATTTCCATTCCACTTCATTACACTGATATACATATGTATAAATCGATATGTACCATAGTACGTACATTCATGTTTACATACTCTAACATCACAAATGTTATCGTAAGAAACGAGTGAGAAACATAGCCATAGAACTTCAATACTCCACCGGTATCCTACCGATCTTATCAAATTGAAAACATATTGCATCCTCACTGAAACACTCGACAAAATAATACACCTTAATCATTCGCGGAGCGAACATCGCGTAAATTTACAACCCAAATCACCACCCTCCTCAAACAAAGAAAACGACTCAAAAACCAAAGAAAAAAAGGATAAAAAAGCCCTCAAAAATTTTATAAACACCCCAAACAACCCTAACAACACATTCGGGAATATTTCCCCTGTTTTCCTTAACATTCCGACGATTTCCTCATTTCCCCAATCGCATTAAAAAAGGAAAAGAACCGAAAAAGTTTACGGCTCCATTTGCATCGCGGGAATAAACATTACGAAAAAAAACTCGTGAAAACTTCGTTTCCCGAGACGCGAAAAATTTCCCCCGTCGCCATGGTGAGAGAGAGAAGGGGGGATGGGGGGATGTAAAATACGACGAGGACGACGTCGAGATCCCGTGGAATCAGATGGAGCATTACCAATGCAGATCGGCGTAATATGGAAATCGCGGTGGCCGGCCGAGTTTGAGCACCAGTCGGTCGCTTTCCATTTTTCCATTTCGCGGGCATCCCTTCTCCATATTAAGCGGCGATATTATAAACCTCTCTCCTGATCGAACATCGCTACCCCCGCGGACTCCGGCGAAGGATTAGCCCTCGGCTTCTATGCAAATGAAAAGCGGCGACGACACCGGTATCGCGCCCGGTCGCCAAGACGGGAGTAACCGTAGAGAAAAAATATATTTTTTCGATGTAATAATTAAGCGGTGGCCTGGGGCGAAGCAACAGCCCTGAAAAACGGTCCGTGATGCGGAAACCCGGGAATTTATAGGAGTGCAAATTGATTATTTCCAACGTTTTTAATACGCTTTGCTAATTCCGCCGACGTGGGCGCGACGGGATAACTTAATTATGAGCGAATTGGACGGATGTGTTGCGCGTAAAAATTGTGGTGACTGCGGGATAAAAAATAATTCGGCGAGACGGATGTATCTCGTATTGTTCGCGGGTGACGTTAAAGTTGGGAGGTTAAAAAATTAGGCGTTCGTTTTGACTCTACGTTTGTAAATTTGAGTGCAAAAGTTGGAATTCGAACGCTAGACGGAGGCTGATTGGTTAATTAACTTTTGCAAAGGAAGTGGTAATTATTGAATCTCTCCTAGTGGGGAAATAATGTTTCAGTACCCTTTAGCAATGAATATCACTTAAGAAATTAAATCGAAAATTAAGAATACTATATTATCCTTTTGTTTTTTTTTGTGGCGGCAGAGAAACGATATAATATTATATTTTATTTCTGAAGATATAAAACTAATCAGTTCCCTATATCGGTTTATAGCAACGGTCCATTCTTCAGTTATTTACACCATGTATCTACACCAACCGTCTCTATGGGGCTATTGGTAACGATAAACTGAATATTCAATTACAATTAAACCCTAAAGTTTTACAATAATTTGCGAACTGTAAAACTTAAAAACTATTATAAAAATATTCACTATTAAATTCCCTTTAACATGTAATCCTTCTGTTTACCTTTCGGAATGAATTCTGAATCGTAAATTAACCTGAATTATTCCTTTTGCTATAAGACCACTAACCACTAACCCAATTTGCTCTATAGGACTGGATATTGGATAAGGAAAGCTTGACTCCATTCTAAGGGTAAAATTTAAAGCGGATGGTTCAGGATAAAACAGCAGGTTTTGGTCCTAATACTGATACTGAAATATTTAACGGAGCTCAAACTTTTCGACGTTAATCACCTAATATAATCGATGACAAAATTACGTATGAAAAGTAAAAATAAATTACAAACTACTTAAACATTTTCTAGCCAATATATTGGGAAAATAAATACATAATAATACGTTAAATCTAGGCATGAAGACGGTAAAGTTAACATGAATTAATATACATTTTCATACCCATAGAAAGCTTATAAATTGGTATAATTTACTTGCAGATATTTTACCATTCGATCTTAAAGATCTATAAAAAGACGATCATTTATTTATATATAAAAAACATTCTAACATAAAGTCTAACTACATTCCAACTTTCCAAGACAACCTTCCCCTTAAAACTTAAACCATCTTGGACCAAGAATCCCGAACCCAACGCACGACACCAACAAAAGAAAATCACCCGCTTGAGTGATTCTTACGAACAGCGTAACTCAAAATTTGCACTCCTCGCTTTCGGTAATACCGCGTTTATGATAACGCACAGCTTAAATATGCATGGGAACCCACAAAAACGCCCGCATATGTACGCAGCGAGAGAGAGAGATAAGCGGAGAGGATGGGGAGAGCTGTGTTCCTTCAAAATGGCGCCGCCAGCCATGATGCCAGAGCACGAAAGGGGGAAGGGATGCTGCGAGGGGAAGCCTTGGATGGCGAAGGGGAGATGCCGACGGGAAGGAAGGAGTGCGGGGGTGGGGGCCATCCGGAGGGAAGGGGGGGAAGGATTCCACAGCATCGCGCCCTTTGGCCACGCAGGTCCCGCCCCTTGGGGCGATACGACGCGCCTGCGTCGCCTGGGCCCCCTCCTTCCCTCTGCCCCCGGGGCTACACCCACACCCGTGGGCACGACCCGGAGCGATGCCCCCCTCTCCTTCCCGTTCCGATGTGCCGTATCCCTCCGCCGCTTTCCCGCGAGGTAGCGCGGCGAAGAACCGCGGAAAGAAAGGGAATTTTGATGGGAAAGGGATCGCTCGCCCCCTTCGGAAGTTGTCGCTCCCGACGATGGGGATTAGTTTGGAAAATTTTCGAACGTTCGGTAGAGGGCGATCGTGTTATTAAAGGGAAGCGATTGAGAAGAAAGAGTGTAGAGAGAGGAGAGGAGGAGTTCATCCGAGGGATTTTTTTTAATTAGGGAGATTAAAGTGGCGTCCGTAATGCAATCCGGGGAGACAATCGCGGGGAAAACTTTAATCTGCAGAGTAAAGAGTGCATTATTCATGATTAGAGAGAGAGTCCTCTGATGGTGGTCTTTAGACCTGATGAGTGGAATTGAAATTCAAATGACTGAACGTGCCGGGGAGTTGGGTTTTTGTTTTCCTTCCTGTACAACGAGGCCTTAGTGTGCATGCGGCGTAGAATAGACGGGGTAATTTTCATGCAGACCACGTACTACTAAGTGATACGAGCAGAGAATAATGGTTTCAGATATCATTATCAAGGATGGAAATATCTATATCAATATTGAGAAATATATGGCTTATATGCTTCTATGGCAGGAGTGTAAATTTTGAGATAATCAGCCGATATCCTTAATAATTTTATGATCTTGAATTGAGAGTTTAAAAAGATGGAGAATTTCAGAAACACAAATCAAAGGAATATAATCCTTTGCATAAAATGAATACGTAATAATAAAAAACGTATAAATTCCATACGTAAATAAACATTATATTTACTTGAGTATTTTATTAAAGTAAATATATTTAATGGTAACTTTCGGAAACTCGTATTATATCCCTAGAAGATTATATTATCACGGTTAAAGTCGTATTTCTCAGAAAGATTTATCCTCCTAAACAGCATCCTAATGTCAACATTTATACCTTTGCTCTTAATCTTCTGAAAAATACAACTAAAGAGACATTCTTGGTACATTTTCTACTAGAGTTCTATTCCACATTTCTATTGTGAAAGTACCTAACTTAAGTATAACATTATCTCTTTAATTGTACATGATGGATTTCTTACCTCACATCACACCGGATTCTATGAATCTCATACTTCAGTAAAGTATTTGAAGTCCATCAGAAAATCTAGTTAGTATCCTTCCGTAAGCGAAACCCCAATCTCCCAGCATATAATCGAACACGAACCAAAATCTCGAGCGGTTGCTTTAAAAGCGAAATCTGAATAGCAGCAGGCCGTACCTCAAAACCCACAGCGGCTTATGATCCATTTGTACGTTGCTTTCATTCAAAGCGGTAGCTCATTACCTCCAGTATGAACATTAATTGGGTTGCATGCTTATCGCGCGGATAAAAAAAAACGAACTTCAGGGTCGACGCTTCCTTTGGCAATTAACCAATTAAAACGAATGATTAGTTTGGAAAGTTTGATAGAATATTTCTCGCGTCCAATTTCGCGTCAAATGAAATCGAACGGCGTAATGAAAGGAGAAAGAGCGGAAGTCGGACGGTTTAAGTTTTCATCGGCAAATCAAACTCGATCGCGCACGTTGAAGCAGGAAATTTAATTTCCGTGCGAATCGACGCATAAATACCTTCTATTTATTCCCTTCTTTCTCGTATTTCGAAGCCATCTTCCTAATAAACACGTCTAAGTTAACACGGGCCATGAAATCCGAAATTTATATACGCCTACGGTGGTGATTAAATTATTTTTGGAAGCAACGAAAATGATCGCGGAGTTTAAATTGCTGCTTTCACTCGCGGACTAAAACACGTATAATTCCCTCGCTTTCATTATCTCGCTCTTTATGATACTGATGCAATGTATCGAGATTCTAGATAACACAACCTTTAGTTGAAATACAGGTGGGAGTGGAGAAACGAAAATACTCGGAATATTTGGTAAATATTTTAGCACGATGAACTATGATTAGAGGGCATCTTGCGTTCAATCTTTGAAAATATCCTTGGGCCCAATTGCTGTGACGAAAGTGTTTGATAAAGCATTACTCATTTGTTCTTTCTAAATCGTTTGCAAAGTACGTGATGTTATATCGCAATTAGCGATCAGAAAGGGCAAACATTTGAAGATATTTAATATTAATTGTAACTCATCAAAATTTTTGAATTATATCATACAAGAGTAAGTTAAAAAATCAAAGAGTATCCATTAACCTACGAACGTAATTTTAAAAATAATATCCTAATCCTAAAAATGACTATTCTAATCTACAATGATATCACATAAATATTCTTAATGTTAACAAACAACTGCTGTTACCCTTAAACTTACACAATCATTGGTATTTAAGAAACTTGAGGTTTAATGTTAGATGAAGTAGTCTTTCATATTCATAAGGATTACTGACTGACTGATTTTGAAGATAAGAAGAAATACGAAAGCCGTGATTGATTTCGCTTGCTCTACTGACTGGTATGTTACTTGGGATTGATCCTGAATGGGGTTTGAAGGCCGATATCAGACAGTTCTGATAAGTCAGTGCCCTATCAAGCAATCATCCTAAGGACTTAACAATATGATTTACATACTCTCCCTAATACGCCCAAAAATCATCACAATCAACCTCATTACAAAATATCCATTATTTGAAACTACTTAAAGGAGATGATTGCATCCGAATACCTTATGGTAAAACCAAAATTAATTCCAACAAAAAAAACTTAAAACCTATTCCTGCATCCAGCAAGTCACCTTTAAAACCCATGAATATCCAAACTTATACATCCCGAGATCGAACCCTGGGCGCATAAACAATTCACCGTACGTACCCACGTACGAAGTATTCCGCTCCGTACCGCCGTTCAAACACGCGTACCCCTTAAAACCCACCGGCAACGCAACCCTTCGGAGGATGAAGAAGATGGGTAAAAAAACGCGATTGCTCGAGGCTCGTTTAATGGCAGTTGCTTTAATGACTGAAGAGATCTCTCTCATCATTCGCACACCTTAATGACTCTCGCTGTGGCTCGAGGTCTCATTGGCTCGTACTGACCCCGGAGAGACGACGAAAAATGATTCCCCCAATCAATCTAACCGCCGCCAAAAATCGAGAGCTGCCCCGAATAAATACGGGAGTAAAAAACGAATCATTAATCGGTGGACCACGGGAAGAGGTGCTCTTCGCGGCGGCAATAAAAACTTTACGTTACGATCGACGGTCATTAGTGATCGTGTAGCTGAGGGCATTCTCAGTCTTAAAGTACTTTGGTAGGTCCTCCCCCTTTTGGTTTGAGAACTTGGGATCTTAATATGCCCTAACTGCCTTTTTACTCTCCACCGGATGAAATTCGTGTAATTATAAAGGTCATTTGGGGGAGTAGCAAAAAATTTTGCGAACTGCGTGCGCTCGTGTTATTACGTATGCGAACTATGATTTACTTTTGAAATCTCGTCGTATATCGAAGATGAAGGGATTATGGGTAAGGAGCGGTTCGAATTGAATCTTGACGGGTGATTTGGAGATCATTATGTGTTTATCCATGTTGTGAAGGAATGTTAATACTGTTTACATGGGAACTGGACAGTATGTGCGTTTGCTAATTTCGAGAGATAAGATGCCGTAAAATATTTCTTGAAAAATAATTTAAAAGTTTGAAACGATTAAGATTCATCTCTTAAAAAATCCGTATTTGAAAAAAATACACTCTTTTATTCATAACGGAGATGTAAAATTAAAAAAAGGGCTCAATTACTCGAATACTACATTGTGTTAGGTGCTAACCTTAGCTTAAGGTTTTCGGGGCATAATGCTCTACACGCTACATAACCATAATCGCCTTAAACCAACATCTTGAATATTCCTTACTTGAATAATCTATAATATATTGATTGCAATTCAACCTAAACCAATATATGCACAATCAATGAGGTATTACCAAACATATTCATAGTTTATAATATGACTTCAAGTATCGAATTTTACATCAACTTTTCCAACTATTTTGGCTATAGTTATAAATAAAAATAGTTCCAGTAATAAGTGTTGTCAATAACACAATCAAACTTAAAGGAATCGATCTATAACTCAGAATAAATCTCTCAATTACTTAATCAATTCGAATCGTGAATCGATAAAATCCGAACGTACCATTAAAAAACATCTCTTGTCCCTCATACTCCCCTAATCCAGCACTCGCTTCGGAATTTACCACCCAATCTGAACTTCGACTTCGATACATCGATGTAAACAAAAAAAATCGATGAGATACGATCTGTTGTCCCATTGCACCCTGAGTGCATTCCTCTGTACCTTACCCTTAAACCAAACCCACCAAAAAAGCGAGAGGCAATTTAAAAACGAGTACTTCACGGAATAAATAGCCCGATACAATTTTCCGCCCCGCGGTACCGTATACCCCATCCTTTCCCGAGAAAAAAAAACCCGCGAAAACATAGAGCAACATCTCCATGGCAACGCAGTTACACGCAAACCGTTGGGCGAAAGCGTCCAAAAATAAATAAATAAACACGTATTAAAATAATAGAGGAAACTGGGAGAGAGAGAGATCCTTGAAGAGGAGAGAGAGATGGTTCGGAGATGAATCGCATGGAATCCGTGTGCGGAGGGGGAGGGCGTAGGCGTGGCTTAGAAACCGGCGGGGCCTCGGGGCGGGGTTACAGCGTCTCCCCTTTACGAGCGCAGCTGCACGATCGCTCCTTCCGCCGCAGTCCGGTTTCCGAGCCGGACCATCCGGTTTCCTCCTCCCCGCCCCGTGAATGTGCGCACACATGCCAGTTTACGGTTTTGTCTTATCGTACGAGCGGGAATTCCGGCTCGTTATCGCCACTCGGGGAAATGTGCCAAGACGTCCGCGGACGATGTGCGCCTCGGGTCGCGATGGATATTGATTTTTGCTCCGAGGTTTTTTTTACGGCTCAGACCCCCATTCTGAGGAGGGAAGTGAAATGAATGAGGGAGTCCGTGCTTGGAACTTGCTAACTTCGCTGTTTAAAGGTATTCGACATGAAGAATTTAGAGTTTCATTTAGAAAGAAATAGGAGGAAAGATTGATGGATAAATTGGCATTTAATTCTCAATCGAATCATATGTAATATTATAGAAAAATCAATACAATAATGGATAAAAAATATGAAAATATGGATAGACGTTTAGATAAAATTATAGAAAAAATAAAGGTATAAGTTTGTAAAGAATCATAGAAATGTACACTGATAAAGTTGCTAAGAAATTGAAGAAATAACCATCCTTGAATTCTAGTTATCTTACTACAGTTGAAGTATCATGTTCAAAACGATAGGATTTAAGGCTGATGAACCATGATAGAATGCTCATAAAACAAGTAAGACTACATTAAATTCCTCGAAATTGTTATCGAACCAAACTGATGGAACGAGAGTATAAGACAATTTAAATCAGATGAGCAACTTGAATTATATGAAAAGGGGTTTAAAAATCTTTCTTATTCATCGAACTCAATTATTGAAGAGGAAGGTACTTAGTTTTACTCACAGTTGTTAACTATTTTCCTAAATGCAAAAATCCAAATTAAAAGATACTCTTTGATTTAAAAAATTAAATAAAATTGTGAAAATCTTATTATAACACTTAGAAGAGCAAATTAAAGCAGTAAGAAAAGACTGAGGTAGAAATGCAAAATATTAAAATAGAATATTAAATGAATTATACTATTTTAATGTACATTGCTTTAATAAAAATAAAATTGACTTTATCTAGATTAAGGGTATGAAAGATGTCGAGCCGGAAATTTAAGTTTTAATACTGTGGATTTTTTATTGATTAAAATCCTTAATAGTTCGAGTCTGTGTCAAGGAACAGCTGTTCTGTGAAATATATTATCCTATCTTTCAAAGAATCTACTGAAATCTTCTATCCAACTAAAGACCTTGGCCATTGCCTTGGGCTCTAGACTAGAAATCGGCCTATTATCAATTCACATATGCACATTATAACTTCTTTCATCACACATACATATCGATCGATATGCTTCACACATGCTCAAATTTCCATACCACGCTGTATGCAGAATTGAAATATTAATTTCCGAAGACTTCTAAAAGCTTAATGCACGAGGTATCTTTTATCTAATAGAATCCATTTCGACCTAAGGAAAGGAATTTATTTTTCGAGCCATAGAATGAAAATATTAGACGAAATTTATACTTCCAGCGTGAAGATAAATCCTTGTACCAAGTTACATCAATATAATTATTGTATAATCAATATAATTTATTAAACGAAAAACATTGGTCTATTACGTAATTTCTTTTCCGATCTTTTTAATGAAGTAATTAAATCTTAGCTATATGATCGAAAGTTGTAAGATTTCATCTAGAAGTTTAGATAATTCACTTGTTATTTCTGACTAAAATCAAAGTATTTTTCGAAATTTATTATTATTGGAGCTATCGTACTTTATCAGCATGTAAAAAATAATATATTATTCCCAAAAATATCTCTTTTTTTATCTCAATTTCTTTACATACAGCGATACGAAATAAAATATGTTACTATTAATTTCTCTAAAGCTATATACATGTTCCTTCCTTCGTGACTTAGTGTTCCTTTCAGAAAGAATCTTATAGGAGGATACAGGAAAGAGTGTGCCCTTCTAAGCAAATGGCTTCAGGCAATTGCCCTCTAGCCTGTCCTTCAGATGACCCCGATATGACGAAAAATTTGTCCCTGGAAACAAATAATTTCCTTCCTTCCTAAGTTATACACAACATAAAGGTAGGAAATAAGATAAATTTTTTAAATCTCTTGCAAGAGGAAGATGTAGTTTATGGGTTTTAATGCAAATCACTTGCTATATTGGGTACCGGCATCAACGTCTGGAAGGAAGAAAAAAATTATCCTTTCTGATGATTTAAGGTCAAGAATTATAATTTCAACATTTCTTTCAAAAATTAGATTTCATTGCAAAGAAAGAACACCATCGAGTGAATATATGCCTGACGCTTTTAGAGTTGACGTAATATAAATCTGTTTAATAATAATTTGAGATTCAAATGAGCATAAATTGAAATCAGATTTTCCTCATCACGTATCAGCATTCGTAAACATTTACATTTAAATCTATGATTGATATTCCTCAATATATACATTGAGGAAGAATTAGAATACATCAGGATCGTTATTTCCGTCACTCGAATCAATATAATTCAGTACATTTCATTTATAAAATTATTAATGAATCGATCAATATAAATTGAAAAAAGAGAATCTACTGGTCAAGGAAAGATTAATAGTTGTAGCACTCCAAAGTTCTAATGTTTTACTGTTCAAATTCAAATTTCTTACTTGGGATACCAAATAACGTATTCGAAAAAAATTGACATCTACCCTATCGAAGTGTGAGATTATTTGGTCCATAAAAAAGCACAAAAAAATGGAATCATTCCCAAATCTACCCATCTAATCTTCAAAGCTGCGAGCATACTTGGTCAATATCTCCACCTACTCCCCCGTAAGAAAACCTCGCAAAAAAATCGCAACATCGCAACATCCTCTTATGCATATCGGAAGCAGAAGAAATCCTTCCAAAAAAGAAAAATCATCCACCACCCCTTGAGCAACGCAAGACCCTTTTTGAGCTTAATCATCTTCTTTAACCACCTTAAACTCCTATTTGTTTCTATTTATCAAGATATCCTGTACACTTCTTCATCAGCGACTCTCATTTGTCCGCCTCGAGGGCGAACACCGCCTTTCAGCGCCCTCCGAGGCAAAAACCCTTTTCGCTGCTCGCTACGTTTCTAGCGCTGCCCACCATCGCCCTGACGCATCCCCACGCTATGGATCGATATCCACGTGGAGTGTGTGAGGCTGTAGGGTCCATGGATCAATGAAAGCCCCTTAGGCGAGAGAACAGAGATGGCGATAGTTGCGAAAGGGGAAAACGGGAGGATAAGAGAGAGGGCCGAGGGGACAGGGGTAGGTACAGTTCGAGAAATTAATGAAGTACGGAGGTAAAGTACGTGGACTATACGTATACGGAGGGTGTGCAAGAGAAGTGGTTGTACGGATGGCACTAAATATAATGAATGGCTCGGGAGGGGCGCGCGGGAGGAGGAAAAGTGAAAGGAGGCGATTCGGAAAATAAAATTGAACTGAAAAAGGGGGGGAGGGGGGAACGAAAATTATTTGGATACGGAGATGAAATGGAGGAACGAGTGATTGGTGAAAGAAGAGCCATCGATGAGAAAAGAGATGAACACGTTTTTTATAAAAAAAACGGCAGCGAAAATGTGATCGTTAAAAAAGTGAAAGGAAAGGTATTGTTTCGATTGATCGACCTTAAAGAGTAGGTGAAGTAAATTCGAGTTCGTTATACATCGCGACAAAGAAACAGAGAGAGTGTGCTGAGGTAACAAAAATAGTAAGGATAGAAGGAAAATGAGAAATAAAAATTCTGATGGAGAAATAATTGATTGCGTGAAAGTGAAAGGAAGTGGCTGAGGAAGTAAAACAGCTCGATATTGTGCTCGGTATTCGCAAAAGGGAATTTTCGTGAGCGGAAGAACATTGAAAGTCAAGACTGAATGAAATGAGATTTTATGATACGTGTTGTGCGTAAGATAAATAAAACGTTACTATGGAGATCGGTAATAACCAATGGAGAGGAATAGCAATGAAAATCCGCGGCTCTGAGGGAAAAAGATGTGAAAGAAAATAAGGAAGCGAAACATGTATAATCCCGAGCGTAAAAAGCGAAAGAAAAATTTTAACGTGGAAAAATAAACTTTATCGAGTAAAATGTCTGCAAGGTGGGTCATCAAAGGAAAGGGGAAACTAAACATTGTAGGGGAAGGGGGCGCGGGAAGCTGGGAAAACAAGGGGAAGGAGAGGAAAGATAATTTGAAAAAAGCACAATGAGATGGACTTAGATAAAAAGAACGCCGTGGAAGGAAATTATAAAAGAATAGCGACTGGATTCGGAGGAAGGGGAGAAATGGTAAGTTAGATATATAGATATGACCCTTCGTTCTCCGTGAATGGGCCGGAGAGGGCCATCCGATCACATCTAAAACCATAAATCACTTTCAACTCTGTAAAAAAATATGCACTAATCATGTGATATATTGATAGTAAAACATGAAAAGTTAATTAATACTGGAATAGAAAGTGCGTAGAAGGAAAGTTGACCGTCTGAAGGTCACGGAGAAAAACAGCCCGTTTGTGGATGAAAAGACAGAAAAAGAAACGAAACTTTCGTGGAGCCTAAAGTAAAAGTTGAGTTAATTTACTATCATTGATTGGCATTTAAATTACATTGTTTCAGCAGCAAACAGAATACTAAGTTAAACAAGATGGAAACTTAATGGTAAGAAATCTCAATGACAGTGACCTTTCATAACTCATACGTAACACATATGCTTACGATTTATTAAGAATGAAAAACGGTGAATACGGTAAACTCTTACCTCGCTCAGTCAGTTCAACATATGTCAAAAAATTATTATTGGCTATGTATCGCTTAACTAAATGCATGCATATATACTGCAAAACTACCATATAGTATCGACCACTAACTATCGACCATTTAGTCGATATAATTTATATGTCTTCACGAAACGTAAATTAAAATCTAAAAGCAATTCTCTTAATTTACCAAATCTAGTTACAAAAGTACTGGTTCATCGAAAAAATAAAATGATTTTGATCAGATAAATAAACAATATCACACTGATTTATTTTTATGTCAAGAATGATTCTGGAGAAGTATGAAAAATGTTCACATACTTAAGGAATAACAAACGTGGTCATTCTTCACTCATCTAAACTCATTACGAAGAGGAGATACCACGAGAAGATGCGAATGCTGAATTGTATTAATCGATTAGTGGGTTCTGATAGTTTCAATCAATACTCTCTTACTATAGACGAGCTCTTTGGTGGAGGATTAATCGATTAAAAGTAGGTTCTTTGGGATTTCTAAGAATCTTCTATTTCGATTAATAGCTCTCATTACGTATTGGGGATTAGAATTTATTTCTTCAGCTCTTCGACAGCGTTATTCCGAATATAAAGCAGATTCTTTATGATTTCTTATAAATCGTCTGCTTCCATTAATAGTTCTCATTACGACTTGAATTGGGATTTGAAATTATTTCTCCAACTCTTCAACTGCTTTATAGCAAATATATTCACGTATAATAATAAATATGCTCTATATAATCTCTCTAGATAATAAGATACGTACTAAGCCTGAAGAGTAACTGATATCTACCAATTAAACAATCAGTTTACGCCTAGTTTAAAAGATAGTTATGACACTTCCATAATGCACACAACGAGTGGTAGACAATTGCCGATACTTCGTCCGTAACATCACGGGCCCCTCGGTATCAAACCACCGAATTAATTTCGAGGGTCTGAGGAAAAGGTCACAATAGTATCTCATCACTCCTAGTATTGCCCCGACCACTTCTCACCATCACTTTTTTTCCCTCACCACGACCATCATTAATACCTCACGGAAAGGGGAAAGGAACATGGCCCAAGAGGAGATCTACCACCGCGCCCTCGTCATTATGGTTTTCGCCAGATGAATTACCCCTTTTCCTTCAACGCCACCCATAGTCGCCGGTAGATGACGTCCGGAGGAATCGCTCTGGCGGTCGGGATGAATTAAGCGTCGACGTCGAAAATTACACCTCAAGAATTCGACGGAAATCCGCTCCGTTTTGATGGCCAAATCTCTTTCTCTCGTGGGCATGATTAATGCCGCACTCGGTGCGAAGTTAACGTTTGAAAGGTTCCTTTTTTAAAAGTGTATGGAGAAATGTGACAATTGCGAAAGGATATAGATGGAGTGCAACCCATTTCGGTAGCACAACTAGCGCATGCTGATGTATGGTCCTCCTCGAAGACGAATTTTCCTCACGATTTATGCATAAAACATATGTTTCTGCTGAGTTAACTACGTTATTTTCTTGTGCCTTAGATATCGATTATTGCCAACATGAAATTTACTTAGCATTTATTGACAAATATATATCGACAAACTTATAGAATTTACGTATATCTGTAAACTAATTCTAATAAATAATGTAAGTTCGGTCTCTAGACAAAGTTCTAATGTACCGAACTCTTTATCATCCGGTTAGATAAACCGTGATCAAAAAAGTCACTTTTCTCGAACCCTAGACTCGAGATAATGGATATTTCAGCTATTTTTAATTCAAAGATACCTAGATGCTATACAGTTAAATATGTAAATTTCACTAATGCCTTCGTTACTTATAGAGGATGGGAAAAACATCTTGAACGTATTACTTAGCGACGTACGTACACATGAGCGTATCATTATACAGTGAACGACGTAATCATTTTGCTTAGAGATAAATCTATCTCCAATTAAACAAACGTGCAGTATGCAACTTATACATGGCCTAATAGCATATATTACCGCCAAGTCATGCGCACTTGATGCTGATAAGGAAATCATAACTATATAAATTATTGAAACTTTTCTGTAGACTATTAAAACTATCTGGGTGGACAAATAATCGCTCGAAAATACTTGTAGCTATTCACTACGGACATTTTTTCTACAGATTACAAGAACTATTGTAGACAAACTCGTTAACAAATACCAGCACAATAAATAATAAACTAACACATTTTAAAACAGCGACAACCCTAGCAACAACCGTATCCCACGAAGCAGAAAACAAGTGGTCAAAGACATTTCCGATCTCCTTGACGACGACCATTAACGCGCGGAATCGTAAGAAGAAAAAAAAAAGAAACGAGATCTGCGTCCAAAGCGGTGGTGGGCTTACCCAAGAAAATCTCAAGAGCGTGCCTTTCCGAGACGACTAAATTTAAGAGATGAGTGATGAATGGCCCTTTTTTCGGCAGAACGGTAATTCCCTCCTCCGAGTGAGACCATCTCCCCACGAGCCCCATCCCCTCCTCACGGGGGTGACTTTCCCTACGAAAACCCTCCCCTTAAAAAACACGCCCTTTGGAGAGAGAGAGGGCCCTTTTTCCGATAGAGAGGGTCGAAACAAAGGAGTGTGGGCTATGAGGGAATCCACCTGGTGGTGGTAGTGGGAGTAGAGGAGGAAGAAGGTAGACGCCAAACCGATCATTACACGACTCCTCAACGGTCGAATTTTGAGAAAATAAAACTCCACACAAATCGAATTAGTGAATATTATACGTCGGACGCCTCGAGCTGAGCTTACTTTATCGCTCGCATCGCATGGAAGGCGCGGTTTGAGGCGAAGCGTTTTTCTTCCGACCACAAATCAGTCTTTAGACAAAGAGCTGGAATCCCAAAATGCAGCCATTAAGGCCGATCGGACGCCCGTGTTTTGGGTACGGCCAATTGCCCTCGAATCATTTAACTATTCGTTCGAATCGAGTTGAGGAGATGGACTGCGATGGTAATCCGAAAGGAATTCAGAGGACAGAGATTCGAACGCTTGTCTTGGAAGGAATTTTAATTTATGATGGAGAAACTGTTCGGTTTACAAGAGAACACCATAATAGGATAATTTCAGCGTAGTTCTTGAACCAAAACGATTAATTTAATACATCTTACGTTTCTTGCATTAGAATTAGAATCTTCTCTATTACAGGATGGATTGAGAGTAGACAAGATAGAAGCTAGAATGTATTCTCGACCATTATCCTTTGTTAAATTGCAATTTGGAGAATCAAGAATACTAAATAATACAAGAAAGAAGAACGATAATGAAGCTACTGGAAGGATTGAAAAACCTGTTAGCATTACGTATAATCCATGAAAGATATGTTTCTGGAATTTATTTCTCCGCTATCATTTTGACTGTCAAGACCCAATGGAATAAAATAAAAAGAAAATTAGAATACAAAAAATACCTTTAACATAATTCTTTAGTTGCTTTAAGTTCGTTTCTATCTTTTTTAATATGATGAAGTATAAAATCAATGGTAATTATATAAATTTACTCTCTTATAATTATAATCAGTGAATATATTATTAAGATTTGATACATATTATTGATCATATAAAAACAGATAAACAATAACCCATCCATAAATGATACATTTTACTTCTTTGTAATACAAAAGAGATTGGTTTTCAAGCATGTTTCTTTTAAAAAACTAAAGCTATTAATGTGCGTGTGTCTTTTATGGGGAATATCCGTTCAATAACAACATAAGAATAGCTGATGGAAAAATCACCCATCCTCGTCTTCTCGAAAGACCTTCCACTTAAACTAGGAAGGATGGCGACTCGATGTAATTTTTTACGGCGAAAAATTTCCTGCGTGAATCGTCCTTGAGCAAAACATCTAATAAGTCAATCCTCCTGACTGGACGTCCTTAAAGGAAACAGCCTTGGCTTTCGAATTTGAGGTGATAATCTACTCGGAAAGGATGTTCCACTTATTAAAATTTACTAAAAATACGATCCAAAACGTTGACCAATTTATTTAAAAAGGTACATCTATGGTAGATGTAAATTTCACCTAGATGTAAGTCAACGAAAAGGATATTTATTATAAATAAATACATCTGTTTTCCATAAAATGATTTATTTTGCAACATTCGCAAGGGAACCTTGACGTGCTAACTTAGTATAAACCTATGCTTCACCTTACAATACTAAGCTAAATCAAAATTCATATATTATGGGTTGACGTGAATTTTGCTTATAATTAAGTTCTATTATAAAAATGCAATCTCCTTCGTGTATCAATAAAAAGATAAACGCACCGATGTAGTAGAAGAAATATTTTAGGTTTGATTCATAGGAATGCCGGGAAATTTAAGTATATACGCGTATATTGTACGAGACGATAGAAAATCGGAATTCTAATCCATGAATATAAAGCATCCCAAGTCGTTAACATATTAGAATAAAAATTGTAGCAATCTAGTCGAATCAATATTAAAATTATTAAAAAAATAATTAAAATAAAATATATATTCCCTTATTATAATTACGGATATTTATAGTGAATTGTAGTATATATACATACGTACTGAAAAAGGTGTCTGCTTCCAGTATATTTAGTATAGTTATCCCCAAAAACAAAAATACGTTCTCAAGTTCTATACCCGTGTAACACAATTTCCGAACCACATAAAACTTCCCAGTACATCCAAATATCACAGCACGTGAAGCAAATACGAGCGATTAAGCATCGGAATAAACCCATCGCGGATTTTCGTCGAGCAAATGCGCCATTCCGCAGCCCTTAAGAAATTAATCGCACGTTACACTCCATCCCTGCCGCAGTGACACCTTTTCAAAACGTTACCGTTTTCAGTGCGGTAATGGCAGTGGTCACGGATCGGGAATAATTGAAACGTTTATTGGCGGTTTGGAAAAAAATCCCACCCCGAGGCACGTCGTCAATAAATAAACCTCAGATTTCGGGTCGCGTGCAGAAAAGTCGGCGGTGGGTCGGAAATTGGCAACCGATGTTGTCGTAACTTTTTAACCGCAACATCCCTTAGGCCACCCTCCAACCACCCATCCCTTTCACGACAAGGAAAATATCTCCAATCAAAAACTGTAATCCTTGGAGCCATTTCCCTCGAGATATGACCGCCATGAAAAAAAAGCGTTGATGTTGGAATTTTGCTCGAATCGGCTCGAATTTGCACAGAATACTTTTGTTTTCGCAGGATCACAAAGCTTGCATCCGAAATCGAGACTTCGGATTGGATGAAAATTTGATCGAGTGGGAGCTGGGTACTCCGGAGTAGCCATTTAGTGGTCTATAAATAACTTTTCCTGGCGTTTAATGCACTCACTTTGCGAAACAACCTCTTAAAATATAAGATGATCGAAACTCTGGTATCGAGGCCCTGTCTCATCTTCAAGTTTATAAGATCGATAAAAAAGGTAGATAATTTTTAAAATAAAATTTTACTTGCTGAAATTCACTCTCAAAGAAATATAATACAACAAGATAAGGGTAAATATTGCCTAAATTTACGTTCTTTTAAAATTTCTTCCTGATGAAACGAAAGTTTATTTTACTTATAGTAGTAACTAGATAACTGGAAATTGCTCTAGGGGAGACTTATATGGAATCAAAATTGTTAAGCTGAAAATAATCAATTAAGAAACGTCGAATTTGAATGATCAATGATGATGAACTCAGTTTGAATCAGTTGAACCTTAAATAATAATGCTTAATATAGGCATAAGTACTTGATTCAAACTTCGCCTATCGTGAAACAATCCTAGTGTATTCAAGCTATTGAACTATTGACTTAAACAACAACTTTTCTTTTTAGCTATCAATTTGTGGGCTCTAGTCTAGTCTAAACTCTGTGTGTAGACACTTTTTGGAAGGTGTACCATTTTAACAGTTAAAGACAATGGTAATCTCTTGAGAATTATAATAAATTAAGGTTATGGCTTCATATCATATAGATATATATAATCAAAGAGATATATAGTTAAAAATAAAGAGAGTAAAAACTAGTTTTGAGAGCATCTCAAGACAGATACCCTCACCAACTCTTTCAATCCTTCCAACTAAGGAGTGAGATTGCTCAAAATAAATATCACTACGCCCATATATGAGAGCAATTGCTTTCTCGAGAACTGTTGCGATAATTTTTCGCTCCAAATCCTTGGCGACCGAAACATCGCATGCTCATATAAACACACGGCCTCGGGAAACCAATTCGTAAAGGGGGAGAAAAAGATAGTATTCTGGGCAGTTTATCATATGAAAGAATAAGAGCATCTTCTGCGCGACTTTCCATGTTACTCCGGCGTAAAATTATGGGTGTTAGGAGGTGTGGGGCTCAAGGGAAACCCGTAAAGATAACGAAAAAGCTGCCATTATTCTGGAGCAAGTGTTAAATGTTTTGTTTTGTTCCATCTTATGGAATTGCGCTTGATTCCCGCTCGCATCGGGTGCATTCGTGCCGGTATGTGAGCTGAACATACTACGCCTCGATAAATCACAAAAGTGACTGCTAGTATTTATAACGTGAATAAATCTTGAAATTTTTCTACCATTTGAAATATTATACGTAAGAATTATGTATCCACGTATTTGCTGCATTTCTATTATGCAGAGTAAGAAAACTTGAACAAAATTTAAAAAGAAATATACTCTTCTTATAAGTTTTATGATTTATTCTGTATGATTAATGTATATGATTACTACCTACGGCAGGTTTTGATGGTTTTCCCTCTCGACTTGGCTAAATAAAATATTAGACGTGGTATTTCTCCTTTGAAAAAATGTAGACCAGCTGGCCAGGAGCGATTTTATAGTACAATATAATGATAAATAAATAAATAAAAGAATTGGAGAGGAACCACGTCATCAAACTTTGAATTCTTAAAATCTTAATAGAACTTCACGGATGTATTACATTTCTGAACTTTTCGAATATTTCTATGGAAGAAAAACATATTTACGTACTTTAACATAAAACTTTGTAATTTCCATAGAAAATTTGCTTTACTTGCGACCGGTTTCGTAATGTTAAATTACATCTCGAGGTAGATATAATTTAACATTACGAAGATGTAATTTGACATTACGGTCACTGGTATTGCTAATTTTCTGTGGAAATTAAAAAGTTTTTTCATTATACTATGGCTTTCCACGAAGTTACGCCTTCTCATATTGATTTCATATTTACGTACGCTAATGATATATCTAATCGATCTTTGTAATCTTCATTTTGATTCTTCATACATACAGATGAATATCTTCGTATAACTGATACAATCTGAATTTATAGGTTCAAAAATTTCTCTGTGTACCCCAGTCTTAAAGTCTCTTTGAGCTTAGCTTACCTTAAAATCGTAAGTAATTCATTGAGGGTCTAGGAAAGTAAATTCACGGTGCATGCACCCCCTGCCACACACCGAAAGGTGGCTCGCAGGGTATCTACATAGACATAGACATAGAGGGTAGTATAATGCTAATGGCTCGTTAAGATCAGCCTAGGAACTGATGGATAATGAAGGGAGTTCCGCATCATTAGAAACGAAAGAGGCATTCAGTGGCGGATGGAAGTGGTACAAAGATGGTGGGTGGGGAGAGTCTTAAAAGCCGCTCTGAAAAACAACTGTGCAAAGAGACAGCTGAGTATGGAAGGCTTGGAGAGAGGGGAGCTTTTAATTGGTTCCCTATCAAACGAGATAATCTAAACTATAAACGGGATTAGTGGTTGAGAGGGGTAAACATTGCTGGGGCAAAGAGCTGCGATGAGAAAAAACAACCGCGAATCAATTATGCAAATCGGGACTCGTAAAATTAACATGGAAGGAAGTGCCACTCTCCCTCTTATGTCAAACAATGACACGTTTTAAAGGCTCAAAGGAAGGACTAATTTTCGGGCTATTTATTATTTTTTGTCTCCCATTTGATTGGGACAGATGGAAGAATCGATTCCGTGTGAAAATTACGGAATGACTATCATCTGAGATGCGTGAATGAGATACGCTATAGATGCGATGAGATAGTTTGGCTTGGGTGATGAATAGGATTTAAAGTATGGTAAACAAATTTAATATCAAGTTGAACGAACGCAAAATTACTAGTAATGATACCTATAAATGATCTATCATTGGAAGAATGTGACACAACAATCCGTACCCTAACGAAATCTAACAATCAAATAGAGATTTCAAAGGTGTACCTAAAATCGATAGTGTTTAGAGTAAATAGATATCAATTTCGAACGCGTAATTGGAGGAATCATGTTTTATCTCCAAATATTGAGGAGGACTTATGATAACTATTTCTAAAATTATGATGATTTGGATCACATGCTTTGAATTAAATATTATCTTTCAAAACAATATCGATTGAACCTTTCATCTAAGCTGTGATTGTGAATTACTTGGTTTTTTCACTTTAATGTTCGACTTACAATAACTTCTCAAGTTCGATATCCATTCACAAATAATGAATTGACGAATAAGATAAAATTGATGGTACTGAATATTTATCGTACAACTGAAACAGGATATTTCCTTTAAATTATCATAATAAAGAAGCATAAAGTAAACTATCCAAAAGGAAAATTTATTTTCCCTTATGATTATGGAGAGGCATCATTTTTTATCGAAAGTAAACATCTAGCCACAATAACAGCTCTGAAACATAATACTAAGACACATAATTTAAAACCATTCTTAAAGAGTCGAATAAAATTGATGATAATGCATTAATTAGAAAAACAAACTTAATAATACCTTAATGGCGATGAGTAAATTATTCGCGATGATTACACTTTATCTCGATTCAGAATAACGAGAGCTCTGCCAATTTGCATGAAGATAACAGAAGTGAAGATGAAAACACGAATAAAAAACCTTTCATAATTGAGTCCAAGCACCTGCAGTGAGTACTCCGTTATTTTCGAAGAATAAGCATCAAAATTAAAATGCTACCCGTGATAAAAGTTTTCGGACGATGGCGAATAACCCTATCGGTTTCTATGGAGATAGGCCTGTTTATTATTCGACTATTTTAAAGATTAGAAAGGCAATAATAGTCGAAAAAGCGATTGGTATTCCTTCACACGAATTCATCCGAAACGACTTCGATGGAAGGGACGAGATCTTATGAGAGATAAGAGGAAATTATAAGTGTCCGTATGAGGGCGTCTGGAAGGGAATGAGGTATGATAATGAGGCGGGGGTTGGAATGTCGGAAAATCGCCTGTTGCGTGACTATGGGCGGAGACATAGAAATCCACACTCTCACGCGTGTGTGCGTACAAAGACTCGCGTGTTCCATTGTCATTCTTTCGTCGTCCCCGGCAGCGACGCCTAAATCCACTCCTCGGCCAACTGCTGCCAATTTTAGCCAATGCGCTCGATTCGCGAAAGGAATTCGGAAAATTAAATGCCTCGCCTTTTGAAATTTCGCGTTTCTGTGGATGATTTCTAGTTACCTGTATTGGGAGAAAGCTGAGGGAATTCGGCTTTTCCAGGATTCCTGTGGCATTTTGAATAAAATGAATCACGTCCATATTCCCTTCAAATATCTTTCATCGTTATTCCGCGGAGTAACTTATTTGAAAATATATTTTGTGTAGTGCTCGTGCCGTTTTTAATTTTTATCTCCCTAGTAACTATGGTGAACATTTAATGGTATAGTTTTCAACAACAGTTTTCAATAAATACTAAATACAGTTGATCTTCCTAGGTTAATGAATAGGTTTGTTCGAACTAGAGGTTTTCAAATAGAATAGATATCGTTTTCGGTGATAGAATTCTTGGAAATGGAATAAATGAAATGAAATACCTAAAAATACCTTTGGTGCAATAAAGATATTAAAATTCAATATCAAAGCTTATCAAAACCATTGACTGATTTTATTTTCGATCGAGGTATGTTTGGAGAATTTTTTTTATCTCGATTACATTTACATCGACCTTTTCAGCTCAGAAATCAGGGAAAATTAAAGAATGCACGGTGTCAAGTCGTAAGTTCATGTCAGCCATAGTATGCAGTAAAACAAGACTATTCATAATTCGAAAATTATCTCGGATAAAAATGAAACATGCTTATGTCTTCTATATTACTTTTCCCTCTAGAACAGAATTAATAATATTTATTTCTTTCCCAAAGCTATGGTCCGTTTCAATGAAATCTTTACAGGTATCCTTGCTAATTGAATTCACAGCTTGTATCTTTCCAATTTTGAAATCTAAAGACCACCAATTCGGCTGATCTAAGGTAAATTGGCATAACGAAAAAGAAGCCTATGAAATAAAAGCGAAGGTATAGTGAACGAGATATCACTCTTCTACAGATTAACAACCCTTAAGTATATACAAATTTTCCCTTTTTCTGAATTCTACTTAACCTAACCCGTTCCATTCCTGTAGATGGCTCCCAGCAGATATGAATATTCCATTTAGATAAGGTAAAAACCGAGCACAGCAATTTACTATGCACGAGATGATGGCAAGACTTGAGCATCGACCCAAATTATCTAATACAGGTGTAAGACAAGGGGTTAAGTTGCGTTTACAGCCTATGAATGGATACTTTCCCCCTTATTCATTATCCTCGGTGAGTATATAATATAATCAGAAAATTACAGCTTCGTCCTATAATCAATTCGACCCAAATGAGATTGAAATGTACTTTCCCGACCCGGAAACGGGTCAATGGATGATATAAAGACCGTGGAGGGTAGGGACATTTCCATTTCCGATGAAATGGATCGAATATTTGTTCTCACGCACTGTGAAATTTCCCACAGAATCCGTTCTTGGTATTCACGGAAGAATTCGGATGTGACCAAAAGAGTTCACAACCTGCAATAAGCCCTACTTCGAGTCTGCCTTGGGACTTCCAAATACCATCGTAATTGAGGACGAGGGGTGAATTTAGATTTCGTAAAACGCTCAATTCTCCCGAATTGCTTGCCTAATCGATATCACCTTATTCTCACAGGTTCGGGAAAATTTAAGATTTATTAGTTCGCCTATTTGAAATTTGGTGCAATATATATCATATCGACTCATCTATAAAACATCTAATTAAATAGTTAACCATTATTACTTCGATGGAAGTTATTAAAGAGCTGGTATAAATATCTTTTAGACCTTATACTATATAATTCTCATCGAAAGAGATAAAACTCCTACACGGTTTATATGCAGTATATTCCAAAATACGAGAGTAATACTATAAAATAAGTTATAAACAATGGTTATAGACAGACCAAGATAAGGGACTGATTTTTAAAGACATCTAAATAACCATCATATGATAATTTTATTAATATAATTATAATTGGAAAATTGAGAATATGTAACTTTAACGTTCTAAGTCCAATCCATCCCATCCTTTATTAAAAGGGACTTTCATGCTAAATTTTCAACCGAAACTATAAATATATAATCTGTGCTGATGAATGATGGTCAAGAAAATTTCATACATCGATAATATATTAACATTTAACATAAAGGCATAAAATATCACAAGACATAGAAAGTTATATGATTTTTTAGTTCTGCCTATTCCAAAATAACTTTTCCTTTAAATTTAGCCTAGTATAATGTATATAATAAGCTAGTCTCTTTTAACCAATAAAAATTAAATCAAAGGTTATATTCAGAGATAAAATAGGCAAGAAAGACTTCCGATTTTCACCTAAAACCCTTATTTTATATATTAACCATACCCTAAGCTTTATCCTAATTCCTTTTTATATCTCCTCAAATTGATTTTTCCTTGCATTATCTTCTCCTTTTGCAATCACTAATACCCAAATCAAAGACTCAAACCAAATTCTCGTAGTCCCCACTACTTACGAACGAATCGGTGCATTCGCAGACCCTTGCATGTCGGAAATCGGTAAAAGTCCGCTCTTCTCAAAAGAATCACTCGTCTCTCCTCCACCGATATACCTTCCCTAATTTTTTGTAATAGGAATCGCCTTCCTCAATGCCCTCCTCTCACTTTCGTCTAAGTGTCGATTTGGCGAGAAGAAATGACTGATATTTCCGACTCGAGTAAAAACAACCGAGGGTTTGATACCTCCCAAAATGTGAACCTCTTTTTTTTCCCACACGGCGCTAATATAGCCCACCCAACCCCTCCATTTCCCCCAAAACAACGGCCTATTTTCAAGCGGTTAAATCCCGATTAGCTCTAGAAATTTCTTTCCTTTTCCCACATACAACAATTTCCAATTTCGCGATTTGATTTATGTGCAGTTTTCTCGGCGGAATGGCGTGCCAAATTACTTCCGATGATAAACATAAGATGAGAAATACGCGGTGTTTAGGCCAATGGATTGGATAAGTGCGTTGATGATGGTGATCGATTGCATTGTTTTACATAACGTTGGTAAATTTACCGTTAATAATGCGCTTTACAGCTATTTGTCTAAAGCGTGAGATAGAGTTGGTTTTGAAATTGATGGGACGTACGTGAAATGTAATATGTTATAGACAGGCGTGATGTAAGGGGAGATGAAAAAAGAATTATGTTGGGAATGTTTTGCTGGAATGCGCTAGTTCATAATTTTGCTAGTTTTAAACTTACGGTTTTAGGAAAACGGTAAAATTGATCGATTAATGTATTAATTTATGTATACAAAGTTATACAATAAAAAATCTTTGCGGAAAATACAAGTATTCTATTATAATTTAACTCTTTAATTTGAGCGAAAATTTATGAATGATAAAGCCTAAGGTAATTAAAATCTAATTTCATACTAACTTGCAGAATATAAATATAAACCTGATTAATAATTGACATCCTTGACATTCATTGTGAGAATGCATTTGGAACGTGAAATATTTTCTTCGGAATTTGAGGATAATTATTGGTAAGACTAGAAAAGATAAGTAATATACATCAGATATTTGGATCATTAAAGACCTGTTTTTTATAAAAAATACTTTTTTCTACAAGTCAATTAAGAAGAAAATATTGATTTGATACATATCCACACTTATTCGTATATGGCGCGCTCTGTGCCGTGACAGATTGGTAATAATAAAGTGGAGATGTTCCATGTAAAAAGCAGTTCATGAAATAGGAAGAGCTGTATTGGGTACAAGGGATAACAACACACGTATATATCAATATAGAAGTGTTAGCAAAATTTACTCCTTTACAAAAAGTAAAGGGATACTGATAGATGGCTATCATTTATCATGCGACTTCATTTAATGCTACGGTATAAATGTATATGGTAACAGCTATCGGATTTGAATATTCTATTCATTTTACCCTATAAATTTCTAGATTCTTGGTATACTCTTCATTAATACGGTGAAAATTTAACCTTTAAAACTTAGGTATTTATTAAATGGAAAGATACTTCTGTATCTTAGTCTAATAATGTCACAATTTCAAAAACCACGAGATAAAACTACATTGAAAATCTATTCTCATTATCTTCGTTTCTAACAATAAATGTAACTATTTTGCAAACCATTCAAAACTATTAGATAAAATTTACTAAAGTACAATACACTAAGAGTGAAAAGCGATGAACTCTAACAAACTTAGTACCTAAATATTTTGTGAATAGATACTCATGAACCCTTTCTGATTAAACGAACATATGGTCAAACACTCCTCCAAAGAAAAACTCCGAATAAGACAGCTATCACAATGAGCTTGATCAAAACCAAATCAACCTGAATGCAACCAAATGATCCCATTCTTTTCGTGGCCATAGACGTACTATTAAAAACATTATTATCGGAGAAGTAATTCACCTCTCCGTGAGGACGATCAAACTTTTTCCACACGTCACGGGATGGTCGCAAAAAACGAATCTCCGTAGATTGCTAGCGCCGTAAATGGGTGCGCAAGGCAATTCCGAAGGTTCAGACAATGCGTTGCCGCAAATTGCGTTGGGGGACCACCGAACACGGCACCCATCGCGTGCAGCCCTTAAACAACGATCTAGATGCCCTTTGTCCTTCATCTCTTTCCTTTTTTGTCGCCTCACGCTACCTGCCCACCCCCGACCCACTCCGTAATCCATTGCCCGTTTTTTACCCTCGTAATCTTTGATGGGAGAAGCACTTAGTATTTCATCCTCACCGGACCGATCAGGTGCAGGCGATTGCTACGCCTGCACGAAATTTCTACGAACATTTTTTCCCTTCTCGTATTTTTTAATGGGGAACCTCCCAACTCTCAGTACTAGTATTAGTAATATCTCGCATTAATAAACGGAATGTATAAAGACGAATTTTCATGGTTAAATTCTACGACTCATTATCTGCGATGGATATCTATGTTACACACACGATCCCCTTTTTTCTCATTTGAGAGAGGAATAAATAGATATGCCGTTAATAGCAAATTGAACGGTCTTCAAACGCAGATGTATCACTATTTCAATGAGAATCACGAGTTCATTTTTCGATGTGAAAGTAATAATAGAAATCGTAAACACTGTCTGTTTATAATGAAGAATATGAACTACAGACATTATATTTTGAAGGAAGATTCCTTTTATTAACGATAAAAATGTTTACTTAAGATTAAAAATTTTCTATCTTACCCTAGAAGTGTTATGACTTCTATACGTTATAATAACTCTGTATCAAATAGATGATAACTCCTTTTTAGAACTAGTTTTTATCCAAACATATATATTTAAAAATAAATAACTTAATTGTAGTTCTATTTGTGAAAAGGAAATAACTCGTCTTATTCCACGGTTAGGGATATATAAATAAACTAAAATTACAGTAACTTATCAGAAAAAACCGCTCGATTATGAAAAACTATCCTCTATAAGCTTATCCATTACGCCTCAATATTGAACTTGTGGCCTGCGATCATTTCAACCACCCCTAATTCAACCCTCCTAATTTAGTCTCCTTACGAAACCGTGCCATTACCTTGACTACGTTACACGAACCATATGTCCTCAACATTGAAAGACGTCGCTAAGGTCAGAAACGGCTATGCATTTGCCCACCGGCCGAAGATCAAGTCATTTTATCGAGGGAGAGTGTGAAGAGAAAATAGAAGCTGAATCGAATCCAGCGTTCGCCTCGAGAAACGATCTCCGGACCGCAACCGGAGAAGCAGTCAAGAGACGATCCCCTTCAGCGATGAATTAATTCGAAGGAGGTCGCGCGGTGAGGCGGGTGGGCAGTTGCCCGTTGAGGGAGACGGGGTCACGGATGGTACCCTGGGCATGATTAGCCCCGGGGATCGTCGGTCGTCTACATCATGGGCGGTGGGGATCGATCCCCCGACCCCACCGGGGGTATAATCGCATGGATATGCGGGAGCCGAGATGGGTCCGCGAGGGCAAAAGCGGCGGCATGGGGAGGCCTACCTCCCCCGTCTGTGTCCATCGGTTCGGCGCCACTCCGCCAGTGCTTTGTGATCTCTCTTTCTCACTCCATACCTTGGCAGAAGCCGAGGAAAGAGGAATGTCCCCGGAGGGATTTATGCCGACCTCTGCACCACCCGCAACCGCCCGCCTCCCTCGGCCTTTCCCGCCCGCCCCCACCGCGGAGAGAGGAGTCCCTCCAGGCATCGTTCCTCGACCCATTCAGTTACGGTAAGAGGGGGGCTATAGGTGGGTGCTTTTATGGTCAAACGTATACCCCTCGGGATCGCAGGGAATCACGCATAGGGCACGCCATCGGTCACGCGAAAGAGGCTGGAAGAAGAAGATGTGGGAGGAGGAGACGCTTTCGAGGGAAGTCTTCGGAGGAGACGATGCCTTAAGGACGTGCGGGGATTTTATTTGTTTACGTGTGGCGCGATCGGAATCTGGAGAGAAGGATTTGTATATGTTTATCTTAAAGTTACTTCCAAAAGTCAATGGACCCTAGAAATAAGAAGAGGGAACTTTTTGTGCGTGACAGAAACGCCGCCTAGAGATAGAATGTTTACTAATAACAACGGATTCACCATGCTATAATAAGTATCAGATGCTTCTTTCCTTTGAGTGTTAATTACCAACACACGTAATGATTTCTAATTGGGGAAAACGATAAGATATTGCACTTATCTCGAAAAGGCCATGCATTAGTAGAGTCTTCAAAGTCTCTTTACTGTTGTAACTCACCTGTAAAATAAAAGAAGAAAATTAAATTAATTCTCTTTTTAGCGATAAATTTTTGCTTACATTCATATATATATATGTATAATAAAAACAAATATATAAAAATATATGTGATAAAATTACACTCTCAATAGACTAAATAAAATTTCAAGGATATAAATAAATCTCTTTTATACATGACAATGTCTGGTTGAGAATGAATGTTCTTCCCACGTGAAATATACGAAATATGACCATGGATTCATACCGTGATTTTGATATTCACCAAGATAGAGTATATTCAAATTAATATAATTTATTTAAAATGACAATATTCATGCGAATACACAGTACATCATACTGAGTATCATAAAATTCTCATTTATATCGCATATTCATGGCAATGGCAATGAAAACCGTTTAATAAGAATGGGAATAGAACTTCTGTTCGTTAATAATTACTATATTCCTCTATTACACAAACTGTTCAATGAATATTCGTCCTTCATTGAAATGTTTCATCTTATATTTTAGAGTACTTCTCATCTGTGTATCTTTCTAGAAAGAATGGCATTCTAGAAAGATAGGCATTCCTCTAAAATTGCATGTATAATCGAATACTTATTATTATAACAATTTTCAATCAACTAAACCTCTAGCATAAGAATATTCTATTATTATTATTATCAGAAGACAATCAATAACATATCCCATTCAGTTGTTAAATAATTCTACGTAATAGGAAAAAATAAAGTAGTTAACTTTAAATAAGTAGCATATTATAGTTATTAATATTGTTTGCCTGTATTTTCATCCCTATCCATTTGTGTGTTGTATGGGATTGTTCCATAAAAACTGTTTCCCACATACTTTGTTAGTGGCGTTTTATTAAGAAGCATTGGAGATATTGACTTGACTTCTATTTCCTTGAATTTTCTTAATGTATGTCATAAACATATGGATGCATAATCTCTACGCCATTTCCAAGAACGTATTATTCAAATTATATGTTTCTTGGGAAATGAAATAAGACTTCGCTTCCATGGAAAACTCAATTCTCGCGAAATGCTACTTCGATCCTAACGGGTAAAAACAAAGAAGGTTATCTATAAAGTTACAACGTAAGGTAATACGGAATATAATAAGGAATTGTGGTTTCCACTTCATCGATAAAGGAAAAGCAATGCAACAAAAAAATACATTCGAAGAAACGATATAATACTGCCTATAAAAATTGTATTAGGAATAATTTATTACTATTATTAAATTAATTTAAATTAAAACTAGTAACCATTACCACTTCTGATACTTTTCCGTTATTCTATACAATAAGAATACGAGAAAATGATTGATGAATAAATTGATCATCCTATAATGAAAACGAATCGACCAATGCCTAGTACTTACTCTCATGACTGTGCAAAATTCTTCTCAACAAATTTTCACCTACTCCAATAATCTAGGTGTATTTTTAAAGTAAATTTAGTTTATATTTTAAAGACATTATGATGAGGTTTCCCATACAACCATCTAGAAAATAACAGTGTTGGATATAACACATTTCTCTATCTCTATGATTTCTTTTGAGGAATTCGATTGATTCGTTTAATTAAAAATAAACAAATTTACGTTGCCATTGAAATAACTCTATTGTAATTACACAAAACGTATAATGTAATTACTGAAGAATAAAAAGAAATAATGCAGTATAAACATACATAAATTGTGTGGATATTAGATAAAAGCTATTTCGTTAGATTCATTAAATTTTACGCAATACCCACACGCTTATTTATTTAGACATCCACCCATGGATACATGAACAGCTCCGAAGCAGAAATAAGTAACTTCATAGCAATTTAAAACCGATACCTTTCCAAGAACCGGAGACGATTGATTATATAGACAACTCCCTTTAATTCCAACGAGCGACGGTATCTCGTAGGAATTAACATCGCCTTTACATCCCGCATTCCTCTCGGACATTGTTCCTCAATCGCCCATTGTGTCGCGTAACAATTATTCGTATCCTCCGAAGTTTTCGCGTACGATCTCCACCCATCGCTACCAGATGGGTGTCTCTGGGAAGGGGCCGAACAATGAAGGGGGGATAAGCCAGTGCATGCGAAGGAAAGGAGGTAAGAGGAAGGGTTTTGTATGGATGTAGAATCGTGTGCGGGAGGCGAGTTGCTCCTCCGTCACGATCTTCGAGAAGCACCACGGGAAGAAAGAAGCTGCAAAAAGGAAAAAGACAAAGGGGGAGGGGGGATGGAGCAGTGCGGAGATGGATGGGCAGTGGGGGGGAGGTGGGGGGGGAGATCTAGGGGGTGGGAGAGGGCGGGAAGAAGATTTTTTGGGGTGTGGCTTCAAGGCATTCTCCAGCCACATGTCGACCGTCTACTCTTCGGTGGGCGGTGCCCTAACCGACTTAACGTTTTGTTCTCCTTTAAGATTTTTTTGTTGTTCACACTCGTCTTTTTGTTCCGCGTTTATATTTTTTTCCGGGCCTTATCCCTTTTAATTTCCTCTCCCCCCTCACGCGTTGCTATCTCGTCCATGCGTACGCGTGCGTGCACGAGCGTGTGCACGACGGTTTTGTACGGTTCGGAGTGGAAGAATCTGTCGAATGCAACCTTAAGGTAGTTAGATGCTATCTGTATTACTACTATCCCCCTTTTCACTTGTGGGAGAAGCGATGCTTTGATTCGTAGATCGCTCTATTTGATTCCGCATTTTTTTCCACGCCGTCTTTCCTTCGCGGCTCCTCGGTTATAATTCACTTCTTCCTAGCTCCCTTCATCCAGCGTCTTTTTTAAGGATTGCTAGCAGCCGATAAAAATAAAACGTCCACGAGGAAATGAAATGTGCTAGGGACGGTAATAACAGAGCGTGGACGGGGGGATTTTGATGCCACGAGAAGAGGATGAATATAAATCAACAGTCGGGAAATAATTACAATTTTGCGAATCGACTACCTATCCGATAAGGATTGCTTTTTATTTGTGACAGCTCTCTCTCGCAACTTCTCCAGCGCATGTATTAAATTAAATGTTACTCTGGATTAACGACGTCTATGAAATTGTAAGAAGAATAGAAATATGATTTTGACGAGTTTAAATTTTTATCTTTGATGAATTTTCTATTCATACAATGATCCTCAACTCGTTCTATTGTTTGATAAAGAAGAGATTTCGCTATTATATTTTGCAATTCAACCTCCACTCTACCCCTACATAATAATATAACGTATAAAGAGTTATCACTCAGAGTATTAAACTTGTCTCCGTGCTTAGGAATATCATCTTAATCCTCTATCATGGTATAAAAGATCCCTAGAGACATCATTGCCTGTGATATTTAAGTCCATTAATATAACTGGCGAAAGGAAAATTATCTGAATTTAGGTGTTTAAAGACTTAAATAGCTAAGAGCAATCTTAAAGGATACCAATAAATACTTAAATTAATACTGCATTCGATTTTAAATTTCTCTTATCAATTTAGATTTTTAAGAAAATCGACGAATTTCAAACTTCTGTCGGTTCAGATTCTATTTTAATATTAGGTGAAACTAATGAACAAGCTATTATGGCGATTTTGCAATAAAAATTTGTAGAATAGTTTCTAATATTTCCAAACATTCAATACCCAATTTTCTTTCAGAGAAATATTGATAAAATTCATTAAAAATTATCAAAATTCACTAAAAATATAATTCTTCTCAAAGGTAGGTTCTATACTACTAATCTATATACCAATCGTATTTCACCGTCATACTACAATATGACTTTATCGAGGCCTAATCATTTTTCTTCCAACCATTTCTATTGATAGTCAAAAGCCATTGTAGCACAAAAATCACAAAATAAAATAAGCAGAATAGTATTCTACTTGTGGCAATCAGTGATGATATATCAAACACTGTAACATCTTTGATTCGCTTTTAATTTTCATAGTTCCTAAGTAGAAGGAAAATAGTACTTCGTATTTTCCACAGGATTAATCCTGTTAATTGTGTTCCAATGTCGTTCCACGATAGAATTTATTGCATACTTCCTATTGAAAACAGAATTATATTTCTTTGAAGAAGTTCTTCTTGCATTTGTAATAGATTCTACAATTCTAGGCGACCTTATAAGCAATAGATGAGTACCCTTCTTCAAACTGAAACAGAGCATCGTAGTTATAAAGAGCATATGACCATACAAACATATAGGAAGTAGGTTGTGCATTTCATACTAGGAATACCCTACTACTTCCTCAACCTCCCTGGAAGGCATAGCTATGGCCGGCTCGCAAAAGAATTGGGAGAATAAGAAAAGAAAGAGAATGTATGTGGAGGCATGAGAGATAGATATAGAGGAGGCAGGTGTAGGCGGAGATCCAACGGCAGGGGAGCGAGGAGGAGGAGTGGGGAGCTGCTGGAAGATCTCCAACATACTCCGTTCGCCACCGCCTCCTCCAGCCTCCGGCCATTTCGCATATCTTTGGCCCTCCTTTTACGTCCCCATTCCCGGACTGTGTAATTATGGGGGCGAAGATGTTTTGGTGGGTGGTTGAATCGGGAGGCAGCTCTCCCCGTGAAACATGCGGCCGAATAAAGTATCTCCGTTCGACCCACAATGGGCCCGTAATAGAAACGGAGGCGTACAGGAATTCCGCGGCGTTAACTACGACTATAGACACGCTTATTTCGAACGCCTGAGTATCCAGGTCCGAACACCATTGTTGAAAGTTTTTGTGTCTCCCCTGTTTACGGGAAAAATTTAAAAGCGAATTCCGAACGGGAGAACGGCGGTGGGTGTTGACTTTAAAGCACGCCAAACATCAACTCGTTCCGTAATGATTAAATCCGATCGGCAAATCAACTGCACGTTCTCGTTCATAATTCAGGAAGGAGTTCCCTGCGCGCACTTTTAATCCTGGATTAAATTTGTTCTTTGCGATCCCGTTGTAATTAAGAAGGATGGAGTGCTGGGCTGCTCAGAAATTCTTCGTTAGGGTTTACGTATTCTTTGCTCTTGAGTGGAATTTTACTGGCCTTTGCAGCATTGTTAGATTTGCATTTCAACTCCGTTCGAAGAAGTCTGCATACAGGTAGAAAAAATCTTTCACTCGAGCAGTGAAAACATTAAAAGCAACTATTAACGTTTCAATGAGTAATTTGGAAGCTCTTCTGGATAAACGAGTACTTTTGGGCTTTTTACGCGAGATGCATTAATATAATTTTAATATGATTAAATAAAATATTCAAAAGAAACAAAAAGTCTTTTTTCCTATAGTTCCAATTCGATACTATTCTATCAGAAGTCAACTTAATTATTCAAGAATACATTTGTATCCATTTTTATGTATTTAATTCAATAATCATTTGAAAAAACAGATCAGGTTTCATAACAGTAGTATAAAATAAAGAACTCTTCGCTTCCAGATATTTTCGACTCAAAAGCTCAACCTATCAAGAACTCCAACGACCTCTGTATCACCTGCCAACCAATTCACAACTTCTCAGCCGAAAAACTAACGTCTAGTTCAATATATGATTTTGTAATATCTAAAACATGACGAGATGTACTTAAATTGCTAATTCAGATGCAAAAATGTACGTTTACCAAAAAGGAAACAAGACCGGCGACTGATTTATAAATATGAATGCAGAAAATCATATTTTAGAATAACATCGTTCTATCAACTCCAGACGAAGTTCAAGAAGGAATGAAAAATTTATTATGAATATTCAGATAAATATGCGGAACAATATTATTCGTATAACTTCATGCCAACTTTACAATTTAGGAATATACAAATAGGAAAAATTAACATTTTAAGTACTTTGAATAAATAAATCGTATATCGCACAAATAGCGATAGGGAGAGAGAGGTATAAAAGAACTTCGGGTTAGGTCAAACAAATTGAAACGAAAAAAAACAGGTTAGAATAGAGATAATTCACAGATTCTAAAACATTTTAAATGAAGTTTAGTGTAACCAGATTTAAATTCTATATTGATTGCATTTATTTCTTGAGTTGATCGAATTTGAAAGCCAGACTCACTATATATTTTTCAATTAAATCCATCTATAAGCTCTTCCAATAGTTTCTATATTCTATCAGTTACATTCATTTCAAAGGAACTTTTGTTTTCATCTTCATCGTAATGCAACACTAAAACATCTTTTGTGTGTTGAAATCAAAACCTTATGTTAAACATCCCTACTGAAAAATCATATAATTAAAGGATTTATTCTGTACTCCAATAATTTCCAAACTATGTACTTCACTAACAAACTATGTACTTCACCCTATTTTCTTCATTAGAAATAAGTTTGAACCAAACCAATTTAATCTTAATAGTTCATAAGGGTAAATGATAGCTATCCACTCTCACTTGAGCCCTTCTTCTGGACGTGAAATCAAATTTATACATTCCAGTCGCACAATTATAACATCGAGAAGTGTACCTATTCCAGTCTTCATCTGCCTGTCCACATTTCCATTTTTATTTCACTGAGACGGTGAGGGATCTGCCTTCGGAAAGCATACTTGGTGCAATTAATCTGAACTCGACATTTGAGACGAAAGAGTAATACTCTGTCATGCGTTGAGGCGGAGAGAATGTGGGACAGGGGAATGAGGCGTCTGAAGTTGACTCTCCTTAGACGATTAAAGATTTGCCATGGAAACCACGACCAAAATAAAGGAGAGAGGTACATTGAAGCGAGTTAATTCCGAGATAATTATAATAAAATCTGCAAACATTGATATCGAATATGCTGATGATACCGTGCGATATATTTATTTCTAGACGAACATTTTTAGTTCCGTCTCAAGATAAAGAATTCATTTCTGTGATTCTATCAAAATCTTAGAAGTTTATTAGAACAACCTTTTTTTATAATTATGAAATGTATGTGCTGATCAGCATACAGTATGATGAAGCTTTATTCGTATATGCTGTGCCAACCTACGTCCAGACGTGAATATATTTTTATCATACCGTATTAAGTATAAAGCTATGAGTATATTAATGGTCTATTATTGCCGAATATTTCTGTTGTAAAAATTATGTCACGTTTTTGTTACGATAGGCACTGATTTTTCCTTTTTCGCACAATAATATATGGATTATCTCTAGTAATATGTGAAGAAAGACTCACAAATGGAGCCAATTATATATTTACATTGAATTTCATCTCTTGAATTTACTTAAATCAATTTAGATATATTCTTCCTTTCACATCTTCGCACCCCACCCAACAAATAATCCCATCTCATTTAATATTTAAACTCCAACTAAATTAAACTTCCGTCGAGTTTTTTTTCATCTAACTCGCGAAAAAAATGCTTGTATAAACATACGATGGAAGTGAGATCTCTCATTTAAGATGCGATGATTTGATCAGAGTGTGATGTATGATGAAGGATAGCATTAAAGATAGAATTGTTATCTTTTTACAAACATATTTCAGCTTTAGAGAAAATAGAAATAAATTCAGATCACTATAAAAATATGTTGAATACAACAGGAATAGGATGAGTATAGATACTACTATTTTTCACTGAGCACCCATTCTTATGAAACATCAATCTATGTCTCTATAAATTTACCGATTCTGGAAAGGTAAAACATGATAGTAAAAAACACGACATTCAAAAATTATGACACATGTGAAGTGTTGTCTATAAAAAATTCCCTCGCATAATCAATTCTTTTTTGCGAAAATAATGAGTGCAATTCATGACTATATTTTTCTTTACTATTAATACTTTTCAAATGCGTGTATATCTAGTTCATAGATTCAATAAATTTGATAATTACTACATAGCATTGAATCTTGAACCTACAGTTCGCAGCTGACAATATACTCTGGTCTTTTAATCTATCTTCAATCTTGATAAAATAAGGATACATTCAAACTCATGAGAAAAAGCTAATCTCCGGCAAAAATTTTCCAACAAAATCTTTAAAATACAATATCAATACATACTCATTATAAGGCATTCATACTCAGCGTCAATCGAAGAACCTCATCCTTAAGTATAAGTAGTTTCTCTTTTTAAGTTTAAACCAAAAAGTTAATTGTATTCCCTTGTTCTCCATCAAAAAATCAGAATGATCATACAGGAAAAATTTATAGCTAATACATTCCATTAAATTCAAATAACTCACGATATGAATCGATTTCACTTATCAACACCAGATCTAGAATTAATTCATACATAATTTCGTTCAATATACGATTCAAAAAGTCAAAATATTCAGAACCTGAATAATGAAGCAACGCTGCTAGTGTTTCTTTTTTAAAAAACCTGTTCTAAAGAGGTTAGTTAATCACGAATGATGGACTATTATCTTCAAATTATTTAATCATCAGAGAGCGGTAATTTTGACATACATTTAGGATGCATTTATTTATTATAATCAAAATTCACTTCGAGCCATTATCTCATTAAATAAAAGCATCAAATTAATCTCTGTTAATCGGAGATAATCCTAGCTCACACTTTTATCGCACAACTAATCGGTTTGACAATATTGCTTATTTCGAATATCATTTGGATTCATATTGTTGTAATTAATAAAAGCTTTACTTGATGGAATGGACCAATACCAAATAAATGAAGTAAACTATGTTCCTACCACAAAAAAATCAATTTAGGATTAAAGTATAAAATTATAAAGAAGATCCCGTGCGATTTGAGTACACAGTTAAAACTGGGGTGGAAAATAGCAATATGACTGGGACTCGAACCCCTACTTCCCTGGCTGGTATATTAGCCACTACACCATCATTTAGAGGCAATTTTATCATCTTAATCGAGGCGACTTCCTACGTGTCGTACTATTAATACGGCCTTATTAGCTGATAGGTATTCTGATAATGTCGAATCCATAAAACTAGACTTCTAGGTTAAAATAATGTCTTCAAAAGTTAATGACTATTCTCCGCTAATTTAATACCTCATCTAGACAAATTTCGCATACGACGAATATATATAAATTATTCAAGCAAATACGGAAGCGGTATGGGAAACTCCAAAAACGAAAATTTCCGTGAAACTCGGAAGAGAAAACGTGTACGAACAAGTGAAAGGAAGGAGAGAAGATTGGGAAACGAGAGACCATGTTATTCGAAAAATAAGTGCGTGGTGCAAAGAGAGTCTCTTGAGGTACCCAACTGATGGGAGAGAAAAAAAAGAGCAGAGGAAGGCGGGTGGAGGAGGCAACTCATATTCGGAGAAGGGGGAAATATTTCGTAGGGTCAGAAAAAAGGGAGCTACGGAACATTATAAAAACAAAAGACGAATGAAGTAAAAAAATGGGTGGTTGCGGAGTGAGGAGGGTTGAAGCGAGAGAGGAGGAAGAAGACTGGCGATGCTCATTTTGTCCGTTTGGAGCGCCCCTGCGCGTGCTAGATGTACGAACCTAATCGTTATGATCATCATCAAGGCTTTCCATAGCGAACCTTGGAGCTTTCCCCCTGCGGCTATCTTAACCCTCTTGCGACCTTTCCCTTCGCGACCCCTCCCCCGCACCACCGTCTATTCACTATCCTTCCATAGAATTCGTAGCGGAATCCTATTCCTCATAGATGGCATGCCGACTATCCAAGGTCTTCCGACAAAAAAATTTCATTTTTTATGAAGATCGACTTACAGATTATGTTCATTTTCTCGAACTTGACCGTCACATGTAAGGGAAATTTACTGTGGGCGGTAATTATAAGTATTATAAAAGTATCTGCCTCGGCACCTGTCAAATTCTCGAGGTAGAAACAGCCATTTAAAATGATTTAACAGGGGGATTTTTACGGTATTTGTCATGCCAGGAAGGTTTTCTAGATATTTCTGCTTTGATGCGCTATTAATTTCCGAACCTAACGAGTCCTGTTCTAAATTTTGGCCAATTTAAAGAATAGCTTAAAGGTAAAGAACTTCAAGAAAATGATGAAAATATACAAATAATAATATCTATTAATAAATAATTAATGCGTCCCAATAACATAATTTTCCAAATAAAATGCATAATATACAGATAACGTTGACTTATATCATTTACGTTTAATCTTATATTTTCGTTTGATAATTAAATTGCTTATTTGGTATTTAAAGTTGAGTTTTAGGAAGATTATTATATCTATACGTGACTTTACAACTTTATGGCGTTTTATTATCACTAATTCAATGACTTTTTGTCTACATTAGCTCGAAGCACTAATTATGAATGAAATATAAAATTAAAATGTAAAAGGTTAATTAAAAATTTAATACTATAGTATAGCAAATAAATAATATAGCAGCAACAATTGAAAAAAATAATTTGTCCTGCTCTGTAACACCCTGGATTGTTTCTTTGTATGGTGTTTCTATTTTTAGATCATCTAATGAACATTCATTGTTCACAAATTCCTTTAAATCATCTAATCAATAATCGTCAACCAAAATGGTAGCTTTCAATCGAAATAATGGAAACTGATAACGCTCCTTTACTATTACGTTTAGATGTACCTTCTTGCTCTACGTACATCTAGTATCAGATAGAAGAATCACATCGATTATCCCTGGCAATAAAAGTGAAAGGGACCGGAGAATCTCATAAAAGCTGCGATCAAGCAAAACCCGAACGCCATGAATCCATACCCCAAGAGCTCAATGAGTCAGAAACGAAAGCAAAAGCGTGATTTAAGGGATCAGTCGAGCAGTCGGTGAAAATGCACTCCCGCAGGGTGCGTTCCATCCACCGATTCTGGCGCCATCCCCACTTCACGAAAAATCTTCATGAGCGTCCCACACGGGATCGTCCTAGGACCCCCGCCCTTTCGTGGGCCACACCCATCACTCGGAAGCGATATCCGCCCAACGGAGTCCTGTCCCAACGGTAGATATAAACCTCCGGGACATGGCCTCCGAAAACCGGCCACCGTCATTTCTATGGGCCTCCACCCTAACTCCCCACCCACCACTGCCTTCGCTGCCTCTACGCTTTTGTCTCTCCCTTCCCACACCGACTCCAATCTTTTCTTCTCTTCCCCAAAGGCATTGCTCACTCACACAGATTTCTCAAACGATATTCCAGAGGAGATTTGTATCCCTTCTTACACCCGAAAAAGCTATTCGCTGCTCGTCGGAGAAGATTATCAAAACGCATCAGTGGAGTTCCTTGTCTAAATTTGAATTCCCTTCGGAAGGGGATTACTTTCGAGTTGCGTAAGGTAGTGAAATTTTATGTAAATGGGAAGCGAGGGGATTTTTTTTCACCGACTTGGTTTCGGTTTGATGGTGCGTGTGAATTCTTGAATTCGAAATGAATTGCACTCGGAAAAAAATCGGCTTTTTTATGCGCGGATTCGGGAACGAATTTCGGCCTATCGTAACTGTTATTCTTACGTCAAATTATCTTGGTATCTCCGATTGAAAGAATCTTAATAGGAGGACGATTCGGTGCAAATTATTTTTGACTGATATGTCGACGAAAAAATTACACTGCCAACTGAATATTTGTAAATTGATAAGCACATAATATGAGAAACGAAACTAATTCTTGCATATAAGAGTTTCTAAATAAAAATCGTCATAGATAGAATATTGCTGAGTCGTGTGCAATCCGTAGAATATATATCCTCACTCAGAACAGTAACCCTTAACGCCTTGCTGGAAAGGGTCCTTCTTGGGTTTGAGTACCAGTTTTCTCCGTATTACATTTCCAGCCGCTAGCTATCTATACTAAACCCATCTTCACAACAAGAGGAATTTTAAATCTAGAATTTGACTAGTACTTAGTAAAATTAGCAAACTACCAGAAGCCTATCCAATGACCATCCAATACATTCCGGAATGAAAACCAGATCTTATTGGTAGTTAATACAAGACATCCGTTATCATTCATCTTCATCATAACGCGATTCTAAATTTACGTATTTTTTTCGTTCGAAAACAAAACACGACGAATACTGCAGGTGACGTATCCTCGGCTTTCGGAACGCGATGACGTGCAGAGTTATGGCCATCATTTCCGCGATTGGTCACGCATTCCAGCGGCCGAACGAGAGTCACGGCGATTCTTTTCGCGGCTCCACGCAACGAGTTCTTTATGGAGTGCATTTTGATAGGGATTGGAAGTGGAAGGCGTTGATCCATTTGTCATCTGGTGCGAAACAGCCTTCGGTCGAACAGAGCGACTCACCGCTGGCCGACAGCCAAACAGTATTTGGTATGAGAATCGCATTTGTAATTCAAATAAAGCTCCGGTGCATCGTGGAACCGAAAGAGAGGTCTTCATAGATGTCGCCTGGGGTACTATCCTTATCGCCTTTCCTTGCGATCCTCACCGCCTACTAAAGTCCCCGTTCCCATAATGCCCCTTTGACTCCGGTTTCTTCTTCTCTTACTGAACGACTCTTAGGATGCTAACGCTTATAAGAAATATCAAAAAAGACTCGTTTTAAGGATGCAATCACTAGGTAGGCAACATCGATAGTAGACTAAAACTTATAACTTATTTTTGCATCAATACCTCTGCACTAAGAAATTAAATTAATATAAAAATCACAAAGGAGTAATCGATGTTTTGCAGCAATTCAGTAGTCCATTAGTGCATCTCAGACTGTAATTAGCCTTGCTCCTACCACCTAACCAACCCATTAAAATTTTTAATACTTAAATGAAAGTGATAATTCTCATTGTAAGTGATTCATGAGCTTTTTAGAGAATGTATCAGCCTTGAAATGAGGCATGAACTAATAAATTAACTAATATTTTAGCCTAAATGCAATGAAGAGGATGCTGAATAACTCTATCTTAATCTATTATGAAAAGTATTTAAAATATTCGGATATTTTGACACAATTAACTATCTGGTTTTATCAAAATATGGCTAAAAAACATCCAATAACTGTGAAATCAAATTCCGATATATCCTGGTACATAGTTTCCAAAAATATATCGACTGAAAAGTTTTACATTCCCTTGGAAATTTGTGGAGAAAGCTCGATGGCGAGTTACAAAAAGATTAAGAAAAAATCCTTCTCATGACTAAGACTGTTCGTTCACAGCCTAATTCCTTCAAGTTAAAAACATTTAGAACTTATCATTTAAACTTAATGTTTGTAATCCTTCTCCAGCTAGACCTTTTCCCTTTTAATATATTCCATCCACAAAAAAAATTCCAAACGTCGTTTCCCCTAATTCCTCCCTTAAACCCTAACATTATTCCCACTTGTTACGCCCCCGAGCGAGCATTGAAGTCCCCTCCCCAATAACCGAATCAACGGGACAGAACACAAAACAACTAGGACGCAGATAGGTTCACACGTACCTCCCGAGTTTCGCGCACTATTCCAGACGTCCGTATCGACCTGACACCCTCCTTTCATAGACATTTAACCCTTTCCACCCACCCTCCTTCACCGCCACCTACGGACTCGATGGTCCTCCCAAATCTCCTAGCTGGAGTGAAAGAGAGAGAAAAATAGTGAAGGCACCTCCCATCGCCTTGGGGCGTTCCAGGCCACCTGCTTCTCTCCTTCGACCTATTCGAACCCTCATACCTCACATCCAATGCCGCAATACTCTGAAGATGGAGATGCAGAGAGATGGTTAGATTCTTTACTCCTTCTGCTTTCTCTCCACCCGCCCCATCCTTTCGGAGAAGTCGCGTACCCTTCCACGAGATGCTGCCCTCAGGGCTGACTGACTGGCCAAGACGGTAGAGTCGAAGAATCGGGGTGGAAGAAAAAATTAAGAAGCGACGATGCACCGGTAAGTACTGGAAGATCAGAGACCGTAACAAGTTCCCAAAGACCTCTACTTTGCCGTACCGGGGACAAACTGTTCATTCCTACCATGGTGTTACGGTTCAAGGAAACCATCAACAAAAATTCACGCAGTTCCGAATGTATTCAATGTATAACGGACATGATAGAGTCTCACAAAACCGAGACTCGAACCCGTATCACCCAAATTCCAGTAGGTTGGTCCAGCCAATCTTGAGCCAAAAAATCCAACAAGAGCAACCGACCTGAAATCGGGAGATCCGGGTTCAAATCTCGACCCAGTCAGACTTTTATCTCGTCCGTTATTCCTTGTAACTAATTATTATGTTGCCAAAAAGATACTGACCCTCATTCTCCGATACAATCCCTTACGCTCATCCGCATTGATTATGCTGAACTGGAGAAAAATCGGGTCAAACGAAGATGACCGATAAGGAACAGCTCTCCAAGATATTTCCGAATCGTAGATATGGAATTAACGGTCACCGATACCTCGGGAATTCCACCTTGGATCGTAACTCACCGCGGGAAAGGCGTTTTACTAATTGATAATTCAATTCCTCCCGTTGTCAGGACAATAAGCGCCTATGCGAACGGCGCTCATAAAATTTTAATTCCGATGCCCAACCAAAGGAGTATTTATGTGATCTCATATGCCTTTGTAATGAAAGGAAAAGAATACCATTAAAGTTTAATCGAGGCAGAAATGAGGAGGGACGAACGGTTTCTGATTTTTTCCTTGATCCAGCACCTCAACTGCAAATCACTTATGTATGGTTCTTAGAAATGAATATGGTTCAAAAAAGTAATTCATAATCATGGTTCTGAGAAGGTCTACACCCTCAAGTGAAGGGGTGAAATTTCACTTAACGCGACTGGAATATTTCCATGATAATAATGGGAGAGAAAAAGGAGAAAAACCGGGATTCGAACCAGGATTCCCTAATATAATTTCTAAATAGGAAGTAACTGACCCATTATTGGGAGATCCTAACTCGAGTCCTAGTCATGCTAGACTATTTAATGCTTTAAAATTCCGAGAAGTCGTTACCTCTACATTGTATTACTTAATAATTTCCGAATCGTTAAAATTGCGATGAAACTTGAAATACATAATTTTCAAAACAATGTGAAACTTTTATGTAGGTAAAAACCTTTCCGATAGTCACTTAATATAAAAGTAATATATCATTAATTAATATTCCAAAGATAACGTTACTAAGGGTCTAATAAACTACGGAAAAGTCAGATTGTTCCAGACGATTTCCTTTATAGTTTCCCTAGAAACCATTTTCATAAACAGTTGAGGATTACAACTCAATTTATTTAAATCCATTGGCAACGTATACATTTCTGGAGGTCATAACTTACAGACACAGAAAATAACAGAATGAGCGGTGATAAAATTAAATACCACTCTCCAATTATGCGTTTACTAAGAGAATTAAGCGCATAGCCCTTGAATGAAACGCCGGGAGTTCCGCTCTTTAACGTTCTATTCCACGTAAGCCTCAATTGTTCCAAAACTCTCTCTCTTTTTGTCTTTCTATCGTTCGTTTACTCGTAGGCATTCTTCCAAAACCTCAGCCTCCAACGAAAACCAATTTTAAAACAAAGGATGCGGAACTTTCTTCGCCTGAAAAACCAAGCACGGCTAGGCCTTTATGAGCACCCTCACATCTTCCCTCACCCCCCCTCCTTTCGACCGCTAGCTCACCTGCATTAATAATGTATGCATCAAGAATCAAAGAATTATCCCCACCAGCCCCAAATACAACCGAGGTCTCTACCGGACTAAGCGATGGGCTTACAAAAGAATGCTGCGGTGTTGAAGAAATTAGAGTGAGGCTGAGGTTTGGGGAATTTAGAACATGTGGGCGGCTTCCGAAGGAATTCCACGTCCGGGATAATGGAGTACGGACGGGTTTCCACCGGGATTCTGACGCGATAATGATGAAAATCAGCGAGATGGAGATGGAATTCATCCAGAAGCAACCCTGGCTGGCTACCTGGTCGTACACGAGCTTGACGCTGATCTACCTCCTGTAAAACGGGTGTTTTACAGAGGCTAAATGTTAAATACGGGGGAAACTATTTAGCTACCTGAAGATCGCAGGTTAGTTAAGGTACGTTTAATACAAAATCGATGTTTGGATATCTCAGATCACATATCAAATCTTGCGGTAAAGAAAAGTGATTAATATGAGATAAATAGAGAATAAGATTAAGTATAGAAAGGGTGAAGTTAAATATTCAAACAAAGGATCTATAAGCGTTTATCAAAACAAACGCTAAACGTTAATTTCCCTTAAGTAAAATACTTTTTCAAATAAACATAATTTTTATTAGTACATGAAATTTCCTAACAAAGATAATAAACCTCTAACTGAATAAAAACTCGTGATATTTTAAAGTGTATTATTTTAGCTATCTTATAAATTAGATAAATTTCTTTAGAGCTATCGTTAAGCTATAAAAAAATTTAACCAAACTTTTATTCCATCCTTCACTTATTCATGAAGGCAAGTATTATTCGAAGAGCTAAAATTTAACTTTAACTTAACACAACTCTTTACAAGTTCTCTTGAGATAAATCATCACTCGTATATCATTTCGACACCAAGATTCCCAATCGACGCATCCAAACTGATTTGCAATTCAACAACGACAATCATCCCGGATCCGTAAACAAACGAACGAAGACAGTTGACAATCGTAGCGAGAGAACTTCGCAATCCTTAAAACAACAATTGAACGCGATAATTTCAATCGCCGTTCGTCGAGAACTCTCAGTTAATGACGCAACGCGAGCGATGACTGTAAAACAAAGACATCATCCGCTTTCGAATTAAGTTCAATTTGGCCGCATTTCGAACGATGAAAATTCATCGTTTTCAATCGGTGCATTTTGTGGGAAGATAAATGGTGCGATGTGTGGAGATGGTATCGGAGATAGCGTCGCTAGACACTCGTGCTCCGGGGAACGAAAGAGCAGCGGAAGGAACGCCGGACGAGACAGTGTGACGCCCTGCCCTCCTCGGGCTAACAAAAGGACCATGACCAAGGGACTTCTTTGGGAACTCGGTCTTCACCCCAAAAAGCGATTCCGGCTTGCTAGCAAGAGGGAAATGTTCCTGTGAATGAAAGCCTTTTTCCGGTGAAAACAGTTTTGGGCTAAAAGCGTGCGTAGTGGTAGAAATGGACGCGGTGAAATTACTGAATTTATCGCTATGAGGAATTGATTCATTGCGATTTCTCTCTTAGCCTTTCAGGTAGGCAGTTTCTTAACTCTGGACCACTGCGTTTATGGGAAACATTATGCGAAATTTAACCATCTAAAGGAATTTGTACGAACACTATTTATTTTTTCATTCTAATAACGATGCATGATCAAAAACAAGTATGAATCCCCTTGTTTCTGTCCAAATATAACAATATTTCTTTTCTATTAGACTTCTAGGGATAAAACTCGTTGTACTATATTATGTTGTACTTTAAAGGATAGACGTATATACGCATTTCGATAAATAAAAGTTTTATTTAAATTCTTGAACGGCATAAAGGAAATGAACTCTGGTTCTATTTCTTTACCAACAAATGCAACACGGGATGATTAAAATCTTTTGCCAGTAGTTTTTAAACTTAAAAAGTTCATCATTTAAATAAACCACGTTTGATTTAATTATTCCCATCAATATCTAAATACGAAACTTAACTTCTATATACTAAATAAAATGTATTTGCGTAAAATTAACTTCACTGCAACACGATCAATGAAAAGTATATTCGAAGATTATCGAAATAAAGTTGACAGCCAATGATTGCCTTTGAACTTAGCAGCTCGTCTTCTCCCACGAACAAGGAACATGATAAACGCTAGAGAATCAATGCTGGTGGTTGCTACGAAAGAATCTTCGAGCACAACAATGGACGAAGGAATCCTTCTGTGGCACAACTACGATATAACAGACGTAAATAAAACGCCTTATAGTTTAAATACGTCGATCCAATTCAAAACGACACGTACGTTGTTTATTCAATATTTTTCCACAGCTTTTGTTTTCGGTCGCGCTCCCTTTGCGTTCCAACCCAATTTTTTGCCATAATTCTTCCGTCATTCGATGCAGAAAAAAAGGCCATCTTTCATGTGAGTGGAGGAATACGACAGAGCTATATTTAATAGGTGGCGCGGAGGTTGGGAGAAAAAAAGGGGTGGTCTTAGATGACATGAGAAATGAACGTGAAGGACGGCTCTGAGAAAAGGGGTTTCGTGGGGAGACAAAGGAATTCGAAACGATAAAGACGGAGATGGAACTGAAATAACAGTCTCCCGCATTTTTACATGGAAACCTCCGATTCGATCGCCTTGCGTTACCAAGGACGGATGCGACGATAAACTCCGCAGCGATGTTTTCATTAAACTTCTTAATCTCCGAGCTCCTTTATGCTTTAACGTGGAAACTACTTGAAAGGATGCTATCGATGGAAATGGCGTCTTATTATTCCGAGTAACGACTGAAAGAGAAGAAAGGGATGCATCTAGGAGGATCGTGAAAGGAAAGTGTTCTATCTGAAGTTGTGCTGGAATGACATCTTGGATTTTCTAAGACGTTCAGCATTAAGCTATAGCTGTTTAATACCAATCCTTATTACAACACGAAATCAATGTTAAAAGATTCAATAGGACCACTCGTGTACAATAACAACATTAATTCAGTATTTTTTTTTAAGTCCTCAACGGAGAGGAATATATATGCTCTGAAATATTTCATTATGCATTTAAACTCAACATCTTTAGATATTGTGGATAAACGCATCTAAAATAAATTGGGAGGATACTTCTATAATTTTATATATACATCTCATAGTGAATGCTCTATTACACGTTTATTTTTCAAAGGTTTTCTATCAACACCGTAAGAAACTAATCATACGAAAAGTATTAACCATCTAATCATTTTTAGCCCCTGATATTGGTTACCCTTAAAGTATAAAATACTTAAGATATGACAGCATTTCTTTACGAATCAAAAAAGACACATCAAAAAGTTATTGCTTTTAATTTCCATTACCCTAGAAATTTTCATACAAAAAAAAAACATTTCCATAATAATGTCCGCTTGATCCAATAAATCTCATTCACATTCCGTCAACAAATTATAATTCATCAAAGTCTATATAAATTTTAAAGATCAACATAATAATTGATTCTCGATCAGAAACTATTTTCAAAGAAGCACTTTCGAAAGTGCGATGTGGTCATCCTTCATTCAGAGTGAAATATACTATGAATTTCCATATTCTTAGTATGTTTCATACTCGTACAAAAAGTATTGCAGAGAAGAATATACATATTTTATTAAAACAAATACATTTATGTGAATGAAAACCCATTAGGATACTCGAGTAAATTACCCAGAAAAAATTTATAGCTAATCTTTAATTGACGCATATATTATTGGTAGAAACGAGAGTGAATTCGTTATTCTTCTGGTAAATGTATTCTGGACTCCAGAACCAATTTGTTGAAATGAAAAATAGTCCTGCTATACTACAGCCTTTACCGGAGGATCATGCTTAAAGCTGGTGGACATTTACATGGACACTTGGAACATAACGCGGATCACAATCGTAAACATGAACCGGGAGCCATCCAATTAGTCTTTTCGCGAAGGAACCTAGCGCTGTGCCATTTCTTTGTCGCGATTCCAATTTAAAACATCTGATTTATAGACCCCAGCGCGAACAAAAGGTTCGCATCCCGTCGGGCTGGACATCTCACCTCTATTGGACAAAGCAATATCGAGCTGTGGACGCAAGAAATCAATCCGAAACCACTCTCTCTATCGACTGAATTCGTCTATCAGTAGCGTCGCTATGTACCCATTCTTCAAACCCCACAGAATCGGAACAGTTCTAAATAGTTACGATCGGAGAATATAAGAGACAAGGTATCATTCGAACGAGGGAAAATATTCCTCACGTCACTTCGCGGAACACCAATCGATTCCCGGCAACATTCAGACGCACTCCTACATTCATTTCCCACCCCCTTGAATCCTCCACACTTTCTCATCAGCGAACTTCCCCTTACGGACCCAAATACTGTTTCATCCCCTTTACCGTCTTCCCCCTCCTTCCACGACATCTGGAACACCTGTCTCTCCCCACCCTCTCCTCACCTCATTCCACGCCGCCGCGATGGAAGAATGCACGCTGGAATTTTAATCACCGTTCTTCTCCTGACACTGATAATAACTTGCCAGTTCCCTCTCTTTCCTCCTTGCCACTATTCATCTTTTTTTCTATCCCTCCCTTTTTATATCCCCATCCCTGTTTCGCGATGGTTTATTCTTTGACTCCTTCCTTCCGTTCGCACACGCTCTCTTTCTCTGGGCTAATTTATTCGGCATGCGATTCCTCACGCCGATGATACGTGAATCCGAAGAATTTGTGAATTCGCCTCGCCCCGACGGACACATGACGCGAATTCCGAGATCTCTCACGCGAGCGGCGATCTTTTTTTGTTTGGCGTTTATAATCTAATCGGAGAGGGTTTTGAGAAGACGCGAATATAATCTCGAAAGTTATTGTTCTCAAAATAGAAAGTTTCTCGAAGTATTAAAGACTCCCACTTGTTCACAATTCTAAAAATCATCAACAAATGATTGTTCGATCAGTTCAGAATGGAATAGCCAAATAGTTTAATCTATCTCGCAGAATATGGTATGAAAATAATTTTGTAATATCACATATCTTATCTAAACATTCAATAAACCTTTATGTATGATTACTATCCCTAATTTTTGTCTGATAATAGAAAGAGATTGATCATCAATTTAAATTAAAATACCTTCGATGAATTTCAGCTCAATTGATTGTTTTAAGCGGCAATTGTAAAAATTATCGATTATGATACGTCGAAATTTTATGATACTTAGATTAACCTGTTTAGAGTTCTAAGTATGTAATTATTTTCCAGTTTTAACTTTTCCATCAAACTCTCGAAAATATTTTAAATTATATGAAATTTCTTAACAAATCAGAAGTATGTTTTTCTTTTTTACCTCTTTAACCCTATAATACTCTTTAATAAATAATCTATACTATACATAAAGATATTTATACTTTACTATAAGTAAATACGAGGTTAGGTTTAGAAATAGTTGGTACGTATTAAAAACATTAAAATAATATACTTGCATACTTAAATCCTGAATGATAGTTTGAACCAAATCCATCAATCGTATTGATTTAATAATCGACTCAAACTACTACTTACAAAACATCCTTATCACCATCAGCCTTCACTTCAATTTAATCAAGCAGGAAAACGATACCGATCTGAATACACAGTAGACGGCTCACAAAAGCGGCCGCGTGACGAGCTACGGACATACCCCCGTTTCCAAAGCTTCTGCACTACAACCGTAAGAGAAGGGACTACACTAACGAGGGGAGGGAAAATGACAAAAGAAAAACGACAGGCGACTCGAGCGCAATTACGGACCTTGATGAGGCATCGAGCGCTGATGAAGGGACAAGAAAGCGTGGGCGTAGAAAAAGCGACCCCTTTCAAAAAATACCCTCTTACTTCCCCGACGTCTTTTCTCAAAACACCACTCCCCCATTCAATCTCCTCAGCCTAGAGCTGCGCCTCTAATTTAGTCATTAAGCATCCTAAGAAGTCCAATTCCATCCCTTATCTCCAAGGTAAACAAACGTAATTTTCAAAAGATACGAGCGGTATAATGAAGGATGAAATATCATAAGAGGTTTATAGCTGATACATATTTATACGTTATGAGAGTTCATCTACCAATTCTCATCCGTGCGATAAGAATTGGTAGATGAACGAATCATATAGACTCATCTTTGAAAGAGAATAATCTCTATTACTGAAAAAATATGCAGATTCGGTTGATCAATGGAAGATATCGTGGCTTAATTAGTAAGCAAAATTTAGAGATTACTGTCCGTAATAAATTGTCGTTCATGCGCTGTAAACCAAAAGCAGCCTAAGCAATATTTGACGTCCAGAAGAACTAACTAAGAACTTGAATATTAAATTCATATCGAGACTAAGACAAGCGATTCAATTTGGATGTGAACAAACCGTTCATTCATACAATTTAGTCGCAATATAAGAGATTAAACTTTGAAATATATTTAAAAATGAAAAAGATAAATTATAATAAAAATAGAAAATACTAATCCATAAGCTATAGATATATACATAGATAATTTTTCTAGAAGTGCAATACAATTTTTTTAGCTTAAGATATAAAAGCACAAAAATAAGCAAATTCCTATCTACCTCGGGCTTCATACACGTTAACTGAATTACTTGCATCGCTCTTTAAAGGTCTAAAAATAAATCACGAATTTGTTACGTTGGATCCTGACCTTCTGTTCTGATTTTTTTATGAGAAAGAGATAAAAATGAACTTATCGCACTGTATTTTCGAAAATTACACATATCTAACTTGTAGTTGTGTTACCGAAAAGTAAATCTCTGATTTTCCTCTGCGATGTTAGCTTAGGATTTCACAATAAAATTCTTTGCAAGAAAATAGCGGAGGTGGATTAGAATGTCTATAGGAGAAAAATATATAAACATTTAAGATGAAATAGTTATAATATTATAATCTGTAAACATTTGGAGCTCCATTAACTCACAACCAAAGTAATAATAACGAAATTATAGTGATTAATTTTGTAAGATTTAGATTGAATTTTTATGTAATGTCTTTGGAATATATTTCAATTATTGAAAAAGGATGCCTGCCTAGAATACTAAGTCAAAGATGGAGGAATACCCTCTCAAATATTATCTCTAGCCACCAACGTAATCACGGAAAATTATTTAACTTCCACATAACAGCCTTACGGAAAATTTCCCTCAAAAACCACCACAATATTCATTAAACAAAGTACTTAGAAACTTCGTGATAGTTCGCATTCCATCAAATTCCGTACTATTCGACTCGGGAAGGTATATACGGCGTGTATCACAGTGTACCTTCATTCCGCAGCCAAATCAAGAACACAATAAGTTTAAGTGCGATGAATCAGCGATTCTGCCTTTTCATGGCGGGATGATACGTCTTTTGGGCGTGAGATCGATCGGAGACGTCGCTGTACCAATTAGCTTCGCCTCGAGCCTCCATTCCATTCGATACATTCTGTTAATTGTCCTCGGCAAATGAGCCGATTGATTTCCATAGGCGATCGTTGATATTGGATAGATGGCGAAATGTGACAGGAAAACTGAACTTGAGCGAACTGCAGTGTCTGAGGAATGGCGAAAAAAACCTTAATTGGAAACCGCGATGGAAGATAATTTGACTAAGAACGGCTCCTTCGGGGTGAATAGTTGACGTGCAGCAGAAGAAACCTCCGTTCCTTTTCCGATTGATTGTAATCGATGATGTATTCCCGTGCGTAAAAAAGGGACGGGAAATATCAACGACCGAATTCATCTCCTTGATTGGTAACTGCCTTCGCAAAATGTATCATTATGAAGATTTGACTGCAAGTAGACTGTGATTCTGATCACAAATTCATACCTACGTACGCAATACGTTTTATTCCAATTAGAAGACTATTTTAAGCAACATTTTAATGAAACTCCTTTTTAGAAACCTATTATTTTCTACAAAGGGATTTCAGAATGATCCAAGTAGCTTAATTTATTCTGTGATTCCTCCATTTAATAAGGAATACCTCGCTGTTAACGTTATTTGTCTCCATTGAACCTTAATTTTATAATCGCGATTATCTTTGCCTATTAATTCTAGTTACTCGAGTGGGTTTTAAAAATCTTTCTCACCTATTAATGCATACAATAACAACAATAAATACCTATTAATATTGCAAAAACAACTATTATATAGCGATTAATTCCTGAAGAAATAATCACACATTTATACCTTCAGTAACAACTATTAGTACCTATTTATACTTAACAACTATTAATACACATTAATAACTGCAGTGATAACTATTAATACCTATCAATACTCGCAATAATAGCAACTACACCTAAATGGTCAGTCTTATTTATTTTCATTTATACGGCTGATGGTAACGCCCTCCTATAAGTCTCGTAAAACCCATCAACTTCATCCTCCTTACAGATATATACTAGGAGCGTGTTATATCCGCGGTCTCTGGACAGATTTACTCCATACTCGTGGGCGGAGAAGTGCACAGGAAGTTGACGACTCGCCAATGCTTATAGACTGCCCGTGAAATGTCTCTTTTTCCCTTCTTTATGGGCTGACGAAGGCCACGCAGCGGTCTACTCGACGGCGTGTGTATACAAACCATCCTCTTCCGCTGTGAGCTATGGATTCCGTTGCCAATAACCCGAATAGAGTGGCGTGGGTGCGCGCGTAGGATAGCCGCTGTTCTCCTTTTCTATCCAACAAAACAGTTGAAAGCTATTGAATTCTGTGAATAGAAATCATCTCTCGGAGTGCTCCTTGCTTGACTAATTGCTCGTGAATGGACGGAATGAAATACTGGCAGAGAAGAGCTTCGGATGGTATTACTTCCCTTTGGTGGAGAAGGGATGGGAAACGAATGCAGTAGTTCATCGGTTTCTTAGTGATATATTTGAAGAAGATAGTTCACGATTTAAGATATGTAACATTGATTTTGTTTTACTCTTTGGGAAAAGTCTATAGATATTAAAGACGTGCAAGCAATAAGTGAGTTTTCTAAGTATATCCTGCAATTTAAAATATACATATTCTCCTTGAGCAATATTACTATACATATTATATTATATTTATAATACATTGTTGTACGTAATATAAATAATATAAATGAGATAAGAATATCTTATTATATCTCTTTGCTCAATGGATTTAGGATTTCTGATAATGTCATACAAATGGTATGAGTAGTTTTGGTAGTACCGTTCATTTAATTTATAAATTAAGATACTGTATTATCCCTTGAGAAATAGCATGAATAAGACTCAAGAATGCTGCGGTATACACTTAAGCTTGACTTATTTATCTCACAACCATTTAAACAATGACGTATTACCAAACGTAGTCTATGAATTGAACTAACTGAAAATCACGAAACATTACCCATTGATACATAACAAATAACCATAAGTACAGCCGAATTACAGTCATCCTGCACTGCTTCAAAAGCAACCTTCATTAGGAGATACAGAATGATAGATTCATTCGACTATACACCCATCCTAAAACGCTAGAGATAGCCCAATAAACTACTTAAACCTACATTCCTGTTACCAAGCATGTAAATTCCTCCACCTGGGAGCGGTCGTTGGGAACTATAACAAATTAGCTGCCATGGTTGCGTACGGCACCCTAAAAAAACTTACAGCCATTACCTTCCTAGACTAATCGACTACACTGAGCGAGACGCAGACAAAACAACCACCTGAGACGACGTCTACAGACTTGGAGGACCTTTACGATGATGTCCATCATTTCTCGGCACACATCCTCGCATTATAGCCGATCAATTTCCCTCCTGACTATTACATCACTGCTCCTCTAACGCATCCTCTAAATCGTCGCCGTGATCGAAACAGCTTCCATCGAAAGCTTCCCATTTACTTCCTACGCCCCTCACGCAATTAGTCCGTCTCGCCGACCAATCCCGTCTCTGCACAGAGGAATTACAAATAGCCCCACCCTGGAGGCCTTGAAGGAACAGGTCCGTGAGCCTTTCGCAGCCACCACCAATTTTAATCCCCCTCCCACACCATTCCCGCCCACGCCACTGCTCACCATCTTCCATCCGAGTATCGGCGTCGCTTGACTGATGACGACTGTCGGTGAGGCGAAATGCGGAAAATTGCGATTCCACGATGTTTTCCCGTGAATCATGAGAGGGAGTCTTTTTCGATTGTTTTGACCGCATCGCGGATTTGGGATATGAGAGCAAAGGAATAGGAACATACGTTAGGATCGTAGGATACTGTCTCTAGATGATCACATCTACTCTACTCATAAAATAAATGTTCTCCTTATACAAAGTGTCTTCCTGTTACCACTACCTGAACAAGAAGCATTATCAATATTTCTGAGCGTGAACAGAAAAGAATCCTATGCAACGGTATACTTAAAAGGGAATGATAGGATTTCAAACTTCGTATGTACAATCGTGCTCGTTTCACTAGGTTGAACACAAGTAAATAATAGCGATAATCCCAATCATGTCGCTATTTTTCTTTTCTATTTAACTTTGTAAGTTAAACTTGTACTGCTGCCATAATACATGTACATTATAAGTAACCTTTTGTGCTAAATAGTTGAAACTAGTAAATAGATACCTCATTTACAATGGTAACCAACTTGTTCAACATTAATCAATAACTCGTGAAAAATACATCAGCAGAATATATAATTAACTGAGGAATACAATAACCTAATATGAAAATCTCATTATGATACCAAAAAGGTCATAAATCTGCTTCACAAAATGTACGATAGCTTTTAAAAGTGAGCCTTTACGTATCCTAATTCGATAATAATACTAGTTTTGCTTCAATACATAAGAGAATTTCAATTTTTCTGCCTTTTTCGTGCGCAATGTGAATAATGGATCTATATTACAATAAACCTAATCCACCGTAACTAATGGTTGTAAATAACCTTCTAAAGAAATAAAACCCTTATAAAACATTAAATAAATGGCTATATAACATCAAATGATAATAGTTTGGAGGATAGATGGTCCTTTTAAGAACACTATCCTCGGGGATAACTTTTTACGTATATGCATCATTCATAGAGTCATTCTGTATGTCACTAGCTTAACTTCGTATCATTCATCCCTCCAATAAAATATGAGTATAGTATTATCTAACTTTTTTTACTTCTCCTTGCTGAACGGTAAATGTTTTATGGAAGATAATTCGGATCATATTTCGTATATAATCTTTCCTAACACGAGATTTTCTCCTTCTATTTGGCGTTTGCGAATCACGGCGATAAATCACCGCAACGTAATTTATTTTTAAATTGCTGGCAAATCAAGTAAAAGAAAAATTATCCATTTACGCGGAGCTATCGAAGCGTTCGTCGTTGCCTTATTTTGTTCGATCACTTGGCGATGTTCATTTTGCCGGAATTAATGTGCAAAACTCTGCTCGGCTCTAAAATGGCTACAGAAGCGTGATCGATTCCTCGTAACCTAATAAAAAAATCCCGGAATTCAATCTCTTATAGAAGATTCAGTTTTTACCTCAAAGCCATCGTTTTAATTAATCCTGGATAAGTTTCCTACAAAAAATATATGTATATAGCTCTACAGCTGTGTACATTTTTATACAGGAACGGATAGCTTATAATAAATCCATACAATATTTTATTTCTGTTGATAACAATAATTTTATTTGCGTAAACTAGATTAATTTGAGTCCTATAGGAACAGCCTTATTTCACCATCAATATAATATAATACTTTTAAAGTGATTGATAAATTGATTAAAAGTATATTTATATTCGTATTAATCGTATATTTTTACCCGAAGCCTAATTTTAAATAAAAATACAATCCACTTTACCAAGAAGTAAGCAATTTTGAGAATAGAATGTGTCTGTATATCGATATAAATATCTGCCTCAAAATAAGTTTAATTTATTAACGTATAGGTAGCAAGTTTAACTAAAGGTCGATTTAACAACTGGAAATCTATTTCGAATTCTATAATGTAAGAGATCAATTCTCTTTTAACTATAAGCTCTAGAAACTATAGTTAAAGAGGAGTTCTAGTATAAAGAAATATAAAAATCGTTTCGTTCCAATTTAATAGCCGTTATTGATAATATGTAAGAACAGGGTTGCACTATAGCCAAACGAGAGTGTTGATTATGATTGCTTGCTGTACAGAATTAACCCCTAATCATAACCATCTCTGTAATACAATCGAGGAAAAAATATGCGTAAAATATGAGCATTACGTCTTGATGAGATTTTCCATGTAACCTCACGCTCAAAAACCTGTATTGATCTCATTCGGTATACGCCTTTCTGGATGACCTTAACCAAGTTATCTCCTCCAATAATACTTCACCGTAGACAGAGCACACCTTCTTCACAAAATCCCCAATCTCAGCAGAACCTCAATGATGAATCCCCATCGACCTCGGACACTTCCCAACATTTCCCATTCGGTAATCCCATTTCATTAGCGCATTATACGTATAGAGATGGTATGCCAAGCAGTTCGGGAATCCTCCGCGGAAAAAAGGGTATGAAAATCGCCGCTATCCTACCCTCGAGTAGGCGGTAATAAGAGGTTTAGGAAGGAGCAGAAATTGAGTGGAAGTGTTCGCCTAACCCTTCCCTCCTTGCATACCTCTTACCCACCCGTATCCATCACGGCCCGACAATGCCTAACGATTGTCGGTTTACGTATATTTATTACGAGGAAAGTAAAAAGGGATAAACGACGCGGGAATGGGTCGGATGGAAGTGCTTTACCCTCGTGTCCAGTTGAGCCATGTAATTTGGGTAAGAGTGAAGTAGGCGTGGATGAAGAGTGGCCACAAATGGACGGATGGATGGATGGGAAGAGAGATAAATGGCTGAGAATTTTAGGGGGCAAGCGTCCGGAAATATTTATGTAGGGCAGACAGATACTTAATGCTCGGCGATTTGGTAATCGCCTAAGCTACGAAATTAGGACATGGACAGATGCAGCGAGGCCTTATCAGGAATAAAGACTCGATGCTAAAAGCGTATAAATACCGCCTTCGACGGACGAGGCTCATTTGCATATGGAATGTGTCCGCGCTTTTTCTTGGGCAATAATCGAAAGTTGGTCTGCCTCTCATCTTCGGATCGCAGCTTCCAAATTTAAACTTCCATGATCATCAGTAGCCAATCAAAGGGATATAAAAAATCGGCAGAATGAAAGAATCCTTGAGGCAAAATAGCGCTGTACCAATATTTCGTCATTCTATGAAAGGAAAAAGGAAACTATGCTTCCTCAAATATCATCACCATTTTTCGATATTAGTAATAGATGCGAAAGCTATTGATATCCATCCGCACTTTCTAAAATCCTTCTATTAATCTTTCAACATATTAATTACGAAATACTATAATCGTATTTCTACACAAGTATATATTAACTTTTATTGAACGTATGTTGCTAAGTAACGTAGAGTTTTATTAGTCCTATTTTTACCTTGACGTAAACCGCTTCATTTAGAAACACAAAAATGGAAATATTTAGCTCTTCTGAAACTCTCTAATATTAGATTTCTTAAAAGCTGAAGAAAACCTTAATTGTATAATAATAAAATTACGTACTCCTCAGCATTTCACTTATGATTCCTAATAACGTCTTAAATACGTTATTCCCTAATAATCTCTACCGCAGAAAAATTTCCCTTCTATATTCATCCGCTTGATGAAAGAACAATCTTCGATGAATACCTGCAGATAATGCAGTAATCATCTTCTCATTCCAAGTATGGAATTACTCCACAATGGGAGCAATTTCTCGTCCCGCAGTGGATGATAGGAACAATAAAATCTCAAATTAAACATCCTTGACGGTAATTTCCGATTTTGCGCGTTCTAAGGAAGAGTTAATGGCTTGCAAAGAGCACCATGAGAAACGTCAAGGACTGGAAAAAGGGATTGTTCTCAGCGAGAGAAATTATTGCTTGTATGCACCGTAAAAATGAAGTCATCGATTCTGAAATTGGTTTAAGAGCTCTGGAGCTTATTGGAGATACAGACCATTACTTCCAGACAGAGGAATTTTTTCTGTATAATTTATTTCATTCTATTATTTCCATAGCAACTCATAATTGTTAATTGATTCGTTGAACATAGTATCATGTAAGTATTATTAAGTATTAGTATGTTACCCTACATTTTCATCTGTTTATTACATATCCTGAGCTAACATTTTCTGTTCCGTCTTATATTCAATTATATTATGGAATATTTTTTTGAATTGGAATGACCTATAGCTGAAGCAACTCAGAACTTGACCTAATACATTAATTGGATCAACTAAGCTCTCAGTAACTTGAAATAAATGAACGAAATATATTTATTTAATTATCACCTTTAACATTAACTCATCACCTATCAGTAATAAAATTAAATCTATATTCTAAAAATACCAATCTCTCCATTATTTCGATGTATTATCAAAGTTTATCCTACATTTGCTCCTTTACATATCCTGCTTTATTTGTCATATATGAAAGTCTATATTTACATCTTCATAATAATTCCATTGGGAAACGTAAAGTATAATTTAACTTAGCTTAATTTTGGTAAAATCGTTACTTCATTACATTTTATTGTCATTGTAAGCATAACGAAGTCCGAGCTTTAAAGTTAATAAAAATTCTAAATCACTAATAAAAGAAAAGAATATTTCATAACGGCTTGATTAAGCATCTTTAGCATAGTTGCACAAAATAATAACTTAATCTTTGGAATATTTTAAAATAATAATTAAATAATAGCCATTACAATAAAAAAGAAAAATTCCAGAAAACAAAAAAACCTATAACCAATCACGACCTATAAACACGCTTGAACACACTACGCTCACAAAGTTACGAATAAACCGATAAAAAAATCCCAAACCTCAACAATCAAACAATTACTTCGCATGATCATCATAATAGCGCAGTAGAACCCATCCATCGGATTGATAGCCTCCAATCTTAGACCCTCTTCATCATAGAGACGACAACCACGGACGATCATTACACCCGAATTCGATTCGAACCCGAACACCATGGAAACCTTCAACCGAACGAGACAGAACACGCATACATTTCGTGGAAAGTGATGGAATCGACGTTTGGACAGCGATGCTTGGAAGCTTACGCGTAAAACTCCCTCCCGATGATGGCTGAGGACCGGTCAAACCTTCGGAGGGGGGATGAGTTATAGGGATAGATGTAATAGGCGGTGGAGGACGGATGGGGGGAGGGGCCTGAAGTAGCGTGTGGGTGTTTCGAGGAGGACATTGGAATTTATAAATGTGATTCGGTCCTTCTTTTTGCTCCCTATACGCCACGGGCGCTATTTCCCACCGGTTGTTTCCTGGCCGCCTTCTCGGAAATCCCTCTGCCGTAGCAGTGTGTTGTTATATGCAAAGCAGCCGAGTGGGAGCTCAAGAAAAATGGAGAGAAAGAGAGGAAGATGAATACGAAGTGGGCAGAGAGAAAAATTAGTGGTAAAATAGGAATATTTGGGAGATTGACGGAAGGAGAAGCTGATGGATGTAGAGAAGGAATTGAGAAACAGAGCTCCTTCTTACTCTGAGGATCTCTCTAAAAAAAAAGACAGACATGTGAAGAAACGAGATTGACAGGCCAAGATCTATTATTGGAGTCCTTGAAAACAAAGCAACTGGAAGGATTGGAAAGGGAAATTGATGGATGAAAACCTACGGATGTAAATGAAGTTCCTTTTGAATGTTTGGAATAAAAATATCGAGTCGGAACGCGTGGTCGTTATAATTTGTCCCTGCTATCTATTTTTATTCGAGTTTCCTTGGAGTGAGTAAGATGGAAGTAAATTCTAGGATTATATTATTTCCTTACGGGAGTGGTATTTTTTCAATATGACAAAGAGCATGTAAGAGTTATAAAAATATAGCCCTATGTCCACAAAGTTTCTTTAAATCGGAATATTATACATCCGCTGTATCGTAAAAAATCGTCTCCTAGAGCAAATGCGTAAGAAGCTTCAAATTTCCTGGTGACAAATAATAACTTGATGAATTGACGACGAACCTCTTTATTTTAGTTACAATTAATGAGGAAGAGCTTAATTTATGATTTTGATTTAAAGAAGAAAGTAAATATCTGCGATTTCACTTTTATTCATTCAATCATACCCAAGATTAATCATTAAACAATTAACTATATTTACACTTAGCTCTTATTTCATTTTTGATATCTTTATACATAAATATGTATTATTTCGAATCTATATAAATTCTACATGCATTGAGATAAATTCAAATAAAATTTCTACATTTTTCGGTATACTTAAGGTGGTATTGATAATTGTAAGCATGTTAAAGAAAATTATAGAAACTACTCTAAAAACGTCTCCAAAACAGCAAATTGGAAGATATCGCAAAAAATTGAGAAAATGAAATAAAGCAACATCGTTCCACAACATCAAACTATTTACAGCAATAAATGATGAGAAAATAAATTGAATTAAAGCAGTTTTAACTTACATAGCATATTTTATGATTTATAAAGGCAAATTCAAGGGAATATAAAATTTACAGATAGTATTTGTAATTTCTATAAATTTTTTAAAGTGAAATCTATTTTAATACATAATTATTCCTAAGATCTAGTAAATGAAAGCAATTTTCTAAAATAAACACATTTTCCCTTTAGGTATTCTTATTTAAAAGTCAGAATCAATTTAACTGAAACTATCCCAAACACAGCAAAAATATGAATTAGTGTACCCTTTCAATACAATCCATATGAAATTAATTCCAAAATACGTTTGCATATAATTTCCTCAAACGCATGCCAGCCTGTATACCCGAACAATATACTTGTCAAAATTTTATTTATAAAATAAAGGGAGTAATTTAATTATTTCACGCCCGAGCGGTCGTTTAGATTATCAAATGAAAATACCGATCAGCATCTAATTATCAGCTACCGGCGATTTCAAACCAATCATTTGCATTAAACAAATTAATTTTAATGCAATCCTATTCAGTATGGGAATAGTGAAAGTTTTACCGCATGAGATTTATAATATAATTATCGTTGAAACCGATTTTCGGTGCATAAATCAAAGCCATATCAAACAAAAGCAATTGTGATATCCTTTTTGCACCTGAATGTTTATCTCTTGTTGATGGAAAGTTATATGTTTACACACTGAAGGGATTGCTTGCCACGAACCTGTCAACACTGTTGCATCTAAATAAAGCAATCGGATTTTAGCCATACGTTAATATTGTTCTATTAAACAAAATGTTTGTTTTTCATTGTTATATGGATGTTTTGTATATAACGAACGAAGAGCGCTCAAGGTATTTTCACAGGCATTACGCTCTCGGCTGCAAATTACGGATACTTCCCATGTCATTTCAAGCGGTTGGTTATGTGTGAGTGGAGGAAGCCTTTGTTTGATTATATGCGTAAATTAATAAATGATATTTGGATAAAGAGCCGAACAAGAAATTTTCATGTAATATTCAATGAGATAAAGAGGTTATGATGAATCTGAATGTTTCTTGAGAAATGTGAAAAATTAAATACTACTTATCTTTATAACAATTTTTTGAATGATTTGAAATAATTGATATAACGATTTGTAAGTCTTATTTCAAGAGAATTATTTTTTCACGTGCCAAATAGCAATAATGTATAATTGAGGATAATATGACTTAAAGTGCGTAATGCATATTTTATTTTTTATGCTGAAAGTTAATTATTTTCTTTGATTGAGATGTTTATCAATATTTTATTGACTTGAAAATAAGTAACTATGGATGATCCTAAGTTCATGAATAGAAACAAAAATATCTCGGCTTTGTGATAAAAGTTTCTAAAATTATCGCTAAAAATATAAATATAATTACCATCACAATTAATATTAGCCAATTGTTAATTATCTACCCTTTATAAACTATTTTTAAATCAACTGTCGTCAATCATCTACTCTCTAGACGATATTTAACGTTTGATGATATATTAGTTATTCAGTAAACTACGGCTAAATTTATCTGATTACTAGATTAAGTCTATCTAACCTCTCAGAGAATAATATCATATCCCATAGAATTTTATTTCCACTTTCATCAGCTCAAGAAAAGCTACTTCAAAGATGTAACATATTATCCTTCATAAGTAACCTGTTGAATTTTATCTTTCTAATCTTCCTGAATGCCTTGACAAATTACAAAAAATAGAAATGAAGAAATAGTGGGATAATCAACAATCGATACAGCAAACAATTAAACGCTAAATAAAAACTAAAAGTTGCACAATGCTATTTAATGTCTGAATTAATGTTTTCCAACCACAAAACTCTAATGAATATCAGTAATAAAAGTAAAATATAAATAGTAAAAGTGAAAAAGAACGTATTCAGAGCTATTTCGTACGAACGATAGCTTGGTCGACTTCCTGGCACACTACCTACTTAAGCTCTTATAAATTCTATTCCTAATTAATTAAATCAAACGAATCACAGTAATGCTCCATCAGAGCGTACTGATATATGATTCATACACTTGTAATCGTAAATCGCTCCTAATAGCTACATTAACCAGCGCGTCAAATATTAAGTGTTAGTATCACTGGAACGGGAAATCTCGGCTATCAGTTCTAATCTAATAAACCAACGTATAAAGATAATTATATAAAGAAAGGTTAACTTCAGAATTAATGCGTATAATGAAACATTAAAAAAGAGAGAAATCTTGTATGTTGACGAAGTCTATCATACAATATTCATAAAAATCTCGTTATATTCTCGTATGGTTGACATCACCTTGAGCCTAAACCCTATTCCACAAACTCTGCACAATCTAAACGCATGAACCCCTAATATCCCAAAAAGAAAGGCTCTAACACCTCCATTTCCACATCAAAGACCCCCTAAATTCTCCATGTCAACCGAGTGACCCCTATCTGCCAGATCGAAGATCCCCTCGGGAATCGCCATGTTTTTATAAGACACCACGCGCCTCTAGAACTCTCTCTCCCAAATTATCATGGACGATAGCCACGCTAGCGGACGAACAACCGAGCCATCGCTATTAAGCATAACTCTGTCAGCACGCTACTTCAGTCAGAATCATTTTGACGGCCTTCGCGGTAGAAATGACGGATGGGGGAGGGAAAGGGAAGAGAAGAACGCATCCCCCGTTCCTATGGATGGATACCCCTCCGCCTTCTTTCCGAACCCATCCCTACTCCGTATACAAATTGCCCTTATCTGGTAGAGTCGATCTCTGGGGCGCTGGGTGATGGATCCGTGACGAGGATGCGTGATTATATAATGCGGTCCGATGCTAATCACGGCCGCGACATATATCCAGCGCAATTATAGGCCGAGAGATACGAGGATTTTTCCCTCCGATAAAAATATATAATGCGCCCGGATTAGGACTTGGAAGTACCGAAATTATTCTCGGATGGGATTCTTGAATTAATGTTTACGAAATGCCAAAACGGACGGACGGAACGAGCCATAAAAGATGGGAGGGCACGGACTGATGTACGAAAAAAAGGTGCGTTTAAGAGTTGGAGGCTTTGGTAATCGATGAAAGGGAATTTTATTGTGGTTAGAGAGTGTGCTCGGGAAAAAATCGCTCCTGTTATTATTTTCGAATTCGGATGATCTGATCGAATCTTTAGAATTATAGTACGATTTTAATGAAACTAAAATATCGTCCAAAATTGTGGCATCGAAATACGCACGTAATTTCATTAATTTTAGTTTAATATTTTGAACGTTAGATTGGCTGATTTTGAAACCTTCACTATCCATTAAAACGAATATATTTCTGTTCAAGTTCAGAGTAAATATATATCAAATAATTCTTAATACATTTATATTACGTATACCTAAGCACGGTTTGGGGAATGGCTGAATCAAAAGTCATATGTTAACTTCGTATTGAAAATTTTTCTAAATTTAAAATATCAAGTAAACATGTATGAATATTCGGAAAGATAAATTTATAAAATAAACAATAATGTATATAAAGTCTTTTGAATTACTCTAAAGATGAATATTTCATACAAAACTGAGAGTATTTTTTCCGTAAATGCTCATAAATACTAGTAAAATTGAATGAATTATTCCTACTCTAGCGAAATTTTCCCCAATCCTATAAGTATACGAACATAGATACATATTTTTCCTAAATATTTTAAATTAATTACATAAAATATCGTTTGCAAATAACAAATGCAATAAAATAAATGAGCAATAAATAAATAACATAATAGATGATACACTAAACTCAAACTTAGATATAAGCAGTAACTATTGCTTGAAATAAACTAACACTACATCCGCAGAATCTGGACCACCACGTAGAATTATATATTTACCCCACGTTGAAAGCAGCATTTGAAAAAGAGCTAAATTACGTCAACGCTATTTACGTTATCGGAAGCTGTGATAAAGCGTCAAAAAGAATTAAAGCACTCACAAAATTCTCTATTATTCATAACAGAAATCCCTCGAAAAGAAACAAGCGAGCGAGTTACTCAATGACAGAGCTATTTATTTGTCGAAATGCGCAGTTGCGGGTTCATTCCGTGAATGAGTATTCCTGAGCTTTGAGAAAAAAAATGAAACGCGAAATAGTAAAGCGAATTGAGGCGAAAAACATTCGAAGCGTAAGAAACGAAAATAAATTTAATGCTGGCCCTCAGATGGAGCTGCAAACAGAACGACTTTTTGAGCTGCTTTTTCATTTATAGCACGCTTGGCCACACCTGCTACGACCGGCTTACTATTAGGTAGACAAATATTGGGAAACATCAGGCCGCAAATGATTAATTGCTCGAATTTCGAGGCTTTTTCTACGCTGATCAAACGATATAAGAGAAAATATTTGCAAAAAAATCAGTTTAGAAATAAAACTCATTTATAAGATGGCGATATTAAAGTTGCATCATCATTTTTTTTCCAAAATCACACTTTGATTCACCGATATCAAACTAAATTCGACCGAATAATATTTTTTAAATGTTAACCAGAAACAGCGATTTAGTAATATTTGGAAGTATATGAAATGAAACTTCCGGTTTTGTTAAATCTACTATTAGATTAAAATGAAGTGGATAAATGGACAAAATAAGAATAAATTGCGTTAAATAATTTCTTAAGTTCTTATATCCTTAATTACTCAGAGCAACTGATATTTTATTTGAATGGAAAATTAATTCGGTAAAATGTAATACTTGCATATTACATACTATATCGAATGGATGCATTAAAGAAAGCAATTGCGAGCCAACTAATTTAATGAACCTCACAAAGAGATGATAAACGTAGTCCTAGCGACCAACAAGAAAGTGATTAACCCACCCACTTCTATGACTGCATACATTTACAAATTTGAAATATTATATCAAGTTATAAAATAACTCCTTAAGGTATATTGGAAATACATTTGCAATATCAATGCTAATGTATGTAATATATTTCAATATCTTAGATTTCATTATTAAGTTATAAAGAAATTTTAAATACGGTATACTTAAAATATTGAAATTCTGTTTTTCCATGTATCAGATAATTTTTCCTGTTTCGTGCTCTCGGCTTACACCTTTCCTTTGTTCTTACGGCTCATGCTTTACTATGGACGTTTTAAAATTTAAATAAATGATTTAACTCTTATTTAATGATGATAATAATTAGATATAAGTGCAGTATTTCAATCAGCAAAAAGATAAAATTCCTTCGCAAATAAAATAAACATTAATAACTATTTCTACTATCCCTAACCCATCCAACTTCATATGAGATTATAAATCAAAGAATTAAACCATTTAATCTACTTTCGTAACGTAGCCTCCTTAGCTCAGTGGTTAGAGCACTGGTCTTGTAAACCAGGGGTCGTGAGTTCGATTCTCACAGGAGGCAGATATTTTTGCCAACCTCGTGCGCATAGCTCACTAGCAGCTAACGCTGAAACTATTAAGGTTCGAATACTGGCGGATATTTTCGATTCGTATGGGATGTGTTTGTAATAATCTTTTGTAAGGATTAAAGGTAAGAGTGTCATAGTTATATTATATTCCACCCTGAATTAATAAATTTTTACTCTTCCAAACCCATTTAGCTTCATCTGAGATTAAGAATTAGATTATTATATTACTACACACAATACTCATCGCCTCCTTAGCTCAGTGGTTAGAGCACTGGTCTTGTAAACCAGGGGTCGTGAGTTCGATTCTCACAGGAGGCAGAATTTTTTGCTAGTTGGTGCTTAGCACACTAGAAAGTAGCGCTCAAACTATTGAGGTCCTAGGTTCGAGTCCTGGCAAATCGGATGTATCATTTTTCGTCAATTTTATGGTTTGAATATAAAAGAGGTCTAATAAGAATAAATCTTAATAAATAAAATCCATGAATTAATGAGTATACAACAAATAAGACCAGAGTATTATTGCAGATAGGATTATATTATTAAATGCATTTGATATTTCATTAATTAATATTCATGATATTTTGATATACCGACTATTCTTAATTTAAAAACTCCGCCTATAACTACGAGAATATTTAAATAAAAGTAATATTACCGTGGAAACCAATTTCTCTTACATAGTATTGGACTCAGCATCATCAAGGCAAGAGAAAGAACAGTCCTTGAATTGAAGCTCTCGTCGCTATGATATGGTCCATTTTCTCTTAAAGATGCTATCGTGAGAATCTTGATATGTATTGATATGGTAACGCCCTATTGCCTTCTACTTTGGACAGCAGCTGAGAATACACCCACGACCGTGAATAATCCGGTACGCTAGATATGTTTGGGCGGAGACATCACCTTTCTGTATTAGACTCTTTCGTTTTGCTTTGATTTATCAACACACTTTTGTTTCATACTCGATGATTTATCGTGATGTCGATGCTGTGTGCGGATTAACATCGGGATACACATCTCGGATGAAATTTCACAAAATATGATTGAAATATGCCCTTATATATCTAGGCGATACATTTCAATTAAGTTTCCAAGACGGAATAGAATCAGAATGAACGGATTACGGTTTGAATGAACTGAAACAGAACTAATTCCTATGTTAGATGCGCTGTTCTCCCAAAACCTTTAAGATACCATGGACGGTGTACGTTTAATGTATTCATTACTGATAGTTAATAAAATGAACCTTCCTTCGAAATCCAATACTTCCAAGACGAATAAAAAATATTTATAAAAGATCTCGTACAGTAATTGTTACATATTTTATTAAACTAACGTGTTATTTAATAATAATAATAATAATAAAGGAATCCGTTAATTCATCCATGAATAAGTATTGCTTACAAAATAGACGATAGAAAAGTAAATGCTAATGAAAGTAGTTTGATGTATAAGCAGGAGATGTATCTGAATGAAATTATATTATATTTATTAAATTTTAACTTTGAAAAATACAGAAAAATACCCTTTAAATTATATCCAATGAACCATGTAATAATCATAAAATCTATAAAATCGCCCCCTATAATCCTTCAATCCCATCCTCAAACAAAAACCAGCGAATAAACTACAACACTACGTAACCGATCCACTACAACAATTGCACCTCCCTTTCACTTACGATCACAATCCATAAAGAAAAAAAAAAACATTTGAAAAAAATCACGACAAAAAACTGTTTACTCCCCCTCCTCACAATACACTTCGATCGAGACGAATAAAAACCCCCTTTCGATTAGCCCGACCGTTCCACCTTCGAACGCGCGGGTCTCATTGACTCCTCTACGCCCGCGGTTTTCTCCGTGGATGGAGAGAAGCGGGGTAGAGCCGCCCCGCTTCCGCCTCTGCAATCGCCGGCCTCCGCAGCCACCGTCGGCCGGGGAAAGCCTCCCGGCGACTCCCATCTCGACCGCCCCTCTCTTTTCGCGACCCGGTCCCGCCGGAGTGACAATCCCATTACCATGGCAGAGGGAGTCATCTGTCCATGACGCTCTCATTAAATCGCGAGAAGCCGACGTGGACGCGTATGCGGGGGGGAGGGGGTGGGTTGTGGGGGGTGGGGGGGTTGGATACGTGTGGGTGGGTGGGTGGGAAGAGAGAGATTGGACGAGAAAAAAGGACTGTTCGAAAAAACTCCGACTTTATCCCGTGTATTGTTTTACTTTCCCTTTTTCCGGACGGAGGGGAGAGGATCGAATACGGCGTATTTTTTAATAAAGCCTCGCGAAAGGACGTGCGGGAAATTTGTTTCGAAAAAAGAAGAGGATTTGATACCGGCGCTCCCCCCGCTCGTGAACGGGTCATAAATTAAATGAATTGAAATGGCGGCGTGAAAGGTGGGAGAGATAGAAGAATGCCGTTGAGTGATGATTGATTGAAGGAATGGGGATGATTTTTGCGCGGCGCGATTCTGTAACCATGGTGAGCTTTATGTGTGTACACTGATTTGGAATTGAGACGGGTGGAATCGTTTGGAATGATATATACGCAAGTATGTATACATTCGGTTTTTTGGTAATCCACACATTTGTTCATATAAGAGATTGGAATGAGATTTTATTGAGGTCCTCTTCTGTATTAACCCTCTTACTGCGGATGGGCCGATCTATCGGCCCTCGCTTATGCGCGCCGGGCCGATAGATCGGCCCATCCGCAGTAAGAGGGTTAAAATGCGGTTTTCAAATGAATTTAATATTTCGTGTCTCAAACTAAAGGAAGAGAAAATGTTTTACCACAGATGGTATAACTGACACACGTTTTAAAGAAAGATAAGTTATATATATATATATTATATTATATTAAGTTTGTGTTTTCAATTTGCCGTTAAATTAAATTCGACCTTTTTGCTGTTGTCTTAGCTGCATTTAATTATATATACTAATAATGTACATTGTCATGAATGCGAACTTGAATATCAAGCTAAAATGTTCAAAACATAAGCAATTTACTAGCAATGCTATTTCAATTTATTTCGACTGATTTCAACCATATTCACCAGATATATATTTTTTTAACTCACGTGAATGGTTCATCTTGTACCATTAGATTCTGACCCATACCGATATTTATTAGGACATCAAAATGGAATGAAGCCGTAGAAGATTTTTCTAAAGCTAAAACTTGAGTGATACTATAATTCTTATTTTTCTTTCTATTCAATGAAGAACAATGTATCTATAATTCACTAATACTTCATTTTATTTTTACTAAAACTATATGGAAAAGTTTGAGGTACATGTATGTATAAATTAAGGTATTCAGTAACAAACCCTGGCGAATACAATTAAAAGATTTATTTCAGGACATCTATAACTCTTAAATATTTCGCTTTTGGACGAAAGAAATTATAGAATTTTTAAAACCATTTTTCTCTACAGAACCAATGAAGCTATACTCTTGTCAAACTTGAATACTTTTCCATATTCACATCAAAATTATACGAGAAAAACTGCACAGAAAAATTTCATTTCAACCACCTACTCCATAATTGTACCTCCTTATTACAAGAATAAGATAAACATTTAACCCTTACTTTATTGAACGCTATCCATTTGAAGATTCCTTCACAACTCTTCTTTCCCAAATCTCTGTTAGAGATTCATCGACAGCCTCTTCCAGCTCCGAAGAGACAGCCCCGGAGGCTGAAGAAAGTAAAAACTGAATCGCGGGAGGATGACTCGAGTTTATTTTGAGGCGATTAAGAGGCCGACGTTCTTGGAACCAAGAACCGTAGGTCGCGCACCTCCGACGTCTGTCTAGAAGCCCCTTCGGCGTCGGCGGTGTATCGCACCTGATAGAGTACGCAGATAGGCAGAATTATGGTGGTGAGGGATGTGCGACTACCCTAAACGGGGATTGCTTCGGGACTACGAGATTAATTAACCACCGACTGCGGAACGGTGGGACTGAATGAGACGTTTTCGCTGCTGCGTGGGAAATTTTGTCCGAAGTGCGATGTGCAGAATTTATTCCCTTAATTTTTTCTACGTAACGTTTTGGAGAAAATCGCGCCGATAACAAATTCGCTCGCTTCATAAAAAATGATAATGAATGATGAAGAGAGCGGGCTTAAACACAATGTGCGAATCTGAGTTACTCATGTGTGTAAACTTTCGCATTGTTCGTACAATTGAAATTAATGGAACTGGTTGATTGTCGATAATTATTATCAAGTATAGAAGATATCCCCATAATGGCGGAATATTCTAGAATCGTCTTCACTCGCTTCCTGGAAATATCCATCTTTAATTAAATGCTTAAAATATTTACAGCAATCATTCCTTAGACGGAACTATAACCTAATTCTCGTAAAAAGAAGTAAAAATCGTATCCCAGCTACTTAGTTCTTCTCGAATAGAAATTATTTTACTGATACATTTGATAAAACAAGAAGAGCTCTAATCCCTTGGATATTATGATAAATCTATCACAGATTAATCATAGTATTACATTTATTCTAAAAGCGAAATCTGAAGAGAAAATTAATATCGCTTGGCTCAACGTAAGATCCAAGTTATATCAATATTCTAAGTGAACTGATTTAAAATAATTTTTCAAAATTTTACCAAAAAAACACGCCTTATAGAAAGTTACTTGTATTTCTAATTTTCAGTTAATTTTAGTTCACCAAACAAAGAACAAATATAAGGCTATTAATGAGGTACAGAGCGTAGACATCCGAGAATATTATAATGGGATGACAGAAGATAACATACGTTGATAAATGAGCTTTAATGTGCGTAAATATTCTCCTGGGAGAGGGCTTATACATCACTATTATCAAACAAAGATCATTAACGATCCACCCTAAATAACATCAGTGAATCATCGAAGATACTGGGAAGGTAGCGACCCCCAAAAAAATCATCAAACATCCGATCTCAGTAAAGCATGACGGAACACTTATCCAGCGAATCTAACCAAGTTTATAACGTTCGAGAGCAATTAAGACCCACCCAAATAAACAAAAAACAAACAAAAGAATTTATCGCAGTTACAACCAAACTCTCCACCCGCACGGACGCTTTTAACGACAAGGCGGAATACAGGCGGATCATAACCGGGATAGCAAAAAAAAACGTCTGGGAAGATAATCTTTGCAATTCGGTCCTTAGTTTTTTTCGGCCACAAATTACGAGCGGGTCCCTCCTTTTTTCGCAAGCTCACGGCAATAACCAACAATCGGAATGCTTCCCATCTCGTGGCGGAATAGAGAGCACTGAGCCTTCGGGCATTTCCCACCGATTCTTTCGCCCTGGTGATCGGTGGAGACTCCACTTGGGGCGTGCTATTTCGGCCAAGAGGGAACTAATAACGCGACGCGTGGAATATACACTCTCGCAAGGGAAAAAAACGGTATCGCATGCGTGCAAACGTAAAGAATCCCAGGCATTTCTCCTGGAGATGGAATCCGGCACGGTTGGTGTCCTCCACGAGATAGCGTTTGGTCCACCACGCTCATAAAACTCTTAACCTGAGTGTGATCTGATTTCGGACGCGATATCTATAAATATATTGCAACGGTGCGAGTACGGGAGAAGTTATATTCGGTCTCGTCGCCGTTATGATGAGTTAGAAGGTCCCCAAGCAGTGCAGATTTGCAGCCATCTTGGATTCCCGAAATTCTTACCACATTCTTCCTTCTAGCCCTTAAGCAATTCGAGGTATCCAAGGAGATATATATATTCGCACTCCGCGACTACCTTATTAGTAGCAGACGGTCTCCTTACATTCGAAACCTGTAACTATATTTCGGCCTAGGTAAAGTGGTTGATTATTTGAAGGTCTTATTAACTATCTTTATTATTTAGCCTTATCCCCTAATTCGTGGCATTAATACTCCTTTATTCTGGGTTAAGAACGTATTGTTTTCTTAATAGTGATGAAAGTACATAATAGAATCGTTGTACTAAATTGTTGTCAATGTATATTACATTTAAAAAAATAGAAAATTAGTGGTTTCGACAATTCCATGGCCAAACGACTAAGAAATTAAGTATAAAATTGGCGAATCGTATTTTGCAAAGTTATTTTTAATCACTTTACTTCATTCTACTATTTTCATTAATATTTTAATAGTAGGTATGGTCGCGAAGGAATTTGATTAAATATTATATTAGTATATATACATACTTAAGCTCATACAATTTATATTGATATGGTTAATTTAAATTCCTAATATTCTTGGGATTTCAGTCTCTGAATTCCGACCTATCGCAGTCTGCATATCTTCCATTAGATGAAAGTGGTTTTGTTTATATATTATGCATGGATACACTAGTACATTAAAATATGTAAATTATATACTATTCTTTACGGTAAACGATTTTCTAACATTAGATATTCCAAAGGATTAAAATTCTTTTTTAAGTAAAAAATGTATATTAGAGTCTGATATAAAACTTATCTATTAGAAATCAAATATAATATAAACTGTGCATAAAGTGAAACCCTCCCACAATTTTCTAATCAGCAATTTGTATCCGTTATCAACTGAGACAAATGGAAAGCTACTGAATCATCTTCACTACTCAGAGGTTACATTACCTTTCCCTACTTTCCCATTGAAACTAAACTACCTTTTCAGCAAATTGCACGTAAAATAAAGTGCCACCTTAAAGATCACAATTTGCAACATTTCCTCGTAACAACGTCGTCCTATTATTCGTAGACCAACCATTCGTAAAAAGAAACCCTCATCCCTTGCGACGGAGACCCACCGATGCAGAAACCGTTCTTCGGGCATCCGCAAACTTACGCAAAAAACGAGGAATCCGTCCCGAAAAGAAAGCCAACATCTTTTCACATACACCAGAAGGATATCTTCTCCGCCCACGCGTAAAAGGAACATTCCGGCGAAGATTATACGACTACCAAAGATCCCTTTTATATATATGTAGGAAAGAGCCTTTAAAAAGAGGGCGTGCTATATGAACACCCTAGGATAAAAAACGGGAGAAGAAAAACTACGGCACGCCATCCTATCCTCAGGGTATCCGAGGGTTAAACACGTATGTTACGCCGTAGAGCCAAGAAATCACCGGTATTTTCGGCCGCGAGGCATGGCAGTTGAGTGGAAAGGTTGCGAGGATAGGAAAAAAAATCCACCGGCCGAGAAATAATGAATCGCGCCTAAGAAACAGGGTAGTATGTGTGGCGAAGGGAAAAAAATAGGGTGGTAGTGCATCCACCACCACCCCCGTCCACCCTCTTACTTATTCTCCAAAGGTCGTGCCTCGAGCGAGATGCCCAATACATCCACCCTCTGCATTTTCAGAAAAAATTAAATACGTGGCATTCCGTATTTTTTACGGACGCACGTATAATTCGTGCGTTAGCCCAAAGCCTTGGGGAACGCAGGATTTATATAGGTGGGGTCTTTGTGGGGAAGAATATGTATTTAAGGAAGAGGGATTAAGGAAGTGGACAAGGAGTGCTAAGGATGACGGGGGCTGTGGGTGGCACTGGGTAAGTGGCGGCTCAGAACTCTCTGCAAAGGACTATATAAGTTTGGGGAAAGTTGAGGGATACGAATGACTCAAAATTATATGAATTACGTTGGCACAATAAATCACTTAATTTGTTGAATAATAGGTTGCGATATTTCATTCCAACTATACATCTGTTTTGATATTTTACGCAAACTTTATGTAATTTTCCAATTCTTAAATGTATATATTCTATCCTGAAATACATAAAGATTGAAATACATCATAGCCCTTCAATTCCACCTTTTTTCTCATTGAACGTTTTTATATTAAGTATTCTAAAACCTGCTTGAAATTTAGAGATTTGATTAAAAAAATCAATCGTATTATTAATCAATAATAAAGCGTTATAGTCTATGTTGTAGAGAAGTAGATTTTATATATTCCAATACTGAATGCTAATTACGACTTAAAAATTAATTAACACGTGATCGTTTCATACAATTTAGCAAAATTTACAATTATAATCAATAAAGTAATAAATAAATAAATAAATAAATAATAAATATTAAACAGTTAATATTTCGATTAATAATATTGAATATGTATGATTTTATATCGTAATAAATGATTATTAATAATAATCTCCGGTAAATTTAATAATTACTATGAATAATTACTTACTCTAATCATTAATCCTAAATAAAGCTAAGATTAAGTTATTTATAATATAAAAATACGTAATATCATATGAAAAATTTATAATTTGATTATTATATAAGCTTAACATCATATTCCCTTAAACCCCCATCCGAAACTAAATGACGAACACTTACAACTAAATCCTGTGCTGTACTGCAATCCTACTCATTTTTCGGCAATATCCGCAAAAAAATAAAATTCGCAAAAGTCGCTAAATTTACGCCATCTTCCTCCTTCAGCGGCAACTCCTTACAACGGAACGGTTACCATCGTAACTTCGATAAGACCTCTAACGTAAGCGCGCCGACTTATATCGGCGATAATTCTCCCTCGAAACGGTCGTAGAAGGAAGAAATAAGTCGCACGTCCGAATAAACACTTCCTTAGGGAGAATCCGAGGCACTGCGGGAGAAAAAAGCGATAAAAGAAATCTATAAATCCAACGCCGGGCTTACAAACGAGGGCGGAGTAAGGAAGGAAAAAAAAAACCCGAGGAATACGAATCGTATCTGGCGCAAGGAAAGAAAATATATGTCTCTGGCCAAGGAAGGTATCTTTATGGCTGGCCCAAGCCGTTTGGAACCTTCAGCCAATGCAGTATTTCTTACCCCATTTTTTAGCCAACTCCCTTATCTCCCTTCCCTTTGCCCTATCTCCCGCCCACCCCATGCTTTATGGACGTTCGCCCAGGGACTAATAACCGACACCCTTCCGCGACCGGACCCCACGCAGTCCCCGGGGAGCGACTCCCGACACCGCCGATGAAACATTTCCGACTGGGATTCGCTTAAAACGGAAATAAAATACGATTCCCAGTGACAAATCGTGCCGATATTGGTCCTATTGGTGTGGGGGAGGGCTTTTTTCGCTAACACGTGAAAGTCGTATAAAAAAAACTAGCGGTTGGTGGCGAGGGTCGATGATGTCCTTTGTCCCCGTCGGCCCATTTGGTGGCGCCGTATCTCCTCGCTTCGGAAATCGAAGTGGAAGGAGCGGTCACTCTGACGTGCAGACGATGGTACGAATTATAGCCGCTGACGCGAGGGATTTAGGAGAGATGGCGTTTCGTTGCCACGGACGCTTAACAGATCTAATCTCGATGAATGAGGAGAGGCAATTATGATTAATGTATTATAACACATACAATTTAAATGATCTAAGTACGAGTTTAGTATGAATACAAGTATACGAATTTAATTTCCCACTTCTAATAACTTTAAACTAAACGTGCATCAACATATTTTAGATACTATCTCTATCTGTTTTAAATACAAACGTTTTTATTACAATGAATCAATTTTAAGTATTTATCGTAAGTATAATATATTCGCTTCGTTCTATTGAATATAATCAAAAGGTACTAAAATATTGTTTTTATTTTCCTTATGTAAATTAGGATTGAATAATAAAAAAACCATAAGAAACTAAATGAAAAATAGTGATGAATCATTTTATAAGTCAGTCAAATATTGAAACTATTTTAAATGTCTAAAAAAAAGGAGCAGCATTCAAAGTATATACGTAAACGAATGTTCAAGTGAGCATAAACAAAATACAATATTAAAGTCTACTTTCTTGCGCCACCGAGGCCAACCAGATCATATCAGCATGATATTTAGATCAATATTTGTTCAAAACACATTTACCTACGTAACATTACAATGATCATACTACCTAATAAATATGCATGCCTTTAAAAACCCGTACCCCTCTAACGCAATAAATTTTTCAAAATTACGATACATTAATCGTGAGAAATGAGCAACTTCTAGTTCCCTCACGTTTCAAAAACCTTCCACGTCATATTCCTAAACAATGTTTTCCCAGTCACTTCAAATAATAGCGTGTGACAGCAATGCTTCATAAAGAACTCTGTCATGCTTGAATTTCCGAATCAATCTTCCCTCACGAAACGATATCGAAACAAATCCCTAGCACTGCACCTGGCACCTCAACAATCGACGTTGCAAACAGCGCTACAAACAATTGAGCCTAGAGCGCGCGCTTTCATCTCGATGCTCCTGCCATCTTCAGTGAATCTTGGGGATGAACGTGAAAAGAAAGGTGTCTGTCGAAAGAATTTCCACGGGACGGCAAACAGTAGATGCACGCGTGGTCCCCCGCGGGCCGAACCCGGAGGGCGTCCATTGCGAGGACAATTAAGCTAGGAGAAGATCCTTTGGGCGAGGACCGCTTTCCGGGACACCCCTATCTAGTTTGTCGAGTCACCTTTTGGTGAAGGAGGATCCCTATTGGCTGACGGGAGCACAATTGGTACCCCGAAGTAGCTGGAGAGCATCCGATTGGTGCCTGGGTGGGGCCGGTGTTCCGGAAGAGTTTAAAAAAGCAAACATGTCAAATGGAAACGATACCTCTCGCGTCATTACCCGAATCTTTGGGTGGAGCAGCTGGAAGGAAGGGTGCATGGCATGGGATGCTCGAGGATGAATGGAAGATGTCTCAGGCAGTCGACCAACCCTTTTTTTTTAAACTGTTCCGGATGCTCTTGCGTTGACTCCTATCGCATAAAGCCCATCTCTCACGCACTCGCTTCGGTCACGAATGCGAGCATTTCGGGGAATTAAATAAATTAAACGGAGTGATAGCAACGATAGGCGATGTGTTATTATCACGAAGATCTTCTGGTAAACTGAGGTTTAATGTGAAGGAAGGCCGTAGGGATGTATTACTTAGAGTTGCAGGAATGCCGTATACCTTAAAGTACACATGGAAGACGATGAGGTTTCAGGTTACCTCATATCAATCATTTACGAAATTAACCCTCTTAACATGCAACAGTTGAATTTTTGATGATCATTAAAATCACGAAAGTAATACATCATTCATTGTACTTAGGTGTGATGTATTAATTATCATGGAAAGAACCTTATGAAGGCTTATGAGGATGTATGCGTTGGGAAACACTGTAGATAGTGAATTAACAATGAGAATAGAAAAATACTCGAATGATAAGCTCTTATAAGTATCTCATTTGTAAGCTTGGAATTTTCTACTTTTATTGCATCTTAAACAAATAACGTAACAAAATTTGAAACACGTAAAGCTTTGCTTTCTCCTGCTCTCTTCCTCATCCAGTTGATGGAATTATGTTATGCATCAGAATTAATGTTCCGTAAATGAGGTAAACAGACTTTGATCAGATTATTCCGTCATCTGAACGCGTTTTACTTCTTCTTTGAGATTAAATTATCATTATTTAAATTAGTATGAGTTTAATACGATTCCTGAATTTCCTTGAGTATTATTATTTAAAAGGAGTTCTATATTTATCCGAGTACTTGATAATAACTGATCATTTTCTTTAATATCACTCACAACAGGAAATCTGTATGCCTATACCCATAATGTAAAGAATTTCGCGAAGTAGAAAAAATAATTGAAATTAACAAATTCAATTATATAGTAAAGATCATTCCCTCTTGATAGTATTTAATGAAGTTAATGGAAGATTCTAATCGAGCTAAATGCAGAATAGAAAATGAACTAATTGAAAGTAAAAATACTCTTCCCATACCAATTTGCATGTCATTTATTTGATCGAAAAAACACAGAAATCAAACAGAATCTCAGGTAATTTACTTCGGAGCAATTATAGCAATAAATGAAACAGAATTCACAAAGACTCTTTATCCATTATATTCCATCCTATATTTAAGAATCAGTACCACTTAATTCTAGATAGAAGATATAAATAATTCATATTGAATCTTATAAAGACATAAGGATATGAACACTAAAATAACGCCGAATATATTAATTTAAAATGAAACATTTAACGTAAGATAATTGAAATGACCACTTTTAGAGATAGAGGGATTCGACTGCAAATAAATACATTCTTACTATTTAAATCTCCGATCTTTATCAATAATACAGATGAGGAATACAGTAGAATATATTCAGATAAAGAATAGAGTAATCCAAAGAATATAAAGCGCCAGTTTGTGATATCATTTTATGAAAAAATAGGGCCCGACCGCATATTCGAACACTACACCAATTACAATCCATTCCAAAAGCAAAGCCACCAAAAAAAAGAGATTAAATCAAAGAGAATAAAAAAGTGTTGATTCTAGATAAAATTGAATAAGTAGCGAATACCATTTCACGCAGCTCAAACAAATCCAGGGATGCAATTAAGTTTATGATTGAAATACCCAATCAAAACAAAGCGTTGCTAAGAGATGAAAATGAATTTATTTCCGCGAAATCCTTAAATTTTGTTTGAATGAGTTGGAAAGTGCACCGGACCAAAATTAAATTTGTAGTTTGGGGATTTAATTGAAAATATGAAAATAAATATAAAAAAATTAAAAACTCGTAGCAAACAAATGATGACGAGATCGGAACCTGTATGATGTCCTATATATGTATAAAGAACCACAAAAGGAGCTTTTTTTTGATTCGTGCGTAATAGAATTTCAGATATGAATAATTCACTCTCCGCTGAGTAGCTTTTGCTAACCTTAGCATTCGATAAAAAAATGTTTCGTGTATTTTTCTAAAATGGAAGTATTTATTCAGATTTCCCAATTATGCTTCGTGAAACCTCGGTTTTACCTTTTCTTTGATTCCGCTGAAAATACTGACAAAAATTATAAAACTCTAACTCACATTTATACTTCAATATGGAAAACTTTCATATCCGAGAGCTATTCATCATAAAGCCTTCGTATCGAATTCGATGGACCAAAAAAGAGTAGTTGTGAGGGATAATATCAATTAAGCGAATATATTTCATTTGAAACATATATTTTACATCAAAGAGCTCTTTTATTTTTATATTTCATATTCATTCTCTAAATTTAAAATAAAAACGGATTATAATTAATATCTCGAAAGCATAAGCAAAATATTCCGTACAAATATTTCTTTCCGATTCTCGAAATCTTTTGATCAAACAAAAATAATTCTTGACGTTAATTAGAGTGACAGCTTTCCAAGATCATCATGTGACGAAACGATTCCAGGTCTTTTACGAATGCTTAGATGACAAGGATGACAAATGTAGTCGAAATGAAAATTAATATTTCTAATTCATACCCTCTTTTGAATGACAAAGTGAGGAGATGAAAGTATCACGGTCTTATACACTTGAACGATCAGAACAGATGGTTTGCTTTGAATGCCTGTTTTCAACTTAAAGGAATAAAAATAATACGAATTAAAAATAATACGAGACGTGATGATTAATGTTAAAACTGTCATTTAGTTTGACAATTCATAAAAGCGAAAGTATTTTCCTTTTACTATTTTGATTAGTTGAGATTTTACTCACGGAATATTCCATACGATTAAAATTACGATACTCCATATTTTTATGCAATTTACTCAAATCGACTCGTTTTAACACGTTCATGATAAGTAAAAGTACAATTTTGGAGCCAAATTATCTACTCTTTCCACAAAAAATAATTACTACATAGTTACGGCAATTTCTTGTTGAAAAACTTCAACTATATTATAACTATTCCTTGAGGAAGAAGTACCAACTAAGGTTCCTTCATTGCACAAAATGGATTTCCACTACATCTCGCCGAATCCTGTGAATTTCGATACGTAAAAGTCCTAATAATATAAACGAAACTTAATAAGAATCTCGCTCATATTTATGTACGACCTCGACATACATCAACATTCAAGCATTCAGTTTATCATTTGAGTCCTAAAACATAGACGTAAAATATACAAAATCTCAACCTAGATCTTAGCCTAATTAAAAAAAACCCTCTATTCCAAAACCCACAAAAAGCACCATTCTAAACAACAAAACACACCTAGCTCAAACCCACATTTCACGAGAGCACCCGCGAGTATCAGCTCACCTTCGCATCATCCTAAAGTAAACCCTTTTTGAAATTGAAAATAAATCCCGCCTCGGTGAGCACGCATCAATGCTCCGTGCACCACCCCTTCCCGCGGACTCCCGAGAAAATAACTCCTGTTTCCATTACCGAGAACATCCCATTATGTGAGCGTCTAAAACTTCACTCAAAAGAAGAGGAAAAGAGAAGCTGAGAGGGAGGACTTTCCTCGCTTCCTCCCCCCGGAATCCTCCGCGACCTTCCCCCGTCGCCCTCCCTCCTCAAACAATCTCTAATCTCCACCGTTGCCTCTACTCTTTTTTCCTACCCTCTTCTACCCTATCCTACCCTCGTATTGATCCCGAAAAGGGGCGGGGGGGGGGGAGCGATGTGTGGTTTTGGGGCGAGATGAGACTCTTCCACCCCTTTCGCCTCTATACGTCCTTTTCCGAACCCCAAACACGTCCCTCTCCGGCAAACACGCTGCCGCTCACTCACCCCCCACATCTACTTCCTCCAATAGCCAGATTCACGACGCCTCGTAATAAAAAGCTCTCCAGCACAGCGTCGTCCAGTTTCCCTACTCTTTTTTCCCTTACTTTTTTTTCTAAAGAAAAGGGGAGCGAAGATGTGTCCGTGTGGGACTCCTGAAAGAAAAAAAAATATATATAAGGAGATCTCCGCCTCGCCCTCGTTCTCCAGTCCACGTCTCGACTTTTGTGTCTCTTTTCTTCTCCTTTTTATTATTTCTCTCTCCCTCTTTTACGTTGGTAATGCGGAGGAGGGTTCTGCGGATTGTATTAGTGGAATCCGTCGAGAAGGGGGTGTGCCGCAGTCGACGCGTGCCGGTTTATAATATATTCGATTTCTTACGAGTGTCCGAATGCTCCGCCTTCCGAAGAAAAATGCTGATACGTTTCGGTTGCCTCGGAATATTTTGCGAATATTATCATCCTGTTTTCGCGAATAGATGAAGATGCAGGTAAATGGAAACAATAACTTTGATACGTAAATTTAAAATATGTAAATCTTCTTCTTCAATGACCCGAATTTTATGAAACGTATCTTCTTCATAATAAGCTAATTCGTTTGATTAGTACTTTTTTGTTTTCTGCCGATAGATAAAATAAATTTTACTTAACAGGTACGATAACCTTCATCTTCAACAATTAATTCGCTTGATTTGTTCTTCGTCCACAAAAACTTTATTTGGTACATAAAATCTTTGATTAATTTAATATTCCTAAGATACATTTATATCGTATTAGAAATTGATTATCATAAAACGTATCGAAGATAACTGTAATTGTGCTCAACATATAGCTCATTTCAATTTATAGAATTAAATTCGAATCATTTACATCATAAAAATCTCAAGGATAATATTTTATAGCATAACAATACATGTATTAAATATCTTACTGAAGCCTCTAGATATTAAATCCGAAAATTAATCTTCAAATTCTTACGTTATTTATACTTTCCTCTCGTTTCTATATCAACCATAAACCAAACCAAAACAATCCCGTATTCAATTCGCATAAAATGTAGAACACTATACATGAACCCCATCTTCAGAAATCCACCCTTTTTGATTCCAAAATGGAACTCCAATCGCACAATGCAAAGCCGCCGCTGTTACGCGAATCTTGACTCGAAAAAGCTTTACGGTAAATCGAGACCTCGAAAAACGTGCAATTCGTGCTTCGGGCGTGAACTCAATAAGCGAACAGACGCCATCAAAAACCGGACGTCAAACAAAGGGTGGAGAGCAAACCGAATTTCCTGGTTTATATCACATGGAAGAATCCGAAACCCTGATTCCAAAATGGCTGGGGAGAGAGGGTATTCGCATCTCTTTTGTTTTCTCTTATTCGACCGCGCCCATGGAGAAGGGGAAGAAGGGAAAAAGGCACTGAAACTTTGGCTTTTCACAGTGACCGAGAAAAAAGAAAGTTGAAGGTGGTGGATGCATAAAGAGTTATGAGGTGTGCGAACTGGAATGAGGTTTCTGTTGGACAAATAGAGAGGGATGAGGAGATCGTTTGGAAAGAGGAGATGGTGGAAGCAATAAAAGGTTTTTCGAACGAGGTAAAGGTCGTCTGATACACTCGATAACTTTTGAAGAGAAATCGCTCCCTACGAATGTGACGATTTCCAAAAGAATTTTTGATATAATTCCAACTGTTATTATCTGGTTATTTGAGGTTATTATTTGTATTAAAATATACAACAATCGCTACGGAGGTTTAATAAATAAATACCACATGAAAATTTCTCATTTCAAACTGTTTGATTTAAATCGTGATACATTTCAATGAATGTGGTTTACTTGAAGTTATTTATTTTCTTTTAAACGTAGGGAAATACGATAATATAATGGACTTTAAAAGAGTTTCATGTTAGAGTTTCATGTTAAAAGAATCAGATTTACCTACCGTTAGTTCTAAAAAAGATTTTCATACTCAAGCCTAGATTTTCATCTGACAGATAACATATACTTCGGTAGACAAATTCAAATTAATTTTACTTTCTTTGGACCTTCATAAATAAAGCTGACAAATATAAGATAATGATGTAAAAAAGTAAAGCTAACATAAATATTGCGTATTTCATGGATATTAACACGCGTAAGTATTTAACCAAACTATAAACTGTCTCTAACTATACTAAAAAATTCATTATCTTAATTTATCGTATCACTACCTAAAAATTCATAGATTTGAGCTTAATAATCTTCTAATTCGAAATTTTAAGCTCGAATATATTCACAAACAATTTTATAAGAAATATCTATATTATCCATAACATTTATACTAATATTTTGAAACCCCGATAAATGAAAAGAGCCAAATAGAAACCATATACCAAAGGTGCCACAAACACATTTAGAAATATAGAGTTTTCATAAAAATTGAGCTAAGATCCATAACAGTAAGTACAAAACCGTAAAGCAGTCAGCCATCAGCTACAGCAGTACATAAACTGTACCCCATCAGCACTGAAGCATCCCAAGTTAGTTTACTTTAAAAAACCCAGTGTCGCCCTATTGGTCCTCCAAAAATACACCCCATCACAGCATCCTTCCGTGCACCGAACTCTTGAATGGACCACGACAGCGAGAGAGAAAATCCGTTCTCTTGAAAGGAAAGTAGCTGGGCTTCATCAAGGTGTATACGGGACGCAAATACCTTTTGATGTTCGGGGTCTTTGGGAGAAAAAAGATGGTTTTCTGCGCGTGGAAGGGAGCTCCGGTGAAGGGAGTTTTCAGATGTTGTGAAACGGAAAATAGCGGTTACATTATAAAGACCGGAAAAGTGGGCGCCTCCGCTAGCATCGCAGAAATAATCTCCAGCGAAAGGGGGAATAGGTTTGTTTGCGCGGGCAGTGGACGAAAGGGGATTCGCGAGGCAAAGAAATGAATGGTGCCTGTCTTGATTCCACGTCCTAAAAGGGGGAAATATATATTTCCAACGACTCTGTTTACCTTCGCGGTGTTGAATTCTCACTCCGCGTGGTGCCTCGTATTCACACGGCACCTATAGTTTAGACTTATTCTCCACCATTTGCGCTGCTTTCCGGAAGTTTTTGCCGCAGTCTCTGCGTGTTTTAAAGGGAGGAAATGATTGTTTTCTTCCGCGTGGAAGGGTGAAGACGGCGTGGTTTTAATTCGAAGTATGTCTAAAGTTTTGGGAGTAATGCTCACTGCAGGGCTGTAATTACGAAGGGGTAAAGCTACGGAAATCAAATGAAAATAGCATAGCATCAGCCAGTGATATTATAACTCTTTCATCAAACATATATCTAAACGATAGTACATATATTTAAGAGATTATTAAGTAATGAAAATTCTCCCGTATCAAGATTTGGTTTGGCCTTAGAATACTTTTCTGATAACCACAGTTCCTGAAATATTATCAAAATTAGATATTTAATATAAAGCGATTTTTATTACTATTGCATCAATAAACCGACAAGGAAAAAGCTGTAAAATACAGGAAGGTCAAATTTTAAGCAAAATTTTATCCACAATATATGACACTCATATTCATCTCTGAAATAAAGTTCAATAGTATATTTTTCACTGAGCAGGAAAATATATCTGCATCATTAAATTTACGATTACTTATTTTTTAATATCATTTTCTCTTGTTTTATGAAGTATAAAGATATTGAGGTATTAATTAATTAAACAGTTGATGAAGATGAATAGGATCAAACATGTCAAAATGGATTGTGATCCTATCCAGATTCAATGGAAATTATACGGAAGCTAGACTTAAGGTTCTACAACTATAACTTCTCATCATATCCATCTATAATTTCCAGGAAGATTTGATTAGATATTAATTCTCCTGAGAGACTACTTGGTATTCTGTCAAAACTCAGACATCAATAGATTGTATGAGAAGATGAATTATCCTCAAAGCAATTCCTACCGCGATATCTTGCTTAGTGAATCAATCTGTGAGTGGGAATTTAAGGATGATTTGAAATCCGAAATATATTTTCTCTATGGTAGAAAATGATTTTCATATCATACAAAAGATTCATTCGCGCTTAAAAACCTATTTCGATGGAATATTATGGCATGAGTTTGAATAATAATATGTTGAAATGAAAATTCAATTTTAAAGGATAAAATCTTGGATAGGACCTTAGAAGGAACATAAAAATTAATAAAAACATTCTAATAGGAGATGTACACCTAAAATTAAAAAATAAATAATAAGATGCGGAGTTAAAGGAATAAGTATGGCAGAACAAAGGATAATCTAATTATGAGTGAAAGATTATCTATCATTTCATTGCAAGGGTTAGTAAGAATGCGAGAGTGTAAGAATAGAATGCGTACCTATTTAAGGAAGAATAATATTAAGGGCTATTCGACAAGTAACACTACTGTATTTGGCCTACTTATGATCTAAAACTCGTTAGATAAGATGAAGGTAAATAATATAATAGAAAGCTACAAAATCCATTAATATTTGAGATAAAATTATTATGGCGATTAACGTAAATGAATATAAAATTAAATGAATTTACATTCACAATTGCATTTCAAATACTCGCTCTATTTAGGAATTCAATATCTAAACATAAACCAGCATTTACTCTACAAATTAAAAAAGTATTAGAATCAACAGGGAATTACGGTAGAAACATTAGCTTCAAGCACGCCAACAATTCCAGCTGAATTGAAAAGATACCTTTATCTCATCAAGCTAGAAAAGGGGAAATAAAAGCTCCTCAACTCACAAAGCTGAGAGCGAGATTTACCGCGATGTTTATTCAAGCGCTAGCGTGTGTGAAAGTTTATAATTCTCTAGGAATACGTGTGAATTGAAAGCTATAAAGCGATCCACGCAAATCGTTCGGAAAGGCAGAAATTAACGTATGAAAGTAGCAAACGAATAAGGGCGTAGATAATATACATTTCATCTACATCTACATATATAGCAGACCTGTTATGTATCATCTAATGTCAATAATAAACTTCTTTAATTTAGATGATTATTTACAAAATCTAACATTTTAAAATGTCAATGGAGAAGAAGATAATTTAAAAGAACTTATTTTCTACATCTCACTCAATTAGTTCTCATCTCTTAAATAAAACTTCTTCATATCTTAATTTTCCTTCGAAAATGTCTGTCAAATACTATAATCAACTTCGCAGGTTCAATAAGACAGAAATTAGGAACCCATTTAAATCTTTATTGTACAAAAGCACTAATTCAACATTGAATTGAATAATTGAAATTTGAAATATCGGCATATTTTTAGTTTAATATAATCATGGGAATCATTCACACAAATATAAATAAATGGTTTCGAATCCTCGTACTGATCAAACAAAGCCTCGTAATTCAGAATGATCTACCCTAAGTAATCCTCTGACAGATATCCTTTCAGCACACGTCAGACATCAGAAGAAGCTACAGAAGCATCAATAGTAGTGCATCAACTCAATCAGGAGTCCATTTTGTTTCCCACGAACCGATTCGTCCCAGCTCCCACGCACTTCATCTGCACCCACTGCCATTGTACACCGTAGTTGACGGTCCTTACTTGACCGTGAAGAATCCCCCACAGCGGGACACCCTGAGGCATCTCCTTCTACTGTTGATTCTGCTCGTAAAATACCATCTAGTCATCCATCACTCTTTCCTGCACAACCCCTTTTCCCACTGCGACTGCTTTTAATTCGCCCACGCCCGCTCCCCCATAGTTCCATCCATTTCGGTTGCCCGGCGACCCTAACAGCGTACCCACGCAAGTGTAGGTTTCCGTGGCTTTCCGTTACGCCTCTTTTATCTTCCCTTCTCCATCCCCCGCATTTATTGCCGAGCGATAAAGTAATTACGTATTCAATAATTCAGGGAAAATACATCTGCTCTGTGACCATGGCACTTGCGGGACTCCATTGGATATCAGCCCGCGGGCGGGAAAGGGGTGAGAAGGGGATACTAGGATGGGGAGAACGGGGGGTTTTGAACGGGAGAAAGCGAGAAGAGATATTTTTCGTAAATACGGAGAGATGTGATGATAAAGTGCTGATGTCTTGACGTAGAAGATAAATTGGAATTTTTGGTCACCTTCGTACGTAACGTATTTTTTAAAGATATTTGCCTAGAATAATTTTGTTCCTAATGACATCCGAGATGAAAAAATGTTTCAAAATTACAGGATATCTAAATCAGAGTCATATTTTTGGAAAGTGAATTTCATATATCGAAATTTTCTCCAATTTTATTGTTCCAGGGATGGATTTGACGTCCTAGTTTAATTCTCATGAGATAAGAGTAGCCAAGAACTCTCGTTTCATCTGCATTCAAAAAGGACTGCAGACAAAAAAATACGTCGTTGAAGTACATGTAAGACAAAAGAATATTAACTCAATTACAGCTTAATTTTGATAATTAAAGATCTTTAAGTATATGGAGTGAAATGAATGAATATTAACTTAATTTTCAATTTACTACGAGGGTAACGGAAATTCTTACAATACCATAAATACCCTTACGGAAAGATTCTTACTATACCCTAAAAATTTCCAAAAAACCTAAGCTTTATACAACCTAAATTAATCAAACGAAACAAAACCTTTATATACTGAATCAAAATCAAATTCACCAAGTAGAAAATTTAATTTGATACCTAACGAGTTCAGCGATAACTCTAACAGAAACAATCCAAAAACTTTTCGCCCAACACATTAAAAACGATGGAAATACATTCAAGCATAAAACGCACGAGTTAGTTAGTGGAGCAATTCGTATAAATAATCCAATTAACCTCTCGAAGATCGTAACTTAACGAATCCGATGCGAAATCGGTGAAACGAGTAATCTCCGAACCGAGTGATAAAAACCTCTCGTTTTAGAGAATGGAAATCAAAGACGAGGAGTTTTATTCGGAAAGGAAAAGGGATTTGATGCTGGGGAAGTGGTAGGGAAGAGCAGGAACAAAGAAATTCCTCTTTGCGGAATCGTTTTGTTGTTTCCCTCAAGCCCTCTGGGGGAATTTGTTTGAAGCTGCATAAAAATAAACATCTCAACCCTCTTTCGGGCATATTTTGGCGAAGGGCTTCGATCATTGCGGCGAAAAATTACGAGTCCATCTGAATTAAGCGGAGACTCTCTCGATTATTATTCATATCTGGCATCTCCGTTCGCCCAATGTTTATTCGTCTATCGTTTGAATTATTAAATGCTCGAAAGGAATACGATGCCAACTCATGCGAGTATTTTCATAATGAAAGGGAAAATTGGGACTTCCACGAATAAAGGAGGAAAACAAAATTTCGGCGAGAGCATTAGTCGAGCGTATTGCTGAATAAACAGTTCGGATTAATGCTGGATTAAAAATTGATTACGCGTAACCAAATGGCGAATGCGAAAATAACTTCGCGGGCGAGAAGAATCGAAATAATTTCGTTTTATAAATGAATGAACCACTGAATGTTATTTCGCAGATGTGAATTAATAATATGGGATAATTTTTCGTAAAATAATTCGGATCGAAACGATGCATTATGCATTAATTTGTGAAAGGATAATTGAATCAATCGACCGAGCCTAACGAGATGAAAAATTAGCAGATTAAAAAATTTCGCGGAAGGATTTAAAAATCATAAAAAATCGTATTAAAAACCATGAAGTATTACTTAGAATAAAAACTCACTACTCTAAACAGATTTATATTGATCGTTTCGGTAAAATATATCGTAATTACTATTTCGATTGGCAAAACGTTAGCTAATCAACTGATGGTTGAAATCAGATACACGGTCGTGATCTCCTCTGATTCATCGTCCAAAACCGTGGAAAGAAGGCGGTGCACTTCATGCAGTGAGATCACTGATATTACTAATCGTTTTCATGATCCAACTCACGTATTTAGCTGCAAACTCTTGAATCATTCTCGAATTTCACTTGGGCGTTGTCGATGCTGATGCAGTTTTAAGATGTTTAGTTTGTCACGATAACGCTAACGATCTACTCGGACGTTCTCCAAAAATTTTCATGAATCATGATTCCTTAATTGTGAAAAAGTGTTCTCGTGAAGCTGATGAAATTGGAAGGGAATCTGATGAGAATTAATATGAAACATTATGCTGACTTTTAAACATACAATAATATTTATAACTATGTATATAATGTATCAAATACCAATCTTTATCAAATAAGATTTCATTAGACTCTGTTTCCCAAAGACTCTAATTGAAATCTCTCAGCTGCTAAAAAGACCGAATGAAAGTCATCTTTATTCATCATGAGATCTAAACTAGATTTTTATTCTTGAATGAATGACTAATTTATCCATCTCTGACTTCTGCCTCTTAGCAAAAACAAGCATTCCAAGGGATGAATGTATAACAACAAGAATATACACAGTTATCTAGATAGATAATTTCGAGTAAGACTTTACTGCCAACTTCGAAATGTATATTTTAGGGCATAATACCAATTTTGATAACGTATACGGAACTTTATTATATATACTATACGAACCAAATAAATAAACTAACACTATTAACGATTAATAAAGACAACCATTTATATTCCTAAATCTACAATTCAACAAAACCCATACCTCATTCAACAAAAAATACTACAATATTCAAGCTGACGTAAGCCTCTTACGTAAAATTCACCACTTGACCCACTGCAGGGCTTTTCATCGCTAGCATTCGAATCGTCATAATCGCTTCATAAAAAAACCATAAAATAATATAAGACCAAAAGAAGAGTCGGAAACCTTTACTGTCTCAAAGACCGACACTCCCCACGAGCGAACATCTTCCGTGAAAAATCATCCTCCTTGCGGTGCATCAGAATAGAAAAAAAAGGAATCCTCCGAAAGGTCTAACAATGAGAATTGCGTAAAGGTCACAGCTCGGCAGTCTAAATGCTCTTATGTACGTCGTAAAGGCATGCCTTCCGGAGCTACTGGAGGGTTGACGAAGGGGTGGAAGACTTCCTCGACGGGCGACATGACTCCCACGAAAAGAGCACGAGGGAGCTCTGGTGAGGAATGGTACATGGGCAGAACTGGGGAGGCTGGAATTTTATTGGCGGAGGCGGTAGCCAGGGGGCGTATTCCAGAAGGGAGGAGGAGGCAAGAGTTGGGTTAGGGATAGAGGCAGGAGATGCTTCAGGGGAGGGGCCTATAATCCCTCCAGTCAGCTTTTGCCTCGGGCACTACGGAAAGAGAAAGAAGGGGAGAGGGGAAAAAAGGTAACTCCTGAGGCTATGGGGACGGGGGTTCCCTTGGATACGGTGGTGAGAGTGGGGTGAGGTTGCTGACGGACTGGGATTGGTGCATGGTGGGGCTAGTCGGAGGCTGCTTCAGGCAACGAATGGGGATCGAGGGAGGGGGATACGGAAGAAGGGAAGTGCGGGGACTTCTGGTGCGTGCTACTACATCTGTGCATCGCGAATGATTTCTTTCACGCTCGATTAATCGAATATCCGGGGAGGTTGTCTCCGTACTGGTGGTGATGCTGAAGAGACTATTGTGATTGTATTCCAACGTCAAAGTGTCGCTTTACGTTATGGTAATTTGGATGAACGACTCTATCCGGATGGTCCATTGTCCGGGGCAAAACAGTGAACAAGCTGCGGCTATAAAGAGGCCTTGAAAAATGTCATCAGGAGTATAATTCTATGGTCATAGAGGGATTTGACCCAAAGAAAATGAACACTGAATTATTTACATGGCATGAAAGAAATTGGATCATTGAAACCGTATTTATTATATACATTATAATATTTACAACAATAATGGCTATGCACCATTCTTTTAAAAATAATTTCCTGAAAAAATACGATTCAAAATTGGATATACTCATTTCCTTGAGGGAAGTACAATTCCTATCGTATTTGGAAGCTACTCGTAAAAGTCTTTTTTTCAAAAATTATGAACAATTCGTAATCTTTAGGTCATCCTCAAATAAAGGATCCCTCAAAATCAGGGCCATCAACGTAAAAATAACCGAACGAGATACAGCAAAATTCGAGAACCTTATTATATACATCATAGTGCTTACAAGAGGGTAAATATAATCACCCATTTAATCGTTTTTAATACTTATAGTAAAATTCCGAAGGGAATATCAGACAGCGATCTTGAGCATAGTTATACGACATTATCAACAGACATAGTATACGTGTAAATGTTGATTAAATACTCATGTATTTGAGCAGGACACCAATAAATACATGTACTTATTTAATATGAGAAACGAGGCGTCTGTATAATAGCACTAGCGATAGAAATCGTAATGATCAAATGAGATAAGAATTTAGATTTAGAACGTAAAAATAAATAAGGTGATTCTAGAAACGTCTTTTTTTTGGAACAACAGCTTACTTGGAATCACAAAAGAATCCAACAACATTTCATCACCAAGGCGTTCGTTTAGTTCTCCAACGCTAATAACCCTCATCACTACGTATTTTTAAAACCTTACGTGGAAAATTTCTAATAACCTAGTTTGTATGGAACTAAATAGAGTTTGGAAACATCAAAGAAATAACAGTCATTCCTTCTTAGGAGATTCAATCCTCCTCATTATGATTCTATACTATCACAATTAAATTTTTAAAATATTTGAAAATCCTCTCGGCTTACAGCCCTCCCTTTTTAATACCTTCTTCCGAATCTACTTCCTTCTGATCACCCCGTCTCGATCTACTTCAATATTCCATCCCCCCTTCTCCTAATTAATAATCCCTTCATTTACGGGGCTATCAAAAGAACGGGCCCCACGTTCTGCATCGAAGTGAAACTCCATGCTCTGTACCGTCTTCCCGATTATCCCTCTCCGAAATCTCGCTGCTAAAAGCGCGCCTACGGATCGCAACCGCTCCCGGCGTTTTGCTGCAGGAGTCCCCCAAAGAATCGTTCTCGGCCCCGCGGGGATCCAATTAGTGGCCACAGCCTCCTTACCACGATTTAGGCCTCGGCTGAGTGGTACAGGAAAGAAGAGAGATAATGGGCACGATGGATCGAAAATATAAGAAACGAACGATAACATCTTCAAAGAATGAAGACGGAACAATTAAAATGATGGAATCGTGTCCTCATTGAACAATCACTTCCCCTAAATCCCTAAAGATATCTAACGACGTCCGTTCGGAGATTCATTCTAGCAGTCCAGCTGTAAGAATAATAGGATCACTTGCTTTTGTATCTTGAGTGATAAAGATGTTATTTATAGTGATATCGCCTTTTTTTCAAAAATATTTATACGACTTATCAAACGGTTAGAGTGAGTTTATTTCATTTTCCTGTGAAAACTGACAATCTTAAACTCTTCTCATGGAAAGGAGCAAATGTTAAGGCATAAATATTATTCTTGGGATTAAATGAACCATATAATATATAGGAATCATTTGCATACATAATTCGATTTCTAAAATAATAGTATTTATTCAATATTTTCAGGAATAAAGAATAATTCAATATTATCCTTTTATTTTTACATCATTAATAGCATACGAAGAGTATTAAATGGTTAAGAATATTTTCAATCTTTAGAATTAATCAAAGTGAACCAAAATAAAAAATCATCTTCCGTTTTAATAACTGTCTCAAACAATAATTTGTATGAACCAGAAATACATTTACTTTTTAAGCAAACAAAAATTTTTATGAAAATCGCACGGTTGTATTTTATTATTTAAGCGACAATAGTTAACCTTCGTTCACTTCTTTTTAATAAGCTAATAACACACTACTTGCAACATCTACTATCAATATAGAGGATTCAACTAAGAAATAAGTCAAATTTACACTATGATCCTTATATAATAAAATGGAATTTACGTATATCACGAATGAAATACATTCCTAAAATTTATTCACCCGTCCATTATAAACGATTCAGTCGAACAACAACAGAATGTTCTGTAGAGAGAAAAATCTTTCTGTTTGAAATATTTCATTTCTTTTGTAAATGACGGAACATTTAATACAGGCGTACGTGAATATCCCTTCCCATCCATCAATCGAATTATTTGATTTTATTGAGCATTTGAGAAAATCGGATATTTCTCGTCCATCCACTTCTGCATTGGATAAATAAAACTCTAAAAATATCTGCTATAGCTTTTCTTGCTTGTAGCATCACTTAAACGTTAACCGAATATTTATCCAATTACTTCAGCCTTTAAAAATGCAAACAAAGATATTAAGGTACAAATATTTTCTTTCCTCACTCAAGAAAATGTAAAACTTTCTATTCTATTTTCTTTAGAGTTCATCTAGACACGTAAAGGCTTTCTGACGGAGCATACTATTAGTTTTCAGATTATTTCCAAAATAGTTAGGGAATTTTTTCATCGTAACATCTTTTTACTAACTTGAATTCGATAATGTGTAATAATTTTAAAGATGTTAAGAGTCTGTAGAATCAGAGAGATGCACAATATTATAACCGTTATAAATGGCCAAAACGTGAGATGAATTTTTCCGTACAGATAAAAATAAGATTAAAATTATCTGCAAGACGTTATGTATTCCCGGAAAATTATTTAAAAATATGGATATTTATAAGTACATATACATATTTATATATATTCATGAAAGTTTGCAATTACTTTGTGCTTCTGTCACTCATCAAATTGGATAAACAGTGATATTTTTATCTAATTCAATTTCTCGACTAGAAAATTGATTTCTAAGTAGAAGTAATTTTTTAAGTATTGCTTTACCATTCGAAACGTTCACTTACAACACATGATCTAAAATTTTCATCCAATATTTTCAATGTCCTGTCGTGTGCATTTTTGTCGAAATTACTTCAGATTTCCAGCCTTTGTTTTGTTCAATGTCACGGACCTGAAGTAATTTAATGAATCAACGATTACCAAAACATTATTCGTAAAAGAAATACGTTTATTTTTAATAACACCCAAATTTCTCCAAACTGAACAGACATTCGCTCATCAAAAAACACGTACAGATATCAATACCGATGACGTGAAACCTTCCCAAAAAAATCCGTGCAAATAAAAAAATTGCGAAAATTTGCACTCGATAAATGCGCGAAACGTTACAAAAATCCCTTGCGTACGTTCCAATTCTTCCAATCACTCGCACAATAGACGGCGGGGGAATCTGCCAATCGAAGAAGAGATGCAAAGGGATAAATCCTAACGCATCGCAACGAGATAATCGTGACTTTAAATCCGAGGCAATTTTTTTTGCAAAAACCTTCTCCGGGCATTGTTGCTAACACGGGCAGTTCACGTCAATTCTTTTGAAAGTCAAAAACGTCAGCTCAAAGCGAAAACCCATCCGAGTTCGATTCATCTCGTCACTCCATCCCAAACAGATTGAGCTCGTTCTCTGACTTCTACATGCACGTTTCGTTTTTTTGCGATGAAAAAGCATTAATCCCGGGAACGGGAGGAAAACGAATCAACTCGAGGCAGCGCGTGGGCGACAACTCGGAAAATAATTCGAAAAAAGATGAAATCGTTATGGTAACGCATCGAACGGACGATGTATTGAGAGGGAGAGAGATTTTTCGCTAGGAATTGGGCCTCCTGCACCGACGGAATCGAGAACATCTGCGATCTTCGAATGTATTATTATTTCAGCAGTTTCGAAATCTCCGGATTGGACATATTTCCTTACTCTTTATTTTTACATAAAGCAATACTTGTTTTGCACTAAAATGTATTAAATATCGCTTAACGTTTTATCGCTTCAAATACACTTCCATTTAAGTAAAGCTGAGTGGTGAATTAATGCAAATGTTCATGAAATATCTTACTAAAACCATAAAATCCGAAATTCGAGGAACCTAACGGAGCAAGCGAAATAAATATAAGGAAAACGATGAATAAAACTATTGAAACGTTATCATAAATTATGCTAAAACTTACTTACTTAAGAATCGCATACAATTTAAGTCTCCATTTCAAATAACCATTATTTTTCTTGATATTTTTTCCAAACATACAATCAGCTATGGTATATGAACTCAATATGTTAATTATGGAGTTTTTAGTATAGTATATAGAGTCTAATTGAGTTAATTTGGCGATTTCTTAAGCATTTCAAATTAGAAAACGAATTTACTTTCAGAGTAAGCTACGGTTCGTAAAAGCAAGACCAACATCAGGCTAGAGATATCACTTAAAAATTACCTTATAACAACTTAAACAAACAAAATTTTCAGATCTTTTAAACGTTGGAAACCATGAAAGCCGTTCCTTTCTCAAAATAACCTCCTGGATTTTTTACTTCCAAACAATCACTAAATAATTCCACAACAACCTCGTTCGAACGTAGAGTAAAATATGCACTCTCACAACCAAAAAACTATACCGAAACTCCTAACTGCAACCTCCCAGAACAGTAACTACTCGTAACAGAGCTGGAAATCCGCGTAAGCATCGTGGAGTCGCATCTTCGAACTAAGGGCTGGGTAGCGAGGGGTTACGTATGACCGTGTTCCATGCTTACTGAAAGAGTAAGGGAACACATAAAGGAGGGCTGAAAAAGGGAAGAATAGGGAGTTCTGAGGGAAAGAGAGAGACATAGGTCTTCGATAGATACTGTAGCCGAGATGGAAGAAGTGGTCTGAAGGGGGAGAAGGACGGGGGAAATATGTTTGTTCCCGGCATAACCCCCCGGGCTACGTTCCATTACAAAAACCGCCATGGACCCTTCCTCCCACCCTCCTTCAACCCTCTCTCCCTCCCTCGAAATAAAAGGGAAAATCTCTCTTGCCCTCTCCTTCCGAATAAAAAATAACAGCGCACCCCCTCCCCCCTAACGACGGTTTCCAACTCCCACGACAATGTCCCCGAATTTCGACTCCGACACATCTCCATTCCACTGCTTCCTTATCTCGGAATTTCTCATCTTTTCTGTGTCATCTACATTGCGCACGACGTGGAAACGTCGGCTGAGTGTGTGTACTCAAGTTTTTCACTTTTTCTTCCACAAGTCATCTCCTTTTTCTCGTTGTGGGGAATAAGTTACTCCGGTTCCGAGATTTGATGAAAGTTGCGAAGGAATGGAACTTTTGGGGAAATTATGCCACGGTGTATTGAACTGCTTCCCGCATTTGTGAGATGTATTAAAATGGTATGTTTTGCTCGTAATAGGTCTATGCATGGAAGACGTATTTTTCTGAGTTTTTTTTAAACGAGATTCTGAAATGTTTCACTAATATTGCCGTAATCTATTCGGAAAAAGAAGTAACTATGATTTGACTACTTTAGGTTGTTACAACAAGCCTTGACTGAGCCATATTCTTTACCGCATATTTATTAAGAATTTTTTAAAAAATAGATACAGAAAAATTGAAATAAAAGTTAGTATAATGTATTTAGACAAGGGAACAAGTTCTTTTATTGAATATTGATTGCTATATGGATTTGATGAATTGTCTGATATTATTATAAGAAAATTTAAATTATTATACCATAATCGTAAAAGATAATAAATACGATAAAATTTTTAGGTACAAAAAACTGTGTGGAAGGCTTTATGAAGACATATGATAATTTAAAAAATTAGCACCTAAATGTCATGTCTTCGTTGATAATAAAGTCCTTTACAATTTGAAATGATATTATTTAGACAATTTTTTGATACACTTCACGCTCGTAATATATCAAAATAATGAAAAAAGAAAAGAAAATAGTTTCCAAACGCAATATAACTTCAATATTACTGGAACATTCATGTTATGTAAGAGGCCATTTCTAATAGCCTTGAGCCAAATAATTTCACTTATTTCATACCCAATCTTCAATGAATTTTTACGGGCTCCCTCAACCTTCAAACAACCCAAATATTCCTAAGCTCCATTGAAAACTTAAGAACCGCACCACTCTCAACGTAACGAATAACACTCCTCAAAACAAGCCAATCAACATTCTAAAAAACCCACCCATTTCATCATCACCCTAACTAGCAAACCCACTTCATCAACGAGCTAATACGATGGTTAACGAGGAATGAAACTGTTGATGATGGCACCCATTCGAACGGGGGAACGGGATACTGCCGTGATTCAGAACCGCGAACACCACCACCACTCTGGAGAACATTACCGGGATTGATCCCTCCTCATCATAGCCAATCTCAGCCATCCTTCTTACGGTGGTGATCTTGAGTGCTCATCCTTGCAACCAACTTCTTCGAAACTTCCCTACCGTCCCTTAAAAGCCTCGATGTCTGCAAACTCCCCTCATACCCTCCTCGTACACCCGACCCCTTTCCATATCAATAGTTCCCCCCTTTACAACCACCTCCTCTCTACCAAAACCCCATCTCCCCCATTCGATGATTGTGCCACGTATTACGCCCGCGGCGGCAGACTCACTCGGGGTGCGACTCGGCGGTGCAGGGAAAGATAGGGGGTGTGTGTTAGGGGAGGAAATATAAGTCACGAGGGGCGGGAGGAAAGGTATATATGGGGTGGGAGGAGAAACAAAAGAAAGACGGAAATTATTACGCTGGAAGTAGGAATATGGAAGAGGAAGCGAGGAGAGCAAATGAGAGAGGAAATCGGGCGATAATGCTCTCGATTCGTTCAAACTTAAGGTTCGATAGCGCCTTCCAACAATGAAGTCTGTTTCCATGGAAGAGTTCCGGTCCTTGCGGAGTAGACTGAGACCAAGGTCGTTTGCCACTATCGATTCACGTGACAAAGGTTTTTGGATGTTTGTGAAGGTATTGTTGACTTTTTTTTATTGCTATTGGTTGGGTAATTCGTGAAAATTCAATTAATCTACGTATGAATATCTATTAATTAACAGTAAGCCTACCACCTCGCCATTAAACCAAATTATAGAGAGGAAAATAATTAGTATATATTATATAATACAATAAGTAATATGAATGTCTAAATCAGATCCTAAACCTGAACACGTACCTATTATCGTCCTTGTTATGTTACTATGGTTAAAATTTAAGGTACAAACGCATACGAAAAAGTAATTAAGAACCAATTACACCTTTAAGTTGGCAAAAAACTGAATATTTCTCAGTGTCAATACTTCAAACATTCATGCTCTAAAAGGTGATACATCCTCGAGTCATTAATTATGAAATACAAATAAATTTAAAGAATGTAAATAAAAAACCAAATTCGTATTTATTAAATAAACTCAATTATACTATTTTTCTCCATTATAAATAATAACTAAAATTTACTTCGTAATAATCAATGACGATAAAAATTCTTTCCATATTCTCTCAAACATTTCGTAATACACCCCATTTATTTTCGTCCTCTAGTATAGAACACGCAATGACGACTGAACGTCATCTTGGTTTAGTCAAAACTGCACCGAGCCCCGAGGCGGTCGATAGGACAGCTTCCAACTCGAACGACAACAAACGGAATTTAGAATCAAGTGAATGAAATGCCCTCTTCAAATGCAGCAGTCGAAACGTAGCAGTGGTTTTACAAAGCGTTCCCAATAAGTGAGGAAGAATCAGTACCAGAAGTGGATTCCTTTGCCTCTCGTAACAAAAAGCAAATTTTTTGACAGCTGAAACATCGTCGCTCGTGTTCCTCCATCGAATTCGACGCAGCACGAATTTTTCCCTCCGGTAATCGGAAGGATGTGCAACGCCAACGGTGATTGCCACTGAACTCGTTCTTGATACATTTAAAGGCCACGATCGCGTTACTTATGTACGTTATATCGCACAATTCATAAATTCATATTACTTACATAGAGATAAATTTCGTTGAGAGTTATCAATCATTATAAAAAACATATTATATTGTTAATACTCTCTAAACTTTCTAATAAACAAATCGATAAAAATAAACTTTGACGTTTAAGGTCCAATAGAAATTATATATATACGAAATACCTCAATAATTATATAAATTTTCTGTACAATAGATAAGCCTCGAATTGCGAAATTTAAATGATCTTAAGATAGGATGAATTCTAGAAAGAAGAGTAATCTGTCAATACTATTTCATGATTGAACACCTTTTGACGTTCTCATAATGGAAACCTAACAAAATTCCAATTGGTACAGCCTTTAAGTTAATATCAATTCTTAATATTAGTATTGGATACGGTGTAGAAAATATGAAGATATAAAAATATAACTATAATAATATTTATCATCAATACACATTTTTCAAATAATCTTTTTATATCGCTAAAATTAATAGAATTTTTGTTCTGCGTAAACTCTGAGTAAGTGTTCAAATAAATTCTAAACCATTATTCTATTATTCGATCCGAAATAAAAAATATATTTGTAAAACTACCACGCAAGATGGACCCTTGAATCATAACAAAATGAGCGAAAGGAACAAACAGGAAAGAACTGGTATACGTAGCAATGAACCAAAGTATGATAGATTATATGAATCACAGACCATCAGAGCATCTTTAAACCCAAAATTTGGCGTAAATTCGGAATTTCCGCCATAAAAACCGTAAACTTGAGCATACATTATCGGATGATGCGAGCCATTCTCCGCGAAACACTTAGAAAAAGTTCGCTGAGGTCATCCAAAAAAAAAACTTTCGGACCTCTTCAAAAAGAATCCCATTCACAACCATCTGCCTTATTCCCAAAAATATCCCAGCTAATAATCCATAGCGATCCTCCATTTCGTGGAATTTGAGTCAGCCGAAATCTCGTAAGAGACCATAACACGAGCATGAGTTCAGGGCAACCGACTTGGCAAGTACTTATTACCCGTGAAGTGAATCGGATGTGTTTAACGCGTCCTTCCCCTGACGTCATTCGTAGGTCACGCGTGATGATGCGTTTCGTAAAAATCGCTTCGCGGAATGGAATTGTTATGGATCAGGGTAGCCGTGGCATATCACGACGGGTTGCGTGCGGCACGTGTTGGGAACGCCATGACACCCACGCAGAACTTATAAAAGCCGATGTATGGCAGCTCTGGAAATATTCATGAGATCAGATATCAGATATCGGCGTTTATTAAATTCCTAACTACGTTAACTCGGAATTGGCCAACATCAATTTAGCGGAGATATTTAAGAGCTATTTAAGGAATTCTTAACGACCTCCTCTCTGCGGTTGTTAAAATAATGCCAGGTTATGAATCGGTGAGCGAGCGTTTGAAAAAGACCATTGGATAAAAGTCGCGTTAGTGACGCAATCTAATGTCTCCGGAATTCCTTATCTAATGGTTAATTCGTGATAAACTCTTGGCTTTGAAATATAAAAAGTATAATCATCTCCTTGCTAAGTATGCTATTCTTGTTAATGCTTTCCTTTTTTTCCTCAAAGATCCCTTCTCATTACATAGTAAAGAAATGTAAAATATATTCCTTCTTGAAGAAAAATGATACAGGAATGAATCGCTTTGTATCTTTTGAAATTAAATTGATAAATTATCTTTCGAAATAAGCTAATCTCGTTAATATTCCTCGTTTATCATATTATATACTTATTGAATTATAATACTCCTGTATGTATAGAACAAACTCCGTTAAACAAATAAAAGGAACCTAATCCAAAACATCGTATCAATCATATGAGCATCTATTGTAATCTATTAGCATCCAAACCTTCTGAAACATGTAAAACTTATCCAAATAGTATCTTGGATACACAATAATGAAAAAATAGTATACAGTTGTCTCTAGTTCTCTAAACTTTTAGTCGTTTTATTCTTACTCTTAATTGCCCACAAGAAATTTGTTGTTCAGTACGTGCGTATAATAAGCTTTAACTTTTGAAGTCATAATGTAGGATGGGACAAAATATGAAGTATATAATTACATCCTTAAGAGAAGCAAATTTATAAAAATTATTAAAAGTTTACCTAGCTTCAGGAAATTTACCCTTAAGCAAACTAATTACAGCTGAATAGAAAAAACCATTAGGAAAACAAAAATTTCACAAAAGATCCTTGACTGGAAGCACAACTATAAAACCAACATATATTCTCTATAATATCAATCGAACATTAAAACATCAGCGACTATTAGACGAAAGAAAAAGAATAACGATAATTGCTTCGCTATGGTTTTCCCAATCTCGGATTTTCTAAGAACTCCTCGATAAAAGCTGATGAAAGCCTTCTTCTCATCTATCATCCGACTCGAGGGCCCTCTAGAATCCATTATTAAGTCGGAAAAGGGCTTCTTAAAAGCCGCAATTAAATCGTGGATTCGACAATTCGACCTAATCAGGTCAAAAGACCCTGAATTATAGGAGAGAGTATGCTTCAATGAATTGGTTGCCCCGGGATGTTTTCTAACTAAGATGAAGAGGTAGCCGTTGACTATTGTTAAATTACAAGGTTTGGAGGCCGAATTGGTAGGTAACTCATTAGCACTTTGATGCCGTCCTTGGGATTTGGAAAATACGAGGAAACAAGTGGACAAGGGCAGACGGTAAGTGATATAAAAGGACACGCATTTGAAGAGGAAGATTTTCACAAAGCTTCGAAATACTTTCGCATAACCTACGTTCTAGTATAACGAGCGAATATAATAATATTAGGATAATGTTAGATGCCTACTGCTTGGTAAACGTCTTTCTATACACTTTAATTAGAATATTAGAAATATAAGACACTGTATAATATAGCTATAATTATTATAACAAAAAATTATAATTCTTCTCACTGTTTTACTAATCAAATTAAAGTACTTTCATTTTACAAACAATAATGCCACTAATAATACGATCACTACAATAGTAATTTCTACAACGATAATACAACTGCCACTTTTCTATTCCATTGTCATAAAAAAGAAACAAAATTTACTAAGTCATTTTTTGTTTTCACTTATCAAGATTTGGAGATGTGAGGCACCCAAATATTTTAAGATTAAAATGAGGTAAAAAGTAAGTTATTTTTATATCTAACTCACAGTTTATATTTCTCACACTTGTACCGAAGAATCTAATCTGCTATAACCATGCGTGAAATTATCTTAATTAAGAATTAAAAAAAATATTTTGAAGTTCAAAGAAAAATATAATTTAGATTTAATCTGTCGTAACATCCACTCAAACTTATGTTTAGCTATCGGTAAAGACTGTTGTGAAAACTTTTACCGCTTTCCTTTCTAGCTTTACCTTTACCAAAAATACTTAAACAATAAACAAATATAGGCTGAATAAATACCAGCCTAAATTTTTAATCCTTTATTTAAAAAAATTAATTACGGAAATCAAAGATCCAGGCAGCAAAACTATCCTGCTATCCTTTGAAGTTAAAAAATAATTTACTGAATACTGAAAAAAACGGAACAAATACTATAGTTCCAGTTCCACTTGTGATTGCAGGAATAATACCAAACCAAAAAGGCTTCCGACGATCAAAAAAATAACAACAAGAAACACCCGTAAATTTTCCGGATTCCGGAACACCTTCAAACCCGCCAAACGGCATACTTTCATTAATTAACACGAAAGAAACTATTCATCACCTGTGAATCTCGCCTATGACCGATCGGCTATTCTGAAATAATTGCCTCAAATTGATTTGTTCCTCCAATTATGTCAGCCCGAAAGGGATATCTTAAAAGCTTCGACCGGTAGCCTTCAGCGAGGTTGCGCCGCTTCCAGTTTTCAAACATTGGTCATTATTGTGTTAGGAAATTAAATTCACGCCGATATCCCAACAATCGGTAAAAAAAGCGTGAGTTATAGACTTCAACAAGAGCCGTTCGATTGTTAGAAATTACGTCGTAAACATTCATCAGGGGCGATTATCACACGTATTAATTGTTGAGCTATAAAAAACTTCGGAACTTTTTCTAAGTATCTTTCAGAATTTTCTCATCCTCTCATTTACTCTCTCCTCACTTAATACCCTGACCCTCTTTACTGAGCATGATTAAAGTTAATAGCTTCAGGACGGGGAAATTATACGTTACCCGGCGGGTATAAGAAACAGAAGACCTCCTAACCCTTGAGCAATGAAGTAGCTGTGAAGGAGAGAAGGAAAGCTCTAAAAAGGAGTTGTCAAAGAAAATTAAAACGTTTGCGGTGAAAAATAGATAAATTTCGGCACTAAACCAATCGAAAGCGCGCGAAAAAGATGCGATGAAAGCTTGCCAAAGATTGACTCGGGTTTTATAAATCGTATCAACTATTATTTTTAATTGGATAGACTATATTAAGCTTCTCTTTACTGGATTTTATAAGGAGAACATCTCAAATAATATGACGACGACGATTAACACATTACGTTGTGCAATAAACGTTTGATTGTTAACAAAAGACTAGGAAAGGAAAATAAAAGTTATCCAATAATCGATTTCAAAAGAAAATGAGAAATATAAAGACAACCAATTAAATACACTATAAAGTTGCCAAAATTTCGTATACCTTTATAAATTCGATTTACGAAATCTGGTTATATTTCTGACTTATTTATACTATAAAAATTGAAAAATCTTGCAAAATATGAGGTTTTCGACATAGAGCTGATTCATTTTACACAAACTGAAGAATACGTATTTATTCTCGGTTCATTGCAAATATTAACACACCTCATTTATTCACACATGAATTTTTAATTTACTGAAGTAGTAACAAATAAGGAATGAACAAAGAAATATTTTAGATTAGTTGCGATGGGAACAAAAAGAGCAGACAACAATGTATGTGATGACAAGAATGGACGAAGTGAATATAAAGTGACAGAAATATAAAGAAAAAGGAAATTGGCTGGAGGATACAAAAAGAATATTCTTCCCGAGGAAATGAAAAGGAAAACTGGAAATATACGAGAAAAGGAAGGACTGAGAGAATCAGCAGAAGGGCGAATTTTAAAAAAGAGGGTTCATTGAAAATGAAAATAATGTGGAAGAATGCGACTATAGACAATCCGATTGTATCACCATGGATACTCCGTTATGCCTTCATTATAAGTCCCCTTACTCGTAAATCATTAGATTGCTGTGTATATACTTGCAGATAACTCTTTCGTTATTTCACAATTATTATGGATCAGTTTAATGCTTTCTTCTACCTTAATATTCAATGCGATAGGAAATAGCTCTAAATATTGTCGGCAAGTAATTTTATTCTCTTTATCTCTCTGTTAGATAAAATATTAAATTATAGAATAATAATGATCTCACAGATAAATATAACGTTTGCTTAGATAATTGAAATATTGTCGTCCTAACTAGTAAGGAGCTAAAACTGAATTAAAATATATTAAGTTTATTTTCTCGTCTCATTCTTCGTAAATCAAGACGTAGATAAATTTGCAAAAAAGTAACAATGTAAAGTAAGAACTTAATAATCTCTTCTTTGCAAAAAAACCTCTTTAGTAAATAATAAGGAATTTTCCATTCCAATATTAGTTCCTGTCGTTCAGAAATATTAAGAATTACTTTTGAAAAATTCACGTAAGTACTCATAATATTTAAATTACGTTAATACTCAAAAACTTTTGAACAGATGAAAAAGAAAAGAGAATACGTTTATAGGTAGAAGAAGAATGAACATGCAGTAAAAATGAGGAAAACAATACACTTTAACGAAGGCAAAGAAAAAAAACCCACTAAAGAATATGGCTCCATCAGTTCAGACATAAACCAAACATTAAAAGAAGTTCCTCGAATAAGGCGTAAGAGCGGAAGGTGTAGATTGGTGAAATGAGTTTTTGAGAAGCACGTTGTGAGGAGTGGTGTTTAACGAATTAGTCCCTGCAGAGGGAACACGGGCGTGAATTCGGTCTCTGGACCATGGGAAGGAGCTTGAGAAAATCATTAAATGAGAGGTTTTTTGGGGCGTACTTAAGGAGAGAAAAAAGTATAACAAGAATAACCCTCTCTTCGTTGGACCGCCTGTTTGATGGTGGAATGGGGTGTTTCCTTGGAAAGGGTGCCATCTTCTGACTCCCTGTATTACGCCTCCGTGGCTATTATTGAGTTCTTAGGAATGAGGGTTGTGGAGAGAATGAGGGAGTTAATGGCCTGATGAGGAAGATAATACACTTCTTGTCGAGATCTTCTTCCGATTCTAAATTATAATACTCTTATGTTCTTTTTTACACTCTAATATCAGTTATGGATTAAAACCCATCAATGTATAGCATAAAATTCGAACCACTCTATTTGATATTATTCTGTTGATATTTACTTTGGTTTCGTTCGTTGCTAACTCCAAGGTTCCAGGTTCAAATCCCGGCTGAGGATGAAATCCTCCTCTCGGGATGTAGATGTTTGTGAAAGTCTATTATGAAGTATAACAATCCAAAAAACTAGGTGTTTTGTGGTCTTTGATAAATATACAAATAAAAAACCCATTCAATGCTGTCTTTGCTTTCTTTGTTAAACGTAATAAAATAGAAATTCATATCTCTAACCAATCTCTAAATGTTACTAAACAATCTTCGTTTCTTATTAATACATATTAATTTCCTGCTGTTTAAAGACATAGATAGAGGGTAAATTTACATTCTTTTAAAATCTACTATCCATAAGTTACTTCACTAAGATAACTCTTATTTCTATATTAACCTCATATCCGTGCTCGATTAGTATTAAGTATATATGTAGAATTATTAATGAGTTAGCAACTTACTTAAACGAGGCATTTAGGTCAAGATACTACATTTACCAATAGAAAAAATGTTTGCGTATTAAATTAGTAGGTATTATTGACAGAGTAACAAATAGGGTCGATACGTGGATTATAAGAAAAAATGGAATATTAATTTCATGCAAAATACTATAAACAATTTTCAATCTCGATAAGGGTAAAAATAAGTCGTAATTTCAATCCAAAACATATTAGTTTGAATCACGAGGAAGATATCATTCCAACAAATAATTCTTCGAAACACGATGAATCAAAATCTGCGACTGATAAAGGCGAACCATATCAGAGCACGACGTAAAACCACCAAAAATATCCGTAACCATAGTGTATCCAACTCCGAAAAACATTTACCCAAAGAGTGCTTCGCCCTCTCCAAGCCAAATTCTCTTTCCCGAGTAATAACTGCTAGATTTGAAGCGGTGGGGAAGCGGAGATGGGGTGATTAAAAAGGGTGGTTATGCGACCGTAGCGGCAAGCCCCTTGATGTCTCATCTCGGGAGTGTAAATACGCGAAATAAAACGATTACAATGTAGTTTACCTTATAGAATGAAGTCTGGTTTTTAGGAACAAGAGTAAGGGTGTAACCAAGGGGTAGAAAGAAAGGAAATGAGGCGAGCGTAAGGATGAGAAAAGGAACAAAATGAGATGAGGAAAGGAAGAAGAAATTTGCCTCCAAATTCGTGATTACGTTAGTTCATTGATGCTTGCGATTTTGCGAAATAAACCTCTTTATCGTCGTCAAAGATTAATGGAGCCAAAGAGGTCGGTTATGAAATATATCTCACGTAAAAGACTAATTCATATATTAATTTTATAAGACCTTTTCTATGTTAAACAAATTTAATTTGTATGCTGTATTAATCGCTTTAACTAACTTATCTTCATCTTATAAATTGAATTATTATCGGCAAATATCGTCATATATAAAGGATGCTATCATACTATTTGGTATTTATTGGAAATTCGCTGAAAAATTCTGCTATCCTAAAGAATTATATCTATATTATATAATTAATATTATAGCAGTAAAATCAACGAACTTTGCAAGCTTGATAAAAGAAATGCACTAACTTATTTCACTATATTCAAAAATCTATCTAACGTATTTTTTCATTATGTGAATAAAAGAGCTAAAATTTTAAGGGTTTTGATGTACGATAGCACAGTGCTTTCTAATTATACACGTATTTAAATCCAAAACATTCCTTTCCAATGCACTTCTACTCATCAGCAATTGAACCAACCATGAGTCCATTCTGGTATAGACTCAGACAGCACTAAAGAGAAAGATTGATTTCGAAAATGACGTTTAACATTAACTTCACGGATAAAAAACCTATAACCGAGTTTAGCGAACCTAGTATTACCGTCGTGGGGAACACGAGGGTCATTTGGGTTGAGTCAATTCGTTCCCTTGAACATAGGAGACCGAAAAATTGCGTTTTTGGAACATGCAATCATCTCCTTGATAGCAGATAATACAATTATCTTAAACGAAATCCTTAAATAAGATGCAGTAATCACCGAATGTTTAGTGGTGAGGATGGGGATGAATCGATGCGTATCTTTAGAATGTATGAGAAGTTTATGAAGGGTGTATCCGAAAAAGATGAGGGGGGGAGAGACTGCGTGGTTTGAGTGGCAAATTAAGGGGAATGGCATTAGGATGCATGGCGAGATAACGTCCGTCATATATAATAGGCTATGACTTTGAATATCTCTTTTCGAGGGCGAAAGGCAAGTCGGGAAAAACTATCGGTAAATAATCACTCCGGACATATATCATAGATAAGTGAATGGTGGGACTCAATTCGTTTCGCAGTCATGCGTCGCATATTTGAATAGGAACCGGAAGGAATTATGAGGGTTTGCCGAATGAGAAATATGTTTTTTATGCCTGTGCAGTATGCAAGCACCGAGGAAATAGTACGGCTCTGTTTCGCAGACTTTAAGCTTCATTTCATTCAAATAGCATGCAAATACTTTTCAATAGATTGATTAAATAAAGAAATAATTTTTCCTTGATTAAAAGTTATTATAAATTAGTAACTCCCGAAAAATTTATGAATACGCCATTAAAATACGAGGAAAATATTTACGAAAGTAAGTGACGAGGCTTAATAAATGGACTTAAAATCTTGTGGAGATATAATTAATTAAGAAGCTCGATCATTGTTAGCCCAAACGATGATATAGTTGGTTTCAGTCTTATGAAAATAATCCCTTTTACTTTGATTTAATCATGAAAAATTAATGGAATTTTACGAATTATATTAAATACAATTATTTTATTACTTTACATTATTTGGTGGGCTTTTATCAGGAAAATAAAGCTTAATTGGAATGTTAAACCTTTTTATCACAGTCTAGTATTAAGTATTTGTATTGACTATCCTTATTATCAACGTGATTTCTAATTAGTAGGAAATCAGTTTTAATCATTTCCAAAGTAGCATGCTTATAGACAATTTTATTAATGATTCATGAGAGTATTAAAACCTTCATAACTATCTTCAAAGAACCATTATACAGATGAGAAAATTCTCTAGGAAACAATGAAATAAATAGCTACTATAACTAGAGTATAACTAACAGAACACCAAACAATTACAATCAGTTGATAAAAACCTTAAAAAAAGAAACAATAAAGAACTACATTTCAGCATTGCGACACCGCGATTGACCTCCAGTCCCCTTTCGGAACAACAGAAATAGGCCAAAAGTGTGCAAGTGTTGTTTTTATCCTCCTTTAGCCACAGCCGATCCAACTCGTTCAACCAATCGAACCTCAAACCACCAACCATCTCCCACGCCCCCTTCACGCTCGCTTTAACGTGCTCCCCCCAAAATCACCCTCTTTTTAAGCCCCGAAACTAGTCATCGCTTTGCAAACTGCAGATGCTTAGTTCCGCTCGGAATACCTCCCCCCCTTCATCCCGATTCTACAACGTCCGTCGCAGCATCCATCCTTTTTTAGGGGACAGATGGTGCGGAGGTGGGCGAGCGAGAGGCTTAGTTACATGGAAACCAATGTCGCCCGTCGCTGAACTCTGATGTCGGAAGTACACACGGTTCCGAAGACGAAGAGGGTTACGAACTCGACGGATTAGTCGGACTGCACTTTACGGAAGATCGCTCGGTGGGTGGGTCGCTGTTTAAGGGAAAAGATCAACGGGGAACTATATCGAGAATTTGCATACGATTCACGTTTGATTAGCTCCGATAAATACGTGCATTCGTGACGAGGTCATTCGCATGAGTGGAAAGGTGACCAGCGGTTATAAAAGCGGAACGGAACAATGGTATAAGAGATGTAATTGTAACAAAAGAATGCTGGAGTGTTTGAGTAAGTTTCGAAGTTGAGGACAAACAGTACATTTAAATCCTGCCTGAAATACAAAAATTGCAGCGTTATGATGAAGAAATACACGATGAAACAATTATATCGGACTAATTAAAGTGTAATTATAATGTTCATTTTAGCGTAAAATACCTCTTTTTCTGCTAGCTAATATTTTCCGACGTATTTAATGCGTTACAACACACCTAAAATATAAATAATTCATTCTACTTCACCACAGTAAAGAATTCATTATTCGGGCCTCTTTTAGTATCAAAACAGTCTGCAGAAACATACGAAACAATAAATTTTCAATTACATGAAATATAAGCTCTATTCTGAACATTATTTTGAGGCTCCAAAGTCACCCAGAATAGAACCAGAATAAATCATAAACTTCCTAGCTCATCTCTGCTAATGCTAGATGATGACCACGCTAATATAGTTGCTAGTTAAGTTATGAAAAACGAAAGCGAATATATAATATAATTAGTTGCTAGCTACATATTCAAGAATTCTTAATACTTAAATGGTTAAATGAAAACTTAATCCCAATCCTTAATCCTTCCTAGGACCTCCAAGTTCAAGAATATGTACACAATTTCACGTACAAATTCAAATAACCAAATCTTACGAGAAAAATGAGTAAATCATAATGAATCAGTACACAAGCCTAGCTCCTAACAGTAGTCGGTTACCAACACGCGTAACAATTACCAACCCCACACCAAAATCTACGCATATCCGACTGTCGGGTAACACCTCACCCCACCTTCAGCCAGCACTCACGAAATTGTCACCTGAATCGAAAACCGCTCTAATCCCGAGCATTATACAAATCCGCGAACCAAATCCAGCACGCACATAATCCAAAACTCCTTCTATAATCCTCCACACCCAAAAAACACCCTCCGCAGAGAAGAGTTTTGGAATAATGAGGGAAGAATCGGAAGGAATAAAGAAGGGGAAATGTACGGGGAGAGATGGTAAACACAAAGGCTCTGCAGAGGGCGTCCTCTGGTGACACGGGATATCGGCGGACGGATTGGAGTGAAGATAACGCTTGAGAAGAGCTCCGCGGAGGCCTTTTTGTGGCAAATAATTGCTATCGAGTGAATGGCAACGGAGGAGAGATTGCTTTCGGGAATTGTTAAAGAGAGGGAAAGTTGCGCTTTTTGCAGACGCTCTCCAACGTCGACGGAGGATGGTTCGGCTGTGAAAAATTGTGCGCTGTGCATTGATTCTGCTGAAGCGCTTTCCATTTCGACGGAGGCCGGAAGGGCTCGTGAGGCGGACTTCCTCTCGGGATTAAATCCGGGAGCGCTGAGTTTTGAGATATTTTCACGTCAAACCCATTGATTTTCGACCACTCACGGATATTGATGGTTCGTTTTTGGGAGTTTGATAAGAAGGCTGGAAAATTTCACTCTCACGAGATTTATCCGAACGCGGATTCGTTTCCAATTTGCGAGGAAATTAAATTTTGGGAAGAGAAAATTAAAATTTGTAGATGCTTTTTTAATAAATTTTCCGAACTTTTAATACAAACAAATATAATTTGAGAGACTATTTTATTATTAGAAAAATCTAAAAGCACATTTACAAAAATTAATCCGATTCGTAATTGTTCATTGAGAATCTTCAAGTGGTTAACAAGATAGTCACCAATCTATTTCATAGCATAAAAAGAGTATCTGAGTTTATAAACAAAAATGCATTAAATGAAATTTATTAAAATGAAAATTCGTTCATTCTCATTATAAATTAGTGGAAAGTTTTACAAGCACAAACCTCTCTGTCATAAAAATATCACATTAGAATTTCTGGAGTTGGATTATATTTAGAAAATGGATATTTAAACGAATGCAGGAGGAATTCAAAATATTGTTCTTTCCTAAGAGAAAGAAGCTGTTTACTTTTAATTTCGGGAATAGAGATAATTTAACAATGTTGAGAATATAAATAAGTGTAATTTTGGAATAAACACGACGATTTGAAGATTTAAAAACAGGAAAATACGTGATAAAGAATGAAACATATGAAGTTATAGCTGGCATAACCTCGAAGATTGTAAGATATAAATACATTATATGACTCTCAATTACATTAACGCTTTAAATATACAAAAGCAATCATTATTTGTATCGGTAACATTGATATCAACTTTTGACACATTAATAAACTAGAACAAAACTGAATAACGCATAATAGCATTCAATTGTTATTAATAAACAAATACTAATGATCGTCACTGCACTACTAGAACGTTATTCTCTCGCTAATAACTATAGCAGTAGTCCTTTGATCGAAACCCCAGATATTTTCACATTCAAATGAGTGAAATCACAGAAATCTTTACCTAGCACACCGCCTCCATTCAAGAAAAGGTCAGAAATCCCATCTAAAGAACATTCATTCACGCCCATAAAAATGATGAACTAATCCAACAAAAAAACTTCGTACTATGAATACGAGAAATACCGCGACGCGAGGGAAGTAATAAGGAAGCCCTCATTCCCCGGAGCATTCATCATCCTCAACTCAATTACGATGGAATTTGCAAATGAAAAAGTGAACGTAGAAAAAAAAAATATACGAGGGAGAGAGATTTCGTAGGGGATTAAAACGCGTGGGGAAAAGAAGACTCTCAAAATTCCGTAAACAGTTTTCCCAGTCACAGATCGGCTGCCAACAGCGTAATTTTCATCGCGAACACAAAGGGGATCCGGATATTTTCCTCGGCCGGCGCCTTGATTCTCCAACAGAGCGGCGCCAACCCAGCTGAGATGGATAAAAAATGAAGAGCAGCGAGAGCCAACTTTAAACATACGGAAAGAGGATGAATATGGATGTTGGAAGACAGGAAGTAAAAAGTCTTTAAAAGTGGTGACGTGAAACCTACGGAGCGGAAAAAAAATTAATTCGTACGATTTTAATTCTTAAGTGCCTTAATAGTATGCACTTGGTAAATAAACATGTTGAGTCACGATAATTCTAATATGGTGGATAGGAAACTCTTAATGAAATTCATTCCGAGAAGAATAAATATTACTTGAAACGAAGTAAACTCATTTCAATTGCAAAGCTACGATTTCGTAATGATTTTGAAAACTAAGCATCAGGGAAGTGATAAGATAAGAAAATAAACTAAATAAGAAAGTAGAGCAGAGAGTTTCAAAAAGAGAATTCTTATCATATACAGTCAAGTGCAGGTATACTATTATTATCGATACATGATATCTAACAATCGAAAAAATGTTCGGTATATGCATTGAAAAATGGGAAACAAAACCCTTTTCCTATTGTAAATATATAACTACCAAAATAAGTGGAATTAAATATACATGTATATACCCCTGCCTTACTCTTAAAAAATACGCGATACTCATATAATTCGATAATTTAATTATAGGATTCAATAACTTGACTCTGTTAGACGCAATGTTGTGTAGTACGTGGTAACTAAGCAGAATAAAAAAGTAAATAAACTAGAACCAAATTACCAAGCTCCAATAAACAAAAGTATAAAGTAAAATAATACTAAATTTTGCGTAGCAAACGTTTAGTTACTCAATAATACTCGTTCATAAGCATTAAAACAATACCTAACAAAATTACAACAAAAGAAACGTAACTCGGCCATTTACCATATCCTTCTTTAGACTACTACTTTTCCGCCCTCTTGCGTGGTCCTTACTCTATATCGGGATCGGCACTTCATTACTCCGTGCATCGCAACTGGAATGGCGCGGGTAAAGAAAAAGAACGGGGAAGTGTTGCGAAGAGAAAAGAACTTCGACAGCCAGATTAATGAGTTTTTAATGGGGGAGTCACGGAAGGACGCGCTTTGAATCATGGGGTCGCGGGAGAGGCATGTGTACACAAGGACAGAGCCGATTGTGATTCCTCGGGCCCCTCACGGCAGCACGCGCTCGGATAAATAAGACGCATCGAGGGTACTATTTCGGTCGCGTATCATAAATAAAAGAATGAAAGGGATTTTCCCCTCTCTGATCCCTTAACTAGTGGATTCCATGGGCCTCTTTACCCTATTTAAACTCGTCGATTCTCCCCCTAATTTCGCTCCGTCCACTCCAAATGGAGTGGTTGAAAGGACCCGTCGCTCTAACAGTGTCGCCACTCCAGAGGCTGTCATCAAAATGTTTTAGTTAACGATCCGAATCAACGCGTGCTTGATGACGGCTCTCACACGAGTGGGAGTTCCTTTATTTTTAATTAACGTCTCCATTCAGACCCAAGAAGGAGATGCAGTTCCTCGTATGCCAAATGATCGAGATGTCCGAACCCGAATCGGATCATTGGGGCTCAATGCACTCGTTCTTTCGAAGACTTCGATAATAAAATATTCACCTGATTATTAAAATATTTCTCGTTGGAATATATTACAGGATCATAACAATAATAACTAGCCCAAGTGTTAAACATTCAATTTCCAATGCTGGAGATCACTATTTCATTATTCAATGATGCTGGTTTCTAAGAGTGAAAATTGACGGACTAATTTCTCGTAAGATTATACATCGTTAATAAAGAATACTTATTTAAAGGCCGATAAAATTTTACTAAACATGTTTAATTAATACATTTAACCAAAACATGTCCCAATTACTCTTGAAAGTGAGCGTTCTGTATTATATGCTCTATTCAATATATCAATCAGCTCATTTTAAATTTTTAAATACAGTATGTGGACTTGTAGATTATATCAAGGAATTATTGCTATACTATATTCCAGAGAAAATGTTTGTGATAATGTTCTGAATTTGATATATTTACGAGAAACTACAAGTACAAACGCAAAAGCTTTATACCCGTTAACATTGGGATATTAATTAATTTAAATAGTAAAAATCATCCCTTTACTCAATTTAATTTACAATAAGTTTTATGTAATACGAATTAATTATGGGTGAAAATTATATATTGATATTGCACTAGTCTTAGATTCACATATTAGTATGTTCTGCTTGAGACCCGTGCAGAGTTATTTATATACTCAACTCTAGATTTATTTATTTAGTTTCGTCAATTGCTTTAACAAAATAATTTGTGGTACACATTTACTCAGTTAGTTAAGGGAAGAAGAATACATAAAATTATACTTCTTATTTCATAAAAATACATTAATTGAAACATTTAAGACATCAAACAAAAATTACAATCAACAACATCAATTGAGCAGTGATCAGTATTCAATCTAGAGATCGCGATCGGAAAATATACTCGTCTCTCATCTTCTGAGACGTTTTAATTACCGTTCCGACAGCATTCATCGACAGGGTGAAATTATCGTCTATCCCTCGGAACTTATGGAAATGAGATCCAGAAACCAAACACGGCATCCCATAAATATCGCGGCAAAACGCGTTATGAATATAAAGCGATGTGTCCCCACGTTGATTCTCTCAGCGGGAAGACGGGCAAAAACGAACAGCCGGTGAAGGGCTATTTTCCACTCTGATATCGACCCTGGAATTAGGGAAATAGAGCATTCGCTTTACAACCCACATCTTATGAGCGCGTACCCTCTCTGCCATTCTACTCCCTTAATGCTCCGATTGCACCGTTCGCCCTGAGGCGGCATCTCCCCGTGATTAAATCGTGAACCGCAAAATACAAGTCTCGATGTGGGACGGCCTCAAGTTTATTCCCTGCGTTGAAAGGGCCAACCGGAAACGGCGATAGCATGGGTGCGATACACTCATCCGTCTGATGATGGCCTTTCTACGCCTTCGTTCTTTTTCAACATCCATTCAAACTGTACATTTGTATCTTTTGGTTAACGTTAATCGAGAATGAAGCAGGATAGTCGTAAACTGTAATTGGCTGTGTTTCATTGCAGTATATTGATATTTTTATTGATAATTAAATAATACCTTAATTCTGCCGACAGAAATAGTACGAGATAATATTTTGTCCTTTTTATTTACCCAGATCGCCGTTAATTATTTAAACAATGTTCTAAATCTAATTCCGTACTTCCTAGACTTAAAAACCGTAAATTTAAACGTAGAATATTAAGTCATTTATAGATTTCTTTAGCTTCTGTACGGAACTGATGGAGTATTAGAAGTAAACTTGTGTACAGATAAGGCTGCAATAGGTATTTTTAATCAAATATAATAATAATAATTAACAGGAACTTGATTATTTATGAAGGAATATATTGGAATTGCAAGGAAAATTAATAAAAACTTATAGGGAAAGTTCGTGTCAATAGATATAAGAAATAAAAAATACATATCTATGTATAAATACATCTATCATAAAATTTTACTACTCGATGCCTCTATTGATGAGAGCAACTAATGAACCAAAGGAAGTTATATTAGAATTTTTTATGTCTTTTCTTTGATAAAAACCAATTACATCAATAGTATAAATTAACAGAACAAATTCTAAGTACATCTGACACCTTGTCATTGATATATCTCTAGTCCTAACTATCGAGACGAATAGATTAAATACACACTGTTACAAAACATAAAAAAGACCATAATATATTTCAACTTCCTATCAACAAGACTTTAGTTTGCACATCACATCAACGACAAAAACCCTCTTCCTTCCCCTCAACACAGAGAGAGAGAAAGAAAGGAAGAAAGAAGAACCTTCCTATTAAAAACTCCCTCACCGCAAAGATTTGTATGCCCACACACAAAACAAGCATCCCAATCCGCACAGGAATCAAAACATTAACGAAATGCAAATTCCGCGGTAAATCTTCCACGGAACGAACTGGTAAGACACGGCCACATTTCACCGTCCACAAAAAAGAAACCGCTCCGGCAAACTTCCCTTTGAGAAAAAAAGCCCGTGCGCGAAGATCAATTAATAACCGGAGACTACCCAATCAGCCGGGAGGGTGAGTGGGTGCCGTTCTCCTCGTAGGGTGGGATATGGACTAGGAGGGAAAAAAAAGTCCGTGGTCATATGCGAGGGAGTGTCCGAACCTGAAAACATGACAGGTGACGTAGGTCCGGGTCCGAATATATTTCCTTTTTTTGGGGCCTTCAGCTTCCTTCATTTTCGTCCCGGTTTAGGTTCCCGTATATCCATTAATTTGTTCCACAGGGCGTGAGTGGGGTGGGGTCCCCGAACGAACGTGGAGATTGGATACGTAATAACGAAGAGGTGAGTGGCATCGAAGAGAAATGAATGGGGGAGTTGTAAATGGGCGAGGGAATAGATGAAACAAAGGAAAGACTGAGGAAAAGTGCGATTTCTTAAATTTACTGTGGACCATCAAAGGTTTTCCGTCCCAGATACATGAATTACGTATTTATAATTGTTCTTGCTTCTAGGATCTTTATCCTGCTCTGTTCTAGAGTAAAAATATATCGAGGCAAGCGATGTTTTTGGTTCAAAATAAACGAAAGAAAAACTAGTTACGAAAACTCTTAGGCGCATATTAGCAATTCTTAAAACACAAGAGATTGGAAACTATATTGCGATTCGGGGAAATTTTGAAGACAGAATGTTTGCGAAAGATCAACCAGTGTTATGCAAACCAATCTTTTTCCTTACGAAAATACGGTAATGACTGAAATATAATAGAAAAGGATGCAAGTGTGCGTCGCTTTAAGAATTAATGCATTCCGCAAACTATTCGCAATAATAATTTTTTTTACTATCCCTTAAACTCATTGTTTTCACCCAGTAATACATCACTAAGCACGCCATGATAAGTATTTATACACATTTTAAATTCATAATAATAAATCATATATTTATTACAATCAATTTTTTGGATAAACACCACCGCTTTGATTTAAAAGTACTCTGCAGTGATTCAACGAGTAGAAATCTGAAAGATAAAGAGTATTCAGATGGGACGTATTTGGCTAAACTGTTCCTTTACGGAGTGATAAGCTAAAATTTATTTGGGAAGTGATAAATAAGGGGGGAATTTTGAGGAACAAAAAATAGCATGAAACATATTTCAGGGAGGGATGAAAAAAGAAAGAATTGGAGATGAATGTTTTTTTCGAAATGAAACCCGAAAGGTATAGTTACGTTCCGAGAACAGAATAGTACCTGAATAGAAAGTATGTATTGAAAGCTGGCACTTAGAGATATTATTCTTCGATATGATTGGCTGAAAATGTATTCTGCTTTTTTTATTTTAGACGCTACATTAAGTCTATTACTCAAACCTGAACTGAAATATACAGAATTTGAGTATTATTATATCATATCATATTATAATATTGAGAATAAATGTTGGAGGGAAGATAATTTTCTTACCTTCGTTTCCTTGGCCAATATGCAAAAATTAATTTGTGTTTTGGAATAATCTCCTAATAACTCAACAAAAAATACATCTCCACCGAGATAAAATCCCAGCTATGAGAGGCGATAAGAAATATTCTAAAATCGTAAAGAATCATCCATAGAGTTCAATGGGATTTATATTCTATAACGTAATGATTTGTTGAAGGCTATTTTCCAAAAGTTCTGAAGCTATTACAAATCTTGATGCTCAAAATTACTTTTTATTAGTCAATTTTAAATCTTTTAAATAGCAAAAAGTTTACTATTTTCTCTACTTTAAACGCTTAATAGACAAATATCTCCACACAAACGATTAGAATATATATCCTTTGAAAATTGAACTATTACTCATTGGATGATTGTCCAAGTATAATAAAAAATTCACACATAATTAGCCGTAATTTAAATCTAACCATACCAATTCCGATTTCACCTAAAATTCATACCACAAACTTAAAAAAAAATATCCTACTGAATGAACGCGTCGACATAGTAGGATTTTTTCGAACGCTTGATTCAAACCCAGAAGGTATGTAATCGATTGGATGGCTCCCTTCATTAAATTTCCAATCGATATAATTGGCCGATGTCATAGTAGGTTGCCGTGCGTTATCATCTGGCCGTATTACTTTATGAGCAGATTGGGCCCAAACCAAATGAGGGAACGTCTCTGGTAAGAGCCAATGGGAAACTCATTACCGAAGGAAATGGAAACGTCTGCACCGATACACGGGAATGAGATATGACGTCATAACACTTTTGGCCGTAAGAATCGACTGTGGCGCAGGCATTCCAATTGTAATGCTCGCCCGAAAGGAAATTTCCCCTGACAATTCACTGAAAGGGATGAAATCACTTTTCTCGACCATTTATAGAGATTGCATTCCATCCACTGCTTCGATAAAGTTCGACAATTAACGTTCCGATACTCAAGATTTCGAACCGTGATTACGTAAACATTTCCATTTATTTATCAACAAATTTATTTCACCTTAGCAACGGTACCGTAAATCTCGTATTTTAGATATGCTGATACACGAATTCTTCTCGTAGAAATATCAATCTGTGATCCACATTAATATTCAACAAGCAATATAGCAATAAATTAGCAACGTGAATAAGGAATTAAGTTTAAAACTGAATACATTTGAAGCGGAATGGTTAAAAAGGAACTCACTTTTCCATAAATGTATCTTTTACTATTTATATTACTAAGCTTGACTTAGCATACTCACAAAATTCAGTAGCCTCTACGAACGGAAGAAAAACCGAATCTAGTCGGCGGAAACATACCTGAAAAAAATAAAGAATCATATTAGTAACCAATAAATATTGAATGTTTAGGCGCAAAGACATCTAGCTTGAACAAACACAATTCTACATCATCACTTTACAACTTGTACGCTAAAACTTTGCGTCGATTTGCGTCAGAGAATCATTTTAAAATTTTTTCGTTCATCAAATCACAATTATTGACGTCTGAAAGCATTAATGTATACACGTGGGTGAGCCGAATGAAAAAAATTTGCATATATATGAATTTACCGCATCACTGAACATAGATTAGCGAAGCGTGTTACCTTACACAAACTGTATCACGAAGGAAACATTTTCTAACGGTGCGCATCCAACTTTTTCCTCCTGTTACGGCCGGAACTTCGAAAGGTAACTATAAATATTTATAGGCCCTCGGTGGGTACGGTAGACATATAAAAAATATATCACCACAAACGAAAATAAAAGAGCGTCTAAAATTTTGACCCGTCCGTGACTTTAATCAAAGCGATTTAATTGGTTTGAACGAAAGACGTTAATTTATTTTTCCGGCACGAGAATGGGAGAGCAGGGTATCTATGGGTGTGTTTTATTTGCATGGCCCATATATTTATATGCATATGTATATGGATACGAAATAAAAAACACGTTCCGTCAGAGAGAGGGATGTGTGTGTAAATACATTTGATATCTGGATATACACAAACTCATTCATTCCCTTTAGATTTCTGCGCTCTATTCATATCTAATATCCTGTGTACATTCAGGAGGGTTTTCTTCACTAATTTAAGGAAAAACCTTTTTGTGAGTGGGTGCCCTTGATTGGAAAGAGGTCCGTTGTTAAGAAGATGAGGATTAAGGAGTTTGAAAAGGAAGGAAGTTTGTTAATTCCTTTTTTAAATTCTTTCCTCTCATCTAGAAGCGGTTCCGATACACGTGTCCCTTTTGTTTTTCTCTTTGAAAGGTCATGTGCGACCATGAATATCCTTTCTGTCGAAATGACCCGTCGTATTTAAACGAGCATTGGGTGGAGGCAAGACGCTCTGTTCGAAACACGTTGCGAGAGTTAGAATTATTATATTATAATTAGAATGATTCATAGCGAATATTAAAACATAAATATCGTATGAGATAAATTTCTCTGCAGTAATAGTTACATATCTATAGGCTGGTTTCATGTTAGATAGGCCGACTGAATGACATGATAAGCTAAGCTAAATTCAAATCACTGCAATGATACGCAATAATAGGAAATTATCGTGGGGAAGTGTATTATCTAAATATCACGTTGCGATATATTCGATGATTGATATTACGATGTATTTATATGTTTATATTGACGATTGTAAAATTCGTTTCCATCGAAATATCTTTAGATGTATTTTGAAATTTAATAAGATTGTGTCGAATTATTTTAAAGAACTAAAGAAATAGTATCTACAAGAGATATTATCATAAGAGGTGCATCTACATTGATAGCTGAATTAAATGGATGATTTCCAATTTAAAATCTTAGCGAATATCTATTAGACGAGAGTCATAATAAAATATTTTTGATATAGAATTTTATCAGAATCGTCTATTATTATATTTTTATTATTAATAATATTAAAATAATATTTAATTAAACCTATTATTATACTGTCTTACATTAGAGACGATCTATCATTTCAGAGCCGATTCCAGGGAAATGATTTTCAGAAAATAATCATAATTTCGAAGAAATATCAATCAATAAAATACAATTGTTAATATAGTTTTTAATTCATTGAAATATAGTAACCTATTGAATACTAAAATAATTTCAAGGAATCAAGAAGTAAATAGAACCAGCAACTAAGCAGAGTTTCATCAATAGAAACATAATACTTCACTGCCAAAAAGAACACTAAATCACTCAACACATACAAAACCGTTGTGATGAGTAAATTGATAAAACAGCGACGCGGACCCAACCATAGAATCCAACCAACCAACGCAAAGAATTCCGAAATTAGAATCCAAATTGAGCCGTGGGTGGAAAGAGATATATATTTTCCGCACGAAGCAATCAAAATCAACTTTGGAGGGCAAAGCGTTCGAAAGATACGGTCTCTGTTCATTAGGGGATGTCATAAGGTTCCTCGAAGTCATAACATATCCCATATACTTCAAGAAGCTCTAGCTTTTCGTGAGACGTTCATTTTTTCCCTCCATTAAAATTTGGTTGATAGCCGCTCTAGGACGCATCCTTCTACCAGAAGATAATAAGTTTTTGTTTTGGGAGCGGACGCAAGACAGTTTTCATTTACGGGCCACGGAGGTTCTTGGCAGATACATCTTCCGAAAGAATGCAAAACTTAATTTCGAATCGAAATCGGTTGGGAAGGGGGGAATGAGATTAAAACAGTACACTCCCTACACAGGGCTCGGTCTGCATTCCTTTAAATTGCTCCTGAGTGAACATCTGCTGATAACTTTGCTTAGGATGGTAGTACTTCTGTCAGAGATAAAGAATTATGCGCTATCCATCAATATAAGTCTTTTCAGAATATTTCAAGCTTACAATCTTTCCTTTCGATCTGTTATATCCTGTTACTTCCAGTAGTTACTAATAGATTATTCCTTTAAATTTTCTATGAAAGGGGCAATTTTAGAGTTAGAATGCTTACGTAATGAATGCACTTGTAACGTACTATTCAACGTAAGAGAAATTAATGATTTAAAGCTTATGAATGTACGATTCGGATATTACATATGTATAAAGTTGCCATCTTTTTGGAATCCTCAATTTTTACATAAATTACAACTACCTAAACCTAGTTTTGATTTTAAAAGAATAAGTGTCTAATTAAAAATAACAATAATAATATTATAACAATAAATCTTCCTTTAATAATCTTCCTACCTTTTCATCGTATTTTCAAGGATCTTTATCATCTAATTCGGTCTATTTCAGAGTTAAAACAAGCAATGGAAAGCATGGAAACTCTAACCTTCCCGATATTTATCACACGAAATATCTTAAGCAAATGCATGATTATCGTCTTACATAATTGGTTCTATTTGGTCGCGGAACGTTTAGTATAAATGACTCAAAACCTTGTCTCTCTTTTCAGAGAGAAGGCCGGTGAGACCTACAATAAGGCTATAAATTTAAAATAATGACTGACAAATGGACACATAATAGCGTGAACATTATTTTCCGCAGTTGTGTGATTCCTAAACGTTTCCTTTTCAAGAACACGCAACCTCTCACCTGGAATAATCGCTCACACTATAGAGCATCTGATAGAGAAAGCAAAGAAAGAAGATGAAATGGAAAGAGGTTAAATGTAGAGAAATTTAAATTCGAAAATTATTTTCAATATCCTCATGCTGCTATATAGACTGTACATAGTTATCCGTTGCCTGAGTTACGGTTCATAATAATATTAATCAGTCTCCATAAAAGCATGAGTAGCTGAATATTTTAAGATTTAGCTTAAATGAAGCTTAAATTTAAAGATGGACTTTGTTGATATTGATTAACAATTATATTTGTAGTTTTTTATATATAGCACGCAGCAAAATATCCTCAATTACGATTATAGTATTTTTAGATTTGTCAAAATTTATTGTTACTTTAATATCGAAATACAATACAATTATATTTAGCTCAAGTCAATGCCATAGTAATCAGAGCATCTAAATATAAAACTGAATTCATTTCTATTTAATTCGAACAATACATTCTAACATGAAAGGGTTTATAATGCATTTGTTTCAATCGTAAATAACGATATATTATAACAGACAAATCACTCTCAATTCAGAAAAGTTCGTTTGCAGATCATTAAAAAAAATGATTTTATTTATTCGCGTTAAATAAAATTGAGTTTATTTTGATTAAAAGACTCCTTTTCTATCAATAATGAGTAACGAAAAACTTCCCTTCATCCAACGTAGTCGTTCAAATTTCCAAATAGCTAATTAAACAGATCAGAATTACGTTTCTCAATTTGTGTAGTTTCTGTGTATTCTCAATCTTCAAATGAACTCATATTATCAAAATAAATAAACTCACTCCGCGTGTTTAATTGTAACATATCCTAATACAGTTATATACAAAAAGTATTTATATATTTTCCGTTCACAAAATCAGCATGAATTGACAAATATATCAACTCCTACACCTAGTTCTGTTTCGACTTTTTCTCTTGTTTTTCAATACTTTTTCATTATTCCATTTACCCCAAAACTCTCCGTTGCTACGGTCGCGCCCCCAGCGACCATATGTTATGGATCTCATCCAGTAGCCACCTGTTCCATTTCGTCCAAGTTCACGTGCAGATTACTGATCGTGACGCCACCTGACATGTCGGCGGCGTGTGAAGAAATCGCCACACTTTTCCCCAATTGGTCCGCCTCGGGCTGAAGATTTTCCCCAGAGTCGCGTGTTAGCCGAGTAACCAACCCTCGGGAGTCCTGTTTCCTAGGACACGGTGGGCTAGAGAGAATACACTGGGAACGCTCAAGATTCATCCGATGTGGAAGTCATCTGGTGCAATACGTATACATCGTTCTTTCTCCTGATATCGCATGGGACGTTCGCAACGGAAGTTCGTCTTATGGCAAAAAAGTCTTTGGACATACACACAGAAATAGCGAAGTATTCCTTTATTAATAGGAGTACCATAGAATGGAATGCGTTTCCTGGATTTCTAAAGCTCTGTCCGAAAAACGTTGAAGCTTTCAAAATTAATAATTCTTATTCATTTCAATTTCAATAATATTTTTGTAAGTAGCCTTGTTTTAGTTGTCTTCTAGGATGGTTTATATTTTTTTAGTTTTCTTTAATAGGGGTTATACATATAGATATGACAATACTGTTTGGTTCGCGGCATGTCTCCACCCAATATTTACAATAATCATAATAAAGAAACGACTATATAAAAGGACAAAAGTATCTACCTCTAGAAGTGAAGCTTAATCATTCAAGCTCGTTCTTCAAGAACTATTTTTATTCGAATACTTTGCGTATTAGTAAATAATTAGTTTGATTAGATTAGATGGATCCGATTAGATTAGTTAAAATAGTTTGTTCTAACAGTTTAGTTGCTATCGTTACTATAGGAGTAGCATTGGACGATAGTACCAAATTTGGAGAAGGGATTAACTTATGAATTTAATGAAGGAATGTTAGGTTTGGAAAGGTCTGTTCTATTAAAAAGGGTAAATATACTAAGCGACTAATAACGTACGATTGGGATGTTTTTTCTCGTAACTTACTAATTCTAAAAGCCGTGATACATTTTTAATTCCACCATAATTCAAGTACAAGGAATTTGCGATTGGATCTACGAACCACGTATCCAAAAATTTTCAACATGAGAAGAAAGGATCGTTCGTAACAATCAACTAAATATTTCCAACAAAATTGAAGGGTTCCAACCATAATGAACGAATCCCTCAGCTTCCCACTTACAGGACTCCGCCGAAAATCGAGCCCAAAATTCCCTTTCTTTCCGCACCGCCGAATTGATAACAATCCCGTAACATCCACTTTTACTCTCGAGATGAAACTGTGCGTTTCCAACCGAAAACTCGTTTAAACCCGGTCCGTAATCGAGGAAAATTCCTCCAGGGAAGGTGTCAATGGCCTATTAAGGAATTAGACCCAAATTGCCTCGCAGTGTTCCACACGGATGCTTAAACGGATAAAGAAGAAGTCTTGTCGCGGGTCTTCAAAGCATTAAGAATCTCGACAAAAAGCCGATTAAAATCTCAATCTCCAAAGAGACTGGCATATTTTCCGACCTCTTGCCGTCATTTGCACAAAGGAAAAACCAATACCTGGGCGGATTAAGTGAATAAAGAGTGGCTCGGGGTGGTGTTTTCGTGTGGCAAATGGTACATGAATGATCAATTGATTTCCCCGCGGAGGGAGCCGATTCCACCGGAGCCATCGAATTAAAAGCCCTCTCATCCACCTCCCATATCGATTCCATCGTCGGGAGACACGACCTTTCGCCCCATCGCTCATTGTTTTGCATCGCAACCGACGGAATGCGAAAAAAATTCGCGCTCCTTTTTTTGCACGTACTTTTAAGGGATTTTCGAATTCCCTTGGATCTTCGAAGTTATATTTGGACGCCTATAGAAGCAAGGGATTGAAATGTGAGAATTGAATGGATGGTATGAAATGAGTATGATGACTGTGATGGGTGTGTTTATCGCCCATAAGAGAGATTGTGAGTAATAGTCGTAGTTTCATAGTGCTTCTACGTTTACAATGTCATCATGCCGTCATCAGAATCGGTATTTCCAAATACAGATATGTGTGTATAAGTATATGTGTATATGTATAATAAGTGTGTCCGAAAAGTGTAGATGATTTTTAAGACGTAAAATTTAGTGAAATAAATCAACCGGAAAAAATTATCTTAAAAAGAAAAGAAAAAATAATAATTCCGTTAAAAATTGAGAAAACATTAACAGCAAATAATACGTAAATAAGGAACAAGGTTTGAGGTATAGCACGGATACGTTGTGCGCCGTGAATAAATTCAAAGGTGGAATGGACTTGGAAAATACGTAAATAATATATTGATGAGATAAAATCTTAAAGCCTATGAGGATATAAATTTATATGTTGATATAAATTCGCTATGAATATATGAATGGAAAAGTCAAAATACGAAACATCTACAGTAAATCTGATGATTAAATGCATAAATATGTAAAATTTAAATCAAAATGAATCCTAATAATCAATACCTTATAACTAACTCGAATAAATGCAAATCCTAACAATTAAAACGTCATAACAAACTCAGATCTTTCAAACTGAATCACACCACGTTTACAGGGGTTATTAATCAAAATCAAAAGCAAATCCTAACAGAAAAATCTCAACTACCACGGAAAACATTTACAAAATAACATTTTAATTTAGCTACATTACACGTAATACATCTCCATCACGTATTACTTCTGCATCTAACACATCAACCGTTTAATACGGACAGCTTGTTTAACATTCGCCATCGTACAATCGCTGCGTATTATATAAAGGCGCGAAAAATCAGCCATGTATGAAATGAGCATGTTGCTTCGACACCCTTCCTAGATTGATGATGTTCGGGATGAAATAGTAAAGCAGTCTCTACGTGGATAAGAGATGGAAGGAGTGCCTCTAGCCGACCCATGGTATCTCTAGCCGAGGGAAGTCTAGGAAGAGTGGAAGAAGATTTTAGGCGTGATATTGTGTGGAAGGGTTGATTGGGTTCGTGTTTGGAGACGGAGGGTGGGAGGTGAAGGTGGTGGGGTGATGGGAATTAATTTTCCGCCACTTTGTTCGATTAAGGTTCGCGAAATGGTATATTAGAGAGGATCGGGAGAGAAGCAAAGTGATTTCGAGGCTAAGTGAAGCGAGAAGGATGATGGTGGTTTGGTGGTGCCATCATGAGGAGCTTTTGGTCGGAGAGCAGCTTCTGATGGGTGCTAATTGGAAGGAGGTGTGGGAATCGCGTGGAAAAGTTATCAAAAATCGGTGACCTGCGATGCGAAAATTAAAATAAATTAAACGTATGGGTTCTTATCCATTAAAATTCACGAGATGAGGTTGACAACAAATTAGGATGGGCTTCGGGAAAATGTGTGATCGAAAATCACTACAAATTGAAAATTCAACAAGCCGTAAGATTTGCGGGAAAAATAAAAACACACGAATAAAACAAGTAAGCAATTTTTTTAAGCATAAGACATAATTTAAGCAGATAAAATTCACGAGATTAAAGGTTCGATTTATTCTACATACGTGACGCAAAAAGATAAACCATCACTTCTAGTTTATACGAAAAAAATATCAACTATTTCATTTCCATAGAATTGGGCTTTCGTACTCTTCTTTAGACTTAAAAATGCTTTAACTAAATCCATGCCTTCTCACAGTAAGGTCTTGAACGTTTATTTAACTCAAAAGCAGTTTATTTCATATCGAATACTGAATTTGAATGTGAACCGAATTGGAGAATAAATCTCATGAATCAATATATAACGCAGGAAATAATGTTTTTGTTAAAAGTATCTCTTCGCGATAGCTTTATTATGTACGCGTTCAATCAAACAGAAAGGCTATGAGCACTGAATATTCTGAAGCAATACATTTCGTTCTCTAATATAAAAGTCAAATACTGAGATTTTATTAAAGATATAGTACTGAGAATAGGGAAATAGCAAGTTAAATTTACATCATTACAAGCAGGATTTATATTCCTATGGATCAGTCCGCTTGACTGTAAATGATAGTCAAAATTTATATTAATGTGACCATGATACGAGTAATTCTGCTTCACTTTGTATAATTATGGCTTATCTAACGAGAAAATTATTCTATCATGTTGCAGAAGAAGTAATCAATGTAAGATTTAAAGAACTATCTATTGTAAAAAAGAAATTACATTTCATTCAGCTTCGATATTACTAAGAGAATTGAAATAGATATCCTTTACATCATCGTCACTGTATTTTGTTGACAAGTCGCTTTTGTATCAGTTATTTAATATTAATTTTGCACTCATAAAGTTTATCATTAAGATTTATATGGATGATAGAGAAACTTTTAAGGCCATATCTAAAAAGCATAGATATATTTCTAGAAACTTGTTAAAAAATCTAGAATTACGATGGATTCGTTTTTGTAAATGGACTTGTCCTTTATATTTTCATCAACAAAATGGCGTTTCATCAAATTTCACAAGAAACATAACTCATTGAAATTTCAATCAAATTTAGATTAAATAAAAACCGATAACATTCACTGATAAAACACGTAAGAGAGGTAAATATTCCTATATATATATATATACATTCCCACTAAATACGTACATCTTGTATGATTACGTACGATAAAATACGTCACAATTTCACTACACCATCAACCTCATTTCGAACGACCCATGGTTGAAATCCTTATGCACTAAACACACAACCCCATAAAGATGATTTCCTCATAATCTAACAAAACCTCGAAAAGAAATTCCAGCGCATACTATAACATTGAAAACAAATTAATTACCGTATGGAGTGAAAATGATTCCCAAATTAGAATTCCAGGGTAGCGTGAGATGAGGAGGGAGTTATGGGCACGCGTGAGAGGCAAAGATGGCCTCGTGCCTCGATGCATTCCGCAATTTCACGTTCCATACGAGCGTGCCAAATGGAACGACGGTGAGTGGATGTGGGAGGGATGATTCGTGTGGGAACGCGTGTGTTCCCGTGTGGCCAACTACATCGCATATACATTAAGAGACCGCTAAGGGTTCCGGGGTGTGTGCTCATGACATCGAGGGCTGTACTTTGTCGGATTGCACGCGATGCATTGCCTACTGCGCCACCTATGGCTGCGATGTGCTGAGTAAATACCAATCTATGCTGAAACCAGAAGGAGCAGACAATGATACCTCCGAGGTGTATCAGGTGCATCGAGTTTTCGCATGTCCTCGTGCTGAAAAGATTGATGGGTTTGCCTAAGTGCTACCTTGATGAAGAAGAAGTGTAGTAAATAGCTAAAAGAGATTTTAGTAATTTTAAATGATAAATAAAGAAATTAAATATAATTAATTCTCAATTATAGTTTCTATTTTATCTTGTATATGAGAATTTAATTTAGAAAGCATTGATTTATAATATAGATCATACTATATCTATTTTAACAAATTGTAATTTTTCGTGATAATCGTAAGGTTTACTTTTTCCAATGAAAGGTGTAGTACTGACTAATTGGATAATAAATATTTTTAAAATTTATAATAGACGGAATTTTAATGATTAATTCTCCGATTAATTCATTTCGAACATCAGGAGAAACAGTATTAAGTCCAAGTATCAGACCATTTCACGTCTACATATATATTTTGCTATTCTGCGAGTGTTCTTACAATGATATTTATAGTCTAATAATTGCATATAAGGTAATATATATCCAATTATTGGTTTGAAGTATTAAGTTCGATGCTTGTATTACTAGAGCGTTCATAATGTAACACCATGTAAGATAAAAATGCTTATGTAATACCCGCACGAGTGATTTATTTTTATTCTCGTCTGTACCGTAAAAAGGAAAATAAAATATATCTTAATGAATAAAATAACCTAACACTTGTAATTTCTGTACAAATTTTTAATTGCCTGCTATTACATGATGCAATTTTGGGTTGCAAGATTAACTATAGTTGTCTCTAGCTAATAATTTCTTTAATTGTAAAATAAGTAGTTGAAAATTATCTAATTGTCACGAATATGCTAAAGGTTTAAACTAAAGAGCAGTGAAAAAGATATAATATAGTTGTTAACTAACAGTCATAACACTCCTTTACAACGAAAACTCTTATGAAATACTTGCGGCACACCCTAGAATCCCAATTACCCACCTTGATGTCACCTTAAGAATAATGGACAAGTGTCAGCTAAGTAAGCACATCTTGCTCGAAGGCTTTCAGGAGGTACTAAAAATACCACCACGACATCTCAAACCGCAAGAAACCCCAATTAGCTCAGCCTTAAACCCACCAAAAAGTACACACCCTTAAATATAAGCGCTTTTAATCATAATCATCCCCGTAAAAATAAAAACCCTTTCTGGTAACTTCCCGCTCCAGATTTACACTTTACGACTCCCATCTTTCTTTTACGACTCGTGGCATCGCCTTGGTCGCCGATATAGACCTCATCCCGAAGGACCTCTCGATCCGTGATGAAAATACGGCCGATAAAAAGGTTACGACGAGAAGGTACATCTCGTAAAAAGGCTAAACCTCGCGGCAAAATATACTAAAACCCATCCGGAAAAGGGTCGCGTATCCATCTCGCACTTTGTCTTCCGCTAAAAAAAATACTCGAAACTTCCTCATCTATCCTTTTCATAATCTTTTTAGTATCTCATCGTGATCTCTTCATCCCATCTTTCTTCTTCAACCACCCCCTCCGCACAACCCCCCGCAGATTCTTCCGTGTCTAAGAGAGAACCCCTTCCCTGAAATCATCATCCACTTATCCACGCTCTTCCCATAACTACTTTCTTTTGTCGCTGACCCCAGCTAGGGACTATCACTAAGGGACCTCCGCCCCCCTCCGCCTTCATTGTCGTCTCCCATAAAAACCACCGCTCCGTCATTAAACTGCAGTGGGATTATGATTATCACATTTATGAGGGGAATATATATATGGGGGGTACGTATCGGGGGGGGGTAAAATAAACGTGGCCGAGGGGGAGTGAGTGGGTGGGTGGGGAGGGGGGCTTCGAGATATATCGCTGCGAAAAAGTTCGAGCGAAGATGAATGCAGATACGGGAAGGGGACCCGTGATGAAATGATTGTTTAAGGATGAAAATTAGGTACGTGGTGTTGCGGGGGAGAGGGAGGTCTCAATTAGCAGGGGCTCATTGGTGATCTTCCGAGTCGAAACAGATGGGTTATCTTGTTCTCTGTATAAAACCTTGAGTTGAAAATATACTAATTATTATAATTGTTGATTGTAGACGTGTAGATATCAATTGATTCATTGTGGATATGTCCGATTGCCTAAACTTGTTCTCTCAGGATGTTTTTATAAGAACAAACATTCCAATAGGACACATATACTCTGGCAAATCTTATTTATTTTCCTTAGAGATGAAGTGCGTGTTTTCTTACGAATAACATTTAAACCCGCATTAAAATTAATCACCAAGTTTTTTTACTGATTATGATCAATGATCTACGTCCTACTGTTTCCCTTATCCAATACACGCAAAAATCTTCTGCTTTTAAAATTTATCTTCTACCAGGTATATGACAAAATCTGACTAGTAATTCCAACGGAAAATAATATAATATCACACATATTAATATTCGCTTTCATCTAAATACACTGACAATTTATAAAGACTTAAAAATACATTAATAACAGAAGTAAGCGTTTCAGTAATAACTTTGTGGAGCTTCGTTTCGAAATGGAACGATAATTATAACGAATTCTGCGAAATGATTTACGTGACGTGTTAAATAACTCAGTGAGTTGAAATGTGTCGCATTAGTTATATTCAGGGCATGAGTAGAGTTATACATTTTTGGGTATAAATTCAACTGCTAAAAATAAAATTAAAAATTCGTAACAATTAATGTTTCCACAATTGTCAACAGTATCTTCTCTAAATATATTCGAAAGAGAGACAAAAGATTAAATACAGAATACAGAAATGTAAAGGGAATTAATACAAGTAGCTTCCAACTCACGAAAAATAAAAGGACAGATACTTTCCTTACGTATATAAACCCTTCCCAAGAAACAACTAACGCGAGATTTATTCATAATTATTCATCTTTATACACCCATTGAAAACTGAGGAAAATACCTCGCATAAAAAGTCATCTACTGAGCGTGAACCATCGTATTTAACGCTTGAAATCCCGGGACGCTATCGCAAATCAACAAGACTCGTGTCTCCATGGGAGGATGACTTAGAACAATGACCCACGAGCCGCGATAAACAGGAAGAATTCCAAAAAATTGAGGCGCGTGGTTAGCACACGTAAAAAGTCAGTTCGCACGCCGATTCTTGGTCCGGAAAGAAACGTACTGTCTCCGCATTTAGTTCCATTTTTGTTCTTGACTTTTTCCTCCCCTAGCGTCCCGATTCTACGCTCCCGTTCTGCTCGGGTGAGACCAATCTTGTCGGAAATATATACGATTCCTCTCGCCACGATTTCCGCTGTGACCTATCCCCATGTTATCGCCCATCTCCATAAGTCCGAAGGAGAGTATATTTGTTTCTATGGAGACCATCCTACGTTATAGTTTCTCCGGGGGGGACGATCGCTTTGTAGTCATTAGCCCTGCTATTTATATATATCGTGATGGAGCTAAAGAAATACATGGAAATCGAATCTTAATGGGGTTGATTGACCTGTCGATAAGAACGTCGATGGCGCATTTACGGGTCACTGAACAAGAAAAGGACGGCGTGTTTGAGGGAGAACCGACAGATTTGCCTTTCTTTGTGAATATCCTTTTTATCGGGTTTTCTTTGGAACGGAACCAGAAAATGCTACGGCAAAGTTGATTGAAAATTGAGTTACGTAAACAATTCTGAGCAGTATGTCGCGAAATATTTGCAAGCATCCTTTGCTTATTTTAAGATTAATGTCTATAGTATTACTTAGTATTTATGGAAACTTCTTTGCCTACTTCTGATAGCAAAAAAAGAATGACTATTTTCTGTTGTTATTAAGTAAGGTCATTATACATTTAATATATTCCAAATCCTTTCAATTTCTCCTAAATTTATTGAGCTTCTTGCCTACAAATATTGAGATACAAAGCCTAATAGAAAATTTCCTTTATAAAATATATGAGAACAACATGCTTGAAAAAAATGACAAATATAATGTATGAACTCTATATATGAAATATAAATATATAATATGAATTTACTTTTGGAATATTTGATGAATGGTTTACTTAAATTTATTGATGGCCAAATATCTTTTAACCTAAACCAACAATTTGGTCCCCTTGATATACCTATTAATTTAGCAGTATAAATCAGAAGTGTTTAAATAGTGTTTCTAATGCATAACCAATAAATAACCGAAATTAGAATTTTCTCAATATAAATCATTTATTTTAAGAATTAGAAGAAAAGGATGTAAATGATAAATTTCATTATATTAGAACCTTCTTTGTTTATTTAATAATGATCTCAAAAATATCCACTTTACGAAAATTAGTATAATATATCCAAAGTTAATACTGAAATCTTAATAATTGGAAAATATCTTCTCAAAATTTTCATTGATTGGAATTCCAACAAAGAATCGACGCGTATGAACGAATACTCTACGCATTCTTTTATTCTCTCATTATTTATGAGAATCTACGAACAAAATAACGCATGGGGCCTCTTCCATCAAAGATAGATTCTTATTCATACATCAAGCGACACATGAGTCAAAAGGAGAATGTAAGACAATAAAAAAGGGCTCTTTCGATAGAATATTAGGCTATCTCACAACATTATGCAAGATATTCTATTGAAACCTATCTCCCAAGATCTCGGTCGCCGGGTGTTTTTTTCCTTCCCCTCGCGTCCAGCAGATTTTCTGCCTGACCGGAAACTGACTTATCTCGGATGACCCAAAACACGACAAAACGGTCTGTGAAACGGAATGAGGGGCGAGAAAAGAGCCTTCATTCGATTGGTGAATTGATAGTTGGGGGACGTCATGGATCGACGAAGGGACTGTTGAGTGGCTGCGAAAATTGTATCACCTTCTTCACAAAAGTAATGCTATGAATGTAAACGAAAGCCTATCCCCATACAAATGATGGATTTACATTGACGTACTCGATCGAACGGTATAAGTAATCTCAAATCAAATAAGCTCGACTTATCATAATAAAAGGAAAAAAGTATCAGTTCATCTAGCTTGATATAAGTTTACTGGCAATATAATTAGGAATGCAAACTATCTCTCATTATGGGATGGTGAATTTTTTGAGATATTAATTGGTTTAGAGAACAAAAAAAGGACTGTAACAAGAGATGAATTATACTTTGTAACTTATAGAAGAAGATTACAAATATAAAATATCAGATGGACGAAAATAGTTGTCTGATTAGTTGAGAAGAAACGTCATAATAAATATGTAGATGTACTTTTCCTTTGCTAACATTTAAGTAAGCTTACTTATATTTACGACTGAGACAATATATTAATATTATTGACTTAATCTAGCAATGAAATGTATTTCAGGCACCTTTCCTTAATTATAAATTAAACCGATACGTAACCATAAATATTTATAAACATGGCTTACCTAAAAAACTAGATACTTAACGAATTATCTTTTATTAATTAATTATTAACGAATATTTATGATATAAGAAATCGAAAGCTATTTTACTATATAAATTGATTATTTTAGATAAATAAATTTTTTCATGCAGTATATTAATAATTTAAAATAAATGAATGATCATTCATAGGTAAATAGATATGAAATATGTGGAAAAAGTGTTCAAATATTCATTAAGAAAAAAGGAGACATTATGATCCAAATATGGAAACTTCTCCTTAGCATTGTGCACGGAATCGTTCCGAGATTATTTTCAGCGCAAGAATCTGCGGTGAAAGACCGCGCTTTACCCCCTCCAGCAATGAGATCAAAGAAAAAGGACTCCGTAGTCCAAATCTCCGACTGGAATCTATCTTACGAGCAATGGTCACGAGGATAATACTCATTCACTCCTCCACCCATCGGACACATCCTGACCCTTCGACACGACCAAGAGATTCCGAGGTCACGGAAAAAGATCATCATTCTTCTCGGAGATAAAAGGTAAAGAGGTAAGAATATTGGGATGGGGAAGGGTTCCATGAGCAAGCGAATTTTGAAGAATATAACCATGCACTAAATATACTTTTCTAACCAATTATAAGGGTAGTAATAATAATGAAATTAAGTCCATGAGAGTTATTTTCTCATTCTTCCGCTAAAATTTAACCTTAGTTTATTACGAATACGACGCATTATTCTCGATTAATTCATTAATTGATGATTTCAATTTAACAAAATTCCATTATTCTGTTGATGCTTAACCCTATAAAAAGAATATACAGAAATATAAATCGCTTCTGGTTACAATTTAATTTTTTTCGCGGGTATGAAACAATCAAAAATATTTTTCGTTTATATAACCCTATCATCATAGATTGAACGTTTTACTCCGATGTAGCTTTCAATTATTCCTCTTTATAGCTAAAACACGCATTTATAACTTGATTTTTAAAAACTGAAGTTTAATTAATGGAATTACTATATCGATTAATAAATTATTTTGAAATACGTATACCTATTTAAACATTGAATATGGTTTTGAATGATTTAAAAAACTGTAAATTGATACGGAAAAGTAAATTGTGGAAAAAATAATTAAGATTTGCTGAATTAGTTATGTATGAGGATGGATAGCAATACATAAAAATAACGGTATATTTTTTTCAGTCAAAAAAGAATATCTTATGTCTGACATATATTCTCAATATTATATTAATATTATATATTAATATTGAGATAATTCTACCTCTCCGATATCAAAAATTAAATACATTCTTAGAGCCGTAAATAATAAAAGATTTAGGGCTTGAGGAACTATGATATTAGTCCAACAGCTGTATCTCTTCTTTCTTTCAATTACTAAAATCTCCAAATAAAAATACTGAATAACGCACTTTACCAAAGACCGATCGGTATCACATTCTTCCGAATCGAAAAAACTTAATACAATCTCGGAAAAAATCGCCGTAAAAAACAGGAAGTACGTCACACAACGAGGAAGAGATCTCCGTACACTTGGAGTGCAGCGTGAGTTGGTGGAGCGATAAAGAGAAAAAGAAACGAAATAATGACTGAGAGATGTTGCGCACGCGCTTATGATTCCCTATTTCCATCCCTCCGCAGCGTGATTCGGTTTTTTCAGCCTCCCCCTCCGAGAAAACGTTGTTAGGGAAATTAGGCGTGAAATGGAGTTTCTGCGGAGGAGGGGATACCTATCGAATTCTGCATCCCGTTCTTCGGTTTGCCCGATTATCGCCTTTCCTTTCATCTCTTTCTTTTCGACGATTTTGCTTTTCATCTTCTTGTTCCTTTCATGTTTACGGACTCACACAAGGACGATGAAGATGGCTCACAGCGTTATGGGGGAAATTATTATACAGATGTTTGTTCTCGAGCACATCCTTAAAGTATATAAGTTGCACTCTATAGTTCATTAATGATCTACCGGTAGTTACTTTTGTGTTTTGCGTTATCTATTTTCGTTTTTATTTTATTATATTTGTTTTTAAGTTGTTCTCATTCCTGCTTGATGTTTTTATATTCATGATTATAATCTTTACGTTACTTACATTCCAAAATATTGACCTGCATGTTAAAAATTAAAATTTCATTATCAATTTATGAATTTAAATATATTTTACGAAGCAATTATTACTATTAATACATCCTTGTGTTTCGTTTATTATTGTTACAACAGGCTTTCTCTTTCGTACTCGTCTCAAAATCAGTAGTCTACAAAACCAAAACCTCTGTTTAATTCACTTTATAGTTGTTTGACAATTCTCCTATTCTATGTATTGTTCAAACTTTCTCTGGTCTTCAATATTTATTTGTTAACAATACAGTATATCATATCTTATATATTTTATCCTATTATTGTTAAATAAGGCAAGGATCACTTTATTAGACTACAGTTCACTGACTATAATTACTGCACAAATATATCTTCGTTTTCTATCGTTTTATAGGTTCCTAACTCTCTATTTATTCCATCAATTTTTTCAGCAGATTTACTTTAAACTTATTCCTTTCCTGCGTACTTTTATTTTACTCCATTCTAATCTTCTATAAGAGTATTAATTCAGTTTCACGTCATCTCGTGTGTATTCCAAAAATTGCTTTCTCTCCATGGCGGCATTTTTCTCTCATTTCCTTTTTTGTTTTAATCAGTAATCGTTTATAGTATCCATTATTTCTGTTAAAATAATAATTTTTATGTCTTAACCATCCCTTTTACCTTCGATTCCACTCTTGTCTCCTTTATATTTTAATTAATACTAATTCTACATTCTTTTCTCGCATCCATCTACCATTTTTTGATGTTCTTCTTTACACTGTAACGTACACCTTTTCGATTTTACATTTTTGTTACGATTGCCATGCAAAAAATATATTCCATTTCTGTGTAAATATACACTCCAGTTCCATTTTTTGTATAGGACTTCGTTTGAACAACTTATGAACACATTTTTAAGTTCTACTGCGTCCCTTCACCTATCATTCTATTCCGAAGGTTCCCTGATTTCATTCAATTGCCAAATTTAGCGAAAATATCCTAGCCCTCTACGAAAAATATGACTAATTTTGTTAATAACGCACGTATTTATAAAAATTATAAACCTGCATATTTTTCTAATATTTGACGAGAAACTTTCATTATATATTTATTCTATTAATTATATACTTTATTCTTACGTTCATATACATAAAACATTAACAAGACTACACACTAATCTGTTCGTATATATTTTCCCAAAATCTTTCGCATACATGTTTTCCAATTTATTAATTATTTTACATCCATGCTTGGATAATAGGATTAACAATATTCCCTCTAATCCGTTCATTAACTCATTTTTTTCTAGAGTTTCTCTTTTATAGCTTCCCTCCGTCGATTTTTTCCCATTCCCATCAATGGACCCTCGTCTTTGCTTACAGGATGTCGTCAAGGGAACGAGAGAAGGGGGATATGAGAGTAAATGACGAAAATGGAAGGGAAAGGAACGAGAGAGTGTAATCAAAAAGATGGGAGCTCAAAAATCGGACAAGTCGTTACGTAGAGAAAGCGATTAATAAAACAAATGAGAGAGAGATCAAAGGGATTTTTTTTCCTCTACTACTTTCCAAAAATAGTGTAGCGAGGTATAAAGGATAATCTGAGTTGATTATTAAGCAGGAAAAGGGAAGTTAACTCACCGTATGAAATATGCTTCGAAAAGTCTTTAAATTATCCGTCGTTAGAATGAGGTGAAGAGAAATAATGCGGTCGGAGATGGGAATTTCGTACTTTTTTAGCTTCGGAATAAAGCGAAATTTGACGATCGATATTTAAAATAAAAACGCATCAAAAGCCGCTGCTAATAAAAATCGGTAATTGTTAATACATTTCGTGGGTAATGATGAAACTAATTAATTAGATTTCATTATATAAAATGTAATTATATGATCATAAAAATCTGTATTTTAATTTAATAACCTCTAACGTAACTTAGTAATTAATATCAACATTTATATAATTATATTAATTATGTATGCTGATTACGAATGATTACGAATATTTTAGGTATTAAAAAGTTGATAAAATTACGTGTCGAGATAGAGCAAAACAAAATAGCATCAACAACGATCGACATCAACAAAAATCAATAGTAAATAACAAAATTTAATCTTCAGTTGAATTTGTAAGATAATAGTTTCATTTTAGATAAAAGCTTAAGAATCGATCTAATACAATAATCATGCTCAACTTTCTAGAAGAGAGCCGTAATAACTTAACGAAAAACACGTAGGATCTGTTCCTCATTGCGAAATATAACTGTGGAGGTTATTGATCATATTCCATTTATTTTGATTGAGAATTAAAATGTACATGATACGATAATCAGATTATACGAAATGAATGTTCAAATCCCCAAAGCAAAGTCAGTAACAGATATACATTTGTATTAAAAGCCCGTAAGGAAACTCATTGGGTCTAACAGTTAAGCTAGTTTACCTAAATCAAGATTAATAACTAATAACAAATTAAATTTTGGTAAAGTCATAACTCAAAAGTACGAAATGCACTTCCATCGGAATCGAACTTGTTTGATTCTCCGAAATACCATCAGAATACGCGGGACAATGTTCCGAATAAGTTATACATTTGGGGATGAGCCCTTAAAGATTTTTAGGTTCTTGCCTCGGGAGAGAAAGATAAACAGCGCACACTTTGTGAATTTTGGGGAGAGAAAGTTCCCCAGAACACACCCACCAGTTAATTAATCAAACTCTGCAAACATGTACGTGATTTTTTCTCTCTATAAGGACCCTAATAGTTTTACGGAGTCCTTCTCCATTCTGAAACTTCTGCCCCGTTGCTTTACAGTGCTGGAATCGAGTGAAATGCTTCTCTCTTTGATGCTCAATTAGATGATTATACTGGGAGGCGGGAAAAATGACTGAAGGCTGAGAGTTGTTGAGTTAAAAATCATTCGGAAGGAAAATTGGCGGATTATGTCCTCTTCTCTTGATTCGTTAGTTTGAATTGGAAGCTTGTCCACGGGAATGGATATTTTAACGTGATTTGTTTTATGCGTAGCCATAGAAACACTGTGACAATGATGTACGGTAGCATAGATATGATAACAAACAAGATTACGAAAGAATAAATATAAAGAGATGAACTGCATGATACGTTCTATTAGCTACAGAGTGCAATACATAAAACTTTAACGACTAGAATGATCACGACCTTTTCTACTTAAAAATAAAAGAAGTAGAAGAGGTATATTTCTTAGTTTTCTAATTCTCCGATTCGATTATTAGTCTCTAAAAATACCAGAAAGTTAAACCAGTTACTGTCAACCCCTGTATTCTAAATGCCTCAACGTACAAACTTTGAACATAACAAAACCCACATTTCATTTGTATACACTATATCCTCTATACGTCACAAATAGAAGTGGTTTTTCGTCAAGGTTAGGGCTAACATCTTCCTACTACTTTGTATACACAGAGCAACGACTGTCACTTCACATTGTTAACCATCAACTAAACAACAAACGCAGATAATCTGAATTAAAAATTAAATAAAACAATTACTCCCTTTCCCAAACGATCGACAGATAATACCGAAATTATTTCAAGTTTACTTTACTTTCATCGCAACAATTCCTGTTCAATTAACGAACTCCCGTGATTGTGTTAACTGAAATGTAATTATCGGAATCAATTCAATTAACGTCAACCCAACGCAATTTATTGTTGAATGCCAAAATCAAAATAGAGGGATTATGTCACCCTTTATGATTAACCGTTTAATTTATTCAAAACACAATACGTAGGAGAAAAAAGCAATTGCGTTACGGCTTTGACTATGTTGAAAATTGGAACCTTTCAAATATCAAAGGCCAAAAAACGTTCCATCAATTCTCTCCTATTATTAGGAATCTAAAATTAAATGTTTCGTGCAGACATATTGGTCTTGGCGATGAATTTCAATTAAATACTGTGACATCGTGATGGTAATTGAGAGTTAATTATTTCCTGTAAAAGGGGAAACAATCGACCCATTTTTTAATCAAGCGTGTTTGTTTGATCACGAATTTTTTTATAACCCCACCCCTTGTTTCCAATGCGAACAAATAGATATGATAGGTTTTGTTCCAAGTAATACATTTAATTAAATATCTAAGTATCTAATCTGATGATTCATCAAAATTAAATCGTGTAAAACATTTTTATGAACCCGTAATTAATGGCTGAAGTATACTAAAATTCTCGACACAATAACAGTTCTACATTCGTCATTTTACATTATAATATTATTTTCTGTATTGATTCTGAAAACGAGGCTTCAATTGCGTTGACATTAAGATTTAAATATTCAGAATATCATTCAAACTGTATGCTTACAAAATGTCTATACATTTAATTTAAAACATTACTAATTTATGTACGTAAATTATGTTAGTCGCGGTAAATGAACGTAAGTAAAATGTATAAAAAAATATCTCAGGAGAGTAAACATCAAAATCTGTTAGAAAGCAATCTAGAACGACTAAGAAAGACAGTCTGAAGTTCTATCTAAAAATCAATTACTTTCTTTTAGATAAGACCTTCAGGAAAGCCATCACCGCATCTCAAAATGCCTCTTAGTCGGTGATTCACAAATGAGATGTACATTCAAATCTCCCGCCATAACATCGCGATTCATAGCCAATCATCTGGTACCATTCAAACTTTCTTCCCTGTTGGAACCATTAACTCATTCCCTTGCGAATCTCCGCCATTTCTCTTCCCTCTTTAACTTGGAGTCTTCTCCCGCCTCTGTTCCAATTCCTCCAGTGCCCACGGCCATTTAGGCCTGTCTCTGGCACGACGAAGACGCCTGTGTTTGAGTCACAGCGGAGATACGGGGAAGTAACGGGATAGAAAATTCGGAAATGAAAGTAGATGGGCGTTCGCCTAAATCGAGTGTGTTTGTTCAGCTGAAGTTCGCATTGAAACTATGCCAGCTTACGAGCCTTCATTAAGAAAGAGGTGGGTTTTATTTAGACAGGTGAGAAAAGAATGGTAAATAACTATCGCGCGGCGTAACGTCAGAAACAATTGAAGTTTGAACTGAATTACGATAAAGGAATCTCTTAAGACGAATTGTTAATCTAATACAAATAGTTCCTGACACAAAGTAATTCAGAGAACAGTATTTGAGGAACGAAGTTATTCCGCTATAGCGCTTACAGAAGAAAATTGAGCTTATAATTGAACGAAGTTCGCACCATCCTTCTCAATCAAAGCCAATTTTTCACGATTTCTTAATTTATATATACACAAAATATTGCTTCCTAACATATTCTATGGATTTATAACTCTAGATATTTTGTATCAAGTATTATCTTCATGAAGTTAAATTAACTATTGTAACTCCTAGTTACGAAGAATTCCTACTGCGTTCGTTATCATCACTATAAAAAACTATTTCCAAGACAGAACCCTTGTAACCTCGTAATAAAATTTAATATTTGCAGGTGTATCGATTCTCTATAAAACATGGTCTGAAACTTTTGGTTACAATTACTCGGAAGTATATTTGATAAAGCTTAATTTGGGGTAATAGCTGAACCTGATACCAGAATTACTCTACATCGTTCCTTGTAAAATGTTGACAGATACCGACACAAAACCGAAAAAATTTCGCTAAGAAATATATTATATATCTATAGATATTAAAAGAATGTTTTGATCGTCATCAGAAACAATGAAAAAAACCAAAACCATTTTTGTTCCCTGCCAACTCGTAATAATAAACCTTTGGATCGAACTAAAGCTGGGATAACAATTGAGTGATTAATATTCTAAACGAGACAAAGACTAATGTTGATTACGTAACAATACAAAACGATTGACAGTTGATTATTAATCCTTTATTAGCACAACGCGAATGAGACTAAGGCGCGGAATCCAACGTACACCAACACCATCATCGCGCTGTTAATTGCGGGTCATCCGCGAACAAAAGACATAAGAACGTCGTCTCGTTGAAAACCGAACCAATGGCAACGAGCGGATTTCTCGTCGAGCACCAACCATTGGATGAGGATCCCTGTTGGAAAAGAGTGGAGGAAGCAGAGAACTCCCACAAGGATTCTGAAGCGACGTTGTGCAAACATAACCGCCATAACCCGCTCCCTCCGCACGGGAAGCGAAACAATTGCAGAAAAATAATAGGAGCTCGAACCTGCATCCGATGAAAACTTCTTTTTTTTTAATAATCCTCCTTTGCCCCGCGATTCCCAGCTGCTCGAAAAACATTCCATCATTTTATCGCGAAATTTTTTTCTCCCTCACTCGTCACGAGTGGGGAACGAGCACAGAGAACGTAAACTCGTTCGTTCCAAGTGGGAGACGATAATTAGCAAATCTCCTCCGTATAAAACTGCTCCCGCCACATGTCGACGGCGTCATGCCACTCCAAAAACCCTTTTGCCGTGCTTTCTCGAGTCCCGCCCATCAGGACAAAAGGGTGGCACGTGAATTTTGTATGAGACCTCTCCTCTCCCGTTCCTCCGATCCCTCTGAGACGACGTAGAGAGATTTGCCCTTCTTTTCCCTCCTTTTTGGATACTTCGCCGATTTTCCGATTCTTTGTCCCAACCTCTCGTGCTACTCTCCTTTCGGATGCTGCGCGGAATTAGTCGCGGATGGATCGTTGCGTAGGAAACGCGATACTTTCGCGGTGTTCCGAGATATTTACTTGTACTTTATTTTTGGGGATGGTAAAGTTTCGCGAGTAATTAGTTTTCCTAGAAGAATGAGTATTGTCTGTTTTTTGGGGACTTGAAAAAAAAGCTTTAGATTTGATTTTATTCGCGACGATATTGTTTGCATGCTAGATGACTGTGCGACATGGTAAAATAATTATTCAAAGTTTGCTCTTTATTTACTATATCATGTTCATTATTTCGAAGAATTGTAAACCAAATTCAATCTATGTAATTTTCATTTTACTCAAGCTTTTTTGATACGAAAGATATCTTTGGGTTTAAGTCAAATTTAATCAATATAATTGTTATTCTACTATAGTTTATTTTGTAAAGAAAGCTATCTTTTGATTATTGATTTTGATTATATTGATATTAATTAAAATTTAGTTCATATATCCATGAAATATTTCCCAAAAAATAACTCCTCTATAAAGCGTGTATATTGTTCCCATAAATAACAAAATTAAATTAGAATATTAATGTCAATAGAAAATTTCAACACAGAATTATCCAATATAACATTTACATTTGGCTTCTTTTTTTGTGGGTCTTACTCTACATTGAACGAATTTCGTGGCTCTAAATAAATCCTAACATAACATCCCTACATAAAAATTCAGCTCCTCCAGTTTTGATAAACTAATCAGTACAAATATTCCTAGACCTTACGAATGTTCGCAGTCGTCAACAAAACACGTACACGCTAAACTAAATCCTCGGCAAAGTAACGCTGCAAATTTCTGAAACATATTCTCCTAATTAATTAAAAACCCTTTCTGGGTCTTGACGTACACCGTTCCTTTTCCAGTAGACCTTTACTATAAGCACACCGTAATCTACGCAACGCTTTCTTCCGACTTTCACTCGGATGCATCTCTTCTCCTTCACTTACCCCATCTCTTTTATTCCCCATTTTTCTCCTCCTCTTATTCTCTTTGGAGCAAAAAATTCTCCTTTGCAGCTCCAGTCCTTTTGAGCCGGATGACAGGAGGGTGATGGGTGTGAGGGCTCTAGGACGAGAAGAAGGAGAGAGGAGGAAGAGAAAGAAGTACTCAGCGACCTTTTGTTCACAGTAAATCGCGTCTTCCTCTGTATGCGATGGCACTCGAGAAGTCTCTTGTGACGTTATCATCCTTTTCCCCGTGATAGAGGGAGGGGGAGAGAGGGGAGGGGAATGAGGGGTGGGACCGTATCATGGTTTATGCTGAATCCATCCATAAACAGACACACTTAATTATTGGCTACAACTATTCCTGATATCCAGTAGATGTTACTTTATTCTATTGCGTTAATCGGAATATATAACTGAGACTGTTAGAGAGCAGAGACTTGATAAATAAATAAATATTTAATGAAAGAAAACCGAACATAACACGTACAGAAATGGTGGACTAGAACTTAAAATCTTCTGTTTCTCTTAAGATAGGTTATTAGTTGAAATAATTAGTATCTGGAATATGAAATACACAGGTTAGAGCCTCGATTATTTCTGACATTATTGAGCCTGTGTAACCATGGTAAACATGGTTGCCTTTCGACTTTCCGTACTTGTATATTCCTAATCTATTTTCTGCGGGTAAAAATATAGTCGTTATGAATTTTATAACTAAAATTCATACTCGAGAATCAATGTCAACTTTCTTCAACATGAATATACTTAACTTTTAATTGGATTTAATCTTATACGCTAGTGTTAAAATAAGATCTTTCTTATGCTTACTTGAAGGGCTTAAATGTATACCCGATATACCAGATTTTTGGTATTACATATATATATATATATATGGCTTAAATAATGTTCTACTTAAAAAACTAAACTAAAAGTCATATCAACACTGGAATTATAAAAGAATCTTAGGCTCCAAAGTGATACCGATACCTATCCTTTGATAAATTGCTTAGTAAGAAAATTAATCCGCAAACTAAATCTGTACCAAGGTAAAACTACATCTTCTTTTGCTATTGTAGGAGAAGCAGAATATTCGAGGATACCAATAATTTTAAATATAAGATAATAAACAACGTCCTCAAATAGCCAACCGATCACAACAAATGAAACCATGGGTGACGTAATTTGAAACCAAAAGCCAAAATTAAATCCAGAAGGTTTTTCTGCTGATTCATCTCAAACATTCTCTTAGCATAACAGCCAAAAGTTTCAAGAGTAATATATTCAATTTTATCGAAACAAACAGTATTTTCGCTACATTCATCCCTTAGCAACCAGACCAAAAGGTGTACCAGTAACCATCCCAACTTAAAAAGGAAACATCCCCGTACGAAAACGGCGAAGGACATGAGCACCGTGCATCCGACGCATTTAAAAGAGGAGCGTAAACGTTAAAAATTACATGCGCGAGGAATGCAGATGGCAGCACAGAGATAAGTACTTACATTGACCTGATTTTTAAAGTGTTTGAGCTCGGAATGCTAATGAGCTGGACTTTACAAAATGCATGCGCCGAGCGGAAATAGCTACGACTTGAATCTTATTGTTTGGACTCACACTCGTCGCCGCGGATTCCATTGTTTCAATTTCCTCTCTCAAAGAGGAGGAGATTGTGCATTGAGGACACTCGCGCTTAGTGACTCCCTTAAATTAGAGAGCTTAATAAATATATTTTTACGAGAGAGAGAACTTTGAACTCTCTTTCTAGCTCGGTGATCAAATACGTGCCTGGTGGGGAAGATCGATTTACGCGAGACATGATAAGATGTTCCTACTTGAGAAAGGATAGTTTTATACGAGATGAGACTTTTACGTAAATTTTTCATTGTGGATTTATCTACTTTACGATTATAAAAAATCATAAATACAAGGACATTTTAAATTGGATGAGAGCTTTTTAACTATTTCTACACAACTACAAAAATGTCATCGTAAATTTCTTTACGTTACGATGACGAAAATTCATGATTATAACTGTATTCTATTCAATTTGTTTTGTAAAAAATCGACAACGATGAGGTTTAGAAAAAAGAGTACGATAAACAATACACCAGTAAAAGAACTCCAGTATTCACATGACAATTTTTAAGCACGATGTAATGTTGAACTCGATACCATACGGTATATTAAATTCGCTGGGTATATAATGTTAAATTTTAAGTAATTTTAGGGCACAAAAAATTTTTACTACACCTGTTTCTTTTGATCTCCTCTTGTTCTCCAGCTGATTCTATTACTTGTATTTTTATTCAATGAATAATATTCTATGGTATTTAATATATAAATTCGATATACAAATTTGTTAAAAAAGGAAAAGTACTTGTCTTAATATTTTAGCTCTCCAAATTTTGAAGATAAAAACTCTAACAAGCAAGAATTATTCATTTTCTAAAAGTAACCCTATCCTCACTAATCTTTTAAAATGCTGAGGCATTTACTAAAAAACTAACTAAAATAAAGACATTTGTAAATTTTCTTCGAGCATTTAATATATGGATGGGGAATGATATAGAATAACAGAGACAAGGATGTCAGCAAAGCATGGTATCAAAATTATAGTAGCATTGATAAAAATAGTGTCACCGAAGCTGTATATTTTCTCGCAATGATAAATGCTACAGACCTATCTCAATTACTCTAATAAACAACATACATCTCTCCTAATCTTTTCACCCTCCCTACTATACTATGGAGACGTGACACAGCACGAGTGCTCGCGCGAAAGTTTTAACCTGGTTGACGAGTAGACAATGAGACGATAAGTACACAATGGTATGAGCGGGAGATGAAGCTTCCGTGGGAAATATTTGCTGTTAGTATTACGTTCAGAGACGGTGAAACTGATGTATCAAGATAAGTAATGAATTCCTCATTAATCTTCGAGGATATTCATCGAAAGATTAAATAATAATTAGACAAAGAAAGGGATAAGCTAACGGACAGCCATTATGTTGAGAACAAAATTATATTTTTAAATAAGACTAATTTGGAAAAATCTGTCGAGAGAAAAATACGGCCGCACCCTTCGAAAACTATATCCCTCTCGTATTATACCAAATATTCATCTTGAAAAGTGGAACCGAGTAGAGAAAAATGATGGGAAGCAATAGATATAAAAATATTAACCAACATAAAATGCGAGAGACAGGATGATAAAAATCCACATTTCCCAAAGGGTTTTCCAAATGTACACGAAAAGAAGCTATGTAAAACCAAAATAACTTGAAAATCATTAAGAGAAATAGATTTTGACTGTCTCTTTATAATTCAGCAACTAGCTTTCCATTCTTGTTATGGATATGATGACACACAAGGATAGAAACCTGGTAATTCTAACCTACTTAGGAATATATTCAGAGCTTGAATGAAGAGTAAATATGTGCTTAAGAATCTTGCATGTATGCAAGTATATTATTATATATTGCAAGTATATAGGTGTAAACCTTTTTCTGTGCAAAGCACATTCTTCCTTCATATTACTTTCGTAGATGAGTTCATTCAAAATTTTCATAATGTTTATGAAGTCAGCTCTCTAAAAAAATCTGATTACATAGTAAACTCGAAAGTAAAATGCATACATTACGTGGTCCCAGTTATCTCATCTACAAAGTCTCACTTCATTCAAATCACCATCTATACAAGCTTAGGATCGAAGTATGAGTGAGGGATATATGAGATTGATTGTCTCAAATTTCAAGCACGTGTGTATCATTAGTTACCCATCGCTTGACTGACTCTATAGGTAGGAACGCAAGGTAATCAGATAGCCTGCTGGCGATCAGACACAAGACGCACCAACAAGTTACTTAGACCTGTATTAGGGTTCAAACATACAAAGTTTACACTGGTTTCAACCGATTAGCTTACCTAGTAGCTACCTTCAATCAAGCTTCATCATAAACAAAAGCGCATCGAAATGGAAAGTAGAATATGGTTTACAAATAATCTGGGAATAAGAATAATTTATTAAATTAGTCGCTGTCAGTGCCTACAAGTGTATCTATTGTTCCCGGTAACTAAGCTTTTGATTCATCAGAGATTGCAGATGAAATATAACCTTACTAATGACAATAAGTTCGTCAACCTCGATGGTGGAATGGTAAGCATGCTAATCTTCTAACGCCTAGGTCTCGGGTTCAAATCCCGGCGGAGGGAATTTTCCTCACATGGTGTGGATGTTTATAAACGTTCGTTGTTAAGTTTAGAACCACACTTTCATAGTCTAGAAAGTGGATGTTTTTCTTTGATATTAAAAAGTTATATATTTTCCAGAGCGAATTACAGTTTGATTACGTACATAGATCCTACAAGGGAATCATAATACAATCACAGGCCATTCCTCTTCAACGATAACCAAAAAACTGTACCAGTGATCGCTATATAGGAGCTATAGCAAACAACTTTACCACAGAGGTCCTCACGGGCGTACTTCTTGACCTTTAACGTCCTTTTGTACAGCTGTTGGAATCATTATGAATAGCTGAACCATTTTTTATATCTAGAAACATCATCAACACGTATTGACACCGACACCAGGAGCAAATGGAGAGAACCTTCTTCGCTGTTCATTTCCTCGACCTTTCCCTAGTCGACAATCTTACGTGCAGAATTGAACTAGGGAAAAAGCGGTGTACGTGTTTTGGGCATAACGAGCAGGGTGGATGGTCGACCGCCACGCGCCGTGATGTATTGGCGGAGGGCGAAATAGTTTTTCGGGGGAGCCTCTTGACTCCTCTCGAAGGAGCGTGGGAGGGAAAGAGTTATTGCTCGTTGCCGGGGGAACTAGGGGACCGTCGAGAGTGTTTTTCGGAAGGAGACGATGCTCGCTCCCTCTAACGAGACGGAGGTGAAACCGGGATGGTATAATGAATGGGATAATGACAGGAGTCCTTGGGCGGGGTCCGTATCGCGAAGGTCCTCGGCTTTAACCCTTCCCCCTCCTCCTTCCCTTTTTCCATTATCTCCACTCATATTTCAAACGGATCGAAGCGTAATTGCGCGATGTTCTTCAGCCCCGTGAGTTATATCGTGGACGCAGTGTTTTTCTTCTTTCGGTGGTAAAAGCGATCCGAGGGGTTGATCTCCCTTGTTCTTTTCCCCTCGTGATATACTGGAGATAATGTATTTTTCGTTGGCCAGAAATAAAAGGAGGCTGGTCCGCGCAATTTTTACGCTTTGATGTGCACCGGGCGCATTTATTTTGGAGGTGGAAAATGTTTGAGCACTGCCGTTTGTAGGAGGGATGTTGGTGAGGTGCAGATGTGCGCTGTATCGTATGTAATTGAAAACGGATTTGAAGAAGGGTGGGAGTTAGTGGGGAACTATCTAGTATCTTTTATATACTAGCCGCAATAAAAGAATTGATAAGCAAATGCTAATTAGAGGCAATTCAAGTATTAAGAAAATCGATCCTCTGGTATTTAAATTAAGAGAACTATAAGTAATTAACAAAAATCAAATCAGAATAGGTTATAAATTCATAGCTTTAACGAAAATATTAATATCTGTCATTTTCTTCTGTTGATTATTTATTGGTAATAAAGCACATTTGCTGCGTCTACGAAGATGGCAGTTAGGTTTTATGCTACAATTTTCATACTTCATAGAAGATGAATACAATAAATATGAGGCTAAAAAGTTCAAATAAATAATATTTTCCTTACACTTATTATGAAACAAACTTTTAACCGGTTAATTTGTTACTCATTCGTTCATTATCATTTACTAACCTTACCTTTTTAATAATACCTCACTAGGTATGACAATGTAAAAGGAAAAATTTAACAGGAGATACTAAATTTAACATTAATATTGATACATCGGGAAAAATGACTTCCACCCCAATCGATATTTGTTGACATATACAGCATAATAAAATCCTCTATGTAAATTAGAGGCATAGGAAATAAGTAAATTGCCTAACACACGCTTCATGAATCAAACTCATCAAGGCTTACTAGTTTCAGCCAACGTAGACATAACCGCCTGGTTACGTGCTAATAGACTCTATTAGAGGAGCACAGCACGAGATAATTTACTGTTATAATCCACCAGCAACCGAAAACAAAATCCTACAAGTACACCCCACACAATTCCACTGTTTTTAATCATTCTTTGAACCAAAACCGCGCCTATAGAACTATAGAGAATAGAACTAAGAAGATACGATGATAAAGCATAAACGTCAAGGGCAACGAAAGGGAAACTCATAACCGGACGAAGAAACAAAGCCAAGGATGAGTTGATTAAGAAGAAGAAGACAGAAGGAAGAAAAGGAAGGAGTAAAAAGCGGGGTGTGGAGGTGGGAAGCCGAAAACTCAACATGGTGTCATTGTATGCCTTTGGGGAGTTCTTGCGGGTGCTGCACCCGCCCTCCGTGTTTTGACAGGGCTGGCCAAAAAGCGGGGAAGGGGTAGAGACGACAGTGGGGAAAAGGTCTAGAGAGAGGGGGTTCGAGAAGATATAATGGAAAGAGTGAAGGCGGCTACCCACGTGGACAATGGAGGAGACTGGACAGGGAAGACAAAGCTCATGAAATTAAACTGTCTCTGGTTCCGCGCAATCACTTTGTGTGAGTGACAATAAAGTTCATTGTGAAGCGAGAGGATCTCAAAAACGGGTTTTGGCAAACAGGGCGGTGCGGGAAGAGAGGGTTTTTAACCACTGGGCTACCTTTCAAAGGCGACAAAAGGAGGATGCGCCGGGAATAATCTCCAGAAAGTCCTAATCTCGCGAGGATGGAGTGAGTTTATGAGGGACGAGCGACCCGAGTGAGTGCTGACGGAACTTGGCTCCCGCGTGGGTATTTAATCAACGCGAATGAAATTATTATGGTCCATGGAAATGATCCAATTTCCAAATTCGGCCCTCGTCCTACCTGAAGGTTCCGAGTCGGAAAGGAGGGAAAATCGAGTGAATGCGAAGTTCAAGAGGAAGAGAATTTTATCTCTATGAGTTTATTTGAGTATCATTCGCTTGGTTAGTTTGACACAGTTGTCTATAGACTCGAAATACTTCACAAACTTTTTATGTATCAAACAATAATTAAGGAAACAAAAAACAACTTAAATAATAATACCAAGTAATAACAATACTAAATTTACATAGCTTTCTTAGTAAGAAACTCTTCTGCAAAGATAACCGATATCATTACGGATTAATTAGCTAATCAATGATTTAATTTTCAATTTCCAACGAAATTATTTTCTTAATGTTTCTTGCCAGAGATGACTCATGTATTCTAAATAAGTGAAATTACACCTTAAATTATGAAACAAGAAGGACACTGCGTAAATTTTAAAGCAATTATTTCTCGTAATATTTCATAAAGTATGAGGACTATATATGCGAAATTATAAATATTATACAAATACGATGATATTTAATCTTATTCTACAAATTGGCGATTCGTCTTTTAGGATAACAGTTCTATTCTAAATTTGACGATGATTCAAGTAATAATGAATCCCTATTGCATTAAAGTCGCCACATTCCATCATCTTAGAACAGAATAATAGAAATTCATATAATTCGAATAGTTATATAAAAATCGTTATGTAAATATCCTTTGTTCGTAATTAGCAATTCGTAATAAAGCTTCTTTACCGTATGATTAACCTTAAAAGTTATTATGATTAACTATCCCTGGTGATTAGTGGTGGAACATATCCATAATTCCATTGGGATGAACAATTCCATTCCTAAAATTATATAATTAAAGAATTTAACTGTAATTTGAATATAAATATATCTGTAGATATAAAAACTCTTCCTAATTGTATACTATTTCGATTCTGAAGCCGGTACTTTACCTACCACATGCCCTAGGGCATCTTGCAATTTACAGATATAGATATTGAACAATTTTCAACCACCGTGTGAATCAAACTTTCCATTAACACGACATTGATCGAACTCAAAATTTTAGTCTACGAGAATGAAACTCGAACACCTATTATCTGGTCTCGTCTCTCTCTCACAGACATAATCAAAACAATCCCAGACGCTCCTAAAATCCCGATACTTCGGGAGAAACCTTCTGAGGAGAAGAAAGACTTTCCTTGCGTTATGGAGATATCCGTTCCCACACAAAACAACACGAGGACGAAAGAGACGTTGGATATCCTGAGCAACATCGCCTTTTAGAGGATCCGAAAGCGGCGTTCGGCGGGCAAAGGCGACCGAGGGAAAAAGGATAACAGAAGCGGAAGCTGGCGAGTAAAACAGAAAGGGGTTTACGGGGAAAAAACACGAGACGCCGGAACGTGGCGCCATTCCTTTGATGTGCATATGCCGAGTTCCCCCCACCGCCCCCTCTGTGTGTGAACCGGGAAAGTGCTTGGTGGGGTCGCGCTGACAGGCGGCGTAAAGGGTAAATACGCTACCATTCTCGCGCCCCAACCAACAACCATCAGACTGTAGGAATATATTGAGCACCGCGCACGCTCATAACCACGCAATCTCCCAATATCGCGCTGGTTCAACGATGGAAAAGCGATTCTATTCGATGGACGGAGTGTCGCAGGGGATCGTTTTTGGACCGGTCTTCTTCATGCCCTTAGAATCACACCGCTCTCCCACTCATAACGAATGTGCGGCTTTTAGAAAATAAACTTTTTCGGTCCTTCTCGACACGCTGTTTGGTTTCGCTTCCAAGTCCACCGCTGTGGTTAAACAACGAGGTGCAGACTTGGAGGTTGAAGGCAGACGAGGGAGGAGAATATGAGGATGGGGAAGAAAGAAGGACATTTTAACGCTCTATTACGAGTGAACACTTTGGAGCCATTAAAAAGGCGGCGGAACGCACTACAGCCGCAAATGTTGGGTTAGCGGTTTTCTTCATGAAGATGAATTATGGGAGGGATAATGCCGAATAGTTTGAGAATGAGGTAAGTTGACTTATCACCAATGATAAGCGAAAAAAGTGACCACTTGAGTTTTTAAGAATATAATCATTTACTGGAAGGCTTGATTTACATTTCCGATTAGAGTTAAGACATTTCCTCTCAAACACATTTCACAGTATTTCGGATTACCGAGAGTTTTGAAGAATTTTAGAAGGAGTAAAGAATATACTTTTTTAAAATTAGAATAAAATATGATAATTATAACTATTTTATTTCTCATATATCAGAGGTACTTTAAAAACGAACATATTCTTAATTATGCATAGTTTCCTTCGCTATACTTAAATAAAATATTTTTTAAAATTAAACCGAAAAATTAAACTTAAAAATATAATCCATATAGGACCAATATGAGTGCTAATTTTCAGACAATATTCGCAGAACAAACGAACTAAAATTTTCGTTACATCTTCTTACTTCGCTAATTTTGAACAGTGTTAAAGGAAATATCACTTCATGATTTACACTAAGCTCTCTTATAATTAAAAATTTAATTAAATTCATATAATTTATATATACGCGTTGTATGTGCCTCGATTTAATATGCTGGAAAATTTAACTTATCAAACAATGCTCCTGCATTAAGAAGAGAATAAAAGAATATCTCGCTTTTTTTCTTTCGTGGTTAATATCTTAAAATGTCACAAGCCTAAAACACTCGTGTAAAGATTTTGAATCCTCAAATTCTGACGAGATTTCATTCTCCACCACCAATCCCAATTAAGAGGTCTTTCGACTAAAAGAAGGCTCGGGATACCTCGCATTATCCGCAAAGCACTTCCGTGTTCCGAAAAGACGTAAAGTTCGAATGATGCTTACTCATCAAAACAAGGAAGTTGAGCGGAAAAAAGAAATAAACTGGACATCCGTTCATGAACAGGAGGGACCATGTTTTTCTGGGTTAAACGAGCAAGTAATGAAACAGAAAAGATAAAAGAGACAGGAGCTGGGTAAAGAATCTTCAGAAAACAAGCATGGAGATGGAGGTCGTACTACGAAGTTCTTTATCTCCGTTGAGGACAGTACTCCGTTGCAGATATCGCCCCACCTTTTAAATGCCCCCGAAAATAAAAGGACCGAGGTCTGAAAGAAATACGAGGGAAAAACAAATGACATACGCATGCGAACAAACATCCGCAAGTAAAGGGTGCCACATGCCCACCCCTTCACCTCTTGTCACCTACACGGGCTTCTCTTTTTTCAGGGATCATCCAGGCTACCGCAGCAGATCATCCCGCTCTTTTAATCCCTCCTCCATGGCCGTGTGCTCTTCCGTTGGAGTAAATCCCCTTGTACATGCTACTTCACCCATTAAACCCGAACTCTCGAGTCATCCCCTCAACTCGTTCTGTGCCAATCTAAGGGAAAGAATGGTCCAGAAGTGGTCCCATCATCTGTTCCCGAGGGATATTGAGGTGTTAAGTAAAAACCTCAAACATTCATTCTTTTTTGGTGCGTGTTTTGGCGAGTATTAATTTGTTTTGATCTGAGGGCGATGAGAACAAAATTGATCTCCACGGAAACAATTTTCTTCGTTTGTTTACAAATTGAGAAAATGAGAAAAGAACTTCCATAGATATTGTTGACGAAGTTGACTGAATACAAATATTTTTAAAAATCAGATTAAACCCATGCACTTCGAAAGATATTCATCAAAGCTCTTTATCATAATAACTACCCATATACATGTACAGTGACATATATTTATGCTGACCTCATAGATTATATTCCCCAAAATTTCATGAATAAGCTAGATATCAATTTAAAATTCTTACATGATTAATATCTTTTTATACCGATTGAAATACTAAATGTCATCTATGAGAATTATACTGCACTTATATTCCACCGCCCAAGCATGAGAGTTTTTACATCAATAAATATTAAACATTCAATAGCTAATTGAATTAAATTCCTTAACTTTTTATTGACGACACTGGAAATAAGAACATCGCCTATTGAAAACTAAATTCTTCTCTAGCTCTATTCTAAAATAACAGCAAGAAAATCTACCGCACTAAACCTCAATCCATTCCTACACCAGCGTAAACTTAAACCTTATCGAATACCGTGTGCAATCCCAACCCTTTACGATCTTCAAACCCTTAAGTACGTCGCAGGTACATAAATAGCGGTCGAACAGTCCGTTTAGCACATCGGCGGAATTATTTATCGATTCGACGCCTCTGAATGCAGCCTTTATCCTTCTTTCAAACCCCGTCTTCTATCGGAGCGTCGCTATCTCTCAATACCATCGCACACTCGCAGTCAATCAATCACTCATCGGCACAATAGATGTGAGAGAGTAAACACCCACCCTCATCGCCCTCTCGTGATGAAGACATTCCACCTCTTTAGCCGCGTGCTGACCCACGCTTGACACGCGTTTTTCTGCGGATTGCAAAGGTTCGTTGCCAAGGAAACAACTCGTGCGTGAGCTCAGTGCGGTTCGAGAGACGACATGGAATTGAATCGCTTCCCGAGAGTTATATAAAGAGCTCGGTCTTCCCCATTTATCTGGGTCGGAAAACTATCCTGGGAATGAAAATGTGAATGACACTCAATAGAGGGTTAATGAAATGTTCTCGAAGAAAGAAGTAAGTAACTTACGTCAATCATAAAGAGATCAAGAAAAACAATGTTAACTTTAAGATTTATGCGTAATTAAGACAAGAAAGTATATAAACAGCATTGTTGATAACTGATAGATAAAGTCACAAATCTACATTTTTGTTTACTCCGTAAAAAAACTTTATATGTTAATATGGAAAAAATAAGCTATTATGAATAATAACTCGGTGTGATTAGTTCATTACGATGGCTTGCTATCCTGCAACCATCTCTTTTAACTCTTTTAATCTCTTCATAACTGTATGAGGTATTCGAAATAAAATAAAATTAACGAAAATTCCTATCAATGAACATAACTAAGTTACAGAACAACAGTATAACTAAAAATCGCCCGAAATATTATGACTGAACTAAATTGTTTTATCCATTTACGTATATTTTTATGGTTGAAAATGTGAGCGTTAAGTAAGGTCTAAGTAACCATTTTCAAATTCAAATTCTCTTAAGGTTCCAAATTCAACTGAATTCCTCCGACCAACGCAACTATAAATAGTAGAAATATCTTTCAAGAATACACTTTGGAATACCAAAAATAACATCATTAAATCTCATTAAAATATTGCAGAAACTCTACTTCGAGATGAATTATCAAAGTTTTTAGATGAAATTGAATCTTTTGACTGGTACTTGGTGGAAATTCATAATTTAATAACCTGAAAATTAGCAAAATTTGTACATTTGCATAAATTAAAACAGGGTTGACGTGTTACATCTACTTTGTGGAATTGTGTAATTTTATTTAAAAGTTTCTTGTAATTAACTTTCAAATAAATAAAATCTACGTCCGCGCTGATAGAATAATCTTCTAATTAAGTACTGTTTAAAACCGACAGATTCTCTTGAATGAACTTGAAAATACTTTGATCATGAACCTGACGACGAGATACATGTCACCCCAACAGATGCGTTAGAAACTCCTCAAATCAAAACCTACGTAGAAAAATTTCACGAAAGCCTAATAGCTCTATCAAACAGCTCATTTACAAAACGCAATTACAATCCTAAGTTAATTAATTTTTGCAAAAATGGAACGTGCGTTTAAACCTCTGGCTATGCGGCTTTTACATCATCACGCTACATCTAATTACAAGCAATAATTACAACGCTTTTCAGGGTCAGGGAGAATTACGGAGACACGTGACGTCACACAAAACGAGCCGAATAAAAGAGACATCTCGCGCGCACCCGTCAAAAAGCGATTATTGCACGAATTACATTTGGCGTCAAAGGGCTCTTCTTGGCGAGGGATCAATTTAAATATAACTGCAACGGAAAATTTACATCTGGGCGCGTTCTTCTCTGGAAAATGCGTTTTCCTCTCTAACCATTTCATCTCCCTCTCGGTGATTGAATCGGAGTTCAAAAGGACCGTGAAAGGGGGAGAGATCTCCGCAAGGGGGCGGGATGACAGGTGCGGCTTTGTCGGAGACAAAAGCGCCTCTACCTGCGACCTATCGAACTAGTGGCGCCCAATCAGAGGTGCCGTAGCGATTCAATTCATCGTTCGAGTGCAAAAGACGTACTAATCCACATTCGTTGTGATCCCGTTGACCCTTTTGTGCGCTGTTCTTTTTTTTTTCGCGATCGCTGAAGGCGAGCTGCTAAAACTGCGAATGATTCGTGAACATTGATTTTCGGCATCGTGAATCCCTGCGGAATTTTTAGGGATGGTTACGTGGTATTTGCACAATCGGAGATTTTGCGAAATCGCGTGCGAAATGTTTCGATTAGGGATATATATGATCGCTTGACCAAAAACTTGGTATTGAGAGGCGAAAGGAAGTATTAAATTGGGAAATTCTTGGCAGCTGAAGTGCACAAAAATGACGCAACTATTATTATAATTATCATTATTTATAAAGAAGGCAAAAAATTAATAAATGATGAAAGTCTTATAAGACTTCCCAGCCCCTTTTTTCAACTTCAGTAATTATATTTCTTACGTCGCTCTTTTTGATAAACACATTTTCAAGAATTGTCACTTGTTCATATCTGTGAAATGTTTTCTTACAATTGAGAGATGTACAAAGAAATAAATTAGTTTGATTCAGAGACGTAAAGAGTGCTCATATATTTTATTTCGATATTTGAAATATCATTAAACATTAATACCTATTATTTATAATTATGCCAAAAAAATTATATTAGAAAATTATTATAAAATAAATATCTGGTTGTAGAAACAAAAATTATCATTTACGGTAAGTAACTAATTTCATAAAGCTCCACAATATCATTTTTCCTTCGTGTTCTACAATTCCTATGCTGAAACCTAACCATAACGATGATTATAATTTAATAATGAATAATTATTCGTAAAATTTTACATAAAAACCTGCATGAATAAAAGTAAAGCATCTTACTATAAATTAATTTCCTACATTAACAAAGATTCCAATAGCTTAACGAACATTTAGCCTAACGTTAAATTCCTAGCGAGATTAATCCTCCCAAAATGTAACACACCAAAATAATTCCCGATCAGAATCGTGCAAATTACGATCGTAAGAGATATAACTTTATAAACAAAATCTCTCTCTCTCACGTCATGCGAATATCAAACGGGATTTGACGGATAGCAAAAAATTTCCCGTTCCGTGATTCGGTTCGGAATCCTGTAAAATACGTGAAAATTCGTCGAAGCTCTCGCCTCGGTTTATTTTTCCAGAAAAAAAAACCTTATTCCATCTCACGGACCGGGATGATGTTGGAGACGAAAATTCAGCGCTGGAGAGATAGCCACGCTGGAGCAAGAGGAGCATCCATCCCCCCACCCCTGTCCCCCGGCGGGAAATGGAGTTGTCATGTCATTATGCTGGAAGCGTTGCTGTGGAAAGGGGACATGTGGGTGGCGGGGGAGGCAATGGTGCGTGGATGAGAGAGGAGAGTATGGCTATTGGTACACGGAATTATCACCCGAAGGAGGGGTGCTCTGGGAGGATAAAGGAAGCAATGGTGCGCGGGAGGGGGGGGATCCTACTATTGCAAACACCTCTTGCACTCCAAAATCGACATATTAGCAAATGAGAGATATAGATAATAGATTGTTTGTTTTATACAACGATAAAAAGTTTGGTGGTGAATTAAGGAGTTCCTGGTTGTGCAATTTTGATTTGAGTTCTGACTAAAATTACCGTTCTCGAAACTACGACGACAAGTACTTAAAAAATCCATTAATTATTTATCCACATATTTCCCTAAATTTAATTTCCAATTATTCCTTCAATTTATGCAGAATTTGATTGAAAGTATAATCGTGAAATTTAGCAATTAAGTATCGAAAACTTTTACGAAAATTTTTGTCGTATTTGAAGTAATGAAAAAATATTTCTGCTACGAGTTTTTCATGATCAATTCTCAACAAATTTTCAATTAAAATTATAGTTATGAACTCCTTGAATTATTGATTGTAAAACATCTTATAAATTATTTTTATTCTCATTGGTATGGTCATCCACGAATTAAAGACTAACAATATCGAGTTTACGTCTTAACTATGTTGCAACTTTTCACCGTAAGCTTTTTAAGGAATTGAAAGTCAGAAACATAGGTTTAAATATGAAATTTGTGAGGATGATGAATCATAAAACAGAAGCAGTAAACTTTGAGTTAAAAGGACTAAAAAACAGAGACATAACTGGGGCTAGAATTAAGGTTCCCTAGTTTTTCTTTCCTTAAGCTTAACCACGGTGATTAAGCCGCATCACTCATCATGCAAAGTAAAAATCTACCATTCCTTATACAGTGAAATTAAACCTCTATCCATTTATTGTCTACCGGTGAGGATTCGCATTGAAGAACTCAACTCCTGTGGTTCCGGTACTGTTTTCAAACCTACACCAATAACACCTCCGTTTGTAACAGAAGTAGGAACAGTTTAGGTCTTAGCATCGGATCCACAGCCTGATACACGTAGAATACCCATGGAGATTTTAATAGGCGAAAAAACGTCTATCCTGGTAGAGTCGAGGAATATCGGCAATGGGCGGCAGTTGAGCTGGTAAAAATGGCAAGCGACGGTGAGCACAAGAATGGCAGTAAGGGGTTGGAGAAGAGAAACAACGGGGGAAGAAGGGAAGGTTGCTATGGGAGATAGGGTCCGCATAATAGGAACTCTTTTTTCCACGGATGGCCCTGCTTAATCCCACCCTCGGGGCAGCAGGCTGCCGTTCCGTATTTTGGACCAGCAGAATAAAAAGGAATCGGTGAGAGAAAGAATACTAATACGACGGAGTTCGATCCCAATTGCTAATACGTCCTTCTTTGATCTTTCCTCCCCTCCTGCGACCCCCGAACTGATGAGAAAGCAGATGCTGATCCGATGTGCAATTGAGCGTTTCAAGAAGAGATGTTTTTCTCGCAGGACTCTCGGCTAATGTGATCAAAGTTCGATCTTTTGAGAAAGACTTTTAACTTAGGGAACGATAATTGATTTTTCAGGGGGACCGATCTTCTAAAATATCTTTCCCTATCAATCGAGATAATTGCAGATCGAATGGAAATACTTTGTGATGTATATCCGAACCCGTATTCAAATTTCTACCAATATCCATAGAAACATAATTCAAATAATGGGATCAATTATATGAATCAGAATTATCGCTCAACGTTCTAGTGACGATAATGTTATTCTAAGGACTTAGCAAAAATAACAAAAAATATACAAAGTTAGAGTTGGTCGAATAATATATCATTTCATTAACTTATATTAAGATGTATACCACAATTAAATAATAAACAATGATTAAAGAAAGTAACTTGACATTCGCCAGTTATGCAGCATCTCATATCATATAATTATATTACATCATTAGTATTAGATTTTTGTCATCGAGCACTACTACTCCACAAATGTGATACATATACAAACAATAAATTTTATTTCCTTTAGAAATGAACTCCTACAGTAATATACATAGAGCTAACGACGATACCTCTAAGAATGAGATAAGATTATTTGGAGAATGCTGATTTCAAGACTAGGAACTTAATTTTTCATTAATCGTTCAATATTTCCTATTATAATAATCATGGAAATGAAAATTATATTTAAACATAAAACCCTCAAAATCATTGAAACGTACAAATTATGATGCTAGACTTAATTTTATTGAGTGCTTTAAAGAGCAAAGAACTCTCCTCGTATGTAATTAAGTATTTTTATCGTCGTTAACAACATTCCACCAAGAAATTACGAGCTTAAAACATATCCTTCCATTTAGTTAAAGCATAAACCTATCATCACCTAGTCACACTCAATAATACCAACGAACAAAACTCAAAAAGCTTCGACGTAAATAATCGCGAATAAAAATTTTCGCAAAAAAATTTTCGCGAGGATTCTTCTTGGGCGTAAGCTTGAAAAAGAGATAGTAGAAAGAGAAAGCTCCATTTTGCCACCGAATAGGATATTGTGCCAGGATTTCAGCCACACTTCGGGTGCTCAGTCAGTAATCCACGAAAAAAATGGGAGATCGCCTTGAGCGAGCAGTTGGAGGAAAAAACAATATTTATTCTTGACCCTCAAGCAGAAATTCCTCTCTGGGAAATTTACATCTCGCTAAACCCTGGTCCGACGTTCGGAATACTTTCACGTGCGTATGTTTCTCCACAAGCGTTTTAATGTTTTGTTCGCAGCGAATCGGGTGACTGATATGATGCTTTAGGTCATTCATTGGCTGCCACTAGCCATTACGGAGCGCTATTCTGTGCGAATTCCGTAGACAAAAGGGAGATTGGATCGGCCAGAGGGAACAAAATGTCGTATTGTTCAAAAATGGCACAGGTAACGCGGGTAGAAAGTTGTTTCCACGTTAGTTAAAAAAAAATTAACATAGATCGCCGATGTTTCAATCAACAGAAAAATATTCTCTCGTCATTTCACTAAAACATTAAATATCGATACTTAATTTAACTTAAACACGATGATTTTAGCACAGTTAAAAAACCCTTAAAACCCAACTTTATAGTCAATCGGTGAAGTTACAAAAGGATACGTATATATGATTCATATCAAGAGGCCTCAGGTACTTCAAAAAAAAAAAACGATACGTAAACCTTTCTACAGTCCACGGATTTATTTTTTCTACCTTAACTCCGCTACATACGGGTGTTTCCATGGAAACTAAATATTTTTATCTGTACGTATTATTTGAAATTTTTAGGAATATAAGAGTGATTTTCTTATACATTTAGAAATTATTAAATAAATATAAATACATAAAAAAATATATATTGAAATTTATAATTAATTATTAATCTGTACATGTATGCATAAAAGAGTAATATTCCTTTATGATAATTATTTGAACACTTGAAACATTCCCACACCATTTACGACAACACCAAACCACTCTCACGCTACGTACTCAGACTACGTAATACCAACACCAATTCTACCTCTTCCTCCCTCAAAATTCGTGCATTAAACAACCAAAATTCCCTGCTTCATAAACCATCCTTAATCTCTCTTAAACCCCGAATCCTTATTCAGATAAAAAAAAAACCTATTGGAAACACCGCTCAAGAGTAAAAGAACGCTAACTGAATCCCGGAACTAAATTAAATAGACGCCGACAGATCGCGCGGAGCTTTTTTTCCTTCCGTCGCAGTCGACAATCTCAATCCTTTTGGTGATTAACTTAATATATGTTCTGGCGACCGAGATGAGGCATACTTGATGGAATTGGCCCAGGAGGCATACAACAGCCAATCCCCGCTCTCTACCTCCCGATGTGATTAAACTCTTCGAATCCCGCTAAGGTATTCATCCTTTCGAATGGGGATTATCAGGGACGGGAAGCCGGCTATGAGTCGGGGAATGCATTAGTTAATTTGAAGGAGAGAGACATTGAACGTGGGCTTTTGAATGGGTGGGGAGGAAAGGCGCTCCGGGCGGAGGCTTCCTGCATGGGAGGATGGCCTACGTCTAGAGGGGGAACGCGGAGGAGTTCCTTGCGTGCGTCTTCACACACAGATACTGCCGTATTCGAGACGTTATGAGCGTGCGCGCGGATACGAGGCGGTTACGTTGATGACGCCTTGGGAGTGGTGATTTAAGAAGCGGATCTTCGGTGGTAGATCCACAAGTGATGGAGTGAGGTGACACGTATTTGAAGGTTGAATGAAAGTGGGTTCTATACCGAAGTGTGAACTTTGTGCGTGGGTTGGTTTACTATTGGGACGTTTTAATGCTACTTAGAGTTGTTTTTTGTGTAATGATGTTCTAGAATGGATCAGAAGGTGCTTTGATAGTCTAGGAGGAGGTTAGATTCACCTTTAATATTCTCTGCGTAAAGAACTGTGATTTCCGAAGTAGTTATGTCATTCCATGTCTTCTATGATAAATATTATTCCCCTGTAGATTCAATGTTCTAGCCAGTTACTCCACTATTTAATCAACTAAACTTAATAGCATTATTTTAATATTTTTAGATTCTATACCCATGCCTAAGTTGCTTTCTCTGAGACGTTTACTTTATTATTTATATAAAATAAGCTGAGAGATATATGCGATTTTTATGGTTTTTGTACATAAATGAACAGATTATAGCTGTCTTCATACATAAGAGCTGTTATTCAGCGATTGTAGTCGAAAAGAAGGGTTGTTTTACATGCTAAAATTTTATACTTACTTATATTGCAATTTGTAGTTATTTATGTTTTAGGTTATGCAAGTGATTTAGTGAAAGATAATGGTACTGACTGAACTAGAAACTTACTTCGTTTGAATCGTTTAGGAAGTAATAGAAATAGAATGGAGTAAGTCAGTGGAATACATGTATAGTCATGTTGCACGGATTTCTTTAATTGGATGTGGAAAAGGCTCGTTAACTGTAGAATGAATGACTTATAATGTTGAATCGAAAGTGCGTACTAGAACGTAAAATATCTATTATCGTGAACGAATACCTTTCCTTTACAGACTGTACAGCAACAATTGATACATAATTTGAAATTAGCTGTAATACTTGCCAAATGATACAGTTATATTACACTAAGGAAATTTTCCAAAAGAATTTGTAAACCATCTAACATTAAAAGATCGCAGCATATTAAAAATCTATTTATTTAATTAAACTATAAGATATTCCAATTCATTTTCAACGTAAAATACATGTATATAATGCAACTCTTTGATTCAATCATAGTTTCATAGTAAAGCAGCTTCTTTCCTCCAGGCAACAGCAAACAATCGTACTTTAACTTCCTGTCAAACACGATAATCAAGTCCTATGAATGACTTTATTGAGGATAATGAAACGATATTTTATAGGATAATGAGGAACTTTACGCCAGGTACAGTTGTACGGAATTTCGCGAGAGTGAAAGATATAGATGGCCGAGAAATTATCTCCAGCAACAGCGAGAAAGTTAAAACCGATGGTCTTGTCGTCGGCTGTGAAACAAGTGCTCATTCAATGCCAGCCGTTAATTCAATGAAGGTAAAGGAAAATTTATATCCGACTTCTATGCAGGCTTTCATGTCTACGCGGACTCAATCACGTTCGTCTTTTGAGCTGTTTAACTTCCTGCTTCATTGATAGTATATGTTTCATTTACAGAGTACCGTGCCATTCATTGAGTGTTACATTCATATAAAAAGCCTCGTTTGCATTTTCTTTCATCTAATAAAGTACTGAAACGTTATATTTATATCATCCTACTATACAAGTGATTATACGTAATATTCTCAGCGATTTCCTGCTGATATTTTCCGACATGAAACGCAATGTGAACGACGCGGTTATTCATTCTATACGATAAACTAATACTACAAAGAAACTCGTTCATTTTAATGATTGCAATTGATTCCACTATCTTCTACTTTTAACAATATTCTAACATATCGCGTACCTTAGAACTTTGTCTAAAAATCCTATATTTATGGGCAGAAGCTGGTAACCATTAACTGAATCTTAAGACGTTTCCTATAGTTATTTTAATTCTGAATTAAAGTCCAAACATCTTAAAACGTACGTCTGCTTATTTTCTCTCCGTCCATGAGTATTCTAGATCTCTAATTCTATTTTTATATTTTTGTAGGGCATTTCAAGCATCAAAGGTCTTTGTAATATCGTATTCTAAATAAAAGATTAACCTAATTTTGCACAGGGCTTAGAAATATGTATTTGAATTCATCATATTAAATTTGGGTTAAATCAAACAGTTAATACTTAGTCAACCTATTTTCCTAGAGCGGTCAAATATTAGTAAGGTTTACTAAAGAATACATGCAATTAAATATCACAGTTAACTTCACTGATTTCTACGAAACAGAAGAATAAAATTCAGAAAAAGATTTACAAGAATAAAAGCCTCATCACTGAAGCACTAGTATTAACCTCTTATAATGCAAGTTAATTAAGTAATGAACCAGCTGAGAGAATTTAAATATATTCTCAGATATCCCATAAATGAAGGAGTGAATTTCGTATTTAATTAAAACAATTCGCATTCATCCCTAATAAATGTATACGAGCAGTAAAAACGTTCTCTTCGAATCAAAATACCGTCTTTATTCCTTCTCATGAACAAATAAATAGCAAATATAAACCCTGCATTAGAACATATACGAAAGAATGGCAACAGCTTCATTTTACTCCATTTCTAAACCTCCCAATGCAAAATAGATCAATTTTTTCACGTGAAAAGACCGACGTGTATTCCCAACGTATTTTTGTTATCTGCCTCCGTGTGCATTTGGCCATTGTTTTCGGTCGGTAAACTCTTCCCGACAAAAATCAAGTTTGCCAAAGCTGAGAGATATTGCTTGGAAATCTATATGCATGTTTTTAGAGTTAATTAAACGCGATCCCACCGAATCAACGCTGCGAGGCGTCAACTTTGGAATAATGTGCCATTTCTCAACTTATCTCCACACAAATAGCTCGTTCGGCTCACCTTAGCGGAAAGATATACGACCCTTATTTTTCCAACGGCGAGTGCTACTCCGAGACTGGACTTCAAACAAAACTTCTCGCATTTCTCCACTTAAATCCTTCACGGAAAGTCCCTCTAGCATTTGAAGGCGTTTGCTCACGTTTCTAACGACTCATGAGAGTCTACCTCGCGACTGCTAACGAATTCTAGTTGACATAGCAACGGAGTCTGACGGATGGATACGATTTACAAATGAGTTTAAATCGTAACGAAAGGGAATTAATCGGAAATATGAAAAGGATAAATATGACAATTTTAGCCCATATCTTTCAATTCAGTTTTGCGATAAATATAAAATAAAAGAACCTATATATTATAACCTATATTCTATATCATTATAAACAGGTTTAATACCAACTGGTGAACTTTATCCATTACAAATATCACCTATCGTTACCTTTACTTAAGGTTAAAGGAAGTATAAAGGCTACAGCCTCGATCTTACTAGAGTATATTTCATGTCTAACCTTATGATATTTTCATACATCTCTTTGGGTATTTCTCAACTTCACTACTGATTTAATTACAGCACTTGATAGTTAGAGGAAATCTTTCTTAATTCCCGGAAAAGTGTAAAATTATCGTAAAACTATTACTGAAAGCAGTTTCAAATCGATTAGTGAAAACATAGGCTAGACGGATTTGGTTTTATAGAAGTATATACATAAAATATCACACATTCATTATTCCTTCTCCTACTTCATTCTAATAGATACCAAGAAGACGAAAGTTTCGTATTCATTCTTAAATATATATCGTAATTTTACTTAGAAATAGCTTCTTTTTATAATCCTATTAGATAAAGAATCAATTCCATATATGCACAATATTTATTCTCATAAATATTGTGTATATAGGATCATGAATTAAAGAGCAACATTGTTTATAATTTGACCACATTCCTACTACCCTATAGATCTTCAGCTCCATATATAATTACGTAAAGTACGTTTCAGTGACCATAGCAACGCCATATAGCACGAATTGTTTATCATCGGTCTAAATTCTCCCATTTAAATCCCAAATTTTCTTAAAACATCACAACTATTTAATCAACTCAAAAAGTTACGATACCAAAATAACGCGATGCTAAAATAATACGATCCTCTAAACAAAACCCAAAATTATTCAAAACGTTGACCAAAACCGGAACTAATTCGAAGCTTGAGCGAAAACCGGAATGGAAGAATTACGCTTGATGCCGCAGTTCGGAAGTAAGATGGAAGGATGACCGAGTGGTGGAAGGATTTACAGCCGAGTAACAGCCGGAGCGAGAGAGAAGGAGGGAGGGGGGTCGGCCGCTAATTGCGTTTTCAAAGTCAAATTATATCTGCTTTAAGTTTTTCGGTAGAGTTGAGTGGAGGGAGAGATTAGGTGGGCAAAGGAGTTTTGCCGAGTGGCAATGCGGGGGCAGAATTTAGTTAGGATTAAGAACGCCAGAGGGCCAGAGAGAGAGAGTCGTGAGGGGGAAAAAGACCAACCGGCCGTGTTGGGCGTGTTTTTACGTGAGAATTCAGCTAATGAATGCTAACAATGGGTGTTTAAATTAATTTGCTCCATTTGCCCCGGAATTTTATCTCGAGATGCGTGATGCGCGATGGAATACAATTTTCCGCGCGGTGCCCAAATCCGTGATAATTTATCGTACATATATTTTATATTTACGCATACGCGGTGACGTAAGTTTAAAAATGAAATCTATATATTCAGGCGTTACTTCGTAGAAGGACGTTTCAGAGCGTATTGGAGAAATGACAAACTTGGACGTAAGGTTTATAAAGTATTGGATAAAAGCAATGGTGTTTACTTTCTAATAGATAACTTCATTTGATCTATCGCGACTGAAATTCTAATATATAACTACTTACTTATACATCTACTAAGTTTTTTTAACGATTACATAATTTAAACCATTTAAAGTTTCCTAAACCTACTATGGGTCATAGTGATTAAAATCTCCATTTAATACAACTGGTACATAAAGGAAAGACTTATCTTATTTTCTCTCAAAATAGTATTAAAATAAATGGAAAAATTATTCAGTGAAAATCTTCAATAGAAATAGACGTCTTGTTATGTAAAGGCATTAATGGTGTAAAAATTTATTCATCAAAAATAGGGTGGTCTGCTCAACAACATGAGATATGACGAAAAGAAATAAATAATGCAGTTAATGCTAAATAATGACGAATTTCATATTATTAATCTTAATAATTAATCAGACAAATATAAAATATTCATCTATTCCAGTACGGATTTAACTATTTGACATAGTTTATGGATCTAAATTGGTGTTAAATACAAGGAAAAGGGTTGAATAATAGCAGCTATTTTTCCTTTTAATCAATACATTAGTACTTGCGAGACGCTAGAGTTATGAACTCTATGATAGATATTTAACGTAACATTAAAAAAATATTGAATTATTTTCCTCAAAATCCGCAATAATAGAACCCAAGTTTTCAGATAAAGTATTCTTAATCATCCAAATTAAAGGCATCTTCTTAGATAAAAGAATTCGCGCACAGTGATGTACACTCTATGATTACTAAAAAGATGGATTTAATTTACTATGAAACAATCACCTACGTAGTTTTCCTCCTATTCGTTGACCAGATTCAAAAGTCTAAATTTTATTGGAATTCAAAACATTTTACGACAGAATTCTGTTAACTAATATAAGAAAGAAAGAGAGATCCTGATTCCTGAAGCCAAACATAAAATAAGGGGTATGAGAAAAGGGAAATTGGCACTTATGCCGTCAATTTGATATACTTCCCCGGAAACAGAGAGAACTACCGAATACAATTTGCGAGGTAAAGCTTCTGGAAACCATATATCTTATCGTAAAAGACTTTTCTGACCACCTAAGAAATACTATGACAGAATACGCGCGTAATTCACACAAATATACCAACAATAACCATCTGAATCTGGCTGTTTTATTTGCTAATCTACATTCTAGGCAAATTATACTACAACTATATCAAAACAGAAAGAGAATTATAATGTTACGAACTTTATTTTAATCGATAAATAATACAAGAACAATTTCCCTTCTTTGGCAAGATTTTGTACTACATTAATCCTTTTCATAAGTATATAACGAGTTGAATGAATTGACAACTACATTACGTAGTGGATAATCCTCGTAAAATTGGCAAGTTAATAATTCCCATTCACCCCCACAAGAATTATTTCTCAACGGATCAATCATGAACGGAGAAACAGTACGTACTCCGTAAGTGCTCGTGATAAATATCTCCCTTTTAGATATGTCAAGCTACATAAATCACGACATAAAGTATAGATTTCCTGTCTTCATGAATTATTCATTCCCTTCTTCACGTGAAATGTGATAAATTGTAGGGCTAAAAACAGAAACGAGAATGTTATCAAAGATTAATATTCGACAAGAAACTTAATGAGACGATGATTTTTCAGCATCGGAAAGTTACACTAGCGCCTCTGGTCTGCTTGAGTTGGAAGTAGCGCTGTAGTAACCCCGGGGCGAGTAGGACTCAAACATACGGGTGCAGGAAAATGGCTTGAAATAATTTTATGGAGAGGAATGGAAAGTCATTTTAACAATGCAATAGGGTAATGGAACCCGTGCTTCCAGAGTTTACAGTGTAATGCTGTGTTTTCTTTCCTGGTTTAGAAATAGTCTCCGAAATGACAAGTGGATTCTAACGGAAGCACTGGTAATGAAACCATTCTGATTCTTGGATATGAGAGGTTAAAGCTTGGATATACAGTACAGAATAACTGGAGAAATGTTTGACGTAAGTTTTTATATTCATTGAAGCGCATTAGCGCGAGAATTTTTTATTACGATTGTTGCATTTCTGAGAAATATAGGGATTGATAGGCAGATTACTATACAAACCATGGAAATTTTTAAATATTCCAAAAGTAAAAAAGCCTATTTTCTTACGTAGATTTTACATAGAACGTGTTTTCCCCCGAAGTAAAATATTTTTCATTGCTTTTTATAACGTTTTCAAGATTTGGTAGGTCATTCCTACAAATCAAGGCAATGAAATACACTGGATGCAAATTTTCCATGAGAAAGATTTTGAAATTCTTAATTAATGGTTTTTACCCCTAATACTTCTTTTACTTAATTCTAACAGGCACTATTTATCATTAAAGTATATATGCAATGAATGAAATAGATGGTTTTCCTTAATTATTCATTTAGATAGACTAAAGAAAATATTCGAAACAATTCAGTGAAATAATATGGACATATCGAATCAATATTCTGACAGTTTCGCAAATCTAAATCCTTAACTTAGAGCAAACATAACGTCACTTATAGATACTCTTTTAAATAAATTTGTTTTTAATATAGGTTCCTTTTATAATAATATTATTTACTTCGCATATTTATTTATACATCTATAATCATCTTCCTCATTTCTGCTTTTAATAAGGAGAACATTTCAAACTTGGCAAACGGGATGAGTCAATACATTATATGACAGTGTACTTAAACACACAAAAAACTGACAGTGTATTAGCAAATGTTTTTTCATTTATAAATTTCAGACAAGCAATGAAACCTAAGTTGATAACGGGTTATTTCCATCGTGGGAAACTATTACCAAATAGAAGGCAATGATGGAAGATTAGTATAAAATTTATTAAAAGTGGATTTCCAAGTTTTATATCTCTCCATTGTAACAGTAATAGTAGGTGGCACATATTAATATTCCATTCATCCCTTCTATTATCGAACTAAACCATTCACGTGGAAACTAAACGATTTACTCGTGAATGAAAACGAGTATTTTATATTAAACAATTTTATTGCCGTTATATATTTGGTACTTATCAATCATCAAAGTTATTTTCCGGCAAATTTAAATGCGTTAAGAGGTGCAATGAACCAATAAATCTTAGGGTTTGTGAAGAAAAACTCGATTCAACATCCGCTTGAAAGAAACGATCCGCATGTGATAAAAAGAAAACTAAAAACCATTATTAGGTAAATACTATAAAATAAAAAATTACCCTGAAATTTAAATACGAAATCATGTAGTTAGCTCGAAGGTACTTCATTAATTATCTGAAACGTGAGGTACTGCTTTTTATGAGTGCACATTATAAATGAACGTAGAATTAAATGCTGTGATTGGAACAGTCATAACTTGCTGTGACAAGGCAAGGGAGAAATGAAACACCCAAAGAGAATAAATAACACGAGTTTTTCCTGTTTCGGAAGATAATGAAATCTTTTCTACGAGTTGAAAAGAAAGAATGTTGAACTAAGCTTCAGAGAATGTTGAAAGCTCTGTATCTTCTCCATCTAGTATAATCTACTTTGTAACTAAAATATTCTATTTACACTCTTGTCAGAAATTTAAAACAAACTTTCCTTGAAGGATATTGCTATGGAAACTATCGCCAATCGTACACTCAATATGATGTACCAATAAGTCATCCTTGGTACATATTTCCAGAAGATAAATTGAATCAGGTCCCACTGGGTATAGATCCATGATCTACCCATTAAATATTAATTGATTTATTTTCACTTAATAAAACTGTGACAACGAGCATTAAAATAAATATATTGTATTTCATTACGACTTATTAATATGATTTTCTACCTTCATACAAACAGCGTATACTATTAATATACTAGAAAAAATACTGAAGTATAATCGATGCACTAATTAACAAAGTTAATAACAAACGAAACCGAATGACGATTTTGACACTTGGAGCGGAAATAATTCATTATAATTCAAACGTAGTTTTCCATTAAAATAGGAGAGTCGAATTTTTTTGATAAAATTAGCTTTGATAATTTATCTTATCGAAGCTTACAGAAAATTACGTTTTACGTTGACTACCCTGTTATATTAGATTTTAGATAAAATTTTAACGAAAATCTTTTATTTTACATTAAACAAATCCAAATAGAAATATATTTAAGTTGTAGTAAATCAGAAGAGTATGTCACCAAAATTTTATAAGTATTTCGCTAATACGAAAGCTAAATGACATGAAAGCGGGCACTAAAAAGGAAACTAATTATTTTTCATCATACTTGCATCTCCATTAACCAAGTTATTGACACTTACTCCTTTTTCTTTCTCAGAGCAAACGATGGCGTTGATGAGCCAATACGAGATGTCCCAATTTATAATATAATGAGTTACTTCTCCCAATATATGATATAATTACATACGAAAATAAAATATGTACGAAATACCAAAAGTATAAGCAGAAATGATCGAAATATAAACTGTTCATAGATTAAGTCTTACGGAGGGAGCAGAACCCCGCATGACGCCCATAATTGGCGCCGGCACTTGCTGCACCCCTTGACTGCCAATCGAGATGCCGATGGTGCGGTCGAAAGTGGCGAATTTGTATTTTTCGATAATCTAACAACACTCCACAATATTCTATCCCAAAACTTTAAACATTAATTCACTAAAATGGACTACTAAAAGGGACTGTATTATACGATACATATTTAACTTTGTAATCACCTAATACTCATTGATAAATAATCACGCACTCATAGTCTTCATTCGGTGACGAAGCTATGTTCATTTCGAGGAATATATCTTATAGATCAAGTTAAATGGCAATAAAAATTCTTATGAATAAACCAAATTAACGTACTTTCTGAATTCTTTTCAGATTATGGTATGGTATGGTAATGTGAAAGCGCAAGAGTGTTGTATTTTCAATCAATACACAAGGATTTACGTAATTTAATAAATCCTAGCTTCACGAAGAAGACATTCCTAAGACATTCTCGATATACATTAAAAACGCTATCCATATTATTTGTCTACGTAAACATCTACAGTAACTGAACAACCAAATACCCAGCGAGCTAGTTGTCTTAGTAACAGAATCCTTGGCCTACAAAACAAACAACATCTTAGGAACCTCGTTATACATTCAGCAGCGATTAAGACGAAGCATAATAAAACACCCACTGACACCGACAAACGAGACGAATGGACACCCATGCATCACCAACCTGCCACGAATTGGAATCCAACGCGAGGAAGGACATTCTGGGAGTTGTTCCTCACACGCAGGCCACGTGAATCAGAAGAACACACCCCTCTCTCGTCTCGTGTTGCACGCACGCATCTGCCGGAGGTTCACCCGGCGTCGATCCTGCAAACCCGGAGCCAGACACCGGAGTCGATGAACGATGGCCGATGAATTCGCGGAACAGTTCGTCTACGACAACCTCTACTCAGTTCTAGGACAGTTCTTATGGAAGAGTCCTCTTGTACGAATCGTTCACGTCGGTCTTCCACTAATAGTTCACAGCGTAGAACGGAACAGCTGATATCTCACGTGGTTAACCTGCACGCCCACTTCGATGGGACTGTCAAGTTTTACTTACTTCTCCTGATCCTAATTTCGCACTGTTTCTCCAAAAAACACGGCTATCTACTATGTAATTCTCGTGCCACTGATGTCTACACTGTCACACGAAACACAACCTCCACGCGTCGTCACACAGAGCTCGGAAGCAGACGGTCGATCCCTCTGCACTCACTCACTGCACTTCCCTCGTCGGCGACCGCGTGCGGAGAGAGTGCGCGCCCGATCGGGAAGCCGGCAGCTGTCGCGTACGGCGTCGCAGTCGACGGCGTGTGGGATGTCTACGGAAAAAACTCTCGGCGCCTGATAGGTATGCCAGCCCGCGCGACACCTCCGTGCAGACGCTGGGGGAGAGCGCCTCTTCCAGACCGACCGGAAAAGCGACGGGGGTGTGCGAGATGGCAAGAGAGGGTAGCTAAAATCGGAGGGAGGAGGGGGGGATGGGAGAAAGTGAACAGGAGAGGGGAATAATGAGGGGATTCTCGACGCTGTTTCGGGAACTCCGCGGGAAGGGGATGTTTTCGCGGAAAAACCCGCTGTCGACTCGCGGAGAGTTTGGTGACGATTGCAGGCGGGAGACGGAGGGTTGCCGCTGTGGTTTTTGCGCTCGTTTTTCTCTCACAAGGTGAATCAATCCGGTGTGACTCCTAGGCACCGCTGCCGATGGTGGACTCGGTTGGGGAAGGTCGTGGAGAAATGGTGACGGAGTAAGAACGGGTGTTCTGTTTATTAGCGAGGGAGGCTGGAGGGAAAAATGAAGGAAATCCCTGGCGACGGAGAACGACTTCGGAGAAGAGTGCAGATTGGTCTGTGAGAGGGCAACAGCATAGACGATGCGTATGGAGGTATGTGGGAGAGGGATGTCTCCGAGCAAATGTTACCCGGAGGTGAATCTCGAAGGCTCAGGAGGTGAGAGGGGTAGTGTTCGCGGTGGTGGGGACGGCTACAGAGCAGAAGCAGTAGCAGGGTAAAGAGACGTGGGGAGAGAGAGGGAGGGCGTGGGGAGGGCAGATAGGATGCTCTCGACGCCGGCGGCGATACGAAGGAGAGGAGAGAGTGCGCCTATACGGGATGTGGAACCGGAGGATGGGAGTTTCTTGAGGGGGGAGTTTTAAATGGAGGAGGAGGGGAAATGGAGATGAGTGGATGGGAAGGGGGGGTGGGGAGATTGTGCGAAAAAGTGCGGAGGGAGGGACGCGGGGTGGGCTTAGGCTGGTCGAGTTTAGCGTGCGAGAGTGGAGTACGGCTCACGGTGGATGTACGGAGGCGTCAAGAGAGAGGGGAGATGAGATTGAGTTGTGATGGAAACGGGATAGGGAGGGGTGGAGATGCAGAAAAGAGATGTTATAACGCGATGGGTTCGCAAAACCGAGCTTTGGGTTGATGGATAAGTTTGCGTGAGAAAGTAGGATTGGCGAGGAAGCGTGTTTCGCAGCGTTAAATCCTTTTGCTACCGTTTCGAGATGGAGGCGCGTTTTAAATTATTGAAAAGGCGGAAAAATGAGTGGATGGTGTGTCAAATTTCATCGCAGTAATAGGTTGAGTAGCCTAGAGTGCCTACATGGCTGCGATTGAATGCATCAACTGTGGAAGATTTAATTACTAGGCTTTGGAGCATAGTGACGAGTATAACGTAGTACATGTACTCATAGTACTAGCTAAGTATTAACGGACGAAACGTAAAATCACAAAATGTAAAACCCTAAATTGAAACATAAGTGCAGATTCTACTACTATCGGAATGATTTAGAAAAAAAATCCATTACTTTTACTTCCAAAAAAATTTAAGTCCGGATATTTCAGCTAAATCCAATTAATCAAAGTTTTCAATTGAATACAAAAATGAAATGTTTGAGAAGAAAATTAAGTAATTGTTTTTTATTTAAACTCAAATATACATTTCCAAGTATTGCCATTTGTATTTTATGGTTATTTAAAACAGGGTGAATGAAACCGAACTTCTAGGCCTTCTCGATTAAAGTTTTCGAACTGACATTTTCATAATAATAGCAAATAGTTCGAGAAATATCTCAATTCAATACAATACGAGAGAATATAAAAAAATACGTACTGAAAGGCTTTTAAATTTACGCGAACATAACAGTCATAGGTACGAGGAATCGCTGCAGAATTTATTTTCCCATTAATGTTTAGATCAGTGTTTAAAAAAACAGATCATATTTAAACAATCCTAAACTTTCAATGACCACATTTTGGTTAATCTTTGCATTTCGACAAAATCACTATGAGAGAATATGGACTAAAAGGGCTTAAGGGAGCCGAGGGAAGCAGAAGAATAGAAAACGACGTACGAGAGAAGAGTGGAAGAGAAGGAAGGAGAATGGGAAAGTGGAAAGAAGAGTAGATGGAGCAAAAAGTGAAAGGGAAAAGAGAGAAGCACGGTTGATAAAAAAGAGCGAGTTAGGATGAGTGGAAGGTAGGATAAATTGGGGGCGGCAGCCGTTCACATGGAGGAAGGAAATGTCCTCGGAGTTTCCCGTAAAAAGACTCGGAATTCTAAAGAGGAAGATAATGAGCGACATGCGAGTGAGAATTCTCTTAAACTGTTTTCACATCCAGAGCTTAAATGTTAACCGCTAAAAAGATACGAAATATTTATTTTTTTAAGTCGAATCTCCTGCTTAAAGAAACGTCTTTCGGAGTTAATGAGGAAGTATATATTTTCATGAATGCGAACCGATTGGAGACGGTTTTGTATGTTCCTTAGCAACCAAGGCTAAATTTATCTCGAATAAACAAATATCTTGAATGTACTCGCCGTAGTTATTTAAAATAAATAAAATTAACCAAAATCTTGCTTGATTTCTTTCGCGATAATTGAATATATGTTTTATTGAACTCTGAAATCACTTGAAAATCGTCTTATCATTTTTATTACTCTGAACACTAGGTAAGGAGGCGAAGGTAAACTTTACGAGAGTAACCGAAAAGCTAAAATAATCTAAGGATGTTAACAGGAGTAAAAAAGGGGTATCAGGACCAGGATTTGAACCCGGATGTCTTAATTGCCAGCCAACTGCTCTAGAATAACTGAATACTTTAAAAGTTACTTGGTATAATGACTTATAAAGAAAAACTGTTACTTCAATTAAAATTAAAATTTTTAATATCTAGCTCGTAAATTTTCTTTTCCTAATTCACTTAAGCGTGCGTGTGTAATATATATAATTTTAATATTTATTATAAAGCACATTTTATAACCTCGTACTCTAAAGTAAATACACAAAAGAAGATAAATTTTTAAATATTACGAAAACGATATTTCCACATCCAAAATAGTGTTTTATAATCCTCTAGATCAAGTTAGATAAGCTAAAAGAATAGAAACTACGATTGAGATAGGTTAATAGAAAATTCACAATGACGCACGGATTTATTGCTTTTGAAAAGACTTCTAGGAAGAGATACAGGAAAACTTGCGAATGCACGCAAAAACTCACTTCTTCCTTCCACGACCCACACCTTGAGATTGGATAGCGCATTCGATCTTTCTAAGAAAAATTGACTTTGAACAAATAAAGGAGATGTTATGGTAGACATTCTCTTACAAGTAGAGGACAGGTTAGTTTTAGTTTTAACGTTGAAGAAAAAAGGAATGGAAGCATATTCATCAAGTCTACAAAAAAGTTAACCATTGTTTCCTTTCGTTAATTTTACTAGGAATTTTCACAGCGTGCTGAAGTAGCTTCGGAGTAAATTTTTCGGTTTATGTAAGTAAATCGGCACGGATTTTATCTCAGAATGGCAGAAAAAATTAATTCACTTCATTTATAAATTAAATATATGAAACTATTTAGTAATAGAGCTATCGGCATACTTGAAAATTGGATTAAGATAAACTTATCATTAAACATTATAAATTGCGAAATATAATATTAAATACAACTTTCAATCCCACATTGTTCCTCTTAAAAACCAATCGGACAGGATCCAAAAGAATCACAGAATAGGCTACTCCTTAAATTCTAGACGTGAAGGATCACGATGAACCACGAGTTGTGGGCCACATTTAATCAGAAGGTTTCCTAATCTCTTACTGGCTATACTTAAGTGCTTGATAACGTGATTTAAAAAATACATTTCATCGAATAAACTTTAAACCTTATAGTAATGGATACGAGTATTGAAAGTTATACATTCCGAGTACATGAAGCAATCATAGATTTAAACTAAGTTATGCATACTACATATTAACTAAAATACAAACATACATACTAAAAATACATTTTTATAATATCTATTATTCCATTCAACGACTCGAAACTTTATTCATTAGTTCATTATTATTATATTATTTCCTAGTTCATCTACATTAAACAGAACGAACTAGACCTTAGCCAAAACTTGTGTCAAACACCAAAAAATCCCAAAATCCCTGGTCCTTCTAATAGAACCCACACCCTTTTGGAAAATCAATTCATTGCGAACCCAAATCGTTAGCATCCTCACAATCTTGAGGCACAAAAGAGGTACGAACGATGACACTCAATCGAATCGATTCCTCCACACCCTTTGCTGATGCTGCATGTAGCAGGCAGATGGAGAAAAGTTGTCGGGAAGGGAGGGGATGTGAAAGGAAAGATGGTTGAGATACTCTGGAGAGCGGAAAATGATTGGAGACTTTTATCGTTAGCATACAAAAGCAACCCCTCCTTTAGATTCTATGAGTATAATTCCTGATCGAGTGCTGATTTTTTGGTAGGAAAGGTTTTTAAGTCCATTGATGGATAATATCGATCTTATTTACGTGGTTACTCACGTACTGCTTCGACTATCAGGTTGAGAAATATTCCTCCTCGGACTAAAGACGAGGGAGAAGAATTAAAGAAACGACAAGTGTGCCTGAGGAAACTTCAAGATCAAACCTTTATGGTCTACATTTACCTATAAATATGCGATCACTTATTGTATACACACAGCTTTCGTAATAGTCAAAGCTCCTCTTATAATCCGTAGCTTTAAACGAACTGGTTGTGTTCACTTTCGTAACTAAAGGTAAACTGAAGCTTAATTCCCTTTTTAGTTAGTCTCTTATTAAGTGGGAGTAGTTTGCGGCATAGAGGAGTGTTTCTGTAGTTGAAAGTGGATATGAATTGCGATAGGGGATTATGGAAATGCTATTCCGTTCGAAGTAAGTTATTCGTTGCTATGAACATACAGTATCGCTGTTTCGATTGATTACAGAGAGAGAAAAGTCGTTGGAGAGTTGATACCGATTAAATCATTTAGATATCGAAATTAAAACTCAGATAATAGCATATTTTAAGAAAATAACTTCAGAATTACCTTATATGGATAATTTACCTTTTACTTAATTCTACATTTTCAGAGTTTAAAAGAAGGAAATCCCCAAATTTTAACCCAGATATTACGATAACTAGATCACCATTATGCACAAACTCAATTCTGATAAGGTCTTTGCATAGGTCGTTTCCCTATTCACTTCTTTTTAACATCGTATTAAAATCTTGAAACTTACGGTACGTAATCAGTTTACTATTACTTAATCATTATCCTATTATTTCTACTCTATAAGATGCGATTTTTATCGATCTAATACATCTGTGCCCTCCACTCTAAACAATAACCTCCCGTTAAAATTTAATTTCCATTCTAAAAATCAAAAACCTCGAAAGAACAAAAAACCCTAAGCATTGTTTCTCAACTCGTGACGTGCATCCTAATTCACGATCTCAATCCTCGACCGCAATTCTTCGTAACGAACATTTAACGCGAACTTCCCTAAGCAACGGAGATGGGATATCGGTATGCGGAGAAAAGTCTGAAGAAACCCAATGGGATGCTGGGACGGATTCAAAGAAAAGGAAGATGTTGAGACAAGTGAGAATGGCGTGCGATGGGATGCTGTGACGTGGTAGGGAGATCGTGCAGGAGCTATACCCGAAAACCCCTTTTTTCCCCTTCCGCTTCTCCTCACCCCACGTCCTACGAATCGCCGCCGGTGATTGGTGGATAGGGGTTGTAAGAGAGCGCAGGACCGGGGGAGAGGGGGTGGGGGTAAAAGATGGGAGGAAGTGAGTAGAAGGACTCTCTCTCTAAAGTGCAAGGAGACACACACATTAGGTTAAAAGTATCAATCTTGTTGAAGATTAATACGGGGGCTAATGGCGAGTAAACAAAGACCCGGTTACGCGCTACGAAATCGGGAGCGTATCCAAGGAGTTTTGAGAATGCCTTGTTTTCTTAATTTTGTTTTCTTTGAGAAGTGGGATGAGAGGATTATAGATAATGCGAAGCGAATGTCTATTGATGTAGGTTAGAAATTAAAGAAAAGAAGCTTTTAAAATACAACCAAGATAGGGATCGGGAACTGGTTTCTACAAGTGAATACGTGATTATTTTTTCATATTTTTCTAGAATATATAAGCCAATTTCTAACACAAGCAAATTATTTTTTCATAGCAAGTTCAAGATCGATCATTACAAAATAAATTAAAAATTCCTCTAGTGCTTCAGTTTAAAATTAATCAATGATTTATTTATACTTTTATGATTTTTCCGCATTTTTTTACGAAATCGAATTGGAACTGGAGTACTTCTAAGGTAAACTAAGATAAACAAGAATCAAATTAGTCTAAACTAAATATATAAGAAACAAAACAATTTAAATAGTATGAATATTGAATGTACTTGAAATACTTCAAGTTTCTGGAAGTCAGTTTCTTATGAGAGATCGTATTGTAGCTAAATTAATTCTGATCTGATAGAATTATTAATACTTTCAACAGAACATCCAAATAGACTCGAAAAACTAATACGTATAAGATTCTTAATTTCTTAGACTCATAGAAAGCAGTCTTTAGGTTAAAACTCAAAATAAACACAGGTGATTTAAGGATTATGAACCCTTAAATAACGAGTAAAAAATTAATTGAACTAACCTTGTGTAAAAAAATACGCGAATAAAATGAGTTTCGAAAAATATAATTATTATATATTTTTGATGAGTATATATCTTAAATTTGTTTCATATCCCTTCTTTGTTGTTCAATTAACATTCAATACTGATGATTAATAATCAAAAAAAAGCCGAACATTTTTTTTTCAAAGCCGAGGTATACTTGTTAAGAGGTAGAATAGGGAGGCACGCGATGGTAAACATCAGACGCTAATGTAAGCAAAAATAAGGTAATGAAACGGGGGACGTCAAGAAACAGAGGGGCAAAGAAGGTTGACACAAAGACAGATGGACGGTGGGCGTCGATGCAGGAAAGAATTGAAGGGAGTAAGTCGAGAGGAAGGAGCAGGGGCCAGGATGTTAAACAAGGGTGCGGGAATATAAGGGTTAGAGGGAATGAACACAGGGAAATGTGAAGTGCCGTTCGAAATGAAACGACAAATCCCATTCACTTGTTACTTACTGGCATTGTTAGTTTTTCATGAATATCTATCATAGGTTCATTATAATTCGGAAAATAATTCACGATTTTAAATATGAAAATTAATTTTTAAGCTACTTTCTTCAGCGATAAGGACAAATAAATATAAACCAAGTGATATTTAATAAACAAATGGTTTCCAAGGAAACTAATTTGTGTCGAGTAATAAAATAAAAGATTAAAATATACATTAATATCACACTCTCAAATGAAATAAGTTGAAATTTTCTTCGCACGTATTCATACGACTGTCTAACTACCATTACATGTTAGTGGATTTCCACAAAACTACGTCTTCCTCCGTGAAATTCAGTAGAATCTTCATCAAATGATGAAAAGACCATTTTGAAAAGAACGTAATTTATTTACTGTTATTTGTATGTATAATTATATGATACGAAAAATTGTATTATCGTATAAATTTCCACGGGATTTAAATCAGTACGTGTATATGTAAATCTGACGTCAGTATACGTACAAATAAAATTCTATTCCGTACAGATACTATATAATTTAACCTATTTTAAATGGATAATGGTAAATATGATGAAGTAACCTTAGTAAATATTTAAAGAATAAATTTTTAATATTCTAAAACAATTACAGATTAGCCTCGGGACCAAACTAAAAAATATGACCATTATCCTTTAATAAATCCTATTTTAACTCTCATTCGATACGTAAAAATGAAAATCGGTATCAATCACTCCCATTTCCAAAACACAAACCGCCACTCGTGTTTAACCTTATTCACGGATGCATTGAACGTAAAACAAAATACGATCTTTTCATTTTTTCACGAACGATCCATCTATTATTAACGCAGGTTCGATTCGTTAAATGTTTAATCCTCTACCCGAGACAGTGGTCCAACATATGAACGAGGGCTCATTAAAAATGTATGCGCGAGTCCGCTCAAGTGGATAAAATAAGGAATCGCATTACTCTTCCGATATTAAAGGCACGTGATGAAAAATTGTTCCCAAAAATTGGAATCCTTTTCACTCGCTCTCATCATGATTTTTATATTCATAATAACCGAGGTGCCACCAGCAGACTTGATGGGAGCTTTTGCGTCCAACATTGGTATTAAATTTAGAAGCATAATCTGAATTTTTTTCGCTCTGAAACAGCACCTAAAGCAATTTATAAAAAATAAGTTCGCCGCTTAAACTGGCGACCGTCTCTGCTGCTTTTGATAACCTCTGGTCCATCTGATTGATGAAACATATAATGGAAAATTTTTGGATGATGAAAAATCTGTTAGCAACCGCGGGAATCGATTATATACCTCGCAATATTAAGGCCTCATTCACGCTCGACAACCAATAATCCTTTTACAGGCGCCTGAACTTAAGTGAGAGGATAATACTGCTTCGTCCATATATGCCAATCACTAGAAATTATCTCACGGATATCACAGTTCTACTATTAAATTGTTACCAGCGGTGTTTCATAATGAATGAAATGCAATTGCTTTGAAGTGTCATCGTGACAAACACCCATAATCTAGAAAATCACCTTTTGTTAGAATGGTGTGATAATAGAATCCAATAATACGGCAATAATAGGTAATTATACCTGAAGGTGACCCAGGTCCATGGTCGTGAAATAAACGACCTTGTGGTAAAGTGAACAAGTGTCTTTCTATTATTATTTTCAATATGGTGTGTTAACTGAATCGTATTACAATTGTTATATAAACAATGAGAATTTATTACAGTAAAAGAAATTAATTAATATTGTTAAATTATTATTATCACATTAATTTTATACATTGTTGACGTGATTACTGTATATTTCATCAAATTATACGTATGCCATTCATTACTGTATCTTTCATCAAAATATACAGTAACAATTATTATTAAGCCAATTTACTTATAATTATGAGCAAGAATGATCAATTATATATTCATCCCTCACCTTACTTTATGAGTCTAATAATCTCTTCAAAATTTCTGTTAATTCATTGCAGCAAGGTGACTGAGGTTCAATCACCCCTTCGGGCTGAACTTTACGGAAAAACTGATTAATTAGTTTTCTACGAAAGAATAATTTTTCGTGAGACGTGCTAATTAACGTACATCAGTGTCATAATCATTCTCTCGTATCAACTAACGTATACAATTGCTGGAAAAGTTACATTGACGTATTCTTTGGAAATGTCTGATTTTAATTTTACTCGATTTATTATTTCCACTTAAATGTTGAACAAAAACTCTTCATGATGGAGATATCAAGAATAATACAAGTTATGTGTTACGTAAATTCGTTTCTACAGTAAATAGAAATTCTATTGAGATCTGTGATAATCAAAAGTCAATACTGAGAATATACTCGGAGAAAACTCTACTTTCGAGAACAAAGTAACTTTCTTATTAAAGATTTAGGAATAAATTAAGAGAGTATTTTGTATATTCCACAAGTTTATAAACAAACTTATACACATAATAAAAGTTAAATAAATACAAACTTAATAACTAAAAAACACATTTTAATACAAAGTATTCTCTTCAACTGTTGCAGATGACCTTCAACAATATCGGTTCATATAATCATCTGGAGTTTACGCAAGAATGAACTCATTGTTACGACATTTTTCGGCTCTGATATACATTATCACGTAATTGTAAGACTATTATACACACGCAAACCATTAATTGACACAATTTCAAGAATACTTCAAAAAAGTAAAATCTTTTCTCTTAAAATGTTTCATCCAACCTACAATAGCAATTACTCGATCTAATAATTACGACCGAATATAAACTAACACAACGCACAACAATATTCGCGGCGGAAAGCTGAAAACGGCAGAACGATTACGGACAGTGGAACGATTCAAAAGCAAAATAATGGGCAATTCTTCCTCTGCTGGAAGACTTAAAGTATAATGAGCAAATGGATTCTCTTATCCGAAATTTCGAGACCTAGCCACTCCGCTTTAAATTATATAAGCTCTCTTAACCCTCTTTCTGCCTCGAAAGCTTTGGATTTTTTTCGACTCGTACAAAACCAACAGCTTTTGTGGCAACTTTCTTTGCGGCTCAAATTCGCGCCAGTTATTCTTGCAGAAACTTTAATGACACCCACAAACATCTCCCGCTGAATAAACTGCGTATTTAATATTCTCGGAACAACCGCCACGCAGTTGATGTGGGGAGAGAGGCCTACCTGCGATGGGAGTGTACACAAAAGAGAGCAGAGACCTCTAGGAAGGAGATCAGAGAAATAGCGGGATGCGAATCGCACTGGCGATGTTTGAGGTGCATAATATAACAGAGCACACAACAACAATTGAGGAACGAAAATCTTTGCGGCGTGCAAAGCGATGTGGGATATAAAGATAATTTCATTGGTTGCCTCTTACGGAACGGGTTTTCGCACAGCGATTATGACCGAATTGTAAACTGAGCGCGTTTTATTGCGGAATTACCACGGAGGGAAGGAAAGTAAACATATGCATCGATGTTAATCTGGTGGGTTTATTAATTGGAGAATACGTGCGCTGTAGAGACATGAGATAATGGGTATCCGTATAGAGAGCGCATTCGAATATCGTGAAAGTGGTCCAATTTCCTACAGAGACCCCTATATTGAACATTATTGTAATATTGTAGGAAACATACAAGTAGAAGAAACATGAATGAAAATATTTATACATAAACTCATTTTATAAATACATGCTGTTCCGTGTAACTTACAAAAATACAAATACGTATGTGTAACATAAAACTTATATGTTCTTGAATTTTTAAGGTAAATATTTACACGATAGAAACGACCTGAAATCTTTTTTGTGATTATGTACGAGTATTCCTGTAAAATGAGTTTTAATCTTTCTTTATTTACGTAAATCCAAATTATCCGAGTAAAGTTTAAAACTACGTATAGATTTATAGAGCACAATAGAGAATTAGACCACACAATAAAACTCTAATTATGGAAGATTCCTCTGCATATAATTCAACTTAAGATACTTGCGAAAGAGCAAAAAATTTTCATTATTAATCTCCCTCCATTTTTATTTTCGAATGCATTGCGGATTCCTTAGATCAAAGAACCTAGACAAAATCACACTACACATAAATTCAAAAGAATTCCCAAATAGTATTATCAATTACTCCCATACAGAACCAAAAAACTCTTAAACAAAATCAAACCTCAAACCATAATATCCCTGTAAACAAAGAAAAACAACGCAACAGATAAATTTAGACGTTTCCGAGAAACAAAAAACTTTTGGACGTAACCAATGGAAACGCTACCAGAGAATCTAAACGAGACGATACCGTACAAATACCAACGCACACCTAAAACATATACATACATACATATAACAACTCCAGTCCACTTAAATCAAGAGAATTCGAATAAACTACAAAGGAACCGCTTGAATACGTCCGACGCGAAAATCAGAGGAATTAACGAGAAATAGGAATTGAATAATAGCGGAGACGTAACGAGGAGCGATTGTGAGTGCGTCGTCGTGGGGGAGGGGGTGGAGGACGCAGGCGCCGCCCGGGGGCCTGGCATGGATCAATGCTGCGATTCGTCCGTATCCTCCCTTTACAGCCCCCGAGAGCTCATTTCGCCCGGCGCGTAGGTCGCACGCACGACCCAACCCACGGCCGTCCTTCGAATGCAAACACGCACTACCCCCTTAACCATTCCCACGGAGGGGACTGCCTGCCATCCCATGGCCCCTGTTCCCTGTCCCCGTGGACCCACCCCCGCGTCTCCTTACTTGGCGACCGGGAGTGTTGTAAGGGAAGCGTAACGATAGATACGTACGTAGTGGAGCCGAAAAGAATCTGCCGTGCTTTTACCCTCGTAACGTTTGGAGTTTAAATGCGAGAAGAGAAAATAACTGGTCCGCGAGAGGTCCAGACGAACAAAAACAGCACGGATTAGAATAACTATAGAAGGACATAAAAAAAGTATTTTTTGACCGGAGTTGCTGCATCTTTTTTGGGTTTTGGGAGTACGATTTTTTCCTCCATCGTTCCTGTGTCCCTTATCTCCGTAATAGGAACGGTATTTTGTTTGGGCTGAGTGGAAAATCCGGTGGGCGCAGGTGCAATGGGGATGAAGGAGTGGATAGGGAATTCTGTCCTGAGCTTAAAATTAAAGGCAGGTCGTAATAGATAACGCAAAAATAATTTAATAAAATTTTAAAATACGATTGAGTCACGAAATTTAGAAACCCATATCCGTGTACATAACATTGATATATATAAGGTATAACCACACTGATTATGTTTAATGTAACATATATATTTGGATACCACTTACCTTAAATTATCTCGTACTATTCTATAACATATTTTAAGATTCAGGATAAAATAAATATGGATTGGTAAAAATAGAATTAAAACAAATATGAAAGAACACTGTTATTGCAATAAAGATACAAATGCTAACTTCATTTTTTTAGAAAATTTTTATCATTAGTAAAACCTTAAAATTTATGAAGAAGCCGGTTAACCTTGTATAAATAAAAAAATATTTCGAAAAGAATTGCAAGAATATAATTTGATATTCTTGAGGAACAATGAGCAAGAGGATGGAACAATCTCACTTCAAATAAAAATTTTATCAGCCCAATAGAAATTCAGTAAAGTCGCCCAATAAATTTCCCTACCGAAGTAACAAGTGGAAGACTTATCGAAGATACTGACGACCTAAAATACCATTTCCATTGTACTGAAAGAGCTAAAATCTTCAAGTCATAACTTTTAACTTCCATTTTGAAAAAATAAAATATGCAACATGTGAATATAATTTACCCTAAAACATTCCCTTGGCGAAGTAAAAGAAGAACTACAATTACCTTAAACAACAGAGGATCCTAGCTCTCACATGCTGTGTGTCCTCCATCGGCTGGTTAATAGTGGTCCAGTGATCCTTCCTATCTTCTGGAAAAAAGGTAAAAGAGATGCTAAATTACATTGCACAAATAATTTCAGTTTTATTCATAAAAATAGATAATTTAATTATAATAAATACACGTACAATGAATCTCTACATGCGAACGTATGAATAATTTCCTTATGCAGTTTTTAAGAGCATGCACATGTAATTAGCATCCTAAATATTCTAATAATGTAAATTATCAATTAATTGATGTACATACTACATACAGCCAATAAATTATACATTGCTCATTAAGGTAATGAATAATCACAAAATTAAATATAAATAGACTATATAAATCGACGGTTGGTGCAACATAGTCTAAATCCAAGAACTAAAGACTAATACTGCCGATAAAAAAACATAATTTACGTAGAGAAAGGAGCTCTGAATTTTTATTGAACGATTAGATTTCATTCATTTCCCATCAGATGGACCTCATATCGCCCAAAAAATAAATTCTCTTTGATTATTCAAAACAAACAAACACTTTCCCAGCCAACGGACCGCTTTCCCTTTCGCCAATCATTTTTGGTGATAACTAATTTTCCGCCATGATGTATATTTCATCGGGATTATTTTCGCCGAGTGCATTAACGGAACAAAATGCAACGCGGAAACAAATGAGAATCGAAAGCGAATACAAAACCGCGTACGAGTACTCAACGGAAACGACAAAAACGTGTGAACGCAAGACGTCGATTTTCCCGTAATGAAAAGCGTGCGCTTAAATCTACACACACCCCACACGGTATCCTCGTCGGTCCGCTCAGTTCGAAATTACGTCCTCTCTTTCTCCGTATCGAAGTCCGGATTTTAAAGACAAGCAAAGTTAAACCCGTTCGCAAATTCCCGCCGGGATGGTAAACAAGAAGAGAGTTGGATGATTAAGGCGCGAACGCGTTGAAAATTAGCCGCGAAGAGGGAAAACGTTTCACTTTAATCGAATCAAATATCCGCGGACGGCGCTGTTGACAATTGCCGGCTCAAACAGCTGTTTGTTGTGGCTGAATCTGGCAATCAATATGTGCGCTCAGAGGGGGTAAGAATCGCGACCCGATGTGTGCTTAAGTGTTATCGTGCGCGTGTTTGCGGCGATATTAATAGAGAGCGAATGACAAAGGAATTAAAGCGTTTCGTTCGCGGAAACAAAATCTCACGGACCGCTTTGATGTCATCGCTATAGTAGAATAGCTAGCGAACGCGTGATGAATTTGTTTGCGCGGATTTTGAGGCCAATTAATTTTTGCCATTGTCGCGGAATTCATAAATGTTTGGTGTTGAGGGTTGTTTATACAAAGCATCCGTCATTCGATTGCCATTTTTGAGGATCGTTAAGCGCAGGGCAAACATTGATTGAAAAAATTCCCTCATTATTGACGCGAACGAGCGTTTATAACGCTCGATGGCGTTACAATATCCATGATACCGTGGTCCATTAACCGTCCCTTAAGTTTCTAACGCTTTATAATCCGAGTTTATCCGTTATTAAAATGGATAATGCGACCTAAAATGCGATCCTTTGTTATTCCGTTCGATTGAGCCGCTAAAGCCGATCACCAAGTGCATATCTCTGATATTTATACCAAAGAGAGATCTCGCTTGAATGAAGCGAGAACTAATTAAACAACAATTACGCAACAGGTCGTGCGGAGCTTTAAAATGGCTTATTCACACATTCAAAGTGACGTGTAAATTCCGCTTTCATGTCTTTGCGAGTACCTAACTACGATTGTTGTTCGTTTGCGGGAAACGAAACGTTTTGAAGTCGCGTCGTTATGTTGTCATGGATATTTGTGACGATATGGAAACGATTTGAAAGAATTATTTTGTGTACCAAGAGGACACTGACCCTTATGTATGACTATGGAGTATTCGAATCATTCCTTACTATTCCTAATTTTTGAAAAAGGTTTGATCTTACTTATCAACTCAACAACAAGAAATATTCTCTTAATTTGTTGTGAATGTTGTTCATTAAAAATTCGTTTTGATAACTTATTTTGCGATTTTTACTTGTATAGATTTTAACTAAAAAAGCATACGTGAAGAGTGATACAAGATCCAAAAACGTACTTGAATTATGATCAATGTTGAATTCTTGATTAAAGTTCACGATTTTATGTATCATTAATTAACAATGTATCAACAATTAAATGTATCATTAACCTATTTCAATGCATTTCGAACAATACCTAATGATTATATTTATGTACAAATATGCTTAATTAAGTAATACTTGCAGATTAAATTACGCTGAAAGAATTATAAATTATATTAACATTAACAAATTCAGCTTCGTGTACATTTTTAAAAGAAGATATTCGATACGTTAGGAATATCCAATTAACTTTAATTATAATGCAGCGAGTTCGACCGAAAAAAATTGTGCAAACAAAAAATTAATTTTTAAAAATGCAGTCGCTGACGTAAATAGAGGAATTTAAATTATGTATTTTAATAAACAGTTGAAATATTACGAGTGTTGTTTTAAGAGAAAATTCGGATAATTATTTTATATCTTTAATTAAATGAATCGAATCTTGATGAGAAAAGTATATAACCACGAGAGAATTTAATAAAACTAGTTGATTGTTCTTTTTATACATCTGCAAACATTAAGCGGCTAAATTGGAATTTGAAGAGAGGAAAAAAAACAATCGTAAATTGATAAATGGTTTTTAATACTGACAATTACGATGCTTCAAAATTCTTTTTGGCAAGTAATTAAATGAATAAAATTGGCGATAATTAGCAAAAGCCAATAACTAAGATAATGATCCAAAGGTATTGAAGCTCGTATGCTAACCATTATTTAATAAATATTTAGCTTAAATTTCAAACTTACGAAGGAGAATATTCAGATAATATAGGGAAGTAAAGGAGAAAGATGCAGATAGGAAATCTTATAAAAAAAGTGGAATTACGAAATGTAATTTATCCAAATATATGTACCTCAAAAATGATACTGTATTGATTCATTTGTAGAGTCATAAATAATTTAACAATAAGTTATAAAAGCACCACCATCATATAACCTAAAAAGCCGTATTCGAAAAATAAACACAATATCCATTCCGTTCTATTAGTTACAAATATTTTTCATACTGTTTATAAGCTGTCGCTAAGGCAACAGGGTGGGTAAGCTGACATCTCACGGGATTCTTACTTATTATTTACTACGATAAACTATATATTATACATTACTATGGCATGAATAAAAAACAATAAAAAAGTAAACTATGAGTATTTTTCTTACGACTGCCAATAATAAGATATTTATAACGATAATAATTTGTTTCTGTGGAAGGAAAAAGGAATAACCAAAAAGTCAAACCGTTAAGAAACGAATTCAAGAGCATAAAGGTAAAAAAGGCAAAATATATCTCAGATTGAGCGAAAGAGGGTTTCTTTTGAGCTCCGAAATTTTATGGAAATAGAAGGAACTGAAGCCAAATGCTATATGCATAAGTTGACTAGTCCCCATCGGAAATTTTATTCACATCTGTGTGGTTATCCCTCATCTTAAATAAAGAAAACTCGGCAGTTTGCAAGTAAATCTCATTCGGTCTGTAAATTGGCTCCGACTACGAGGGATTTTAAAATTCCATAGAAACGAGACGGCATGACGTCCTTCCTCAGTTAATTCTTACCCCGGCCCTCTGGGGTCCGAAAGTGGAACTTGCCGCTCGCGATGACTCACAAAGACAGACCTTTTTCCCCCACCGCCAGATAGCGCTCCGTTCATCCCTTTGGAAAAAGAGCTCCATTAGCCTCAAATTCAATTTCTATTGCTTTGAATGTGGGATGGCTTCATTTACCACACAAATGAGCTCCTTAAGGGCTCATTCACCCTTGTCGCACAAAGAAAAGAAGGATATAAAAATATATGTCTATTCGAAACCCACCTCCAATTGGTCTCGTAAAAAAAAGACGGCATGACGTTCACAAAAAAAGATCGCTGTAAACTCAGAGGTACTGTTTGACGTCTCCTAAAAAAGCTTTAAAAAATGATATGCATTCTCTCTCTAATGATGATATTTTTAGTTCTTTCACTAAACTAGATAACATTTGTACTTCAAAAGGAATTCAAGTACCTAAAAATTCATGAAGAATTAAAAATATATTGCACGACTTATGCTGCCTAATTAAATAGAAGAATTAACTGAAATTCCATTAATTTATAGCCAACATAATTTCACATTTTTACCTTTTCTAACAGAAATTCCACAGGAATAGCTCATTTATTCATTACGTCTATTTAATTTTTCATTGACATTAACATAAAAATTTCTGCAGAAGAATTTTTATTCGCTATCTTACTTCCACTGCTAGTTTCGAATTATCCGCATACATTTGTAGTGCGAATTTACTATTAGAGAAATTCGCCTTCTCTTTAAACCTTGTAAGCATTCCACATGATAAAATTCGCTTCACTGGCACGAAATGATGTCCTTCTGAGTAAATATTTGTTAACTTAGAAGTATTTTAAATTTTAATAATATAGTTCAATCAGATTTTTGAAGGTAAAATGGTGATATTTTTCGTATAAAATTGAAAAATTTTTATCCGTACATATAAATCCAAAACTAGAAGAGTAGTGAAAAAATCCAACAAAAGTTCGGAATAAAATTAACATAGCGAATGAAATTCCATAAATAATATATAAGAAACATCAGAACAATTTTCCTTTGTCGGTTAATACAGGAGCATATGAGACTTGTGGGAATGACGTACGTAAGGGATTGAATGCGTTAGGATTGTAGAAAAGGATGAAATAAATTCCAAAAGGCAATACGGGAAAATATCCATAAACGTCTGATATTATGATACAAGAAATCCCTGTATAGAAAAACAAACCTCTAAAATAAATAAATGAATCTGAACAAAAGCCTCACATTACAGTTTATACCATTTAAAATAAATTCATCTTCACTGCACTGTATGACTATTAGATTCGATAAGAGAGTAAAATTTCACTGAAACAGACGATGTTAATTTTGATAAAGGAACTACACCTTATTAAAAGATAAGTAACTTGAAAGATTTTATTCAGGCATAAAGTTATTTAATGACGATTTGGTTACATAAAGCTGTACGTAGTTTCTTTAACTTGTCACATTCTATGGTATACGTCGATCTTTCAAGTAAAGCACATTAACCTTAATGCTCTAATCTCAAATACTATTTATTCCCACAATCATATCTTTCATATACATAGCTTTGTATCCTTTCTTTCCTTTCAAATGTTACAACGTATAACGATTACCATTGGTCTCCGAGATTCCTCTTCATCCTTTCATCTTCCACCACACATTTCTTTACGTCTTTCAACCTCCGGTAACAAGATGTTCCTGAAAGGATTTTCGCAATTTCAACGGTAAATCACCGAGCTCCACCACCGGTTAAAATTCCCCGGTACCCACAGCCTGCGCTCCGGAAGGTTTCTTTCGCATTTCCCGAAGAATAACGTGAGCAAATTCGCCTAAACCTCCTCCTTAACTACCTCTTATCCTTCTTCATCCTTTCCGAACCCACTCCAGCTCGTTTCTGCAACAGAACCGACCCATAAAAACCTCCCTTCTATATATATATTCCACCGACCACCGCATCCCGCCCGCCGAGGCACAGTAACTTTATTCCGGGCAATTTGCATCTTAACCACTGTCACCGATATTAGTTTGTCCGCTGTTCCCTCCTTCCTTCCCGCGTCTTATACGCCTCTTCCGATTCTCTTTCACAAACTTCACCTTTAATCTTCAGCAGAAGAGTGGTAGTAGTTTCTTCGGAAACTCTCTCTCTTGAGTGAATTAGGCGGCTAAGTCTGCGAGGACCCCCAGCGCGAAAAAGGTTCCTCCCTGCGCCCCCGGGACGAAGGGCTTGCGGGGAAGTGAATCGCTGTTTCGTATAAGCAGATCTGACCGATATGCTTTATCGGGAGACTTGGCTAAATCTGCTGCGGAATAAAGTTGGGAGTAGTTACGATGTCAGTGAGTGGGTTAAGGACGAGAGGGAATTCGGTGATGGCAGAATGGGGGTGGTACACTTCCACTTGGGAGGGGGGGGGGGGGGGGTATACTTCCGATATTTCCGTACGAAGGTTTTGAGATACGATGATAGATGTTGATTTTATTTATAGTAATTGTAAGTAATAATCATATATTTTATAGCAATTGCCCAATATCATGGATGTACGGGAAATTTTGGAAATTTTTGAAACTATGAGCATAATATTTCTTTTATGTCAATAAATAATTATCTTAGGCGATACTAAAGGTTTGATTGAAAAGCATAAGCGGCTGGAATAATCCTAAGACGTAAAAATTGTCTTGTCCTACTGTCCTAGAAATGTATAATTCAAATTCAGATAAATTTCACGTGTGTATAGTAATAAGTATTCAATATGTTTTCTTAAACTGATTTGGAAAGATAAACTTTGATACGAAATGTATAAAATTGTCCACAACTATATAAAAGAATAATTAGTAGCTCAGCTAAAAATACTGTCAACTTCAATAGTTAAATTGCAAACTAAAACAAACAAAAATAAAAAAAATATAATTAATTTTGTGAATTATAAAACCAATTACAAAAATAAAAGGGAATATATATTTTTAAAATGAAAATTCATTTCTTCGAATAAAATTTAATATAATAAAAATAACAATGCGGGTAAAAAAATAGAATAAAACACTAATCCCGCGAAGTTATGTCAGTATGCGTTCGAATTAAAACATTATCTTTCAATTTTAAATACTATCAATCAGTTGTCATTTTCACGGAAAAACTATGACGCATACACCAGTACTACTTTATAAACCTTGCCAGACATTCATTCATTCGTCAGTAAAAGAAGCGCCACAGAATAAAACATAGTGAATAGATCCTGTTCCCACGATAAGATAGAGAGAAAGTATCTCCAAAAAATACGTAAATCCCATTCCAAAACTTTTGGGCCAAAGAGAACGAATAAAGACCATTCTCAAAATTAACCGAGCTAAAAAGAATCGCACCGCAAACTTCAATTGTGTCCTTATAATTCCGACCAAAAAAACTTAAGAGCATCGTCACAATACCCCTCTATATTCTCTAAAACCTTCCGAATTCCGCATTTCTAGGATGGCACTCATTCCTCAAAAACACTTGTTTACACAGAGGCTCAACTCGTTTCTCTCCAGTTACCCATTTTTTTTAGAGACTTATCCTGAGTACACATTAGCTCTAACCGGAGCCTCTTCCCGCAGCTCCATAAAGACGGACTCGGCGAAACTGTTAAAAGTATCCTCCTTGGAAAACCAAGTGCAGCGTGGGTGGTTCAACCGCTTGAGCGGTTTGGAAGAGCGAGGAGAATGGACTGAAAAAAAGGTAAGATGACGGCATAGTCTAGGTCGGTTCGAGTCGGTCAAGTGGATTTGGATTTGCGAAATCCTTGAACAATGGTTACTTAACGAGCGAATAAAGCAATTCCAGGGATATCTCTTGGGCTACCGTCCTTTAAAAACCTTGTGGATAAAAGGTAAAAAGAAGCAATAGAATGGGATGAGTGGGTCTTGGATGATCCTCTCCTGTTGAAGGAATTGAGCGAAAAGTCCTCAATTTTTTGGAAAACCTTCTCTACTATTGTTCCCCGTTTCCCCCAATTTCATGCAAGTTTTCCAGCTGCTTAAGTCATCTTTATCGTTTGAGGTAAAAATGCAATATTAGCTATGCCTTTTTAAGGTATGAACCTTTCTTCCCACGATGAGGTGAGTAGAGAAAGTGATCTAAAAGGTGATGAAAATCCTCTTCTGGAATTTTGAGTTTTTACCTGAAATATTTCGCATACCTTACGTGAAGACATATCTTTACCGAAGGGCACTGAGGTTATTTATCGTTAATTTTTATTACATCTAATATCTCAAATTAGTTAACAAAGACGATATTGTGTCATTAGGGAGAGATTTGCAGATGTTATCACGTAATTTTAGAATGTAAACATCATAGTTATTATATTAATTATAACGATAATCAAGAAGGACATTATAATTCCAAATTATTTGACAAAGTACCTCTATAAGCCAAACTATTACCCATAGGTCTCCCAATACCATCATAGATTGATACGTAACTATCTCAAACTTAAGAATTTATTAGAAAATATTATCTCAGAAATTAGATATTGCTATGCAAATTGTTCTTGAGTAACTCCTAAAGACTCCACAGTCATTCCTTTCCATATTTTCCAAATAATGCTCGCTCAATTAAAAACTAATTTTCAATTTCCTGTTATTCCAATCAGAGAAAAAATCATAGCATCAATTTTCAAAGGATCCACAAATACACAGGTTTCCCCATGATTCCCTATTGTCTCCTTTGATTTTCATATGAAATTTAATGATAAAAGGACTTGCTTGAGTTCGACCTATAAGCATATAAATCATAACAATCATAAACCGAATCAAGGAAGACAAAATAATAACTCCAGAGCTAAAAGAAATTTATGTAGGACGCACAAAGGCATCGACAACGCTTGATGCAAACCAATCGTTTTCTTCCTCAAAACAGCAAATCAAGGAAAGAAAATATTGAAGATTTCCGCCTCCAGGGCGAAAGTCGAAAGAAAGCTGAGTGGGATCCTCATAAAGAGCCACGGAATCCGAACCATAGCGCGCTGCAGAATCTGTTAACCCTTCTGGGAGCAACGGAGGCGGTCTGCAGACGGGACGTACTCTCCACCACGGAGGAACTCCTGACCTCTGGACATTGTTACGAGAACAACCGATCGGTGAATGACGATTCCACTGCACTATCCTCCAGTCTCCTGCCGGATGAGTAGTTCGGATGACAAAGGGGAAAAGATACTGGGAGAGGAGGCGTGGGTAGGGAAGCACACTGATAATTAACTTCCCCCCGAGGGGAGATTTTCAAAAGCTTTCCAGAAAGAGAGAATACTTTGTAAAGTGTGGATGTGGATGGAGGCGCGGGGGGTGTTTTTCGCGGGAGGAGGGAGCGGAAGTGGAAAAAGGCGGAACAAGGCGAATGCTACCTTTGAAGATGCGAATGGGAGAGGGGTTGACGTGGAGTGTGCTCTCTGAGAAGGGCAATGAAAGCGAAGGAAGGTGATGGAGACGAAGAGGTTGAATCGGGATAAAGACGAATTAAACGGCCTAAGAATTATAACTACCTGCCTTCTACGACGGAATTTCACGGCTCGATGTATCACTTTCCTGAAACAGCTTTGTGATAAAAGGATGGTTATAACTGTTAACCCGGAGTCTACCTCTACGAATCTATCAGATCCTAGAGTGCAAAAATAGGTCTAGATCTTCATTAATGCGAGATTGAGACTTAAAAGTCTCTTCTTACATCTAACCTCTAAAAGCAGGGGAATCCATAGCAAGCTAGGGATCAACTTTCTCATCCACGTGTCTGATTTTTTACCATTAACTCCTCCCTGTGTACACTCCTATTACTTCACTTTTCAATTCCCATTACTTCGGCACACTTGGGTGCCCTCTTAGAACTTGAAGGTATTCCTGATCTGAAAATTCTCATGAGACTCTTGTAATCGTCATGTTGTTCTAATTAATTCTTCTGGTACAAGGATTATTAAGAAGATCCAACAGCTACTGAAATGTATCGACATCAAACGATTAGCCTCGAGGCTTTATGGCTGCGATCTGAGGGAAAGGATCAACCACTTCACCTGATGTGCAGCTATTCCTGCTCTGGAAGACGCGGTACTTTGTTTAATCTCCACTAATACTTAAGAATAACGTACTGGTTTCGTAAGGTATTAGGTAAGGTTAGGCTTTCATTCCTTGATGCCAAGATAAATACAAGATATTTACCCTCGGAGTTTATTTACTATTAATATTGAAAAAAATCATAGTTTCCTACAATGTATTGAACATTTCTTTTCTGCAAAGTTTACATGATTGAAAGTAAACACGCTTGTACGTCAAATAATGTAAAATAATAATATAATAATAGTAAATAAGTTTATATAAAAACATATATATTTGCATATGTTATACTTGTAATATTTCACAATCCTACAAGAACTTTTCTCAATAGTATTAAAATAAACGCCTTGGCACATGAAACAGTTTTTCATTATCATCAGTAAGACTAGAAACGTATTTCAGAATCGTTTCCCAGCTTCGTTGATACTACATTCGTTCTGGATTATGAACATTCGTTAATTTATTCCATAGGTATGGTATATATTGATTTAGATTATTTTAGATAACTCTTCAGTTAAAATACTTAACGATTATTGTCTATCGTAAAAGAAAGGCGTGAATCTCAAACAAGCTCCAAATACAATAAGTAATTTTATACCGCTACTTCACAAAAAATAAAACAATTTTCTTGCGAAAGTTTATACAGTAAGGATAAACTACTAGTGGTCGCAAACCATGGTACACACAGATAAGAGCATTCTACATATATATTACTACCTTACAAACCACCTTTCGGCGTGTGGCAGGGGTTGTAATCACCTATTTATTCAATCGTATATTCAAGCCTATAATTATCGCACATTGTGCGCGAAAAGAAAGAAATTCTTCTTAAAATAAAAGGAAAAAAAGACCCATAAGTAACGGACCCACTAAGACAGGAACGGCGGTAACAAGAGGGAATGATTAAAGGAAAAAGTACAGAGAGAAATTGAGGAAAAAAAAGGGTCGAGGTAATATAAGGAAATCGGCGGAGTGTAAGGGTGCAGGAGTGAGAAAAATATCTCGAAAAATAATGGATTTTCTCTGATATGGTCGCAAGGGTTGGGTGATCCTGAAGTGGGAGGAATTAGAATGCAAATGCACGAGTCCTAGATTCCCGATAGCCTACCCTTCCGACCTCTCGAAAAAATCAGTTTTCCGATCCCATCCCACCACTTCGTATTTTCCCTCCCATAACACACGCTCCTCTTCTATGCCTCCGAGCCCACCGACTCCTTCCGCACGATTTCCGTCGTCTTTCTCAAAGGTCCTCTTTCACTTCCTTTCCATTTCACCAGCCTTTTATATACACTCTCTTTTCAAACTCTCTTCTTTCTAAAATCTCTCTCTCTCTCCCTCAATTCACAAATCTCGTCATTTCTTATCGCAAGTTGTTCCCAAGAGACATTCGCCTAGTCACATTTTCCGTCTCTTTTCTACTACGTTATGTTATACGCTTGTTAACAACCTTGTAGATGTACTTTACATGCACTCATTCCATAATGTTCTCATCTAGCAATCCCTTACTCTACCTGAGCAAAGCATCTTAATCCTATCGTCTTTATATTAAATAATTTTTTCTTTGCTGAAAAGCTAATATCGCTAGAGTTTTTATGCGTTCCTTGCTTTACGTATTATTGAAATAGAAATTATATTTTTTCTAACAATTAGATTGAATGCATAAAATAAGAATTTAACTTCCATATTCCATTCTTATTCTTTATCACTTGTTCCTTCTTCGCTTTTTCCACACAGTGTAAAAGGAGGAGGATGAAAATAGCAGATGATACAGCATGGCTTAAAGAAGAAAAATTTGCTAGAGAAAGATGAATAATATCCATGAAACCCTAACAATTATCGATAAAAGTTATCTTTGTCGTAGAATTCGTAATTCTCTGCTTCATGGAACATTTGAGTACACTTAAAATTCATTTAATTTGACATATCATTCACATTCAAAGTCATTAACCCTGAATCCCATTCCATAAAATTCCATATCTCTCATAACATACGCTCTGGGTATCATTTATTATATTCTTCCATCTTCTAGCTGTGATGAAAAAAACCTCAAAGTTCTCACAACCTCACTGCATCTCACACTTTCTTAAGAGTCTGTCGTCAAAATGTTATCCTTTTTAAAGCAACATCATAATCTTGCTCGTTTTTTCTAGAACATCATGGTCAACTATGGTCTCTTTACACAGTATTACTTTCCAAGAACATTCATCTCTAATCATCATCATAAACCTTTATTTTACTTTCACTACTCAAGAGTATAACATAACTCCATCTGCCTTAGTCACAATCAACTTTAGCTAACTTTTTTTAGAGATTTATCATTGGACATGAAATCTCCTCCCTATAGAGCGACCTCAGGAAAGCATAAATTTAATCACGGATTCATAATATAGCCGAATCCATGTTGTAGATCATCAAATATTTATTATTCCGTAATATGTTCCTTTATTGATTTATTCTATAATTAATTAAATTAAAATCAAAATCGCTTTTATGCTTATCATCAGCTTTTTTATGTCCAAATATTTAGCAGACTAAAGAAACAAAAGAAGATCAAAAAATATAAGCTATCAAATGAACAAAAATTCACAAAATAAATTCCTGATCTTAGAATATTAAATAGAAAATAATAAGTGAGGCATTCTGCCAAGAAAGATCTTCACATAGGTAACAGTAGCTGCATTGCCTAAATTACTGAACTATGTCTACTTATACCCATTTTTATAGTTCCTCCTATACGATAATAGATTTTACCTTCACTCTTACTATTTTACTCCTTCCCTTAATATTAATTATAATTCTGTTATATTACTTTTACTTTTCACAATATTTTTTCTTCGGTATTCATAAATATAAGTAATATAGTACTTCCTCTCTTTCTGTTTGCAAATTTCTTCCTACCTTTCCATTTTAGTATTTCTCCGATGACAAATCTCTTTCACTCCTATTCCATCTCCCCATTCACCTTTTCTCTGTGTTCTTCTTCTCCATCGATTGCTCTCAATCGCCAGAAGCGTCAATCGATCGATTTTTATCGACTTCTTTGTGTTCGATTTATCACTTCAACCTTTACTATCCCTAACTACTAAATAGACCTACAATATCCGAAGTTCACAATGATTCACTGGTATTGAAGTTTAATTTGGTAATAATGAATACTATAGTGCAAGGAAGCAATAAAATCTTACACAAACGATACGTAAAATATCGATTTCCGCATTTGCAATGAAAACCTATAATTCTTTAATAAGTAACGAATACGAATTTTATTTATATATGAAAGAATTATATATAATTATATATGAAATAACAATTATTATAAAATTAATAATACAATATGTAGTAGGGTTATAGTTGTATGTATAGTTTATAATAAGCAACAAAAAATTACGGATTGGTAAGCTCGAAGATTGCGGATTTACAAAGTGTAAAATAAGTGGATCGCTAAAAAAATATATTTAAAAAATGTCATGGCATCCAAAACAGCCATCGGATGCAAATAACACATATTCTGCAAGCGGTTACTATAGAGGTAATTTAGTAATATCTTCAAACATTAAATGATAATAAAATGTCTTTTGATTTATTTGACAAATCGGAAAAGAAATTGGAGAGATTATGATGGTGTGTAAAAAATCCAATTCCGGGAAAATCATACAGATTATATAGTATTACTTTCCGACCTTCAAACTTATAAATGGAGCATATAATTAGCAAAATTAAATATTTTCACTCAACTTTAACCAAGGAAAATGTTTTTTATCGAATGAGAAAGTAAAGAGCTTACGCGGTTGAACTACATCAGCTCCTAATTGATTGACGGGCACATTACACACGAACCTTCCAACAAACACCTAAACACAGACCTTCTGAGAGAAAAGAATATTTCCTTGAACTCTAAATAAGGTATTCAAAGGGTAAAATAGAAAAAAATTGAAACTTTAAGTCGTGATTTCTCAATAGCTTCTTAATATATTCATATTAATCCCTTGACGCGCTACCGAACTCAGGATATCCGACATGCTCCCCATGTTGTCGGGTCAGGGGTCGATCCAGAAGCAAGGCATTGTGTGTACCCCCTGGAGATCGTATCACGCCACTTTGTCTTCGTGTTCTAACACGTCAGCCTATCTGCGGGGAACCTCTCGCCTTGGTCGCATCTACCGGGAGCGCACCTGCGGGGTCCCGGTGGCGTTGAAGGAGCAAGTACCTCGCGGGGTGCCTGGACCCCTCGCTGAGTGAAGGAGACTAACGGAGGCAAGAGGGGTTCATGTGGCCAATAAAAACTCACTTGAGTTAATAAGCAAACTGCTTGTTGGAAGGTGACGTGCTCCACGAGGATGTCTTTTTAACCGCCGACATTGTCGTGTGGGCATACCGAAAGAAAGCGCGTGGCACAACGCACGACAGAATGTTCTTCATCAAAAGATTCGGTTTTCATCATTCGTTAAATTTTTTTAAAGAAGCGATTTTAATTCTGCCATAACGATCGTCATACCATAAGATCTATTGTATTATAAGTCCAATTATCTTTCCTCTTATTTATTAATATAAGATTATTAGATTTTTTTTTCATACTGACGAATTAATTGGATGGGATACATTTATCAAATATAAAACTTATCTACGCTTACATAATTATCAATACATAATTATAGTATTACAAAAGATCTAAAGTATTATTTTAATAAGTAAAAGTTTATCAGCGATCAATTAATATATTCTCTAAAAGACTAAATCTTAAGTGTATTAATTGTTAGCAGATGGGTACCTTTATTTTACAGAAATCATCCAACTTTCCTCAAAACCGAATTATTTCACCCATTAATCCTTTTCATCTACCCATCAGTAAAATGCAACACAATTTTCAAAACGTGCAAAATGACAAATACTCAACAAAACGTCAACAGATATTTTACGCCGAAGTCCTATTGTCGGCACACATACCACCCATGGCGCTACATATCGTTTTCACTCAACTCAATATTGAGCTATTTAACATCCATTCCCAATTCCGATAGAAAACTCCTCATTTTTTTAACCTTTCGACCGAAACCTCCCAAAATTACTTCTACTCACGCAGAGAGCTTCTTGGGTTAAACAAGTTCGTTTGAATGCTAATCGAGTGGGAACTTACCTAATAAATCGCGTACTGGGTGATGAATAATGCAGAAAATGCAGAATCCAAGAAGATCCCCTTTCAAATTATTAACCCGTAAAAAAAACCTTCGGAATTGATGTGGCGATTGAAAACTTTTTTACGCCGAAAAGGGAATCATTGCCATGGAATGAGACGAGCGGACAATGAAAAATAAGCGTAGACTCGAATATTGGAGTAAACCCGGGAGTAGGGAGTATATGAGGCCAGCCGTGAAGGTCTCCCGGTGATTGAGGATGCGGTCTTCGGGTAGAGAGGCAAAGGATGGTGGGGGAGAGGTCAATGAGTGAGAGAATTCTAAGGGTCTTGCCTGTTGATGGATGACCAAGAGGGAGAGGTGGCGATAATGAAGCTGAGGGAGGAGGAATGGGTGGTGGTGGTAGGTGAAGGCGCTCGAGACACGGGACGGCTTAAATTACTCTCCCAAATTGTAAAAATAATTTACTTCATGAAAGGCAATCATGACCGTAAAACTCGGAGCTGGAATAGCTGCCTGTTGTATGTCGCCGGAAAAATATATATGTATAACGAGGGTGGGGAACGAATTGCTTTCTTGATTTGAATGAGTTGGTCCGATCTCTTGGATTGGAAGCGTGGGCTTTTGTGCGAAGGTTTGGATGAGTGCTCTCTTCGCCTGATTGGGTGGGGAGCTAATTAAGTTTGCTAAAATTTTGTTGCGGAAATGTCACGAGGTGACGGCAGAGCTGAATTATTTTGGAGCAAATATTACGCCAAGGTTGCAGCTCATTTATTTTCTCTTAATTTCTTAGGAAAGGAATCGCATTTTGGTGTTTTCCTGTTCATTAAAAGCTACGTTTCTAAGCAATACGAAAAGTTTTCATCTTATTAGGACCTTCCCAATTACTAGCTTTTAAATTAATAAAATGCGATTTTCATAGATACATAGGGATTGATATTCCAGAGATACTACAGTGCTTAAGATAAGGCCGAATTTCAACGTACATTAATAATATATCAAACTCCTTTCACACAAAAATTTTCATCATTACTTCTGAAACACAAAAATTTTAAACATAATAGTACACAGTTTTACCAAGCTAGTCGAAGTTAAAATCCAAGTTTTGATTTTTAATGCACGACGATAAAATCATTATATAATAAGAGCTTAAAGGAAAAATTTCGCAGATTTTAGAAACATGAAACTGATAATAATAATACCAACATTATAACTTGACACGACTTTTCCTTAATACTTTGATTTAAAATATTAATTATTAATTAAAATAAAAAGTTGAATAACAAATTAAGCTATTGCAAATAAAGCTGATACTTTCTACATGGAATATTTATACCAAAACAATGTTACATTTCAACAACCAACTAACAATGAAAGACGAAAGGATTGAATGATCTTCAGTGGAAAAAGCCAATCTAAATGCCAATAAGATACATTCATAATACCTCACCATAAAATCATCCTTTAATATCCCAATAGTTACTTAAACAACCAACCTATGCTCTGCTAAAACTCTAAGAATCATCCAATCCTACCCAATCTATTCGCCATCACAACAGCGCTGTTCCTTGGTTACATCGCGAGTTTCGTCCAAGGATTAAACGGAGGGAATAAATAATACCCCAACGGACGGGATTTTAAAAGTGAAAGAGCCTAAGGGTTTAAAAAGCGAGCGGCTGTAAATTTGTAATGCTTCTAATGAGGACACCCAGAATAAAAGAGCCGAAACATTTTATTGCCTCGGGCAGTCCACAAAATTCTGGCCATCTCGATGGAGGGACACCTTACGAGAGAAGGTCCGGTAAGCAACGGGGGAAGGGTCTGCGAGAATAAAACAAAAGAAGATGAAGTGGGGAAGAATGATGAGTGGGGCATATAGGAAAGGATAGAGAAGGGGTCATGAGGGCACGACGCCTCGTCCACGAGAAGAGAGGGGCAATAGATGAGGAAATTTCACGGAAGGAAGCTTTAAGGAAGGGCAGGTGGGAGATGGTAAAAGTATTATCGCAGGAGAGTGAGTGGAAAAGAAGATATTCAGTATCCTTTGATGGGCCTAATTAATATCCGAAATTCCATAACTACGGTAGACGCGTACTGATCGGTTTTTTGCGTCGGTCGTTCGAATTTTCGTGAGGGAAAAGAAGAATTTAATTTTCTCGGTAATTTTCGAAAAAATTAGCGGAGAGGGACAAGTTATGGCTTCCCGTGGAATTTAATGAGAGCGAAAGATGTATTTGAGGTGAAAATTGCCTATCTCTCATTTTATAAATTTTACGTTATTTGAAAATGCGAAAAATTACACTATGTAATTAATTTTTAAAAAACAATACGCATGTTTAAAGCTATTTAACTACCGAATTTTTCTAAAAGCCTAATTTAAAATTTAGGAACTCATTCAGATGTGAATATTTTAAAATTTGCTAAAAAAGCATGAAAGCATAATGCCACGTATATAAAAATCATTACAGTAATTTAAAACACGATAAACAAAGAGAATCAAAGTTGTGATAAATAAACTAGTTATAGAATAATCTGTTACCATGGTGAATAGAGTATCAATAAGGTAACACAAGACGAAAGAAGTGGAATTCTGCATTGATTTTCGATTGATAATTGGAACATAACAGTCGAAACTAAAAATATCACAGCCTAAGATAATACGAATATAAAATAATAAATAATCGACATAATTACATTTATTCATTGAAAACAAGGTTCAGGAGGTTGCAATTCGAGTGAACTGAATGGCGTAGATGAAGAAGCAATGGAACTAGGTAAAGACAGAGTGTGAATAATGAGAAAACGAAATGGGAAGGAGTGATTAAGAGAGGTGTATGACGAATGGGTGAAGGGAATGGGATAAAGACAGAGGAATTACCAGGAGAGATGAATGAGTAAGTGGAGAGATGAGGAGGCAAATGGTGGAGAGGAAAACGTTTGGAATTCTTTCGTTAGGTGCGGTACGGGATGTGAGTACAACATTCCTTGGATGGAGGGATTCCATTTGCCTAAATATAAACGAGAAGGTAGATTGATTTTATTAAACGGCAGCAAACGAATATTTGGTATAATTTTATCCTAAATAATTAAGATAGAACGCTTTTACTGTTACCTGAATTAACCTGAAGATGAACCAAAGGATCAAAACAGCAATTGTCTTTTAAATAAATAAGTGGTGGAAGGCAAGGAATAGTTTTATCATTTATAATGGTGAACTATCATAACTTCAATAGTTGAATTAATAGTTTATAATTTAATCTCTTTAGGTAATCGGAAGTATATAACAATTTTACTCCTACGTACGTTCTTAGGTACATAGCATAATCCAGATAATATTTAAAAAGGAATATCAGTTAGTGAAATAAATGTACATGGTACTGAAATATGTATTAGTTCACGGAATATCTCGCTTTAATACAAATACATAAAATTATCTTTTATATTAACAGTATTATTTCTTAAAAGATAAAATATTCCCGCGTTAAGATGAAATTTAAATTACATTAACCTTTCTTGCTGCAATAATGAACAATAATAAAGTGAGAATTATTATTTAACTTTATCTGTTATCATATCATTTTCTATTAATACTTGCATAATACCTTAACCGAGCAATTAAAAGATTATGATGTCTAAATGAATAAAATAAAGAAGCCTTAAACCCGCTAATAGTTTTTAAGTATCCAGAAAAATTAAGCCCTCATCCCTCATTGATGAACAAGAGACTATGATACAAAAAAATACATTAAAAACTTTCAGGATATTTTTCAATGAATAGCCCAAAAACAACGACGCGCTTTCGAATCTGCGAAATGTAAGATCCAGCGTTTAAGCCTCCTTGATTTGTAATCTTTTATTTTCATCCTCCTTTCTGGAAATGTCCACTTTGCACCACTTGTCTCTTAGGCCTTCGGGCGCTTCGCCTACTCTTCACTTTTTCCCTCTCATTTCCAACAGTTCTCGAGGAACAAGGCCACGCTCCTCTCAACATGCGCTACTCCGAGATTATGGCACAATCCGGGACATGTACACGCAACGAGTGTACGTAAAACTAAATTACTCCTTCCTAATGCAGAGTATATGTACGTCCAGTATACGAACGAATCTCTACACTAATAATCCATTACTATATTAGCATCTTATTCAAGAATGTATAATATACTAATATAACCCACTAATTCAGTATTCTAGCGGTATGTATTTAAGAGTAAATAACCCATAAATACGTATCTAATCCGATTTGATCTCAACAAATGTTCTACAAAGGTTCGATTTTAAGTATGTTCGCTTAAGCAGAAATTCTACACAAAAAAGGGTCTTAAATAAAATGAATTATGCCTATTTCTATCTTATCATAAACAAAATTTTCCATCAAATAATACGACTGCATGCTTAAATACATATCTTAACTCACTATAATTTTCGATTTGATTGATTACTGGATGAGATTTCATAACTCAAAAAACACGAATGTTATCATTCTTTGTATTTATTTATTCAACGATGAAGAATTTTTTATTTACTGTTCCAGGCAGTCCATTGACATGCCATTAAAATGATAATATAAAAAGACATTGAATTGTATGAAACATTTTCCAATATTGAATGATCGAATAGATCCAAATCATTTCTTTATTTATTTTCGCGATCGAAGCATATAAACACTGCACCTACTGGCTAATTATCTAATTTTACGTACTTAATTATTTTTCTCAAGAAATTTAATTATAGTATTAACCTTATATACTATTTATTTGAACCTACTTTCTTGAACGGATTAAAGCCAGGAGAAATCACTCCAATGTATGTTAAAAGGGTATAACATTATAAATAATAACATTTTCAGTATCCATCGCCATACAAAAATATATGATTGATTCATTTCAATGATAATATTACCTTAACTAAGTAAAAAATACATACGTCATTCAAAATACTTTCTCTTATTGTTAGCATAGACTGATAATAGCGAGGTTTTTATATTAATCGACCTATGGTTTTCCTGTATTTAAAAAGTTTAAGGATATACAAAGAACATAAAAAGTCTTTATAATAAAACAAAGAAGAAAAAATTAATTGGCTATAATATAAATACCTAATGACAAGTAAAGAAGATACATCTTTTCACTAACACAAAATACGCACAGATTAAAGCCTCAACCAAGATTACGCATCATATCGCATAATATACTAATGAGAGGAATTCAAACATTCAGAGTTTCGCATTACACTTCCTGCCGTATATCTAATCTCGAATAAAATAACCTTTCTCTCCCGAAAACATTTACGACCGTTTTAATCATAACCTCTTAAAAGCTCTGCCGCCAATTCCGGTCCCGCCCAAAACCCTTCTCCACGGCCGTACCCTTTTTCTACTCATCTGCCACCGCTCATGCATATTCACACGCCACGGTTAACCGAAAATTTCATTCTTTTCTCATCTTCAAATCGTTTTCCTATTTTCGGACCCTTCCTTAAACATCGCTGTCATCCGTTATGGAGATTCGAGTGTTTTAATCTTTTCGGATGGCTGATGCATATGCCATCACGCCGAAAACTCTTAAATGAGAAGAAAAACAATGAGTGGCGGAGGAGAAGATTCGGTATTCAAGATTACGAATAGCAATAAGAGATCTGAAAGAACAATTCCCCGTCTTCACATAATTACAAAATTTCGAGGAAATGTAGTTTCTTAATTTCTTTTTAGATGATGACACCTAGCACAAAATTTAGCTTTACAGCATGAGATAAAATTTGTAGAAGTTAAAGATTAATTTGATTAGGCTATGTGAATATTACACATTTCACTTCAGAACTATCATGCAGTAATAATATAATAATGTACACTTGCATACGTTCAATGATTAATTGAGGACGGAAATTAAGGAATATATTAAATAAATTGTCTACATTAGTTTATCTAATGAATAGTTTTTTCCAAACTTCATCGAACAGTTACGTTTAAAACACGAATTTACTGACCGAATCAGTAATAAAACGTATTTTAAGTATTGTAAATAACTTTACTTACATTAATCATCATCATTCCTTGCAGCAGATATATAAATATGATACTTAAAGTTCATTTATATCATATTATTAATTTTTAATATAATATTTAATTAAACATGCCGTATTACAATAAAATAGCAATACTCTCAACATAATTTTGATGTGTTTTCACTCAAAAAGGAGATATTTAATTTTATACCTTTTACGGTTGCGAAATGAAATTACTTAATTTATAGCTCACTGATCAAAATTATAGCAAAACATGACTACTGCTATGCGACTGACTTTTATTTCATTACCACCAAAACTTTCTTCCGACAACTCCTAATAATCTGAGTGAACAGCCAACTCAGCCAACTCAACAGAGCAACAAACATTGATCACATCGTTTCACTTCCAGTAATGCACACTTCTTCGACGCGTAAGAGACCACTTGGCTGCCTTCGACAAACATCCAATCCTACCCGAATTCCTCCGGGCTTTTCATTCCGAATTTCTCGGCGACACAATTACGGGTCGCGACCCCTTCCTCCTCCACCAACTCTCCTAGCCTCTTTCGGAAATTGACAATCTCTAACCGCCACCTGAGTCATACGCTCCACACAAATTACGTCCTACGAAAACCATTACGAGGGACTTTGGGAACGGTAACAATGAGCCAGCCCGAGCTCTCCTTGGAGATGAGGATAGAGAACCCTTCCCCCCCACCACCAAAAAGCTCATTTGGTCCCGCTCGTATATAACTCCTCGATTAGGACCCTCAATCATCTCGTGAAATCTCGGGTCGTTGTCAATACTTTGGGGAGATTTTTCACCGCTACTTTTTTGCCCGGCGATTTGTCGTCCGATATAATCGGCGCAGCGGCGTTTTTCACTCGCGCCAAAAAATCGAGCGTTTGTTTTTTGTTTTTCCGAGGGACATTCGACGTCGCGAGATGTCGAACGTGATGGATCGGGAGGCATTTGTTTCCGATGGAATTTCCACGTGCTTTTCGAGAGAGTGAAAAGTTTCCGCTCTGAAGGGTGGCTGCCGACTTCGTGAAATAGCCTAATCAATTCGGAGCGAGATATATGGGCACTGCTTTCTTGCCCGCGTAGGTGGCGGGAGCGGAAGTGAAATTTGTCAGGGACGGAAAGGCGATTCAATATTAACGAAGGTGATAAATTTCGGGAGGGAACATTCGTTTGTGGATTCTTAAGAGGGGACGGAATGGGTTCCAATGACAGAGGATATCGAAGTGCTGAATTAATGTACGTCGTTACGGGCGCGAGATTTAATGATTCGTTTTAGTTTCTGACGCTGAAAAATAGGCGCCTGGGAATTTAGGAATAATATATATTCGACGCTCTGTAGATCAATCAAACCTAAATCAATTAAGTGGGGTTACGGAATACATCTGCTGCGCCGGGATGCATATTCATGCGCAAGGGATAGATGAATGATATCTGATTATACATCTTAACTTTAATATAATAACGCTTTTAATTTTTTGATTGAATATTTCCGGATAGTTTATTTTAAATGGGTGCATTTATTAACTTTTGAGAGTTTCAATTCCGAATGAGTACCTATTAATATTGGGTCTGAAATATTTCAAAGAAATTTTAGCAGAGCTAGTGAATATTCCCCTATCAAAACGTAAGAAAAGAAAATGATGAAAAACAACATTAAAAATTAGACATTTTACACGGATATCTGACACTATTTTCAGATACTTAGTTATGCCGTATAACTAGACCATTGAAAAAGTTGGTCCTTGATCCTTTTCGAACTAATAGAATTCAATTAATATTCTGATTTCCTTATTCATCCATTTTCAGTAATTAATTTTTATGTTCGTTTTATGATATGTGTTTTATTTATTATTTACCATTTATTATCATTGTTATCCTGCTTATTATATTGCATTCTATTTAATACCATAGCGTAAATTTCATTCTTAATACTTCAATTTTAATTATTTTCCTCATTATTCATTCTTCTACTTCATATTCGATATTTCTTAAAAATTTTACAAAGAAACATATAAAGAGGTAAAAAAGCAACTCTCTTCAACTCGCAAATTTGGGGTTTATCTATTAAAATCTACTATATCTCTTTGCACTATGGATAATTTATGTTATCTCTGCTTCTCGAACTTCCCCAACCTAACACCTAGGGTGATTTTACACTTACTTTACTTCGAGATACGTATTATCTGCAGCTCATATAAATTTTAAATTACCGCAATTAAGTTTTTAAAATGATGAAAATTTACATCGTTGATGCTTTACGTATATAACTATATCTAATATTAATAAAAAAATATTACTAAGGATGACATAGTTGTCAGATCCTTGATTCAAAAATTAACGTTTAAATACATAAGGCTTACTTATTAACTCGTTTGACACCCTAATCACTATCCTCTCTAAAAACTACAGCTAAAAGAAAACTTCGAAACCCGATTATGTCGATATTGAAAAAACAGCAGTATGACGTTACGCACCTGGACCCACCTTTCATCACTCTCATAACCTCACAAACTCATCACGTTTTTTATTCCCGCTCGCATACGAGTCGCGCATCCGTCGAGTCAACAACGGCCATCCTAGGATAGATGGACTGGCGAGGTTGATCTGTAACCCTTCAGGGCCCATCCATCTTCTTATGGTTACGCGGCGTAAAGCGATACTCTCTCCACCTGTAAATGCGTCCTAGCAACCAATCACGCCGTCAATTAACCATGCAGCCGTGGACGCGATACGGAGATGAGAGAGGCCGTGATTGGTCGAAAGGAATCATCAACAGTCCCTCAGCTAATTACTGGCCCCGCGGGCCCGGAAGGAGTGAGAGAGAGGAGAAACTTTCCAAGGAGAGCGTTTAGGATGGATTACGGACCAATTTGTTCTTGCCTCGGACCCCCGGGCGCCATACAGCCTATCTTTGGTTAGATATTCTGCCTTTAATCCGTTTTTAATCCCAGATTCCATCCGATGTTTCGATAAATTACAGCGACGATACTTGGCCCTCCGGTGGCGGAAAATCGAAGTGCTGGCGGTAATGAGGTAATCTTCCGTGGGTTTGGAAAAATGGACGGTGGTGATCTCGTCCATTAAACGCGAAAATGAGTTTACTTGCCCAATTGCTGCTGGTCAGAGGAACCCCCGAAGAGGTTTAAAGATGTGCCGGACCTAAGAGACGGTGTACGGACTAGGATAATCAATCCCACGTTTATCGTGCGGTTTAGAATCAAAATTCTTCTATCATTATGAAGAATTAATAGATATATTTGTACAAGTCCATCGAATGATAATAGCTTCCGCTTAAAAGATGTTATAAGAGAAATTATGTTTTTTTATTGGTAAACCTAACACAACTAATACATATTTACCTCCAATATACCCTTACGTATCGTTTTTTCCTCACAGAAAAGCATTTCTACTCGTGAAGGAGAGATTTTATGCAAAACCTCAGTGCATTAATAATTTAAAATTTTATAGATTATTTTCAATACTTTGACTTGTTACTTAACAGTTTGATCAAGAGTGTACATCATATATCGATCCATAAGTGATAACATAAGGGAGAGTGGAAGCAAGCAACTGTAACTCATCTCGCGTTACGGTTAAACGGTCAATAGCGTAGATGAAATAAAATTTTTATGCTCAACCTTTACTTTATGGAATGCTAATCTAACCATCTTGAATGAAACATTAAATAATATCACGACTTATTCAGTATTTTCATCATACCAACACATAAAATAGTGAAAGTTATTAAGTATGATATTTCATTCGAGATGGTTTATTGACGTGTATGTACTGCGTTCACCCGCATAAAGATAGAAACCTAAAAACAGCATTACGTACGAAAAGATACAAGTTTTTCAAAATTTCAATAATTATAATACAAAATAAACATGCAAATAAAATTATACTTTTATTTATTAACTGAATGTCTAGAAAAGATATTTGATTTTTAAATTACCTCACGGCTATCCTGAGCATGTATTTTAAAATAACATAATTTTCGGTCAAACGAGCCCGTACTCCATCAGAACGATGGCCAAGTTCAAGACTGTTTCGTATATATACATTGAAGATAGAATATCATATCAATAGACTATGATCTATGAATCGACAACAATTGAGATTAACATCAATAAATATTGATATTAAAGCACACTTCAAAATAATCAGACATTAATGTTAGTACTTCATGTGATACTCCTCTTTCGTCCTCAGAGAATTTTATCATACAACCATAAAAAATCATTTCCAAAACGGTATATGATAGAATATTCTAATTTTCATCATATTTTCCTGCATTTTTATTATTACATCTATTCCTATATAAGTCATCTGAAAAGTACCTGTCAATGTGTAGCAGGGGATACTTACTTGCGCCCTACTTTACGCCCCTAACGTATTACTTTCGTGTACAGTGCACGGTAAAAATTTTTCCTACACTTACTTTCCTACACTTCTTACTATACTTTCTCGTATTACCAGGACGGCCTACATAATATGGAGTGCACGTTAAATCGGGGACATCCTCAAGAAAATACTTTATGTTAAATTATTAAATGAAGTGCGTCGCAGTCAGAATCATCTTCCTTTAAATAATATCCACCTACATCCTAATCGATATGAGTAAAGTTGCATGATAATGCTGAGCCTCAAATAAGTTTTCGGAGCTATATGATTTTTATAGTTACGTCAATCTAAATAACAGCGAACATCTACGTGAGTGAAATTAAAACTACGAAACAACCTTGCTCCAGATAATTCCTGAAAGAAATCCTGACACATATACGGATAACCCTTAAGGAGGAAAGCACAAACTGACCCGGGTTCGACACCCAGAAAGACCTGAATCCCCTCCTTCAAACACAAGTATACATATCGCATATAGTCGAACACTTTAAACCACACAACCTGACTCGGAACACAACCTGCGCTGGTGATGACGTAACTACCTAATTATCTTAATGCATCGTTGGAGAGCAGTCGAAGCGAGAAAGCAGAGAGCGAAATAGAACACGGAGAAGAAGGTAGGTCCCGACTGGAGGTAGTGGTGGAGACATGAGGAGAAAGGGCTGAGGTGTGGAGAAAAGGGTAAAGGGCTGAGGATAATGAAATGAGGAGGACTGGGCAAATAGCCTCGCAGATGAAACGGGAGGAAAGGGTTTTCCTGGGGCATGCTACGAGGCGAGAGGCCGTGGGGCTGCGTGCGCTTGAGGGGGAGTGAAGCAGGTGAAGGGGAAGGGGGGAGGAGAGCGCTTTCCGAGGATTAGAGAGAGAGGTGGGCCTAATAAGATGGAAAGACGTGTTGAGAGGCATTTTTTATTCTTGAGAGAGAACGTTTTTCTGTGCTGGATGAGGCGTATGGCTGAGGTGAGAAGTACGTGATGCGTATTCAAAAGTGGAAGGAGAAGATCTTTGGAGAGGAGATTTTTTTTTAGCCGGAGAGCGTATTATCCGTTTCTCCCGCTGTTATCCAAAAAGGAGGTGCTTTTCGTTTTGGCCCTGCCACCGGAATTGCGCGTTCTGGAATTGAGGAAAGTGTTGATGGAAATGCACTGCTTATTTCTAAATCCAGAACAATTTGTGCGTAATTAAAGTTCCCTTCCTATTGTTAGACTCGCTTTTAGGGAACTTGAAACATTAATTCTTTTGTTAGTGTCAATTGTTAATTAAAATTCTCAACAATAGAGCTTCCATCTGAATTACTGACAACAATTAAAGCTGTTATTTACATTTTCCACTTCGTAATAATATCGTCTCAAGATAGGAAATGAATATAATTATCGATTCATTTGTTGATAAATAATTTCTCAATTAAATATGAACAAAAATCATTCCAAAAGTAAGCTTTTATATATTTATACAAAATAAATTATAAGTTTACAAGCGATTTAAATTTTCTGGGTTGTTGAAAAAGAAAGTTTCTATGACGCACCTCAAAAGTCAGTTTGAAAATCATAGAGAACAAATCTAACATTAAATAAATTAACGTTAATTAATACATCAATTATACGCCAACAGCTACATGAATGCAAAAGAGTAAACAAAACTAAACTAAAAAAATCCTAAGATTTGGTGAAACATACTATGAAAAACATGAAACAGCAAATGAATTGTCGCTTCATGGTGGTTTAGCGGTCCACATACCTACCCAGAAAGTGGTATACCTGGGTTCGAGTCCCAGTCATATCGATATTTTCACTTTCACATTCATATAAAATTCTTTGCTTTGATCACATTTAATATGTACCTACATAAATAGAAAATCCTCTAAGAGAGTTCAAGGTATACATACGGCTTCATATAAGTGCGATATGACATAGAAATACGAAAGATTGCTTGGATTCATTTCTCATGAAGAAAATTTCGCCAAAAACTTAGCATTCTTTATTTACTTATTTATTACCTCTATTAGCAAACTTAAGCTAAAATATTTCAGGCCTCACCTATTTACTTACTGCTGGAGACTATAACAATGAATAGTAGTAAAATCAGAATCATATTCTGCATCAAAAATACAATTTTAGATAAGCACTTGAAATTTTAGTGCCAGAAGGACTGGTGCAGAAGAATCAATCCACAGAAAAACCGGAAATGATGTCCGTTGAGGAATGTGCATTACGTTGAAAGTTCTAAATGCTCATCGTGTACACGCGAGATTCCTTTCCCTTCTCCTTCCAGTTAATATTTACTCCCTCCCTCTAACTCAAGCCAGTCTCATGCGATTTCTCTCATCTCGTTCATTTATTTCACTTTTTACGCCTCTACAAAGATTTCATTCATAAGCGATCGCTGGCACGTACATGCTTAGAGGCGAGTCGAAACGTTTTCCTTTAAAATTTGTTTTTAACTTTTTAGCTCCTCTCTATTGCGATTAAAAAGAAGCAATCGAAGTTTTCTTATAAAGTCTATGATACAGTATGAAAAAAGACACAACAGCTTAGTAATACCTAGGCGGTGATGCTAGATTAATCAATGATGGGAATCTTATTCGAACCCTAAAAAAAATTTTATTGAGAACCAAAGCTTTCCAAAATATATTAAGAAAATAGATACATGGAAACACAAACAGCACAAAAAGTCTTTGAAAAGTTTAAAGTTGTTTACTGAATAATTTTATGAAATGTCAAAATGCTTACAAATCTGCCTTAACTTTAGAATAATCAATTTAATACTATAAATGATTGGGCAAATAATCAAAAAGTCATTTCATCTGCTTGCCAAAAACTGCGAAGCATAATTCTAAAATCTATAATTGCCAGCAACTAAAACCATGGAGACATGATATATAGCCCCGCGTAGGTTTTATGTCAAAGGTTAAATTCAAGAAGAAATGGATTTTTAAACAATAAATCATCAAAAGATTCTTAAACACAAAAATTGAATCTTAATCACCTCTCACACAGAATAGCAGGCCTAGGAAATATGACAAGAATAATAGTATAATACTTCAATCAAAAATTTATAGCGATGTTTTGGAAAAAATTGGAAATATATGTTTCCAATTATGACTTTGAAGACTCTAAGGAAAACTTATTTGTTAGTACGACTAGGGGAGAAAACTACTTTATTCCGTTGCATTGTTTATAGGGCAACAATCATCAAATAACAATCTGATGTATCTACATTGATTGAAATTACGATGTTACGATAGGAATATCATTGTTGGTTTAAACACTGAGAGAAAATTTCATTGTTATAAATTGAATGGAATAAATTACTCCGTACACGAAGTATTTGTTTGTTAAAGAAAATTAATTATCGTACATGAATCATGGGGTATTTAGAATAGATTTTGTGATGAAAATAAGATTCTTTCCCTAATATGACACTTACTGAAGAATACGGAAGAAATATCCGTCAATATCCACTAAAACCTCCAGATTAAACCACCATCACTAGGACACTGTAAACAAAAAACGCGTATAACTTTCTGACCAATAATTCCCCCGATAAAGTCCTATATAGGAACCAATTCGCAAATGGCTTCCATGGACACCGATAAAATTTACAACCCCTTCTTAAAGCAATAGCGCCACCCATGCGGATTCCTTATCCGGCCCGTAAACTCAAGACAGTTTACCCAGAAGAGGTCGTTCGATTCGTTCAAAAACCTCGTAATCACGTCTTCTTTTCCCTGTTTCTCCATTCCCTTTCCTTCTTCCCGACATCGCCGACCCAAGGTCCTTCTCCCCGCCCCCATATCCCAAACCTCTCCCTCTGACAGCCTCTTCTAATGGATCCAGTGTAGATAAATGAGCCTTGCCCACGCCTCGCTCATCTTCATATTGTTCCGACGCAAAAATCTTCTCATTTCTCCGACATGATCCCGATTTGCCGCTTCAATATTTACGGCGCCACTAACGCTTCTCTTTTTTGACGGATTTTTATCGCCAAGGACGACGAAAAGGGCCAACGGATCAAAGCCTTGTATCGCTATTCCTTTTTCCGGGAACAGATTTAATGGGAATTCTTCATTGCGAGAACTTCTTTAAGTCAAACGAGAGTTTAGAGGAGTTTTTATGGTTATGAGAGAGGTAAGTGCGCTATCGATTCGCCATTTCCATATGGATCGCAAATTTTTTAGTGGTCTGCACAAAAAATTCATGACTACTAATAGCTTAATCATAATTTAATTTCGAATGATAATGAATCTTGTCATTAATATTGATTAAAATATAGAATGAAATATTATTGAATTTTATCGAATTACTTTATGAATGTAACTTATATAATGAAAGGGAATATGCAACACTATAAGAACGCTCAATAGTCAGGAATTGGTGTAATAATCTCAAAAAACTTCTCTCACTATTGAATATGCATCTTAGGACTCAGTAACTAAAAAAATCGAAACTCGAAACACGATCTCTCCTTGTTCTCTATATACGTAGAACTATCTTCAATCTAGACTGCAATTAACTTCCCTTACGCAACTCCACAAACATAGACCGTAAACATAACTTCTTCCAAATCAAATCCAAATATTCAACTCGTTTGACCGCCAAGTCCAATCAGAAAAAAATTTAAAAACCCAAAAAACAAAACAAATATTACATTAGCCGCTACGCACAACAAATCCCGACTATAAAGTAGCTACCATACCCCGACGTGACACTCTTCTTTGAGAGGCCAATTCCCCCCCAAAAAAAAACACCCACCCGTCAAAAAACGCGTTTGTTGAATATTTCCCCGTCGCTTCGATCTCGCAAACGAATCGAATTAGGCCCGTTGGTAGGGGAGACGGCGCCTGGCCGTCTCACTGGACCCAAACAGGCCAATTACGCTCCGACACAAAGGGCCGACAGCAACCCGCGGAGCAATATCCCTCGTCGCCGTCGGGTGGAGCGGATTCACGTACCAAGAATCCCGAAAACAAGTTGCGTGTGGGGTCAATGGAGTTCGTGCGCAAGATGATTAGGGCAGGTGGCGCTCGTCTTCACCTCCCGGCGAAGGGACCCACGCGCCCAAGGGATCCTCTTGGAAGTGACCTTCGACCCCGGGGGATGGCCGACCCTTCTTTGCCGCCTTCCCGGAAACACCAATATCCGCCGACAAAAGACGAGATCTCGCCTTAACGGAAAGAGGAGGGGATGGACGGTTATGAGGATGCAACGAGGGAGAACTGAATGGATCTTTACTCGGAAAGTAAGTTACGCGAAACCAATTTGGGTGAGGATGGATCTTTTGACTGAAAACGGTCGAAGAAAGGGTAGAGATGAGTTTTGAAGCCGTTAAAAAAAAACATCCGCAATTCTCGAGACCTTGGTAACCGATATCGGTGAAGGTATATATTGGCATTCCTCCGGAACTAATTTTAAGAGCGGTAAATGTGCGATTAACCGAGTCTTCTGTGAATCCATGGCAACGGGGGGTTTAACGGAACGTCTTCCTCCTTAACTCCTTTTCGCTAACGAGCAAATTTATTGATACTTTAACGTCTTTGTAGCACTCCTAAGTCTTGGGTTGTTTGAAAATATGAGATTGGATGGTTGGCAAAAAAGAGCAATTATGTTCGAGTTTCAATTTCAAAGGAGACGCATGTTCTTCTTTAAGAACGTTGCGTTACCTAGTTCTTAATATCGACTGTTTAATTACTATACTAACCTTTAATGAACCGATAATTAATTTATATTCATGTTGCAATACTTTCACTTTGATAATCAGTATGTATGGGATAAAACTGTACAAATATATGTCATTAAAATACACGAAATGTGTCGCCTTAAACTTAATAAAATTTTAAATATTAGAATTATTTACATAATATATGTTAATTTTGATACATAAGTATCTAAAATATATATAATTAACCTCTTGCGTTAACTAAAGGAAATTATATGTAAACCCTCTGAACGTTTAAATGATAGTTTTGACGAAACGAGTATTTTCCATAGAATGAGCAGTTCACAACTCATATCATAACGGAAGTATAATCAGGTCTTAAACAATGGTTAGTTACCATATTTATAAACAAATTTTATAGGTGAAAACTCGAAAAGATTCCTATCATTTGTGCACATAATTTTATTATGCGCCTGAAGCATTAACTAACCTAAGTATTAAATAAATTAAATTTGTATAAATAACCCCAATTTTTGAAATAATACAATCTTTTAATAATATGGTAAATTTATTCATTAATAATATACGTTTTATAACAATCTTTAAATAGGATAATTACAGTATCATTTCAGTTTTAAATTGGAATTTTATCGAGCAACTCTCTGAATTATAATCAACAAACACTTAACGAATTTTCATAAAATAATATAATAAGTTCAAAATCAATTAATAACATACATTCTATTCACAATTCCTATAAGGTCTAACGCCAATAATGTCGCTTAGTTTAAATGTTAAGTAGATACATCACAACAATTCCTTGAGCCACAACATTCCTACTAATATAATAATATACATCCAACACACGATAGGCTCAAAAAAATAACGCAAAACGAACGACCGAACCCTCAAAAACAAATTCGAGTTTAAACTAAAAAAATCCCGCTGTAAAACACGCGAAGCCTGCCGTATTTGGAAGATAACTCCGAATCCAAAAACCCAAAAGTCACTCTTAACTATATACGTATACCACTGAATCTAAGCGAACGACGAAAATAAAACAGCCATAGCGAAGGTTATCACTGCCTTCCTTTCATGGCACCGTGAAAACGGGCAACGAAAACCGATTTATCACCCCATATCCACTGAAAAATTACGGAACAAAAAAAATGAATGCACACGAGAGAGAGTCGGGCAGAAACCAATCCCAACCGCTTTCATTTGTTTGGACAATACCAGCGCGCGCGGGAGAGAAAAGAAATAACGGGGGAAGATGAGACCGTCCCATGTAAGGAAGCAAGGGGAAAAAAATACTCTCTCGAAGGTCAGGTCATCCAGTGCAGCGACTGGAAAAGGGAGCAGAAAAAGAAGGGAAAATGGCGGAGAAAGGAAGAGAAGATCGTTGATGAATGAGAGAGAAAGAGCTGCAGTGGATGAGTACAATACGTTCGGGATGGGTGTGCAGGAAATTGAGGCTGGGGTTGGTCGCGGAGGGGTGAGGGAAAGAGACAATGGTTTTTATATGAATGAAGGCGAGATAGCATGCGACAGCACGTAGAGAGGAGATTACGAATCTTCCCTGCGCTTTTGCCTGCTCGGGCCAAAAACTCCCCCCTCCCCGCCTCCCCTGTTTCTAGGGAGACCCATCCATGGAAACCGCAAGCCACGTAAGCGGGACGGTGATGGTAATATTTCACCAATTACTCTGGATCCGTCGCTTCACGCATGTCACCGTTCGCTATCGACGTACATTTTTAAGGGAATGGTGCTTCGGAAATAGGTCTTCTGTATCTACGTCTTTTAAGAATATAACGATTAATTAAAATAATAAAAAATACTTTTTATATCAATCAAAATTGTTATAAGAGGATACGAAACAATAATTTAGAATTTCACGTCATACGGTAATTTCAATCGCGATTCATGGAAGAATTAAATATTGAAGTTAATTTCCATTGTTATTCAATCAACTTATATCATCTGACAGATATTCCATAGATGCATGCTATGGAAATAATTGTATACATTTCATATTTACACGACATTGAAATAAACCTCTGTCAATTCTGAGACTTAATGTGATAATATAGAAGATAATCTACGAGTGATGACAGTCGATCTGTTTGGAAAAGGAACTTTTAGTTTTTCTTCATACTTAGCGTGAATGTCGTTAATTTAAAATATATATTAGTTGTTGGAATGATTATCATTAAAGAACCGAATTATCATCAACCTAAAGGGTAAACTAGCATTTATTTATAAAATGGAAAACATTTGTTAAGGTATTTTTCTGAAAAACTAATATAAAAATATTGGCTTTACAGTACATAGTACCTTTAATTCTCGTATTGATACATTGCTAGCTTAATTTTAGAATATAGAAACTGTGTCGAGAAGCTAAGGAAACATGTCTACTTAAATAAAGAAAACATTACTTTGTGTCACCATTTTAAGATAATATGTCTGGAATTATTGTTATTCACTAAATTAATAGTAAAAAAGGCAATTTAAATCTATTCTTATTGTTATTCATTAGCTTTTAATATCATTCCATAAATAAATAAATATTTAAAAACAGGTAAAACATTTGGAATAGATTGACTGTATCTCTGTAAGTGCGTATATTCGCATTTGTCTCGTAATGAATGACAATTCATGTATATTTATTATTACACCAAACATATTGCTCGTACTCTAACCGTAATCCGACAAAAGATGACTTAAATAGAGTTTGCACCTAACTCACGCATTCTTCAATTCCTTTGACAAATTTAAATATTGATAATCCCCAAAATATCTCTTCGCCTCCAGGGTTCTTCCAACCCTTCTCCTCCACGCCACCGTCTTCAGTCCCTGCTTAACCGAATCGTATGAAAGGGGGATAAGGGACCTATTATAGGGATCGCGCCTTCGGGTTTTAAAACTTAACCAACCTTCCTTTCCTGCCAAAACACTAATTTGTATCATTGGTTACGCTTTTAAAAACTCTCCATTATTCCCCACGTCTTCAGAACGATTTGCGCCATTAATAATAACAGATTGTACCTCGCAACGTCAACCAAAGCAGGTTCAACTAATCTAATCACTTTTTCAAAAACGGCTTGTAAAAAAATCCTCGCTCGATTCTACCCTCCGAAATGCCCTCGACTGCTCATGACCAAGTACCATCAACTCCTCCCAAACCGCCTTTTACAGCGGACACACGCAGACCACACGCGTTGGCTGGAGTTTCTGGAAGTAGTCCTTATAGTCACTTCTCAGAGGGTGGTCGCCAAGGAGATGATAAAAGCACGAGAACTTAGATAAGGGTAAGGTCGATCGTTGGGAACAGGGAAGGGGTGAGATTAAAGAGGCTGTGAAACTAGGAATAGACAAAGGTAGAAAAGGTAGAATTGATATTTGGAAACCCTTATTAATTCACAATAGTTCGTAATGGTTCATATTAAAATAATAAGTTCGATGGAATCTTGAATCCAATCTCTTATTATTATTCATAAAAGGGTGAACCTATGATTATATGGTCGCCGAGAAAATAGCCTTCCCAAAACGAAAAATCGAATGGGAAAGAGATGAGGAGGTTTAGATAAAAGAAACAAGAACCCCTGAGAATAAAAGTCCAGATGGAATAGGCAAGAAGAATATGAGAACGGATGAATATAAACGATAAAAGTATTAATATTATAAACATATTAGTACTGAAACAATTTCTTCTGGAATCAACAAGCAATGTAGTACCTCAAAATTACTGGAAAGCAGACTATAATGATTGTTCACCTAATTCATTTGAATTATGTTCTTTTTTGTTACTTTAAGCCAAACCAAGCTAAGTACTCTTCAGATATATCCTAAACGCTGAAGATTATTATTTATAAGCGTAAAAAGTCATTATGGACCAAAAGTTACTCGCTATATCTTCATTGGCAACATTTTAGTTTTAAATATTCCCATACTTGAGAGAGAGAGATAAAAGCTGATCAAACCACTATTCTTAAAATAATATATCGATCCTTTATCACTATTTTCATTTTTTTTAATGTTTACGAATCCTTTATTGACAATAAAATTACGCTTTACACTCGAGTTTGTGCATCAAACCTTACCACTCCCATCCGGGAAGCTAAATTCGTGTTAACGGGGAGATTTTGGGGTGAATTATCATTTGGGACGAGCAGAAGATAAAAGAATAGATCGGGGACATCACATAAGAAGGGGGTATAGAAGATGGGATATGAGGGACAGGATAAGGCGATTTCACTTCATAATTCCCCCTCACGCTCTTCAACCCTCCCAAACCGCGATTTCATCAAGTCTATCTTTTTTTCCCAAACCCTCTTTTTCGATCCCAACACCCTTTCGTTTCCAAAAAAAGAGGACCATTGAATCTCGCTTCAGACGGAGGTTATATCGCCGCAGAATGACGCCCTCTCTCCGCCGATTCCATGAAAATATCCACCCCGAGTCTTCGGGTTTATTACGCAAGTCCTTAAAAGGAGAGAGAGAGAGGGCTTCTTGTGAGGTCGTTATTTTCTTTCGATTTAATCCTTTGAAGTCTTTAAGGGGATCGATTTGTAAAAGAGACGCTCTCTTGTTAAAGATACCTTTTACGGTGCGTTTCTCGGAATTAAACGGAGCTTTATTTGCGCAAACACTTTCGTCTTAAAAAACTCTCTATATATATATCCTTTTGGGTGTTCTGAAAGGGAAATCGATTTGGTTTTCGCACCAAAAGGATAATCGACTCAATATCGATGCTTTTTAATGAATGAAAAACGTTTTTGCTTTATGAACACCCTCCGTAAAGGATTGAGATAATATTAGGGAAACTTAGGGGGCGTTGATAACTTAATCCTTCTTCTTTGGAAGATCTTAAGTAAAGTATGATTACTCTGCATTCTGATGAATCATTCAACCAACCATTCTACTCATAACCGAACCATGAGTTTTAATTACAAGCAGATTAATTATTTATCAACGATCTTTATGCAGCTAAATATTCACCATGGAAATATGATATCTATAGGATGATTGTAAATGGATTAAAATAGCTTTAGCTATCATATCCATTAAAGATTGATAAACTCTTTCAGGTATACTTTTTTCTCGAAGATTAATAATAATAATTTGTCCTCATAGTATTAAAGGTTATATCACTTAATGAAGGCGGGTTTTATTTTAACTATTTCCGTAGAATAAGAATGGAAATTATCTCGTTCCTAAAGGAAGTACATAAAAAGAAAAATTACTTTTAAATTTTCAAGTTAAACAAATCTGTAGATTTATTAAGCTTTTGTTCCTCAATTTCTATATAGGACAATAGTTTAGAGATCAAAAATCTTTCCTACAATTAAATCAGCAGTCGTGGCCGAGTGGTTAAGGCGTCTGACTAGAAATCAGATTCCCTCTGGGAGCGTAGGTTCGAATCCTACCGACTGCGAATGTTTTGCTTGTGGCTTCGGTGACCAAGTGTCTAGAGTTCTTGCAGGTAGGGTAATTTTCGAATCCGGGATGTATTTGTGTGTATGTAGGTGTTAAATGTAAAACGGGTCTTTACAGATCACCTCAAATTTTGCCCTTTTCAAATAAAGGTACATATTATTATTATTACATTTAATAAAACCGTTAAGTATCCACATGAATTCTAGTAATCGATACTTTTAAATGTTTAAGTATATGGCTTTGATTTAGAAAGGTTGAGAAGCGTTTGGAATGATTTGACTTGGAATTAGGAGACGGATCAATACATGAATTTATGGGTTGAATTCCTTTTAGATGGGAATTTATACATTTTAAATAATAAAATTGGCCTTTCAATTACATCGAGATTTGAAACCATCACAATCTCTACCTCAACACCCTAATGGATAAACAGAATGGATGCTACATTCCTGTTAATATCACATCGTAGAAATCGGTATACTATTACGATATTCATTTCCCATTCATTCGCATAGTTCTTCTACAATAAAAGTCCTTTATAGTTGGGAAATTTTTTAATCCTTGACACCATCAAACTAAACTTCCTTCCCCTCTGATAACCAAATTTATTCAAATCATAATTCAATACGTTCAGAAGGTCAAGTGTAAGCAAGGGCTTATGCATACAATTTTCCCAACCTATTCATAGGTAATGGTTGAATGAATGGGAGTGTCCAACCCACTGTCCAGCAGACGACAATACAGAACTCCGTACCTTATAACGAGCTGAGGGCTTGGACAAATTTTAACAGACTTCTCACGTATTCTATAGAATCCATCCTCAATTAAAATGACTCCTATTAGAGAGGGCATTCAAAAACTGTTGCACGCCTTCGAATAGCCGCCCGTCGACGGTGGTTCCGCTGTGTTAATGGGGTGGTCGGTCAATAGCTGTGGTTTTCCGTTACAGGCTCGTAAAGAAAGGGTCGAAGGAAACGCGTGTCCTTTGCGAACGCCGTCGGGCCCGCCCACGCACCCAATTCATGCAGAAAACCACACCCATTGTGACGGCAATAACGAAACCAATTAGGGTGACAGAACAACGTGCTGCTCACCAGAAGGAAAATGCCCATTAACCTGCTTCCGAACGACTTCATCGCGTCTCCGTTGGATGCTGTGTGAAATTTACATTCGAGGGAAATTGGAGATGTGAAAGGAATGAGCGTTTTAATGCGAGGATTCGTTTATTAAACGGATTGTCGGATATCTCTTTTGTCTATGGTTGATGACGATTTAAGGCACTGTTGCGGATTGTCAAAGATGAAAACCTGGTGTTATCACTAGAGAATATAGCATGTAGGACATTCTAAAGCATAGACAATCCAACCTAAAACATTATTAAAGAATGAAAATTACCTATGATTCAAAACAAATTTCTATTTATAACATATCTTATATTCTCGGTTTAATTCAATATCTTTCGTACTTCAAATTCAATTTATAGTTACTTGTAAAATACCCACAAAAAATTATGAAGTGAACAATAGTTAGACGAAAAATTGAGATCATCCTAGCCATCCTAAATATCTTTCCTTCCCTTAACTGTTGATACAGCTATAGAACGTAAAATAATAATATTTAAATACGAAAATTTGTTTTCATTTTATACTCAATCTATACAATATATTCTATAAAAGTATATTAAGGAGTTATGATTCTTTAAGTCTCCATTCCTGAATCCAAATCTATCTTCAACGATATAAACACGAAAAGAAAGAAAAAATAAATTATTGCTAGAAAGTTCAGAAAGAAGCACGTAAATGATTTTATCTACCTTAAATTCAGAGAAAAAATTCTATAATCTTTCCACTTCTTACACATTCTCAGCGACAACGAAATTTTTGCATACAATGCTACGTAATCTTAAACATTCTCAGTTACGTCGAATTTTCCTAATGAAATACTGTTAAATAAGCCGCAGATAATAAGTATTTCAGAGCTAATAAAAACGAATCATTACTTCGATTTAAATTAAAACAGAATCTACAAACATCCAACAACAGAAAAGAAGGTGGTTACTGGCATAATGTTTCCCCGTGTATCTTTCAATTGAAGCTTCAGAATCAAGAGAAAATCATAAAGGAGCTCATAAAGAGCACTGGTTTTGTCGAGTAACTTTTAATACGGTGGGAAAAATCAGCCTCGAAGGAAACAAGTCCCCTCACGTCGTCACAGTGCATGATCGATCACTTTTCTATCCGTAGGCAACAGATGCTGGTGAAAGAGAAGGCGACACTGAGCTTAAAATAAGAATTATTCCCTTAAAAACGTCAATTCGAGTAGCTATGACACAATATAGAGTTCTTGCTGAGAATATAGATACTGTAATGAGACTTCATCTGAACCATTCGCTGAATATATTGCTGTGATTATCCTTCTATTTTTCAAAGCGATTTTATCATAAAATATTTAATATTTGATAGTGTTTTTGTGAAATAACAAATTATATAATATATATATTATACAATCTAAAATGAAAATATACTATGTATTATAAAGTATTCCTATCTATTTAGAACGGTGAAAGGTTAATAATCAGTTCATTGAAATTTATTTCGATTTGTAATTACCGGGTTAAAGGATTAGATAGAAGATAATGACAAATGTATGTTAGATTTATCACTAGATTATGTTATTTTAAAAGGAAACTGCATAAAATCTAATTTAATAAGACCATTTCGTGATAAATCCAGCTATAGAAACACCATCCAAAGCGAAATGTACGTATTTCACAGGTTTAATTTCAACAAACTTATTACACGATTAAAACATGAAAACAAATATAAATACAGACATAACATAAGTCAGAGCTTAATCTTACAATTAGATAGCTGAATTGTTTAAGTTTATCCTAGTTATAAATAGCTCCTTCGGTTTAATAAATCCAATATTGAAACAGGATGACTTTCGCATGAACTATAAACATCTAGGTTCCCTTGACGCAGAAGATAATATTGTTACTAGGATACGCGTAAAACAACAATGCGGTTTCCGACTTAATACACCGACGCAGTAAGCATCGTACTAGAATAAAAACGAACATATACTCCTAATACGCCTCGTAATAGACGCACAGCGAACGGATGAGAAGAGAGAGAGAGTTAGAGGAGATCGGTATCCGTACGTAGATTGCGAGAAAAAGGAGATACGAGCGAGATTATGAGAATTCGAGAAGTCGGAGTGATTGATAAGGGTGTGCAAGGTGGATCCTGGGCGGGCATCAGGGACGTTTGCATGAAACAAGAGAGTGACGGATTGGAGGCGGGTTGGGTGCTGACGTTCAGAAAGTGGGGCGTGGTTGTCGAGGGGGAAGGAAGGTCGAGGATTCGAAATAGGAAAGCGGGATTGAGAATGGTGAAGTAGGGGAAGTTGACGTGGAGGACAATGGGACGACGTGGATGGAGGGTGGGGTGCGGGAAGAGATATATATTGAGAGGGAAAAAGAAGCGATGTGGGCAAACTCGGATGCGGGTGGAAGCGCTGATGCTCTTGAGGGTTTTTCCCGCATTGTGTTCCGGCTGGGGTGTTGGAATACTTTGTGATCGGGGGTGGATTTCCATTATTAGGAGGACTAACTCTTTCTTGGTCGGAATGATCGCCCGGTGTCGCACGAATGATGTCCCTTTGCAATGATTCATGACTCGTGTCTTGTTCTCCCGTTGTCGTGGAATCGGCGTGTCGGCTGATTTGAAGTGACGCTTAGATTCTCTAATCATTGAGGAATCCGCAATCGAGCCAAGGGTGCTTAATTACTTGTGGTGGTGAAAATGAGAATTCTAAGAAATTAAGAGGGAGACGTTGAGTGTGGATGAACAGTAGTAATTCTGTATGGATTGTGTGGTCTGCGATTAATTGAAATTCGGGTATAAACGAAGTAAATCTCCAGGAAATTAGGAGGATATTGCCTTAATTTCTCTGTTTTTAGTCCAGAAACTAATGAAAATCTACGAAAGGTGCTCAGGTTACCAAAGCTACCAAAGGTAAATGATGGTAAACCTCCAGAGAAAAGGGCATAGGATATTTCCATTTTAAACTCAAACTATAACTAATCAAGAATTAACATATATATACCGAAATCAATTTCATGGAAGAAGCTTTATTATATTCTAATTTCATGTTTCTTTACAATGATCCTCTTAGGTAATACGTATATATATATTATGTACAATCAGGTCGTAAGAAAAATAAGTTCTCTGTATAACCATTTGGGGTATAGCTAAAGACTGCAATTACCCTTAGAAAAATCCTTGGAAATAACAACATAATCAACTCAATAATAATACTAGCAAGTATTCATCAACGCTTTTAACTATTTCTATAAATAAATAATCAAAAGGATTTGTGCTCGTAAATTAAATCAACTATGAGTAATCGTGCCCCTTTCTTAATGTATGATGTAGCTTGATAATGTTGATAGATAAAAAAATTACAAACAGAATAGACTTTTAAATATTTTTAATCGTTTCCTCTAAAAGAGAAGTATAATTATTCTCTATTATAGGTTTAATTACGACTTTTAATCGATAGATATCTAATGAGCAATCCATACACAAACACAGTACGTAGGATAAATCTATCTCTTCTACGACTTCATCCCTTCCCTATTTAACTCCAAAAGACAGAATCTACTCATTTCTACTCAACTCCAAGCTACTTTGGAAATACTTATAATCCTTCTGAATCCAAGAAATCTCCCTTTCCTTCGAGACTGCCTTCTAGCAAACCTCTCACACTCCCGCTACGTAAAGTCAACCACGGGGCAACCATTCCCTAATAATGAGCACATAAACACTCCGTAGGGTCACGAGGTTTCTTTCATTAACAATCGTCGCAAATATTGCTTCGCCGTTTAAATTCCGGCTTCGATGCACCCTGGGGAACCTTCAAGAGCCCATGGCAACCCATGGCGTTTCCGATCCATGATTTTTAACGACTTGGCGACGCAGTGCAAGAGCATTGCCCGCGGCCATCGACGCCCCAGGTCCCCCACAATGGCGAGAGGTGAGAAGTGCAGGGAGAGGACGTCGCCCGTTCGGCGGGAATACCTCCGCTGAGACTGAGGGGTTCCATTGTCAGGGAAAAGACAATGCGGCGAGATGACCGCGGAGGGAGGAAATACGGATCTAGTCAGTCGGATGAAAATATTCACTCAACCACTGCTCCCTCGAAACCTGCAGATCGCCCCTTTTGTTTGTTTTTGTCCGTCGCGAAACAATGGCCTCATCAGCGTCATCCTCCCCCCTTTACCACTAATCCTTCGTGTCCCCTATTCCCCCCTTTAAGGTTCCTCGGAGTCGTTGCGTCTCTATCGCGTGCGGACCGCAGAACGGTTCCTGTTCCATTGTGATATTGTACGGCATTCTACTCGTTATGGCGACAAACACGGCGGTGTAATAGCTCGATACATTGAAAGCATAGGGAATTAATTTTAAAGTGGGCCAACGTATATTTTTAAACGATTTGATTACGTGAGAGACAATCTGGATAGATGTTTATGGAACTGTGGCCGATGGTTTTACGTAATAAACTACCATAAAAAGAAACTGATATTATTAAAACTATAACTTTCACATAATTGCCCTTGTACTAGTGAATTCTAAAGTAATTTGACAATATAAGGCCTGCTACTTGGCTTTCTACATCTACTTTGCTATTAACAATTTGCCAATTGCCACACAACACACAGCGACTTAAATATCCATTAGTTATTCAAAAAAAGAAACGTAGAATTTAGAGCGATTTGTAACTATTGTTAAATCAAATTATCTGATCTACATCTTTTTGGTATTAATGTAATAGAAAACTATTGTTCCGAATTCAAGTTTAATGCATTCATCTCTTATTTAAGAATTATTTTTGGAAATCTTGGTGCATTGTTTGGTCCAATAATCATCTTGAATAAAAGATTAACCTAAGCATGTATTTCTTCTTTGCTAAAAACATTGAACTTGAACACCTTTGATGTCGTAGTAATACTTAACAAACATTACTGAATTGAACACTGGACTTGAATGATGATAATAAACACATACCTATAAATACTTGAGCGATGCTTAAATGGGTAATTAAAACGTGGTAATTATGAATAAAGAAATGAATACATTAATCCAAATGCCGATTTGTATAATGAGACTTTCAAATACGAATTAATTTTTCAGTATCGAGCATAACTACTGTATTACTACACCATATATATTAACGGAAGAGAAATAATAAGTTTAATCATCTTCCTCAAATATTGTTAACATAATAAAGACAAATTCTCCGAGATTTTACACACTAGAGAGGTGCCTAAACAAAAATAACATTCTTACGGGTTATTCAACGTATAAAATAAAAATTAAAGGGGTATTAACTTTAAAACCGTATCTTTTTAGCATCTTACGAGTGTCTAAATCCTTAGAGAGGGTCTTTCTTTAAAAAAATGCTTATTACTAAAACACTGAGACGTGACAGAAAATAGAGACCCAAAAATAGAGTTGACATGATCGGAATTGCGACACAATTATAATTCCTTTTTAAAAAATGCTTGCGAAGTTTGGCTTGTCAAAACATCATGACCAAAATTCATTAAGGGAAACGTCACCTGAGTCGTAACGAAACTTTTCCTCCCCACGTTTCGTTCTCTCATCTCCTTCGTATCGCCGTCAAGAAGTCTTTCCTGTACGAAAAGGATAGCCTTCTTCTCCTTGCAACCCACGCTTTCTACAGGTAATTCAAACCGAGGATGAGCGAAATGAAGTGGAAGAGTGTTGAGTGAAATAAGGAAGGGGGCGAAGATGAGTTGAAACGGAGACGGTGGTCAAAATCTCTCGAGATGCGGCGCAGAAAACGTAAGAATCGATATTACCTACTTCGAAGAGGGTAATCGATATTTTGGAGGAAATATTATCCTCTGAGACGAGACATCCACTCTTATACCTCCGTATTTTCAGATTACCACACGATTAATCTACACTTTGAGGACACTAGCTGTTAAATTCTGATTGACGATTCTCAGTAGTTATATATCTATTTGAACACATTCAAAAATGCGAGTGATATCCAAATTAATATCATAATTCTACATTAACCAATCTTTATGTAGCATCCGACATATAATCAGTTTATTATATATCAGTTTATAATATCAAATTTTTAATTAGGAGAGTATTTATTTAAGTATATCAATTTATGATATATATTTAACATCTTGAATACTCGGCCCAAAGGAAAGCTTTTTATTAAAGATGGCTAGACATGCATTCCACGGAGTTAAATATGAACGGACTAATTATATACCTATATATTATTATATAGTTATGGGCATGTTTATTTGTTTATTATGTAGGTAGTTATTACAATAGTACATAGAAATTTATACGTATATTACTGAAAATATTAGCCATTTAACATGATTAATTCCTAGCCACAACCAATAAAAAAAACTAAAAAGAGAAAAGACGAAAGAATTCAAGGTAAGAGTAAAGTAATTAGCTAAAAATGCTTCGACCTTCTATAGTGAATTTCAAGTCGTAAAACGTAAAATATTTCCTTCCTAACCTAATGAATTATTTCCTTCAGAAACATCCACAAGCCATTAATAACATTCTCAATTCAACCATCCACCAATGCGGATGAAATATTTACTTTCCACTTTTTATACCAATATTTTACCTTTGATTCAAGCTCTCAACAGCGTACCCAATCACAACAAACGTAATGAATGTAACCACTGAAACGTAACGTAGTCGCGGGAGAAGGGCAACTCGGTAATGAAGATATCACTTCTCAAATTGAAATCCGAACGGAGCTCTTATCCGTAATTTACGAGAGACTTCGGAAGAAAAACAATAATAAACAGGGACGGAGCTTTCATTAAAACCATCCCCGCGATATAATTCATCGTTTCCCGGCGAAGGTGAAATTGTCTCCCCGCAAATCCGAGCTCAAAACATCCGAAAATAGTGAACAATGCGGCGTATATATATTGTTTTCCGAACGAGCGGACGGTAAAAGATTCTTCAAAAGGGGAATAGAGAGCATCGGTAAAGGGAAAGCGGTCCTTGTATATGTTTATGAGAGGGGGACGACGTTAGGGAGACCTCTGTCTGAGGGTTCCTTTTGAAAGAAGAGAGAGAGAGCCGCGGGCTAATGAACGTTTGATGATATTCCAACTCAATTTACATATTTATTACTCGTACACATATATCGTGCGGGGGAATGAAACGATGCCTTCAGAGAGGGTTAGGGCGTCTTGTGGGGATGACATTTTGTGTCAGTTGCGAGATTCCAGAGGAGAGAGATCTCTCGGTGGGTGTTTATGCGTCCGTGTGGGTGGGTCAATTTGCTGCCTACCAAAGCATTCGATAGATCGCGATTATCGTGAAACGATTTATCTTCTCAGGGAAGTGCATCGAAGTTGAGCGCATGGTTGGTCTCTATTTTGATCTTCGGAATCCAAAATGAATCGACTAACAACAAGATGAAATAGTTTGTTGATTCGAAAATTTATCATGACAACGTTGTTTACCTTAGACGAAAAAAATTATCGTGATTTTCGAGTGGAACCAAGCTCCACAGTATTCTTTATAACATCCAATTCGCTTACATACACAAACAAATTCTGATTGGTTGATAACAAAGGAAAAATAAATCACTGTGATCTACGAATGAGTACATTGGAAAATTTCGCGACAAAGTGATTCTCGCTACTTAATGCTTTACTCATTTAAGTAACTACTCATTCAACAACACAACAAATTTAACAACTCTATTTGAATATCATCTCCATAGATACCTAACTTTCGACTATACGTGCTAAATTTGGAAAGGCATGTGAATATAAGCGGAAGGGACGGTTCACTCAAACCGTTTTAATATTTTATTCATAATTTACGTACCGAAATAAATTTATACTTATCGGATTCGGTATCTTTTCTTTTCTATTACTCGCACTGACTAAGATAATTTTGGTGAATAGAAAACCGTGGTATACTGACAATAATTCACAAAATTTCTCTGATATTTTATTTCGAAGGAATAAGGAGACAGTGACATACGTAGAATGATAAACAAATGAAAAAGAAACCGGTCAATCTCCCCGCGAATTATGAGTTGTTATTTATTAGTAAAATAAAGAAAACAGATATAACATCGATATTTAATTCTAGTAAGAATATCGAAATGATTTGTAACTAAGATTCCCAGATATACCTCAATTGATTTAAAATTGGAGATTATACAAATATATAAATTATCCTTATAGGCTTTTTGAGTGACTATGAGGATATGAAAAATCTTTTGGATCAATATAAAACAATAATTTAATTGAAGATTATCAAAGAAATCTGCTGTGATTCATGATACGAATCATCGAATTAAGATATAATAAACTATATTCTAACTAAAAGAAATGCCTTTATAGGGGCTTCCTCATGCCTACTCCTTCCTATGTGAAAATATTTACGTCATTCAATTATTAAAGAATTGAGGCTTAAATACTCTTCCATTGAAAACTACAACTATTTTTGGAAAATAGGAGAATCGTAAGTTTTTTAATGATAGAAAAGGTCTATTCTTTCAAAAGAAAAGACTTCAAACGTAAATCAATCAAAATTATCAGTCGTTATCAGAGTACATAATAATGTATTGCCCTACTAAAATAACTTTTTCAATATTTATTAGACGTATATTTTAAAAGCGATACATAAGTTAAAAATTTGTAAATATAGATGAATAACAGATCAGATTATTAAAATCAAGTATTAAAAATTAAGTAACCTAATTAAGTAACACAAGGGAATAATTTACGAGAAAAGTGAAATGTGCTCTGAAATTAAGGAAGCAACGAGATGGACAGAAAATAAATCGTAATCTGAAAGTAGATAAATCTTTAAAATTATTTAACTTGGGAAACTGCGACTTTAGTTCCTTTTTAAAACTAACGTAACAGAGTAGCAATTTCATTCGCATACGTACAGAAAACGTCATCAACAAACTTCGACCAGAATTCAACTGACACACTAAAAATGAGAAAGAAGGCTATACGAAAAAAACCTCGTATTTTAAAATTATATTTATCTCGTTTTGCATTAATGTTTACGACCCAAATGTTTTCACGATCTGAATTTCAATTCTCACTCCCTTTAAAAGTTGTGCGTCATTTTTTTTAGTTATCAAACACTGATACATTTTTGTGACTGAATAAATTTCCATTTCATCTCGTTGCCACAGTTATAAATATTAATAGGCTCCGGGAAAACAAAATGTATCCCATCTCGCTAAACCAATATTCCCCAGTCGTATAACTTATGCACTCTTAAAGGAATCGGCACTATTTCTTTCGTTTGGTGAGGACTGAGGATTCCAACGATTTGCATTTGATTTCTAAAAGTTGAGGGAGACTTCCGGATCTTTCTTTAGGGAACTTGGATACTATTTAATACTCCAGAGGATCGAAAACGTTTTTCAGTTTCTACTGCGGAATTTATTCTCACTGCATCCTTAGCAAGGAACGTGTTTTTACATTTCAGAAAACAGCATATAACATCGTGTCATTACCAACAAGAGAAGTTATGCTATAGACAATATTAACAGGAGAAAATTCAATCCATCGAAACCAAATTTACCCTAATACATACATCCCTACCGTATCTATGAACCAACAGTGCTTTAAAGCAAAACTATTGACTGTCAAAAATAAATTAGAATGGGAAAAACTGACTATTAAGAATCGTTTATGCAGAGACCATTCTTGAACCTTAGTTACGTAAAAATAAAATTGCTACACGATTAAAAAAACCTTGAATAAAGCTCATTAAATCTGAACTTCTTCCTTCACCCATTTACCGAAAATTTACGTAAATATACAGCGCATTCGGTCACTCGATTATGCAATATAGGTGATCAAACTCCCGAATGACCCCAAGTGCCCGGAAAAAAAACAACCCAGATGCATACTCCGTCCTGAATGAAGAACGAATCGGAGCCCTGGGGCCATTTTGAAGTATCTACCGAGTCGAAGAAGGGAAAAGAACGGAGTGGTTAACATGCGCGCTAAAAAGTCGACAGTTTCCTTCTTCCCTGACTCGCCCGTTTCTTACGGAAAACTTGGGCGCCTACTTCTGGGAATTTGGACGCAACTTTGCGGGTCGATGGAGAAGTGAAGGAAGGGCTGGGATAACAGGAATCGGGAAAGGGGAACTTGGGCGAAAAAGACAAAATCCGTATTCTCGTCAGCTGCAAACCTCCCATGCCTGCATTAGCGAGCTCGGCTTTAAATTCATCTCGGCGTAGCGCTATCTGCCGAGCGCCACTTTTATATTGTTTACCTCCGTGCTGCGGAACCTTGGTCGAATCTCTCTCTCTCTCCTACTATGTCCTCTCTGGTGATAATCATATCTGAATAAATTTCCATTGTATCACTCACGTTAACAGTCCTTAAATTCTCGTATTGTTCTAAATTGGTCGAAAGATTGACGAAATTACGAAACGGATTTAGCGATCACTTTTAACTCCATTGAGGTATTTCGTTGAATATTAATATTTGAAATTTTGTTAGTAAATAAATAAGTAATCATTGATTGTAAGATCTATAATAAAATAATGAAAAATTAATCTTTTCTTCTTGCTAACACCTCGATTTTCCATCACGAATAACCCGTCGATACTTATGATTGTTGGGAGTAATGAAACTTTATGATGAAATTTTAACTAAAACACAAAAGCCTTGCTTCTGAAGAAACCATGTACAGAAATGAGCTGCAAAAATTCTTATATTGTAGTAGATATTACAAACATTTTTTGTGGCAACAAACGATAAATGGAGAAAAAATAGATGAAAGAATCGGAAAATTAAAGTTAAGGATTCGTAATTCAAACCGATTCTGAGAAGATTTATAGCATCGATTTTATTTTGATTGCAATTCCGAAATAATTTAAGTTCTGAAATTACGAGTATCTATTGGTACAGTAGAATACTCTGGTCTAAAGCTACATAAAAGAATCACCCGATTTGACGATTCCATTCTCCAAGCAAAACTATCCCTGTAGACCGATTCAAGAGCTAAGACCATCGATACATAAATAACAACTCTATTCCACGAAAAAAAGTCACACAACGAACCTTATGTCTCCCCATCCTTTAGAAACAAGATGTCCAGAAATTAGACCAAAACCGAGACTCTTCACAAAGATAAAAACCTCTCCACCTGAAACCTTTACGTTATTCTCCCAAGAGGTGAGGAAACGGATGACTTCTGCTACTTTAAAGGAAGCTGGAAAACCGATCCCGTTTTGCGCACGAGAGATTACTCGCTTATCCGGGATAACACGCATACAAGAGCAATGATTAAATTCGTTCGGGAGTAAACGATCGGCAAAGGATGCTGGAGAAAATAATCCCACTTATATAGCGCGATATTACGCGGAAATCATCGGCGGGGTAAAGGCAGCGGTGGGAAATGGATGAGGAAGAGAAGGAGTGTGGAAATAGAAGAGGAAGAGAAGGGACTAATTGAAGATAGGCCTGGAGCCACAATCAAGGCAGTCGGGCGGAACACTATGGGAAGTTGTCGGGAGTGGGACGGGGTTTGGAGATGGGACAGGAAAGAGAGACAGGGGGAGGTAGAAAAAAAGAATGCCGACGAGGTTAAGAAGGAAGGAACGAAATATTGGACGAGCGAGGGATAGAAAGAAAACTTTTGGGAACGAGCGATACGAAATGAATTAATGGAGTGTATCGGGAGAAAAAAAAGGACGGAGATTGAAAAATAAATCATTATCTGGGAATACTTGAGGGAGCGTTGGCTCCACAGATGGAGGGAACAACTAGAGTTCGTTAAAATTAGATGTTTCGTGCGAGTGGGCAATTGAGAGGGGGCTCTGTTTGGTAATAGATGCTGTACTGTGGACGAATTTGGAGATAAGAATGGGAGTCGAATGAAACATCGTTGAGGACACTCAAAGAAAATAATTTACTAATATAATAAATAAAATAATATGTTTTAGAATTATAAATTTTCGCTTTCTAGGAGAAACTACGGTACATACGGAGTGAATATAACATAATATAGCTTCGAAATTTTTTAGATATCCGCTTTGTTTTGGAATTTTACATGTACTAGCTTTCCTTTAAGGTAAGAGGTAATACAACATAAGTGAGAAAAAAACTCGGCGGTATTCTCTGTAACCTCTTGTTCTTAGACAGTATATTTGTTTTTGTACTAGGTTTGGTACAATAATATGAAGGTGGAGAATTGATATTGAACACTTATATTTCTTGTAACTTTTTCTTCGAAATAGTTCTCTTGTAACGAAATAACAGCTATTTTAGTTAATTAGTTCATTTTAAAAAATATCTTTTCTTCAAACGAACCTAATTTGTACAGAAATGCTTCTTCACTTGACCTGAAAATTTAATTATTAAGGGAAGAAATTGTAAAATACTAATTAACTGATAATTTCCCTCTCCAACGATCTAATCGAAAAATACTTAGATCTAAAATTAAGAGATGAATGATTGGAAAAGTTATCGATGGAAGAAACCACTTTTCAAAGATATTGCAGTATAACCAAGAATGAGAAGAGTAATTCATACATTTATTCATTATAAAAACCACTACATTTCAACGAGGATGAATATGAAACACGCATCTACTATATAATGAATTTAAAGCCCCTCTCTCTGCAATAAATCTTTTGGTACCAACTGCTGCTGAGTTTTAAGTTATAACAAATCGTAATCAAGCTATTTACAAATACTTTGCAGTTCAGGAGCCATAAAATATTAATTTATGATTATATTCTAATACTGCAAACTCAATATACACTTTAAAGAACCACCTCTATCTAGATATTATTGCTTCTCATAAATCTCTAATTCACACACATGAATGTAGTGCACTGATCGGCGGCGAAAACTTTGGACAGATAGCTTCAAACGGATACCGAACGAGGGACGTTGCATTGACGAAAGGTTCGACGGATTGATTCATTAGCCAACATCGGGCGCTCTTAAGGAAAAATATTGCTCCGGAAAAAAGGAAGGTGAGGCGTTGCAGAAGGAAACGAGAGAGAAACAGAAATGGAGTAAGTGAATGGGACGAGTGGAGGTGACGATGAAGTTTACGGATTGCCTGGAGCCAGGGATCGAGCTCGGAATAAAGAGGGTTCGAAAGAAGAGAGAATAGCAACTGGGGTGGAGAGATGTAACTGTGAGGGTCGAGATGAAAATAAATAAGAAGCGGACGGAAGGTGGCAAAGAATTAGCACGGAGAAAAAAAAGTGAGAGTAAAGAGAAGAAATTAATAGGGTCAAAGTTCGAGAGAGGGATGGATACTTTCTAGCGGTTGAATAATGAAGAAGAATGGAAGGTGCTGCTAGGTAACAGAAGGTGGTAAGGTAGATTGTGCGATAAAAGTTATAAATAGAAAGAGAAATACGAAACATAAGAAGGTAGCTGAAAATTTATGAAATAAATATGCTCATTAAGTGATGGCGAAAACATTTATCGTATATTTTAAAGAAAAGCGAGGCAGGTAACAAAATGAGAGAAATTTGTCGTAATTTTTCCGAAGACAAACTACGTAAATTCTTCAAATACTGAATAAACAATTTAAATTAAGTTTTAGAATTTTCGAAATACTGTAAGGTGGTAAAATATCGTTAGAATTAAATCTAATTTACATTGAAGAGAAAAGATTTCAATTTTCTATTCATAATCAACATCTTAGTGCGATAATTTGTCTAAAAATGAAGCAAAAAATCGTATGTTCGTGATTTTCATGGGTTTAATTATATAAAGATTATTTGGAAACCTTTGAAAATTCTATTTCGTGTTGTGTATCGCAATCTCAAGGTTACAGCATTACAAGCAATTAAAAATAACAGTAGCGTTTTTGACTATGATACGGTATGCGTTGGTAAAATTAGACCTGGAATTAATGAATGCTAAATTTCAAATATAAATTGCTTCCATAAGCGGCACACGGGTAATATCCCAAATCATCATGTTGGTGTAGCAACCCTAGTGGAAATTTCAATTATGCATACGCTACCGAGACTTAATTATCCATCTTACTCATCCTTGATCATTCTGAATACTAAGTTCTTGCAGTTGAAGCATAGCTCGATTCTATCTCATCTTGCGTAACTTTAGTCTGAGATTTCCGAAAAAACTGTATCCACGCTTTGGTTCACAAATATATAACAAAATAACCTGTGACTGAATCTGAAATGTCATTTAATGAATAAAAAATGAGCAATATTATTGTAATCAAACCGAACATAACCGAATGGTGGTACACTGTCGTTCGGAAATATTAGTGAACCGTTAGTAAGAGTTTATCACACATCATCCTAAGCCGAATATTATTCAAGAATAGATTCTTGACTGCTGATAATGTTGACCCTAAAATAAATAGCCAGATACTAAATGCGTAAATACTGAGTCGGTAACTACGATACATAAAGACAAAAATAATTGGTTTATAATTCATACATTGCCTCACATACATGTACTTTAAAAATAAATTTACATAGTATAGAACTATAACTAACTATATACGCGTCAAATATAAATATATTCAATTACGATCAACTAGAAACATTGAACAAGAAATCTTAGATAGTAATACAGCCTCCGTACAAAAACTAAGGAAGGGAATACTAAAAGTATTTTCTCAAGTCCAAGATTCAGTATATCCTAAGCAAATTAATTATTCAAATTCAACGAGATACTTTTGAGTAATTAGTTGAATATCCTTACATATATAAATACAAATAAGTATACACATTTTTCGTGGCTATGTTATATTCTTATGCCATTTCACACTATACCTACTAAAGTTTCCGACCAAAAAGCGAAATTTTTCCATTCTCTATAGTACTCCTTAATTCTTCCGAACATAAAACTCTCAACAATGAACTAAAATCCACCAAAATATTTACTCAATATAAACAATTCCTACTCCATAAAATCTAGGCCAAATACTCCATGGTTACACGTTGTTACAAAATGCATTCTAGTCGACGAGCTTATTCAAATAAAAGCGTGCATAGTAGCTTTTCATTTCAGTCAAAGGGGGGCATTATTCGTAACAAGGGAAAGATATAAAGCGGATCGTTGAGGAGAGTGGATCTTCTTGTAACACACGCGGAAGCACTACCTGAGGGCAAATGTCCGAAAGCTGCCTAAGAAGGGTTGGGGACAAAGAGGATAAGCCAGAGGAGCGCTTGGGGTGACGAAAGAGAAGGCATTACTAAACGGAGATAGGGTTGAAGGGATAAAAACAGGGGAAAACTAATGACGGAAAGAGATTGAATGGGAATCGAGCGTAGGGTTAACGATTGCAGGAAATGAACACTTTCAATGCGTCGAAGTTATTGCCGAACTCCTCCACTAAAAATAAACGAAAATGGTGTTGTATCAGATATGGAGATGCAGACTCCAATGGATGCTGACATACACTTCATCAATCGAACGCAAAAAATTATCATACAAAGCGTCCTTTAATGGTATTCTCTAATGTTAAAAAAGTATAAATACTCTCAATATCTTCACTCGGTGTAACGTTAACTCATCTCGTCGTAAACTCATAATTTGACCTGATGATGTGAATTCGTAAAAAAATCGGTGGTAATAATGTACGTAATTATGTAAAAAAAACTTTTAAAAATACAAGATGATTAAGTGATTGTTACCCAAAAGAGTCACGGAAATAAACAACTGGTTGACGTTAAATTGAGAATTCTGGGACTTAAATGATAAAAAATTTTAAATAATAATTTTTTAAACTCAAATGAATAATAAGATTTACGGAAAACAATAACGATACATTAAATTAGATCTTAACATAAGTAAGAGACAAATAATTTGAGAATGTTGCCCCAACAAAATTTTCAAGTCATGTCGATGTGTTTATTCCATTATACCTTGACTAATCCTTCCCCAGATTATGTCGATATACATGTATGTTACAGATTAAGGTAAACACTTACTTTTATGCTCCAGATACCGTCCCAAATATTATTCAAACTAAAGAAAACTTAGTATGAACATCAACACAAAATAATGATTCCCTAATTCTTTATATTGTCCAATTTTCCTACATAAAATCAATCTTATTCAGGAAATTGCAGAACCAAGAAATGCTAAATATTTAAGCAAATTTTATTTCCAAATGATTGAAAAAGAGGAATCAGATGAATCTTTTACTTTAAAATTTTCAATTACTAACTAAAATCCTTAAAATGAACCATGAAAACCATGAATTACTCAAGGCTTGATTTCCATTTTGAAAACACAATCTTGCTGATATAAACCAAACCGTACTACAACGTACAAGAACTAACCCTCGCTATAAACCCTGAAGACACCCAAGGGCAGAAAAGAAAACCTATTCGACAATCGACAGCTCCTTCTCACATCGATAAAAAGCGAACCACTTCGATGAGATCTTAATAAACTCCAGGGGACCTAGGACGATCCACGAGGGGCACCCCGTCGCTTGATTCAGCCGAACCTTCACCCGAACCGGCCACCGAGTCACGCATTTCAATTAAGCTACTTGTGCGCAGATGAAACCCTGGAGAAAGAGCTTCTCCTTTGGACGCCGCCAATCTCCTTCTCCCTCTCTTACCGCTTCACTTAACCTTTCATTCGCATGTCTCACGCCCCCAGGCGACGGGGGAGGGTCAGGCGGCATTCCGAGATCGCCGAGGGCGTGGATCCCGAACAAGGCGACAGAGAGGGAGGGGAGGTATTCTTTCAACATCCACTCTTCTTGCTCCGGCCTTGTGTATCAACCGCGTTGGAGGAGGAAGGGGACAGGGTCTTGCAGGGAGCGGCAGGTGACAGGAGGTTGATGGAAGATCGATTTAAAAGAGTCTTTCCCGAATGACTCCCACCATTCTTTTCTTCTTTAAGGAGCCCGGATTTCTTTTTCCTACCGTTAACCTCTGTGGCTCTTTTCATGCACAGACAGCGGTAAAGAGTGGTAAACTGATACGGAGAATATCAGAAGGAGGGATTTAAGAAGAGGGTGAATTTTTATAGAGGGGGAATAGAAACGTTTTTGATATCAATGGGATGATTGATGGTTTGATAAATAACGGTAAACATCTCTGATTTTTTCTTTTGAAGAATTGAATTAAGTGAGATGTCTTAATTTGAAACGATCAGAAGAGATTATATTCCGCGAATCGATCAACTTTCCGAACACAAGACTCTGGAAGAACTGGAAGAATGAAATATGTTTGTAGCAGATGATCACTTTGTCAATCTTTTTCATTCAATTCTCACGAAACAAGATCGCAACAACAACACAAGAACATCACAAGACAAAAAATTATCCGGATCAAGCTTGCTATGCCCAATCGGTAAACTGTATCTATAATCTGGAACTGTAAAAAAGGTTGGAAAAGTTTTGGTCTCGATTCGAATCACTAATATAAGCTTACTCTCGACCTTTCATCACATTTTTTATCATTTGAGAGAATACTGCCATCCTGATTAAAACTTTACTACTACCTCGAGAAAAATATCTCAATTGTTAAAGATGATACTTTTCGAAAGTGTTATGATAATATCCTCTATAAGTGTACTTTCAGTAAACCTATTTATCCTCAAAACAAGAATATTCATTGCCAAAAAAATAAATCTTATGATTTCAATCTCTAGTTAAATAATCATAGTAATCATAGTTAAACTCCATCTGAGTCTGGAACATTTTAACCCTCTACATTCGGCTATGAATTATCATACACGATCTCAAATTTAGACTTCATGGAAACTTAAAAAGAGATTCCTAAATTGGAGAAATTTTGAAGTATGGATGATAGTGCTCACAGTCTTAAAGATAAAAATAAATAATTTTATAAGTAAAAAAAATATTTTAAAAATGTGTAAAAATTTAACAAAATCAATGGTGAAAAGAATACATGTCATTGGAAGAAGTATTTTACTGAATAGTCTAAATATATTAATTAAATTCACTCTTGATGGAAAAGATTAAAGAAGCAGTAAGAGAGCTGATTTTTAAGAGAAAACGATTCCTTCCGCTTCAATAATTCATTATTGAACTTTATCTAATATTGTTTGCTTATATTAAGAGATGATATGAATATTGTGCAAATATTCCTCGACTAATACTTTTCAAAGCGGAAATTCAAATGTTTCTAAGTATATTTAATGCACATGTTACAGATGCTTTATTCCCTTGTTATTGCTTTAACTTCTGAATTCCAGTCTTAAAATAAATATTAATGGGTCATCATAGCAGTTCAATATGAGAAGGTGAATTAGGTTTACCGAAGGAGATAATTGACCAAAGGTTTACTCAGGAGTCCAATGATTACTAGGACGATGGTCAAGGTTGTATGGCTATCTACATTTCTATCAAACAATAATTCACTAACTTCCCCATTTATCCTCTGGAGAAACAGAAGTATTGATTTAAACTAGAAAAATAAAGCCATGTTAAATAATTTGATTTTCTTTAACTGACAATTGAAAGGAGTACATTGTGGAGAGTATATACTAAAGGAAGATTTCAAAGAAAGGAAGGGAGAGGTTTTTTATTAAGATTAGGACCAATAATAATCTCCTGCTAAAACAGTTAAAGCTCTCTAATTAGCATCTTTCATATCGTTCCCAGTAATTATAAAAGAATTGAAAAATCATAAGAAGTGTTTTACGACTGAAATCAGAGGAGTACATAACTTTATCTTTAAAAATGACGAAAACCAATTTCGGAGAGTGATTTGAATGCTCGAGTACGAAAGGCAAAAAATGCTTAAATGGGAATTCAAAATACTGTCTTCAATATACATTCACAAGATCTAAGACTCACGTGACATAAATATTATTATAAGATACTTGTATTGTTAATTTATTTTCATATTTATGTATAATAGAAAAGTATTTCCAAGCATCTGAAATCTAGAGAAACGAAGAAACTGGTGACTTCAACGCCTGAATACAATTTTGTTGCTGCAATTTTCAATTACGTCATATTTGAATGATAGAGCCCAAATGTTAGAACTGGAAAGAACATTCAAATGGATTACCACGATTGAATATATTTTAAATGCACGTTTATGAATAAATTGAACATTTCGTTTGAAGACACCCTATAAAAATTACCAATTTTATAAGAATAGTCTGCATACGTAACATGACCCTAGATTCAGATGAGAAATAAAATACACAATTAAGAAATGGTACTACTACTACTCAATATAAGCCTAAGATTGTGACAATTTCCTAATGAAAAAATTTCAAAACAGGATACTATAAATACGTGTATAATAATAACCTGAAACATGGCAATATCCTCCACAAAGACCATGAATATTAAGTTCCTCTTTAGAGTACGAATAAATAGATACGTATCTTTATACATTCTACTTTGTAATTCAACAGTTTCTTCACAAAATATTGCATGATTCTGCATAATCGGCTCACCTAAACGTCCAAAATATTATCCTCATGTATATGCCATTTAAAATATTTATTGATAATGATGGCTAAACAGTCCAACGATATTGTAAACAAGGAAAACGACGCGCTGACGTGTTTGCACGCGTCGGTATTTTTAGTAGCGAATCCTTTCAAGAAAACTGCATTCAGGCTAACCCTAGAAAATGCATTACCGTCGGCGTTTCTGCACGAGCTGCATACAGCCCTCTTTGCACGTCTGCAGCAATAATGAATGCACCCTTTAAACGGAATAACTCGTCGGCACTCTTCAATTCGGCCTTCCTTGCACCGCCTCGAGTCGCCCTCGCAAAAGATCAAACGCCAAGTGCATCGCCTCGCCGCTTTGTTTCTCCTAAATGCACTGAAAGAACTGCATTATGTTACGTCATTAATAGGTATTGGATACTGTTTTTGGTCCTTTTATGGCTAAAATGCAGCAGATTCCCTTTGAGCGTCGACGGGGGCGGTGCAAAGCCATTAGGTTTGACTTTCTTCACGTGCACTTTCATGACGAAATTAATGTTTGAAAGATTCGGCGCGGCCCCTGAGAGTGCCTACCCGAAGGGTTAACACGAAGATAATGAAGGCGGATTCTACGTTAGATGCGCGATTAACAGGGGCATTCTGCCAACACCGTTTGGTTTGCATCGGTCTACCAGTTTACCGTCGGCTGATTGAACTCTGTTCCCAGCAAATGAGATGTCTGAAAGAGTTTCGTTCATACATGGTCGTGCTAACACGTCGGTTTGTTATCTCTGTCGCGATATATTCCGAAAAGATGGGATTGATGACTTTGAGTCTTTTTAAAAACTGCAAATATTGGTGTAAAGACCGCTTGACAAGGTTTTCTTTATTCGCTCGTTCTATAGTCAAAAAAGGATGAAAGGTATGAATACGGAAAGTTACGTTAAACAAACTTCTCGATTATTAAAATATTACAAAGTGATTCACTCGCATATTGTGTTCTATTATAAAATTTGAAATTGTGGCAATAAATTTATGTATTATATGAGCGATTATCTTACAGTTTTATAAAAATCTTGCTCGAGGTTTGAGACAAACATGTTTATTTTCCTTACGAACACGAAATTTTTAATCGTCATGAATTCTAAGGTTTATTGCTTTAATGTTACAGAAAACGCTTTTATGTCTTAGAATTTACATTGTATTCATTTAGAACTACTAATATAGAAGTAATGCAGACGCTGAATCAAGGAAACACGAGCGATTAGCTTTAAAGGTTTCATGGTAAAATTTTATTACAGATATAATAAGATAAAATTATTCTACTGGATACGACTGTAATCAAATCTGAAAATCCAGCATTTGCGAATAAGCAAGACTTGGAACGAACAAAACCTATAGCGGCATCGGTTAAATAATAACTGAACGATATTGAAGAAAATCGAACCTTCCAAAAATGTACGGAAAAGCATTCTTTAAACCGAAAGGAATACAAATTCGGGGAAACACACAATACATAAAGCATGAGATATAGATTAAAAGCCTTCAAATTTTAACGACACAATACACACTAAGAACGTATCATATAAATAAGAACGAACACGGCACAAGAAAGAAGGGAAACGACAAACAAAATTAATGCATTTACAGCCACAAAACAGCAAAGCACTTATAGACGCTAACCAACTCTTCCCTTATGATAACCACCACGTCTGAAACGTAGCAATTTACCATTCAAAACCTTTATTAAACGCTCTAAACGCTAAATGACCCCATTATCGTTAAAAAGATTGCCTTGTTTTGCGACGATTAAAAAAATTAGACGCTAAATCTGAGAGCGGTGCATGGGGAGACGCAAAGAGCTGTGAAAAACGCGATGGGAGAGATACGAGAAGATGAATTCACAGGGAAAATCGTCGCCGTCAAAGGAAAAGAGAGCCGTACGTGTAATCTACTTGTCCTCATGAGCGAAAATACGAACCTTCCTGCCTTTCTTCAGACGGGAACTTTTTCAATATAACATTCAAAAAGAGATTTGAGAATCTGATTCAGGCACAGATTCATGGTCGTGCATCCGTACCCTTTTGAAAAGTTGCATAAAAGCAAAGTGCAAAAAATAGTACTATAAATGGAGAATGCTCCTTTGAGATGCTGTATCAGAATGTTTACTTGCTCCTCGACGTATCATCTCGGTCTTTAAATATGAACGGCTTAAAAGGTTGTAGTCTGTGACCTGTATGCAGCTTGTGGATTCTTAAATTTCAAATTTAGAACCTTTCTTTTATTACGTCTTCTCTCTTCTCCTATAGTTAACGAATACAATTCCTTTTTACACAAAGAGTATGCTTTCAACTATAACGATAATAATTTTTTTATTAATGATATTAATTCTAATAATATAAGAAGTATTGAACTTATTTAAATCGAATAAACAATGAAATAAAAAATACAATCATGCTACGGCGTAAAAATATTCCTTTAAATACAAAATACGAAACTCCATAGGCGTATCGTAGATACCAAAGTAATATGATATGAACAAACGACATATGTAATTTAACGGTGATTGAAGCATTAACTCTAATTGAAGAATTTAAAATAATGAATTAATGTATTTATCACATTCCATTCATTTTAATTTTGTCTCGAACTATCCGACAAAAAAATTAAACATCGCACTTTAATTACGTGGTATTAAATCCGATTCTATTATTTTATAATGAACATCTGAGTGAAGGTAGATTTTAATGTCATACCTGCATGAATTTTATAAGATTAAAAATGTGAAGGCAATATATGATAAACAACTTCTACTTAACCACAGAATATTTATTGAGGATAAGATCTTTAATTTAATAAGTATATAGTAATATATAAGTTTATTGGTACCGTAAAAGCTGGTTTTTCACTCTTGTTCTCTAATAGATTGATTCAAACAGGAAAATATTTTAGAAGACTGGAAACTTACAGAAACCTACTCAGAGAAAAATTTTAATAATATTTCTTTTCAAGCTTTTAGTACTTCCTCGTAATAATTTATCTAATAGATAAATGATAGAGTTATCTGAGTACATCATTGCTTTCATTAAAAAATGCCTTCATTAGAGAACGATAATAATATCAATAATACTTCGCTATATTCTTTTACTTGCCATTGTGATCATTATTCCATAATAATTCTGCTTTCTCGAATCATTAAAAAAAATTACTTTTACTAAAATATAACCCATTTAATTGGTCTAAAAAAGGGACTCTTAAAAATATATACTTATCAAATGCACAGAACTAAATTCAGCATTAATTTGAAAAACAACAAAGAAAACTTTTCCATAATATCCTACGTCGTATAGTTCACGTTAACAGACCTATTAAAACAATCCAAGATATAAAACCAAGGCAAAAAATTCATATAATTCTCTAATCCAAATGAAAATAATAACTCTCCAATCCAAATAAAAGAAATTCCATAAAAATAAACATCTTCATCATCTAACCAACCATAAAGGTGGGGAAAATTTTTTATCGCTTTCCGCCAACCACGTTCCCCTAACTCGATGTTCGGCATCTCCAAAGGTGCATCCTGAAACGAGCGAGCTATCTGCCCTTGGATCCAGACGGTGTGCAAAGAACCAGAGACCGAAAAACGTACACCCTTCGCCAACCTCTGAAGTCCCCCCAACCGAAGATCTTTCGGTGCCGCACGAATTAAATCATTTTTATCTCGGAACCCTCCATTCTGTCGCAGGACGATTTCATTTTTTCCCCGAAAAAAGAGTCTGCATGCGCTGAAAGAGTACAGAAAGGAAGCGTGCTAGGGGGTTGTGGGAGCGGAAAAGAAAATATATCTATATAGAGGTCAGGCAGATGCAGGAGGAAGGGAGGGTCCGAGTAAACTTTGGCGAGTGCATTGGTGAACGAAAGGAGAGATGATGACTGCTCCTCATTCTATTCGCCTTTTCAATCCAAAACCACCTCTTGGACCCTTTCTCCTCCGACGGACGCCCACCACCGCTCCTCGGCACCTCATTTCCCATGATGCACCCCGCTGGCTATTTGGACTGCAGCATCCTGGAGATCTCATATCCGGGGATTGGAGAAAAGTATGAGCTGCAGAAAGAGTGTGGAAGGGTGTCTGAGAGGGTATGGGAGGAGGAAGATTGGTAGGAAACGGAGGATGAATGAGCCACGGTAAATATCCTGCATGCGGACGTCCAATTTGGAAGCGCACCAAGGTTCATACCTCTGCCCCCGGGATTTTTATCGATGGAGAAACATGTCGGGTTATTATGGCTCGCGTTGCTCATCGATATCATAGACTTCATGAGTACATCGAAGAATGGTTTTAGATCGCGAGTTTCACCTAGTTCTGCCAAAACTAATGTAAGAGATTATTATATACACAATTCAATGTTCAAACGTTTTGGAAATAAGTTTAATAGTATACATATACATTAGTATTACCTTTATTTTTGAAAAGAAATTCGTAATATAATTTTCAATAAAATTGCAATTGTAGTTGATGATGTCCCATTTCAGATTCTTCAAATTATTCTAACAATCTCAGAATAATCGCGTTTCTTTTCACTACTCTTATTATATGCTTTCGTAAGGATAATTTGCATTAACCTTTTCTGTTCTTAAAGTATCCGAGGAATTAACAATGTAGTAAACATAATTTTCTTAACCTTATGTGTCCGAATAATATTAGAGGAAACTTATTTTGTTGGGTAGGATTGAGATCGTTCACTAAAATTACTACTAGCAACCCAAACGATGTGTACTGCTATGAAAACCGATACAAACGAGTTGTCAATTTACGCGAAATGACGTTCATTGAAATAAAATTAACTTCCGTGTTTCCTATCATTCGATCAACTTAAAATTCTATTGCTTAAGTCTAATCAAGTACTCCTTGATATGGGCAAAACATTTAATCAATATCGATAAACCGCTATAACTGAGCTATATACCGCCATTATATAATTTCGGCATTTAATAACTCTAAAACAAATTTTTTTATTATTTTCTACAAATTCTGTGGTACATCATCACATTAAGTATTAATTTCATTTTTATGAATACGATCTTTATGTAGATGATTTTTATATATAGGTATTCTTCGTTATTAGCATATTTTGATGATGCTCTCTACTTTACTAAAGGTCAGAGGGACACGAATAAAAATGAAGATATATTAAAATAAATTCAAAATGATAAATCTGAAAGACATCTGTATCGAAATCGATCCGTAAAACGAGGGTATTCAACCTTAGCACCTTCAACTGTGAGCGTAACTTAAACGAGAAGAAATCGAATACCTCAAACTCTAACTTCAACTTCGACGGTAAACGACTATTCCGCAAGCAAGATCAACCTTCATACGTTAACACAAAATATTATCAAATATGTATATGAAAGCAAAATATAAATCTAGGTATTGATTAGGCAAGTAACTTATCTGGCACCATCCTCAAAATATGCATATGGCTTAAACATACCTTCACCTTAGACTGTGCAACACTAAGGAAATCAAACACACATTCCCGAAATATAATATTACATCCCTAAAATAACTCATGAATATATTCAGCAGTAGACCCTGTTGAATCTAACTCCAAAACTTTCTACCGGTGAATCAAAGAGCACGTCTCCAAACCGTCTAATCGCACCGAAGCCGTTCTGAGGCACAGAGCTAATGGAATCGTCATAAAATAGCCCACGCTGCTGGAGAATCCGTCATTAATCCTCCTGAAATCCTATCACCCCTCCTCACTCGGTACGGAGCTACAATTTTTTCCCTCCCTTCATTGTTCTTGGTCAAAGCGGGCCTCTGAATCCGATCCGTAAAGTGCTCCCTTTGGTCGTCACGCCAAGAAAGGTGTTTCGACGCAAACATCCTTTGCCTCTGGAGAGAGAGGCATGACAGCGGCGTGGGTGCAAAGACGCCCCTGACGGACAGAGAGCATTAGCCGTTCTTGTATCAAATCCGTAGAGATGAATGGATTGGGAGAGACGCATCGACCGGACCGTAGAGAGGTAGGGATTTTGGATCGCTTACGCAGAATACGGGAGAGAGTGCGGGTTTTGATGGATCTAAAAAGCTACCGGTGGTGATTGGATGTTACGGGAGTGCCCGGATTCGAGAGAGAGGAAAAGCAGAATCTATTACGCGCAAATTCATTAACCTCCCTCTCTCCGGTAAAATTCGGATTACCGGTTTCTAATTACTTAGCGCTTTTGAAGGCGGCCGGATTGTTGAGGGATGAAAAGCGAATTCGTGGGATACGTTTGTTCAACAATTTCTTTCCGCTTCTCGTTTTGTGCCGACTTTAATCTCTCCACGGTTTTGATCGCGTTCGCTCCTCTTCTTGAAACAATCGCGCAAAGCGAAAGTAATCGATTAATTAAACCGCGCGAGGCTACTGGCGATTCCGCGGCGGAATTAACGACTTCTGTTTGCTCGCTCGCCCCCCCTCTGCCGTCGAAACGCGCAACGAATCGTTGGCCGCAAAAATATCTTGCACTCTGATTTCACTTTGCGAAATTTCCAGGTGCGAGCGTCGGGATGAAATTTCTAGGAAATGGGAAGAGAAGTTGCGTCGCGCGCTAATGGAATCTTTCGGTGTGAGAGTAATTACGTCCCAGCGTCACTTTCATCTCTATTGTGCGTCGCTGAGAACGTAGATTTTAGAGACACTCTGAAATGTTAATCAGTGTGTATTTTAAATGTTTCCGGAATCACGATTAGAATTAAAAAAAGAATATGGAAAACCATATTGTAAATCCCATAAACCGAGAATATTGTATGATTGTGGGAAATATCGTTAATTACCCGAATAACTACATTGGTAAGATGTTTGTCACAAATAAGATATTCAATATAGTCGTTTTCTGAGTTCAATATTGTATCAAAGAGATCTTAGAGCACATTTTACGATGATAAAACCCGAGGAATATGATAATCCAACGAGTAAAGATTGGAAATATCAAATAAGATTTGTATCACCATAACATTTCTAAAGGGTAAGGTTAAATTCACTTAAATTACAATATTTCCTCATGTAAATGAAAACAGCTTGACATCCCTCAAATATCATTATCTACGAAACGTTACAAATACTTTATTTACCAAAGAAATGATTCAATAAAATAAAGACTATAAACTGTGCTTTTACACCTAAAACAAACACTCAGCGGACCATACTTCTCTTTTTATAAAATAATTTACTAAATCATTAACACAACAATATATGGTTGCTGTGGTATATTCTCATATATATTTCATTTGAAACCAAACTTCTACTATTAAAGTTTCTCTTTATTTAAAGTTTTTATTACCATAAAACATCAAACGATATGTTTTTAAGTATCATCAACACCAAAGAACATTATATCGTATCTGACATATTCCATTTAAGGTGAAAATCTCATATTTCATACGTTATAGAATACGGTTGCAATTGGCTACCATGGAAACGTTTGCGAATAGAACAACTCAAAGGATCAATAGGTCTCGAATTTTGATGCCTAAAAATGCCAGTTTATTCAACTGCGTAGAAGTATATGTAAAAAGAGACAAATCTAAAGATACTGGAATTCGATGCCCTAGAAACTGATGGAGAGAGAGATTTCCAATTAACTTTTCAATTTTACCTGTTAATTAGGGTAAAAGACGCAAAGGCTAGTTCATATTAATACGCTTTAATTAACGGAAATTGACGCACTCCGTCCAAAAGCCAAGTAATAATCTATCAAAAATTAATTAAATGGCAAATTTTCAAGAGTAAATCAAGAAAAACATTTTTCGCAGATAAGTTGAAATGAATAAGGAAAACTACGGAACTCATTAAAAACAAGATGGCAGTAATGAATTTCCAACCACAACGCAAAAAACTGGTAAAACAATATTATTATCTTTCACTCTATATTTGAATCTTGATCAAAATAGATTATTTGAAATTTTATATTTATAAATAAACCTTCTATACCACTCATATAACAAACCACTCAATTTTTATGAAAATAAGAACATTAGTAGGTATACCATAAAGCGGACATAAGCCAGCACCAGAGTTCAAAATATGGCAGATCAGACATCAAGAAAGGGTGACCGTGAAGGCAAAAAGTTTTTAGTTGTGAAGGGGAAGGGACGCGTGGCTAGGGGATAAGAACAAAAAGTTCCAAATTAGGTTCGTTGTCCACCTCAACGAATTCGGAAGTGGACGAATATGGGGGAAAACACAAAAGAAAAGAGGGAAGACGAGAGTATCCTTGTTTAACATTACCTTCTGGCTTACGTAATCATCCATTTAAGTATGCTACAACTCACGAGTTGTTGGCGGCTTCATTAGATTCTTACTAGTGGCATAATTAAAAATATTGTACGTGTGATCCGATAAAAGATGTGTATAGATAACAAGAGTACCCGTTACACTAATTCGCACTGGTGATAATTTCTTACATATTGAGGGTAACAGAAATAAATCTTCAGCGTAAATAAACTTTTAAAAAGATTTGTAATTTACCTGTACTTTCAAAGAAGGACATATCCACCTTCATCATCACGGAAAGGTAAGATTACTTCACTAATGTTCAGAATATTCATCTAAAACAAGAAGCGAAATTAAGTATTTCAAAAAATGGTCAACAATGGAGATCATTCTTAAATTATATTATAGCTATTTTATCTTCTATAGGTTATTAAAACATAAATCATACGATATTAATAATGTGAATAAGTAATGTGATAACCTTGAAATCCTTAGAAGGGCTTTCAAATGAAACCAAAAGTTGATAATAGACCGAAACACTTGCACGCCATGTTGGCATGACGCGCGTAAGAATACTAAACAAAAAAACCGTTTGAATTCGAGCACAAACAGTTCATTTCAAACGTTCGAGACAAAAGAGGTGCTATGGTGACGTACTATAGCAACCATGTGCCAAGTAAACGACGCAAGAAACAAGGTTCCAACAACGAGAATAAACTGTGAAATATTTAACGGGTCTGAATGATGGGGCGAGCTCAAGTAAACTGATTTGTTGAGTGCGTGCTTGCATACAAAGAAAACAGCGGATTGGGTGATGGGGAGGGTAATGGAGGGGAGGGGAAGGTGACGGAGGGAAAGGGGGAAAAAAAACCCTTCTAAAAAAATGGGAGGTCGTCTCTTTTCATACTATAGCAAGAGGGGGAGTAATGCCCCATTATCCGAGGCTAAATAGATAGAGGACAAAGCCGTAAGACAGAGAGGATGAACAGTGGACAGGAGACGGGTGTATCGTAAGGAAATTTAATTGTAACCAGCTCAAAATGAATCAAATGACGTTGACCACTCACGTGTTGAGCTATTTTATTCTGTAGGGGGGTGGAGAACGGTAGAACTAAGGAAACTTGAGACATGTTCCTTCCCTCCCGAATATATACTTTTACCTTTTGGATTCGTCCATTGGGTTCCATTATGACTGTAGACGGAAGACTGCGACCTCGTGTTCAAGAAAGAAAAGTTATTCTCAGAAACTCGCTTACTTACTGAAACTTGTAATATTACAGGATTTAAATCTACACTCGCGTATTTATGAGGAATTAAATTAGTTAAGGTATTGACCCAGTTTTAAGGAGACTCAATTCATTGATATATTAGGAGTGGTTGAACGTGCTGCGAAGCTGAGTAAAAAGATAATGTTTATTTTTAGACTCGCCGGTAAATGGCGAAATATGGAGCATGTGATAACTTATCGCAATATTAGCTATCAAAAGAAAAGTGCTCCATAATTCACGTACGCCATGAGTCCATTTTATAGTGCTATATAAAATTGAAATATTATGAAGATAAAAATCAATAGCTGAAATTGATTCTACCTTTTTCACATGAAGGTAAATGTGAGTTAAACGAATGAAGAGTTTAAATCGCAAATCTATTGATAATTATTTTCTTTCCTATTTCCTCAAAATTTAAGAAATCTATCTTCTCGTTTATTGAAATTATCATTATTTATATATACGATATAATAATTCGGAATTCATCCTATGGATAAAGAATAACACTGTTGTAACATTACAGGGATAAAAACAAATGTATAACTAAAGCGTTATATTTTGCACTTGCGTTGCCCTTCGATTGAAGGAATTAGGTTTCAGCTCACTTTAACACCTGCCAAGTTCGAGTTGTTTCCGCTCAGAATTTTTCCACTCCGATATCTGTAATATGATTATATATGGGCATATATATGGGCATTATTTAGATAGGTTGAACGTTACAAGTCTTGGTCGCTTAATATTAATACTCAAAATTCATCTAATAATGAATAGAGCATTGTTGGGAAACAGCAGACTGAGTGGTATGGAGCGGACTTCTTACGGCTTGGTTGGAAGAATATTACTTTTACGTAAAATCAATATGAGAAGGCGTGACTTCGTGGAAAGCCATAGTAAAATGAAAAAACTTTGTAATTTCTGCAGAAAATTTTCTTCACTAGCGACCGGTTTCGTAATGTTAAATTGATGTCTTGATGATACCTGAAGATGTAATTTAACATTACAAAACCAGTCGCTAGTAATGCAAATTTTTAGTGGAAATTACAAAGTACTTTCATTATATTATTTTTACGATTTTTGTAACTTTTTTACGAAGAAAATTATCAATTTTTTCTCAGTTTTCTGTTCGGTTATATTTCCCGGTTTGAAATTATCTATAGGTCACACATTGGACATATTAATTAATATTACATATAGGAGGATATTAAATGTAAAACAATATTAATCTCATGTATGTATCCTACTTACTAGAAAAAAACGATATTAATATTATCCATGATGACTCATAAAATTCTTGGGGGAAATCTGAAGATTCGATTTTCTGCAACCATACTCTGAACCTCTTCGCCGCAGAAGACTCCTAACTAACCACAGCGTTCTGTACCTCACTCCTCCCGCAATATTCATATTGTTATCAGTAATTCCCCTGAATGTCCAAAGCCCCTCCCTCCTCGTTAGTGTCTTAGCCTAGGTTCAGTATGCGGGGCCCCAAAAACTCGAGGGAAATAATTGAAGGGAAGGAGACGGCGTATCGGAGGGCGGCGAAGACGTGATCCAGCCCCGAGGCCATTTCCTATAGTATCTTTCTCCGCCCACTCATAACGCACACGTTTCTACCCTCGCCACCCACCCTGCCAAAGAGACAGAGGGCGTATTGCCACACTCCCGCAAACCCTTTACGAGCGAATCCGCGTCATTTATGACTGTTATGTGTGTATACGAGTTACTACGGAACAGGCGTTGGAATCACCGAGGTGGTCTGGAAGTGAGGGTTATGGTTTTCTCAAACGATTTGTAGAGGTGTAATGTTCACGAGAGGTAAATTACTTAGGAATATATTTTCCCAACTGTTTTTAGATGTAGATTAATTTAAAATATAATATGAGGATTGAAATTTATTATTTCACCAAAATTTATTCTACCCAATAAATTTGGAGGAACCGAGTATGTGATACGATGGAGATATATGGAATTAAATTTCTTGTTAAGGGTTGTACCTATTAGTCTAATTTTGACAATTCAATAGAAATTAAATTGAAACGCTTAAAAGGACTAACTGCGTTTCTAACTGAACGTTCTCAAAAGTTATTTCTTATTTGTATCGAGTCTAATAAGTGTACGAGTATTAAAAAATAAAATTTTTCGCTGCACGGGAATCTGACGTGAATATGTAATTTCCACTAAACGTCTTTGATGTGATGTAAATTATATTTAAATTAAACAATAAGAGAATAATAAAGCAATTTTGGGTCAAAATCACATTAAGTAAATTTTAAATAAGTTTGACACATAAGACACAGTACACGTGGTAAGGTTTACATTGATCAAAATATTTAAGAAAGAATGAATTAGGACGCCAGAGAAAAATAAATCATACTCTATGCTCAACCTGTTTACCACCAAATTCACAGTGCGTATATTTACAGCTGTTTTTCTCGAGCACAAATTATAGATTATATTGCCGAATAGTTCAAACATAATGCAGACGTATTCCCGTATGAAAGTACCAAGAAATTATTTCCCGCTTTAATCAACAGGGATATAACTACGAATGTTTATTAACAAAGTTCCCCATTTTTAACGAGATTTAGATTTTTCTGGATTCATTTCAAGTACCCTGAGGATATAGAGACGAGAAAGTTGATACGGTATTCCTCAATGCGACATTTTCAGTTCGAAAGAGTAATTTTTGCAAATTTTTTATCCGTTTCAATTAGACAGAAACTTATTTTTTACAAGCACTCTGATTAACAGAATAGTCATGTCACCAAATCTCAAAAACTTAACTAATGATTTTTTAAATTAGGATTTTAATTTGATTAATTACGATTTGTTTGAAACTACGGTAATTTTATATCCAGTCGTAGAAAGTTGGCTCCAGTCCGTAACAATGATGAAAGTGATGATGTTTATAAAAAGAACTGTTATCATATAAAGATAAGAGACATAGGTTTCTCCTTTTACCAATTTTTCTATATCAACCTTTCTAATATCACTGATAATGAATTGCCTTTTTCTTGTCCAAGAACGTCACATTCCCTTTTTATACCCAATACCGAATTATCTTAATACAATTTTCACATATTCCCGATGCCAAACCAATAAACGATAGCCTTCCCTATCCATTCATTTCCCATAGTATTTCCTCTTCGATAAATAGATCGGAAGAGATGTGGCATGGAAAGACACTCGTGCAGCGTAAGACTTATCTCTGAATCCGTAATAAGGAAGTATTTGTACAAGGGAATATACTCCCTTTGTTCGGCTGAAACAAATAAGCGAAGGACTGACAAATGACTAACGCCACACGCCCGTCATGCCGCTAAACGGATAGAATAAAATGAGCTGAAGGGGCGACCGTATTAACGCAACCCCCAACACCACCACTGCCGTCTGGTTAACCCTCCGCGTCGTTTAGCACTCGTTTAATAGATACGATTTGGCCTCTTCACATTTTACGAGAATATATTTGGAATTTGTATCCCTAGCCTCTTTTCCAATGTTTTATAATTCTAATCGTGACTTTTTACGTAAATTTATGTCTAAATATTTAAATAATTTTTGATTTTTATTTACAATAGTCAGATGATAAGTAACTTTATATCCAGAAAATAACTTTGAACCCATTTATTTATTTATACAATTTAAGTTACAATCAAGATGCTAAGTTTTCCTTACAATAATTACATTCGTCTTGGTTTATAGATAAATGTTCAGATATCAAGCCTTTAAAATGAAATAAAACCGGCTCCTAAAAAATAACCTTGTAAAATTCACATTCCATTCGTATTCACCCTCACTAAGTTTGTCGATACCTATATACAATGCGATATATTAAATTGAACTGGATTACATGTAACGTTAATTCATACTGTTCGTTGTACTATTATTTCAACTTCAAATGTAAAAAAGAGTTATAAAATTATTCGCAAACTTTAATTGAAATTTATTATTTATCAGGTTAAACCAAAGTAATCATTATTCAATAACGCCCATTGACTTTAGGAGCAATAAAATTTAGAGATTACCAGCGCTAGCATTTATTTTTCTCAAAATGTTTTGTCAGATTTTTCTGAAAAGATGTAAGAAGTTGATTTCATGGTTTTTAAGATTTTAGTTATATTCCTAGTTTTCTATGATTCAAACTTTGATAAAATGTAACGAATACACCACCATCAAATTTGTCTTTCATTTGCATAAATGTTAAACCAAAAGGTTGCTCTTCAGAGACAATTTTAATTAATTTAGCCTTAAATTTACGAAACTTTTCTTTCAATGGGGCAATCTTGAAAGAACACAATTAATTTTAATTTATTTAGAGACGTTACGAAGGCAAGAAAATAAAACGAAGCAAATATAGGCGTATCTAAAAATAGATGATCAGAATATTCCCAATAAAAATATTAGGAGTCATTAATTTGTATTGATTAAATTATAAACTGTACGTAACTGGATGTTTAACCTTTCCTTAAATTACCCTCAAAAGATCATATTGGAATTTTCAACGATATCGAAGTCCTGAGAGGCAAATTCTGAGCGAATTAAGAGTTAAGGTCGATTAAATTTAATCTTATTACATCTATGAGATCTTTTATATGAATAATCTTTACTGACGTATAATTACACAACAAGCTTCAATGTTGATTAGACCTTGCAATATAAATATACCAAAATGCATTAGGAAAGGAACTTCTGAGTCAGGTGCGTAAACATAGAAAAACCTTTCCCTTATTCACGGAAATACATCTCCAAAATCAACAACCTTCGTCAACCCATTTAATCTAGTTCTGTCACGACATCTGCGAGCGGTGATTCGGAGGCAGTCACCAAAGTAAAGTTCAGTTTTCCCAAATAGCGGATTTCGCAGGATACAGTTCCGAGATGTTTGGTTGTCGAGCCAAGGCATTAGTATGGGACTGAGCCGTGGACATAATCCTTTTACGACTACGGAGGCATTCATCGACTCTCCCTAAGGAGAGACATTGCCGCAGGAAACCCGAGGGTCGAAATAATCGCATCCTGTGGGAAACTGTCCCAGAGGACCCTCGATTCCCAAAGGGATTACCGCACAGGGAGCGGACACAGGGCCGCGTGTCGCACCACACCATGTCCCGCTGGATCCCTGCCTACACCGCAAAGGACACCGTAGCTAACCTCCTTACGTAGCCACGGACCCCATCGTGTTCCGTGCATACGTCGTCCCTTTGTGACATCGTTTACCGAGACTTATACGGGAAAGTGAGGCGGCCGTTTTATTGGATTGGTCGGCAACGCAGGGCTGATTGGGGCCTACCGTCTCGGTGGGGTGTGAAAGTGTCCGATATCCAAAACCTAATTGCTCGCTGCGTTCAGAATGGGATTTGCTTGTGGATGGATTGGTCCGTCTGCCGATACGAAGGGTTTTTTTTTGACGATTTCTTATCTGCCTCCTGCGTTTTGTTATCATACGAGGATGGACCATGAAATCGTCTACCAAAAGAAATTTCACGGATGAAATTTTTTGATTAATTCGTGAGAAATAAATATGGGATGCGGAAATGATTGATTGATACTTTGCATGAGACAGCGTGCGACTGTTTATTTCTGTTTGACTTTGTAAAATAAATTTATCTCGCTATTAATACTGATAATATTTCCCTTGGCTCAGGGATAGTCTCATGATGTAGGTAGACGTTACAAAAAATTAACTCGCAGCAATATCCGTCAATATGAATTAAAGAAGGAAAAATAAAATATCTAAGCAAAAGAATAGAGACCGAATAATATAAATTGCATTCATTTATGCTAAAACTGTTCTCGAAATTTTAACGAATTATAGGATTTGATTACCTTGACAATTTTTGAATAATTTAATAAAATTTTAAACTCAACTTTCAAAGTTACTAATTAATATATATAATTTTGCAAATATAATCCACAAGAAAAAGAGATTTCATAAATCGTGTAATAAATGACTTATTTCCCAATTAAATTTATTTTTTAACCTAGAGTTACTCGTTTAGATTTTTATAGAGAATATCTTAAGATCTAAATCTACTTATCTGAAGGATTCATCTCCTTATCAGTGAAAAGATTATTACGAGAAAATATATTCACTTCAGATGTTAGAAATTAAAAGTGAAAATTTTTCTTTTAATGCTAAATTACCCCATCAGTGATTCTACCAATTCTAGCGCCGATTGTGAATAATAATTTTATGTAAAAACGAATTACAACGATATTTTTCTGAATTATATACAAAATTCCGGTTATTCAACATCCTTACTGCCAAAATCACAATCTTTCAAGTTAAACTCTTGCAATATTTAATAAAAAAGCGTAAAATTTCTTTGAAGTTACAAAACTCTTCTATATCTAAATGACCGCCTATCCAAATCATATCATGCGATGATATGACTTGGACATTCCATTTGGACAGTCCATCCCAAACCAAAAGCTTTCACTCAATTAAAACAAATAAAATATATATACGCTTGTAAGATTTTAAATATTACTGTGAAATACAAAATTAACCTATATTTCGAGCATCAAAATTATTTTAAATGTTTCCGCAAAAACTTGATTTAAATACGTACATATCTTTTCGTTATTTCATAAACATTAGAACATTAGCGACATAAGATGAGAACTACTCGTAATATTGTTGTAATTAAGCTCTACTTTAAATACTGTTCGAGTTGAGTACGCAGCGAAGTAAAAGGGAGACATAAGTTCGCGTAAGAGAAAGTTTAAAATGGCGAGGGAGAGGGAAGAGGGTCCAAGGAGAAGGGTCTTGGGGTGAAGTGGGAAAGATATCCGATGCATACTATAATTTTCCTGTTAGTGCCGAAGATGAAGTGGGTATAGTTGGCTATAGTTACCCCATTGCGTAGAAGACTCTGTGATATGGGGGCGGGGCAAGAAAATGATGGCATGGGGTCCATTGGGGGTGAGTGGGAAGATCGTAGGGGCTAAGGAGAGATTTCAAAGACAACAAGAGAGAGTTTAGAAGTTGAAACTTAGGGGGTGAAATATGTACAGCAATCGGAAGAGAGGGACGAGTTGGTTAACTTGGAATGGTGTACGTGAAGCACTGCTTTAACAAGGATCGATCCAAGATTTAAGGTTTGCGGAACCGAGCACGAGTAAGACTTCGCAAGAATGTATTATGCAAACAAAGTAGTAAACTTATTATATTAACTACAAAGTATTAACTTACAAAGTAGTACAATTATAATTAACAATTATAATTATATATCGAGCTTTAAATTTAATTTTTAAAGTTAGGTAAATTTTTTTACATGTATGAATATCATTTTCTAATCGAGTTATTTTTAAATTGTTATAAGTTATACGTAAATTTTTAGATATTTTAATGGAAATAAGAACGATTCGTTTCCTGTATATTAATATTATTAAATTAATGCTTAATATTCAAATATGTGTCTTTTCTGCTGTGAATATCTTTTCAAATTCTTTGTATTTTTATTTTCTTTATAAGATATAATAGATATTATTACTTCCGTTTCACAGGGGCAAATCCAATCTTTCTAATCATTATAGAAGAAATTGACAGAAACCATTAAAATTTTCGACTTGTATTTATCAAACGCTAATAATAAAATAGTCTATTCTGAATAATATTTAATAACATATAAATAATTCATATTTTATTTCCCAACATCCTGAACACGCCAAAACTCTGTGGTGTTGTTAGAAAATCGATTAAATGAAATCAAATTAGCATAGAACATTTCAAATAACCTCTTTTTTGATTTAAACGATCGAGAGAGCGTATCAGAGGATAAATCAAACTAAAAAGAAAAACCACGGAATCTTATAGACTCATCCACTTTCCGGAACCACTTACGTACCCTCCAAAACGTTTTAAATAAACATCGACTTATAAACGTCTTCAAAAATCTCCGCTATTCGCCACTTCCTGCCATTTTCAACACGAAAATCACGATCGACGTATTCCGTGAATTCGTTTAAAAAGACCTTACGGAAATGATTCAACGGTACCCGGATGTCCTCAATTTCATCTCGATTAAAGAGAGAGAGGGGGAGCTTCTTCTACTAAAAGAGCCTCAACGCGATATTCACGCCGTTTCCTCGAAGGACGAATTCACGTTCCCGGTATCCTTCCTTTGGTGCACACCGACTTTCAGGAGAGAAATCCCTGCGGTGCCTTATGACGCGATTTTTATTCTTACGCCCTAGTTACGGAGTTCGGACCAGAAAGCAGCGATAAGGGGAGGAAAGAAGACCATCCATTACCGGGGAAGAAAAATAAGATACCCAAGGAGGGACGCCGGGCGACTCACGGGTGGTTCGCCTAATGTTTTTTTAGTCCCGACGGTTTCCGCTAATGGCTCTCCATGGAGGAAGAACGTATGGGAATATGAAGAGGAAATAGGATAAAAGGTGGAGGATGAAGTTCTCTTTCTTTGGCGTGCGAAGAGGATGAATAAGACGACTTTAGTCTCGGTTTGGTTACGAATTGCGATAAATGGACAAAGAAGGATTCGTGAAAAAGACATCGCTAAAGATGAAAAGCGGTCTTTAAATTGTTGGATTTCACGCCTATTGAAATGAATGCTTTATAGGAATTAATTTGCTAAAGGTTTCTTCAATGCCTGAAATAAATGCTCTTTATCAATAAATCATTATCATTTGAAAAGTATATATTTTAATTCTGTAGCCATCCTCAGAGAATATATTAGTTTAATAAATTGAAAAGTCTATGTGGCACAGTTTGAAAGAATATTCGTAAAAATACCATCGGTTTTTAATGCTAATTATTATGTGCAAGTACAAAACAACGTAATGTAAATCTGTAACTATAATAATAAATTATTTACATTGTGTAAAAAATGTCAAATACATTTACGACATTTTTGTCTAGTATAGCTTTTATTATTTATCTGATTTCAATGATTACAAGTAGAAATAATATTAGAATAGGTAAACTTAATTTGAACTTGTTCCCTACCGATTTTTTGCACTCACAAATTAAAAAGGATCACGTAATGTGTCAGTACTAAACCTTAATTTTGAAAACTACTCTTTTTTTAGTTTCTATGCTTTCCCCCTCTAAATCACGATAAATTTAAAGGGAATTGATGCGTTTCTTGATCATAATTTTTATTTAATAGAAAAATTTGGTTTAAAAGAAATCAGAATGTTTGATATCGCTCTAATTTGATTTAATCCATTTCACATATCAATATACACAAATTTTTTTTTCTAGCTATACTCAACCTTAAAACGCTATACCCAAATCTAATGCACTCTCAATTTAATATTAATCATAAAGAGCACACTACGAAGCAGAAATGTAATAAATTTTACTCCCACATTTGTCCATAAGTCACCAGTGTACAAAATAGTATAAAAAACGAACAAATCCATAGCGACCACGAAGTTTCGGGCTCACTCACTCTCATGGTAAGGCACCTCGTAGGCGCCACCGATTCGGCGCCTTACCCCACCAAAAGGTCACGGCATCATAGATCGAGCGAACATAATTCCTGCTCGCGTCAAGAACCCGCCTTTCTGGATCATCCCTCGGCCCTTAAAAAAACGCTCCACGATGTCCAAATGGGCACCGGCACCGCGACCTTCCAGAACCTACCCCAGTTCGCCCACCCCAGAGACCCTCTGCACGCCCCTCTGGAGGGCCCTCGGATGGGGGGCGGAGTGGGTGGACTCGGGTTTCGAGAGTTTTGGAGGAAACGCGAGGGCGGTCTGTTGAAAAGCTGTAATTCTGCGATGGTTCCAACGCCCTCTTATATTTTAATTAGCACCCTTTCTTTACCTTTTTTCACTCGACCACTTCCTCAAACGGCTCGCTCCCCTGTCGTCTTTCCCAACAGCCGTCAATTAGCCGCATTAATAAAAAATGATATAATATTCTTCTCTCCTCCCACGTGTTTACACCCTATCCACGCTCTGGCACAAGGTCTGGCACTAATGAGAGGCCGCACTTGGTGAGATATAGGGTTTTAACGACGATGGGCTCAAGATAAAAATCGCTCCGTTGTTTTTCGTTGAATTGATACGAGTTTGTGAGGTGCGTTATCTGTTACGATAGCTCATCTGTACCTATGGCAACGGCTGTTTATGGGCGATGATTTTAATCGGATTCTACGAATGTAATTGTTATATATGTAAATTATGATCACGGTAAATCATTCTTTTCTTTATAGTAAGTTTCCAACTGTAAGAACCCCTCGAGCTCGAATTTAGAAAGAACGAAGCCGAATGGACGACACACTCAGCCATAATGAAGCAAGATTCTTATGGTTATTTTTCAAGGGAAAATTAGAAGTCTAAATGTATATAATGGTAAGTGGGCACATTAAAATTGGGCTACTGTCGGTATCTTTGAATATTAATGGAAGTAATTAATCTGCAAATAATTACACCGGAGTTATATTAACATATTATTCTTGTCCCACAAATAAAGCACGAATTCAAATTATGTCGCAAAATATTTCAGTTTCCCCGACTATTTTTATATTTAGCAACATCCAATGTTAAGCTAAAGAAATAGGAATAATATCGCTTAATATATTAAATCAATATGAGAAGGCGTTAATTCGTGAAAGCCATAGTATAATGAAAAATCTTTATAATTTCCACAGAAAATTTTCTTTACTTCCGACCGGTTTATTAATGTAAAAATACATCTTCAGATTTTCTACATTTCACATTGCGAAACCGGTCGCAAGTAAAGAAAATTTTCTGTGGAAATTACAATGCTTTTTATTATCGATTAATGTAATTTATTATAATTAATTAGAATTGATAAAATAACGTAGCAAAGGTTAACTTAGCAAATTTTTACCTATTAAAAAACGTTTGCGGACATCATAAAAAATATGTAGTTCAGATATTATTGTGAAAAAGTGTTGGTAAAAAATTCAATTGGAAATCACTCATTCAACGTCGTAGTGTGGAGTAAGGATGTATAATGTATCATAATGATAAATTATGCATATAATTATATTTATTAAAATAAAATAGTTTAGAAATCATATTTCCCTACTTTTCTTTGAAAGTCACCAGAGCAATATGGATGTCTCGAGTGTAATGTATTTTCTAATAAATATCTATATCACAATAAATTCCATTAGAAATTCTCACTAATTTCTTATTTCAAGTATGAAAAAATTCCCTAGAGAAGTGCATCGTTAAAACTTATACGACTCACGATTTATTTTTTCATCGTACTTATTTCAGGAAATTTGTTATCAAATTAAAATCCTCATGAATAATTAAAATTTTCTTTTCCGTGGAACTGTGATTCGCAAATATTACTTTCAGGATAAAATTAATCTGAAACACCTACTTCAGCCCCAAAATAATTGACAACACCAAAAATGTGCGAGATAAAATAGTCGTAAATGACCTTTGTACTTAAAAAAGCACGCAGAAAACGTTTTTTTATTACGTCTCCGGAAAAACTTATCCTTAACGTCCCTTAATGCGGCGCCCGAAAACAAACGCTGACGCGTGGATTTAGGGAAACGGCTAGAAGAAAGAGAACTATAGGCCTAAATTCTTAGTGATTACGTAGGAATTTTCCCACCCCTTCTCCAAAAGAGCTTAAGAGATCTCTTCCCTTCACACTCCTTCCCAATTTCGAACCCTTCCCAAGGCTAGAAAGGGCACGCACCGATCGAGGCGGCGCCACAGGGCACATTTTATTTAAAAGGTTAGAAGAGGTGAGGGCGCCTTGAGCTAGAGAAGGGGATCACATAAGAAGAGGATGAAGTATGGGAAGTTTTGGAAGGGATTTGATATGGGAAAGCGTAAATGAAGAGTAGGGGGTGGTTCTTTAAAGAGGGTATAGACTGGGTGTGGGAATACAACTACGAGTGGTTTTCTCAGATATCCCGAAATTTCCCGAAAGTCTATGAGAAAGGTGAAAAGTCAACGCGAGTGTAGCATCGTCCTAGATGAAATACGTTCATTAATTTGAAAAAAATTTGAGACCTACCACGAGAAACCTATCTCTATCTAATTTTAATTTATAATTTTTTTTTAATATCGTACTTTTTCTGAGGATAGGTCAGGGGGTTAGGAATATCCTTCCATCCGAGTACGATGAGATTGTTTCAATCATCCGAAAATGTATTAAATAAATTTGGGAAGGTATTTCACGCGCCTATGACATCCTCTAAAAATGGAAATTTTGTGACCTCGGATTTCGTCACGCCAACGTGTTCTCCGCTTATTAAGTATTTAATTTTGTCTGCCCTATATGGTATGGTTTCGACAGTCTCCTTTAAATAACCTAGAAAAGAGAAAAGGATGGATAAATTGTGAAGTTTCAGTCGTATTTATAAGATGTTTTGATGGGAAAATAAACTTACAGCTATTAACTCGATAGAAATATTTTTTATAATGCCAAGATTCCCTTATTATAATATTAAAAGGACAACACTTTAAAAATAACTGGAAATCATATTTGATTTTAAATAATTATCGTATATTAAAATATCGAAATTTCATGGAATAGCTATTCACGGAAAATTTTCTTCTCTTGGTTAGACAAGTTCTCGTATTATTCGAAATATTTGATAATCGTTTCCTGGTCTATAGCATTCATATTTATAGAAGCGACGAGCTGAAAAGATTATAAACCAGGAAATATCTTGGATTTAAGAAGGCGTTAATAACATTAATTTTTCCCCAAATTCTGGATTTATAATTGACTCCAGTTATCATTTAAATCCGCTCCTATTGCCAGGGAACAACTTTGTAGGGTGGAGTAATATTGGTTTGAAATTACTTATAATACTTCGGATTACTCTAAAGACCGGAAGAAATTGATTTCCTTGTACGCCGTATAGGAATAAAGATTTTTGTCAAAGCTTTTCATACTTCACTATTTTATTTACTTCTGCAACATTCAATTTTACTTTTTTGTTAATTTTTAATTTAATCATTCTGAAGATAGTTGGCAGAAATCAGAGCTCAAAACTGAAGCTTATATCTTAATATATTGAAACTGGAAGCCGTTACTTACTCCATTAAAATTATTTTTGACATGACATTGACTCTCAAAAATTTTAATTAAATCAGAATGGATTTGCAGTCACACACATAATTGCAAATTATATAAAAGAATATTAATAATCGATTAAAAATTAGGAGAAAACATAAATTCCAAATATCTATTTAGAGATCAAATAGATATAGAATTAACTATTCTCATTCTAACGAACTAACAACTTCTCTTTAGCCTCTCAATACGCGATTAGTTACCACTGCGCATTCAAATAAGAGAAGAGTTCCCAAATTACATTGCTCCGCTGCTCAAATACGAATAAAATAATCCCGTGGAAAATTCCACCAATCACAGCTCTCAAACCGCCGAACAAAGTATCATGGCGCAACCCTTCACAAAAACACGCAAGGTAAACATTTTCCATCGTAAGTCGTATCCCCATTTTAAAACGACCCCATCCGAAGCAATACCTCCAATTTACTCGAACGACAAAAAAAGAGGAGATATGAAATTAAAACGCGTCGCCCTGGAAACAATACGAGAGAGAGGAACCCAAACATCAAACTTCGACGCGTGCTTAATGAGAAGTTGGGAAAAAAGTCGTGAGTCTAAATTAAAAGAAAAGCGAGGGGAAGAGCAATAAGTGGATAGAAGAGGAAATTCGGGGAGAGGTAGGAATAGACGTGCGTGGGAGAATCTTCTGGAGTGGAAAGGGAAGGTTTGGGATATCCCTTTGTGCCTTACCGAAGAGCAAAAAAGGCGGTTCATGTGTACGCTCGTGAAGCCCCTTACGCTCGGCGGAACCCTGATTTCACAAAACGTCATAACTGTGGTCGTCCAAGGGAAAGGGAACACCTCCCCTTTCCAAGGGCGAGCACAAATGTATGTTATTATTTCCAGTGTATTTTTTCCTCGGAAAGATATGGGCTTCGAGAAGGCATAGAGAACGTAAGATTTGGAGGTTGGAGTAGAGACATAAGGAGAGAAAAATCGACTAGGGAAGGAAAATTCCGTCGAAAAACTCTATACACAGTTCTGCTTCTTCTAAATTGTAATTAAATAATGAATTGAGTTTTTTTACAAAGGTGCTGTTCCGACGAAAGAGAAAAAATTCGCACCTTTGCAGAAACTCGAGGATGGTTACATTGTTTCCAAAACAACGATATTCAGTTGTGTCCCTAATGATGAAACCCAATTATATAACGATTTAAGTATTTTCACTTCTGAATACGTAATCGTAATCTTGATAATGCAGTAAAAAATGATAATTTTATGAAAATTTAATATGCTATTTTTAGGAATATACCACAGATTGTCCTCAAAGCTATGAATTCAGACAATTACAGGTTCGAGCCCCGATTAATTTTGCTTTATTTTAATAATTTCGGAAGATTCTTATTATTATGTCCCATTCCTCACGAATTTATTTTATTACTATAAATGACATCAATCAGTGAGGCAACATGGGGAATGTTATATAAATCGGACAAATTAATCCGTGATTTTTCTACAGCTCTCTGAATATCTTCGACCTATAAATATTCTTCTTGACAATAGTGATTGCTTTATAAATGAACCTTAATACCTGAACATGCAAGTTCGCCCGTGAACCAGGTCTTTTAATATTTTTTTCGAGAAAAAAGTACTATACTTTTGAAGTACTGAATAAAAGTACTTTCTTTTTAAAAATATCTCTCCACCAAGGCACGCCTTGAATACCACCGATCGCAAAATTAACAGTGAATGATCTCACTCCTTAATTTTGGTTTAGCTCCCTTTGAGAACAATTGAAATATAATGTTGTTTTGTTATATTATACGATACTTGAACATTGATGAGGTGTCGGAAGCTCAGTCTCTTGAATAGTAATGCAAAAATCTACACCTAATCCGTTCGATAGCAGTGATACACTCGTGAAAACTATGCTGTCCATTATACTCATTCAAGTAATTCCATCGACCCATACTTCCGCGTACTTCTTTGTCTCTAATAAACAGCAACCGATTCAAAATCGTCTTAAACAGTAGAAACCGCATGATGAGCAACGATCCAAAGACGTCAAGAATAATACAAATCCGAGATCATCCGGAGTAGGCATTCCTCTTCCTCCGAATTTCTTAACTCCATGAGACGCTCTTGGCATCGCGAGGCTAGTGTGGGAGCTAAAATTTCAATTTCATTCCGAGATAACTAACTTCGCGGGATGGATCGTGGGAGGGGGTAGAAAGAGAGACGAATACAGAGAATGGGCATCTGAGCAAATCGTTGAGTTTCTAAGATTCTCGTTTTTTCCGCTCCAAGGAACTCTCTCTTCTTAGGGATAAAGTTCTTGCAAAGGTAAGGTAGGAATACGCCTTGGGCACTCCGTAAACTGTAATTGATTTCTTCTCTCCATTGAATCATGTAAGCCTTGATAATCTTACCGCGCCGCCGAAATTTTGGATGTTTCCAATTAATTATGAAGACTTCGGGTAGTTGAAACGAGTTGTACACAAAAGGGGAAGGAATGAGTTCGTCTCAACCTGAGAACATTCGAGGTAAAAAATTTGATTGAGGCAAAATCTCCGAATTCCTTTTAATCCTCCCGTTTAATCCTACGCCATCATCTCATTATCTCGCCGAAAAGACGCGATGAATATCGAGGCGGTATTATTAATCCTGTAAAACTACGAGGTTACCGACTTTCCTGAAAGGCTACAGTGCTGCTCTCTTTTGAAGCTTTAACGTTCCGAAAAAAAATGAAGTTCGAAATTTAATTTTGTCTGCTACGCTAATGCGTCAAACAAAATAATTAAGGTAGCTATTGTTACGCGAATCGACAATACTCGCGTGTCGATTGATTGTTTGAGTAGCGAAATGATTTCTTCTGACAAAACCTGCATCGACCAATGGAAAGCTGATGGCGAGAGCCACGGAACGTAAGTCCCGCGCAAAAAAGTAATTAAGAACTCGGGTCGATGCTCATTTCTTTCGGGGAGCGCTCAAAAATTGAAGTTTGAGTAAGTCATTCACAGGGCAGACAAACGGTTTCGAAGTGGGTTAGTATAGGTGAGCCTGGAAACGGAGAAAACTTTGGACGCAGCTTGAAAGTCATTGCCACAGGCGGTAAAATTGCGCATAAGAGGAACAGAAGTTTGTATAGAAACAAATGAGGGTTTGAAATGAGTTTTGTTGGTGGTTTCGCGCCGGGGGATGGGGAAGGTAAACAGAGGCATTGTGGACCAGTGGGATTGAAGAAAGGAGATAAGATGAAAGAAGTATTCAATGGGAGCGTAGGTGGCGGAGGATAAATGACACTTAGAGTCGCAGATGAGATTTTAGGGCAAACCCACTCGAATCCTTTTCCCTCCAAGGAGGATGAAGAATGACTGGCGCGGGAAAAATATAATGTAGCGGGGCATAAAAGGTGCAAACAAACTTTCCTCCGGTATTGTTTCAGCGAGTCAGCTCACCTGGAACGACGACTTCGGTCTGAAAGAAGCAGGAGACAGAGGCCTTGCGTTTATCACCAAGAATAAGAGAAAGATAGCGCCATTTTTTCGTGCACTCCTTTTCTTTGTCCGCAGTTATGATCCGATGGTATTTTCGCGGATCGCGAATTTTTTTCCAGTCCTTTTCTTCGAACAAAGTGAAAAGTTTTCCCTCGACAGATCTTTTGTTTCCGAGCCTTCCTTGATCCCGCCTCGCTCCAATCTGTTTGTGAGCCTATCTGTCACAATCAGATGACGACTATTCTGCCACAAAGGGGAAACGAAACTCGTCTAAAGTCGGTCGACTGCCGATCGTGAGTTCACCTAGTCCTCTTCCGTGCAGTGAGCCGTGTTCTTCTTACAAAACGAACCAAAAGAAGTATTATAACAGACGATGGGTGTATCGTAATGCAGAGGAAGTGGGTGATCAACTTAGGAGTTTTCTTTAGGTACAATACAACGAAATATTTTTGCTAGGAGTTTCAGCTCAAGTGTCAGGATTGCATCAAAGGAATTAAAGATGACGGTTCTAACAAATGCACCGTAAATTTCTCACTAGCGGCGGGGTTTTTATTCATACAAATACTTGCACCGAAAAGTAAATCCAAATAATGACTGCAGTAGTACTTCGCTAGCCCTAAACTCTCGAGTTCATCATGCTGTATGAATTACGATGAAATATATCTCAGGAGTGATACACAAACGTGCTTAGTGGTTACCGCTCCTACTATCTGCAAAGAAATCCGAAATGCTCTTAACAGTGAGAAATAATATTAACAATAAATTACTGAATGGTATTAGAGGCTAATCTAAATTCAAATTCATCAATAATAATTAAAAGTACATAAATATTCAAATAATTTCAATCTTCCTCTCAAAGTAGAAAGTTAAGGAAGAAAATTATTATAAAATGTTATCAACTTGGTTGAGTTCTTTCTGGTTACCGAACCCAAATCAAATTTACGGAAATGATCCGAAGAAATAAAATTCAATTACTCAACTGCTTTGTTTTCAGGTTGGACGCTTTTAAATACATTGTTGATATAATTGGCAGGGGTTTGTAACAATAATAATAACTTTGTCCACCTCTCACGGCGATAACAGTTAAGTTTATCTGTTCACTAAACTTCACCACACTTAGACCAACCAATTAACTTTGTACATTCCAGTGGAATATTCCATTCTTGTCATCGAAATAAATAAATCGAATTTATCATTTCGACTCTAAATAATTGCGTCCACGAAATCCGGTGATCACGGTAAGTTACATCTAGAAAAAACGGAGACGAAGGAACGAATGAAAATGCACATAATCCGCAGAATCATCGCGATTTCTTTGTGGTTTTATTCATTAGAAAAACTTTTAATTACTTACACACACATTGCGGTATATGGAACGAGGACCACGATCTACCCTTGGGGCACTTGGTAAGATAAGGAAGAGACGAGGGGTGAGGAAAGACGAAGAAAACAAAGAAATTGTAGAAAGAGAGTTAGGCAGAAACGTATAAATAAAAATATAAACAAAGGAGTCGTAGAATCTTCAGGAGACTGCCGAGATGGGCGCGCAACACCTTTTCACCACGTGGAGAAAAAGGAATCTCACGGAAAAATGAGTGAAACTTTTGGCGACTCTTTTTTCTTCTCGCCTTCCTCAAAACAGCACGCTCCTCTTACCTACACGCGCCCCGTCAAGCGTGGATTTCGTTTTATAAATCAACCGGATTTGATGGAAAAAGAACTTTGTCTCCGGTCGAAAGAACTTTTCACAATCGCGGAGTTCGCGAAAAGTTTCGCTCGCGAAAACGAACTCATGAGACAATGCGGTTGGAAAGAGGTGCTTCAAGATGAGCTCGCGTCTGTGGTGAAATCGGAATCTCCCCTAGAAGGTTAACTTTGTTTAGTATATCGTTGCTATCCGATATAGCGCTATCTATCTCATCCTCTAACAATAATCCCGCATTGCAACTGTTTTAAGGATAATCCTAAAACGATACTCGGCGTTGCATTCGTTCTACTGCAAGGGAACGATGGAAACTTTTTATTTAAGTTCATTCTCAAATCAGCTAACATACGAACAATCTCTAAGCTACTATAAGCGCAACAGAAACTTAAAATACTAATTCAGTATCTCTTTCATTCATCTCTATTGAGGTGAGCAAACGAATACTAAAATTCACCTTTAGGATACTGAATTATCTTAATTTCGACATTACACAATATATCTACCTTAATTTCTTTGAAAATTAGGCAATTAGAGGTTAATATTATTTTTAATTTAGTCATATCATATATCATCGAAGAAGCTCTTATATTAAGTATTGTTTACTCAAAATAAATTCATACAAAACTCTAATGGTTAAATCTTTAAGTTAATAGTAACCAGAGTTAATAAGGGAATGATTGTACAGTTATTCACTATATGATTGTCACGAAATTCTTCCTATACCGCAATTTACGCAAAGGTTTACAGAAGCAATAAGGAAATTAAAAAAAAATGAAAATAATGTGAATCACGTTTGTACTGAAATAAATATATCGGAGGTTTCAAAAGTAAGTGTTATAAAATATTCTTGAAAATGTTCAATAGCTGTAATGGACAGTTCGTTTCGTTACTTATCTGAGGCATAGCTGACTCTGGCTTCATATTCCAGTCATAGTGGCCTCAAACCCTCCTCTTTCTTCGAACATCAAAGCAGGCGGAAAGGGCAACTACGAATTCATAACAAGAGAAGACGTTCGAGTATGGGGAAAGAAGAATGAAGCTTTCAGGAGAAGCAAGAGCTTTGGCGGAGCGATACCGATGGGGAGAAGAATTTTGGTAGAAAACGAGACATCTTGGGGAAGGAGGGAGAGAGTTGATGTGTCTCGGGCAGGGTATTTGTACAAACAAAGCGACTGAACAACCGTAATAGCTTCAATATAACTTCTGGCAGAAATAACTAATAACGGAGGAAAACTGTCGGCAGACATGAAAGTGCGTGGGGTTATAAGCAAAGTCTTCTAAGGAGTTCACAAATCTTGTGTGGAAGGTGAAAAGCGGGAGTTTATAATAGAGGGTTCATCTTTCGCGGAAACAGAGGAAGAAACAGATATACGCAGGAGAGGGCAGATATGGCCTGAAAACTCGCGGTTGAGGTAGATAATTTAGTTAGGGCCAAGTGGGTGAGATAAGCGGTCCTCCGGGCAAAGCCAGAAAACATCTGCGGGCAAGGGTTTTTAGAAATGGCGCGACTTTAGGACTCAAATCGTTAGCCTAGTTTTTTAGCTGTTTCCCGCTTGCATTGATGATTGATTCTTAGAACAATACGGTTCTTAGTCAGCTACGCCCAGATGGTAGAATTACGACAGTAAAATAATAAATGATGATGGAATGACCTATAATGAAAATGAATGAAGGTATAACGTTTTACTTAAAGCCAAATCAAAACTAAACATTGCTACTACCTCGAAGTCAAAGCAATAAATCATTAAATCGATCAGAATATTCTACAGTAATCAGTTTAAATATTGCAAAAAAATATTCATCGTCTGATTCTCTTTGTGGTGATATGATAATCTTTAATGATTGAACTCTCACAAAGCCATGAACATAAGTTTGGAATGATTATATATAAATAAATTTTTAGTGTCAGTGGCCTGTATTTTAGATTAACTGCATATCACCGAAAACAGTTTTTATCATTAATTTCATTATACTATTACTGGATCCTGTGGTTCATGAAGAAAAATTATTATATGTACGTAAATCAAGTAAAACCTAGATAATGGCTCAATAACATTTTTAGACAAAATATTCAGAAGATCTAATAAAATCCGATGTTAACAACCTATGAATCATTCCAGCATTAGTTTACAATTTATTAGAATAATTTTGGAAGAAATTGTGTTCAATCTGTCAAATCCATATTACAACCAAATATAAGAGTGGTAAAACTGTAAAAATATAAAATTTTTTACTACTATTTTAATAATTTAAAGATATTGTAAAGCATTAGATCTAAAAACTTCCTGCTAACTAATAAATTTAAATTTAACTCAAGTTATCTCAAAATATTGGCTGTGTAACTAATTTTCAAATTCAACGATAAAATTACCAAGGATACATGCGATGATTAGAGTAAGATGAGGTCAGTATCTTCTGTTGATATGATTCAGGAAGGGGTAGAGATGGTGATTCAGAATAGCCTGATTGTGTTGACAATAATCATGGTTAGAACTAAAAAAAGGCTATTAAGATTAAAGAGACAAATCAAATTCTTGTACTTATTAGTAGATAAATCGTTTGAAAATAATGTTGAAAAGGGTCCTAATTATTTATCATCTAAAATATAAAAATACACGAGTACAGTACATATGTGTATGGGAATACACCTATAAATATGTATATATAGTAGTGTTAATATAATTGAAAGAATATTGTAAATAATCAAATAAAAGTTAATTAAAAATCTTGAAATCCAAACATCATTAAATTAATTTTAGAACTACCCTGAAGCCAATCATTCACAAAAATAATCACGAAGGTGACATGCACTTACATACAGCTAAAGTAAAATATCCTTTTCACATTTCCTTCCCAATGTGAATAAGGTTGTTTCGTTATATTTGACATTTTTAGAAATATTATTTAGTGTCAAAGTGAAAGTTCAATAAAGATACTGATATTATTAATCAAAACCCATGCATAGATCACATTTTCAGAATGTTTCAGACATCAAGTACTGCATATATGCATAATAACAATTCCCAGGAATAATAGGCTACATTAATTAGCATGAAAGTAGTTCTTCTTCAACCAAGTTCCAAGTTGAAGATTTTACAGTCAAACATTAATCAGATGGTTATTTAGTAGAACAAGGGGCAAGGAATATCATTCAGCAGTTGCCCTTTAAATGAAATTCACATTACAACTAATATCATCCTTTTAACTTCATGCACATATTAATCTTTTAATGGAAAACTTACAAACTCACTTGCAGTTAAACTCCTTAGAATACTCATTTTCAATTGTGTTGAGCCAGGGAAGATATAATGCACAATAATTAAAAGGCAATTAATTAAAACATTATAGCCAGAAAATTGCATTTAATTTTTATTCAATGTCTAGGCCTATTCATGCCATAGCAAACATCATCTTCTCGTTTAAATGAAATAATCTTTAAGTACTTATTTATATAAAACTTTATTATAAGATTTGGAATTGTACACAATCGAGATTTATAAAAAGAATTCATATAGATACTTTTAAGAAATATAAAATACTTTTGTAAAAGAAATTTAATTTCTTTTCTTAAATTCTAATGAAAAGAAATAAGTGTATTACTTTTAGAGGCAATTATATGCCTTTACTGAGCTTAAGACATCTAATTCACATGCTAGATGCATGATTTAGAAGTCATGGGTTATTAACAAATGTTTTCTAGGTGCAATAAACAAGTAGCTATATTTATACTAATAAAAACAATCAAATAATGAGTCAAATTTGTAATTACAGATATCCAAAAGCATTATAATATACATTACATGAAAAGTTATAAGCATCTCTCACTTTTTAATTATAAATTGTATAATGAACCAGTTGAAGTGGTTTTTATGTCAATACATACATCCACAAGCAATAGCACACTGGTCAGTTTATAGCATTTAGAATGCTCAATGACAAGAAACCTTGATTAGATCAAGTTATTAAAAATCTTTTCCCTGACTTAGCCTATAAGGGAACACTAAAATTCGTGAGTACTTATAAAAAACAAATTCTTTCACTTATCCTAAAAATCCAACTTTTTCTAAGGCACAGCACCTCATATATACCCATGTATCAATCTGCACACAAATCATGAAGGCACAAAAATCACAGACCTCTGAGTTCCTTTTAAGATGAATCATATCATCATGTTTCACTTTTCATTGACCAGTTCCATTCAACACAAAGCACAAAATACAAAAAATAACAAATTACAAAGATAGAACTCTTCCAGGCGTATGAATATTGAATGCAAAATAAACAGAGCTTTAGGCTATATATATTTACAAGCCTATTGAGTAAAATGTCTACGTTAAAAGGAAACCTTGAACCAGTATCAAGTGCTACAAATAGAATAAAATCAAATTTCATAAACATAGATATCTATTAAAAATATATTCACTCAGAGCCAGCTCTGTTTCATTAAAAGAGACAAAATTTGTACTTAATAGCAGGATTGCAAAACAAAAAAATGCCTTGATACATCTCCTGCCCTTGAGGTAGATCTGTAAAATGATTAAGCAAAATATAATCAAGTTGGCTTGAAGCCAACTCAATTGGCATAAAATAATCCAAATATACACTCCTGCTACGTGCTCAATCACCAGCAGTGTAAAAGGAACTTGTTTCCTCTCTCTTTAAACTCCTAAATAGACAGGAACATCCCTGGTTGTGTTTGACTTTCTGTTTCATTGAAGATTCATATCCTTTTTTAATTCATTCCATCAAAATAGCAGTGTCTCTGGATTACTAGGCACTTGAATTCAACGCATTTATTATACAGATAGCCATAAACTGTTTATAATTGACTCAATGGCAGCACCAACAGTAGAATAAAACAACTTTACTCCAATTATTTGAAGCTTAAGGCTCTTCAAGTAAGTACTGCAAAGTGCAAAAGTTAAGCAGAATTTTTGAAATTGCCTTTAACATAAAACAGTACATTCCCTTGACTGATCATTAAATTTCATACTTTCCCAAAATAGCCATTAGAAAGACAGGCACAAAACTTTCACTCAAACTCCTGTTTTATTACTTTTATTTGTAAGGTTCTGACATTTATGAGGTCAATCCTCTTCTTACCTCCAAGAAATTTCTTAAAATATTTTATTCTAATCTCATGTACAATACATGTAGTAATTAATGTAAAAAAGCACTTGGTTTTAAGAACTGGACAAGAAAAATTTTGCTTTTGGAGCTAAGGCAATCATTTATATTCAGCATAAACATATAGCTACAAAATATATAATCTATTGAAACTGAATAATTCAACTTTGGTATTTTCTGTCTTCCTCAATATCTTAAAAATTATCAAATGGACAATATACACAGTAAGTTCACAAATACCCGGAATGAATAAAATCGCAGAAATACGAAGATATTTTATTGGTACATATTCATGGTTGTATGGCTTTGTGGTAACAAATTTTCATGTTTGAATCTTAATAAGTGGTGGAAGATTAGTAAAGAATAAAGAGATATATTTTGATAAATGAACATTTTTAGAAAGTTTTGTTTTAAAATATAAAACAAATAAAAAAGCCAATGAAGATTATCATCATTCTAGATACTTTGTTTGCAAAAGAAGAATGTGAACAAAATTGGCAACTCACTTTCAACTTATCAAAAAAATTGAAAGAAAAAAATTAAAAATTATTCTCAACAATTTATCCACAGCAAATGATTGCTGCTTAAAGAAATTTTAAGTATTAATAAGTAAATGTTTTATAGCTTAAAAATAGGCATTATTTGTAACTTGGCAAATAAAGATTTCCAGATTTAAGGAAAAATATAACAATGAAAAAGGTGTTCCACTATTGTCAGGTACAGCAAAATTAAATGGTTTTGGAAAGACTAGTGACTCTCAACACTGACTCCAAACACCAGAGATTTGAAATGACTTCATCATGACGATAAAAGTCAGAGAAGTGTAAACTGAGTAAAAATGAATAAACAAATCCAGAGAAAACAATGGATGGCAACGAATACTTCTTTTAAATAAGTAACACGAGGAGATATGCATAATTTAACATCAATATCAGAGTTATCATCTTAAAGATTTACTCTTGGACTGCTAAATGTCGGCAAATGAGAAACATTAAAAAAATAAATACAGAAGACTCTAATTGTAACAGTCTAATCATCAAAACATTTTTATCTTCAAGTGAAGCTTTGTAAGTATCTTAACGGCTCATTATGTTTCTGCATCATACAGAGAAATTTGAGAAAAGGAAAGCATCCTATTACTAGCAGCTTTCATCAAGACTTTGCATTTAACTCATTTATGCAAAACCCAGAAATAAACTCTCACTTCAGATAAAAATAATCCACAAATCTTTCTTCACAGCACCAAACAAAATGATCTCATCATTTGTCATTCCATTTACATATATACATAAACATTTATGGCCAAATTATGGATATATAGCCCTTTTCAAAGACGTGCAGACAAGAATAAACTAAGATTCAACTTCAATAGGAAAATATTCTGGCATCATTAAATTAGATCAAGCACCAAGACCAAAATAATGGCACAAACCTCTGTTTTAAGGCTGCTGTGGATGGAATACCTGGTCAAAACGGGGAAGGGGTGTTGAATCAGAATGATGGACAACCTGTTCACTCACACCAGCCACATCTTCTGTAAGTAGAGAGAGTGGATGTGGAGGTAAAAGAGGGGGACCACGGTCAGGAGGTAAGTTGAATGGAGAATGATCTCGTGCTAGGGAAGGTGGCTCTGATCCAGATGGAGATGATGGTAATGGAGGAATTAAAGATAAAAGATGCTCCAAATCAACCCGATTCTCCTCCTCAAACATTCTACCTTCTCCGATCCCTTCCATTCTTAAAGAATCGAGTGCTGGTCCTGAGAAAGGCTTAAACTCTACTGTTGGCATAGCAACAGAAGAGGAATCTGAGGGATTGGATGAACACTGCTGATTTTCTGGAGAAGTAGCTGAAGTAAGCTCCCTCATTTGTCCCCCTGCCACTGATACCTCTCCACTACCGACACTAGCAGCCTCTAGATCTGCTCCGTGACCCTTCTTAATATGTCTAATCAAATGGTCCTTACGCCCAAATCTTTGGGGGCAATATTGACATAAGAAGTCCCTTCGACCTGTATGCACAACTAGGTGCCTCCTAACATCTTTTCGGGTAAAAAATGTACGTCCACAATCGTTGCAAGGAAATCTACGAGGACCTTCTGCATCACCGCTTGAGGCAGAGGGTCTAGTTTGAGGTACATGTGCTTCCCGAAGATGCCGAAGAACATCACTGGTTCGAGCAAAACCTCCAGCACCGCAAACCTCGCATCTTAGGATCCCTTCCCTTGCAGCATGACCGGCAAGATGACGTCCATGCGCAGCAGCAGAACGAAATTCCCTAGAGCACTGAGGCCTGTCACAGCGGAGCACGGGAGAAGCACCACTACCACCAGCAGCAGAGGTGCTTGGATCTGATGTAACACTATCGCCATGAGAACTCCTGTGAACCCTTTCATGATTACGCAAGTGATCTCTTCTACGGAAACTTCTACGACAAGTTGGACACTGATGTCTTCGCTCACCAGTGTGTATTAATTTGTGTCTCTCTAACTTGAATTTAGAAGAGAATGCTTTTGGACAGTCAGAACATCCAAAAGGTCGCTCCCCTGTATGAGAATAAGAATGCTGTGCCAATTTTCCTGGACTTCCAAACGTTTTACCACATACGGCACACTTGTGTCTTTTAGGAGTGGTTTCTGAAGTAGAAGGCAAAGGTTGAGGAGGTAATTCCAGCTCACACTCGGCCCCGCTAGCAGACACCTCTTCAAGTATGGAATCAGTCCATTTCTCCTCTGCTATAGAAGGAGATGGTACCTCTTCCTTGGAAGCTTCCAACAATGGTTGCACTTCCTTTGCACCTGATCGAAGCCTGCTACCGAGACTCCAATCCCCACCAGTTATCTCTTTGGCACTCTTGTTTTCTTCATTCTTAACACCTTTTTTGCTCTTTCCAGGAACCGAGTCAGAGGAGCTTCTGGATGCACGTAGAACTTCCCTTGTTGCTTCTGCATGTTGAGTGTTACCCCGTCTTGTTCTTGTAGAGGTCTCTTTCCAGTCCAGTTCCAATCTAGCTAGTCTGCCTTCTGAACGTAGAGACCTTCCCTGAAAACTATGGCTTTTAGTTGGAGAGGATGTTGCTTTTGCACTCGCTCCAGGTTGGGGACTGTTAACTGACTGTCCTCCATGAGCAACCCCTCTTCCCTTGCTGACCTGTCTCTTCCTCAATGTATCTTTCTTATCCTTCTCAATTTTCACACAACCTGAAAAGTAAAATATATATTAGAATCTGACAATAAGATTAAATAATAGAATGTGAATATGACTGATTCCTTTGAGAAACTTAAAAACATTAAGATACAATTGAGAGAAATAAAAACCAAATTTAATTTTTAAATACCACAACAAAAATTTGAAAACTTGAATTGGAAATGAAGTACTTTCTTGCTTTTACATACCAACAGAAATGCAAAAATAGCAGTGGATGAAAAAAAGGTAGAGTTAACCAGAGGAAAAGTAAAATATTTTACATTACAGTGTAATTTTTCTGACCCTTGTTTTATAATCTCCAGAGGTAATTATAAAGATAAACAACCTTCCTGGCAATATTTTTAAAGTTTTATTCAGTCCATCATTCGGATGAAAATATTAAAAAAACTTTTTAAGATTCAATATTTTGCTTTGATACCTTCATCTGTTATTCCTTCTTATAATTTGAGTTTTTTAATAACTCCTACATATGTCAGGAAATCGATTTTTCTCAGTTTTTAAACAAGTTTTACACCCAACAAAGCTGCTGCAAAGGGTATGTTTTGTCAATTTCAACTGCCTTCAAATAAACTGTACATATGACTTTTTATAATTTCAGACAAAAGTCAACAATAAATCATATGATTAAATAATTGGTTGTACTTTTCATCTGACTTTTTCATTATTAAATGTCATTTATTGGATATTACATAGATGCACGCTAACCAATTTCATATTTAAGTGATTAAAATTTTTGTGATTCCATGGATATTGTTTTCAAGAAAAAATATTATTTGTACTTCTAAGAAATGTAATTTATAATGGGTCAAATATTTTTGATCTAAATCAGATGGTAATTAAGACCTTACAAGAAAGTCTAAAACCAGCAAATAATCAGAAAAAGTACATCATATGCAGTCTTCAATATAACTGAAAAATATACAAACATAAGCAATAACAATTAAGAAAAAAACTTAAATAAAGTAATACATTAAAAGTGTAAATATTAAGTTGCCATTAACAAGAAGCTTAAATGCATTTCATATTAATATATTACAATATTTAATTATTTAGACTAGTTTTATAAATTCTAGACTCATGTAAAAGACTAAAATAATAAATACAGACAAAGGAAAGATTAATGTTCCCATGTACAAGTATTTTTTCATAATTAACAGTTAATAGTAATTTGTACAGAATAGCTCAAAAATAAACCTGCACAAATTTTTAGACCCCAAATTTGTCAAAATAATGCTAAAAATTTCAAAGGACACTATTTGCATTCAGTTGCCTCAGATAATTTATATAATATGTAATAATCTATAAATTGGGAGAAGTTGCAGTAGAAGTAAATTTTTAGCATTAAAATCTTCAAGCTTTACTTCTCTCTTGATCTGACAATTGCTGAAAATTCTCAAATAAAAAATATATATATTGTTGGGAAATGATGCAGGTTTTTCTAAAATAGTGAAAGTTAATAAAAGTTTTGCACATTTTCTATTTATGTAAGGAACATTTACTCCTTGTCAAATCACAAATGCACTCACCAATGCTCTTGAGAGGCTTTGTACCCATGCAGTAAGCATATTCTTTTGCATACCAAACTCTCAATTCTGTGTTTGGTTCAATATCCTACAAAAAAGGAATGCATTAGAAGAGAAATATGTATTAGAAATCACCTTAATTTTATGCTAGTAAATTGAATAAATTAATATTAAAACAATTTAAATTTATTTAAAGTTTGACATTAACTGGTGGGCAAAGCTCTATACTGCTTAAAATGCATCTCCTATGCTCAAGGTGGAAATAAAATCAAATAAATAATAATGGGGTACAGTAAGTCCTGATAATATACATACACCAGAAAAACCTGTTGGGAAAAAGTCATGACAACTAACTGAAAATGTAAAATGCTGTTTCACAAGTAAAAGTATTTCGTTAATTTAATTTCTTTCTGTAAACCTCGCATTCCAAAAATTACAGTGATGGACTCATTTCTAACAAAAAACAATTAATATTTTTCAAGAACTGAGCTAATAAATCATACTTCTTGCCTTATAAATTTCATTTAAGAACTAAATGAATGTCTCCTCGACAAATAACATGATATTTTCAACGAATAATATGATAGTAATCCATCATACAAATGAAAGAAATATATATTTCATCACTTTCCATGCATCAAAAGATATATCATGCTAATCAGAAGCAGCATCATGTAATGAGTAATTGTTGGTGATTGAAATCTGACTATCAGAGAGAAAATCCAACATTAATCATTGTGAATTGTATTTAACAAAAGCCTAATTTGGGTAGATGATAATGACCAATTTGAAGTCTTTGACCTTGAAAAATGTTTGCTTTGGATAAACTCCTCTATAAAATGCAACTGTTTTCTTAAGAAAAGAATGTAATATGCACAGCCAATCTGAATCAATCAAGCAAGGTCAAATTGTCATACTAAAATATTCAATCTGATTACATATGTTTCATATTAGAGATAAAAGACGTGAACAGTTTTAATACTCTCATAAAACATCACAATTGCAAAGAGATGATGATGACTTGATGACTTTAATTTACTTCCAAAGTATAACAGTTACTCAATTAAAGATTCCATTGCTCAAGTTAGAAAAAGACAAATGAAATAACTAGGTGAAAAAAATACTTGGGATTTCAAATATACTTGCATTAAAAATAAGCCCAAGATAAAATTATGGAAACCTTAACATAGCATGTAAAATCAGATATGCATGCAAGCTTATAAACTTATACTGTAATTCTTTTACGCAATTTATATTTTCCTCAAACAATTGAGACAGATATCTTCAAGATATTAAGAGCTGGCATGTAAGTAAGATAATATATACGCAAAGAAAACCAGAGAAGACTAAAACTTTTAAATTTCATCGATAGAATGCTAAAAGTTATTGTAGTATATCGTATATAGTTGAATTACTATACAAACCCTGATGGTTACGAAGTAAATTCCCGAGTGATACTGAAAGGCAACAAGATTTTGTTCTTCCGCAGTCCGTGCAGGACGGACCATGGCCATCCAGTTGCAATGATCTTCCCAATTGTCTCCTCTGCCCATGTATACTGGATCTTGCCCTTCCAGAAAAAGACCAAACTCCAGGCCTCCAGGGTAAGGGACCTCTGAAGGCTCTGAGCCAAGCTCCTTCGCCTGGAGGGGGCCAAATCGTGTCCTCCTCCTCACAAATTCACGGGCAAACACAGAAGGACCATCTACAATAAAGAATATAGATAATTAATCAGATTAAAATTAACAAAAAACAATCATTATATACAAGGAAAATATTAAAAACTACTGAATCATACAATCAAGTACAACTTAGATTAAGAATATACTAGTATTAGACAAAATAAGCGACAGAACATGGTAAAAAATGTTAAAAATAAACATGAAACAAATATGAACGTACCATACAATATATTCAAGCTCATTAAGATATACACAAATATTATATTTTATGACTATAAAACCTTAATGAAACAATAAGTAAACACTGATCATAATTAGGAACAAACATCAATAATCTGATCAGAATTTCTTCATTTATTCATCATTATTTTTTAAAGACATATAGAGCAAATTGGTTCATTGAATAACCGAATATTATCATGCTCTTAATGTGTATGAGATGATTTTTTATGTTAATAAAATGCTATACCAAAATTCTACCATACTATTCCATTCACTTCTCTCGAGAACTAATGATGCCAGAAAGGTTTCTACCTTTTTCTTCTTTCACAAAGGTCTTTTAGGAATTCAAAATTCAGTATACCATATAAATTTACCCAAATTTGGTCACAACTCTTAATATAACATTCTTATGATACTGTTTGTTTAGTTTTATCATTATTCAAATAAAACCCAAAATCATACTAATCAACTGAAGCTATAGTGTAAAGAATTTAAACCCTCAAGACAAAATTTTTATTAAAAGTAGTTGGCATAAAAATTATCAAACTAGTTGGTATAAGAATTATTCATATTGACACACTTTCAGATTGATTATGAAAATAAGTATGAAGTAATCAACAACTTGGCAATATCCACTATTTATTCCTTTTAACTGACCCATAAAAGTTGAATGATACAGCCTCCATAGCTCAATTCAAAAGCATCCACACACATGGGAATACCAATCTTTTAGGGGAGGACATTTAAGCTTTTTTTTTCATTTAAACTGATTTCTTCATTTCAATCATATGCTAAATTCACTTCTTCAGACCCTAGCCTTACTAGCCCATTAAGCCTTTTTCTTTGCTTCTCTTTATTCTCAGCAGCTTTTTTGGAGATCGCATCTTCTTGACATATTCCATCTCCTATCAACACTATCAAACCACTAATCTTCTTCTTCTTCAGCATGGCAGAGTCTGCAAGCTTTGACCTAACTCTTCTCGATCCATCAACTCCAAAAATATGATCTTCCTTCCATCCTATTAATGTTTTTGTAACTGTGACACCTTGAATACAACACAACCCTGTTGACAAAGATTTTTGCTTCTTTTTAGAATTAGTTCAATAAGGAGAATTTGGCCTATGAATGCAATGCATGTACGCATACATCGTAAAAATTTAATGACCATAATTTATTAAATACTATTAATGCTTATGAACTGTTAGATAGGTTCACTGTTTTGAAAATAACTCCATTGAACAAACTTAGGCTCAGTATAAAATTAAACTTTTGTTAGGGAGTTGACGCAAGAAGATCTTAACCTAGAAGAGGTATCAATGTACCTTATTTTCCCATAAATAAGACAATTTTTCATGAAAGCCAAATAACAGGGGGCAGCTGAGAAAAGCAGCAGGTTTTTAAAAATGACTCAATTATTGATGAAAGCTTACAGAAACACTCATTGCTCTTAGTTTTCATAAACATTTTATTTAATTTTAAGTCCTGAAACAAATGTAATCTTATGAATGGGGAAATATGGTACCTTCTACAAGATAATCTCAATGTCATTGGTGATGAGGCAAATTTCTCTTAAGTTATAGTCTTCTGGATATAAATACTTGTAACATGTTGAAAAATAAAATACTTTAAAATTAAATAAAATCTTGTAATTCTGTAAAATGAAATGAACACATACAATACAAATACAACTACTGAATGATAATGGAAAATGATGAACACAAAGTCAGATTATAATATATGCAATTTGCTTTGAGAGATGTGCAGCATTTAAGAATAAATCTTAGTTCCATACTATCAAAAATAATGACTTTTCACAATGAGAACTAAATTCTTAGAAGATAATTATTCAATTAAGGTTTGATACAAAAATAATTTATACTAAAAACAGTTTGCTCCACAGACAAATGTTGACTTTATTCAAGCAAAATTAACTTTTAAAAATATCTCCCCAAATCTTGGATCCTTAATTAAAGAGTATGGGTAACAAACTAAAAAATTCAATAAATATAAAATAGTCTTACCAATTTCTATCATACTTTGCTCTCCAGTCCCAATTGGTGGACCAATACTGAGCATAGGAGGTAAGGACTGCCGTGCCCTGCTTTGAACAACACTGTCCTGTACAACAAATAGCGGCCCATGTTGGTTGCACTCTCCTGCATTACTGTGCTCACAATCCTCACACCCTGATTAAGTTTATCAAATATGAAGGATAATGAGAGCAAGACAGGAAATAATAACAAATATCACAATGATTAGTGGAAAGGATTATGATTTTAAGGCAGTTAGCAGAAATGGACAAGCTAAGATTGATTTATGTTACTCTACTTAGTAAATACTTAAGTAATTGAGATTTATTATATAATATATTTATCAGAAAATAATTCAAGCAAACAATCATCTTTAGAGCATGAATGTACAAATGTTAGAGCTGATTGCAAAGAAAGAATTCATCCGTTTCCACACAAGCACAAGTAGCATACAATTGGTAAGATTAGGTGAGAATGATTTATAGATTAAGTGAACATGACACATCTGGCAGCCGAAATATTTATTTATTGGGCGTTGTAGCAACAAATAGATAAATATATAATTCCGACAACAAGGTCTGAAGTATGATTTACAATATAATATAATTTTTAATAATAGCTTACTCTAATTTTTTCATAAAACTGCAAATACGTGATAGTAAGTACAGAAGTCGGTCAAGATTTTGAGAGATCATCTGTTTACGATAACTATTAAATGTAATACACTAGGTGCAGCACTACATGTTTCGTATTCATTAACGGAGGTACTTCGACATGTAAATATTTCATTCAAGAATAGAAAAAAGAATAACTACAATAAAATAATTTTCTGTAATTTCATTACTATTACAAAACAAGAAAAAAAAACAAATTTAAGAGTTTTATGGTATACTGTATACACCTAGTTAGTAGTAAATGGCAAACGAAGGTTAATGCATAAATTATTATTATTGACAATACTGATTAACTTATTACATTCGCTTAGCGGTGCTAAGAATCTATCAAAAGAACAAATCTCAACTTCGACATTTAAGCGAAGTAGAGCAAATAGTCACCGAGAACAATATTAATCTGCTGTTGATGCTCATCTCGGGATTGAATAACATCAACATAGATTAACTAAAGAAGATAGGTCTACTTACATAGATTAGAATCATCGAACATGATATGCCTTGATGGCAAAAACATAAATTGGCTTCCCTAATCACCTTTGTTTAACTGTTTGAGCCATATTGAAGAATCTGAAACCAAAACAACGTAAGACATTAGTCACCGTACACTCATCTTATATGTCATCTTACTTGGAAATTGAGGAATGAATGTTTCACAAATACTGGTTAATCTTTTCAAATATCTCAAAGAACGACAAAATGAGCTTATATACATTAGATATCCACTTCTTTGGCATCGGATATGACAACTTTCTCGAGCTCGGAACAACGAACTCCAGCGCTTTCAATCAAGTAATAAGACTAACATGTATCAATAATGAAACTTTATTGCACAACATAATGAAATGTACAGTTTACTGCAGTAAAAGAAAACGTTCAGCAATAAAAATACGCAATGCACGTGAGTTAATCAGCTTTGACAAGCTTATATCACGGTAAATGTGGAAGACATTTCACTGGACGAAGCTGAAGATGTTTTCGGAAAAATAAAGAAAACATTTTATAAGCAAACACTTAGCTCACCGGTTTCAAAGTCAACTACTTGTCAACTTTTGGTTTGTGAGAATGTGTACAAAGAGAGAGAAGACATGTTTTCTTCAATGAATTATGGGTAAATTTACGCGGGAAGATTCGGTCACAGAATACTGCTTTCAACATTGAATTTACTGAGTTTTACTTTCGTCGCTCTCCACAAGAACGCCTAGTGCTGCTATCTATTGAGATCTTATAATAACTAAAGAGAGCGATGACCACATATTCCCGAAATTTAAATGGCTTCAGATGATGCATCCGTAAGTTACTACTCTGTGACGTTATTTAAATGGCTGAAAAAGAAATTTTCTTCAGCTAGATGAAATAACCCTATAAATTAAAATATTTTTGTATGCATATATTTAGGTGAATATTTTTAACAGCTCAATGGGTGCTATTAAAAAGTTGCAAGGAGCAACTACGAACGTCTTAGATCCGCGTAGCGTAATGCTATTTAAAGAGTTTGTAATTTTTTAAGCTACTTTTAACACTTTATCATACTTTTCTCCATTTCAACTATAATCAAGAAAAAAAAGTTAAATTAATCAAGCAAGTAAATTAAATTTACCTTGCTTGCTAACTAAAGCATCGCTTTTGCCGTTCCATTTTTTCTCTATCAAAAGTAATCGATCAATGTGCTATATACAATCAAAAGTATAGACACCAACTGTAAAATATATTGGCGAAGTTAATTGAAAAAGATCTTATGCAATCTATCATAGCAACCATTGTATTGTTTATTACACCTTTCTTCGCATTTTTAGCATATAATAAATCATCTTTCTGTTTTTCATCACATTTCACTCTCACCGCAATTATTACTTCAAAATATTTCGCCATCTACGCGTTTTTTAGCCCTCTTTGATGACATTTTTTGCTAAAAACCACAAATTCGTTTTCTGGACTATACTTATATCTTACTTGATAATTATAATAAACAGAACAAGATTTCATTGGCCCTTTAGAAAGTTGCTCATTTTGTGGTTTTAAGAAAAGAACACAATTCTTGAAAAGTGGTCAGCTGAGGAGGTAGAAGAAAAAGGATTAAGCAAAGGCCACACGCTGAGAGAGGGTGTTCCAATACAAAACATAACTGTTTTAGCGGAAAAATGACTATGGCTAGCAGGATGTGCTTTCTGACGAGAAGCTAAAATATTGAGGAAAATACAAAATGCACTTATTTTACAATTCCAGTCGTCTATAGACGGCATTCGTATTCTGGGCCCGGAAAATCACTGGCGTCTATAGACGACATTCGTCTCGAAAGGGTTAAAATATCCTTTCCGTCCGAAAACATGAATGTGAATGGAGGAGGAATCCTGCCAGTGATTCTTAAACAATCGAATCTATTAATGAGCCAGATGTATTATTGCCAGGGCAATAATGTCACTCTTGTTTCCGCGGGAGAGCAAACGTCTCATTCAAGTTCTCGAAAACGGTTAAGATAGTGAAATTCCGCTCTTATGCATACTAACGGCACTTTTGGCGGCAGAATAGGATTTAGCAGGTCTAGGAAAACGCTCTTGGCTAAATTTCGAGAATATACCCGTCCGCCTTACGGTGTATTTGATCCTACTCTCAGTTCAGCACGAGAACCTACGAGAGAATATACGTGAACCTAGCTAGACAAAGGCTTTTTCATCGAAACCAGGGACCGGTCCTCATAATCAACACATTTCTGGAAAATAAAGGCTAAGATAGCGATAGTAGAAAATATTTGGAACATCGCAGATGAATTAGAGTGATAACGTCTGTACCTGAAGTATTCGGAAGAAGGCAACGTTCCCGTGTCATCAGTCAATAATTATATACTACACCCGCTCTTCCATGCACTGCTGGATTTTGGATCGTTTGGAATGATGTACCGAAAAGGTAAGTTACGACTGTATGACAAATTGCTTAGTGACATCGTAGTGCGAAAAGTTTTTGCGGCTTATTGCAAATTGTGTACCAAACTAGTAACAAGTGTATCCATTTTCTTTCATTCGATGGATTTGTAGTCACAGATTTTGATGTAAAACTGCAGAAAGTATAGTCGTGAAAACAAAGGAAAATTTTGTAAGAATTAACTGATTCTTCGTCAATCCGTGATGAATTTTCGACTGACCGTTTTTGAAAGTCAGATTGCATAACTGGCTTCATTATTTTTATCTCCGTTATTCTCATTACATAAACTAGTGTTAATACACTGGATTATATGATGGTTTTTAATTCATTTGTCCAAAATTATTAATTATATTCCATAACTGTCGACAGTAACACACAATAACTTATTCACAATTCCAACACATAGTTGTGGAATAAATGTTCACCACACTTCAACGCAGAAAATCTATTATCTATGTAATTTTAATCTTCGCGAAATCACTTGGGATCGAATAAATTGTTAAATATTGTTCATCATCGCCTTCGTAAATGATAAGCTGCCTCTGAAACACGCAATTAAACGCTGCTAATTCCATTTGTCTTCAATCTAGGGGTATCACCTTTGCGCAAGATATTGACAGCCATCTTACTCACAACGGTATGCATCGGCGATGTCAGCGGCTTTGATAGCGGTATAATATTCCCCCTCTTCAAGTTATATGTGAAAAAGATGAGGACATTCGTGGACAGTTATCATCCCGAGATCGAATTCGCCAAATGCGCCGTATCCACGTTTCCTCTGTACGAATTATTTCCCGAATTATTGCGAGAATTTCATCCGGACTACATTGACGAACCTGAGCAGACTATATCCTCTCGCTCAATCAATGATAGTGATATATCGAACATAATTCCATTAGTGGAAAAAACAACGAATGATATTACCTCCTCCGTCCAGTTTCCCTTGCCATCCCCCCAGGATTCGATTATCAACAACCCATTTCAATATAGCCCTTCAATGAATTCACCACCGCTATCAAATCAATATTCATCTCCAGAATCAAAGTCTACCTCTTCAATACCTCCTCCTATTTTCACCACACCCCTTCCTCTTTTAGCAACCTACTCTCCACTTCCATCTCTGAATCATCAACAGAACGCATTGCTAAACCCCCAAACCGCATACCCAGCAGTTCCTACCTCTCTTTCCTCTCCATCAATTCCTCTTGGTTCTTCCAATCCTCCAATTACCAACATTTCCACTCCTACTTCCCCTCTCCCCTCCTACTTTCTGTACCAGACGATGAAAGCCACTGGAATCTCAGCAGAAGATTCAATGTTCGTCATTGAGCTGTTGGAGCTTCTTTTCCCAGACATTTTCACCAGTTCAGTTGCGGAATTCATAGCAGCGTTTCAAGGGGGAGAGCAGCAGAAAGTGAGACAGAATGACAACATAAATATAGCAGATGCATGGTTAGAGGGTTTGGACGCTGTTCTTGCATCCATTTTTGGGGCTCATCCTCACGCAAAGAGAGAACCATTGAGGAATCTGGTGCCAGCCTTACGGTGGGAGCCTCTGGTTCCACCAAAAACCTACATTCCCATCTCAAGGGTGGGGGAGGAATATGATGAAGAAGGTGAGAATGACGTGACGACAGACTGGTGGACTTCAGTCCTCTCTAGAGTTGCTAGATTCTACCATCGCCTACGGATTTGGCTGCTTCCTGATGCTAACCAAGGGAAATTGGGTGGTGCAGAAGCTAAATTGGTTGGTTTAGCCCACTGCTCAAGAGGTTACTTAGTAGACATAATCTGGAGATGGGGGGAAGAAGAGGCTGAGGAATTGAGAAAAGAGATTGAAGCAAAGCAGAGAGAGAATCATGTGTTTAGACCTGAAACATCACCAATGCAAATTCTGCCACCTCTATTGAAGTTACTTATGCCATCCTGAGGAGAGTTGTGAATGTACAAGTGATTTCAAAGTTCTTGAAAAGTGTGATCAATTTGAAAATAAATTATGTCTGTTGTTTCTTACAACAGGATTCATTATTATTTCATAATCCAAGTTCTTCCTTTATATGTACATTTCATCCTTATTACACCTCTAAATTTCATTTTTATGAAATAAATATGCTTCATTGTTGATAGGATTAAGATTCGTCTTCACTCCAACTAAATTTACTAAAGATACTTCTCCATTGACTCTTTGGGAATTATTTATACGAGCAAGCTTATATTGCATTACAATTAATCTTATAAATTGTTTTACATAATCTAAAACAGAAATTCTGCCATTAATGAAATTTGCAGAATTTGGTAAGATGTAGTGAAAATCATTCAGTATGCTTTGAGCAGGACTTTACTGCTTATGTAACTATTCCCCACTGTCTCAGCAATATCCTACTGAAAGTGACTTGTCTACTCAGGTTTTCATTTTAATAAATTCCTCTGGAAAAGTACAAGTCTGTTTCCTTCATTTCAAATTCAAGATCCATTAGTTTTTAAATAGATGTTTTGCTTATGCCCAAAATTGCACTAAATTTTATCTTGTTAAATTTCAAGAACAGATAAAAATCTCCAAGCTTTATGTTTTTCTAATTTCTTGTTTCAATCACTTTCTATAAGATTGTTGAAATAATTTTTAATTTATTTTCATGAATATTAACATAGAGATACTTACTCATCAGTTACTTTGAAGATAATTGAAAGGAATAATAGATTAATTATATATGATATTGAAGGGTTTCCATTGTAATTAGCCTTGTGGTAAGCCTTACCAAAAGGACTTTGGCAGAAAGTGTCCATCATATTTTAGCACATGGAAATAGTATATCAAAAAATATTTAGCTTAAGATAAACAGAGAATTTAAGTCAGTTGATACAAAAGTACAATAGTGTTCAATATTTATAATTCATTCAAATTTGGGGGCATAGGGTCATAAAAAATAAAGAAATTACCTTCACAGAAAAAATTTATTGTACACTACATATACACTGATTTTTATCAGGAAAATTCTCTAAGCAAGACAAAACATAAAATTGGGAAATCACAGCCTCCCTCCAATCTTGCATTTACATACGCCAATTTAGCTATGTATTTTCGTGTATTATATAGAGCTTTGGAAAACACTTAAGTTTTGATTAATTTACTTATGTATACACAGCCATAAAATAAACTACCTATTTAATACATGAAGCAGCAAGTGGAAAGTTAATTCATACCCCCAAATATATGTTTAACCTAGTTTTGTACCACTAAATCCTGATTTCATAAAAATATTCAATAAGAGAATCATTCATAATGCCCTCCCAAATAAATCATAAATTCTCAGCCAAAAACATAAAAGTGACTGTTGAATTTAACTAAATTTACTCAAATTTAAAAATAACTTTACCATATGAAAATTTACCAAACACGCACAAGTTTCACAGGTATATAAATTTTTCACAGAAATAAAGTATAAAAATAAACCTCTCATTTCTACCTTACTATGGAGCATCTTCTAATGACACCAAAATAACAAGAAATAAAATAATTATAATTTACTGGTCAATGTGACTTTTGAATCTGGCAACTTCCATCCGCCATCAAAGGCAGCTTGTAGGACTTCTTCAACATTTGATACCAGAATGAAAGTCAGGTCTTTCTGTAATAAAAGATATTTTCAATCAATATTAAACATCTGCAGCTTAAAAATAGACTGAAGCAATACTTTTATTTCTAGTCATGTAAATATTTAAGACAGAGTTTATTATAAGATAAACTTAAACCTGTACATTGAATTTTAAGGTCTTAATTTGAGATTATCACAGGTTAATGAAATTAGAAAATATGCTTAAGCAAATAGAGTTATGCTATGAACTGAAGGTTTAATAATCCATCTACATAGTAACCAAAGACAATTTGAAAACATTGAATACAAATATGATACATAATTTTTTTAGTGTAAAAGCACTATGCTTTTACACAACAATGATGCAAAATGAGATTTAAATTAAATTTTAAATGAAAAGATTTAATATATTTCTATTTTCATACAGAATTACATTATACTTAACTACTTTTAGCTAAGGAATCAATTTCTGTTCAGCCAATGACAATAAGAACTTTATTATAAACACATATGGCTTCTCTAACCTTTATATACTCGGGAATTTCTACCAGAGCCTTCTCACATTTCTTTGGGATGATTATTTTCTTTATACCAGCTCTATGAGCAGCTAAGACCTTCTCTTTGATACCACCAACCTACGTGTTAAGAAAAATAAGGAATGAAATTTGTAAAATTATTTCAATGCGATAAATAATTTTATTGACTAATATGATAAACATAATTCCCATGTATTTCAATAACATTAAAATCTTTTAATAGATCTGGGACTAGACTGATGGTTTAAATTAAGACAATCTTCATGAAATTTACAAAAAGACAAATTAAATTTCCCTATTTTCAGTAATTAGAATCAACATCAAATAATAATTATGTAATCCTCAACTTAATAAACAGGTACTTTCATTGGTTTAAATATTAGATAATCAGGAACTAAATTGTGCAATTCAAGCTTCACATGAACGTTTTATCTAAAAATACATGATTATTAAATTTGAAAATTTAAATGGTTTCTAACACACGCTTCAAGATAACACAAAAAAATGAGGGGATTCTTACTGGTAATACTTCTCCATGAAGAGTTAATTCTCCTGTCATGGCTGTTTCAGATGCCATAGGACGCCCTGAAAACAGTGAGACCAAAGCCACAACAATGGTAATTCCAGCTGAAGGCCCATCTTTCCCCACAGCTCCAGCAGGAAAGTGGATATGCACATCAGTATTTAACATGGGATCTCCATTCACATTTTCCAATCCAAAGCCATACTATTTAAAGCAAGAGGGTAAAAAATCATGAGAGCTATTTGTATGATATAAATGAACAATGGTTAGTATTGGCTACATTTTATAGAGCTACAATTATATTACAAGTCAATTTAGGTATTATAAAAATATCAACAAAATTTTTGGCTGTAAACTGAATATGAGAATCATTCATCTGTTGTAAAACTCTTGACCTCTAAATCACCAAAAAAAGTATGAAGAGGAACTGTTGGTTTCCAAATAGAAAGCATATAGAAATACATAATTACTATTGCATCTTAAACATATTATCAATATTATATATTAATTTTTCAAACTAAAATAAAATTCTGAGAATGAATATTTGGGATATTCTGAATTTTAAATTCATCATTCAATTTATAATTTAATATTTAAAAGCCTCAAAATTTTCAGTAAAAGTATCAACTGTGTTAAAAGAAATATGTATTGTAAAAATTAAGTATAAAAAAATGAATTAAAATTACTTTCTGCGATTGGGACTATAAAAACATATTTTACAAACGCTTTTGATTTACAGAAGCTTGGGCTATGCACAATGAAGCAGTTTAAGAATAATCATATAATACAAAGATGCAAAATAATTTTTCGTTATAACATTTCTTGTTGATAGCTTACCTGGCGGGCATGTGTCCTAACCCAATTAAGGGCTAGTCTTGCAGATTCTTTCATCACATCACCAAGCTGCCCAGTCAACATAACTTCCCCATCACCTTCAACTTGAGTAGCTTCCACCAATAACACTTCCCCACCAGCAGCTGTCCAAGCAAGGCCCACAGCCACACCTGCTTCCTGTCCAGCTCTGATCCATGAATCAAAGAGATCATATGGTGGAGGCTAAGGAAAGATAATTTTGGATTATCAATGTCAATATTGCAATTCAATATTGAGAATGATATCTAACCACAGGGATCTGCAACTCATTAGTCTACAATTTTCATGAGATATCTATAGGTATTTTAAAACATGAAAATACCTTTCTATTCACTATCAGCCTTCCAAGTTTAAAGCTTGTTTAAAATCATAAAAAATCTTTAAGGATGAAAGGAAAAATCTTTAGACTTGAAATCAATAATTTATTGCTAATTACTCATTCATATAAAGAAGGCATCATTTAATGGAAAATTATAGCAAACAACATATAATTTTTTAATAAATAGATACATCACATTTTGAATACTCTACCTAGCTGTAACAACTTACCCCTAAAATATCTTCAAGTGCAGCCTCATCTATAATAATGGGCAGCATAATAGTCTCTTTATTTGAATCATTACCTGTAAATAACCCATTTACACTTCAATTAAAATTCATAATTTAACAATAAATAAAAATACTTCACACAAACTTTAATCTGATTGAGGACTTAATGGCATTTAAAAAAATTTTGCAATGTATCAGTCAAAATGTGTGTTTAATGGTCCATTAAGATGTTTGAATGAAGATTGATAAAAAGTATAGAAAGTGATATTAAAAGCAAGAGTTGAATAAAAGTATTTATGACTAATATTTTGCCATTTTTTGTATGTATATGATTCTTATATTTAAGAGGTAAGCACACAGACCTGAATTACATTCAGCAACTTTCACAGCAACTGCACGACATAGGGCTCCTAATTTCCTTTCCAAAGTTCTCACTCCAGCTTCACGAGTATACTTGGTGACTAAACATAAGAGTAAAATTGGAGATCAATAACATTCAAAGAACTTACTGATAAGGGTGAAAAATTTTTCATAGTATCATATTTCCTTGAGATCATGATGATAGCAAAAAAAGATAATAGATTAAACCACTGAATTTAAATGTAATACATATTTATGAATATAAAAGATGAAATAACTTCCATATTTAATAATATTAAAATCTGTTTCTGACTAGAAATGTATGTAGTTACCAGTAGAAGTCAATTAAACCGATTTAAAAGTACAATTTCTTTTTCATTTTAATTCATATTTACTAAAATAATTCAGAAAGATTAAAACAAGTAAAAACTAGGGAAATTTTGGAGAAAAATTTAAATAATTAAACTTACTAAGAGCTTTGATACTTTCCTCTGGAAGTGTAATCATACTTTGATCAAGACCATGCTCTTCTAATTGCTTTGGAAGAAGATGGAGCTTGGCAATATGGAGTTTCTCTTCCTATAATAAATTAATATATCAAATATAATAGTTCAGTTATTTATTAATAAAGTTTTCACTTAGCCAATATGTCACAAGATTATTTTGAATATCAATATAGGACATTAATAGACATAATTGTTTCATGTTTCTTGATAAATTTACTTTCAGAAATAGAAATTTACAGAACTCAATAAAACTTACATGAGTATAGCCGGGAACACGAATAACTTCCATACGATCTAATAGTGGTGCTGGAATGGAGTCAAGAGTGTTTGCAGTAGCTATGAACAGAACCTTTGGAAAAAAAATTAAATACGTAATCATCATTTGCATTTTGTCAAACTAAAGAATTCAATTGAGTAATGTTTAATACTTATATGTGGTTTATCACTTATTATTTCATTTTTAGATAACTTATAACAAATTATAAATAAAAATTAATATAACTTATTTCATAGAACCAAATTTGGCATTATAACCTTGAAACCAGAATAAAATATGCAGAAGTTTTGTCAAGTATTACTTGATATCTTTTGTTCTTATTTTCATTTAATCTCTTTGCAAATGATTATTCACCTGTGAAAGATCAAAGGGAACATTCAGATAGTGGTCAACAAAGTTGCAATTCTGCTCTGGATCTAGCACTTCTAGCAATGCAGCAGCTGGATCACCATGAATGCCAGCACACTTAAATGGAAAGAAAATGGATGATTACAAAAATATTAAGAGGTTTTAAACTGAAAATTATCAGATATACCTAATCCAAATGAAAATTTTGGAAGATTTTCAACTATTTTGACATCAATTAGTCAATATTGAACATTATCAAATAAAATTCACTTAACTCTGATAAGGAATTAGCATATTAGTTGCATTTCCATTGATGTTAAAATAAATAAAAAAACATTATTAGATGTATGATTCAAAAATAAGTATTATTTAAGATGATCATAAGCTATGAAATAAGCATGAACCATTTAGTTGATGTGAAGTTACACACAGAAAACACACCATTTTATCAACTTCATCAAGTAGAAATACAGGATTATTAACTCCAGCTGTTTTCAATCCTTGAATTATACGTCCAGGCATTGACCCTATATAGGTTCGCCTATGTCCTCTTATATCTGCTTGATTACATACACCACCCAATGAAATTCTGGAATAATTTTCAATATATGTCAATGAGAATAGAGATATAATATGACTTGTGATTAAAAAGGATAGATCAGGATTGTGAGAAGAAAATTAACGTAAATATTTAAACAAGTTTTATAGTTGTATTATAAAAATGATTTCATAGGTAAAGAACATACCTTTGGAATTCTCTTCCAAGTGTATGGGCTATAGACCTTCCCACACTTGTTTTACCAACACCTGGAGGCCCAACAAAGCATAGAATTGGTCCCCTAAGAGAATTTTTCAGTTGACGTACTGCTAAGTATTCAAGAACACGCTTTTTCAACTTGTCCATTGCATAATGATCAGCATCCAAATCCTATTAAAAAAATACATACACATTTAGATGTTTATGATAGATAGATAGATGAATAGTTAACTATCAATATCTATTCAAGAAATATTACTATCATTTTCAAGGAGTGTGTTTTCTTTCTATCAAATAACTTTATCATTTAAATTAACATTAAACATTACAATTAAATTTAGCAAATATTACCCAAAAACTAAGTAATATGTACTTCCTAAGAGCACTAATTCAAGAATAAGGCCAAATAAAAACATGCTACTATTTATAATTTTCTTTATTTAATCTTATATATGAAAGGTTAAAGTCAAAATCATCTACACAGTAAGAAAAATATAACTTTGTCTTAGTTCCACAAAAAATTTTTAAATTATGAATTGTGACTAATTTTGATTATGATGCAGTTATCTTCCGGAAAGTTTCTTTTTGAAACTGGTCGCAATTTATAATTAAAGATTTTTTGTTACGTTACTGTTGTAGAGTTTTGCAAAGAGATAGCTTCATGCATTGATTATATACATCCTATGGAAATAATTTTACCTTTCTAGCTTTTTGGATGTCAATTGTTTCTTGGGAAGAACGTGACCAAGGGAGATCTGCCATTAACTCAATGTAAGAACGTATTACACCATCCTCAGGGCTAAAAGGATTCAAATGCTTCAATCGTCGAAGTTCCTTAAAGGCAACTTTCCGAGCATGTGGTGGTAATCCAGCATTTCTGTAATTTAAAAAGTTTAAGTACAGATCTTTTATTTTATAATAATAGAATATCAAAATATAAAGGAGAAGGGTTACCTTAATTTTGCTTGCAGTTCATGAATTTCATCGGTTTCAGGATCATTTTCCTCAAGGTTTTTGGATACAGTGCCAATATTATCACCGGGTTTGATGACAACTCTCCTTTTTAATATTATTGGATGATTATTTTTCTTCTCTTGCATGACTGTAATGCACAGAGAGTGAGAAAATTATCTACTTTAATTCATGAGATATTATGATAAAAAATTAGAAATTCATATTCAATAAATATTGTACACAAGAGACCAGGAAAAAATTGGTAAAGTAAAAATAAACACACATAAAAGTGATCATAACAGGATATATTCAGGATATCAATTTATACCCACATGCATCTCAATTATCTCCATACTTTATTTAAATGTAAACCATTATACCTATGGGAAATTCAAAATACAGTAAATACAAGAACAATGCCTTAACTACAATAATGTTTCACTGGAAGGATTAGATGGTTGCTCTATCTATTTCTGAAAAATCTACTAATTTTTTTATTACCTTCTACCTGTCTGATCAACAACTGAAGAGCCTTCTGAAATCTGTCACTCAAATCAAGAGCATCAAGCAGCTCCAATTTTTCTTCATAACTTGCTTTTAACAGGGCACTGCAAACATCAGCAAGTTGCTGACCAGGTATTGACTCCAACAAGTTCTAAAATATTTGATCAAATAAAATAAGAATTCAACTCATACAAAAAACTAATGAAACATACATTAAAAAAGAAAAGGAATAGAATTGAAAATCCAAGAAATTTTAAAAATACCATTGGATTAAATGATATGTATGTAAAATTTAATAAATAAATACTCTCCATTAATGATTGATATTTTTATGAGTGATAATATCAAGGTACTTACTCTGAGTTTCCCAATAACAGGAAGTGAAATATCAGATAACTCCACAAGTTTAGCAGCTTCATTACGAAAGTTTTTAATTAGTTCATTCAATCCTGGATTTTCATCACTAACTAAAATAATTTGTAAAGACAAATTAGCTCAATGATTACTTGTGTATGAAGTTATTTGATTTGTTTTAATTATTAAATGAGATAATTACACAAAAATATCATAATCTCAATCACATACTATAGGATTACATGATATCTATTACTCACTGGAAAAATCTAAGGATTAACTTCGGACAGATCGATTAAGTACTTTACAATTATTCTTTCTTATATAATTGAAATAGTTGAGTGGCATGAGGAAAATAGCTCCTTAATAAATAGTAAAAACTGTCATAATCCATACAAGCACTGTCTGCAACATAAATTCGAACCTTCGTTCACGTTGAATTTGTCCAGTTGTGTAACAACACCCACGACGTAAGGCACCTCCATAACAATTTTTTCCAGTCTAAATCGACAAATTCCTGTAACTAATATAGAGTAATTTGTTGCAGGCCAATTGGTGCTTGTAACTTGAACCACCATCGCTGCAGTTCCAATGGGATGGAGCATTCCTAAATCATCTGCGTCCTACAAATCAATGAGAACAAAATATTTAAAGGCCTTGCCCATCCAAAATTTAAATTAAGATGTTTAATGATTTATAAATTGAATAAGGTAGTTCTAATACGACTGTTGAAAAACAGCATACTCTATAGCAGACATTATAAATAAATGCTGACAAATCAAAGAAAACATTAATTACAAAACAAATAATTAGTACTGAATTTATTATATATCAATCATAATAAATGAATAGAAATTTTAATTTACATTGGGAATGTACACGATTCGTTCAAATTTTAAAACGGAAAACCAAGGTTGCAAGTTACATGCTAAAGGATTAGTTTCAAGAGTGAAAAACCTAGGGATTTCCAAATAGAATAAACTTACATCGAGATCACTGCCAGGTTCCTTAGGTACAACACCAATAATTTTGCTGACTAGTGTGTTCTGACTCAATCGATTTCGAATCATATTTATGCTGCAAAAATAGGGATTCATGCATTGTAATTTACGTGCACGTCTTCTCAATAGGACTTACTAATATTTTTCGACTTACTTTCTATTGCTATTTACAGATATTCTCATCGCTGCTCCAGGAAACAGAACTTCTTTGTTTACTATCAGTAATGGCAATTTTCGTGGAATGCTGCTATTAGGAGCCATGGTTTCGATTTGAAAGCAACTCTCAATCTTATTGACATACAACGCTTTTGGAAAAAGTTTTATGGTAGTTTCGAGAAACATACGAATGACGTAAATGTGCGACTTAATTCAAGTAAAGGCGCCTTAGCTTCAAACCAATGAGCCAATAAAGATCGTTCTTTGCAGGATGATTTTATTTGCTTATTAATCCAAAAAATGTCATAATTTGAAGAATTTGCTATAATTTTGTTGGATTGGATGATTTAGATGTACAGATAACTAAGTCCTTTAGGAATTTTAGGCGATGCAGTAATATGACAAGGTATAGGACTTCAAATCAATTGCTACTAAAGTTTCGATTAGGAAAAAGAGCGTATAATATAGCTGATCACAAAAAATTAATATAGTCTATGTCAATATTTTTATTGATTATAATCATTTAGGGCTTCTTTAATGAACATACTGAACAAACTGTAACATAATCAAATTCAATCAAATCAATTCATAATCTAAGTCCTCTTCATATGTTGCCAAATATCCATTTTACTTCATACCTTACTTTTAGGCTATTAGTGAATAATTTTCATCATTGTAATATTTAAAAAATTTCAGGATAAATTTGCATCTATAGTGGATAAAGGTCACAAGGTAAGTAAATCTAATGGATGATATTTCAAAATTTACCATTAGTATTTATTTTCTATGAGAATTATTTTTTATTTAAGTATGATATTGAGCCAAATGTGGAGCATTAAATCCAACCAGTAAATATTCAGAGAGAAACTAATGGTAATGAAGCAAGTACAAGAGAAAAGAATGTGTTCATGTATTCATCAATAAAGATTATGTCATAAGGTAAAGACAATTTTCTATGTAACATAAACCTAAGTCTTTTGCTCCTGTAATATTTTTCAGTATACTTTAGTTACTACACAGTTTATAACATCAAATTTTTTGGGTTATGAACCCAAGAATACAGTGAACAATCAATGAGAAATTTTCAATCAGAAAAACAAGTTGATTGGTCTTACTTTATTCAACTCATCAATAATTCTATCAATACTGTTCACCTGTAATACTCACAAAATACTGGAATATTATTTGAAATTTTTAAGGATTTAAAGCGAGTTTTACTCATTAAAATATAAAAATTAAAAATTTTCTGGCTTTCATTGTTTTGCTTCTATTTGTAATCTTAGTTAGGGAGTATTGTACATGAATGTTAACTGATGAAAACAAGTATCCAGAGTGTTATGAATGTTTCATAATACAGGAATAAAGATAAAATAATTTAGAATGTATTTGGTTTGCCAATCCTACAAGTCTCAAGAGAATATATGGTTGTCTCTGAACATGCAGAGGTGACTTATGATATTCTGAAATTGTCTAATATATTATTAAATTAAGTATCAAAAGACTGAATTCTATCGATGACCAATTCTTTTTCTTAACTCCCAAACCGCTTATGTCAAATATATTTTATTTTTGAATGAAAATAATTCGAAATGTTTCCTTGGAAGTTCAAGAGTTGCATATATCAACTAAAAGAATGAAAATTTCCTTTAACAAATTATTTTTCATAATATACTCACTTATTTAGTCAACATTACAACGATAGTAAAGGAATCAATATGAGTATTTTCTTTATCTATTATTTATTGCTTCTTAAGCACTTCATTGGGGAACGATATATTTTTTCAGAAATAGCTATTTTGGAAATGTTAACCCCTCACAAAGATAAGACGGAATACATAGTAAAAGATGAATTTATGGACCTGATACAACCAAACGAATATTTGACAGAAAATTTAAAACGGAATGGGCATTAAAAGGTATTTGAGAGAGAGGAATCTTGGCATTTTCAAATATTGAAACAACACAATTTCATGTAATATTTTATTGAGTAAAACCAAAAACTTTAAAAATTTGCATATTAGAAATAAAACTTTGAAGAACTAAAATAACAGTTCATTACTAGCTTTTCTGGTTTAGATTTGTCATCCATTGAACTATACATTGCTTTTGTGAGTGGAATGGTTTAATTATGTACAACTACAATCATTTAACAATCACAAAATATACTCGCAGTTTGTAATTTCATTTTATATACAAAATCTAAAATATTTCTCCAGACATTTTCAAATTATTTAAAAGACATTCAGTATTAACTCATTCCATTATTTATACTCAAAAATCTGTAAATTGTTATTAAATATGGTTATATTCAGGTGATTCATGATCTTCAGAAAAATCAAAGGAGAATACACTCCAAGGACCTAAGAATATAATAAGACTAAAAAAACCTAATGTTTGGCCTATGTTTCTTTTCCTAAAATTCTTTGTTGCCTATATTTTCATACAAAGAGTAAAAAGCAAAATAATTGGTTCCATTTTTATCAACTATGAAAGCATGCACTGCGCTAATGGAAGATATTTGTATATACTGCCACCAAATTAATATATTATTGCCACTTCTGAATTAAAAAAAATTTTGTTGCTGAAAATGATTCAGAATAATGTCTAAACCCAAAACATATATACTAAAATTAACTTTTCATAAACAGTGAAAATGTGTCTCAACTGCATTTGTTTTTGAAAAATACAGAAAAGCAATGGATTTATCTCAAAACATTTGATAAAGAACTTATTTAACAATGATTCATTTTAACCTAGAATCTAATCCTGGCTTCTATCATATGAAAATGCAAATCCTATATACAAGAAGCATTAATTCCTACTTCATTTCAAAAATACTTCACACTACTTTTCTGCAGCCTTTTCAAAAACATAGTAGTGTGAATAACAAGTAACTTCTTCGAGGGTATCATGAGAATAACCCAGTTGCAACATTTTTGAAGTAACCTATTTTAAGCCTTTTGAAGTTTTTTACTTTTGATGGATAGCATATACATTTTATGGATTCCCCTTTCTTGAAATTTTAAACCAAACTTCTCTCAAATATTTGTACTTTTCTATTTATTTTTTAAATTTTGAGTGATTATAGAACTTTTTGCCTTCTGATCTAATAAACTATGAAATATATTGGAATTCACTCCTTTGGCTAGCATTCAAGCATTACACATATCTATGTCTTATTTCTCTGGTATTTAACTTAGTGCATAAAGTAAATATTCAATTCTTAAACAAAAGATTGAAATTTTGGGAACTGAAAAATGTTTTTTTTTCTTTTCAGTAAAACAGTGCTCTATAGATCCATCCATTCAAGTCATATATGCAGACTTCTTAATTAGGTAAATGAATGAAAGGAGATTGCTTGAATATAATTTCATTTATTAAATTTCAGAATCAATATAACCATGAATGTGATTATGCAATAATATGTGCGTATTAATGAAAAAATGAAATAACATTTTAATTAAATAAAGATTAGGGTACTTTTCAATCTAAAATGATAATCCAAATAAAATATATAATTTTTTTAAAACATGATAAATATTTTGCACAAAGTAATTCATTAGATAAAACATTTATAAATGGCAATATGTAATTTCTTAAAATCAAGTAAAATCTTAATTATTCACTTTAATAAATTTCTGTGTTGCATAACATGACTTGAATGGACTTCAATCCCATTAACCTTAAAAAGTTCAATACTTAAGGAAACTCCTTGATAGTGTATATACTTTCTCATTGCACTAACCATTTTAATCCTCCTCTTTGCAGATTTTTTAAATCAATTCTGTATTTTTAAAGGCAATGTTTCCAAATAAACAATCAAAGTTATTCTAACTATAGGCCAAAATTAATACTCATTGATGCGCCTTTATAACAGCAAAATAGGAAACTTAAGAGAATGATTCATCAGTCACTAGATTAAATGGAGTTTGAACATGAATTTCCTACAGAAACACAGCCCTCTAGTGGGCAGAGCTGCCTAAAGGGGACCAAACGGCAGTGCAAGTCAGTGGCCAATATCACTACACAAGATTTATATGTGGGCAATTCCATTTGAGGATCCCATACAATCACAAGCAATTGTACATATGTTCAATTGTGTGCATCCTCTTCTTCAGCTATGTTTTCTTTTCCAATTTTTGATTAAAAATAGTCTCTTCACTGAACTTTTTCCAAAATAACCGTGGGTGACATCCTCCAATAACATTTGCTCAGTGCCACAATTTTTCTTTGCCAGAAGGCAAGTCAGCTACATGACAAGATGAAAGGATCCTCTCGATCACCAGGTCCAATGAACACGGATCACTAGAGAGAAGTTGGTCACCGTGGGAGCATCAGAGGAGGAAGGCATGGCAGCTGCAGAAACGCAAAGAGAGGCCAGGAAAATAATTCGGCCAAACTTTCATGCAACTCAATTTCCCTTGGGAGGTGGCACATTTGGTGGAAGAGGAGGAAGATCAGAGACTGTGATGGAGAGACGTCGGATGTTGGGACGGTCATATTCTTCCATACTCATTCCACGAGACAACTTTCTGCCAGGATGACCATCTCCATCAAGAGATCCCCTTGAAAAGGTTCTCTGTCTTTCTACTCCAGGCATGGTCACAGAAGTTAGGAGCCCTTGTCCTTTGCAGTACAAAAGGATGCTTTGTGCTAGCTTCTCAGGCTGTTAGGTAAAAATGTGGCATCAATTTTAGTTTCAAAGAGCAGAATCAACTTATTCTAACAGTAATTTAATTTGAACAGTAAAAAAATACCATAAATAGTACAAAATTAAGAATAGAATTTTTATACTACAATCTTTATTCAGAAGAGGAAATTGACAACTAGAAATTATTTAAAAAACTGTATGAAATTATTTAATATTCATATATAATTTTTTTATTCAATAATCAAGTCTTAGATAATAGCATCTATAAAGTATAGATGCATTGAGATTCACTAAGATCTATTGACAAAATATTTCACAGAATGTAACAAGATTTTTATTTTCTATGCATTGGGGAGTCATTGGATTTACTTTTGTTTTTCCTTAATTTCTTGCCATGAACAGTTTATACATAACATGGGCTCTATCTCCCTCTTAACTTCTCAAATGTGTAACTTCAGATCTTTCACAGATGATTCTGATTTTTACAATATCAATGAATAGAACTTGTGAACAGAATTTTAACTCACAGCTTCACGCATCACATCTCCAACTCCATCAATCTTAAGAAGAGCAGCTTTTCCCTTATCTAGAGTAAGATGAAGTTTCTCAACAGCTTGGGCATAAGATCCATTAGCACCAGTAACTAGAAGGATATCGGTCTTGAAATTCTTCAAAGGCAGATCTTTACGGCTGTAAAGAAGTAATAATAATCAATGAATATCTGTGAAACACAAATTCAATACATATGTATTTATCAAGTTCTTAAAGAACGAATATTTAAAGTTTGGTGTACTTTATTTAACTGTGCTCTTATTTCTTGCTTGAAGTTCAATGGAACAATTTTGTTGCATTACTATTAATTTAATGATTCATCACATTCAGTGTTTGGTTCATGTTTCATAGTTATTGTAGTGGAACCAACTAGCTTTTAAGAGACTCTGATATAGATATTGGATTTTTGAGTAATTGTGAGTAAACTCACTTGATCATATCACTTATACTTTTTAAACTACATAAAGATAAATTTATAATATAGAATTGAAGTATGAAGTAATATCTATTTATATAACCATCATGTCCATTAATATATATATATATATATATATATATATATATATATATATATATATATATATATATATATATATATATATATATATATATATATATATATATATATATATATATATATATATATATATATATATATATATATATATATATATATATATATATATTGTTTAATAGCAACAAAAATAATATAAAATTTATTTTATCTGTCACTAACACTTGCTTTTATGCAAAATTCAGCAATAGATGCAAAGTAAACATTGTGATATGTTGCTAAATGTAATGAAACTTTATTGCAGTGATTCAGTTTTCATGTAAGATTAGATTGAGTGAATTTAAATTTGACTGAAAATTGAATTTTTCATCTTTCAGTATTATCATATCACAATTTTAGGGTCTCATTTGATATTTTTTATTTTCTCAATATCTTCTAGTAAATATAATCATTCAATGCCTGAAGGTATGAACAAATGAAACTTACTTCAGGAAAGCGTTCACAAACAATTTTAGGTTGTGGCTGTTAATAGTAGTCCTCAACTTCTTCTGGAATTCTTGAATCACTTTCTCCTTATCACCTGCAGGGTCATTCTCCAATTGCTGTAAAATTTGAGGGTTGAAATCAATAAACAGAGTTAATACTGTTAGAAAATGTTGCATCTTTATATTTGTTTTGAGTGCAAGAAATTTTGCAATTAATGAAATAGGGTAATAATGGGAATTGAATGCAATCCATAATTAAATTATCAATAATTCTATTTATTAATTCTGATACCTAATTTCTTTTGGCTGAGTTAGGAGGGAAAATCAAAGTAACATTGTTAAGAAGCCTAGATCCCATCATAATTATTACTATAGTATGCATCATATATAAAATAAACTTACAGACAATTATATTTGTAGTTACAAATATCATTAAGAAGATGATTCCATTGATGCAATAAGAAGTAACTCGCTCAATGGATTTAATGAATTTAAAGAATTTATTTCCTTAAATCTATCTGAGAAACCAGACAATTACTAATTAGTAACAAAATAGCATTAGAATGTAAATTTAAAATGTTTTTTGGTATAAATTTAATGAAGTTTATGTATTAAGTGAGTATTAAAACAGCAACATTTATGGCATGAATTTAAAAGTTATAAATATTATAAGTTACAAAAAGATATATGGATAAATGTTCCTGAAAAAAAAGCTCAATATAATTACATATATCAACTGAGCTGATTTTATAATGATCTTAGGGATTCTAACATAGCAAGCTGTTAAATTTTATCCATAAAATGAATCTTAACATATTTAGATCACTGTTTTAAACTAATATTATTTTAAATTTTTTGGACGTCTGTTTGACTCAATGTGTAATAGAGGCTATACAGTTTAGTACTTAGAGAAATAGGTAAGAATTGGAAAATATCATAAAAATATTAATTTATTAAATTCGATTTACTTTTTACCCTAAAATATTATTATATTTCCTAAATTTATTTATTAAAATTTGAATTTCATTGAAGTTTATTTTTTTTAATGGATAGTGTTGGTAAAATGTTTTCTTAAAGCTGAATCTGAAGCTACCTTGAACATTGTAATTAACTTGAGTTGTTTATCTCATACTCTATGTGTCGCTACAAGTTAACATGCATGCCTTATGATTGTATTAACAACATTAGTATCATAATTATTAGTATTGGTAAATTTAAGAGGAGATATCACAAATAATCAACTTTTCTTGTATAGGTGAAATATTAGTGGAATCCATTCGTAAATTGATTGATCACTGTAATTAAACCAAATAAAGCAAGATTTATTTTGCTATGCACTAGGTTTTCAAACAAAAATTAGTGAAAATATAGGTAATGATGAAAGGACCATTATTATCAGAAGAACACTGGCTATAATATACACCTGTTCAAAAGCAAAACAAATACAGACAATAAGACAAAAGGTCATTCAACACCACATTCAACAGATAATAGAAGATATAATATAGCATACAAAAAGTCTTTCATTCACACAAAGTATCAAACATTTTCCTCGTGATTTTGAGAATCAAATGCAATTACAGGAATTCCTTTGTATTAACCATTTCCCCTTAAAAATCTCTGTAAAGATTTTATTCTTTTATGAAATTGATACATCAAAACTTGAAGATGCCCAATTAGTTACATGTTTCCATATCAACCACAGTTACTGTAAAATATCCACATCAGCAACATTACATGCAAAAGAGAATAGCACTTGAGTATAAATTCATGCTTGAAAACCCAACTTCCATCTGAGAGTATGAAAGTATAAGGAAGAAAATGTTATGCATACATATGATTTTAAATAAAATTTTTACAAAATAAATGTCTTAATCATTTAAACATAGAGGATGAAGGATGATTAATTAAAATTAAATTGATTCAAAATGTTGAGATGAACTCTGGCTTCTCGAATAAAGAACATATGGTTTTATTCTAAATATATCTATATTAGTTTTGATTATGATTATCCATTGTTAGAACTGAGGAAACACAAATATAATTTTATTGACTTCTCAATTGTAACAAATACCTACTTTTACGTAAGATCATCAAGAAATTTAGTCATATTAATTTTTTTACTCATAGAAAATAATGGTTCATATTAAATCAAAACTTCAGTTTCAATCCACTGCATTGAATTTTGATTCATGCATATGCAGTTTTCATCTTCATAGATTAAAGCTGTAGTTTGATTCCTGATCATATAGAAATTTGGAAGTCCTTTACCAAAGTGAAAGATGATTGTAACTTGAAATTTAACTGAGTAATGTAGGATTAAAAATCACCTCTAATTTAGTTTTTATCTTTGATCTGATAAAAACTAAAATAGCTTTGCTGAGATCACTCTTATGAAACAAAATTGGCTCATATCAACTTATATAACTTTGAAAAGTAAGGATATTAAAGAGTAAGATCTAGCAGGAAGGAAAAAGGAGCCAAACATTACTTGCAAGAATATTACAGAGCTAGGAGTTAGAATTCAGGTGAAAACAGGATTAATTACTAGTATTATTTAAATACACAGTTTGAGCACTTTACCTCATCAAGAGCCTGGAGTTCAGTTGATATTGAGGAGATAGCCCAATGGAAGAGGGGTCACAGACATTAAACAGATGAAGAAGCAAGCGAGTTATCTATAGACATTTAATACTTGCTCACAGAGAGTGACAATTAGTTATGAATGCAACAAAAATACATCATACATTAGAGAAATGTTGCCACGTGCAACACCCAAACAGCCCATCAATTTATTACTAGTACCATACATTTATTGAAATGTGAAATCTTTCCAAATAACAATACAAGTGAGACTAACTGTATGGCACCAACAATCAATAGTAGAACATAGAATACCATAACAATTCTTATGTAATGCAATTTTTTCTTTTCATGCCATCGTATATGTAAATGCGTTACAGTTCATTCTCATTAATAAAAGTTATTTCTTTCTTTTTAGTTGAAATAATCTTTCAGAAAATTTAAATTTATGTTAATTGTTGAAACTTTAGAAGTTAGAGATCATGCAACTGACATGCAATTAAATTTTAGATGATATACAAACAAGAAACAGGATACAAGGCAGAAGAGACAATAAAGAGACTTGCTCATGATCAAGATACAAGAAATTAGTCATTACTGCAGCCATTTTTAAAAGGAAAAGCATGCTACAGATATTAGTATAAGTTTCCATATTTACCCTATCTACATTTAATTTGATGCATCATGAGATGCAAGTACCTCTCTTTTAAAGTAGGATAGTATATGAATTAACCTTACTGTATATTATTGAACTATCTCACACTTACATGTCCAAACTTGTGAAATATCAAATAATGCTCAGCTGATGTGTTAACTCCAGATCCAAGCCTCCAGTTCATGAACTGTAAAAAAATTCAAGAAATCAGTAAATGAAGCTTATAAATTCCCTTGCACCTTCTATCCACTAAGGTAAGTGAACGTATTTGATACACATCTCATCAAGTAAACCTTGAATGGAAAAAGTTCATGAAGTTCAGAATATTTATTATTACTTGCTAATGAAAATTAAATTCTAAATGGATACATCTCAACTTTGGTTAACATGCACTTCTTGGTAATAATTTATAGGGTCTATATTTTAAAATATTTGCTAATCTAGATTTTCATTTAATTTTAATCACTTCCTTTTCCTAATTCAATATCCTAATCAACAGATTAATGCATAATAAATTTTGATGTAATATAATTTTTGCTACAAGAGAAATAATTTATGAAAAATACAAAAGGAGTGAAATTAAAGGATGTTGATAAAAGGATGTTCAACTATGATTCTAGTTCCATCAAAATAACAAACAATTTTCATCTTTTCAACTTAAAAAATAGGAAAAGGAAGAATTTAATATAGCTCAAGTGAATATATTAAAACAAGACACAAAACTGCTGTAGGAGTAGAGTAACTGGGAAGGGTTGATGAAAAAACTTACAGCAAAAGAACAATTACACTTATTTTTCATTAACTACTTAAATATTATAAGAATATTGACCTTCTGAGTTCTGAAAGAACGTTATCCAAGGTGAGTTCCAAATGCAAATTTTAATAATATTCTTCTGGTATAAGAAAAAGAGGTACAACAACAAATTAAATATATAAATATTATAATAGAAGAATAGTCTCATGAAAATCATACTAAATGATTGTCTTAATGGGATTGTTATCTTTGGGGAAAGTAATCAGACTTCTTCTTTTGCATACCAGTTCTACAGAAGTCATTGAGTTAGGGTACCTTATCCTTGAAGTGATCCATGACGCTGGCTGTACTTCCTGTGCAATTGATGAGGATAAGGCCTAGGCAACGAGCGGGATGTGCAAGTCCAAAGCGTGCTAGGATGTTGGCTCCAGCACCTTCACCCAATCCAATCACATAGCGCACATGAAGGAAATCAAGAACAGTCACTAGATCCTCTCCAAGGGTCTGCAAGGCAGGGAACTGGAACCTGGAAAAAGTGAGGTAAAGGGTTATTATTAGACTATTAATACTAAAATAACTGAAAAAGGTGAGGTAGAAGCATGGAATTATTAGAGAATTAATACTAAGTTACTGGAGCAATTAAAACCGGATTCTAAATTACTTTTCTGAGTAAAATATAAACTTCCTATGATATATATTTTCTATACGGATAAACACCTTAAAATTTTCCATAACAATATTTTAGACAGAATTAAAAACGCTAAAATTTAAGAAAGATATCTATGTAACCATGAGAGATATAATTGCATATTGTGAAATAGTGCCTACAAGTCATGAATATATCAGTGCAATATAGAGTCAGAATGGTCTTTATTTAGAGTAAGTGTATATATACCTTTATAATCTTTAAAGTGAAAAACTTTCTGTAATGAAAGGAAGTTCTTGGAAATGGAGTTACTCTCTACAAAAGTATACATAATGAACTCAGATTCAACATTAAGTGAGCCAATGAACAACAGACATTTAATTTTAAAACATGTTTAAACTTGTTAGCTGAATAAGCTGAAATGAAATTTACGTCATTTTGAGTATGTATATGAAGCTTATCATAACTTAAACTTATGGGAACTACTGATTTTAAATCATCAATATTTGAATAAAAGGAATAATGAATGATGCATTTTCATTTAGAAATAAATTAAATGTTACTCTGATTATTGGATATATAGAGCGTTTAAGTCTATTGCTAAAGTAAATTAAATGTTACTCTGATTATTGGATACATAGAGGGTTTAAGTCTATTGCTTGTTTTAAATGCTAGGTCACTGATAAGGCTCTTTTTAGGAAATGATCATTCACTTTTACTCAAGTATTAGTAAATTAAAAGCACTCATATATATCTGATATTTAATAAAATCATATCGAGATATTAATTAATTCGAAACATAGATAGAACGTCTAATCAGTATCACGAGAAAGTATCGCATTAATTTCAGTTATTAAGACAATAATGAATGTAGAGTAACATTACATAGATACGGTATCATTTAAACTAGATTACAGGTGGAGTGGGATAGGAGGTTCGTTCGTTTGACCGATATCCGAGTGAAATGTCGCTGACAAGGTCACCAGTCCCTTGAATAACTTACTCGTCGCCGAGATTAGGAGCATTGTCTTCCTGTCCAGTGACGTCGATGTAGATGAAAATGGAGCGGTCCTTTATTTCACACATGCATGGATGGTTGACGAAGTCATGGAAGGATGTATCTGGAATTAAAATGGAGGATGAAGCAATAAGAAATGAAAATAAAATATCGATGAAATTATAACAAATTTTGACTGAAATAATTCTAACTTATATTTGAATTGATTTAAACTATTTTAATGATTTATTTTAGCACGAAATTTTGGTTGGGTCAGGATTTAGGAATTTTTTCGCAGTTTATAATTGTTACGCATTGTCAGAGATTTATAAAAAGAATCTTGTTTAAGAATAAAATTTTTGACAGAAATCAAATAATGTAGACGAGAGTAAGATATAAATAATACGTGATTACAAGGAATGGTAGTTATATTAGAGTATTATTGGTAAATATTATAATATATCTCATCCTTTAGCTCAAATTATCACTTATCTAATTTTCATAATAAACACATGTTACTTTGATGGGACTTTAAGAAGTCCAGAGGCAATAAACATCAATAAAATTGAATCAATAAGAAGAAAAAGATAGAAAGTAGGAAATTATAAAAAATAAACAACTAATAATCAACCTTTCACCAATAAAATACCTGAAATCTAATTTTAAAACTCAATGATAAACTTCTCTTCTTTTCTTCATCTAGGTGAAATAAAGGATGATAAAAGTAAATAAAGGCAACAAAATTTTGATGTAGAGGGCGGAGAGTATCTACAGAATAAAGATATCTAAAATATGGGAAACGCGAGACCTCTTATGACCTTTCCAATTAAATCATGACCTAAGTTACGTTGGCTAAGATTTCTTACCTCCCTTTTCGTCCAAAGACAAACATTTTCGTGATAAAACTGATAAAAATCACGGAACTTTTTTATTGCCGATTGAGCGAAGAAAAAGTTCAAAGATGCGGTAAGAATAAGAATAATAATATATGCTAAATACGTAGATCAAGGAATTGGAAAGTTTTTTTTAACGAAATAGATTCCAAGAATAAATTTGGTTCTCATTTTTGTATACTAATCAACAACTATGGTATGCATGAAGAACAGGATCGTTGATAATACACATATAAGAGTATTTTGATGCAATCGAAACGACACAATTTGTGTTATCGAGCAAAAACTATATTTTAAGCAAAAGTATGAGATATGTAATATAAATCGTTTAACTATCGATCATATTTGATGAAGTTCTAATGAATTTTTAAAAATATTTAAATAAGAATCAATAACTAACCTTTTCATAGCATATAATTTTTCTATTGATAAATAAATGAATAAATAAAGTAGATATCACTGTAAAAAATAATCCTTACTCATCCACGAAATCACTATTTTCAATTAAAAAAAGCAGTTAAATGTTTATTCATTAATTCACGCCCTTGGAGTATGTTCTGGTATGGAGTTAACCGTAAATCTATGTAAAAAGCTTTTAATTGCAACATTATCCTCATAAAGGTTTGATATGAAATAACGTCAACTACTGTGAAGCTAAAATATATTCCTACATTAGGTTGATAGAGATCCTAAGGGATGAAAATAATAACCTCGATTTAAAGCATTAAAAATAATTTTTGTGAACATAATAAGTTCAATTAACGCATGTTGTCAGCCGTAGCGAAATTATTGTACACCTGTTTGCATCCTCTAAACCGTACCAACGATTCTAGCTCTCGATTATAACTAGGTCACCCTCGGTGTGTTTGTATTACAAAATCTGCACGTAAAACCGCTTCTCCTGGCAGACTTCAGAGGAACATTCCGCTCCTCTAATCAACCGGTGTGGCCCTCTACCAAACTAATAAAATCGAGCATCCCCCATCCCCTTTTAAGCTACGCCAGCACAACGGCGGAACTTCCGTAGTAGTAAAGTTTCGGGAGTCAACATGGCCACCCAGCGCACTTTGACCTTTAAATGAACTACGGAATCGATTCAGGGTCTCCGGAATGCCTCCCCGTCCGTACATTTGACCTGAATGCTGGTGGGGGTGCAAGACCGTTGTCTACGTCTATTCCAGAGTCTATCACGATCACCTTTTGCCGGAGGAAAGGTCCGTGAAACCCATTAGTCTCTAAGGATAACGCACGGAAAAACTTCTCCGTCTCCACGACTCGAAAATGCACCAAATGGATTTTGTGGTAGCCACCCGTGGTGACACTTTGAAAGCCGTCTCAGTACTTCTGGCAAAGCGCGGCGGGAGTCTATACACATTTCCAGCTGCTAATCTTAGGACCATTGCCATTGTCTGTTGCCCTAGAAAGGGCACAGAATCCATTGCACTACGGAATGATTTCCATCACTGATATCCGGTGGAGCTACAATGAGATCAGAACTATATAATCTGCAGGATATATTAGAGTTGAGGTATTGTTTTTTTTATCAAATCATCACGTATACAAATATCTTATGAATATCAATAATAGGGGATAATAATTCGTTAAATCCTATAGATTAATTTTGCGAAGATGTTGAAATGAAATGATGAAGAAATGTTTTTATAATTACTATAACATGTGACCTACAATCAAGTGGAGTTTAATCGTGATCAGTTCATTGGAAGAGTCGATATAGGGAATAGTAGTTGGGTTAGAAAGCTTGCGTTTACAGAAAACTAGAATAAGTAGAGTACCTTTCAATCCAAAAATATGTCACAATAGAAACATTAAAAATTTTGAAAAGAAGTGAAACGAATTTTCTATGAAATTTGATGTTGCTTACAAAGGGTACTACTTCCGTTCAGGATATTCATTTCTTTACTTAAGTTTTTGAAATTTACTGAAATTTCAGACTCCAATCATAAAATATTTCAAGCTTTCTGTAGTAAACAATGATGACAATTTTTGAATAATGTCAATCTAACGAAGATGATTATCCCTTAAAATTTTCCCATTGAAAAGATCTTTTGTTTAATCCTTTATTTTAATGATTTCTCCTATGCAATAATTCTTTTCGAGCTAGAAGCAAAAATCCAACCATCGCTGAAGCACAATACAGCAGAATAAGAAACGACAGAGAAATTTGGAAGGCATATATTCGTACAATGATGATAGTTGGTGGAAATTCTGAATAAGAAATTGCGGACTGCACTAAAATTTAATAAAACAGATCCGCTTAACTATAAGCTCAACTTTAAAGCCAATGAACAAGATGATAGAGAGAATGAGAGAAAAAGAAATATGCGCTGGAGTCTGAACATGAAAATCAATTTCCAATCGTCTCAGATACAGGAAACAATCCGAGCGAAAGCTGTTCTTCAAATTATTCGATTCATAAAAAAATGATGAGGATGAATCGCGTAACAGGCTGCAGAATATTTCAATCTCTAGAGAGAGTAATAGGGATCCAAAGAGACATTGCATTTCGTCATTATTTATTCTCAAAAGATTTAAAGAAGTAGGTAGGAATTTCTTATAAAATATTAGTCGACAGAAATGAAGCAAATATAAAGTATAATTTGGTAGTAAGTGAAAAAAATTATGATTAAATCTCCTAAAACAAGAGCTATCGATTTTTTCACTAATTAATTTCTCAAAGACTTTAATTTGGCCTTATTATTCAATATATTCAACATAAAAGTTAGATCATCTAACACGTCAATGATGATTATTTACAATCTGAGCTTCAATTATAATGAATAATACCTTCTTGTTTTCTACGAGTCTTACAAACGCTAGTATAGAATGACATATTATCACTGCTTTAAGAGATTATACTGGAATAAATTTACATCTATATAGAAAGAAAATTACGGGTCGTATTCCGAAATTTTGGTTTTAAATAATATGAAGTATAATACATTTCAAAACATTAAAAGGATAATGTTAGACGGAAAATTAAACTTCCCGAAGTGTATTTAATTGGGAGAGAACCATCAAGTAATTCGAAAATTCGTGTTCACTTCTCTGATTTTATCGAACTTGTTGAACATAAGAGAAAGAAACGAATGTTTACAGGTGAGGTTGACGACCTTCTATAAATGTGTCACGCGATCACTGTTTGAATGCGATGGCCGTGACCTAAAAGAAACATTAAGGAAATTGCTTCGTTAACTATTTAGAGACCAAGTAGGAATGAAATATTAAGAAAGACCCTTCTAAAATAAATGTACCTAATTACTATCTTGAACCTTATTGAGTTGTCTGTAGAACTTACTCTGTTTTCTCATAATATTTATTATGACTCTACACAGTTGAGCTTGACCAAGTAAGATTCAATATAGTACATTAAACGTGATACATTAATGAGCAAGGAGGAAACAAAAAACATACTCATGTAAGAGTTACTCCTATTGAGAATGTTTTCAGATTTTTAATTTGAAAGTAAATCCAATCTAATTTAATTCAACTCTGTATCAATGCCTCTTAGGAGAAATTCAGAAATATTTCTTGAGGATATTCTAGGATTTTTATCTACAGAATTGTGTTTGCCTAAAATTGAGAAATCATTTTACTAGATGGAATTTTCTCGAACGCAGTGGAAAATTTGATCATATTGTTTATATGAAGATCATTGCTAAATATAGAAGCAAAAAATGGAGGCAATGTAAGAATTGTGAATTGATACATACGGTTGCATCCTAAGTCATGCACTGTTAGGAACACTGCCCTCTTATCCTGCTGCGTCAGGTCGCCCTGTGAAATAAATTAAAAGAAAATTAATCACAAATATTCAAGCATAATTTAACTATTTCTAATCATTCAAAATTTTGATAAACACTTGTCTTCAACTAAGACGATTTAGAATGCATCTGTAGATTTTAATTATAACGGAGGAGATAGTCTTTGGATAGTTCGTTTTAGCATATATTTTCCTTCAGGATAGAAGATAAAATTCGCAATAGACGTTAAATATTTTTAAAACTAAATTCTCTACCAATATTTGTAATCCAACTTCATCTGAGAGCCTATGGAATACAGTTAGAAATAAATTAGATTTATTTCATACAATTATTAGATTTTCCTTCAAGATAGTCTAAAATACCTTATAATCATCAAAATACATGCAATTAAAACTCTATGGCAAGATTATGCCTAAATAACCTCTTAATCCTTAATAACATCAAATAATCTTTAACCTTTCTAACCTCAAACATCCAATACAAGGAATATTTTATTAATATTTCATTTTATGTAAATCATAAACGACCAAAATATACAAATTTTGACGCTAAATTCCTAATAATCAATTTCATTAGATTATGGGGTGGTAATAGTAATCGAAAGACATGTTAATTTAAAGGATTACGAGAAGGTACGTCTGAGTGACATCCATTTTGGCAAAAGGGTGCGATTGCCGCCATGGTTACATATCTTACAGAGCCATCTAATCAGATAACAACTAACAGATGTTCCGTCACGCATAGCGACAATAATCATCTTGGAGACGCTCAATATTGAGTGGGTAGATACATCTCTCCATGTGCGATATCTTGATTATCCACGCACGCACGCGGAATATATTATCCGGAGAAGAGTTGCCCATTAAGTTAATGGACGGAATATATGCGCATAGGAAAAAGGGTTGCGATCTAATAAGGCACCGGTTGAGCGGCGTGGATGAATGCACTGGTATGCATCGCAACCCCTTATGATCATCTCGTTACTGCGCCTGTCATTCTATAATTCAACCCAATTCCCGTGCATGGAGAAGTCTCTCGGAACAAATAGAGGAGGATTATGGGATTGATGAGGAAATAGTCATATGACTCTAGTAGAGGAGAAATTCTAATTAAAGCTATGAAAAATCTAACAATTATTATATGTTGACGATTTCGAAGTAAAAGTTTTCGAAAAAGTCAATTACAGGAAAGAGACTACCTCCCAAATATTTTAAATTGATTTGCATTATTGTAATATGTGAACTGTTGTCCACTGAACTTTTTAAAATACATTTTCCTTCGACAAATTTAATATTTATTGAAAATAAATGTATTACTACTAGTAAATAATATTATGTAATTTTATCTATTTAATTAAATTTACTTTCCGAGGATTCGATAATTACTAAAATACTTTTCAAAGCAAAGCTTCTTGTTAAATTAATTTTACTCGTACCTTAGAAGAATTTTTTATTTCATCCGTCTGGGGTTAGAACGAGACACAAAGGTTTCAGACGGCGATAAATTTCTCACGCTTTTATATTGTATGGTGAATTCAAAACTTTTCCAAATCATTAATTAATCGATAATCTGAAACTTAATTAATTTATCGCATGAGCGACGAATGAAAAAGTTTTATACAGGAATAGAATTCTTCAAGTTAAAAAAACCTATTTCATCAGTATATACTGATAGACTAAGTACTTTCAACTGCGAATAACTTGGACCTATAAGAATTAAGATATATTATTGTTCATTTCAATAGGTAATTTTGTTAATAGAATTTCCTCGAATCGAAAATCGAATTCCATTTGAAATTAAAATATTCTTTCTAAATTTTATTTTAAATTCTTAATTAACATATCTTGTTAGCATTTTGTCACAAACTTTAAACCGATTTAAATATTAGGTCTACCGGAAAGTTCTGTCCGTTTTTAGAATGAAACAAAAGAGTAGATTTTTCCATACTTTGAATAAAGTTTATTGAATAATTTAATTGCCATCATTATTTATGACTTCTTTCCTGTGTGATAGCATTTTGTATATCCCACTTTTAAAGAATATCTAATCTCTAGAGGCCAAGAATTTAACCAGTGTTTGTCTGATTTCTTCTCCTTTCTTGAATCGTTTGCCCTTCAAGAAAATTTGTTAGGAGAGAAACCATTGGTATGCGAACGCATCTCACTTAATACTAACGAGAATGGTCTTCCTTTTTTTCATCTAATATGAAAATGTGTACTCATTGTAAGCGATCAAAATAGAGAGCCAATTATGTGTTTAATGAATATGCGCTTAATTGTTGAAACATTGTAACCGGAACGGATTTTTAGCCTCTAGAGATAAAACATTCTTTAAAAATGGGATATACAAAATGCTATCACGCAGGAAAGAAGTCATAAATAATGATGGCAATTAAATTGTTCAATAAACTTTATTCAAAGTATGAACAAATCTATTCTTTTGTCTCATTCTAAAAACGGACAGAACTTTCCGGTAGACCTATTATTAATGAACATCGAACGTTAAACCTTTCCTGAACGTTCCATTTACTCTCCATTAGTACTAAAACGTTTAATTCAAATTCCCCCAAAACCTTCCTCTTTATGGCACTTCGCGGACAGCGGTTATCTCATGCGACGTCATGTCCCCGCTTCCCGAAGAAGATTAGTCCAAATTGCATTTGGGCACAATGTTGCACGAGCCGATGAATCCTCGTTGCATCGAGGAAAGCAATCATCTTCCATAGAGAGCGAGCGGGGGATAGATCCACGCTAAACCGTTTAACCTTAAGACGATCAACGTTATTCACCAACCGATGCCAAGTGCACAATTCAATCACCTCCGTCACAGGCGGTTATTTACGTCAAGTCCACCGGATGATTAGACCGATCGATTCCATTATGCGTAAATATTCCAATTAGCGGAGGTGAAAAGGACGTGGAGAACGCGTGCGATGTTTTTAAAGGGGAGGAAAGCATACGGGGCCAAATCTCAACCGTCGAGTAATATTGATTGCCGTATCGAACCGAGAACCATGTGGTTTGGAAGCATGCCTTACGGGGGGGGAGGTACGGAGGGAAAGTTTTTGGGCGGACAGGTGGGAGGAAGACGTGATGCCGTCGGACCCTCTCTCTCTCTCTCTCTCTCTCTCTCCGGTTGTTGGAAGATCCCTCCCCCCCTTAAACCCCGTCTCTTCACTAGCTGTCCCCTTATCTTCCGTAGAGAGATCCCTTCCCTGGCAACTGCGTTATGTACTCCCACGAGTCCTTCTAGTGGATCTCATAGCCCCTCTTATAGTCTCACTCTCTAGCCAAGCCTTCCCTAGCTGTTGCGTTACCCTTTCTATTTTGCCTTTTTCTTTTTGCTTCCTCACGCCTTGGGTGGTGGTGGGACGGACTGCCAGCGCGCGTCCCTGTTTCTAATTCCGGCTGAGTTGGGCGTGTTTGCGGGGAGTGGAATTGCAACCGACGATTGTGTTCCGTCTCAGCGACAGAAATCTATTGCATTCGTTTAACGAGGTTGCCGTTGACAACGATAAGCACTCTCGAACCATATTAAAGATTCAGTCAGAAAATTTAGAGTTAATATTAAAGATTAAAATGGGAATAAACTATGGTACAGATAGAATACGCAAAAATTCTTTTGAAAATAGCTTAATTAGGAGCATGTTTTTGTTATTCAAAGCATCTAGCCTGCGAATCATTATTCAGGATTTTTTTGCTTCGATTTAAGTTTTTAAGAAATACCGAGGGAATCTTTGGGCGTTACATTAATATTAAGTCATTATTAATAGTATTAGTACAATTATAACCATTGTGAATTACTTGAATTATCTTTGGAATTTGAATACAAAAGAGACAGCAATAAAAAGCGATTCACATACGATAATTGAACTTATTCAAGTAAACCAAAACCATATAAACCTGATAAACAACAAAACTGATGGAAATATATAAAACAATATTCCATTCTAAATCAAGAGACATGGAAGGTGTATTTTAATAATTACACGAACATTTTATTTTAAAGCGACTTAGTTTAAGAAAATTCGGGCCAATAATGCTCCTATACATTTCAAAATCTGGATTAAACACAACCCTTCAATCCTTGTCAACTAAAACTCCTTTTTATCATCAAAATCTTCCAACAACATTTTATTTTGGTGTCGACGAACCTTCACCAACCATCCCCACCTCACCCTCCACCTCTTTCTGCCCTCCGAACAAATGTCCCGTAAAATATAGGCGACGCCAGACTTTATTGCGCTATGAGAGGAGAGATTCGCTGACACGGAGTCTGTCTGTACGTTGCGAAATTCCACATTCGCGAGCACCGAAATGAGAATTTCCTCCGAGTTCTTGTTTATCCCTTCCCTTCCGATTCCCGACGCAGCAAACGGAACGTTTTTACGGTCCCGCGTTCTCTCCTAGCGTCTGCGAAAGATGGAAGCTGCGGGCAGCTGTCGATGACTACAGCGAGGCGAAGTAAAAGGGGACATTTCATTTTGGCAGATTTTTATATTACCTTCCCTTAATCCACCGGCTGACCACGGGTATGTCTTCCAGTGGCTCACCTTTTACTGTCGCCGGGAATGGGTTCTCAGAAGACCTCGGAAAATGAGTCAGAAAGAGGTGTTACTGTTATCTTACACGCCGAATGCTGTTCCAGAAAAATTCTGGAGGAAGGTATTTTGCGAGAGAGAATGATTTCCGATAGGAAGTTTCGGTTATTTGGTCCTGGAACTACTCTAAAACTTCCTACGAAACAGCTGCGAGGGCACAGCTGGTGAGTGATGGACCTTTAAAAAGATTCATTTATTCTATTCTGTCATCGATGTCTCTTCGTTTATTCTTGAAAATAAATATGAGCTTGGCCTTCTCTGAACTAGTATTGGGCTATATTTTATACAAATAGTGCTATCTAGTACTTTTTTGAGTTTATCATTTTCCTAGAAGAGAGTTCGGTATCATAAATTTCAATGAAATATAATGCAAAAGTTAGTTTAGTTTTCGGAGAGTAAATAAAATGAACGCCATAGATTCTTTACTTTTAAAGGTTGAGTAAGTCCTGGACAATTTATTGCGAAAAACTGACGGAAGGTATCTTTCCAATAGAGTCGTAAGTACGGTTCTGTATGACAAGAATAAATAGGAATTTTGCTAGCATATGAAGCCAAACATTGAGATAAGCTCCCTCAAAAAATATATAGAAACATCTGTTAAAAAGCATATTTATTGCGTCTTTCCCTGCATATTTTGACGAGTCAAATATCCGCAATGAAAGGATAAAACGAAGAAAGAAAATGTGTGTTTTGAACAGAAGAAGTACTGCTATCATTAATCAAAAATAACTCTTTAAATGTCACATTCAATTTTAAAAATTACATCATTTCTTACAAATTTCTAATTTGTTCAATTAATTAACAAAATAATATATGTCTAGTCACTGAGTAAATACCAAATCCACGATAGAAACGAAGTATTCAAATTGTTCGTCATCACGAAAGCTAACGTCTACGATGAATGGAATAACTGTTTCCAGTTCGCAATGAATTAAAATCACTAGGATTTTGTTACTAAGTACTATAATAATATAAAAAGAAAAGGTTAAGTAAATGCTGCTCTGATAATTAATATACAATGACTGAACGTATTTTGGATAGATATTAACCTTCCACACAAATAAGGGAGATTTTTTTTACTCCTAACAGAAACCTTGCAGAACACGTAAATCGAATAGAGTAGTGACGTCACTCATGCGCGTAAAAAAAGAGCGATTTTGATTGGTCGAGGAAAATAACGCGGTTCATTTCCATCATAATCGACAACTTTCTTTCAGGCTAATTCAATGAGGGTGCTATCCATTCGCTAAGGCCTATAGGGTGTCACTCCCTCCCATTCCAGAAGGCCCATCTTAAGATGTAAGCGTATCTGGACTTCCGACGACAATGAGATCGAGAGGCGGGGAATGAATAGGCCGTTGGTGCGGTGTGAGAGAGATCGAAAGAAAAAAGACTTGAAGATAATGAGGGATGGAGATAAAGAACTTGGAGAATGCGTCACGTATCCATGGAGCCTTGAGAAGCTCTGGAAAGGGTATATAGAAGGTAGATATGATCCTTTAAGGCACGATTGCACGGGAGATGTGATATTTAAGGGATGTTAAAGGAGGACCTAGTAGGGCAAAGAATCTTCTCTCAAATCGTGTGGAAGGTTGGAAAAAAATTCTCGAGTAACCTTTTGGTTTTACTGCTAAAGCTTTCCGTTTTCTGAGATGTAAGTTTTCGAGATTTGTGTCATTCCTTTCTGTTATTACACACTCGTTAAATCGAATTTTACCTCCGATTCTTAAATTAAATGGAATCTTACTCCTGGAACTTCTGTCTCGTTTTATATCAGCTATATAAAGATAGCTTTTTAACGATTATTGTCTTTTTTGACTAATGATAAGAGAACTTTAAGACAAAGACCTCGACGATAAACTTCATCACTTAAGAAGTTAAGGGTCAGCTAGAAACACAGTAACAGCACTCCTAGATTCCACTATTACAGCCTCTTAAACTATTAGGCATTTAAAACCTCCATGCAGTCATCAGTAAATAATTGGGAGAGATGTTATAATAGAACTTTCGGTATCGTTTATATTAAGAAGAGTTTTTCCAGTATTTTTTTTCGCCTCTTCCTTTCTTTACGCGAAGATCAAAGTGAAGAAGGGAAGACGTGTTCCTGACACCGAGGACATCAAGGGCAATAAGAAGGCTGCTCTGAATACTTTACCCGAACGAGCGTTCTAAATACGTTTCCAAGGAGGAGCAGGTGTTGAAAACGGTGGATAACTTCAGTCGAATTGCTTAGATGACGATTAAAGCGGGATTCGTGGCACCGAAGTTCAACGAATATTTTCTTGATTAAATTTTAGAAGGGAAATATCAGATCTCGTACTTAAATTTTAGGTTGGTTTGACCTAAATGACTCTTGGTATAATCGAAAAGTTGAATCGAAGTTGTTGATGTTTTAGATCTATTATTTTATTTGGATTATTTATTGATGGAATATACCAAAGAACACAAATCCGATAATATATTTCGTTACGTCCATCTTCCTTGAAAGGAAGAACTAAGATGATTTAAGGTTTATTTTCCACATTTACATTCATTTTATCTATTCTCCTAGGGTGTGCAAACATATTTATAATTCATCATACTTTCTCTTGCATCAATCCAAATTCAAATGAGGAATTACGACCCTTACCTTCAAAACGCTTTTAAAATGCGGTTCGTAAGAAACGTTTGTGATTTAAATACATCTCGATTCTATCCTTTTCCACGAATTTAATAAACGCCTTTTAAATATACGTTTGGAAATGATTTACGTTCATTTTAGTGAGAAAAAAACACCAAATCAAGTTCCCATTTTTCTAAATTTCGCATCAACCCCCCCCCCCCTCTACCCCATTTTGACGCGTTGATTGCAGCTTCGAAATTTAATTCCGGACCTCAGTCGATTTCCCAAAAATTATCGCAGACTGCGGATTATGGGATTATGAAGGTTTCCCTCCCCCCTAAAAAAAACTCCATAATTTCGCCTTTCCTCCCTCATTATTATGTATCCGGACTTTCCAAAGGCTGAGGGAGACTTTCAATTTTTCAAATTCCACATTAATTAAAGCCCCGGCGAGTTTCACGTCAATTTCAGAGGGTTGAGCCGACGTGAGTAGCTAAGCTGCAACGAAAGCTCCTATCAGTGGGCCTTTTGATCTTTAAAAAAGTATTTTTTCCATGAATGAGCTACATTATAGATTTTCCCAAATTGTAGCGATTTTTTTACCGCCTGCTCTCATTCCCTTTGTTCAAATTTTTCGTACGCCACGTGGGAAGGATGGTAATTTTTCTTTCCATTTTCTGATGAAGCCATTGTATTAATACCGTGAGTAAAATAGAAAAGGTGAAGTTGGGATGAAACTAAAGATGTTAACGTAAGAAATAAAACGAACCATATAAATTAAAAAATGAGAAAGAATATTCCAAAATTTTTTTATTATGCCGAGAATGAGAGCAGGAATTTAAGAGAGCCTAATCAATGTCAAATTAAAGATAAAGTAAATGACATATTGCGAATATATACAAACTAATATTATTGAAGATTATTGGGAAAATTCGTCTTTATGCACACGATTTTTTGTAAGATACGAATCATAAGAAAAATGCTTTTCTCTACTTATTAACATCTGTTTCGGTTTAAGCTTTCTTCGTAGGTATGAGGAGTTATAACTTGATAAGAATGATACTAAATAATGGAATCGATACAGAATCTTGTTATTGCACAAATGTATTCCCCTATATAAACTCGTTAGATAAGAAATTTAAGAGATAATACCTCTCTTATAATTTTTCCTATTCAGTCTAATCTTCAGAAACTTTGAGATGTATCCAGAGATATATGGGTAGTTAATAGTTAGAGAGTAGTAAATAGGATTCGAGTTGACAACCGTAAACACGAAGCGTTAAAGAATAAAAACGAATTAAATTCACGCTAATAAATAGTCCGTCTTAAATCGACCACTGAGATAATGTTTACTCGGGACCGTGTTGATCGAATCCCTTTAGTTTTGGTCGTCTACCGGTGGGAACTTTCCTCGTTAAGACGAGATTTCTCGGTCGCCCGAAAACCATATCTCGAAGGAACAGCGTTTCGGACTCTCCCCGGAGGCGAGGATGTCCTCTTAGTTCGTTGTTTATGAGAAAGACGGCAGTTTTGTGAGAAGACATGGAGAGAGAAAAAGGATTAAGTTGAGGGAGAAGATGACGACAAATATATCCGCAAAGGGCTGAAAACGTCACCTTCTGGACTGACGTAAAACCCTTTAAGCGTCGCTACGGGACACTTTCCTTCTAACAGCTCGGAAGGTGCGTCATTTCTGTGAGAGATATTCATTACAAAAGAGAGAGGGGTTTTGAAATGGTTTGTTCTCTTGTCCCCTCCGTTTTAGTTTCCAATGCATCCCGCTTGACATGGAAGTGCAAATGAGTTGGGGGTTGCCTATTCTATAGGATAAAGGGGAAATATGAGTTCGATTCCTAAATAGTGCGCAAACCCATAATTATCCCACGAATTGTACATAACCGTTAAAATACACGGTATTATAGTACATAGATCTATGAATATACCGTAGTTTCTCCTGATTCGTAATAGTGGTCATTATCTATCAACACGATTTTTTCCGCACCATATGTATCTAAACTCTTCTTACGTGGTTGTTAGTTGGGAATGTATTGTAAAAAAAGATAATGAAAGTCATAAAAATAATCAAATAGGAAAGTAAAATGGAGCCGGCAATATGTAGAATCTTATTTGATATAGTACAACCAAAAATATTTGAATAATATAATGTTTTCCCCTCTTCGTATTGTTTTGTACTTAAGATTACGCTAATTCATCAACAAATTGTGTATTTTTATATTTGCGATTAATATATAATATTAATATTACATGAACACAGAGGAAACAATAAGGCGAATATGTTAAGAAGTAGTTCGAAGCATTCAGCTGGTTTCATAATAGATAGACAGGGTTACGAAAGATGTTAATTTTTGTATCTGTCCAGTCTAGAAGTTTAAGAGATGTTAAAAATGTGCGTTCCAACTCCCGAGCGTTTATGCAATCATTTAAATGGCATTTTTCCAGAAGGAGAAGGCGTCGTCTTCCAAAGAATTATCCTAACATTAGAGAAGCAGAATGCCATAAAGTTGGCAGTTGGCAAGACAACATTATTCACAAACAAAATCTTTAATTACGAACAATTAATTAATTATTTGCGAAACTGTACTCACCTGGACGTAGACGCATAGTTGCCCACTTCTGTCCGTCGGCACGATGTGTTTCTGCAAGAGAAATAAAAAAAGATTCATTAGTATACGTATATGATTGAAAATTAGAAATTCGGGCAATATTAATACACTCCTTTGAGCGCAAAATTTCGAACCGATGCATAAATCACGTCAGTTTACTACTACTACTACCCTAGGCTCCCGCTCTATAATTAATTCCCCGCTAAAAATGCGCAGATCGTAAACATGCAGTTTTGGATAATAAATATTCATTAAACGTCATTAACCTAATTCGAAGCGATGAAATGATAATCAAAGCCGAGAGCTAAATCCCGATAAAGGCGTTCTATTGGGTCGAAAATGATGGCACGCATATTGGTCGAATAATAAATCTGGAGCGGACGATTGTGAAATAATGATATCAAGGAATTCCCAATAATGAAGAAGTTCCCGTCACTCGGCTGATTAAAATTCACGGAGGCCACTTCATTTGGGATTCATCTCTCGAAACTCATTCGAAGGAAGTGAGGGCGGGAAAAAAGGAAATTCTAACCCGATAGATTTACGTGAATTTCGGGGAGATATTTAGTTCGGCGGGTGATAGTACTTGAACTGAATAATATTCAATTCTATTTCGTGGATAATGACGTTCCGTGGTACTTCGTGAAGAGATTATTCATGAAGCATTTTCTCAGAGAAAGAACTTTGAATGGGGGAATTTTGTACCTTACGAAACTTATGATACTTCCTAGGTTACCAAGGTAAGTTACTAATTACTAAATACATCGATAAATTAATTATTTACTTCTAATTAAATCGTTCAAAAATAAAACGATGGTTTTTGCGAAATCAATAAATTTCTTCAAATTTCCAAAGACAATTTTCACTTTAACAATTAGTTCACAATAATATCCCCATACAAATGCAGTCTATTATTTATATAAAGAAATATTTCAAATTTAAGCAATCACGCATTAATAAATTACCTATTATTAGACTATTCGTTACAATAGAGAGATCTAACTTTGCAGGGCATAACTTGTTGTCAGAAAACATGATTATGATACACGTATATCTTAATTGACACATCTTAATCCGAAATATACGTCAATGATTAAAAATGTCGTTATTTCGTAATTAAACACGTAAAAGGAATGTTAAAGAATATCTCGCGAGGTTAATCAACAGGCTAGCTTCTCTCAATCCTTCGTAGAGTACAATTCATGCGAAGTTCAAGAGGGTATCTACGAAAGAACCCATCGAGATTTTACCGAGCGGAGCTTTTTGCAAGCAAGACTTTATATACCGATGGAGATTATGACCGTGAACATGGCTCTCCATCAAAAAAATGTAAATTTTCCTGAATGGAAAGGGATGTGACTCCTATTACAAAGGTACCTCGCTCAAAAGACTAAAAAATTATGAAAATGTGCCTTTCTAAAAAGTCTCTTCCGCTCTTTATTCGGGACATTCCGACTAGAAAGCGCATGGAAGCTTGGAGATAGAGAGAGAGGGGGGGTACGACCGCTGCGACAATGGACAGTTCTAGTTGCTCAAAGAATACCACAAAGGATTACTGTCAAAAACGATTCTCCTTTTCGGTACACGAGTTTCGTAATGGATTTCGGCTGATGATTTAATCCTAGAACGTCTCGGGAAACAAAGTGGAAGTGAAGAAGAAAGAAATGAAGGTTTTCTTTACGCGCGAAATAAGTTTTAAAATCGGATTTTTCTGATCTTTGAGCTCTGCGTGGCCTAAAAAGTTTTTGTATACATTTTGTTGAGTCACGGCTAAGATTCTATGTTCATCAGCATTATCAGAGGTAAAACGTTTTTCATCCGTTCATCGGCAAGTAATTTACCAAGAGATGCTACGTTGATTTTTCAACAGTGGAACATTTCTCTATTAAACGGAGCTTTCCTTTTAATGTCGAAGAATAGTGTTAAAAACATGAGGATTTGAAATCAAATTATTAAGATATACAATTAAAAAAGCAGTTTTAGATTTATAAATAGTATTCAATCGAAAAAGGGTATTATCATCTAAAAAAATTAAACTTTTACCCCAAAATGAAAATCCAGCAGATATTTCACTCTAAAAATGTCTAATTTTTCTAAATTTTCCGCGGACGAATCTTCAATCATTGATCTGGAAAAATTCACATTTACTGATGAGATTAATTATTCTCCTTAGCATTGATCTATTAATTAACATCATGGGGATGTAGTGAATTTAATTTGTAACTCTCGATTTAGCCAATTAAATATATTCATATTATCTCATTTTAATTAACATCGACGATAATATAGTTGACTATTTATTGGTAGGAATAATATATCAAAAATTATTATAAATTACTAAAAATATAATTCATTTCTATCTACGAATGTGTAAAAATCTTCACGAAGAAAAAATTAATAAAATCATCCCACTGTCAACAAAATTAAAACCAGTGTTTAATCATCTTTAAAACTAGCAGTAAGTTGTCTCGGAGAATAACCTATATCATGTAATGTAAATTAAAAAACGCAGTAAGGGTCAACCCCCCGAGCTGTGGTTGTCAGCTCAAAAAATAAAAGTCCTCATAATTCTGGTACGTTTAATAAAAAAAAGATGTAATGGCCTTCCAAAAACCATGGCCCCCCTTTTGTTTAATATGCGCTCTGCATTCTCTCCCCATTATCTACATAACGACCTAACAGTCCCGCACGGCCGAACACTTTCCCGCTTCCACCCACATTTAGCCACGACCTCCATCTCAACCTTTTTTCTCTCTCTTCCGTTCAACTCACCGAGACATATCGATCTTAGAAGTCGAATAAGTGCGACAGCAAACTTGTCTGGCTTTCCTGAGCTCATTACCTCCGAAGTATCCTCCTTGAAGGATTCCAACTCGATGGAAAAATGCTACATCCGCCTACGGGCTGCTCGGTGGGTCGCAAATAGAAAAACTTCAACTCTCTACGTGGAATAGATTTGAAACAAAGAACATAGGAAGAGCACGTTTGGAAATCGTTATTAGAGGATTAAAGGAAGAATTTGATAGGATAATATCGCAAAATTGTTGTTTGTTAACTGAGTAGAATAAAAAAAGTTTTATCTTAAATAATTTTTGAGCTTGAACAAAATAATTTCCCCTTTATATTTCAGAATGGAATCATAAGGTTATTTGTTGTTTAATTTTTGGGAGAAGATGTTCTATTGAATACAAAAAAAGAAAATCTCTTCCTAATTCGATAATATAATTAGGTATATACTAAGCTACCGTCTTTTAGTGGAATACATACAACCATATTATACTCATTAATAGTTTATGAATCATTGTTTCCTGGCGACCCAAGCAATATATAATGTTTACTACCACTCCTAACGATAGATTGAAGATTAATAGGTCATATAAATGTTACTAGGGCGTAAATTCCATTAGTAATATAGTGGCTATAACTTCAAATAGCCAAGCTTACAATAGAACAGCCTTATCTCTATCAAAGTACTATCATAATTTTTAAGACTAACACAAGATTTAATTCGTTGATAGTAAACGAGATAGGAGGGCGTATTAAATTCTGTATCTGCTCCGAATTTATCTTTAATACCGGTCGGATAGTGCAGTGCATATCCATTACTCTTGTTCTAGGTTGTAAAATATTTCTTCATATGAAATAAAAAGTTTAAACGAGTTTATAAACGAGTAAAACAAAAATTATATGCCTATTAGCAAAATACTAGACGTAGAATGACAATCAAAGTAAAGTTTCTGGACCATGAGTAAATATATAATAGTTTATTAAGAAACAAATAGAACGAAACAACATTTGTCGTAATGAAAAGGAACTATGTTACTCGATAACCATATGACAATCTTCCTTCACTTAATAAGCATAAAAATCTATTCGTTAGCATCCATAATACGTCTTTAAATGATACGTATAAGAGCAATCTCAAATACATTCTGCATTCCAAAAACGTAAAAAAACTACCCCATTGACCGCGATCTATTCCATTGACATTCAAATTTCCAATAGAATCGTATCTAGAGTGCAGAGGCCCATGCGCACACACACAGGGTTCCACAAGGCACTCTATTCGGTCCCATTTAATTCGCGCCACTCGACCGGAAAACAGTTCCGTCAGAGTTGACTGCATATCTGTAAACAGAGCGCAGAGGGAATGACAAAGCCAGGAAAGAAACGAATTGGAATAAAGGGCAGGAAAAGGGACCTGTTGTAGCATGAAGCGTTTAATAGACGAGGCAATCTTACTCCTCCCTTGTCATCGTCAGCTGTCACGAAATTATCACCGATGGAATGAATGGTCGGAACAGAATTCGCTCTGCAGGAAAATGTTTTCAGCATTCTCTCGCCGGAGTGGGATTCGTTATAAAGCCGTGGCGTTCAAAATGTCAAACCGATCCTTTAATGACTCAGTTGCCATGGGAGCTATAAAGTCGGCGCTGCTTCTATGAGAGGAATTTATCATAGCTCTCTGCGTTGAAATTTCCCCATCAAGATGTGACGTTTATTGAAGTTGGATTTGAGAGTTTACCGTAACGCTTTACAGCGGGATGTTTTCGTATCTAACTTTTTTTTCAATGGGAAGCCGTAACCAAATCGTTATCGTACTTCAGTGGGATGATAACAAGACCGTGATGGTTGAAATTGTTGAATTAACAACGGAGTGGATTCAAGTGCTCGATTGCCTAAAATTGTCAAAGAATCTTGCGGAATTCGTGGTTTGAATTGTCCTTCATTCTATATGTCCGAGATTTGGGGTGATACGAGTTCATATGCCTCCATCATTTCTGATAAATTGTACAAGGATACGCATCCATCAAGACGTAATATTATGGCTCGGATAATTTAGTATTAGTCCAAATTTGTCTCGAATTAAAGGAAATATCTCAAACAACGAAGAACTGCCTCGATAAAGAAAATACATTTTTAAAAATGAAACACGTAAATTTAATTATGAAGAATTTAGGTACAGACATTCTTATTATAAAATCACTACTGCTTATCTTTCTTCATCGAGTTTGTTGAATAAATTTATTTATATGTTTTCTACTTTGGCCTTTTTAATGCGATCACCACCCTAACATGCGGAGAATAAATTGACATTGAATCCCGTGGGATCGGGTAGTTGCGTATCTCGACTTAAGAAGATAAAATTCCTCCGGGATAACCCTTTTTCAGGACCTTCCTCGTAAACTTTGCAGAAGGGTATTAATGATTTTATCTGGGAAATTTGTTTTTGGAGCCAAACAGACCCATAACCCTAGTAGACGCTTGAGTTTAAGCGAGTTTTTTGCATTAATGAGGACCTGAAACAAATCGGGTCTTATTCAAATTAATTTTAGAATGAAGTCAGGTTATAATATGTTAATCCGAGATTAAGATGCGTTTTTAAAAATAAATCAGAGTAAAAATCAAACTGTCTTTGTATTTTCGACCAAATGAGAGTATTTCCATAAATATCCTTTTATCCGTTAACCAACACGAACGTTTCGGTGATTTTTGAGCTCCACTCAGAAGCACGGTGAATCAGGAGGCTGAGTCAATTCCACAAAATTTATGGACAGCACAGGAAATATTTTTCGAAACTGACCAACACGCTCTCGGATGCATTTGGACCGACTCACGCGGCACCTAGCCAGCTAGTAACCAATGAATCACTCAATGTCAGAATACGATCGTTGCGTTTCGAAAGGTTGGAGTATATAAACGAATTTGATTTCGTTACCCATTAGTCATCACATTCTCTCGGAGCCATATTTTAAAAGGGCAGTTTAATTTGAAGAGTTGAAGATGAATAAAAAAACATCCTCTTCCTGGATTTACATGTCAAAACAGAGCTCGGAATACCGTACATCTCTTTTCGTAAGAGGATGAATAAAGTTATTTTTTGAAGTGATAAATATATTAGGAATCGAGCGTAATTTTTTTGTGGAGAGAGCTCATGGTACTTTCATTTGCTGAGAAAAATATCGCGGTAGAATAAATAGAGATAGGCCGTATTGTGGCTTAAGTGTAAGCACATTGTCTACGCGTATCTAGAGAGAATCAAACGAGAGAATAAGAAAAAAATACGCAATGCTCCAAACGGAATTAAGAGCTTTACGTGAGATCCTTCAAACACATCCCGCTACATAACTCGTGCCTCCTCACGGCGAAAAAAAAAACAAATCGGTCAAAAAGAAAATCAACGCATTTTTATTCCGCGTTCAAAAGTTCAAAGCGAAAGTGTGCAAAAAATTCACCGAGAAAAAAGTGCTCACCGGCGCGTTTAATTTCGTCACGAACGCCTCTCGGGTATTTTTAGCAGATTTTTGTGTACGCGATTCGCGAGGGAAAAATCGCGAATTCCTTTGCATTTAAAGCCATTAAAAAGCCACTCTCGCGTGCGGTACAAAGTGAGAATGGAATTAACGGAGCACGCTCGCGTCCGCTCACTCTATTTAAAACGTGAACGACTTGTGTGAGGCCACGGGAAAGAGAACCTCTTTTTCTTTCTCCATTCTTTCCCAAAGGTTTCCCCACGTGAAAAGCGTCGTTATGCAACTGTTCAAAGTTATATTTCGCAAATTTACTTCCCTCTCCGCAAGAAAAGGGTAAGGCTGGAGTTTCCAGATGAAACTTGGAGCGCAAAGTCGAAACTCCCAGCTCATTAGCGCCGTAGTACCGTACCTCTCGAAATCACTTCAAAGGTGTTTTATTTTCAATTTCGGAATGCTCAAAGAAGTATCGTGCATTCTTCACAATATGTGTCGTAAATTTACCCCGACGTTCGATTCCACCGCTGCTAAAAAGCAACAATAAATCATGATGAAAGCAGCTAATATAAGTGTAAGCCGTGCACAAAGATCTTGTTACGCGTGTAAGTGGCAAACGAGAATAAGGGATGAAATAAATTATTAAATTTTTAAATTAACTCTTTCAGATCTAACACCTAACCGTTAACAAGTTAACAAACGAAACGATTTCTCGCTTTCAGACGACATACAGTTATTCGATGACAACAAGAAAAGCTTTCTTCGATCAAATAAAGGCTTAAATAAAATAAATTTATATGGTTTGATATCACGGGATAAAATTAGGTTATAAAACAGCTCACTTCGAAAATATTTTGCACTAACAACTCTTGAATATTCGTTTATTATCATTTACAATTCTTCTACACTCTGAAATATATCACTCCAAGTCCGAAGAAATTATTTTATTCCAAAAGACATTAACAATCGACTTGATAGGCCTAATCTCAATGATAAGAATCTAAAAAAGTTTCTTTCGTACTATTTTTCGTTATCAAATTAAATATTAATAAATTAAACAGTCAACAATAGCAAGTATTCAATCCTCAAATTTCATAAATAAATATTCAGTTATCGTGCGAATATAACTTCCCTTCTTCTCATCAAATCAGGAAACACAAGTAGACCTCAAGAGTCCCTAACAAAGAGCAAACTTCCCCGAACACAAGAGAGAGCGTATTTCACCCTTTTAGGACATTCACATCTGAGGAAATCAAGCGGTACTCACATCGTCAAAAACCATCCTCGGTCGATGTTAAGAACCGTGTTTATCTGTCGAACACAATGGTAACAAGTAGACTGAATCAGATACTCTCGACCGGACCGGAGTAAAGGATTTAATTTAATCTCTTGGCAGTCATTTTAAAGGTTAGCAGGTGCGATTCCAGGGCGTCAGGTGATTGCGTACTTCCTTTTGGAAAAGAATCCGCTCCTGAGACAGGCACTTGTTTTCTCTTTGGAAGTTGGAACCGCTCCCACTTGGCTTCCTAAGGCCATGAATTGTCGCCGGTGTCCTCATATGCACGGAAACGCATGATCTTATATACTATAGCCAACTCAACCGTGCTGTCTCTTGTTCTTGAGGGTGGAATTCGTTAAAGAGCCCTTGGCATGACATCCTAGTATGACCAATCGTTGAGTGGGTTCTCAAACATGAGCATTTATAAATATTTTTATGTGGGGAACTTATACTTATTCTTGTACTTGCTTCTTTGATGATCGTTGTTCAATGATGAAATGATATGATGCTAAGTAGATGAGGAATTTCCTTAATTCATTAAATAATCATTGTATTTTAATTACAGTTCTATAAGGAAATAGGTCTATATGAAGAACTTATATTAGACTTGATCCTTTCATGATCATAGCTAAATAATGATATTGTCTGAATTAGCTTAGGATCTTTATTTATTTATTGAATAATAATTTAGTTTTAATTAGAGTTTTCGAAATAAATATTTCAATATTAAAAATCAGGGGATTGCAGTGAAGAATTCTTACATTAATAAAATAAAACAGAGTGCGTCAAAAATAATGAAAAAGAAATAAAAGAATCGAATACTGAATGTGAATATTGTTACTAAAATACGTAGGTTTCAAACCATTTAATAATAATCCACCTTAACGTCTTATATTAGAAAAATTTTTAAAAATACGAAAGATAAAACCTTCCATCAATCTTTATCAAACGAAGATATAATTCACTTTCTTTCCTTTATATCTTTCTTTCTATCTATCTCTCCAAGCTAACTTTATTTTTTGAGTAACTAGAAGTGCTCTCTTTTATTTGATTAATTTAAAGGGATAGAGTTATAGCTGAAGATTAAAAGTTTGTAAAGAAACTTAATCTTCCTTATTCATTCTCAAGACGAATAGTTTGAGTTCTGTGATACTATAACATGCCTTTCTAAGCCCATATTCCATAGCTGAGTATCTCAATGAGTTCCCTTCACTAAGAGAGATATCCAAAGAAGAGGTTATTTTCGGACTGATTACAAAAAGAAGGAAAAAACGAATTCTTTCTAATTGGATCTCTTACACGAGCGAGGGTAGCAACAGCGAGCCAGAATTTCGCGAGAACAAATCCGAAACAACGGCGACATTGACAGCCCCTCGCGACGGGTTCAATTTCAAAGCAAGACACCCGTAAAATTAGGAGGAAAGGTGCGATGGAAAGGAACTCTTCGAGAGTAAATAAAAGATGCAGATGGAAAAGACAGGAGAGAGAGAGAACGAGGTAGTGCCACGGTAAAACTTCCTGAGAAACGGCGTCGTTGCGTCCCGTTCGCAGAAAACTACAAAATGGAGGGTTGGATTTCTTTCGAGGGGTGTTTGGTGAGGGCGTTTTTAGGTCAATGAGGACCTCATACAGTCTACTGGAGCGAACAAAAGCATTCACACACGTTGAGAGAGCTGCGATTCTTACGGAACTTGCCGAAGACAATGCAGCTGCGGGTATGATCAATTTCAAAAACTTTCCACTCTCCTTTTTTTCTCTTTTCTGTAAATGCAGTCGTAATTGTGAGGCATTTAATTTCACTGTTCAACGTGTTACTTATTAACCAACTTGGATTTCAACACGAAAGAAAAAAATCAAAGCAAGGGAATTGCATGTACAAATTCTTTTTGAAGTATAACTAGATTGTATTCATGTCAATGATGCTCCAAACCAACAATATACATAATCCTTATTAATGGTACATTTTCAAGCATGATAACAAGAAAAATTTCCACGATGATCTTATAAATGCGTTTCTCTCGTTCTTCTAAGTTATCATCCCTTGGATTCTGCGCGTAAAGGAATACCTTCCAAGGTCAAAGAAGTTCATTTCCAGAGCAAGCTTCCGTCGCTCATCGTAAATTCCAACTTTATTTCCATCACGTGCGATACTCGTGTTCGCAAATCACAAGATACCGAGAGTTAACTCCGATACATCTTGAGGAACAAAGCTCCACTCTAGGATTTATAAGCTGTACTAATCATCAAAAAGATATTCAAGCTTTCAACTCATGTTACGCGAGGTTATATATTTTACGCACACTTTTTACGCGATCTAACGAATAATCTGAGATCAGATACATTTTTTTACTGAATTTCCTACAGAGTATTTTATCCCTCCAAATTCTAAGGGAGTTTTTTTTTAATTTATACGACATCAAAAGAGGAGCGTATGTCTCGTATACATAATAAATCGATCGCTGGTGCATTCAAATTGAAGCAAAGGTAGATAAAACTTCCGCGAATACAAATCGAGCCTTTGGAAACACACGAATGATGATAAAATGATTCATCTGCGAACGTATATGAATGAAACGGTTTTGCTCCAGCTGGTTGAAGCTCCGAGGTCCGGCAAAGAGATTTGCAATTCCAATTCCCGGATTCATGCCGGTGTTCGACCCCTGTTGAATCGAATGGAACATTTGGTAGCCATGGAAACTTCTTAACGTAAAAAAAAATTGATGCAAAAACTTTTCCGAGTTTGAACGCACTTATCTGATTAAATTGATTAAAAACTAAGGATGCATGAAACCTTTTCGGAACTGGAAAACTACGTTGCTCAATGTGGCATGGGTTTTTTATCCAATCATTTCCTTTTAAAGAGAACGTGGCGAAGCAAGGAAGAGAGTAGTTAAATCATGCTCCTTAAGAACTTTAAACTGCAATTTTCTTCAGGAATAAGATTTTTAAAATCCACATTATTAACAATCATACAATATGAATGAATATTAAACATTAATTAAAGGAGACACCAATAATGTTAATAGAAAGTCATGAATAGCAAGTCAATAAAGTGTTACTTTGAGTATGCTATTTAATGATATTATATTAAAGAAGACGCCAACTGTTCTACGAGAATATTCTATTCCAATCTGGTTGTATTCATAATCTGGTAGTATAAAAATTCCTTCCGTCATTTACGAAGGATGAAAGACTAATTCAGAAAAAAAATAAACGTGAATCTATAGTAGATGCATTGTTAAAAACTCGCAACGTATCTTTTTTTAAAATTAGGTCAGCATACATACACGTAGATGTAGTGAATCAATCCTAAGATACATCTATAAGCATGTGGCCCATATTCAAGTATGATACAAACTTTTGAAAGAGAAAGCTAACAAAGAGACTAGACTCTGAACATAATTTTGACAGTAGGATCATAGTCTTCTATACCCTCGATACCCAACCACTGTTCCATACACCAGTTCCTCCTTCCGTAATGAAACACACACTCTTCATGCTCTCCCTACTCAGAACAAAGATCCATCCTTCTCTCTCTCCACTCCCATTGTCGTTCATCACCATGACGCCCGATATAAATCTGGTCACCTAAGATAAGGAGGAGAGGTCATATGGGGGGGAAAAATGGAGAAAAATGAAGGGTCGAGGGAACAAAAAGGAACGGATTGGGCCACGAGAGAAGGCCGATGGGAAAAGGCCTCTCGAGAGAGTAGGGCCCCCCATCCCAATCGATCCGACCATCACGTGACTTCTTCCTCAGACCGTGTTTATCGGCAAGTCTCGGTACGTGATGAGCTGCAAAGGGACAATCCCTCGCAAACAGACTCCGTACGGAGATATGGATCTCTATGAACACAATGCCTTTGCGATCTATTTCTTTTTTGATACGTTATTCTGTGGAATGTTTTACCACCGAGCCATTCTTATCAGTGGCCGATGTTATGAAACTACGTACTTTTTTATTAAAGGAAGATTTAGGAGAAGATATTGACTCCATAGTAACCCAGATATTTCATGAGAGAAAAGTAAGACTTTAAAACTAGGTGATGAAGACGAGAATTATAGGACAGAATGTATAAGAAGACACACAAAAACTTTAAAGATGACAATAGGATAAGAATAGTAAGAGATGAGAGTTTGGTAACTTGACGAGATGAATGCTATATTTACCATACACACTTTTAAAAAGTTTTTATGACGTGATATTTTTTCAATAATAGTATGATAGATTGAGAACAGAAAAAGTCACTCCCGTATTTCTACAAATTTATACGTCAATAATAGAAATTTTTTAACAAAAACATTGCTCCACAATATAAGAATTTGGCCAATACGAAAAAAGGTATGAAAAGAATGATAAGATTTACCGTAATATACAAAAAAACACGTTGGAACCTGAATAATAAAGCAATCAATAGTTAACGTGCTTTTAAAAAACAACCAACTGCTAGCTTTAGCCTGAACAGAACTTAATAACCCACCATCATTACGTTAAAGAAGTAAAATAAATAAACTACTAAAGTGACAATGAAGTATACGATTCAGCAAACGATTGTATCCCCAATATCAAATTAAGTATCGTAAGCTCAAATGAAATCATCGAATATAGTTATTATTAAACAGAGAGAAAGTAAAAAGTCATACGTTATAACAAAAGAAGCACACTAGATAAGGTCTCACTCAAATGATACGAGGGGTCGCCCAATTCGCTCAACCGATATCCCTCTCTCTCCGAGACGCAGCCCCAATAATCGGAACTACGCTCTCTCCAAATCTCTATTCCCTAGGGTCAATTAAAAAAAGATCCTTCCATAGCCTAGACTTCAGGAAATAAATTCCTCGATTGGAATTGAATGGAAATTGAATCGGGAACTAGCTTTTGCTCTCTTTTGATTCCCAATTGGACAGAGCGATATATGATGGATCGGGCGCATTTCATCCCCTCGTATCGAACTTTTTAATTTGGAGAGGAAATCAAAAGTAATCGATTCTAACTTATATGCTCTTACGCGGAATGGTATGGTTTGGATTTGACTGAATACAATCAGAATTTGAATACACATTTTATATTAAATTTATTTATTAATTTAAATATCTTTCAGTCTTTAATACTACTTAATCGAATCTGGACGATTTTCATTCATTGTTTTACCTAAATGAACGTAAAAATTACGATAAAAATTAAAGGCTTATTCAATATATAAAAAGGAAAGTTAGAGATATATGTAATATATTTATTATAGCATTAATTGATACCAATTCACAAACTTTCACCGCTTTCCAAAGTCATTTAGTTCAAATTAATAAAAGAACAATTAAAATCATGATGATTCTAAACGCCTACAGTCATTACCGTGTCAACAAATCCATTCTATTTGCCGACCGAAAATACTTTGTCCTTGGGCGGGATACGAACCCAGGACCAGGCTCTGGCACGCCCTCATATACCCTACAGTAAGGTTACCTCTCATTTCCTGGTCGGGAAATAAATACAGAGTTATTTTCGTAGTGAATCATCGTGAGTTTACATACGCGCGGTTGAGCTAAGGGTCGCTCTGCAAATATTTGCGCCCCTCCGCACTGCAAACAATACCTATTAATGAAGAGAGGAGGGATTATTAAAAGCTCATATAACGGTTTCGTACGTTTTTCTTTCGAAATATAGGGCTCCGAATGAGATGTAGATGATGGGAAAGTATTTCGTGTAATTCATCAAATTTGATTTATCAGTAGAGCTCGTTTAATAAATCGTAAAACTCTCTATATTGGAGCTGATGGATATATTTTACAAAATTCTTCCGTATATTTCGTCATTTTTAATAGATTAAAAGTTATTTTAATTAATCGTATTGAATATCTAATTTATTTGAGTCTATAAATAGATTATTCGAGACAATTCCAAAATACGAACTAAAGCTTTCTGATGAACTATGAGTTCTGCTCCTAACCGGAAAAGTAAAAATATCGCTTCAACATAATATAGTTGATGGTTTCCAATGAAATGAAATGTCGCTAAACTATTACGTGAATAGACCATAAGAAAATGTAAATTTTTTCTTCTCGAAATCACGAATACTATCCCTATCACACACAACTAGCAGCAGACATATTATTCCGAGACATTAAAACAGAAATCAGCGACCCTTTCCTATAACACATTATTGCTTTACCACCACATAATGAAGCTGCATCATTAACCCAAATCAGTGAGCAATATGTTGTCACCAGACGTGATCGAATACTGCTATCAAAGCTTGTTCCGTTTGATGCTTCAATTGCTTAGAGGCAGAATTAATTAAAACCTCAGTTTCTCCTTAATAAAGACACTTTCCCACCTCAAAATTCCCTCCGTCTTTTGAACCAAAGAATTGGAAATTTGGAACGCAAGAATCGTAAACGCCGTGGGCGAATTAATTTCGTCATTAATAAGGTACGCGATCAACATACTATATAAGACAAGGCAAATAGAAGCTGCGAAATAGGAGATCAACCGCCTCAGTTAATCTGCGGTAATAGGCGAGCGATTTTACTAGGGAAGGCGTGGGCTGGCAAAAGCGGTAAACAATGGTTTATTAACGAGGCGGCGGAAGGGAACGAAACCTCAACCTGAAGAGCGACCTTCGCATTCATTCGCAAAATGCGAAATTAGGAAGGAAATGGGATTTGGATCGGAAAGAGGGGATTTGGCGAAGGTTTTAATGCGACCTTTTCTGCGTCCGTCTTCGTCAAATCCGACTTAATTCCCGCGCAGTTCAAATTGGAAATCCCTCGCAAAAGAGAAGCAATAAAGTTAACCAATTTGTGTGTCGTGTGGAAAGATCGGTTTATTCAAATGCGAGGAAAGGTACTGTGCGACGTACTGAAGGATGATTAAAAATTATGGGGGCAATAAAAGGGTGGAATTAATGAGAGTGAACTGGAGATGAGCTTCGTAGAATGATGCGGTGTTTTGGGGAGAAAAACGTAAAAGTTTCCATCTAATCTCTGCCTAAATGATTCAACTAGTGATAGATGTTTTACTTCCTGAACGAAAGTTACAGATAGTAGTTCACCACACACATCCGTAAAAGTTTAAGCCCACCAAAGTACTCGAGTTGATGATTGAATCTCTAATGGTAAGGAGATTCAGAATGGCTTAATAATGGAATGTATTCGCTGGTAGCAGATACTTATATCTTGCAGCCATAATCGTTCACTTATATTCTTCTATAGAACCTGGGTTGTTTTCATCTCCAAACTTTAACCTCGTTTTTGCCGTAAGTTACTTTTCAAAGCGATTGCAGAGGAACTATATTTTTAATACCGCATTACGAAAGGGAAAAATAATTTAAAATTTTTTTTGGGAGGATCTGATCTTTAAATTGATACGTTTAACTACGAATTAAACTAAGTTTCTGAAACAAAAAAATCATGAAGTTCAAATTCTATGGATATCTAAACCTAAAATATAAAATATTATCTCGCCATCACATGCATGGATGAAGAAAGGCAGAAAAGCATAAAATAAAAACTTAATTAACGTACGAATCTGATAGTTCTAGGAACAAAAAATAGCTATTTTCAAACATGATTAAGTAATTTTTTGGAGATAATACGGCTCCGTTTCTAGCAATTATGAAGACGACATAATAATATAATACTATAAAAAACGAAATTCATTATTATTCATGTCCAAATTAGCATTTATAATGCTCACGGCACAAGATGATTCTTTTCCTCTGAAAAACCATAATCCCTAAATCCAACAGAATATATATTTTTCCTTGTGAAAGAATTGAGAATTCTTTCCAAATTTTCTTTGTGGATTAAACCGTCTACTTAAAGTGGATATATATAAATAAAGAATGATAAATCCCTAAAAATTACAAAAAGGAGCCGCGAGACTAAAAAATCCAACAGAGATGTTAAGTCTTATAAACATTCCGATCTTCTCCGCCTTTTATGTGGTATCGTATAATCCCAATACCAGTTGTACAACTTTGTATGTATCTATTTTTCAATCAAATTGGATTCTATTTTCAAGTGAGCTCTTAATTATAATTTAAGTATTATATTTATTCTTGATCATCTATTCCTAATTAAAACTAAATTAGAATAACAAATCTTTAATGGATAATAATTAATTTAAAACTTGAATAAAAATCCTTAAAAATACAATTCTTCGTGAATAAATTACTCTCTAATTCCTTCTAAGTTACAAATCTGTATTTGAAGATATTACATTAGCATGTGAATAGTGTTTTATTTGACTATATAATTAATTGAAGTTTTTCACAAGTTTTCAATAAAATATCTAGTTTAGATACCAAAAGAACTTAAGAGTCCACATGTACACTTTCACATTTACCAAATCGAAAATAAAAATATTTCTTGGAGAACCACAAAACTTCAGCATTCTAAAGAAGATTATTTTCCAACCACAAGAGTAGTGACGCAGGCGGTACAACACAATCGCCAACTTCGTCGAGTTTTATAAACCGATTTGAACGAAAACAGAGGCAAGGAGGAGTTTTTGGAATTTCCCTTTATTACCTCAAAGAGCTCCCAAGGGTATTTGCCTCTTGGTCGACAAACTTTCCGGATAATGGCCAAAGAAGTCAGAATTCAAACATGCCCCCAAAACGTTTCAAAATATTTATGAAGAAGTCAGGAGGATATTATCCTCTGCTCCAACTCAGCCTTACGTCGTCTTTCTAGGCCGTCATTCCCTAGAATTCCGAGTCTTGGAATCCTTTCCTAAAAAAACCCTTTCTCGGTTTCTTTGCAAACCAAGTCTCGACCCGTAGAGAGCCGAGGCCTCGAGAATTTCAAAGGTGAGGAACGAACGTGCCAGTCTCCTTCGCAACCGCACTTTATCACAGATTCCCTTTTTAACCACCTCCACTTCTCGCCCACTACCATCTTCCCAACTCGTTGCTATGGCGTCATGTTTCCTCTCGTAAGGCGAACGAAACTCATGGATGATCGCTGAAGGAATGAATCATTAACGGGATGACGTCATCCGCTCGGGTTTTTCGAAAATGTGGTCACGAAGCGAGCACGACGGAATTTCATTTTTTGCTCCTTTTCATCAATGACCGGCTTAGGGCCTTCTTAGAGAGGATGAAGGTATTTGCAGGAAAGGAACTCCCATTTTTCTATTTTTTTAAGCCGATAGTCAAATAATGAATACTTTGACGACACGTTACTTTGAAGGTTCTAGATATGCGCAAAATTTTATCAACTGAATTGAGATATTAAAGAATTATATAAGTTTAGATTTAATTGCTAAAAGAATTTGAACAATTTGGAGATTTTACTCGAACCGCATACTTATAGATTATTCACGATAATATTAAATTATACTAAGCTTAAATCTTCAGAAAGTCTTTTATTTTCATTATTTTGTTTTTCTAAGCATTAATAAGATGGAAGATATTTGCGAGAGATAATAAATCATATTTATTTCTTAAAAAAGGATTCAGTAGCAATAAAACAATTCTATGCATATATCTGTTTCTTTTGACAACATGACCTAAATAGTATGTGAAATTAAGAACTATTATGGTATATATACCCTAATAAAAACGAAAGTTTTGAAAAAACTTCTTTATTAGGATCTTAATTTTAATTCAACCCTCATCTTTAGATGATACTTAAAGGATCATATATTGTTATTTAATGACACCAATCGGAATTCTTGGGTTCAAGAGACATAAAATTACGTACACAACCATATTCCAGCGCATCGATTCTAGGATAATATCCAAGATCCAATGGTAAATACGATGTAATTCGAATCAGCATAAAAAAGTTTTGGATAGATTAACACGACATATACACTAAGCGATCCACTGCTGACAGATCAAATCATCGTGAAAGGAAAGCATCTGATGGCAAACAAAATCCCACGAAGGGAAATGACCGAGTTATTAGCGTGGAGATGGAATTAAAGCTCTCGTGTACATAAATCTACAGAATTGACTCAACGTTGTGGAAGGAAAGGAAATCCCGCAATTAAATCGAAAAAAAAATGCTGGATATTAATTCAAATTGCCTATAAAACGTCGAAATTTACGAGCGGACGAAAACGTGCTCGAGTACCAACGACGGGGCGTGACTGCCGTTTAGGCCAACGGAAGAAAAGTTCGTAGACCCGCGAAATGTATCATGGGGCTTCCCTCACCAGCCGTCGGTGGCGCCTTTGTGTCGATTCCCCGCACCGAACTCTTTTCCGTTCTTCTTTGGCACAAACACGTTCCCCGTACCCTTCCACACAGCCTACCTATGCCGTTTCCCTTAAATACTTCCCATTCTCATCCTACCGTTCCTTCTTTCCAAACGATCGATCCTGGTTGTTTGTCCTCCGATGCCTCATACCCTACTTCGAAACACTCATTCCCTCACACCCTTTTTCCACTTCGGGACAATGAGTGCTGGATGTTAATGCATAACTCCGAGGATGCTTGGATACATTGATGGGCCCATTCATCAAACCATGACGCCGCAATCAGTACTTGCTGTTGATTTGGAACGGCTAGAATCTGTATCTTCAAACTCGAGAGGACCTATATAGAGTCCTTGTGGTACAACTTGAATAGGTGTGGAATTATTGACAATGGCCTGATACATACTCATTGTTCGCTGAGTACAGTTATATTTTATGTATCGGGAAGAGTATTTGTTTGAAGTTTTCTTATTTCAATATCTCTCATGATTCTAAATTACGTCTAATAGTTCTAATAGTTCTCTTTTTTCTTCAAAAGATGAGAAAAATAATATTTTCATTATTCAATAAAAGATCTGATAATGCTAATTATACTAATTGTTATCGATATCTAATTAATAAAAGCCATTTCCAAGTGATTAATTTATTCAATAAGAATAGTTATAGTAAATATCTATGGCGTTAAACTCGGTCGAATCACTAACCTACATCTTACAAGGGTGGTTGAATGAATTACTTTATGAAGTAATAAAGAATTAATTTAAAAAAGGCTTAAATTTGGCTAAATTCAAATGTGAAATGGAGTTATAAATCAAATTTTAAAAATGTATATTTACACGAAGATTCTGCTCGTTACGCAAAGTTACTGTTTTTATTCCTCCAACGCATTCGTGTCATAACATCGTTATTCTCAGCTAATTGAAGGATTAAAGCGTACATGCGGCTTAAGCGGAGCAATTGTTTTTTCACCTAGTGCGGCTGCGAGATAAGCTTAAATGAAAAAAGGGTTTTACAGTGAAATGGCGTGTCGTATCTGGGTGGAGAGTTCAGACGTGTAGTGGGGAGAGGGTGGGTAGAGTGGGTTCCGAGGTATGGGATGCAGGGTGTGGTGACAAAGGGGGAGTGGCAATTTTACGAGCGAAGGTTCGGTTATTAGAGAAGACGAATGTCCATGACGAAAAGGGGAATCAAGGCCGAAGTCGACGGCATCTCTTTAATAATCGAAAGGACGCGTTTTGTTTACAAAAGATTATAATTATTTCTGAGATACTCTTTTGAATGAGCAATAGAGAGCTATAATTAAAGCTGAAAATAAAACTTTCCTCATGAATGAAAGGACTTCTTACGTATTTGGATAATTTTATGATCTAATGTGATTCATTACTTTTGGCCCCATTATGTGCATACCACACAAATCAACGCCTGTTTCCAGGCAACCCAAATTACATTAATGTATAGCGTGGTGCATAATATCCAGGGGCGCCCGGTTTCTTATTTTATAAAACGCTCTTAATACGGGCAAATAAGCTTTTATAGAACTATACAACCGCTGTAGGTTTTTTCTTCTTCCTTTTTAACGGTGAATTCTAATAGCTTCAATGGTGCGTATTTTTCTTGAGGACATTCATATTTCCTGATGGAAAATGATATGATTTAATACAATATCTATCCACAATTTAGCGTTTTTTGAAAAAGAAAATGATTAAGTGTACGACGCAAATTTTACATTAGTACAATAATTAAGACTATTTTGTTAATCATCAATGATCCAGGGAATACTCAAGCCTCTCTCGACAAAGAAACACGCCTTTCACTGCTTTTCGTGCGTAATTATTTCTGAAGTACGCGTAATAAAAATCTCAAGCGTGTTAAGAAACTCGTAAAAATTCGATGGAAACACTTCAAAGCACCTCGAAAATTTAAAGCGCTCTGAGGTTTTTATAAATCTCTCCCTAGAAGTAGCACGTTACTCGAAGCACCTTTATAAAAAAAAGCACAGACTTTTACGAAACAAAAATTTACTCCTCCCTAGAGACGCGTATTTTTAAGTTTCCGATACCTCGCAAAAATTAAGCTTTATCGCTTTCCGTACTGAGAAACAGTAGTGGAAAGTACGCTTTTAAGGCCATTCTCTGGGAAACCGTATCTCCGACCGGCACTTATTTTATCACGTCGTCGGATAAATCCCATTACGTTCGTAATCGAATCCCTCAATACGTCGAAGGGCAGCTCTCGGGCAATCTACTCTTTCCTTCGTAATATCCAAAGAGCCCATCCAAAGCCACTCTGCCCACCGAGACACACTCTCTCTTTGCGTTGATACGCGAGTGGGTAAGAATAACGTGTATAACGAATAAGGGGAGGAACGGAATGTAAAAGAGCAATGCTCCCGGTATGAAACGGGGTTTCGTCTCCCCTACGGAGTGCGAGACAATCAAAGATGGAGAAGGACTACGAGAGAGACTACGGGCCACGCCCACCCGCTGCTGTTTTCTTTTTCTTTCGCCCGATAACCTTCGCGCTGATCCTCTATACACGCTCTCTCCCAATGTAGTGAAGATTTCTGGAAGCTTTCAAGAGTTCTTCTTCTTCTTCTCGGCGTCCCTGAAAATTCCAGTTCTAGAGAGAGAGAGAGATTCCGGATAGAAAAATAGATATTGGTCATAAAACTCGGTGGAGAAACGGCTTTGGGGAAATTTTTCCGAGAAGTATTTCGTAACAATGATTTAATGCGAATGAAATGGAATATCGGCTGATGAATTTCCTCATTAACGAACTATTTTACTCGTAACAGTGTAAATCACTGTTATAACTCGGATGATAGATCTTGAAAGATTATGGTTTCATAAGATTTTGAAGCAGCAAATTGTACCATTGAGAAAAAGAGCGCTTATCTCGTATTATGTCCATCGTGTATTGAAAACGTTAAGACAGGTTTTTAGATTACAAAATATTTAGTTATAGTTTTAAGTTCATCAAAATTAATGTATATCTGATTAGTGCTGCAAACAACTACCAAAAATATAATTACGATCATATTAAATTAATAGGTTTTAGCGAAAATATTATGCGTACGTAGGTATTGAATGAACAATACCAAAATATTCCTTGGAGTCTTGCTATTGAATCGAAGACATATTTACAGCTTTAGATAGAAGAATCTATAAGCCATTCTTTCAGTTATTGAAGTTACCAAATAATTTAACCTTCCAAGCTAATAATAGGTTTAAGTAATTAATGGAAAAATAAAAGTTTAAATAGATGAATCGATTTTCGAAACTATTTTACAGTCTTAAAACAATATATGTACCTGTTACACGTTATATTAAGCAGAAACTCAGTCATTAACGAAACACCGTGCTGTTGTTTTTCCTGAGAAAGTTTACCCTTCAATCCAATCTCTCGAAGACGCATCTGTTGCACGCATTACAGAGTAGTGCTACTCGCTCGTGAAATCTTTAACAGATTTCCAATCCAAGACTCTTAGGGATTATTCCCCATGGAAACGATCATGTTCCGCTTTCCTCAAACATATCCGTAACTCGGGAAAGCACCTTAAAACAAATATCCCATCCCACACACACTCTCTTGTATCCTTTAGCATTCGTGAGGCGTGTTACATTCTCAGACATTTCTAGCTGAAATTTTTTGATACGATGCTTGGAGAGACAGAGTGCGTCACTTTCTAGAGGAGATAGAATCTTCGGAAATGGGCGAATTTCTACGGAAACGCTCATAAATTTTACGAGAGAAAAAACATTCGGAGTGACGCGGAAACTTCCCCGGAAAGTGAGTGCCGCTTCGAAGATATTCATTCATAGAAAATTCAAACAAGACTCTCTCAGTCTATCAAGCGATGCGAAAAGTTTCCCTCAAAAAAGAATTAAATCTTCCGAAAAAGTGACAGAAACGAAAGTTTTTTTTGAACCTTATAAAACCTCAGGGACATAGAAAGTTTCTAACGTACATATTTCTTTCGGAATGCGTCAAGTTTTGTCCCTAGGAAGCAATTTATAGCAGAACAAAAGTGAGGTACAACGGGAGAAGAGTTAATAAAGACTAAAGATGACTGAAAACGGAAATTTGTACGGCTAGGATTAATTACTGTATGAAATTGACATAAAATAATATCGCGTCAATAGGGACAACATAAAATGGATACGTGAGTTTAAAAATTAGGACTGAGTTAATGAAGAATGTTCTCAAGGACATTATCCTATTTCTGAATGAAATACTCTCTTCAATTTTATTTCGTAACGAAAATAAATACGTGAATTTAAAAGTACGTAACAATGATAAATCCTGGATACGGTTATAGTTATTACAAGTACAAATAATGTAGTAAGAGTTACTATTATGGAAAATTTAAGACACTAGGAAAAGTATTTTCGTACCTACGTTACTTCAATTTTCTTTTACTAAGTGACTTATAACTATTACATATATAATATAATAGCTCTAATATTTAAAAATAATACCTCTTAAATGTGGGTCTATTTTATATTTAATCATAAAAAGACAGGATAAACCTCTGCAACTTTATGAAAATATGTGGAAAACACGAACAAAGATACAATCAATTGTGACCGAATTCAAATTCTTTATTTCATTCAATGTAGACCTCAGAATCCGTGATAAGGAAAATCCCGGTGTCTGGTTAAACAATTAAAGTTATCGCAACAGGAGAATCTTGACGAAATAACATTTAGATTTTCATTAGTGGAAGGCCCAATTGATAATATTCGAAACATTTATTCGAGAAAAAAGAGTCGTAAACAGACACAAAGAAAATGAGAAGTCGTATCGAAGTCCTTAAATCTCATTCGGAGGGACTTTTCCATTTGTTACGGGAAAAAGAAGAAGGCAAACGGTCAAACGGAAATTAAGAGCGCTAGGGAACGCCCCGTCGAAAATAGAGTGGAAAAAATCAGGCGAGAGAAGGAAGAGGAAATAAAAGAAAAATAAAAACCCTTAAAGGATAGACTGAGAAAATGGGACGATCTTTGGAGAGGCCATTTGTACGAATAGCTGATATATCACAGAGGAAAAATTAATGCGGTTTTGCGTAAATTAGGCGTGAAATTCGTAAGGAGCGTTGGTTATTTTGCAAACATGAGCGTTAAGTATTTGCATTCCTGAATAAATTCACACTTCTCATACGTATATTAAGGTTCCGATTAAAATAAAATTTAATGATCCGTTTATAATTCTTTATGATATAAAAATACGTCCTTAATTTATTATAAAAGGAAGATATATTATGTCTTTTTAAATATTTCGTTCCGAAAATTAGGTTACACTTCAAGATGATACTTCCTCGATCCAAAGACTACGATCCATAGATACGTCTTTGTCTATTAATAGGTTTTTAACGCCCAAAAATAGAGCCCTAATCATTTAACCTTGAACACGTACTATTCCTCATAGATTCAGAAAGAAAGCACACGGCTTTGTATGGGAGTTAAAAATAAGATGGGAAAGGAGTAGCATGAAGATGGAGAGCTCTCGTCGCCACGAGCGAACAAAAAAGAATCGACCGTATTATCGGCATTCACGAAGAAACAGGAAGATTCCAGCATCCAATAGCGCCACGACTGAGGAAGAATAGAATCTATTCGCTAGGAATTTTCATTCACAACTAGGCAAGATACATCCCTCATCGGTACAGCTTATACATAATTATATCTCGGGTCCATAACCCCGAAAATCAATTTTAGAAGTTTTTATGGATAAAACGAGACGAAGTGAATACGTCGAACGCTCGAATTGAAAGCGTTCTTGAGCTCAAAAAAGTGGATCAAGACCCTCGAAACGATGCGAGGAAGATATCTTCTGGCTCGTCTCTGAACTAAATATATTCGTAATACATATTCGCCCTCTTTCCACGTGCACAGTATGGAGGGATAAGGGTGCCATTTTACCCGAGGATCATCGTCAAATGCGACCGTCCCCTTTCTTTCAAATAACCGGCGACACAGTCCGCTCTATAGCTCCTCCTTTTCAGCAGAGCAGATGGTCTATGGAGAGGAAAGGAGAATAATCAATCCATCACGGCGCTATCTCCTCGAAAGTGGAGGGAAAACGGGGAAGATGGAGGAAGAAACGAGTTTCATAAACTTTCATAATGGCGCCACCGTAGAAAAGAAAAGAAGGCGCGACGGCGAATAACGAGTTTTACCTCGGGACGGTTCGAACAAAAGACGATCGGAAGTGCGTCTCCGAAAAGGAGCGGTAAAAATGCCGAAGAAATAAAATTTGTATCGGTCCCCCAGTTTACTTTGGAAACAGCTCGAACAGAAGCCGGCGAAGGTTTGGAAAATAAAGTTTGCGCTTCATTTTCCGAGGCGTGCTATAAAACCAAGGACATTCGGAGTCGTAAATGAATTGCAAGACCCAAAATCTGTTGCCTTCATCTTCCTAATTACTAATGTATCCGAAATAAGTAATCATATCCTTATGCTCTACTCTCCTTCAGAAGGAAAACAATTGAATGAAGTTCTATGGATTAAACATATACACATAAAGCGATAACGGTTTGATTATAATTTAATACCTCCTTTTAATGATATGCTACCCAAAGTCACAAACAGTGTTTGAAGCTTCTTATGAAAGAATAGCAGTCATAATCCTTTGGAAAGGCACAGTGCAATCACTATACGAGTTGTTATTCCTATTTTAAGTTCAATGATAAGCATTCATCATTACAGAACGATCAGATTTAGTTAACTATTTGGCATCAATGATATTACGGTTTCATTTTTTCATAGCATCAAAAACTAACGCAAATTAGCGGAAGATTATATCATATAAATGGCGAAAGATAATACTACATAAATCATTCTAAATCCTTATGAAGTAATAGCTAAGAATATTAATTTATGAAACAAAGAAAGAAAATGAAAGATCATTTAGAACATCACAAGAAATACGATCAATTAGTCTGAAAAATGCTGTTAACTTAGAGCGTCAACGAGAGGACTTTCCTTAACTATTGAAACTAGATATGGACAGAATACAGTTAAGGAAATTTTAACATAAGATAAATATATCCATAGATGCTGTAGAGAACCCGAAAACAACTTCAGCGGACTTTTAAAGACGTGAAGAATCCGGCTTGGCGTTTTTCCGGACGGGGTCATCATTCTCCAACGTTTTGTAGAGCGTAAACATTTTTCCGCATCCACCCAAAATGCACTTCTTTTTAAACGAAAAAAGCGATTGTCCTGAATGCCAAAAAGTGTTTTGACAGGGGAACCCTTCCCACTTAATTTGCGCGTCTGCGGTCCGTCGCTTGATGGTGGATGACATTTAAATTGCTACGCGAGTAGTATATTCGCCGCCTTCCAATTTGACGCTGCCGAAAAACTCCCGGAGATTGATTCGTGTTTAACCCGCAGATAGCACACTCTGGTGGGCGCGAACGCGATTATTTTTAGAGGCCATTTTCAAAGACCTTAAGCGGATATTATGTCTCTGTTAACTCTTTATTGAGGAGGAAAGGTTCTGCTTTTACAGTACATGAGATGGATGATGTTGGGCGTTACGGCGTGCTCTTGTAAAGTGGCTGCGGGAGGTTTCATGGCGTTCAGGGTGATGTATTGTTTTTGGCCATAGACTCCGATGGAATTTTTCCTAAATAAAAACGTAGCTTCGATACGTATAACTGTTCTTTGATGTCATCGCTAATAATGTATTTAGAGTTGTTATTTTTGCTGTTTTAATAGCTATTTGCTGTCTACAATAATATTCTATTGTTAACAAACTATACGTGCTCTATATTATTGTTGTTATTATCCCAAAATATTGCCTTTAGATACACGAAGTGAAGTAAAAACAAATAAAAAAATCAAATAATTATACACATTCAATATAACCGAATCGCACGTAATAAAATAGCATTAAAAGAAAACTTGGGAACAAAACATCTTGAAAATCTTCTTCTGTTTTCTTTCTTCCAAATTCTTTAAATAAAAAATACCTGAGCACTCAGTCTCTCACTTTGGAAACTCATTATGTTCAACCCATTTTATCGAATTCACTCTCAGATTATTTTTATAGGATGACACAGATGCTTCATTTTAATACACAAAAACCTTTTTTCGATATTTAATACGTTACGTTTTTCTAGTATAATACGCTAGGAGAATTCGAGTGAATAGAGTCATAGTGCTTGCAACCCCTGCCATACACCGAAAGTTGCTCATAGGGTACCCACATAGACATAGACATTGAAGTACATAAATCTCCTCAACTCCCTATTCTCTTATTTCTAAACCAATTCCTCGACAACCTTCTTTCACCACCCTATTCCTCCACGTAAGAAATCCTAGTCCATGTACCCATCCTCCGAATGAGGTCAACCTAGAGCGTAATTCTTTCCCCAAAAAAAAATCACAGCCCCACGTAGGAAGTCCGTCCAACTTCGACAACATTAATTAAAGGGAACGCGAGCTAATCAATCCCTCCCCTAACCTCTGGTGGATCATTTACGAGCGACCGATTCCACCGCATCTTACCCAAGGATCTCCTTTCACTCCACCCGCCTTATTAGTCACTCTTTTATTCTTCATACTTTCACCGCCCCCTCCCACCGCTACCTCGAGCATCAAAGATTAATGAGGGCACGCTCTTTTTCCCTCCGCTCCGATGGACACACAAAAGGGACGCACGATTGTAAAGAAGAGCTCGACAGCTATACACGCATATACAACCCAACGCGTCCCACTGATTCTTTGACCGACAATCACTGTGAGGGAGAGAAAGAGCGTTCCGTATTTGAAATCGATTCGTGTTGATCTTTCTCCGCTCTTTTCCATTGGAGTGATGGAAGTGTGAATACAGTACGTTTGAAACGAACCGTGCTTTAATTGTTGCTAGAGGATAATTAACATCATACCTTTCTCCAATCAAGAAGTAATTTACGAAAGACACGACGACCAGGTTGAGACATCCAAAAAGGGACGAGTTCAACAGTATATTACGGGAAAAAGTTTTAGATTTATGATAGGTTGCGTAAAAGTATAGTTTGTCAAAGGTTCTCCTTTAATATTCTATGCTGAACAACACTATCAGATTTAATATGAAGGATAACTAACCTTCAGTTAAGGAATTGATTATTAAAACGAGCACTAAAAATTCTTGTACGTTTTAAAGTTTTCACGTTATTGTACGAAAGTTATTTTTAATGAAACGTTACAAAAATAACAGTTTCATCTCAACTTATGATGCTAAATATTAACGGTTTCACGTTGTAATAATGTGTTGAAACAAAATCTTTGTCAAGATGAAAATGAATTCAATACAACTTTCAAAATCCTTTGTATATAAAGTTTATATTAGTTTTACTATGTTTCTTTTATACATTAACTAATTTAATAATATGGGGGTGGAATATGTTTCCGATACGGAAGATATTTAAAAACTACCGTAAAAGTTATTTATAACATACTAAATACATCTACAAACTATAATACACAATATGATTAACTTATTAACTTACACAAGCATTAAAAGTTTTATCTATCCCTCTTCCTTTAAAATATTTCGTCTTTTCTTTACACAAAGAAAATTCAACAAAATTATCCTCACCGAATTCACGATTGAAAAAAATTATAAACCTACGCTTAAATACAAAAATTATTCTCAATATTCACAACGCTTTGCAAAATTGAGACCTCTCCAAGAATTTCAAGAGTAAAGAACAGCAATTTAACCACCATCCGTAAGGAGAAAATCAAGCGACGGCTGTTTACGCAAGCCCTGAAGAAGAAGGCGAAGGAAAACCGTGGAAGCAGCCTTGGCATTTGCAGACCATCTATCAGCATCCCAGACGCTACATCCTAAGTACACGTTGAACGCCACATAAAGCTTGAGTTATTGGCTAAACGTACCCACTCGCACCTTACAACTAGCGGAAACAAATAATTCCCATTTACGCTGACCGAGTGTTTTCGAACGCTCTCAAAAGTATGCAAATTACCGTCTATTTTCCGCGAGAGGTCGTTTTTCTTTTCAAACACATTTCCGAGAGAGAAATGCGTACGGAAAGAAGCTACTCATCACCACCAACTTTTAAAACTTTCCCTGAAAAGAGAGGACGCATCTGGGATGAGGGAAACCAGTCTTAATCGAGGCGCACGACATTTTATAATTTCTCCGCGACGTCTTTAAACGTCACCTTTAAAATCTTCGAACCAGTCCTCCGTGCTCCCTCACTCCCCTTCTTCTTGAGGGATTCAAAAAGGGTTCTATTCGAACCAAACCACCCGAGTGTCAAGATAAGGAGTTGGAAAGAAAGAGGTTGCATTCAAACTCCTGGATCTAGGCCAGCGATCGCGGGCGGCCACGTAATAAGATATTACGCGGAGAGACCACTCGGAAAATCGTCTTTTTTTGCATATCCTTTTTAAATCTGGAATCCTACAAAAAATGGGGATTTAAATTCGAGAGTTTCCTACGTAAGGATTCTCTACGGGAGGATGAAGTTTAGAATTCTGTTGGGGGTTGGGGTGGGGGAGAGACTTCAATTTGGTACCCTCCTCTTCTGGAGAGGAGACTGGTACGTCCGCCTCCTATAAGCCCCTCACACACACACACATAACCCTCCCTCAAACCCATAAAATGGGGCCTTTTCGTTCCTAATCGCGCCCTCATCCCGTCACGTTCTACCTTTAAGTGCGGCCACGCCCCCTTCTCCGGTACACGAATCTCTCTAGGCCCCATCTCCGTTTCCGAGCGAGAAAAGCACAGATTCCGATGGTTGCTAGCAATCAATTAGTTAACTTCATTTACATTCATATAAAGGGTATTCTTTTTTAACTGATTACTTTCCCGGCGGTTGGAAATAACTCGTTCGTGGGGTTCTTTCACGCCCGTTTGAGCATTATTGGGCGCCGGAGTAAATTTCACTTTCCTTCCATCGTTCCGAGGTAAGGAAAGTGGAGGTTTAGATTATCTCTTAAAGGAGACTGAAACGATGCGATGAGGAAGTTTTTTTTTTGTTTTCCAGAACGATGTTAACGGCACCGTAGATGGTTCCGGACGAAAACAGCTCCGCTGGGGGTGTTTTTGTTGAGAAGGACGATTACGATTGCAAGGGGACGGTGCACGGCCGAGGAAAAGTTCCAGGTGTTTCCGAGGATTGGAACGTCGATGCTTATATTCGTTTTTATGGAGCAACGCGTCCTGTTCTGGGTTGAGAAGTTCGTTGACCCCAAAAGACGTATGACTAGAAATTTAGTTGGGCGTCCGTTAGAAATATAAATACAATAGCTGTTGTTTATGAATCTTTAGGTAGATAAATATACAACATTGTATCAACGAAAATTTTAAAAATATAAGGAAGTATCTACAGGCCTCGGACTTCGTATTTATGCATTTTACTTGCATCGACTTACATGGAGAGAAATAAATTTGCAATTCTAAATATGGTCAAGCTCAACTTCGCGGAAATATTTCTGCGGGAATTACTAAGAACTATTTTTAAACTAAAAATCTAGTATCCATTACCCTATTTAATATTTATAGTGACTAACAAGTGAGCAAGTGAGATATTATTCTATTACAGCTAAGTCAACTTTAAGTTATTCATGAGCTATAAAAAGCGACCTAAGATGGGAATGGGTTATCTTCAACAACCAAGCAATATGTAATGTTACGGAGATCATAGGATATCGTTTTATCCCATTCCTGGTTTGCGATCACAGTCCAAATCCAGAGCAAATCGCATTTGAGCTATAATAATCTCGCATGATGCAAACTACTTGAAATTTTCATACGTTCTTGAATATAGTCTTATTGACGTTTCAGCTAGGATACCCTACTAATGATTTCACTAAATGAGATTATACTATCCTTGCATTTTTCGCGATAGCAAAAGAAATCCGCTATTCACGAGGAAACCTTACCATAGAAAAGTTTTCCTATTTTGAGATCAAAATCTCCGTCAACTGCGCACGTAAAAAAACTGGATACCATTACTTCGTAAAGAAAATACGTTTAAAGTAAAAATTTAAATAAATAAAGATACTTTAAGGATCACTCTAGTTATGAGGAAAATTTAAGCTATATTGGATAAGATGAAAATTTAAACATCGAGAAAAAGTAATAATTTCACGTCCCTATGGAGTAAATATATAAGTATGTTTTATATGTAAGGAGTACATAATATGTTCCCCTAAAAAATCCGACCCCTCTCTTAACTCTCAGATAGTTTCAGATATTTTGAAACTCCCGAATCGAAAGAGGAAGTTGCTAAGAAACGAGAGGCAGCGAAGGAAACAAGTTGAGGAGCTTCCTCGCATTTTCCGGTCCAATCCCCAAACTCGATTCGATAGACACAAACTCGTTATGGCCTCTGCTTTCTTTCAACGCAAACATCGTATTTTCCCATCCTTTCATCTTCCTAGACTATTTCCAAATTCCTCCTTATCCCCTATTTTTCACCTCGTAATCTCAAACCACCCCCGCTCTTCCACATTTAAGCTAAGCAATACCATCCCCTTGGTATGGGGACGCTACGCCATAACACTTCCCTATCCCTTAAATGGAATTCCTACTATCGAACCCTATACGTTGCATCCGACACCCTGACGCTCGTCGTATCCCCGATCCAAAAGTTTCGGGGAAAAATAAATAAATTCGGAGACTCGTAACAGCTAGCTAACATATATTCCATGGCATTTTATCATCTTAATAATAACGTGATTAAGGGAGGAAAGATTCCTCCTTAAATACCATCAGTATTTGCGGAAGCTCGTGCGATAATTTAACGTATTTTGAAAGTTCGATATTCGCTACACTAGAGCCTCTACCGAGGAAAATGAACAACTCCGAATTCCCGCCTCCCGCGTAATAATAAACAATCGTAACACCCAAACAAATAAACCCCTCCTTCGGGAGAGAAGGAGCGAGTAATTGCACGCCTCTCGTTCGTGCGTATCTTCAATAGGGGAAAAACAACGGTCGCTGGAGCGACGGTAGCATCTTCGGAGGACGCCGAGGCGCCCTCGCTCCCTCCTCACCACCGGAAGCTCCTTGCAGAGTCGACAAGGAAGGATTGTTCCGTACCTGAGTATCGTCAGAAGGCGACGAGCACTGGCTTACGGTTGCCATCTCCGTTTCGTCCTCCACCGTGGATGTGCCGCGAAGGCGCTCGACAACTCTTTATAAGACAAACTTGACCGCGGAGGACGCGTCCCTCAAAAGGGTTTGGTGGACTTGAAAGAGTGGGAATTAAGAGATAAACTGGGAGCTGCTATTGCCCGTCCCGATACTCTGTACGTTCTCGGTCGACGACTCAACGCACCCTCCGTAAGGGGTCGGCTAAAACCTCCCCCTTCCCCTCTAAAACCCCACCTCCTGGTGCTTTTCTTCCATGTCCCTTCCCACCCCACGGAAGTGCCCGCACCCCACCCCGCCCCCTTCGGCCCACCCCCACCATCTGGGGCTCGCGAGGCATGCGCGTGGGGCCCGGAGGACGGGGGCGACGGCGGTGCGCGCCAGGGGTACCACCCTTGCGGGGGGGAAATGTACCCCCGATCGCTTCGAACCCTGACCAGGATTTCCTACCCCGCGGTGAAGTTGCGGGGTCTGGGTGGTCGAATCCCGAGTTCCTTGAACCCGCGTGTGTGTGGATCCTGGTGATCAATCAGCCCGAATGTGGGACGGGGAGAAAAAGTTCTCTAAAGGATGGGAGATTGTTTTCCGACTCAAAAAAACCACTCGTAAGAGTGAATTGTACGTCTTGGCGGTCCCCATATGCCGTTCGTTCACCCAAAGAATAGTCGTCGTCGATAAAACTAAAATTTTACGAAGAAAAACGCTTCGTAAGCTACTTTAAAGATAGATACCGATATCAATTCCTGGTATTTGCATCTATGAATGAGCCGAATGGAACATTTGGCATTCAAAAGCGTTCCGAAGATCGGAAAAATATGCTGAATCGACGAGAAAAAAATCTCTCTCCACACGTATCTGTGGAGGTGCTTTTTAAAGGGGTCGTGCCTTCAGCTTGGAAACAAGTGTGGTGGCGAGAATTTCTGTTGCCATGGTATCAATACTTGTTAAGAACTCGCAGAATCATTTTCACTGTACTAAAATCTGCTTTAAAGCAGACTATTTTGTTTAAGTTATTCACATACTTTTATGATAAATGGTTTATCATAGAAAATAATTTAAAAATTAATTTAATTCGATTTAATACGTGAATGAACTAAGAGGTCAATTTTTAATTAATAGATATTCAGTTTTGCTTACCGTATTGTCTGGGATACGTTAGTTTAATTACTATTCCTGGAAAATGGTTTTCACGTACATTTAGAATGTTAGCTGCTTAAATATTTATAACCATTATGAATTTCATACTATTTCTTACTAATGTATCATATAAATAAAGATTCATTCATGAATTTGAGATTAATCTACGTGTATATACATCGACGATGAAGATCAAGATTCTTTTACAAGTTTTTCCGTTGCCTACCAACAAAATTGTTAGAAAATACACACCTCCTTTGATAAATATACATAATTGTTTTAAAAAAACTTTTAAATATACTGAAAGTTATAAATGAAATTGAAGGATCGATTGGCATAAAGTTATATCAGATTATCGTAGCGTTATTTCCATGATTGAATAAGAACGTCAAGTGTTCAAAGTTCTCTATAGAACTTGAGGAAGGCCAACTTCCATTAGTGACCTCTCTTCTCTAAGGGTAACTTCCTGGCCTTCCCAGACTCTATAACACTTAGACTTCTGCGAACCCCTCGGGAAATATACAGCGGTTCACAGCTTTTGTTCCCTATTTTCCTTGTTGTCACAGGTACTTATATCTCTAACTCGTAGAAATATCCTTTACATATAACATCGTGAAAATATTTTCTAATAAGAAATTCTTATTTTATTGTAATAAAAAGCATCTTACAATTTCAAATGATTTAAACAGAAAAAGTTAAACATTTTTCATTATTCTCGCCTATTATATTTAGGTGAAAAGGAATACACATAAGCTAATCAACGGGTGTATAATATGTCCTACCTCTTCAAGACTAACTTAGTACGGGGATGAACTTTTTCCATTTATGTCTGTCACTGTCCGAGCCTTCATACGGACATACCAGTTGCACCGGACGAGATCAGGAATACTCTACGCCTATTACCTTTCTAGCCCTTTCCTTAACTCTCGAGGTATTTCCATATTTCGAAACTGGATACTTCCTCTGTGTGAGAAGGTGAAGTATGCGTAACTTCAAATCAAGAGCCCTATCTCTTCCTACCCAAACAAGAGGCTGAAGCTTCCTCTACTATCCAGTGCCTTCCCCTTCTCTGTTAGCCCTTATAACTTTTATCATCATGCCTCTAAGAACCTTTCCGAAAATTTCGTTTCCTCTCAAAATCACCTTATATCAAAATTATGTTCCGTTATGTTACTTAAGAATCAAACAAAAATTCGCTTAACGTGATACATTCAAGCATAATGATGTTCTAAGTTCATTGATATAATATGATCGTCATCTTTACATTAACTTCTGTTTGTTTACGAGATTTAAACAGTTTGAAGTTCTCATTATTTTCGAAGCTAATAATATCCCTTATAAACACTTATCCCGAACAAACTTACGAAAAGTGGATTGCTTCGTATAATCAAAAGATATCACTTACATTAAGAGCGAATATATACTTCATCGGGGTAAAATACTGGGCCAAAAAGAACGAAACGAAAAGGGAAAATAGTATAAGAAACCCTACTCCCTGTACCATCATTCAATCCACCACTTTCCCCTTTAAATCAATCGAGTAAGGGTCAATTATTCATGCTCGAATAATAAAACTCACTGCATTCCTTTCCTACGTAATAGCATCTCTCGTATTCATCCGTATCTTCCCACCATAGAATCCATAAAAGGAATGCCTCGGGAGAGATATTCCTTCGTTTATGGACGGACACGAACTTATACCGTGGCGTCGTATACGTCTGCGTCACATCGTCTCGCGAGCGGTTAATTGGTGAGGAGTCTAAAGGTCATCCTCTGGGCCTCCAATTTGCATATAAAAAAATAAAAGGTACAGAAATAAGGATGGCCTCTCGCTCAGTCTTCTTTTTTAGAAACAGTTCGATAACTCGTTGACGAGAGGGCGTCTTGTTGCTGCCCGTAAGCGACGAATATTAAATACGTACGCGATTTTAATCGAGGTGGATGGGGGTTAAACTTATGTACGATGATTCGGAGGTATATTATAGAAAATAATTGCTTAGCAACGATATATAGTAAGCTGTAGATCATTCTTGTTTAAACGGAGTTATTTTAAAGAATTTTATTCCTTTTAAAACTTTTTAATTTGCCAAAATATAAAAATATTAACTTAGCATAGAGTAAGTTATGGCAATAAGAAGCTATTCTTTTACATGAAATACGTTTAATAATAAATAAAAATATTCTATTTTGCATATTTACAACAAAATTCAGAATTACGTCACAATATATAAATTATAGAGGCTCCGTTATAAATTATAGTTCCTATAGTACGAAAATTTTTATTTTAACTGACTACAATATCAGTATATAAATATTAAGCATGTGCATTTATATATGCCAATACATAGTTAAACAGTGCATGTATAACAAAAAGTATATTTTCGAAACTGCAGCATGGAATTGCTACGTATTCATGTATGTGTATGTATCTACGTAACTCTAGTATACGATGATATTTGCCTGCATCGATTTAAAACCACAACTTATGAAGGGAAAGGAACTCTTGATAGAACCAAATTACTTGAAAGAGTTGCGAAAGAACTCCTAGGAATCATGCACTCGTCTAGAAAGAGATTTCGGAGATGAACACTCTACGCGATGGAAAAAAACACAGATTTATGCCCAAAATGAAGCTAGGAAGAAGCGGCGGGCGCGGTAATGAGAGGTTTCCAAATGGAGGCTGATGCTTACCACTCGAAACTCTCTTTCGTGGAAAACGTCGGAAGATTAAATTAGGATGAGGGGGCCGGACCTACGGTAAGGTGAAAGGATTGGAATTAAATTAAAAATCCGAAGATTGTTCCCCGAGTGTTCGCTTCGAAGGGAAGAAGGCTTTTTTCGTGGACCGTGTTGAGCCTAACTTGTTGGGAGAGTGGCGTCATGAATGTTTCGCTAATGATGACCGTAAGACGCCCACGTACGATCATTAAAATGCAACGCGAGTTAAGATTTAGCCGAGGGAAATGTTTGGTAGATTTAGTCGAAAGGAATTCTACCGAATCTGCGTGCGACACTCTGTAGCTGATTGGGAAAGGTTTTCCTTTTTTCATTTTAAAAAATTATTTACATATTTGGATGGGTAAGCATTTAGGTAAGAATTTATCGCATCCAATAACACAATAGAAATATTTTTATATAAGTTTCTTCAGATATTTATAATTTCCAATCCCTATTTTAATAAACGTTGTCATATTATAAATTTAATCCTTATGTTTTTAGCCATATAGTACCTTTTCACAATCTTTAATATTCCTAAAGGATAAGTAAGCCTAAGAAGAGACTGTAAATACTTCTTTTATACAGCTTTAAGAAAAGATAATATTTTAAAATACCAGCTTTTTACTCTATATTTGAAATTGAATTGAAATTAAAGAGTGAACTATACAGACCTTTTGCTACGAAATAAATTCTTCTTACAATTGTGTATGTAGATTCAGCATGTATTTAAAAATACTCTTTCTAAAAGCTATTTTACTTCCCTTAAAAACTTAGAAACATTTCAAAAGTTTATTACCAACTTAACGAATTCTAGAATATCTGAACAATTTCATAAACAGTAAATTCAGTTCACAGCATTCGTTAAATTACTCATCAAAATCTCGTCTTTTCTATTCAACTCATAATAAACATTAAAATGTTCGCGCTGAGACCGGAGCTAAATTTGGCATTCTACCAGTGAAATCATAAAGCTGGCCGCGTTCTAGAGATATCAATACTTCGTATTACCGAGCTCCACAAGTGAAAATTCAAGTGTTGAATGCAGACTGGAAAAGGAATAAGCGAAAGAGCAATTTATATTAAGTATTTCATTCAACACACAGTAAAAATTACGATGCAGAATAAAATTAAATGTCGGCATTAAAATATCTACTGCATGCAGCTGGCCTGTATTTTCCGCAAAAGAAACCTTTTAAAAGAGCGTGGATTTCTCCATAGATCACGGCGAATAGAACTGCAGCTGCACAACAGCGATTACGTCATGTTCCTATTACATGAAGGACAATGGGGATCGAGACGCAGGGTTTTGCTCTAGATAATCTAAACTAGAGTTACTACTAGATGGATGTAAGAGAAACGAAGCTTTTCTCTTTCAGAGCTCTATGAACAGCATTTTCCACTTATATTCACTCTTCGACCTATTTATGGAAGTCATAACCTAATAGTGTACTAAAATAAACTATCCAAATGCCTAGCACAAAGAGAATGTACGTACATTATAGAAATTATTACAATATAAATATGCACATTAAGATTATATAATCATTATGACATAGATACAATCCAAGTAAAATAATTTCACTCTTTCAGTTAGAATTATCTCAGAAAACATCTTAATCGTATCGTAACAAGTTAAAGAATATCTGAAAGACTTTTAAAGCATAGAAATATTTAACAATGAATTACTTGAGGAACGATAGACATCCTTCCGTTGTAAACTATAACTACTTAGGTTGAGGCTTTACAATGAAGACGTGCTCCTCCGCTTCTAAGACTTCTAAACAAGACGAAGAAGACTTACAAACTTTTCTTGCCTCACTCAATTTTAAAATAGAAATTTTTATTTTTATAAAAATCGCGAGGCTAATTCTTATTAATTTCATATTTTCATCGTTTTCATATTTTCATCATTTCATCGTTTCTAGGTTCTAAATAGCATTGAAAAAGCTTAACCGTCTGTGATAAACATCTAGGTCCTAAATAGCAAATGATAAACTGGGCCTTCTCAGATCTAATCACCTAGGCGATCAACCTTTCTGTTGGTTCTTTCCATCTATTGGTACACTAAAAAAAGGGAACTCTAAAAACGTTTGTCGCAAAAAGGAAGAACGTAGCCTCATAAAGACAATGTGGAAGGTACTTTCCGTTCGAAGGATTTCTCCTCTCGATTCGGTAAGTGAAGTGAGTCCCCGAAAAGAAATTCAAGGCCTCGTGGGGAGAGAATATCAAATCCCCAAAGCGCCGGAGATTTTCACGGCATTTCGTTCGCATTTTGCGAAGCGTTGATTGGCCGCAGATTGGACTGGATGGCCGAGATGGAAAGGAAATGAATCTCGCGTTAATGGAAATGGGAAGGAGAGTATTGAAGGGGATGAAAAAAATCAGGTGTGAACAATCCTTTCTCCACAATGACTTTTCGTCCAGAGGAAAAAATTCCGAACGGAAAACGATCCTGGGGAAAAAATGTAGGAGATGAAAGGGTCGGGAAGGTAACTATCTAGAACTCCCCACGTACCCTTGAGTTATTTTTATTCGGAGTATCTTTCTCTTTCATAAGCTTTCTTTTCGTACATTTGTCATAATTGCATATTTCGGACTGGAAAAGCTAAAAATAGGTACATTCTCGATTATAAGGTAGCTGATAGAAATATTAGAATAAATACATTTTTTCAGAAAGTAAAGTTAAATAATTAAAAATATACGATCGACATTTTTACGATTCTTTACGACATGTAACAGTTAAAAATAAAATTCACATAAAAATATTCAGAGATTTCACTCCACTTCTTTCTCCAATATAATACAAGAACAAATAACGAGTAACTTAAATGATCGATTACCATCATGATAAAAACTGAGTGTAACGAGAAGTTAAATGAATAACAGTAAAGTCTTAAGTTCGGATATATGACAGATTCTGTGATTTCTAAACGCCTTCCAAAAGTATTATACGTTTTCATATAATGCACAAACGTGAAATGCAGAAATGGGTTGTATTCGTTTCACTTAAAACATCGAGTGTAACAGAAAATTTATACCCAAATATTTTAATATTCTTGAATAAACAAAGAATAAAGTTAAGATTTGGAAGTATTCGGTCATTTCTAATGGTCCAGATATCTTTATAGCGTACAAGTCATGGACGTCTTTCGTAAACAATATAACCTAGAATAAAATTTCTCTCAGAGCCTATAAAATACGAAAGATATATGTCAAAACAAGGTATCCTAAAGCTAGTAATCCCTACCATAGAAACGTGTTTGTCAGGTTATCTACATGAACACAGACAACAACAAAAATCTCGCGAAATATCTGGATTCTTCGGGATGAAAATCCGTGCTGAATGAAGAACATCAACAAACAAGGATCGTCAAAAAACAATATCCATCGGAAAAGTATATCGGCAGCGACGTCTATAGGAATACGTGATCGGAACTTAAAAAAAAATTCTCCAAAAATTTGGGACAAGAACTCCCGAGCGACCATTTCCACGGACCGTCCTTGCAGACTCCCTTAAGCTTTTTTAAGGGGAAAGGCGAGTAAAGTGGATAAACTCGGTGGAATTTCGGAGGGACTTGTGCTGAAAAGGGATGAAAACAGGCCTTTTGGAAATATGATGGCGCTGAACGGAATAGAGTTACGGAGCAGTAAAGATATACGAGTTTATGAAGGACGTTCGGAAGAAGAAGATGAAGCGATAGAGGGGATGCGTTGCTAAGGTCACACACACAGAAGAAGGAAAAGGATAAGGGAGGAAGGAAAGGGTTTGACGGACGGAAGGGGGGAAAGAGACGTTGTTTTAGACGGAATTGAATCGGCCTAACTTTATTTTCTGCTACTTAGCGAAGAGAGGTCGTTCTGTCCGACTCTGAAAAGTCTAAAGTGTAATTGGCTCAGAAACAAAAAGGATGAACTTGGTCCGGTGAGCTATAAAGTTGCGTTGAGTGGAAAGTTTTTGTTTGGAGGACCTCTGTGTGCAGCGCAAACATCGTTCGATACAAACAGCGATCGAACTTGATTGATGGGTGAATTAGTCGGTTCAAGGATACTGGATTAATGCATCAGATGATGATTACGGATTTCTTTTCTGACAGCTGATTTGAGAGTTCATCTCGCCCGTATAAATGACGTATAAAACAAACGTGTTTTCGTTACTGTGATAAGAATCAAAAAGGCTAGAAAAATGCCATGATTGCTCAAATATCAAATCATTAAATTTTGCCTTGACTTAATTTTGATAAGAATAGGAAAAGTTGTACCAATTTCTGACCGATGATGATAACTTATCTCATGCATACGCAGCGGTGCAGCGGTAAATAGCATTAAAGGAGATACGTCACGATGAAACAAACTTGATGCATGAAAGATTTTTATTGAGTACTGAATAGTATTCGTTTTGATTATCATTTATTAATTAAAAGTATGACAGGGGATAAATATGTAAGTTGATACGATGAACGAATAAAATGGTTCTTCTTTGCCCGTGTGATAGTTTTCCATTAAAGTTATAATTTTAGACGTGGAAAAAATAAGTTATTTTCTTCTAGTTTTGAAATGAATAAAAAATTGTCTAAGAACATTTACGGAAGAACTAATCTTTTCTCACTTGTAAGTTATTTATGGCTGATCGTTTAAGTTTTTCGGCTTCTTTCAAACTTAGAAAGTTACTTATAAAAGCTATAACTTATTGTGAGTTATATCGATGTGTGAGGATGTAAACTTTCAGTTTAGAGCTGTATATTTTGTATTGAATTCATTTGTCTTAGATAACTTAAAATTTTAAATTATGATTGATGAAACAGTAATGATACTACAGAGAGAACAAGTTATTCATAATTGAGAATTTTAACATAATTAAAGTGACCTTACTAAAAAAAATTTTTATTTTACACGGTTTCATACTTCGTGTTCATCTCCATTAATGGTTTCACTGAAATGGTTTTTCTCCAAAAGCTTTTCAAGATTGTTCAAAATGCAAGTCCAATTCTTCCCTACCTCCAATCTACCCTTTCCAGAAATACCAAAGGGTTAACTAAATACATCATACCTCAAGTATTATCTTCCCGAAAACTTTATTTACATTTTGTTTCTTTACGCGTCCCCTTAGGCTATACTCCAGAAAAGGTCTAGATAAGAGGTCGACTTCGTAGTGCCCTTGGAAGCGCTAGATTTATCAAAAACTTTAAGTTCTGGTTTACTCGTTCACTTTATCGAGTTTGCATAACTTGGATGTTTAACGATTCCACCGCAAAGAATGAGAATTTTGGTAAAGTTTTCTTTCGTGCGCTAAAGAGTTTGCAAGATTCGCTCAAACATCCAGCGCATTAAGATATTTAAACGAAACAAAGGGATGTAAAATTTGAATTAATATTTCCTCTGAGGATGATCTTAACAAGGAATTATCACTTACAAATCTCCATACAAATCCATCCATCCATCTAAACCAACATCGTATCTAGGCGAATTTTTAAACTGCTTAAATTGAATCATACAGAATGAAAAGTCAAAAATATATTTCGATAAGAACCTCAAAACTTTCTCAATTTATAGGAATCCTTTACAAATGAATGGGTTTCTGATTTGGAAAGTTCCGCTTGAATAGAACGTTAACCACCGCTTGGAAACCATTTTTCATTTGAATACCGCATATATCAACCGCCTTCATAAATCAGAGGTCCACAAAAAAATTTAACGGAATTAATGACAATAAATAAAAAGCCCAAAGGTTTCCAAATCTTTTTAAGAAGAACCCTTAAACAGAATATTTTCATAGAAGTTCAATACGTAAACCGAATAAACCTGTTTAACACTACAAACTCAGCGAACAAAAAAATCGTAAAATTAGTATAATTTCCACAAACAATTGCATACGAATCGTGCAGGCAACAAAAAAGGTCCATAAAAAATTTCGCGGAAAGGAGAAATATTTCCGTGCGAAAAAAAAAGAGGGATGCGTGGATGAGCTTCTCTGAATCCGACGGAATTTCCTTGTTTGCCATTCGGAGAAGAATGAGCGAAATTTTTTTCCCTTCGCCGAATTCCTTGTGGGACGTCGAATCCAAGGAGATTAAAGGAATCTCCACGGACTGTCGGTAGAGGGCTCCCTTCTTTACGAGGGAAAGGCGCCTTGGATTACATGCGCTCTCTCCCTCGACTATCCCCCAGACACAGACCACTCACATTCCCTCTTAAGTGAAGGTCGTTATCTTACGGCATGCGTCGGAATAGGCCGAAATTTTTTAATGCCGCTATTCCGAGCGATATCTCCTTCAGATGCGATTAATGCGCGCTCTGATACAGTTGTACACTTCCATATTGCGAAAAAGATGGAAAAAGTAACACTAAAATTATTTTAACTATCATTTTAAACTTCCGGTGGGATATGAACAACGATATATCGAATTTTAAAGCGATTAGGATCATGGAAAACATTAAAATAACTGTAAAAGTTGCAACTCTGTTTGAGCAAAGTTAATGATTTACGAATTTCCTGATTTTCTCGCAGGTTTATGTACTTTTAAATTTTTCTGGAATAATTTTTCTCTCGTATCTCTATCCCTTCAAGGTTAAATTTATCGATGTTTTCGTTAAAATCGAACCTATAAAAATTCATTATATGAAGGGATAATTTTCCATAAATTTATGAATGGAAAAGTGGTGTAAGATTTATGCAAGGGCCAGTTTCAATTCCAATGAATTATTTATAGTAAGAATATTGAATAGTTGATAGTATTATTCTGAATAGTACCTGTATTAAATATTGACAATGGCTAAAAAACTATTGTTATATATTATACTCTCTGAAAACTTCAGATAGAATAAGATTTTATATATTTTAATTTACGCTTCCAACGTTGAACTACCAAGTGTTTTACATTACGCCTTTTACCTTTTACTCTATCCCAAGGAAAGCAGTAATGGCTCACACTTACGCCAAGTATAATACGTAACGTTAAGCAACTGAAATATTCCAAGCATAAGACCTAATAGCCGTTTTTGCAATAAAAATAATGGAAGAGGTCATCAAGAACACACCAATAGCCCCGAAAACTCGCGTACCATAGGAGATAATCTTGATGAACTATTGCAGCTCATTTCAGTCTCATTAGCAAAGGAAAGAAAGAAGAAAGATGAAAGCAATTTGACATCGCACGGTGAAAGTAAAACATCAGCTCGTGGAATATTCCTTTTTAAAAAATAATCCGGTCTAGGCTTTCCTTCAGAGATATTCATTCGGAGACAGCTCATTTAGTCCGTACTTCTTTGAGAAAACAAAAGAAATGGGAAATTCAGTCTATTAACCGCCAAGGACATGATTAATGTACATAAAATGATATGATGCATGGATAAATTAATACCACGATCTTATCTTCAACTACACCATAGAATCAAACAATATTCTAAAATACATTATTATTTATTTTATTTTAATAGCTTGTCTAAAATAACAGAGTTAATTAGGAGTATCAGCATAATATTTAAATACGTATTAAAGTGTAAAGTAATCAAACATTCCCATTTTCTCTCAAAGATATTATTCATAGTTGTATCGCAAGACTTAGCATTCAATATTTGTATAAATTTCCTAAAGAAATAATCAAGACAAATAGGAAAACAGCCTAAGCCTATTGTTGCTAAAAGGAAAAGCTACGTAACTTCCTCAAAAATCAAGGGTTACTAGCTAAGTGTCGAGTAGTAAAGTCTGTTTGCGAGCGTAACTGAAATTCATGGGCAAACATTTGGGATTCTATAGTCCTTCCTTTTTGTTCGAAGTGAGTGTTTTACGTCCGAAATGATTCTGGAGAAAAATGGCATGATAAAAAGCTGTTTCGATCTATAAATATATCAAACGTGACACGTCAACAGTGAATGGATACTGCAATAAAAAGTAGGGTGATGTAATAAACGACAAATGCAGAAGTAGCGTATCCATAAACACAATAGTAAATAATCCATTGTTTACTTTTGTGTTTCTTTCGTATTATTCATTCATAAATAATAATTTGAGTCGGTACTCAACACGAGTCGATGTATGGGTAATGATGCACAAAATGCGTGAAAAATTGCTTCGATTAATCTCCCCTCAAACCATATTTACCTCAAAATTAACGATTTGATCATGATTCATAGGATTGGACGTCGAGATGGAACTACTGGACACTGATAGCTATAGTAATGAATTAAAATGGCTGCATAGCAACAGATAATGCAGTTCATCACGCAATGAAATCATACGAAATTCGATCAAAAAGCGGGTGCGGAATTTTTCGAGATGAAATGCATTACAGTTTAGTTCGTTCCATCGTTTGACATTTATTGTTCCACCTTTCACTAATTTTTTCTGATCGGAATGCAGATTCGTATCAAATATTAACATGCGTGGTGAAGTGTGACTAATCTGTATGCACTCAAACTGAATTAACGACGAAAATGACCGTTTTCTATAATTGATAATCGGTATACAGCTCACAAACAAGTTCCAATTAACAAATTAGAGCGGTCCATCGTTATTTTCAGCATTAATAAGCCAATCAAAACAGTATTAATAATATGAATTTACATAAGATTTTGATATTTTATTATAGAACATATTGTTCATGGATAAGAATGCTGACTGCATGATACAATTAATAGATGGGCATAATACAAATCTTTTCGTGTTTCTGAAAGTAAACAAATCGTACAAATAAGGAAAATAACTGAAGAGCGTAAACAGCGAATGATAAGGAATGCATTCACGTGTTTGAGGAGAGATATCATGTTCTCTATTTCTTCAATCGAAATTAAGTACAGAGCATACAATAAGGTTGCGATGAGATAAAAATTCAGTAGTAGCAATAAATAATATTCCTATCTTAAATACGTGTACATTAAATAAATGAAATTGTTTATAGCAACCAGGAGCTATTATATACCATTATAAATAAAAATCGCCAAACGTACTTGTATTTACTCGGGAGTATAATATATTAAACTTAATTGGATGAACTGAATTACGTTTTTGGAAATAGTATCAAACAACCATAACGTTTTGAACATCGCGATATTATTCCTCTTTTTTCTTTCATTTACTTCAAACACCATTCTATCCATGAGGTTATGAGTAAACAAAAAATTTCATAGGTAATATAACTGCTGTTAACAAATGTAATACTAACATTTCTGGGTCGTTATGGCGTTACATGGTAACGAAACCAGAATCGGAAAATCCGAGTGTTCTCGTTAAATCCCCAAATGCTTCAACCCACATCAATACAAATAGCAGAACTGTATTGTGCGGCGGAGGAAAAATGTGTCAAGTGCATTGGAAGAGCTCTTCTGTCTCACCGCCGAGAGATAATCACTGGGATTGAACCGTCGAAAATCATTCGGTACTACTGTTAAAAAGGAATGCTACATTTCTCTACCGACATTCGAACATTTTTCAATACATATATCTAAGGTTTGAGGTTTTTAAATATAGTGCACAATGATATACGAGGCGAGTTAAGTACAAGTTAGAAAATAATATGAATAGAAAATAAATAAATATAGAAAGAAGACAAAAAGAGAAATAAATATAACTAGAAGATAAATGTTTGATTCGATCTTATTACCATTTTATTTATATGAACGGTAGTATATTATTAATTGATTCATTTAATTCACCGTATCTTTAGAAGAAAACGCTTAAAGGAATTTCTAACATGTAGAATTATTGTCATTATAGATTGGTACTAAATGGAAAAAAGAAGCCATTTTACTTCAAATGCATTTCCTTAGAAAGCATACGATAAAAAGGAATTATAATTTCTAAATTTAAGGAAGAATGCTGTTTAAAAATTAAGTTATCATTTTCCTTCGAACAGAATACATTTGAAATACTTAACGAATCAGAAAGTGCAACTTAACGACTACAAAACACAACTCAGAGACTTTAAAACCAAGAATAAAACAAACATCAAACAAAAATAAAACAAAAAACAAACGAAAAGCGCAAAACATTTCCGAGCATCTCAGAAGCATACGTTCATGAGATAACGAGCACTCGTTTACACACACTTGGAGGAGGACGTAAAAGGAAAATTTCAACCCTTGGAGGACGTTTATTTAATGAACGAATCCTTTTTTAAAACACAAAGACTTTTTGAAAAGGAGCAATTTCGGGAAACCGCTGCATCTTGGCAACGCGAAACACCCACTCATCGTAAAGAACGCGATTCGCATGGCTTACGTATATTCACGTCTGCGCGTCGTTCATCAGAACAATTTAATGCCCTTTCTCCCATCCAAAACATTTCAGCGCATTTCCTTTCTTCTGACGAGCGGAGGCGGGACTGCAGACACGTCTTCCGTTATCTCGTATTCCTCTGAAAGAAAGTCCGCGGGAGAACTGAGTCTACCAATCGAGAGCATTTCCAACTAGAGGGCGTGGGACAAATGAAAGAATGGGAAAATTCTTGTCCTCCTACGCAACCGTCCGTCGTCGTCACGACATTTTCCAGTGGGAGCCTCGCTATGTCGACCTTAAGGGTATTTCTTGGAAATCGCGCACGGTACAAAAGGCCGACGAGACGGCGACAAACAGCGCCTTTTGGGTGCAACCCGCAGAAGAATGGCTCGCTCCAATGACCACTTTCGAAGGGGGCGTGACGCCTTCGAATACTTGCCACGAAGACTATCATGACTAAGCAAAGTATTCGGACTCGCTTATCAATTAATAAGACTGATATTTCATAGATTACGAATTATATATTGTCTCATAGGTTAACTTAGTTCTTCGAGAGTAGATTTAGCCTCATTGCCACGATATCAAACGTATATAACATAAAATGATCTGATTTATTTAACAGTAAGTTTCTAAATCATTACAAGACTATTATAGTTCGAAATAATAATACTCATTATCAAGGAATTGATCAAACGTTTTGGTATTTATCCGTACATTATATACGTTTTTAAAAGAACTACTGAGCGTAGTATATCCACACTTTCGCGATAAAAGTATTGAAGAACTGATAATTTTTTAAAGTGACATATTGAGTAATTTTTGCTTGAAATATGCCTTAACAATAGCAACTGACGTAGAGACAGAATTTAAGCTAAATTTAATTACGTTTTCCAACTTCAACGCCTCATTAACTATGTCAACCCACTTACAAGGACCATTATCACCATGTCGATACGGAACAAAATCAATCATAATTCAATTTATCTTACATAGAACATCATCCTACAAGATAGATGATACTATGTGAGAATCAGCGATGATAAAGGGGTGAATTAAACTCACAATTTTTCAACGAAACGGAAGATTCAGAACGAAACTTAGTTCGAACGTCCACTCAGCTTATTAAAATACGACTCTCTGAGAGTGAACGGAAAAGAAATTTCCGCTTTAACGGAAACGTATCATCTCATCACTTTCCAGATCTCTCTATCCTTCATTCAAAGTGGAGCTCCGCCAAGATTAAACGCACGAACTTTCTCATGGCAACGATCCAACAGTCTCGCATGGGATTTAATTTTTTAGCGGCCGCATAAAAGTATATAGATCATCGACTTATCATTCTATTAGAACGGAATCCATGACTCAACAATCACCTTTAAAACTCCCTTTTCACTCCACAATAGCAACGCGAGCCAATGCCCTTAAGGTTTTTATTTCTTCGTTTCTTTTTGATGCTATTCCAGTTCTGGGAAGTTTCATCGCTGATTCAACTTTGCGAATAGAAATTTATGGAGAAACTCAGCGTAACCGAGCGTAAGCAAATCGAACCCGAATGGATTTCGCGTTCAAGTTCTCGTGCAGAGTTTACGATCCGTGAATACTTTAGCGTGGGAGAGCTCTTGTTGATAATCCTAGGATACTGGTGATGCACTCATGGTGTTATCGAACGCTTGATTCCTTTCTTCTGACAATTTTGATACTTAAAAATAGTTTAGGTCGGTATTCCTTGGCACAAATGACTAATGCAAACGTACTCTGAAAAGCAGAAAATCTTGCAATTTGAGGAATAAAAGGGTTTGATAGGTTTTTAGGAAACTCTCTTGATGTCATTGCACCGAATCAGTGGAGCTGAAACGGGAGATAAGGAATCTAGCGCATCTATTTTTAATGCGTCGGGTGCTCCAAACGACTTCAGAATTCCATTCTTTTCAAGAATGACACAATGTTTTAACGACTGAAGTGAGTTTTCTAAAAGTTAATGATCCTTGATGCCATGGATAGATTTTTTATGTTTGGACGAATGATGAATTCAGTCAGTAACGACTTATGAAGGACACAAAACTTCGTAATATTTTATTTTCTTAGGCTCTTATAAAAGTTTCAAATAAAACTTTAAAAAATACGACATATCAATTCATAAATAGCGAATTTTTCATACTTATTTGCATATATTTCACCACAAAGTATTAACAACTTCAATTTTCCTTTAAAATCATTAAAATGCGAACACATATGTGACTCTTGTCTTAAAATAGTTTGGAAGTATTGATGAAACCTTAATAATGAAATCAGGGGCTTTGGAAAAACAACAATTCATAAAAGAAAAATTGAAAATCAATAATATGAAAATCCACTATAACAATGAAAAGTGAGTCAAAACAATCCAACGAATTCACCTTCTGGATCGAATGTTTTGCTTTGTTTCCCACACATCCTTCTAAATCTTTCTTCCAACAGATTAATTTCATGCAAAAAATTCTAAGCACCCCATTTGGTTTGATTTCTTATCCTCTGGCACGTTATCCGCAAAATCCCTTCCATTTCCTTCGATGCTGAGGAGGATCTTCCGTACCCTGCATCCTCTCCCACCCACTATTGCTTCCGCATGAATGCCTTCGCACTCAAGTACCACTGAAGCTAAAGGAGAAACTGTTGCGCCTTAATGTTGATTGAAGAGCTTCGTTGGCACAACAACAACTGTTATTTTCGCTGCTCACTGCCTGAGCATGAAAATGATAGTTATAAGCTAAGGGATGCAAAGAAGACTAGTAAAATATCCAGAATGACATTTATTTGCTGGAAAAACGAGCGTTATCTGTGAACTCGAATCAAATTACCCGTAATAGGTATCCAAGGTTTAATTTTAGACTTAAGTACACAGATAAAAATCCTATTTTTAAAAGATACCAACTCCAATCCTAATGGATTATTTAAATCTATGATTTGAGCCTGGTGGTTGATAATAAGCTAGAGAGATGTGGGGCCTAATAAACGCTTTATAGAGGTTTTGATTCACTCAAATAAAGACATTCATTTCTATTAGATTATGAATAAAAAAAAACAGTTTAAGCTTAAACAATATCCTTCGCATATATTAACCTGGCAAAAACCCAAAAATCACTAAAACGTCTTCATGGAAAGCGAAGTTCTTTTCCCAAAACTTCTGTGCACTTTATCCTCAGCAACAACTAGTGGGAATCTTTAAAAGACTGACTCATCCCACAAAAACCCACAGTTTTAACATTCAAACATCTTTATCGTTTTTGAGTCTTATTTCTCATATACGAATAAAAAATAAATTTATCTGTTCAGATAAATTGACACAAACTTATTGCACGTAATGAATAATAAAACTGAGAATCGCTGATCCATTCACGATATACTTTACGAGGCTTTTATAAGGCGTAAGCGGTTTCGTGAGCGATAAAATACTGAATAAGAGGAGTGAAAAAGATATAAAGCCAATTTTATCGGCTCTCGTTGAATGACAATGACAGAATGATCGTAAGATCTTGAATATTAGAACCCTAAATTCTAGACTTTAAGGAAAATAATTCAAATTTATCGCAACTGCTTTGATTAAGTTCTCTATGGAACTTTTGAAGAGCATAATTAATATTTTACCTTCTCCATTAACGTAAGACTTTACTCCCAAAGTTTCTTTCATTTCATAAATTTACTTCTCTTTGAAAATCAAATATTTTGAGCTGAACTGAGAGTATAGAATTCTTCTGTTCGATTGGACACCACATCATTATCTCGGTGGAATGTGCATGGTCCAAAATTATCGATTACTCTCCAGTTCCCAATTAATTCACGAGTAACTATCGCCATCTGTGTGCTCGTAATCAGCCTTCGTATCTTTAGACCAATTGTTAGAGATTTGATGATATGATAAAGCATTTCTCACGCTTCTATAAACCATCAGTCAAATATGTTTGAAAAACTTTCCCGAACAACAAAACTTATTTCTATATTACCACTCCTTTAATATGCACCCTACTCTTCCATTGAAAAACCATCACCCATCACAACCGACAGCTACCATCCTTCACAGTCAACTCACAGCATCCTAGGCGGTTGACCCTATTTCATTTCAGGAAACGCTGACGTTGATGAAACTTTTTTAACTCGACGGAGAGTATCTGGAATTCGTCTCTTCAGTTGATCTACGACACCCTCCTCTCAGAGGATCGATATCTGGAATTCCTCACGAAGAAAAAGGCAAACAAATGAAGGAAATAACATATCCATGTGTGAAGTTACACCATTCATCATACAATGACAAATGTACAACCAAACCTCTCGTTGGGTTGTACATTTATTTAGACAAATTACATTAGACAGTGATCTCTATAAACTTCAAAGATGGGAAACAGATTTGAGTAATGTCGTTGTAAATAAATCTTATATCGAACTTCGAGTACAGAATGAAAGTTAACTCCCATATAAATGTTTCTGTACGATTTTAGTAGGAAATATATTTTAACTACATAAAAACTCTACTAGACAGTTAAAAAAAAAACTCTGAAAAACTGAATAGTTTTCTACGAGAAGTTTAAATCCTAGCGTATTAATGTCGGTTAATCAGGATAATGCAACGGGTTCCTTCACTTAAAGTCGTAGAAACTAGTTACCTGCTCAAATTAGAACAATTACTCTCGTCACATTCGAGAACTAAACCAAGTTAAAGCAAAATCTAGGATTCGGAACACGTACTTCTTTGGAGTGCTAAAAAAGATAGGAGAAGGACTTCATTTTGAAGTTGACTGCGTAACGCCTAGAATATGAATTTTCTTTCAAAGAGGATATGAGAAGCGGGAAATGCGTCACAAGGATCCTTTGTTGGACCTGTCTGTTGATAATAATTACATTAAAAAGTAATCTCTTTAAGCTAGACAGTGACCAACGCTCTACTATCAAAAAAACTGCAAACGAGCTGTCCTGAAATGTGATTGTTTTTAATTCAAAATAATTGTCTTTGCATATTAATTAATTTATCTAAAAGAAAATACAAATAGCAGAATAACGTGGAATGAAGGTTTAGGGGAGAAATATTTAGCTAAAGATTTAAGTAATAAATATTACTTTCGGAACTGGTTTAACTTTACAGACGTCTCCAAATGCTCTTTAAAAACTCGCGATGTAGCTTAAAGATCTGATACATTATGAAGCTACTTGGCTCTTTGCATCGAAAATGTTTCTTGGAGATATAAATTCGGTCTCGTCTGTCGTTCAAAAACTATTTTTATCTTTCAACTACTTTCATCATTGGTCTCCTCACTCGTGAATCTAAAATCCACCGATGCATGAAAGAGATTTAAGTGACGATGATTTGTTTTCTCTCCTCTGTATGAAGCGAAATATATCATTTAAAAGACAACTGTGCAGCTCTAGCCAAATTTATTTCTCCCCACGCTCTTTCCACTCGGTATGAAAAGAAATAAAAGATATCCTCTGTCATAATTGCTCACTCAACTCGTTATATCTTCAAAACCACTTTTTAGCCAAGAACATTTGGTTTTTTGAAACTCCTAACAAACAGAATAATTAAAATTACTTTTCGCAGTAGCCAACCAAATTAAGGTGCAACATTTTCTCATATCACGTTTTTCGACAGAAATTACGCAGTATAGTAGTACAGACAATGGTATCTAAGGGAGTACTAAGAATCAATAAACAACGAAAAACCTGAAACGGACTAAACTAGAGTCTTTGATAACAAAATACTGGAAACTCATCACCTCCTAAACCAATGGGAGGGCATTTCAGTTCTGTATGAAATAGAAAACTTTGGAGTGTATAAAAAGAAGTTTTGAACACGATAAAAAGAAGTTTTGAACGCGATAAAAATCCGCAAAGCTCTAGAGATAGATCGATACATTAACTCTTTAATTGGCGTCATTACCTTCTATAGAAAGGAAACCAAACGGAACAACAAACGACGATCACAGAACAAAAGAACCCGATGTTAAAACAGAACGCTCTCGTCATCCGCCTCTTTAAAAAGTAACCCTAACAGAAGAGAGCGCGTTTTTCGATTCATTATCTTCGGCCACAACAACGCCATAATTTCCATTTAATACGAGCATACAGGATGTCCTCTTTTAATTAAGCGCGACTGAAACGGTCGGGAACCATTCGCGTGAGAAAAAATTTGCGCGCAAAAAAAAATCTGCACTTTATTGCGGGTGCAGGAAACGTTTGGCAATACCCGATGGGTTTATAAGGGAGGAAAAAAGGTTCCCATATCGGCGGTCCCCGTTCACATGCTTACGCACGGCGGCTGAAGAGGCACGATTCGAAGTCCCTTTAAATGCCGCGGATATGTAGGGCACGTAGCGCTCTGTGAAGCACGCACCGTGGATGAATGCGGGGCCAATTGGTATGAATATCCGCTTTCGTTCTATTTCGGTAAGCTCCGAATGTTCCAATGCGATTTCCCACCAATTATATACGCTCGCTATCGATTCACCGGACCGAAATTAAAAGCTGCGATTTAGTTCGAAATAGAGAGAGAGCAATATTCTTGACTCGAGTGGTTTTGTTGCATAAATATTACCAGTGACCTACGATGAAAACTTTATCCATTAGGCCGAGATGTAACGGACGAGTCAACAAATTCGTTCGATTTATTTGATTGGTTTATTGCGCTTTAACACTCGAAGAATGCATTCTTGATCAAAAGCATGATGAATTACAGAATATAAAATTCGTCAAAATTTTTAGTTGGATTTTTAAAATATAAGCAACTTTTTTTAGCGTTATCTCATCGAGTAATATCAATAAATCTAAGGATTGCTATTTGTAATAGATAAATACTCGAATTCATAGATTCAAACACTTACAGATGAGACTAAAAACATAAATGAAATGACTCTAAATGGGGCATGAAACGTAAAAAGAGAATGTTTCGTAACTCGCTGTAAACGATGATATTACTAACCAAATAATACTTATACTTTCAAAGTCGCATTTGATAGCTAATTATTAAAGTGCATAAGCAAATGCTATAATACCTAAAATTTGGCCGAATTTTCTAACAATAGTGAACAAACCTAATTTTTAAATAACTGTCAAGTCAGACTCTTACTACTCCTCCTTTAAAGTAACCTCATAATGTAATGGTAAGCTCTCCCATAATTACTTTTCCGCTTAGTATTCATGAAGATCTTTCAATAACAAAGAAGTTTTTGATATCGATATTCATTTCTTTCATTTCTGTGATCACAGCATCTACTATCTATCACCATTATTATTGTTAGAAAGGACGTTATTTTTCTCATCAAAAAAGGAATTTCATGAAAAAGTAAATAATTTTACTAATACGCACTCCTGAATATATTCTGCATAGTAGAATACGTGTACAAGTGCACGATTCAAAACATTCCGAACAATCGAGTACACCAAACTACGAGGAAACATCCACGAGGTAAATACCGTTGTTATCAGACAAGAAGGTGAGAGACCTCGGGTTCATAACGCCTGGCAAGCGTCACGAAAGAATTATGAAGATCGAATCTTCTAAGGAAATATGCACCTGTCTGTTTGCAGTGGGGGAAAGCGTTTAAGACAAACACGGCGACGCGTGCAGGCGCGACAACGGTATGGCGTCAACGAAAAGCGATGACAAATAACGGAGGGCGCTGTTTACAGTGGCTCCACCACCGGAGGGTACGAGGACCTCCGGGACAACAATTAACAAGAACGCGCTACGTGCCCATTCTTGCGGCGTGCAGATAAAACGACTTGCGAGCACTGTAGTTGGGTAAGAGGTTCGGAAAATACCACGGTTTACCCTTGGAATTTGAGACGATCGAACGCCGATTCGTTAAATAGGCTCTAAAGAGACTAGTACCATCCCTTTGATGCCCGCCTGCGGTAATATTCATCTTCCTCTGATGTGTCAGAACTTTATCGTCTTAATTCGACCGCGATTTTGTCCTGATAAGTAGATCCGTGAGTCTATTTTCGGAGCTGTTTTACGACTCTACTACGTCTCCTAATGGCACGACGCCGTCGTGTCTGTCGCTTTTGAACTATTCGGGCTGATGATGATAATTGAGAGGTATATTTAGAATGCTGGAACATTTCCGTGACTCGAAAATTCGAGAGTTACTTAGATTCACGTGTACGGATGAACTGGTCCACAATTTCCGTCGAGCAAATTGACTTAATGAAGTTAGAATGATGACATTGTAAATATAATGACAATGGAGAAATTAAAGATAAGAAAGTCAATCCATTAGGATGATAATAAACGAATCAATCTAATCCGCTTAATTATAGTTTTGCTTCATTAATCTGATTAAAAATATTACACAAGACAACGGGGGGAAAACAACACAATAACAATAACAAAATAAGGTTAAAATGAACAAAATACAATAACTTTGGTAATGTATTTCGTTACTAATGTAATATCATAAAACAAATTTTATTATACATACGTAAATTGAAATTTTAAGATAAAAATCTCATTTCCTATCGTTCTCGAAACAATGTATCGGTGCTTGTTATAAGGAACTATATTACTCCTTACTTGCTCTCATCTTATTGATTGTTCCATTACCATAGAAATATATGGATTATATATAAATATTTCTATATGGTAATGCAACAATCAAGCCACAGATGTTGAGAGCACTGAAAGCCTGTTTGCGAAATCACTAACCATGAAAAGGAACTATTCAAGGTATTTATAACTAAAGCCATTGTCTAAAGATTATTATTTGAAATGTAAAAAATTATTTGAATGTAATTTAATTCCTTTAATTTGACACGAATTTTCAACTACGATTGTTTGATTTTCCAACTTGGTACACCTGTAGTTCACATCAACAGCTCGGGATATTCTAAAACACGTGTAATTCAGAATCCCATCGGGTTTTACGTGCCAAGAGAAGTTCACGCCAACTTCCATAGTTCCACGGAATTGAGAAGTTCGAATTAAAGGTTATGAAATTTCCCCCGAGCATCTCCGGAGCGAGCGATATTATGCAAAAGAAAGTAAACGAATTTTCTAAATCTACTATTGGCACCGAATCAATGGATCCGTTCAACTTCGAGGCAACTAACTCTTTCATCTCTTTCATTCGACTCAAAACAGAGGAAAGTTTGGGTCGTCAAAATGAGTTTTCAGTGAAAACCGTACGCCTCCCTCAGGTAAAGGATCAAAAGGAATACTTTACAAGATTAACTTTAATTAACCTGAGTTAACTCGACAAACTTGACAGGAGAACGTGCAAAGAGTTCCAAATTAAAGACAAATATGATACTTTGTTGCCATTTACTTTCGTAATGAGTGAACGTAAATAAGGACTCCTTCAAATGAGTATATTATTCATGAACCAGCAAACAAAAGGTATATGTAATTACAATTAGTGTAACGCCCATAGTCGAAAAAAATTAGGTTGGCTTGAAGGGCAGAATGTATGAGAAACATGTATATTGTAGTTTCACAAATATTCACTTTTTGAAAATATCTCTTGAAAATCCAAAATATAATAAATAAAATTCTCAACTTCAACAAAAATCTCCTTTTAATTATATTTAGCATAAAGGAACTACTCATTGCAATCGTTCACAGAATCTCTACATTCTAATTTATTCGTACGATAAAGTTCGAAAACTGAATCCCTTATATTTATAATACGTTAAAGATGTTATAGCAAGGGCATAAATATATTTTTAAATACTTCAAAGAAACACATCGCTTCGTTTGAACTTCGCCAGTTCCATTAATCATCTTCATCGTACGCTGGCATCTTTAAGGTACCCTTGCAAGTTGACCTTTGCCATTTCGTACATTCGGATGAGTTACTCAAGTCCCTCGAAGTCAAAGTAAGTCAATCGAACGCTTTTTAGTGACATATATGGAAAGCGCAGTTTCAACAAGAGAATTTATCTGAAAATAACAACAATATCTGAAGCAGAAAATTCAAGCATGTCCCTCAATACAATAATAACATATGGATGGCTTGAACACGCGAACAAATATTTGCGAAAGCATCGGAGCAGATCTCCGAGTGCAGATCAAATTCTCAGCTGACAGACGATAACGCGTAAACGTGGTTTACAGAAGAACATACGAACCGAAGACTCGCACTGTTTGCATACATAAACATCCCTAAGTGAATGCGTCATTCCCAAAAAAGCGGCCCTTTTATTCTCATCCGATAAATCCAGCCAAAGCGGGTGAATAAAGTTCACGCTTACTTTACACGCAATTCATCAAGCCGCTTGTCTGGATCGCAAAAATATATTCGGAAATTATACCGGTGTAGTGATGGAGGTGACGTACAACTCGATGGCTCTCTAGGGGGAAAGAAAGCTCGTTTTTAACCACAGAAGATATTGCAGAACTACCGGAATGGTGAAATTTGGACTTATTTATGGAGCGGTCATTCTTTTGTTTCGAAACGTATTTCACTCGCCATTTGCAGCCGATGGAGGTTCAGAAAAATCCCTTGATATATACATTTTATCCAACTTCGGCCAAAAGAGTACTCGTGTGTGTACATAAAAAGAATACACGCGTAATAAATATGTCAAAGCTCAACATTGATGATGGCATTACGAAATAAACGATATCCTTATTAATATTTCTTTTGAATTCTTTCGGAGAAACTAGAAGGGTATAGGAGGAATTATTTCTATTGGCAAGTTAATAAAATGAACGAAATTATCATTGAATTTTTATTTAAGAGGCGTGAGAAAATTCCTCGGAGATAAATCGCAAGATTTGTGAACTGAAATTTTTACAAGACTTTTGAATGGGCTTAAATTAATCCGACTTTAAGAAGTATTAAGTCCCCGCACAGAAATTGAGTAAAACGAACGTTAAATACGCATGGATTGTTTGATTGCGAGATATAATACTAAAAAAATTAATTTATTAATTCGGTAGTAAAATGTGAACTGTATCTCAACTGAAAGGACGAATTCCACAAGTGATATCGACTAAAGTAAAGCGAACCTGTATTACAATATTCAAGCGTATCTTCTCAATATATATTTCTCACAGCTTTTTCGTTATAAATAATATTCCCATATTTTCAGTGTCCTCATAAATAAAGTATCAATTCTTTAAATTATAAACTAAACGAATTGGGAAGCAACGGCGAAAAAAAATTGAAGAAAATATCTCAAAGGAAAATGAACTCTTAATAACTCCCAGAACAAGATATTATATTTCCCAATATTCAGAACCGAGTCTTTTAAGAGTTCAGCTTTACGACTCAACATTTACAAAATAGGTCATTAAAAATCTGTCGTATGTTTCCCGGAGCAATTTTCTTCCGAGAAGAGCATACATAAGCATTCAATTGGTTCAATTAGGTAAACGAAGTAGTTACACATTGACTTTAAGAGTAGAGATATATTCGACCGGTAAGGTTGGGAAACATAGTCTTAAACTTTTGATCAATTATAAAACTCATACATGAGAAAATGTAGAACTCTAAAAACATTTGAAAAGCTAGGAGATCCTTTGTCATCTGACAATCGTATCATAAAATTAACACAGCAGAATTACGTAATTCCAACTAAATAACATAGAATCGCATCATTTAAGGTAGGACTTTACAGTTAAACCAACAGAAATAATTCCGTCGTCCATCCATCGTCTTAAATAAACGTGACTCTATAACTAGTGAGCTAATCCCCAAGAAAACTAAACCAGGAATTCTTTAATCCAGGAAACTTCGCAAAAACCACGTTCACTCTCTCACGAAAAACAAAAAAAGTACGAAAGTCTGGTCCACTTTTCCTCTCGGGAATCAACCTAGAAACAGTTGAACATCTCTCGCAAAGTAGAAGACGTGATGAAGTGAAGATCATTACAGTGAGCCCATCTCGGAGACAGGCGGTTGCATAGAGCGGTTTCATTGTTGGATTCCGCTCCATTCTTCTAAAGGTTTCGAAACTCTGCTATAGCAACCAATAAGTGAATGCATGCAATGAGGCCGTATCAATGATCGGCAGTTAAAGATTCCTCCGCTGATATGACAGAAAGAAACAAGCTGCGGCTACGATGGTTCAACGATTAATACTTCGCAATCACTCGATATAGCTTTCCAATTAAGTATCCAAGATTCTAACCACTAAGTACCAGAAGTTTTTAACTAATTAATAGATACCGTCCCAGATTTGGTAATTAGAACATGTAAATTTGTTTTACAAGTCCAAAATCTGTAATGATAATTAACTATCTAATTAAGCACCTATTTCTGGATCGGTATTCCAACATTAAATCGAATGACCACGATATATATACCATACACAACCAACACACGTGTAAGATCAAAAAGTTCATTAGAAAGTTCAATAAGAAATTTCAATGAAGTTCTACTCTTTCTAAAATATTCATTTATTTGTTGTATGTTGTTTATTTCAACAAATTAAATCAAGGAGATTTAGTTGTTTATTTTTTAATTTTTCATAACTTTCCTTTCCATAAAGTTACTAAAAGTTATGAAAAAACGAAATTAATGATAATTTTTTGTCAACCTAGATAAAAATCTAAACAATTGACCAAATTAAAAAAATTAATGTAGCTTTCGATATTTAAATTTAATGTATACAAATAGCGATTTTAATTTTGAGACCTAATCCAATCAACGGAGATGTAAATCAACTGATAGCTTAATTAATAAATTTCAAATATTAATTTTGTCGTCGACGTAAAATGACAGCCATGGAAAGAGAAAATTATCAAAATTCACAACGAAAAATTAAAGGCGATAGATTCAGCGAGTAATTAATTAGACGTCAAGGTAAATTAATACGAAATCGTGAGTATTCGCTTACGAAAAAACCACGTAATGATGGATAATAAGCGATGTGACACTAAACGAAGTATAATCATAGATTCACGAAGTCTAATTCTGGAGAACTCGCTAAGAAATATTCCCTCAACGAAGAAAAACACTTTATTAGCGTCGGAGGATGATCGTTTAACTAAATCCACTCCTGACGCCACCACTTCCTTCGATGGATAGACAAAAGGACAGAAGAATCGATTTCGCAATAATAGAATTTTTCGAAAGCGGTGACGGTTGAGAAAACGAATCTTTATCCAACTGATTTGAGGATTTCTGAGGAAGACAAGAGGAAAATCGTGAGTGAGACTGAAAGGAAGGGATTCTAGGGCTTTTCGGAGGTAAATCCGTCGGAGAAAGAAAGTGAAAAGAAGAGGGTTGCGTCGAAGAAGAGTCAGCAGAAGGCAAAGCTGTGCCCTTCCGCGTATTCAAAAAAGGGGAGGAGATAAAGTCTCAGCTGAAAAGTTTGAGAAGAAAAAACATCGCTCGCTTTCCTTCCATTTTAAAAGAGTAGAAATTGTGGATAGTTAAGTTGTAGGAAGATTAGTCTAATATAATAGGAGCATTACTAAACAGTTTTTGGAGTATAATTTCAAGATATTCTTTATGAGTGACCTCCTTGAGAGAGTAAATATTAAGATAGTTTTCATCTTTTTCATTTCATTAGCTTTCTTCTGAATGAGCGACTACTGAATAAAGTTTCATCGAACACATGACAAAATGAAAAGTATATTCTCAATAAAGGTTAGGAGGTCATTGCAAACTTTGCGTGAATATCTCGAGCTTCGGGAATAATTCTAGAATTTTATCAGCCGTTAAAAAAGAAATAAGAGATACGGGTTCGAGTCCCGGTGTTGTCAGATTTTTTTGACTCTTAAAATCCTGGATTTATCCTAGTTATTCTTTTTAAATTTCTAATGTATGACTGTTGCTGAGATTTGATTTTATCAATTAAACAATTGACAAGCAATTAAATAATATCATTGTTGATTTAACCCTTGATGACCTCCAAAATGATATCTAGTACTTGACTGGTCTTTATAAAACCTTTTCTCAAACATCAATTTCTCAACATAAAAATACGCAGTTAATGATAACAAAGAACTTATTTTATATTTTACACGGAAAAATACAACGATAACTTAAATCAAAACCCTGGAAAAACCACTAAGTTTGGAAAAGGTCGACGCAGAATATTACAGAATCATTCTCAAAAAGAAAAAAATAATTCGTTCCCGATCAAAATTAGACCACGATTCCTAAAGCATCGTATCATCTCTCACATCACCCCAAAGAACCGATTCAAACGCACCAGCTCCTCTTGAAAAACGTCCAGTACGCTATCCGGGTAAAACCAAAAAACTGGGAGTTCTCTTAGCGGAAGGACTAGGCGAAGCCCGGGCACGATCGACGGACGTCAAAAACTTCAAAAGCCGTCCATGACGGGCTAAAGGAGCTCTCGAATCGCCCACTGAGAGAAGAAGAAATCCATCCCGCGAATCAAAGGACGCTTGGGGAAGAATTCCAAGCCTTCACTCCCCACTGCGTCCTTCAAACACGCTAGGAGTCAAACACGAACTATCCGGGGAAAAGGAAAAGCCAACGGGAAAGAAAAACACTTCAAGACACTTTGAGGACCTTCTGGGGTAAATACCACGGGACTGACGGACGCCAAGGGCACAAAATGTTAACGCTGACCAAGAGGCTCCCGGAATCCGATGGTTATACAACCATTCACAGCTTGTATCCCCACACGTAGGCATAACTTACAGGCGCAACTTATATTACCACGGAGGATTAACCGAAGCACCCTCTGGAGAGCATCTACAGTACACTTAGGTACCGACACAACGATCTCCAAAAAATAAACACCTTTTCATCATACAACATATAACATCTTTCCCGTACGTCTGTTCACGATATATCTAAACGCATTTACTACCCGCACAAGCCTTCCTGGGGAGGTCACCCTTAACCCGGGAAAACGGTAAGCTTAGGTACACACAAAACCTGCAACCTCACTGCCGATATCGGATGACTGATTGTATGGTTGGTTCGTACCCTGAGATCTCCCATTGCAGAGCAGCTATCCTTCTGGTCCTCTTGTTTCGGGAAGCCCTCGCGAAGCGTGGAACTGGTAAAAGGTGTCCGCTTATAATGGAATGGAAGACGACTATCTGACTGAGGGCTTAGACTCCTGCGCCGAAGGAACTGCTCCTTCGTAACACTCCTCCCCTTTCCTCCGCTCGCAATCTCTCATATCTCCCCTCCCCCACCCCACCCCCCGCGACCGCCAACCCATCCCAATTACACCGGGCCCTCCACCTGAAACCCCACCTGTCTTTGCCCCCTTCGGCAGAAAGGGATGGCGTGGGTGGGCAGCGCCGAAAATTAACAGGAGAGGGGTTGAGACGGATGGGGTGGGCACCGGAGGGAAGACACGAGATGAGGGATGGGGTGGGCATTGAAGAAAAAGACGCGAGATGTTGCAGAATAGGAAAATGGAGTGGTGTTGGCGTGCATCGGGTGGAAACTTTAACGATACGAAGAGATAAGGACGTCCCCGGGAACTCAGCGGTTTGGAAAACGATGACAGCTTTCCTGGTAACAGCTCCGTAAGCTTTGTGCCCCTCCTGGTGGCAAACTGGCCGAGGTTAAAGCATTGCTTAAAGGCGTAAAGGTGAACGTGTTCTGCTAAACGTAAACCTTAAGTTTTAACGTCAAAGGATATCACACGTATACACCACTCGCTTTGAAATAATGTATGAAGGAAAGTTTACCAAAAAGAATAGAATTTAACTTTATTGAGGTTAGCACAACAACTAAGTTAGCAAGACATAGCTTTGTTAATGAAAGATTGGATACTGAAAAAGGGAATAATCTTACATGAAGGACGTTATTCGAATCTACGTGGGAAAATTTTGAAGTGACGAGAATATATTCGAACTTTCAGGTATATAAAATTAGGTTTTCTCTAAGATAACCTATTCCATCGATACTTCAACAGCACCAATCTTAGTAATGCAAAGGAGAATAATAGAGCTATGAAAAAGAGATTCTTGAGCAGAGCCTTGAGGGATGAGGATAAATTTAAAAATTTGCCATGAAGAATGAGGGTTTAAGAGAGGAAATAAACGTAAGAAAAAAATCCTTCTAAAATTAGGCTTTGTGAAGCGCAGATGTACGGCGATCTTTCAAGACATTGAGGAGGCAAAATGAACTAAGGGGACGGTGAGAAAGCCGTCGTAAAAGACTGGAAAAATGTGATGGAACCCATCGTGATGAGGACGTGAATTTGTAGAGTGAGATGACTTTATAAAGACGGAGAAAAATCGGGGATGGAAAGATAAGGAGATGTAAAAGATGATGGATGGATAAGTCGGGGAGGGAGGTTGGGGACTCGGCGGAGAGTCCCGGAGGGGTAACGTATTTTTGCAGACGCACATTCGCCCTCAGCGGACGGGAAGGTCGCCGCGGGTAACCCGCGGCGTCCAGTAACAATCGCACCGCCCTGTTTTCCTCGGAGTGCAGAAATGGTGGAATCGAGGGGAGACGAACGAGGAACGGGGATCGCGAACTATTTGTAGCTGCCTTAAACCGTTGTCGTCATAAGCCACAAAGCGAGTCGGGATCATTTCTCTCTGTGATGATCCAAGATTAGAGCGAGGCCGCTGAGAAATGGTGAGGAAGCTCGTGCTTCAGATGCAGAACGGCCGCGGGATGGGTTTTGAATAAAGATAAGGAGCCAAGTTTATAAATCGCGCGCTGTGTTGGACTCGCGAAAAAGTAGGAGGAGTTTTTTTTATGCGAACCGCTAGCTCTCTAGAGGATAGATAGCGAACAAGTGGCTAATAAAAATGTAGAACTCGGTTCGTCTATGATTACTATCTATTTTAACTTTATTGACGAATGGATTTGTTGCCACGAGTTACGTGATGAAGTTAAAGAACTATTTTTAAGTGTTTAAGTGTTACAATCTCGTTTAAGAATACGTGATGATCATGTAGTTATTCTTTTAACTTTACTTAAATGCGTGCTAATATTCTAAAATAAATTAAATCGATTCCTTTTGTACTTTGTAGTATCTACGTTAAGATTCTAATAACATATATGATCTATGATAAAATCAGAACATTGCTATCTTTTTTTTTTCGTAATAATATTAACATAAAGTACGATAAATCTTTGTATATTTATTATAATTTTTCATCATCAATATGCAGCTGATTATTTACAAAATATAATTATAATGATTTAATATTATTATCTTCTTGTCTTATTCTAATAAATTTTAATTCTACGAAATTCAGCATTGATCTTTTCTACATTCACGTTACTACAACGCAGCCTTGGTACATTACAACAAGAATCAATTCAAAACTGTTTTTCCTTATTCGGAAAAGAAATACGATTCACAATACACCTTGGGACTTACGAAGCACTATTATTCCGCTCTATTCTACCACAGAGTCCACATCTTTTGAAAGACATCACTATTGTGGTCGTGCTATTTACTGAAACCGTCCAGCGACACTCTCAAAAGGTCTCGCCGTTCGATATTGGACTCGGCGACTTAAGAAATAAATTCCTAAGTGAAAAGCATTTTCCAGCCATTGCACCGCGCATTCCCTCCAAATGATCGACAAAGAGTCGGAGCTAAAAACGTTACCCGCAACGGGAATCCCTAAACGTACTTCAGTCGAACGGACGATTATACGAGCAGCTCTGAAGAAGAGAAGGACGCGCTCATCTCTCAGCCGTATAAATTTAAGAGGCTTCATTTCCCCGACCTTTCTCATCCTCTTCTTTTAATCCTCCAACCACTACCCCTCGTCCCTCCTCCACACAACCTCCTCACCACTCTTCAAAAAGATTTACCCTCATTTCCTTCCCTACACGTGCAAAAACCGCACCTCCCTTCCTAACCTTTCCGAGGTTTTCACCCCTTTCCGTAGCCCGCGGAATTCCGCGCATGCCTTCCGAAAAGCCGGGGACATTTCGTGGTGGGTCCGTCTTTTTTTTTCACCGACACATTTTTGACCGACATCTACTTAGTCGACACCCTCTTGACCGACATACACTTTCTTGACACCCAAGTGACTGACCGACACCTTCTAGGCCAACACCCTCTTGAACTACATTCGGGATAATTTAAAATTCGGTTACCGATATCGTGATAAAATACAAGTTCCTTTCGAAAACCTACGGATTTGTGTATCTTAATTGTTAGACAAGGTTGGAAGTGGAAGGTCAGCAATGACATTTATTTTATGCACGTGTATTATATGCATTTATATCTACAATATTTATTATGCCCTGCAAAAGAATAATTTGGAAAACATTTTGACTCTAGTATTACGAGAGAATTTTCATTCATCTATACAAGTTTGATCGCTAATTCAGCGCTAAAAAAGTATTCGTGACTATTATGAAATGCGATTCAAATTACTTGTAAACAACTAAGGCCAAAATAAGCAGGCGGGGGATATATTAATTAATGGGTGTCGTTAGAACCTTGGCGCTAAATGAGATTTCATAACGTGAATGGCGTCTTGGAGCCACGGTGTTGATGGCCGGAACGAAGGACAATCCAGTATTCGAAAATATTTAGCGTGAGGTTGGTTAAGGTGATTTGCTCATAGTTAGTATCGTTCGTAATTTACATAATGAATGTGGAATTAATTGAAGTTAGGATAAACAACTGTTTGACAACAAATATGGACTATAATTGATTCCTCACAAATGCAGTTGCTATGACGAGTTAAATGTACACAAGATGTTTCAGGATACCTAAATATATAGACAATGTCACACGTTGTTGTTCAAATGAGAGGTTTTACACAACGTTTTCCAACTTTTCATTTAAGTGAGCATCGGTCACACAAAGTAACTATCACAGCGCCAATAATGTATCATTTCAGAGTCGAATTGGCGATGGTCTGAAGGGAAATAGGGGGATGGGTTCCCCTCCCATCCCATCCGTTTTATTTCTCAAGGACCCGCGACCGGATTTCTCCAGAATCTTTTGTCTTCGACCACCCTCTCAACCCGTTTGGGTAAAAGGGTTTTTACTCCACAGCTTAACACACTAAGATGCGCAAAACCCAAATTGAGGAGAAAAATTAACAATGCGATATTCGAGAATTTTACTGATTATATGGTTAGGATTAATAGACATTAAGAATAATTCGGGACATTTTATCCTCTTCGATAAACCTGACTTACGAAGATTAAAATCAAATTAAGAATCGCTTATATTATTCTCAGATGTTTATTTATAGAACAAATAACCTTATCGCATAATCACTAACTCTATATACAATTTTTAAGATGGCATAATTTCTACAGCTATAGAAAGGAAATTACAAATTATATTGATCATATTGTCGTACAAAAAAGATCATTGGCTTTAGCCGCTGAAATAGTATTACAACTCTCTATTACTAGAAGTGGAACTGCAGTATCACGATCATAAACCATAGCTCTGCATGAAGGAAATTATTGAAGCATATTATAGCAAATTAAATTTTACGATGAATTTTACTTAAAACGGTAGATAACATGGTTATAACATTCCATTACATCTTCTCATGATTACGGTTTAAAGTAAGGAACTATAAAAGCAAAATTGATCTCTAAAATTTATGAAATGGTAGATGTTACAGTAATATTAAATTTTATTTTTCCAATATCGAGTTCAATATCTCGTAATTTTATTTTTCGTTACACACACTACGTAAACGAGCTCCCAACTTCCCTTGGACTAAAGCAGTTCCATAACATTAGCATATTTAGGTACAATGTAATCCAAAGAAAAGAACATACATTTAAAATAGCGAGTTAGACAAAACGAAAAAAAAAATTGTTTTATAGAACACGACAATCTCGAAGCGAATTACGCCTTTGGAAAAGTTAGCGCACGGCTTTACCACCAAAACTGGCGAGATAAATGTTCGATTCGGTTGAACTACAACAGAACGGGAGGAAACGGCTTCCGAGATAAATGGATTAAAACAAATCCTCTTTCGTATCCGTGCGAGAAGTCAATGGCGACCGGGGAGAGAGGCTGAAGTTTTGAAGCGACGTTACGGCTGCAAAAAAAAGAGCTTTCCCGAGTCAAAGGCTTAACGTTTGAGATACTACAAAATCATTCGCTGGTGGTGAAGACGAATTGGAAATCGGATCAAAAATTTGAGAGGCGAAATGTAAGCAGGGGAAAAGAGACCTTTTTCCTCGTTCCGATATTCCGATATCACGAGGTAGATTGGGTCCTGAAACTATTTAATAATTATAATAAAATGCCTCTATTAAATTTAGGGCGAGATTTAGTCTTAAGGAGACCTTTTTTACATTAAACATGATTTCACACATTGTACCAAAAATATACAATTTATTTATTATCAAAGACCGCACAAACATCCATTTCGGACAATTACAGTGTGGTCGTAAGCTTAACAACGGACGTCACAGACATGCAGACCCTGAGAGGAAAATTTCCTACTCAGCCGGGATTTGAACCTGGGACCTCCGCGTTAGAAAATTAGCATGCTAGATTTAATAATATGACGGAATGAATTGCGTCCTGAAGCTAGTTAATAATAATAATAATATACCTTTGGTTATTTAGGGTGATATTTAATCAATTGATGCCTTTTTTACGTTAAACCTGAATATGTATATCGTACCAAAAACGCATTTAATTACGCAAAAACGTAAACAATTCAAATCCATCACGATATCGAACGTTTATCAACAAACTTATTCGCTAGCTCCTTACGTCATCCAAACTCTGAACGTAAATATCATAAAAAAATGTATTTAACTACGCAAAAACGCGCAAAATACAATACTATTTTCGTACCGAACGTTCAGCCAAAAACTTATTCCGTTATATAATTCCACACGTCATCCTAACTCGTACATCTTCGCGCATCACGACTCATTTGTTTTCATCCTTACCCAATCGTAACGCTCCTTAGTAACGCCACGTGACTCGAAGGCTAGGCGTGATCTTGAATAAAGTTTTCCTCCCGCTTAATTATATCGTCGCGTTCCCTTTAAAGCAATAAAGTAGACTTAATTGGACGATGGTTTAGAGAGAGAGGAAAAGAAATACACGTCCCCTTTGTGACGGTGTAGTATTTTTCGGACTCTGCCACAGGACGGAAATAAAGGACAAGAGAAGAGCGGAAAAGGAAATGGGCAAAGAAAGGAAGCTGTCTAAAGAGGAGAGAAGGAGAGGAACAATGCGTGGGAAAGAGGATTAAAGGGGAGAGAGTTCGCAATGGGATTGAGGGGAGTAGAGAAAGGGATTTGGAGGAAAAACAGAGAAAAACAAATGGGAAAGAAAAAGGAAAAGCTATGAGGGACAATGGAAGTAATTAATTGTGTTAACCATTCCGAATGAGCGAATGGCACTAAAGGGCTAATCGGTGCCGGAGACTTTGGAGTCCATTTCCTGTCCGATCAAAGTGAAATAGCAATTGAACGACTGTACTTCGTGAGATGCAAATTTACCCTTGGCGTTGGTGATTTTATCGGTTGTTAGGAAGGTATAAACACGCAAACACACTATCACTAGGCTCTCTCATTATTGAATCTGTTTACCAAATTACTTAATTACTAATTAATACTCTTAAATGATATAAAGATTAACTGCGTATTTACCTTATATTTTTAATTTTACGTAAAATGCTACGTTCTTCGTACTACGTTGAACGGATATTTTATCTTCGGTACGAATTTTAGCAAGGAAAAGTTTTTAAGCTGTTAAAATTTATTCCTAAGCCATTTATAACTAATTAACGTAATGATAAATGGAACTTTTCATTCAATCATACGATACCATTAACTCCAAATGCAGTCATTTTTTCAATGGAGTTCCTTGTGTCCAACACACGTCTGATCAATTACCTGGAAAGAGAAATTTTATTTTGTTAATGAAATAAGCATTTAAGGAACATAAAGTCTTAAAACTAAGAAAAAAAATATTGTTTTTAAGTTTTAGAATGTATTTTCACATATACATACCAACAAAATTGAGAATTACGTTTTTTAAAACTAGAAACGCGAAGTAATAAGTATATATATTTCAGCCGTCGATTATTAATTTTGCAGATAGTGATTTAATAATAAATTACAGTGATTTTGATGCCTTTATGTAAATAGTTTCAGAACCCACTATAAAATTAGAATTCAATACAATGGATGGGCAAATTCTTATTCCTAGAAATTGAATTTTCCGAATACCTTTATCTGAATTCAATAACCAATCATGAATCGTTCCAGCAAAAAGAGCGACCTAGAAAATCTTCAGAAAATACTGGAAAGATTTGTAAAAGAATAATCTCTATCTTCACTGAACGATTCGAATATTAACTCTTAGATTAAAAAAAAATCTTACTCAAAAATATATTACCCTTATGAAATATTTGAGTTATGATAAAGAGTAGGGATTTTCCAAAAACGTAACAGAAATTACGATCTTTAAGTACATCACACGGAATCAGGTATCACGGAACGGCTTGCACAGGGTTTGTTTTAATAAAAATGAAAATTCAGGCTTCAATTAATGTGTCAAAATTTTTAGATACCTTAAAGTTATTTTAAACTCATTTTCCTGCAAACTTCTACCTGATTCCAGGATTATTTATTCACTCTTTTTAAAATAAGATTCATTCTAGTTCTGTTTATTAGTATCTTTACCTTAGCAATCCTGTATCCAATAACAATTGTTTTAATTTATTTACGTGTAAAAAAAGACATTCATAAAATTTCTCCTCTTATTTAATGTGCGTATACGCACATTTTCTTCGATATATATATTTTCACGATCAATTGTACGTCGTAATGAAAACTTCCTTCCAACCCATCAAGACGACAAAAACTCGCAACCCAAGACGCCATCGAATTAAGCAACAACAACAACAAGAATGTCAACCACTTGTAGACCACAATACGGAACATAATATAGGGCGAAGTTTTCTCCTACTCCCCCTGAATTCTTAACAACCTTCAAAAAACTGGATACAAAGGTTCCGTGGAGTGTTCTTTCTGTTCGACGTCAAGACAGCTCCAAGGCAGAAAATATGAGGAAAATCCATATCGAGTCGATAGAAGCGACTCTGAATAAACCATAACACTCGGCCGCAGGCAGAGCATAACGTGACTGGCAAAATAAGCTCCGTCGACAGCATAAAATAATTAAAATCAGTCGACGGGAAAGACGAGCGGGAGCCGAAGCACTTGTGGAATCGTAGCTCCTTCAATCCTCCCGCTATCTCGAAAAAAGTCGCAAAGAAAATAAATTGAGTTTGACGTTGTACTCCGGGACGTGCATATCCGGTCGAAAATCGATCGATGGAGTCGTATGTCTTGCGTCACTCCAGGCCGTCCATCCTCCTCCAAATGCCACGGAGTTCAATTCAGGGGTGATACTCTCTCGATGAGCGGCATTTTCGTTGCCCTGCGGTCGGACCGAGAGGTCACCCGCCAGCGTAATACCGACTGCGAATTGCATCGGACCGAGTACTGAGCCTTGCGGAACGTCCCACGGTTAATTTTAGAGATGATTCCGCAAAGAAACATTGAATGACATTGAAAGGAGTTGTCGTTCTTAGTTCGCATACGTTTCCAAGAATGTAGTATTAAACTCAAAACTGATCATAAAGGGGGTTATTCTGTCGTTTTGAGAGTTCTAAATACTTCAGAACCTTTCGGAAAAAGTAATAGTAATAGCACATTTATCATAATACTTTTTTCATAGTTTAGAATACCACCTGCCTTTCCGTTATTCAGCCTTAACTTCCGTCAATCATTTTTAACTTCTGTGCTTGTCAGTAAAAGAATAGAAGTAGTTTTCTGGAATAATCCACGTATTTAAATGAAGTTATCTTGAGCAAATACGCAAAAACGGTTGAAAACGGCATGGAAGATGTTTCTTGATGGGATTAAGTGACTTAGCATTTAGCATGACTCTTGAAGCTGAGTTCCGCTTGATTAGGAGCAAACAACAACTGTCAACTCTGAATAAATTGCCTTATATGCTGTGTGCTACTGATTTCACGCAATCTTTTAAAATTTTTCTTTTTAGCTATGAATTAATTAATTTTAATTATAGAATAAGAAGTCCACTTATATCAAGAATTATGTTTGTTGGAGATATCGTATGGGATTAAATTTGTTTCATATCTGGGCACAAAATCTAAGATTAAACTCTTCAAAACAAAGTTTTTATAGAGTGATAAAAGATCATCGAAGAACTTCTTTCTAGTAATTGCAATTTATTTCAGATAAAATTTGGCGAAAGAGTTAGCTGAATTCAAGTAAGGTAAAACTTCAACGGATCAATATTAAATAAAGGATTATTTTTTATTCTATTTTTTATATATAACCCATATAATCCATATCGGAAAATAAAACTTTTACTACAATTTTTTTGGACATTTTTAGAAATTATACTTCGATATGCTGAGATTATAATCGATTCTATCATTTTCATTTTTAAATATCGTGCAATTCTTCATTGTAGGACAAGTATTAGATTATTATTAATTACAGCCTTAATAAAAAGAACCTTTAAAGGGTAATCATTAAATGCTGGGCAGAGAAATTGATTATTCATCGTTATGCTAACATTGAACAGGTGGTGTCATTGATTAGAGTTGCAAGTAATGGGTTAATTCCTCCCTCGAAATTATTCATTCGATCCAACTAGCAATGATTAATAACAGGATACAATTAACACGAACTTTCAAATCGTTCTCTTAATTTCCGATCTTCGTCACCCGGACACCCGTCTCATTGTTGCCAGGCGCCTCTGCTTTTTCTCTCGTAGAGGGAGAAAAACGAGAGAAAAAAAAGAGAAAGGAAGAGTGGGAGGAACGAATCGAGGGCACACGAAGCCACCTAAAGTCTTGACGGGCGGAGAATCGAGCAGTTGCACGTAATTGGTCGCGGAAGGAAAAAAAAAACGAACGACGTTTTTCGACCGAGAGACCATCACGACTATGTGCCCGCGAGATTAAGTTCGAAGGGGCGAGTAAAAGGGAAGAAGAGATGGATATATATATGAAGAGGACGCGTCGTGGGAATCGTGATATGACGGCGTTAAATGAAGATCAAACATGGCGTGGATATCCGAATCCCGGAGGAAGGTGGGGAGAGAGTCAAAATCAAATGAGATTATTTGGAATCGATACGGAACAAATAAGGATGAAATGGATACGTTACGGATACACAATCGAAGGGGAGAAAGAAGGAAATGACAAAACAGAACTGCGGGAATTCCAGGAACAGGAAAAGGAAGAATAGGATCAAAGGAAAATCGAAAAAAGAAAGCCGAGAATTAAAGACCGAAGAATCAAACAACATGCAGGATAATGACCAATGATAGACGTAACGGATTAGAAGCTCCAATCGAGGATGTAAAAAAAATAAAAAAGTAACGAAAAATTTTCCAATAAGGAAATTACAATGCGAATTTCGATTAATCAAAAGGAAATTTTCCCTGGAATATAGGGATATTGAAATTTTTTTAGAGTCAAAGACTCAATGTCAAAAATTTTACGTAATGAATATGAAAGGGCTGAAATAAGAGGAAAATACGGCAAAATTCGTGGAAATGATGGGCAAAAAGGTCGAAGAAAATGTCAAATTTTTAATTCAAAGAGAGAGCCGGGATGTCACTGGATCATTTCGTTTGATCGGCTCATAATCTGACCACAAAGGAGGGAATCCAATTTAAATTGTGTCTTGATTATTAAATTCCGTAGAAAATACTGGTTGATAAGAATTTGTGTGCTGGTTACTCGTCGAAGAGTACCTAAAAAGGAAAGTAAAACTACTCGTACCTTCAATAACTACCATAGGTCTTTTGGTGCATGAAAATATTTGAATTTAATGTTAATTGTAATGTGACACTGAGTGGAGATGGGATACAACTTTAAAGAATGGCTAAAGATTTAAAATATGCTTATATTATGCAAAGCTGAGCGGGAATTCGTAAAATCAACTACGATTAAAGAACTTGAAATGGCTGAATGGATACATGAGTATCATAGTAAGGAAGGAACTTTTATTGAAAAGTAAGATTGGAATAGGAAAAGAAACAGTAGGAATGGATTGGTTAGTTTTATAACGTCCTTAAGAGGAAACGCTAAGAAGGACCTTAAGTCTTAAAGACCTATAGGATAGAGAAGTGAGAGGTTATACGAAGGGATGAATGACAGATCACCGGAAATCGAATCTCCAAATGAGAGGAAAAAACGACACCGTGTCCTTATATCTCTCTCTTCCCATCTCAAACAGAACGTCTTTCTTAGTTATTTTTTCCCATTCCCTCTTCACCAAACCAATCTCCTGAGTTGTCTATCTAATGAAAACTGCCTACACGTCCATGAGTCTAATCCCAGTGGAATAATTACTGAAGGTAAGAAATGATTATGTAAGTGGAGAAATTAAAACCAAAAAACTTCAAGGAATAATTGCTAAGATCAAAATGAGTTTTATTCTAATAAGGGACACTAATTTAGCTTTTCAGTCATTATTATGTTCAAGCGATTTAATTGTTGTCCCTGAAACAAGTGCTATTGTCTTGAATAATCCAACAATATGCCTGTACTGGATATTGAAAGAACTTTGTTAAATTGAGTACCCTCTGTAATTTTGAGTACAATTTGTAAGAGGTACTTATATATAAAAAATATCATTCATTCGCCGAAAATTTTACGGTCTATAATTCTCTTTCAGTCATCCTAATGCATGCAATTACTATTTTTAGCATTATGTATGCAAAGAGTAAAATTTTTAATTATCGGCTGAGCGTAATGAGTGGAGTTTATTTTAGAATTCATATTCATCATAATTTCTGAAGCTTTTAGACTTTAAGAAAAAATGAAGATCAAAGCTTCCATTAAAAACCATGACCTTTTCCAAAAATATTAAATATGCCTTTGAGGCATTTAAAAATACCTTGATTACAATCTGACGGAAACGAATCTTAATAAAGCCCGCTAAAGATCGTAACTAAAAAAATTCAATTATATCTTATCTCAGAATTTATCTTCAAAAAAATCTTTCATTTACCTGTCACTCAGAAAACAAAAGAAATTGTAAAAAGAAGAGCTTACCAATTCTACCGACTAATCTTACACAACATGTAAGTAGATAATAAAAGTATATATAGAGAAACAGTTTACGTTCTTGTCCCATGATTTATGGCCGTATTTAGAGTAAACTATTTAAAAATCCTCACATTTGTCAGCAATAAATCACTCGAAAAGAATTTGTCTACAATTCTTCCACTATTCTTCAAAAATGACGACTGACCGAATCTGTTATGTCGTATTCCGACGAAATAGATAGGCCAATATTTATGCCATATATTATCACCCTTCCCTTCGAAATATCCAATACGATCGCACACCACCCTTTTCAACTTTACTACATTTTCCTTTCACTTTCTCTATTTTGCCCTATTATCACGAAAGAGGCTGTGCGATTGCGTGAGATATAAGGGAATACGTTCAGTGCTTTCGCCGATGAAAGAGGAGACCCCCGCAATCCGAGGAATTGGATGCGTGATGTAATAATAAAAGGATACAATCCGCACGAAGCATAAAGTCGTAAATGAATGCCGAGAAAGTTTACACGCAGCCATCTTCATCCCAAAAATCACGTCGAATATGAGAGAGGGAGACATTTTGGTGTATTTCTTCCGAATGTTCACTCGAAAATACTTCGGTTTGGTTTGATGAAAAATACTGCGTCTCGAATTGAGTGTACTCAGTGATATGCTGTCAATTACGATTGAGATTTACGAGTTTTTATGTGGCTTTCTATACCTGATTTCATATTAGGTAATCATAAACCTATATATCTTATTATGTGCATATTTACTTCACTCTAATGCCAATAGAATTACATAACATAACAGCAAAATAAAAAATTATCATCTGAAGACATATCTGCAACTGGAAGCTGCACTGAAATGATCCAAATTAAGGAAAATTAAAACTAGAAATATCAATCAGTGTTTCCTGTAGAATAAAGCTACTGGAATGTGTTGTACTGATTAATTGAAACTTGAGCTGCGATAAGATTACTTCTACCTGAATAATTTTCTATGTTACCAGATGATTCATAAGGAGATCTCATACGAAAGAATAACAGTAAAGGAAAGAATTTGAGAATTATGAAATTTTAAGCACGAAAGAAATATAAATAAACATATACATATAATCTCTATAACTTCTTATGTTCACGACGAATTTCTATATTATCATTAAGAAGAGGAAATAAAAACACGAATAGAGTTAACATCCTATATAAAATCGTTCAACAAAAAATATTACGTTTTCAAAATTCCGATATGATTTCGTTTCTCATAGATTTTTATTGGGAGGTACTTCCTTCATTACCCGATACCGTGACAACCTCAAGTCAATTGCTAACAATCTAACGATCCCTCTAAATCATAGCAGACTCCTCCTGAAACTCGTTTATAGTTCCCACCCTCGTAAGCTGCTTCGTCTTAGATCGTCGATACATCACAGAGGTGAACTTCCAGAACGGGGAAGAAGTTGAACTAACCACAAAACCATATTATCTGCTCATCCATCTCCCATCTACTCGAGGGGTATTAATTTCTCCATTTTCGAAGTGCGGAGGAGTTTTTTATCGAGTTCAAGGGTTAAGCATTAACAGTTCGACCTACGGAAGAGAGCAACCCATCTATCTCAATTCTGATCGACGAGCATTCCATAAGGAATAAATCCGTCGACACATTTACTAACACTATGCATGATACACAGGACATGATTTGCGTACGAGAGCTTATTGTGTTCGTCTTTATACGCAGTATACATGTGAAGATATGGAAGTAAGAAAAACAACGTAACAATGCAATTTGTGAGGACCAGACACAGGTTTCAACAGTATAAATTAGCTAACAACAATTGTGAATTTTAACTGTTTGATGGAGACAATGCGATTAGAAAGATAACAATATTTAAACAATGGTGTATCTCGATACAGCAACAATCGTAAAGAATAATTTTTCCAATATATTTACCACTTTCCTCTTCAGTCAAGGAAATAAACTTTTGCTTAATTTATTACGTACTATGCTCGAATGTGACTGCATGCATGAAATATTCGGTTGTGTCCTAAATCCGATGGTCCTTGTTAACTGAAAATTAGTATGCATCAAGTATGTCAACTCTTTCGCGGTGGAATTGCTTCATTTTACCATTTGGGAAAACATGAAAGTTCACATCCTACGAACGAGGGCTTCGGCCGACGAATTTGATTAAGGAGAAAATCTTATTTCGTTTCCAAAAGCTATGCAAGAGCATTCTATTCTAGGCTTTTTAAAATTCAATTTCGCGTCTAATCATTTTGAAGGGGCAAAATTTTTGCCCTGCACGAAAAGTTTAAAAGAGTTCAACAGATGCGTTGAGAGAGAAAACTTAAAATTTTAAAATCACATATGGCTTTATTGCTTTATGCTTTATCTATAAGTATAATACACAAAAATAAAATTTAGCTGAATTATTTAAATGTTATTAATACCAGAGAAAGAATTTTGAGAATGCAAGGCTCTATGCTGATGTAAGTATCATATATAAATATAAACGGCCGTATAAATTGGTTGTAAGATTCTCAAATCGTTTCTTTTAAAGTGTCTAACCATCTTAGTGAAAGTTTTCTATTTAACTTGTAATTGTCTTAGAATAAAATTCTATACAGGTCAGTTCCTTTTATAGCCTTGTATACACATTCCAGATCTTCTTTCTACATTTATATTTCATCAAAATACCAATATTCCCATCGAAAAACATTATGTTCTACTACAATTTCTGTACTAAATATCCTTCTATTATACTCAACTAAATTAAAAACAATAAATCCCAAAAACAACACGCGGTATTCGAAAAAAAAAATCTCGAAACTACAACTCGTAAAAGGCATTCACAAAGACAATCACCCTATAGTACACTACCATTCGGACTATACGTGAATCAGATCGAATTTCATACAGCGAGATAATCCCACCTTTTGGCGGCTTATCGTTATAATCCTTTTCATCCTCTCTCTCTCTAGGGCAATAAAAGCGCGGATGTACAATAAATCGCGGTCTCTCGTGAAAGCACTCCACGAGCACCATCGGAGTCACACACATTTCCAAAAGGGGAAAAAATGGAGTCTTTTATGAAGTGCGATGCCGCGACTAAACATCAGAACGTGCGTGACTCGGGCTGGAGTCGACGCTCGAAAACAGAAAAGCGAGGATCCGTAATGGATTGGAGAAAAGTGGGCGAGTCTGTGTGAAGAGGGCACTCCGTGAAAATGGAAACGGTGAAGGCGTCCTAAGAGTCGTCAGAAGGATAAGGGAATCGATGCATTGTCTACGCGGAAAGGAAAAATCTTTATTCGGGGCAAATAGAAACTGGAGGGAGATTTTATATGCACGGCAAACGAATGCATCTACCAAAGTGAGTAAACAAGAGAGCTGAAACTAAAGATCAACATCGTAAAAAGAGGTATAAAAATTGAATGGAGAGAAAGGGAAGATTGAAAACGAAATATCCAAACAGAGGCGGAATGGAGTAAAATGAAAAATTCGAAGAAATTAGGATAAATTGGTAATACAGAGGACCTCTTTCTATGCTGTTTGATTCTAATTGAAGTAAAAGACAGTCATGGATCATAAATATATTCATATTTATACATACCATCAAGTATTATATTCTTAAATGTTTATATCATCTTCGCTTATAACGTTTTTCAGTTAAACATAAGGCTAATAATAAGATATATAATAATGTATATGAATTTTCCTTCGGAACTATCCCACATTTTCTAGGACAGTCAAAATTCGATACGTATGTCTTACAGAAAGGGAACTTTCTAATTCACGACCCTAATCCCTCCTCAATGGCAATGCTTTATTTTCTTGAAAACTTATCGGAAGATAAGAATGCGATGTATGTCGAGTAAAATAGGTTATGAAGCACTACATTAACACATGACTCAAGCAGATTCGTCTGGTCTGTGACCCTTTAAGCACATATTTTACTTCTTATACTCTCATCTTCTCATTAATTTCAAACTATGTAACAATATAATATTTCATGGCTCAAGAAAAATTTTAACTTTATCTTATCCCAGATATTAGGGAAATAATTAGCTAACTTTATTTCCACTAATTATATAAGAGTGGATGAATTTAAACTATATATGGATTTTGAAATAGCAAGTTCTTTAATATCGAGCACAGAATCATTGTTAAGAAAATTTACGTTATAAAATCTGGATGTCTAGAGTTAGCGATTATTTATACGATAAGAATTAAATTTTTATAAGTTTTAAAAGGAGATGCACAATTAATTATATTGTATAATAACAAAATTTAATATAAATAACAATCATATTATTTGCCAGAAATAGTTCTTATTTTATAATTACATAAATTAACTGGACCTCTCGTAATGAAAGTAAAAGAAACTAATAAGCAATTTTACACCATATGGGTACGAAATAGACTAGTGTAAATGTTTGTAGGAAAGGTATATATTACTGAACTGAAAAACATTATTACGTGAAGCAAGACTTCGAAGAAAACTTAAATTTCTACTTGAACAAAACTTGAGCACGAGAATGGAAAAGTTCGTCTCCGAATGCGTACTACAGAAAGAAAATGAGTTGTCACAAACGATTTATTGCCCAATGACATTCCGAAATAAAAACTTGGATTAACTACGCAATGAAAACGGAGACATTTTAGGAATAAAACGAGGGATTATGGGAGTTGAAAAGTATGAGAAAACTGTCTTGGGGAACGGAATGCGCGAATAGACGAGTTTCTACAGATTATATCGATGGAGTCTATTCCAGAGCACGAGGAAGAAAACCGAAGAAGTGGCAGTTGGAAAAATTAATGAAAGGGGGATGGAAAATGATAAAGTGGAGAGGTCTAGGGGAGGTTAATGTTTGATTTAATAATCACCCACTCTTCGCTCGTAACGATCCAATGTTTACGCGTGTTGGAGAGCGAGTCTTGACAGAAAAATGGATCCCCTTCGAGAACGATGAAGTTCGCGGTTCTGTTGACGACAGCATAAATATTGTAGGACATCGAGCTTTATTGATCAATGTCTTCTTCTGAAGGTGCTGACAAAGGGCTCGGAAAAGGGAAAATATTTTTCGTCCAAAAGCGCCGAAAAGCTTCGTGAAAGCGTAATGTGGAGTGTTAAGATATGCAAAGCAGCCTCAATACACGTTTAGATATTCAGCTTTAAAAATTTGACGTCAGGAAATACGTATTTCGACACGAAAAGAGAAGGTTTAGGCGTTGAATACATTCCTGCTCCTAGCGTTCAAGAAAAGTGAATTTGGAAGTTAATACTATAAACAAATTAACAGAATTAGCACACAATTATTAAAAAACTATTCTCATAAAATGATTGTAGTATTTTTGGATTCATATTGAAAATTTAGGACATTTCAAATGTATTTTTATTTCATCCCCTACTTACAAACTTTCGATATAATTAGACCATGAATGATAGAAAATATCGAATACAATTTTTAACCCATTTCTGCTTCAATTAAGGAGAATGAAGGTTTTGCATGCCTGATTCTAGTTCCAAGAGACCGGGATATATTCGGACATATTGTAACAAGACTAAAACGTACTAAAATAACTAAGTTTTAACTATTATTCTCGTGTTTTTACTTTACATTCAGTTATGTAAACGAGCGTAAAAACATGCATAGGGTTATAACCATTTTTACGAGTGATTCTACTATTACAAAGTGATAAATCACTAAAACCCGAACTAAAAAAATGTTTGTTAAGGAAATTTAAAAATAAATTAGAGAAGATAACTTTAGAAAATAAAGTGCATAATAAGACGTCATTGTTTCTTTAAATACGCAATGAAACACCCAAAAAGAAAAAAAACTTTAATAAAAGAAATGCACGTCCGGTCAAAAGAAAAAGAAAACTCTCAGAAAATCTCCACTCTAATCATTCTGTTGATACGAAAAAAGACCTTCCGTAATCAACAAGTGAGTGCTTTCATTAGTGATGCGGGAGCCAAAATTAAGATTTTATCCCAATCAACAGTTCTCCGTTTAAATTACCTGTGGAAAGAGTTCGTAGCGTTCGAAGGAGAGACGGAAATACGTATCACCTTCAAAGTTATCTACTAAACTGTTTTCAGTTTCCTCTCTTTTACCATTAGTAATTTTATATCATTCTCAATTTCATAAAACTGAAAAATGTGATTTATTATAACATATAAACAACTATGTTAAAATAAGTGTAGTTACACTAGTGAATCGAAAATAAATAAATTAAAGTGAAAAGTGTTTGTTTAATTTCATTCCACAAATAAGCCCAGATAATTCTATGCCTTGAAAATGTTTTAAAACATATATTTATAACATGTGCACGCACAACAATAAGAGCGATGTACACACAACATAATGGTGAAAGATTAAAGAAACAAATTACTATAGCAGAAGGGACCATAGTAGATTTAGGTAAATATTCGTTTTGTAACCGGAGTATAGAACATAGGAACGGCTTGCCTGCGAATATCCTTGAGTCATTCCCTTCTTGTATCCAAACGTTTCGTAAAGACGAAAGTTTTAGTTAAGTGAGATTATATAACAAAAGTACGTTTAAATTTGTGTTTGAAGCTTAAGTGACAAAATGAGTTATAGTGAGGAAATAAGTGATGACGTTTTAAACTTCACATGTATATAACAGTAAACTAAGGGTATTGGTCTAATGGTATTGGGATTAATTTTTTATATGTTTTGTTTGTTTAATTCGTTATGTATTTATTTCTCCTATGTTTTATTTATTATATTTTGTTGCCATGGCACTGATATAATTGTATTAGTAATAATATATAAGCTAGTTTTCTCGCGTACTTAACGTATAAAACCAACATAGCAACTGACTCTCTACGTAATGAGGATAATCTCTATGCACTCTACGGAACATTTTCCTCCAACGGAACGCAAATGTAGCATCGGAAGCCGAGCACATATGTTATTCCATCGCTGCAACCCAGTTGTCCCTTTGTTTCCCAAGGTCACGGGGTCAAAGCATTGATGGTTCGGATATGGGAGTGTGCAGTGATGCACGAGAACACACGTGACTCGATTCCTCACGACGGAATGACGACATTAACGTGGCAGGTGTCCCCACGAACGTCCGATGGAAGGGAGAGAAAGTGCGGGAAGAGTATGAATGATACGCGTTATGAAGCTTTCAAACACAGCGGGTGATACGGCTTGATGGGTTATCAACGAGCTAGGATGCGCACAGACTATCTTTGAGGTTCGTTTGCTAGGCAACGAACGTTTCCATGGGGATCGGAAGGCCTTCTGAAGAACCAAGCCACATCCTGGTCGAGAGAAATACCACCGTGTTACATGCTCCTCTCGTATCTATAACGTGGGACCATAGAGACTTGAATAGCATTTAAAGTAGAGTAAGACTTTTTCCATTTGATTTGAGATTTAAATTCCTCAAGTAGAAGTAATAATTTTATATGACAATGAGCATCATTGTTCTGATATTAGTATCAATATCTTGTTATAAAATCGTGGTATAGATAAATCATGAAATAAAGTGAACACAAACTTTTACAACACCACAGAAAAACATCCAGATACAGAGACAGCATAGTATCAATTATTCCCTTTAATTACCGACGCCCTTTTAATAAAAATTCTACTAACCACCCTACATTTCATTTCATGAACAACAAATTCTCTCGTACTTGAACTGAACCTATAAACCGTAGAACTTTGGAAATGCGAATTTGGAATCAGGATACGTTGGCTTGAGAAGAGAAGGCATTTATCGTCATACTGTGAGCTATAACCCTCTGGTAAAATTTTGTATCAATTTCAACATTAAAAACTTCATATGTCAGGGCTTACAGGTCTAAATAAATTCTCTTCATCTAATTATAAATATAATAATAAGAATAGGGACTCAAATATCTGTAAAATTTAAGGATCGAAGCTAAAAATATACTCCTGAAGCTTCTCCTGAATCGTTAAAAGTCTTTTAGTTTCCTAAATAACTGTATAACTTAGCATAAACCAGGATGGTTACAAGTTGAATTAATTAAATCAAAAATTTTCCTCACATTAAAAGTTCATTCAAATAAATCTCTAGTTAAAACAATTACTCAAAGACGACGAATGATAAATAGAGAGAAAATTTTTACGTTAATAACTTCCCTGAATACATTTCTGAAAGCAATCGAGTCTATAATGTACATCTGCGGTTAGTTTCCGCGTATATATATTTCCTCTAGTTTATAAAATTACCGAACGGGCAGTGAATTAGCCGACGATCGCCGTTTCACGAGAAATAATGACAGCTAATTGCGCCTCGGATCCACTCACTTAATTTAATGGCTACTTTACGCGAAAATAACTCTCCATCTCTTTTCAAAAAAGGCCCCATTTTACCCCCGATTTCCCGCCCACTTTCCAGTTCTTCCCGCCCGTTCGGGCGCCGCGTTCCCGCGTAAAACGCGCCCGTAAGCGAATAAAACCTTCCATACAATTAATCTTTTCGGCATGCCTATAAATAAACCTCCCGGGAGATAATTTTATCGGCCGGGATTTTTATATGGCGCGGATATGAAAGATGATTGGGGATGAAACGGGAAGCGACCTCCGACGGCAGTTTCGCTCGACAATAAAAAAAAGAGCATCGCCGTCCGTAGGGAGCTTCCGTGCACCGGCCGTTTGATAACGACGGGGCAATAAAATGAAAACATCCGAAGCGAGACGGAAGGATGAAAATGTAAACGTGCTCGATTTAATTTCTTCCGGTGATGGAGTTAATCAGGATATCTTTCATCTAGGAGAGGAGTTGTAGCAATCGGTGGCCGAGATTGGTTCGCCATTGGGGTTTGATTGTTTACGAGGAAGAATGGACGGGAACATTTGTGGGATTTAATCGAAGTTTGCCGACTGAAAATGTTTTCTTTTTTAACGACTTGGATGTGTGATATTGCAGCGATTTACATTTCTCCCGAGAGGATGGATTATTCACAAGTACTGATAGAAGAACGATTTATTATTGTCTTAAAAATAAGAAAATATTTTTTCAAGCAAACTTCATTTCATTCCTTATCACTTATTTAGCCTATGGAAGATGTTATTCAGGAAATAACGTTAAGGAATAAAGTACCGTTGTAGATTAAATTTATTTATCAACAGATACGTGTAATTGTATGGAAATATTTCCTAAATTCTAAATGAACTTCAAGGAACGTTATATTATGTAGAATCCGTGTATTTAAACAGATTATCTTAACAAAAAATGTTGCGGCTTAACAAATACGATGTACAAGAAGTTATCATTAAACTTTAACTATATTCTTCTCTATTTTTACAGAACATAGGCAAAATAGAATCAGCAGCAATTATAATATATTTCTGTGTCCGGCTTGCATAAGAATTTCATTTATATAAAGCTGAGCCATAGATTTATTTAAGGTATTTTGACGAATTTAAACTAATTTTTAAAATGAGTTCTCTTCGAACTTAAAAACATTTCTTAGCAACTCGAACATAAATCGGATATAAACCTTCAAATTGATTCCTTCGTTTCAGTACAAAAACAAGGTATAAAAATTGCAGAAATAAAGTATGACATAATCAAATAAGACCGATTCTGCTTATGTTTCTGCGAATATTATCAAAGAACACTTCTCAGGATTGGATCTGTCTTTCGCTATATGGCAATCTACTTCAGAGTCTACCTCAATTTGTCAGTGTTGATGAGACATCTTTCGGTCGGTGGATGACCTAATCGGAGACGACTTCCGAACGAACGAAAGCCTCGTAGAACAGGCGAATGACTTCTTTATCGACAGCAGAAATTGGCCCATCATGGAGGCTCATCGACGCAGCTGTCATATTCCCTTCGAAAGACATATACGCGGCTTATGAAAAGACATAGCGTACGATCAGTTAAGAGAGAGAGAGCCAATATCCAGAGATCCTCTCCAAGGAGATTACCCTGGGAAATAAAATCGGTAGCGTCGACTCTTTTGCAGATCTGACATCAATCAAACAAGATAATCTCGCTGGCGGATGATTAAGAGGATGGGATTTTTCACGAAGCCGCTCCTCCGTTTTACTAATGGAAAAGGACGATGTTGGACGGTCGATACCGGAATCCAACGCTTTATCACATCCGCTTAAGATCGTACTACTGTTTCACGGTGCTTTCATTTGATTGGGGAAATGTATACTTGGAAAGATAAGGATCATACGAATATGTATCATGAGAATGATAATACGTATCACGACTGAGTATCGCTGAAGATTGATATACTTTCATCTAATATTTCTTTTCTTAAGCAAGATTTACTTGTATAAAGAAACGTGTTCTGAAATAATACACTATAACGAGAAAAATAAGTTCGACTAATCCAAGTATATCATTAATTTAATGGATTTTCTAACTTATATTTCGCAGAGATTAATAAACATTTGATTAAATAAAGATTAGATTACACAACAGATTTCCTAAATACTTTAACGTTCTGGAATTTTACTTAAATAAACAATTTCAACAAAACTTGAACGCTGCAAGATACTCTTAGGTTTATTTACGATTTATCTATTGATTATAAGAAAATATGTTACTGCTCTTATATTTACGATTGAGAATGGAGATATATTTAAAAATATAAATATAAATTGATAACGATACATGTTTTTTTGATATAATTAACGATTTAGAGTTCAAGGTAACCGGTTCAATTTACGGCTGCTATTAATTTTATTAATATAACATTAACCCACTTTATTTTAACAAAGTTTTTCCTTTCATTTCGGAAAGCAATAACGAAACAGAATATGAAATAGGAGAGTTCGTAACGCTCATTATACACACATATTCACCACAAACGACACCACAAAGTCCAGTTTCAAAACATCGGGGTTAAATAAAACAGCACACAACATCATCCATCTCCCTTAACATTCCTGCGAACGAGTAACGGTTGAGTTTCCAAGTCCACTTCCGATTCCGCTAACTCGCGGACGTGCGAGACTTCCATTCGAATCTCATTGTCGCCTCGGAATTCTTTCTCCAAATTGAACGCACACGAGAGGGCAGGCCATTCGTCAAATTTACATGTGTCATTGACGACGATCGAGATAACGACCGGACGGTGGTGGGGGAAACGAGCCGTAACAAGTTCGAAAACATACGAAGGGAAAGAAGTAAAAAAGAATAGAAAAAAGAAGGGCATGTAAAAGTGTGGGAAGGGAAGGCAAAAATTAGAAAAAATACATAGAAAAATACGTAAAAAAGAGAAAATACGTAAAAAAGAAGAGAAAATACGTAAAAAAGAGAAAAATACGTAAAAAAGAGAAAAATACGTAAAAAGAAGAGAAAAATACGTAAACGGAAGAGAAACAAGAAGGATAAAAACGGGATAAGTGTGGGAAGAGAAGGAAAAAATTCCGCAAACCTATTCGGTATTCATTTAATCCCCTTGGATACGAAATTTCCGCGTTAATTGGCCGTTTTTGGGGAAATCTGACTTTCATTGGAATTCGTTAGGGGGAGAGGTTTATTAGCGATTCGCTACGTTTAGCCCAACGAAGGGGGGAAGTTTTAAAATTAAAGTGAGAAGAATTATTAAATCTCTCGCAGGAAGATTTCGATATCTGCGATAAAAGTCAGCCCGAAAAAGGTTTCGCAAATCTTTTAGAGTTTATTTAGGACGCGGAGAAGAAGAAGTTGGACCAAAAATAGAGAGTCGACTTCCAACATCTCTTTTGCATTTTGAGATAAAGGACATTTCCCTTCCCAAAAAAGTGCTTTTCATTTGGCTGCTTGTTTTCTACCATCTCTTTCATTCTCGGACTGATTCCGGGTTATCAAATAATTGCTCGTCGGAAACCTAATCGTAGCGAAAAGTCTTCTCCTAGATTTCGGATTCATTTTCCGCGAGAGATGAAGACTTCAAAAGATCCATCAGATTGGCAAGAAAAGTTACTTCTCTATATAAAAAAGACGACTTGTAAGGTTATGATTAACTGCGAACTTTGTGAGCTTTTATTTTCAATTCGTAGGTTTTCTTGCCGACTTTGATCTCATTTTCTATTACTTCATCCGAGTGGAAAAAATCAAAATTTTCCGTCGTAATAAGGCTGCACATTGGCAGACTATTTACTTTTCTTATTTTATTAAAAGTTATTTTACGGCATCTGTTGGCTGAAATAGTATAAGTTGTGAATGTAGAATTTCCTAAAATCATCTTAAGAAAATGTAACCTAATCTCACTGAACAGTGTTTCTTATTCACTTGTGAGTTACCTACATGGACCGAATAACCGAAAACATTATTCATGTTGATAGTTTATGTAAGAAGAATCTATAGAAAGGAACTCGAACATAAATAAACTAGCATAGAAGATTGACCGGCAAACTTATTTTGTTCACCATGATAATAATCTTAGCATACCTTTACATAAATAGAGGAAGAATTTGAATAGTCAATATAAACAATTTGATAGTTAATCAAATACAACCTCTCACTTAAAGAAATGAATAACTCATGAAATCAGGCTTAGAAGACATTATGTAAAAAAACTTCAAGTATAAAATTATTTCTGCTTAAATGCTATCTATAACTGAAATTACTTCGAGTACTTAACAATATGACAAACAATTTGTTTGACATATGAAAAAAAACTTTTTCAAGTATAATCAATAATGGATAATGCCTTATAAAAGAATTCAAGGCAGTAAATACTTGGTGAATGAATTAGATTTACTAAAATACTGATCATTAATATCGAATTATTGTTTTTATTTGAGCCAGAAGGCGATATATCCGATACGATCAAGCTCGACTTCGGGAAAGGAAGCTGTACTAAATATAAATATTCCGTATACAGTAAGGAAAAAGTACTTATATTGTTATTTTGTTAACTATAATATCTAAATTATACATCTACATAGCTTGATTCCAACTCAACACAATAAATATTTATTATATAAACATACGAGCTTAAGCAAGATGAAATCTATAGGCTCGATTTTGTAATCACGAAAAAGTTACGTAATCCTTCAAATTCTACATCTTAAAGGCGCACTTCCGTTACGTACTCTAGAACAAAAATACCCATTACTCAAATACCTTTCGGATACACTATCAACGCCAAAACTATAAAATTCCTACCCATCATAATGGTCCAAATTATGCGGAACCACAAACAGTCCAATTCTGTGGGTTCATTAGCGTCCTCCTTGAAATTATTTTCAGGTTGGCAACCCTACCGAAAACCGTCCGTGCACTCGACAATGAAGCATCTGTAGTCACCTTCCGCGAATGGAAAAATCGAAATCTCCGTCTTCCAAATGAAAAAGACGAAACCCTGGAATATGTGGCTGGAGAACGTGCCGAGAGTGACAATCAGGTTCCATCGGACGCATTATAGAGATTTGATTCCGCGCAAATATATATACTGCTTGTTGCCGCTAGCGCTATGCACTGTCTAATAATACACGGAGTGGGAGAGCGAGCCATCTCGGCAGAGATCTCGGGATCGTGTGATGAAAGCCAACGACACTGGGAAAACATCCGCTTGGTCAGACGGCGACCAAGAAACAGAAGCTTAGAGAAATCTAATTGAAACGAATCGCCGGTAAAAATAAGACCGAGTGAAGTAGTGTGGAGAGATAAATGAGTCAATTATATGTGAGGTAAACTTTGTTAAGTACGTCTCAGAGACTGCGGAGGATCATGCTAATGGGAAAAGTTAATTTATGTTGATGATAGGAACTGAAGAATAGGGTTTGATGGACGTATATTGTGCCACGAAAAGGATTATATGTTTAGATTAGAATATTTAAGTTAAAGAAAATTTTAAAAAACTTAAAAGAACAAATCATAAACTTAAAAGAATAAATGTCCCAATTTTAATGATCAGATATTCTATTCCAGGGTTGAATAAAAGAGGAGACTTTTCAGTCTCAATTTAAACCTCAATAAACCACGAATAAATAATATAATAATAGTAATATACTAAGATGATGATGATGATAAAACTCTTAACTATACATATTTTTTTATCCTCATCATTGACGATGTTGGATAAGAAACAGCGTATGAATATTTCAAAGGGATGCAGATTCATGAAAAATACTATACTTTGAGGATAAATAAACTCTAAAATAAGTCAAAATTAAAAAATACCTTAGTAATATACTAAAGAGCAATCTTTAAACAGAAGACTAAAGAGCACGTAAACTTTGATCCGACAGATAATTTTCATAATTTTCGATACTAAAATGAACCTTTCTGACGTAAAAACCGCACCAAAAAGAGAAAAAATTCTCTGTAAAGGTAACGAGGTCATATACGTAAGCGACACACAAGATACCGAACCACAGTTGGAAGAGGAGTCGCGGGGGATATTTTCCACATCAGCCTCATTTTTCCTTCACCGTCATCCCAAAACAAATCTTCTGAAACAGTCCCACGCTACAAAAAAAGAAATCCCACCCACGACGAAATTTTCACCTGTGACCTAATTAAAAAATTCAGATGCCATCTCTTCTTACGGGATGAGTTGAAAAGATTCTATGCCATAAAAATAATTAAAATAGAAGATAAATTACTCCGCGATAATAATAATAATAAATCGCCTTTATTGAATCAGAGCGATATTTAGTCTATGTGGACCTCTCTTACATTTAACCCCCACGGACGAACACAAATATATCTCAACCCGAATCAGAAAATATTCCGATCCGCCAGGACTCGAACCTGGGACCTCGGGACGTTGAAGCACTCAATGCGCCATCTGTGCGATGAATCCATGGATCGAGGATTGGCTTCGTTGACACTTACGCAAACTGCTGTAGAACGAGAATAAAGGAATTGTATCTCCATTCTAACTGTGGAAAATGAGGCGAAAGACACCTGGATGTGGCACCTCGAGGGAAATGGGGGAAAAGTGGGGATTAATTCGTGGGATTGTGGAAGGAATTAATGGGGGAATGGGCTCTGAAGGGGAAGGGAAACTGTAAGAAAAAGAGAGAGAGGCGGATTCGTCGAAGGGGGCGTTGAAAATGCACGTAAAAGGATGGAGGAGATGGAGATGATGAATAAGAAATGGTTTAGGAGAGATTCAATGTCTTAGAGCGTTATCAGGAAGAGGCATTTGAGCAAACTTTCGTCCTGTTACTAAAAATACGTCACCGTTCCCTCCATCAGCATCTGTTATCTAGCGGATGAGGTACATATGCTACAGCTTGTTAACTATTTCAGATCGAATTAATCTTTTAAGGTAACGGAAGAATCCTGGAAATATTTTGCGTCATAGAACGCCACCCTATGTTAAAGCTACATTTAAGATAAGCAAAAATCTGTGTGTAGGCTAGTCGAAGACTTACGTTATTGATTATTAAAATTACCTAAACTTTATTAGCTTTAGGCTTGAAGGTAAAGCAACAACAACATAACATATATTAGCGAAAATGATGGCAAAGGAAAATCTTATGAAAGATAATGCTTAAGATAAAAAAATTACTACGATAGTTCCTTTACTGTATATTTAACTATTAAATGGAGATAAATTTACATTAAATATTGAATTAATATTTACATTAAGCAGCTCCATATCACAGCAATCTCATTTTTTTAATTTTCACGTCAATCCAACAAAAAGAAAAGTTGAAATTTGAATGTATGCCAAAGAAACAAATAACATGCACTATATCATCATGACTAACGTAGTTTTCTTTTTAGTATCCCATAAAATAAAGCAGAGAAGATTTCACTTTAAAAACCCAAGTTTATCGATCGATCCATACCCTTTAATAGATATATATTTAACTGTGTCACTTAAAAGATGCCAATTACCGTAATATAATTACCACAATCAGACAATGAATAATACGGACAAACTTCATTAAAGACAAAGGACTCCGTTTAATAAAGCAACCACTCTGTGACATTTTTCAAAGGTGAAATGAGCTATATATAATAGAGAGAGAGACACGCCTCCCTCAACATCGTTAATAGACGTACACAAAGACAAGCACCGCTGATCACAGGAGGGTCCGGCAAAAATGCAGAGTGGTAGCCAGAGAACGCGGAAGGGGGCATGGCACAAAGGACTATGGAGAAGACGATAAAATAGGGCCTTCAAGGGGGTCCAGGGAGGATAATAACTTATGTTTCCATAGCAACTGAACCTCCTAATGCTTCTTCCCCTACTTCCCCATTAATCTCTCTTTACTTCTTCTAACGAAAATATTTCGTAATATATACACATCTACGACCTTACTTCCATCCCAGTTGCATAATCGTCCAACTCGTCCAAAAGCTTTAAAAATAGCTGTGAACTGGCGGGAAACGGCGAAACAAACAGTGAGAGGATGCTGGCCATATGGAAACGTTTTGTATTTATTCCTTCTCTAATAAACCAATCCCTATTCAAAAACCTCTCCCATATACCATCATCTTCTTACCACCCTTCAAAACAAAACGTATCCTTAATTGCGCTAAGAATTTAATACATCTAGAACCAAGATTACTTCGTAAATACGACACCGAATTGATCTTATTTTTTACGGTTCACCGGAAACGACACAACTCAGGAATCCGCCTTCTTATCGGAAACCGATACATATATATCTCTACGACATCGGAACATAAAAAAGCCAATTTTCGCCGGGATGTAACTGACCCCGAAACGAAATCCTACCTTCCGGGCGTGCGGGACGAAAAAGTTGGCAAAAACACCGAATGGTTGTCACGTATACATCGCATTCTTCACTTCGTGAGATGAAACACGACCCTATCGTGTTCCAAAATTTCTCGGTTCTCAAAAACCGAGTCGTAAAATATGTACGTATTTCCTGATTCTTGAAGGAAAAAAATAGAACCGAAAGCAAACCAAATCTATTGTGGAACCACAAACAGTCTAATTCTGTGGGTTCATTAGCGTCCTTCTTTCCAAATATATTCGTACATATTCTTCATCCCAGTGTGTCACTGTGTGTGTGTGGTAAGGAGTATTCAACCCCTCCCTTCAAACCCACCTCTTATTTACCCATTTTCATCCCATTTCCCTCCCGATTCCCAACCCACCCATTCCCCGCCTTTGATTCATCCCATTTCTGCAATCCTTTCGCACTTACCACCACCCCTTGGACAACTATGCCACTCCTCTACCCCTACAACCCCATCCACTTCAAGAGGGGGGGTACCCAAGGCGTTGGGACACGCGTGGAATGGTAGATCGCCTCTTCTGCACACCTTCCCGCAGATCCTTCGAGAGGAGGCAGACAATGGCCGCCGGCCATCAACCTACCCGTCTCCCTCTCTCCCGGGGATAGCCCTCGGCGGAACCAAGAATACATGGAGGCTGTGGAGGGGGGGGTGGAGGAGCAAAAACTCCACTAGGAGAAGAAGCATTTGGGCTTAAAGAGGATGGTCCAACCTCCTTTTCAAATCGATCTGTCCCTCACCCTTCCTCTTCTGATCAGCCACTCTGAACCTTTAAGGGATTCTTCTATCTACTTTTCTACGTCTTCCTCTTCCAACCCCTTCTCCCTCCACACACCTCTATTCCCCCCGGTTTCCCCAATTTCCTCACCTTACCCTCCACATCCTCCTCACCTTACCCTCCACATCCTCCTCACCTTACCCTCCACATCCTCCTCACCTTACCCTCCACATCCTCCTCACCTATCCCTCCACATCCTCCCCAATTCCCCTCCGCAAATTTCTTCGCCTCTTCCATCATATTTTACTGCTTTCTTCCATCGGCCGCGAGACCGCCGAAAATGTTTCTTGTTTCTCTTTTTGTCCCCGAGGATCGAATTCCAGACGTTCAATGGATGTTTACGCTCCTCCGTCGAAGGCGTGGACGTCCCTCCTATCAATTATAAAAGATCCCCATCTCTCCCTCCCTTCTTGTAATCAATATTCGCCTGCTTTGTTTCATCTTTCTTCTTCTTCTTGATAAGGTTTTTTGCACGGCTTAGCCAACCCGCCCATGCTTACCAACGCACTATTACTTGTGAACGAGATGTTTTTTTAAGTTTATAAAAGTCTATTGTTTTTGTTAGCATCAAACTTTGACTCAATTAAACTATTATTAGGACGGATTTATCTTCTATATGGTTTTGTCTCGTCATCTTATTTGGATAAAACTAACGATTAATCATTGATGAGCACGACAATCCTGCTCCGTTCAGACTAAGGTTGGGAATTAATTATAAAAGAGCCAATTTCAATAAAGCCTAAAATAATGACGAAATTTAAACCTTTAAATACGAAAGACCAAGAACCAATTCTACGGAGGAGTTGGATTACCACGGATATGGCTTACAATTATTTAATATATAAGTAATGCTCTCCCTTTAAACATTGATTTGTTATGAATAATCTTCTATGTATCGCTATGATATCTTTAGGGAAACATCACGATATGCATTTAATTAAAACAATCCCAAATTTTAAACTTTAATGGTTATCTTTATGCCCGATTTAAGTCCTCACCATAGATGTCTATGATATTAATTCATAAAATTAGTTTATCATTCTCTTTTTTTTCTATATAGCTTTTAATTTCTGCTATACTGTCTTCTAAAAATGCCTTTCTTATATCTTATAAAACGCTCTTAGTTTCTAGCTTTATTTCTAAATATTTATTTATAGCATCTTTAAACACACTTCTCCTATTATTTTGAAGCATGTTTTGATATAAATGAACTCATAAAAATCAAAAATCCCAACAAAAAAGGTACCAATACCCCTTAGTGCTGTAGAACTCGTATCGTATTTCTTTCATATTTGACATCCTTTTCGAGAGCACCCATTCAGCATCATAACCGCCGTGATGTTTGCTCTTTCCTCGCACAAATTTTCACTCGCCAAGTTTCCCGCCAACTCGTGACTAAACAGCCATCCCTCCGAGAGGTATTTTAAGATCCCGTTCAGAACCTCTTCATACTTAACGTTGGAAATGACCGAGTCGCTAACACGCCTCTAGTTCAAACGATAGACATTTTTTTAGGATTTAGTCTTCTGCGCAGTACGTGCCCGAAATAGTTTCAGGAACATTTTTCAATTATTTATTTAAATTATAAACCATGCTTATAAAACTTTTTTTCAAAATCTTTTATGCTAAAGTTTTTATTGAAAATTAACATTCTTAAACAAATTTAAATTGATGGAAAATTTATCAACCGAGCCTGTATCTATAACTATACAAGCTAAATTTGTAGTATTAATAATACGAGCTATTTATTACGGGGAGATTCATACTTATAAGTTTCCTCTTCTATATAATCTTTCGTCGATGGTATTAGAAAAAATAGTATTTTCGTATTCTTGAATGAATTGAAATGGGAATAAACAAGTATGCTGCTATTCATTTCACCGATATTAATGACATTAAGTATTTTCACTATATTGTCGAATAATAAATAAAACTTAGCTTTCTTTCGAACTCAAAATTAATTGAGAGTCATCACTTAAAATGAATTACACCTAAAACACGGTTTCACTATCGCAAAGAGAGGTTATATTATTAAGGAAGTATTATGTGACCTTTGATACGAACGAATGCGTTGCTACCGCGCATCGCAATAATTAAAGAGCACTTGAGAATTGTGTGATTGGCAAGGAATTAATCATCAGCGAATGATTGCATCAAAATTGGTTAAAATAATAAAAATCCCATGTATTTCCAATTCATCGCGATGCAAATATAATTCCAATTCATATTCCATATTTCCTGAATACTTTTCCATTAAAAGGCGAGAGCGATTTCGAAATGAAAGCGAATTAATTTGATCTTTCGATTCAATCTCCAGCAACATACAATTTCAACTATCGATTCATTCTCTTTATTTACGTAGAATCGAATGACTTCATTCAGATTCCCTTCATTTTCAGTATTTCATCAATGATGGAAAATCAATTAATACACTTGTTTATGATTAAAAGACCAATAAACGAGAGTTTGTCATTAAATAGAAAGCAGATCATGTAAATTTTTTAATCAACCTTTCAGATTGTGTTGAAAGACGCAGGGGATCATGGGAGTATATTTAGAGGTAATTTAATCTTTAGAAATTTTCTTGAAAAGGCTCATGTTTATGAAATCAGGATCATTCAATCGAATTATCACTTTAATGTACACAAACGCCCATAGCCCCAACATGATTATCTATATATTACCCAGAATGAAGTTCTTTTTTATTTTTCCCTTCTTAACAGAACAAGAACTACAAGACTTGAATCCAATAAATAACATAAAACTTTTCTAGGAATCCATTGAATATAAACTCAATCGAAAACAGAATGAAAAAAAAATCCCTCAAGAACATTCTTAGCAAAAAACATTTACAAGATATACAAAATCTTGATTTAGATAACTTTCAATGAACAACAAGCATCCTTATGCATCTCATCAAACAATAGTATATCCTTCCAGAAATAGCTACAACACGTAACAAACAGTAATGATCCCCACTACGCAAGCAATGAGATGCTTTAGTCATCCTTAACTTCTCCCACATTCCATCACATCACAGAAATGAATAATAATGATCAGGATTCTGCGGAAAGGAAAATCCCCCAACCCCTCCCTTCGAAATACTCCATCTACGAATTCCATCTTGGAGCGATACTTTCCCAACATTTTCTCACCGCCTTTCCATTACTCCATCGGCATTTCACTCACACCCCCTCCGCCATCCAACCCCTCACACAGATCACTCTGCACTTCGTTCACGGCCAAAAGTGATTCGATCAGAGACGCTTAGAGCGTTCGAGCATTACCCCTTGAAGACGGCTCCCTATTCTCCACTCCAAATACCATACCGCGGTTTCTATATTGTGCACCGTTTTTTCATCGGAAATCAATTAAATTTCTCCGGTATACATCGCGGTTCGGGAGAGAGGGGATTTTACCGCTCAACCGCACGTGTTTTTCCCGATTTAATTCCAATCTGCATTCATGCATTTTTCAAAGCGAAAGATGTCGAGCAAGTATGCAAAACGCCTTTGGGCCGTGCGAAGTTTTTGCTTCCGCGATGTAACTCCAACATGTTCCCCTTTTCGGAGTACGAAATCAGTGGGATTGGAAAGTTATTCGATATTATTCCGGTTGCGGTATCGAGAGGGTGAGTTGTGTAGGGATGATGTGCATTTGTTTCGCTTGCGGATGTTTTTGGAATTATACGAGCGCTGCAATGCTAATGTATATTCAGTACGAGTTTCTATGAGTATGATTTGATTCCGCATTATACTAGATCCTAGGGTTCAATTGAAAATCAAAATATGGCTAACCTCTTTAAATGAAATATTATGCTCATTGAAAGAAAAAATATTATTGATTCTGATATTAATATAAACGTAAACTCGTTTATATATATGACTGCATACGTACATATTTATCTTCATAATTACGACTTCCAACCTTAATTAAAAATATATAGTATTACGAGATTAGTTTAAATACTATCAAAATGATAGTTGTTTTTAACCAAATATTCGAACAATATAATTTATTAACTATAATTTAATTAACAATTTATATTTTGATTCAGTATCAAAATAAATTGAAATAAATGTATCAACATTAAAAAACTACGACTTTTGAAGTTCAAATTACATATGAATTAGAATATAGGGATTGACTTACGAGGAAATAAATATTCTGGTAAGTATATAACCATATATACTAAAGTAAATTAATAAATTAAGAGTACTTACGAATATCAAATATTATTACAGAAGTATTGAGTAACTGAATGCAACACCAACCTGAAAAAAGGAGAAGATCTATGAATATAATTGAAAAAAAAAAAAACACATTAACAATTTATTATTCACTTGATACTATACATCCAATTTAAATGGGCCACAGGTTACTATAGTTATAGTTATTGATTTACAAAATATTTATATGATATTTCAAAACATTCTAAAAGATATATTTTTAACAGATAAAAGAGCATACTAATATAAAAATTATATAATTAAGGAAACTTATAAATAATATTCTCCCCCAACGTTCAAAAATTTGATCATATTTATCTATTGCCGTAGTAGACTAGGGAATCAACAAATGGGCACGTTCTCAGGGGGGAGCGTGGGCAGAGAAACCTCAATATTGATCTTTGAAGCTTCAGGATACACACTTTGTATTCTAGTGTCCATTTGGTGAAAGTCGTGAAAAGATAGTCTTCCTTATCTATTATGTGCTCTCAAACTTTTCTAGATACCGCGCTTTAAAACTTTTCTAATATGAATCGACAACTTCTTCAGCAGATATGAAAACAATTTACGAGAGTCAAACGAGAAATTAGGACGCGACAAGACACTCCATTACAGAAATACGAAAGTACTACTTGGAAGCGAGAGATATGGAAGAAAATATAAAGTTAAAAAAAAATGAACTAAATCTCGGAAGCCAAGAAACATATCATCGCTATATCTTTATCTCACACACATATTTGAAACCAATAAATACTAAGAACATTTAAATACTGATTTGATATTAAATAAAATACGATCAAGCAATATTAGTAAATGAAGACCTTTCCTCTGATAATTTACTCGAGCGAATCCGGCAACTTTTATTTCCAACACAGAAATTAATGATCACCGAATGACTCTAAAATGTAGGCAACCCTCACTTACGAAATGTGGGTTGCCTAAATCCAGGCGTTTTTACCTGTACCGTAAAATAACTTTCTTAGCAATGTAAGTAAGTTGAAAGGGTAGAGGAATAAACTATTATTCCTCAATTTACTTTCATTATATTTTTATTTGCTCGTAATAAAATTTCAATTTGAATGGATATTGAATAAGAAATAAATAAAAAGTGAGAGAGTATTTCATTATAAATTTATCAAGCCAAAAATTATTCACAGATAATATCATTAATTTCATTCACTTCTACGCATACTAAACATAATTTATAACTATCAAGATTTCCATAGAAACGAACAAGCAACGAAACACTGCTTAGCCCACTTGTTTCCCATAAAAATGCAAGCTAGGCCTCAAACCCTTTCCCTTATGAACGTAATACGTAATCAAGTGGTAATCCGCGGTAATCCTGAATCATGGTAACTCCATTATGTCAGACCAATCTCGCGGAATCCTCTGGGATGTAACGTATCTACGGAGGAAGATATTTCCTCCAACTTTACTCAAGATCCGTTTCGTAGTCTTCTATGACGCAATTATGATGCATAAAATGTGGACGTAGCTTTTTATTAAACTCAAGATACATTCTATGAGGTTTCCTAAAGAACATTAAAATTAACTGCATTCAGCTTCTATTTCAGTATGATACAGAAGATGATATGAAAAGTTCAAATTCTACGTTGTATGAATTGTTGTTGAATAAATCGTACGTAACACCTTGATACACTAGTTTAACCCTGAGTTAGCTAAATAAAATAATTTTCGTATCTGAAGGCTTTTATTTTGAAAGATAAATGACATTTTACTGCTTTGTTTGATAAAATATAGTAAGTAGTTAGAATTATTTATTTTTAGAATTTATTTACTTTCTGAAGGATAAAATGATGATGGTTATACAATACCACAAAACACATATGAGGAAAGAGGGTTGCCTAGATTAAGGCGTTATTATATTTCTCTCCAAGAAACTATTCTTAGTAATATGGGTCAGTTGAAAAGGTAAACGAATAAAATAATTTTTCTCTCAGTCAAAATCCAAAATAAACCACATTAATTTCAAATAAATTCATTCATTAAACTTCAATTATCTTCTTTTATGAAAAGCTAATGAAAAGAAATTTCAACTAACACTCGATTAGATAAATTTTACACTATTCCAACGCTAATATTCTACTTCCCAGAACTTTCGATCCTAAATACATATACTCGTATAAAATAAAGTACAGGAAACCAATTGTAAATAAATCCAAACATTTTGGAAAGGATTCCTTTAGTTCTCAAAACGTAAGCATTATCATACTCACAAGGTTTCTTCCAATCGAGCTTTTATAATCGGCGCAACTCTGTTTCATCCATAAAGCCTACCCAGAAAGTCCCCGTGAAAACCTCGTCGAGTCACCTTGAATTTACAAGATACCTCCAAATCCTATCGAACATTTTCCGGGTATCGGAGCCAAAAGCGTAAGACCCTACTTCAGCAAGAGATTTCTCAATCGACTCTTAGCGAAAAGGTTTCTGTTATAGCGCAAAGCAGTCCCGTGAAAAAAATCTACGTTCCTCTCTTGAAGACGAAGGTTGATTGAACGCCGTCAAATTTGGGATTCCTGACCACGTAAAGGGCACACCCTTTTGAGGCATCGAGAAAGTTACGTTGCTATGGGAGGAGGGAACAAGAAGGAACTAGGTGATGGCGGAAGGGGTGGTTTTTCGGGAAAAATCGCCGTTCGATTGAAAGGGTTGTTAATCGATATCTGTCGACGCCACGAAAAATGTTTGCTTTCCGACTCGTTCTCGCCTAGAGCACGAATTCCAAGCTTCTAACTTTATCCTACAAATCGAATTATGGAAATATTCCGTCCCGGTTGGCGGAGGAGTTTTCGAAGAAACCAACTTGGGCTGTGTTTCGCCAGCGCCTCCGAAGAATCAACAATTCTGTAGGGCGCCGAGGGAATGTTTAAAGTGCACCGTTCATGAATATCGCGGGAGGAATACTAAGACGTTATGGAAGCAAAGGGTTTGAATAACTCGAATCGATTTCGCGCGTAAAAAAGTTCGCGACGTAAATAACCTTTGAAAGATACACAAACTATTTCGCAAAAAAACAAAAATCTCGCGTAAATATCAACACGAATAAAAAGTCTCTATTAAAGCGCGTCATGAATAAAAGAAACAATTCATCGCTACCGAAAATCCATCCTAGTGAAGCGTATGGTGTTTCGGAATGAATAGAGGATCATTAAGGGAACAAATAAAAAAAATTACTCGCTACAGCTAGCATTATAAAAAGAATTTACATATGCGGCATTTGAATAATTAAAATTCGTACCGACGCGAGTTTTTGAAATCGTTTACAATGCAGATGCGCAATTACAGTTATGCAAGATAGATCTCCAAATGAATAATTTAATTTTACCTGCAATCAGAACGCTGCTCGTTAAATTCCAATATCCCTATATCTATTTTCCGACAATGGTAAAGAGAAACGAAGGCCGTCACGTAAAGGTCAAATTAATTATTTCCTTTGACAAACTCCCACGCAATTCGTCTTCAACGAGACATTGAAAACCCCGATACATATATATGTATATATTTACGTTTAGTGGAAACGGTTTTCGCGAGAGAAAGCATTTGGAGAAATTATAAATATGAATCAATCGATATGTGCATTGAGCATGAAGAGTGATAAAATAACAGGTTCACGCTCGATAACTTTTTGATGGGACATTTCTATTTGTGTTTTCACTCTCGTTGATCGATTCATAAACGCCCAGGGGTTGAAATTCATTGTTCCTTTTCCCTTTCAATTCATATATACTGAGCCATTTGGCCATTCCAAATTCTCAGTTTAATTCGGAAGATGCCAGATGTAATTCGATAAAAACAATACCAGTAAACACAATGTAATGCATACACAGAGGTAGTTTTCTTCTGTGTAAGTAAGCATATACGTAAGTATGTACATAAGTGTGTCATAATTATTAATAAATTTTATTAATTAAATATTTAAAATATTCAACAACTTTTTGTAGATAAACTTTACTTCAACTCTACTTATTAAATCAATCTAAAATCTCATTTTCATGTCAACCGCTCAAATTAAAATTCTAATGAAAATATCGATAGCTTTTTCAAAGAAAATACAATGAGCGCGTTAAAGAAAATGAATAGTTAAAGCCTTTTATTTACCTATAGTATAAATAATACGTTTACCTTTAGTTGAATAAATATTTTCGTGAATACGATCTATCCCCGAAGTCATGGACAATCTTATTAGTCAAGTATTAACATAGGTCATCAGTCATAGGTCAAAGGTCATCTGTTAAAGTATATCTATTTTTGAACGTAACAGAAAATGCATTATATTTTCCTTACAGAATTATATACGCGCATAGCAGATCTAAATCGGATACTCTCCTTTGCCTTTGATGTATATAACGAGGTCAGGAGAAATTTTAAGCTCCATTAAAGGTAAATTTCAGCAAGTTTCAAACTTGAATAAGGAGGAATGATATACAAAAGAAAAGAATCAACAAAAATCAATCAATATTAAATACTTATTTAATAAAAATATACACTTCTATTTACGAATTTGGTATTACTAAAGAAATTAATTGGAACAGTACGAAGATCAGTCGACGGAAAGTAAAAAACATTACATTGACTCATATTCTTGAGATACCAGTTTTAACATCAAAACTCCAAACGTGAGGTGAGGGTTTAAAATAATATTCCGCGAATAAAATCAAAACTCAAACGTATGTTCTTCAAACAAAACATATACTGACAATAACGCTTCTAAAGGGTGTTATTTTAAAAACGAGAAAGCAACTTCGCGACGATAAAGTTTTAATAGCTTCGACCGTAAGGATCTCAAACCCGCTTCAGACTACAAAGACACCATTCATGTACCCTCGAGAACAAAACTTTTTAATAGTATCGTTACATTGACTCCTATCTCATCCTTATACCGGAAATAGTACACTGCCCATTCCCAACTATGTCCATCCTGTTTCTTTCGTACACTACCTACATTGCATTCCCACCATTCAGGCAGAACGTCCATAAACCACGTGGATCCACTCACGCATGTAGAAACCTCGGCCCCCGTCACAAATGCTGACGTCAGAAGAGGCTTATCAGCTATACCACGAGTGGGTTAGGAACCTCTTCCCTTCTCCTACATATTTTGCAAGGATTACGGAAGAGGGTGCTGGAAAGGGCAAGTGGGCGATAGTAATTTCAACGCCAGAACGTGCATGAACGATTCGGCAATGTTTTGAGTCGTTCAATGGAAGTTTGGAATGAACCGCTTTGATGAAAATAAACTGAAGGAAAGGGAAAGCAAGAAAAACAGCGACTTTGACTGAAGCTTGTTAGTTTTCACTTCTGTTACCCTTCGCAAATCCAACAGCACGTCTATGAGAGCCAAGTATAAAACCTTTCACCCGCCCTGTCAAATAAACTGAAGCTTTCATTGATGTTAGCTCGTGAAAGACAACCGTAATCTTCAAAGGGAAAATTATTTATTCTACCGAGACTTGATTTAAAACCGAATATTGAGAAAGCTACTTTTATGAAGCATAAATTTATATCGATGTGGTTATTGGTTGCGTAACATAAAAGATTTATGACGATATTGGAAAATTCGTAAATTTACGAAATCGTCACAAATATTTTATCTTGCTTTTCAATTTTTATTTGGCTGATTTGTAATTCAATTTCATCTTTAAACAACCATCAAATAACTAGAAGATTTCAGAAAGAAATGCTTCAATGTTTTTGGAAATTTATCACCAAATTAAACTGTAAAATAGAAAAAATATAGGAATAATTACAATGTACATTGAACATATTCCTTTCCGGCAAAATCCTTAGAAAAATATTTAAATAAATTATTTTTAGTGCGTTTACTTAAATTAGCATAATTCATTAAGTTACCGAAGCATAAAACTTTATGTACAATAAAGAGGCTACAAATAATCCGCTCAAAGATTTAAGCAGAGATAGCGTCAAAGAAGTAGTCAAAAATTCGGGAAAGAGAAGGTAAGGTTGAAGGAACTCCTCACGTCGCCTTATCCAGATAAGAGCGTATCCCTAAGGGATGATCCTTAATTCATCGATACACTTGAGTGGAACCGAATTCCCACCAAATTTACCTTCGACGAGAGATAACATCGGTAGTTATTTCTATCCCTCCTCCGCTTGAGAGGGTCCTTCACACACTCTCTCTGTATCATTATACGCCATAGTTGATCTCTAGAGAGAGACTTCCACCTTCTATAAAGGACGTACACTGTCGAGGAAGGGAAGATTCGAGTAAGTTTGTGGCATAAATTTCGTACTCTTCTGGTAATGCCACCTGTAGTATAATCCCATCCCATGGAATGGAATTACGCTTGGGTAAAATACTGTTATCGAGGCAACTTCATAGATATGAGATTTTAAAGCATCTAAAGTGTGATTCAATCTTATGGATTTTGAATATGTAACGGTGATTATCTAAATATCAATCAAACTGAAGCAAAATATAAACAACAAAAACTTAAGCACAGTTAACCAATAGGTACTTCATTACGACTACTTAAAGTAACTGAACTTCAAAAAGACTTTAAGCTGTAGACTCGTATTTAATCATCGAAATGTTATCCCTCATCATAAGTCGAAGAATAGATAGGGAATATAACTGTTATTATTTTCTTAAATCTCTTAAAGACTTTAAAAATTAAGTTAAAACAAAACTTCCTAGAAAAAAAACGTTCATTTTTTTATCTTTAAACAGTGAAGATCATCATCGATAAAATACTTTTTTGTCGACTACCTTTAAATTGCCAATTAGTCTTCTATGGTTCGTTCGGTATTCATTTAAATATCAAAGGATTCCATTATTCTCAAATTATCTTCTGTTCGCAAAAACAAATTTAAATTGGTAACTAAATTCCTCTCATAAAATTCTAATCCATAACTGTCCAAAAGTTGACTCGTAATAAAAATAGTTTGCCATCTTTTTCTTTGATTTGATCAATATCACACAATTAAAAATAGACTCCGGGACAGATTTTGAAAAATTTTCATTACTCTTTTTTCTTTGATAAATATTAACAGTCTCAAATTTTAATAACTTATTCTACTTCCTATTTTGTGCTGCGCTTTAAAGATTTTCAAGAAATTTCTATCCGAAAGAGCGCCGCCATTTTTAATAATCTTCGAGGACGGAGACCTGATTATCCTTTTTTGGCAAAAGAGGGAAGTCCTGGTTCCGCTAATTATTCCTGTGATCCATTTTTGCATTCTCTGCAAATTTGCGAGCTATTCGTGGGTATTTATACTCTAATCCCCTTTCTGGGCAAATTCTTTTACATCCCTACACCATAGGTAGGCGATTCAGATGAATTTTCTGGCTTAGCGCCATCTTTCGTCGTTTTCAGAGCTCATTCGATCGTAATAATGCGATGAATGCTATATGCTACTGGTTGAATCTGAATACGTGTACTCGTACGTACCTTACGTTTTCGTAATAATGTCATTTAGGGATTTACAATTTAACATACAATAAGAGACTTGAATCTAAAAAGATAGAATACACCACTTAATTGTTATTCTATGGAGCAAGTGTATTAAAAATAACGGTCGAAACTTCTCTTAATACTACATCACTCCAAATAACAGTATTAATGTAGTATGATTAGTATATAAAAAAGCTTGAATGCGAAAATATCTTCTCTCCTAAGTCATTTTATCTCCAAATCCATACATTTAACCATTTTATTAAATAAATCGCTTATTGCTATGTAAAGCAATCAACTTAAATTAAGGTCCGATGAACGAATGAAATTGGTATGAATCAATTTCCCCAAAGAGAAAGTCAGATGAAATTTAAAAGGCAACAATGAGTTGTCATAGCAAAGGTATTGTTAAAGTTTAAAGTGCTTATTATTCCAATCTTCCTTGAACGGCAATCAACGTTCTGTCACATGTTTTACGAAACATTTAATACTAAGCAATGAAAAAGTGAATTAATAACAGCATTAGCTGTGATTGAAATAAAATTTAATAAAACTTCCGTTGATACTGCAGTAAAAAGGTTCTTTTATTTTCGAACATTTATATATACATTTTTCTCTATTCAAACGTGAAAACTTCTATTATGTGCTAGATTGTAACTGAAAAGTTAAAGAACGACTTGTTTTAAAAACTGGATCTAACAGCGATATGATTTAAGTACTAATAATCAAATTTGAAGCACGGAAATAGCTTTACAATCAAGGTATTCTAATAACGTTAACAATTCTTCAAGGTCGCGTACGTATTCGTAACTCTAAATTATTGTCTACTTTCGTGCGCCGAAATTCTTTCCGAAGTCGTCCCAAAAAGCGGGATAGGAGGAAATGCGCGCCACCTGTGCGTGTGGAGGGGAAACTACTCCGAAAGCAACCGGCGCCCGATATGCTAAAATTTTGAAAAAGCACCAGCTGCGAGGTCGACCTCCCTCTTTCACTTCCCTTGGGAGAAAGCGCGCTCCTGTTAAGAGGCAATTACACGTTTAATATCGCCCTCACTTCAGTTATATATTTTAGGCCAGAGAAAGAAACGAGAGTTTTATCTCCACGGAGACCTTAAAGCCGGTTTCACCACTGACGTATCCATGTCCCGCAAGAATGTAAACAAACATCGCGAGGCGAATCGCTTGAAATATTAAAATGGGAAGCAAAAATAGCTTCAGTTTCCATAACTACCAAATGAGAGATGGAGAGTAAGGGAAAAGGTTAAAGCAATTTGCCTTCAATTGTTTGAACAACTTCCTACTTTAAAGATAGCTTTTATGAAACATGCGCCATATTCTACGAAGCAAAGATACTTCAAAATTTCGATGAATTAAAATTATATCAACACCAGTTAACACCAGAACAAGTGAATAAATAAATACGCTCACGCAAGTTAAATGTTGCTGCAACTTGTCCTTCTGGATTTAAATGATCAGTACATAAATCATTAAAGCAGTAGCAAAACTTGCAATTTCCCAAGCTTGGTTTAAGTACTAGTAAACGCTAATCCTTAAAGATGAATCTGGATCCTATCCAAGACACTTTCTCATCCTTCCGTAACAGATTGAATGAGTCTACCTGCTCTTAAAACTGTTGCGTAAAAAATTAATTAAAAAAACTAAGTTTAAGTAAGATCCATAAGATAGAAGAAAATGATTTGTACGCCTATTTATTTTTAAAATAAGTGTAACCACATATCAACTTGATTTCCTCCTCCATTCTTGTTCACCCTTAAGAATTTGATGAGCATAATTGAAGACTTTAAATTAAAATACGAATCATAGTGATGAATCCTTCCATATAGTAAATAGTTCATAATTAAATGAAATATTTTGAGAATATTTCATACAAATTTTAGTTATCATTAATTAAACCCAAAAATATACGAATACGAGTATATATCAGTTCGTTTCATCCTATCAAATCCGTACGTAAAAAAGTTCTCTCTTTCATTCTTTACACGAGGTTAAATGTAATCTCTATTTCATCGGTAACAACAGGAGTAATCGAGGGCATTGTCAAGGAAACGATATCTCAAAATCCGGACTTAGAACAGAGGATGCTTTGAACTGAATCGAATTTTGAAAGAGAAATTTTGCAAAAACACATGCGCGGGAGAGAAATCCGAGGAATTCGGCCGCGAGCTTCGATTTTTCAATTCTTTTTCGCGTGAAATCCCCCTCAATCCCATTCCATTTCTGTGGAGCCCATTAAAAAGGCTTTCACGGAAATTTGGACGCTTTTAATTGGCGCCGAGAGGCAATTTCACTCTAATCCGCATTTGCTAAGGCGAAGGGCGTGGAATATGGACATCGATAGCGTACCTCCCCAAGGCAGACTTAGTCTTCAGCATTCCTTTCTACATCGAATTTTGCTCCCTTTCTGATTTGCTGAAGAACATTACAAAACAGCTCCTTACATGGATTTCAACCCCGCGTACAAACGTGAGAAAAACCGAGGTTTGCATGAGTTTCTGTAATTCGACATTCTTTTTGTCTCCTCCGTAGAAATTGGAAGGAAATTCAGCGGGGAAGTTTCTGATGGTAAACTAATATATTATATCGCTAATTTTATTAATTACAGACCTCAAATTAACAGCTAATGCAGTCAGGATCTAATTATACGCAACTGTAGCGAATTCTCGATACATATTCAAGGACGCAATGCAATAATTACGGAGTGGATACCATACGTAATTCTAAGCCCTAATAACAGTAGAAGCATTTAATAATGTATATGTAATGAGATGAATTCAGTCTTAAGGTCATACAAAGTCACTTCAGGCATTTTCTTCGATAGTTGCACGCAATCTGAAATAAACGTCTTACTATAAATGATTCTGCAAAATTCTTTCATTTAAGTTCGTTTTTTTATTTTCAATTAAAGTTAGTAATGCGCCGCGAGTTGTATAGATCGGTTTAAGGGGAAAAGTAAATAAATGACAATTTTATGATGGTGATTTGGGAAAAAAATACACCAACACAATATAACCTTAAGTATTGACATGCAAACGAGTGTTATTATCCTATATCAGCTAGCATTTAAAAGATGTAATGTAATTGAAATAGAAAACGGAGAGTACATATTGTTTTTCGATTAAAGTCCACATTGAAACGTACAATTATTATTTAGACTTTTTCCTGTTTAAAATTTGAAATGAATTTCGTATGTCAGGCAGAATTTCTTGTATACACAGAATTTACTCTTTTCAATAGCAATCAACGATCTTATCAATTTATATACTCAAAGTTTAAGCTAAATTATGATAGCTTTTTCTCAAGCGATAATTATAGGAGATATATGTATAGTGAAAGTAGGTCAATCATTAAAGCAGTAGTTAGCAAGAATTTATGATCTAAACCACCACACAGCGCGCTTTAATCAACCTAGTACCATACAGATCAAGTTCCGCTAACGTACACGTACATGTGGTTACTCCGGTATCGCACACGCTTTCCGAAACCTTACTCGACCGCATCATCCCATGTCATTCTCGCGTCGTTAAAAGCAAATAACAGACAAAAACGACACGTATAGAATCCGTAGCCTAGAGAAAGAGAGAGAGCACACATTGTTATCCTCCTATTATCAGAAGACATCGCGGAACCTGCACCGACCCCTTGCACAAGAAAAAAACTGTTAGGAACATTTCGTATTCCATTTCACGCGTGACGGTATGTCTGGCATATGCATTAACCTCTAACTCCGACCCAACGGTAAACACCAGTCACACTCGATGGGGTACGTGACGTTTGCACAGTTTTCAGTTTCGTGCGAAGCGACGAGTAATCCAATTTTCTGAGCAAATCCGCACGAGATGCTGTTGGGCTCAGGTCGCCATGTCCCTCCGGAGGTTCGAGAAGGATGGATGTATATAAATGGGGAGGAAAAGAATTGCCTTCGAATTGCTCCGGGGCTGGAATGGAGCTGCTATAACGTATAACGGACATGATTGGAAAATATGGCCAAATATTAAGGAAGGACGAGAAAGAAAACAGAGAAGAAAAATTGGGTGTATCGCGATGGGGTGAATGACATCGCTTTGTATAAATGGACCTTTTTGGGCACAAGATGACGGTAGAGCTAATATTTACGGAATGAATCTGAGGGGAGTGAATTTTTTCCTCGAGGAAATTATATCCGTAAATATGGAAAGTGAAATTTTTTGCGTCCAACCGCGTAGGATACCTGAATAAATCGATGAAAATGTTCTGATTTTTTTGGTCGCGATCCTTTGATCAAATTAAGGACACAAGACCGATAGAATGGGTATCGGTGTTCTTTAAAATGTTCCTTAAATTATCACATTATTTAGGGATAGATTCAAGTAGAATACGCGAAGTGTTACATGTATACTAGAACCAGCAAACCTTAAAATTGTGTAACTACGTTATATCCATATTCTTTTCAAAACATTATTGACAACAGCTCTATTCAAATAGATTTTTCAATAATATTCAGAAAATGAAAACAATAACTACTGAAGAACACTTTCATAATCATCCCGATACGTACGTATTCATCAATAAAAATGGTATATATTTATGGAAATTTTACGAAAGATTTTTAAAAATTTCTTAACAACTGTTTATGTTTTACTTTAAAATTTAAAGAATATTTCTTTTATTCCTTAGAAATACTATTAAAAAGCTGATAATTTGACGCAAAGAACGCAACGTCTGATGTACACGTACAACGCTGAAACTGGGAACGCAATTCGAGGAATATCATATTCATAACTTACTGCAGTTTGCTATATAACCTCTTATTTTGCATAATTCTTATTTCAAAAATAAATATATTTATTGCCTTAAATTAATATTAGTGTCTAAAAAATTTGTATTATTCATTATCGTATTTTTCCGCAATCATTAAATAGCACCCGACAACAATTCCTTCTAGAACGAAATATCACGTATTTCTTTTATTGTTACGATATCCCCTAGTCCGATAGTTTTTATACACATTCAATTTCACTTAATACACTTAATTTGTAAACGTATCGCCTTAATTAAGCGGATGTAGAAAATTACTCAATCCTTTATCGGATCAAATTTTTTCTTACTCGAAAACGCTTTCACCCATAGCCACATATTTCATCGAAAATCGTCACCAAATATCTTTCCGGAAAAGATGCGGAAAATATAATCCTCCCATCCTTTTCCTATGTCACATAACGCACGATCCTTCCATCGATGGTAATCCCGGTCCACTTGCCTTTCCCAGCATCTTCCATTCACAACATGAAATGAACCGTTATAGAAAACAGCCCGTAATACACGTTCTAATATAGTTAAGGAACTTGTTTGTAATGAGTTATGATATGCGATTTCGTGGGAGGTTGTGCGATAAATGTGCCAATATCTTTGAATATATTAAGCAAATCTTTAACCCAGAAGCCTATCACAAGTCTGATATTTCAAAGGTTTATTTTATCTAATGAAAATCTATTTAAATCAGAGTAAAGACTATAATTATCTCTTATTCTAAAGAGTTTCTCTGATGCTGTAATATTCCTTAATGAGCGATACGTTTGAATCATAAAGTTACTTCAATTCAATTTTTCTCTCGTAAATGATTCGTCTATGGTGTTCAATCTAGTTTTTGTTTGGGAAACTTACGTAAATTTCGTGGAATATTTTAGTTTTAGTAAGTTCTCATATCTATACTATTTATACAAACGACTGAATCCCTGACGTACTAATACTTATTTTCATCAAATAAGTGTTAGAATGGATATAAACTCATCTCAAAAGGTCTCATTAAATTTTTACGAGAGAGACAAATACATATTTCACTACAGCATAAACACGGCTTCGTTAGTATAATTTCCCCCATAAAATCTTACTTCCTCGATTTCGTCATTAAGCTGAGATTCTCTTCTTTAACAACCCGATTCCTCATCCACTTCAAAAGCATAAGAACCTGCGTTACGTTTAACGCCTACGCTAGGGAGCATATTGAAGATGTGCTCGAGTGGTGTTTCCCCTAAGCAATGGTTCTCAACCTTTGAAGGAAGTGACCCATTTAACTAAGTGGCCCAACTTAACTACAGAAGCAGCTTCCTGATAAATTAAAGCAGGAGATGGGGTAATGATCAAGGAGACGCATATCATAAACAAGAACAAATTAATAAAATATTATAAAAATCTGCTAGAGTACTTTTCATATTTCACAATATTATCTTATTATTTTAGTATTTATTTTATGACATTCTAATATTTGTGCAATAGTATATATAATTCATTTCAATTTTGAGATAAATATATGCCGGAGAATTAAATAAAATATAGGAATAAAATACTTGAAAAATTTATGAATTAAGTAAGCGTAAATATATTTAATGAACGTTTTCCAACCCAGATTATCAAAGGTAAAACTCAATAATAACATATTTAGATACTTTCAACAGATAAATTACAAGCAGATTTAAAAGCTACTATATCACATGCATCCATATGCGTGATCGTTAGTAATGACCTTGGATCAAACCAATCAAACTAATTTACTAAATGTAACCGACAATCACATTAAATTGCTTCTATAATAATGAATAATCATTCGATATTACATCGATGCATACTACACTACAATCATCGCACATCAATAACAAATTAATGATTAATTTCACTATGTATTCCAGCATCAACTCATTATCATTCTATGTTTATTGTAAATAAAGACCTAAAGACCTAAACGTGAGGAAAAAATGAAAAATTTGCATTATAACACTTGATTTAACGTGCAAATATTTAAATTGACCTTGGATCACGTAAGGCAGTATCAAAGGAACAAGGACCAAATAATTATGGAAAGCAGAATTAAAAAATTTTCCAACATACTTACGTACAATATAAAATATTTTGAGATTTCGTAAATTTTTCATTTCGAAAGATTTAAACGGATAAAGGCAAATAATTATTATTTTTACCTTAGAGATTTGATAAGAAATAAAAATTTTTATAAGCGTGTACTTAATTTAATATCTCAAAGTAGCTGTTGGAACGAAGTTTTAATTGGTTGCTATTTCGTGAAATATTGTATGTGTGGAAATACGTACGGTATATCATACAGAACACTATTTACTATTATACTGTATTCGATTTCCAGACGATAAAAGAAATTCGCCCTTCTCATTCCCGATAAAATAAAAGAGAACACTCTTCCAACGCATGCATAACATCCACCTGAGAGCATTTCCACGTAAAACGCTTTCGCAGCCCATTTGCTTTAACACGTACTCCGTGGCTCCTTAGAAAAAAAAAAACTATCTGTAAAATAAAGCTCTAGTATCCGATGAATTGAAAAAACCATAACGCTGAAAGGTATCGTAAGCAACAAACGACTCATTTGTTCTCCTCAGAAAACCCTATAAAAGTATCCCCAACGAATCCCATCAATCATTTTTATAGTCCCATTCCACCCACGCCGAATCCAGATTCGCGCAGAAAACTTTGAAAAAGTAATTCGTTCGAGAGTTACGGCTCTGCCTCGACTCGTGACCTTTACACTCCCGAGTGTTTACACATCTCTCTTCATTAATATAAACTTGCGGGTTATCTCAACCGGAGGGAACTTTCTTTCTTCGAACGTCTTCTTTAAAACCGCTCCAATAACCTTACGAGTAGAGAAGTGGGTGGATTTCGCTCATGTGAAGTACCCCAACTGCGTTAATTTCTTATATGTGAGGATGGGAAAGCGGGGCTGTTGTAACATCTCTTTGGGTGAAAAACCTCTTGGTAGCTAGGGACGGAAATTGAATCGACCTTGGGATGTTTCTCTCGCGAAATTTCTACGAAAGATACGCCTCTCGGGGGAAATTCGTTTTTCTTCGAAGAGAAGAAGCCTATTTTCAAGGTCATGCTCGGATCATTTGCGGTAACATAGTTTTTCTCCTCTGGAAATGGTTCGAGATGAATGACATCTGAGGAATTGCACGAAAGATAGACAAAAAAAGTCAGACGATACATTGAATGTTTTTTATATTCTCGTATGATCGGAAGATCAAAGGAAATTCATAGGAAAAAAAAATATCTATAAGAGTAAATAAGTACTAACTTCAAAAGGTAACTTTATATTAAAGGAAGGCTTCTGAGAGTGTGTAGTTCAATATCAGTACATATTGGTAAATATTCGTACGAATGGGTTAAAATCTCTCTCGACTAAAAACTACTCAGGGAGGGTCTACTTCCATTAAAGGACAAATGATAGACGAAAGAATGGCATAGAAAATTCTCACAAATACGTCATTTTCCTATAAATCAATAATTCCCGAAAGATTTAAGATTCGTACGTTCGATTCCATCGCTAAAATAGACAGAGGAGAGCTCATGAAACCTCAATGAAATACTTAATAGTAAATACGTTTAATTAAACAATATCGAACAATTCTTAACCCAGTGTAACAATCAATAATGAAAATACATTAATGTTTGTTAAAGTACAACATTCAAATACATTAATTATGCTTAGCAGCGTTTCAATGTTGACTCTCATTGTTAGTAAACAATGCAGTTCAATGCAACGATATTACTCCTGAATATTTCTATTACGTAAATACCAAACTCCTCATTTATTGGATCTGAAAATCCACGCAAACGACAAGATCATACAGTTCCATAAAGTCAATAAAGTTTTCGTAACTACCCGCTTTCGGAGTGATTTTCCGAAGATCCCGCTAGCAATTACGCAACCGTATTCCGAAAAAACTTCCCGCAGCCGAAAACAAAACAAAGCCGAATTAAGAAGCGAAGGAGCTTCTCGAAAAAAATTAGTCGACTACGTGACAGGACACACGTAGTAGAAAACAGAGGAAATCCCAATTTTCCTAAAACGCCCTCCTATAGTGAAAAACAACACTTCCACATCTCATTGAGAGGGACGCATAAATCATAAGGAGCTTAAGACCCGCGACGTAAAAAAAAAAACAAATGAACGCGTGTGAGCGCGTAGATCGGGTCGTTGTTGGTAAATTGGAGATAGTATGCGTTCGTGTGTGTGGGGGGGAGTATGGGGTTGGAAGGGGCAAAAAGCACGTGGGTTGGAAGGGAAAACAGTGGGTCGGAAGGCACTCATTAGGAAAAGAGATTAAATGGGGGGAGTTGAATTGTCGAATGGAAAATGAGAACGATGGGAGAGACGGAATTCGTCGGTTGGCACAAAGGGAAAACGAAGGAGATTTTGAGTGACGGCGAAGTGCGGTGAATGACTCGGAAAACGGAATGACGGAGTGGTGCTGTTCTACGCGTGCTTCATTGCAAGAGTGGAAACACTTGTTAGAGCGTGCAATTAAGTCTACTCACTCAATTCCACTCGCGAATTTGCTAAAGTAATGGGAATGGTGGTAATCTGGTAGAAAAATAACATTTTGACGCCTATTTCATGATGAAATCAATCATAACAGAATTACGTAAATATAAAAGTAAATGGATTTTTGAATTAGCCAATAAAATTGCTACGTAAACAAATCAACGGGTAAGCAATGAGAGAAATATTTGCCTACAGTATATTATTTTAATTGCAGAAAGTAATACGTAATAAGAAAGGTTAAAATACCTCTGCTAGATTCTTGCACGAGTTAAAATGAATTTTCAATATATTTTCTAAATTATCTATTGCGAGATATTGGAATATTCTTGTTATTAAACCAGCACTCTTTTCTGGTTTACATAAAAGCCGAGTATACAGATTTGGAAAAAGTATTAAAGATCTTATTAAAAAATTAAACTTATATAATAAAATCTTTTCACTAAAGACGAGGAATATTTTCCTGAGTTTCAAGCCTTAAAATCTATCTTAAACCAAGTACGGAAGTCTGATTTAGAAAACATGGACTTTAAAATTTACGTTTCACGATTAAATATCCCGAATTGGAGTGTAATCTTACCCAAAGACTACTATATCGAAATACATAGAGGGATATTCTCAAGGTATCAAATGTAGACGTAACAAATGTTTATCCTCTGCAAGAATTCCCTTCTACGAAATTTATGTTTAATGCATGAACCTCCACCTATAGCTATTTCCCCATCGACACCAAGAGAAAAAGGTGCAATATATTCAAACTAATGGAAGTGCTTTTCCCATTTCAAACGGGCCCATCATCCGTGTTCCATGGTCTGCTTGCATTCGCCATGGGATGCATATGTGCGCCTGGAAAGTTTCCCACCGAACACCGAGTGGTGGCGCTAATGCACGGGGAATGGAATCTGCTTCTCTATTTCTCCGTGAAGAGGCGCTGCAAGAAGATTTTGCCTCAGGGGAATCGCAGAAGATTGGTTCCTTGGGAACGGCTCGAAAAGTTTTGAAGATTCGGAATAGGGTTCCCTCTATTCCATGAAGTTTTTCAAGATAAGAAATAGCAGAAGAGGGACTGGAGAAACTCACTCCCTGCTTGGATTTGATAAAGGAAAAATTCTTTGTGTTATTGGATGTAATATCATCGTGTACAAAGTTTTATAAGAACATCTTCATTCCTTGTATATAAGAAAAGTTTTCGTAATAAACACCTATGAAATTATTTCATATTGGATTACAAGTCAAGATTACGAATTACACTGTTAATGCACACTAACAGATATCTGAAAAACTATCAACTAGGAATGCATAATATACATAAATATAACATCTCCACTAGTAAAGTAGGTCATTCCCAAAACTCTAATCCAGTAAAAATATATAATTGACCATAAAATTCAGGCGATTTTTTATTTTACTATTAGTAATAATTTAAAAAAACCAAGAACATACGATTGAAACGATACCTTAAATTCCTTAAAAACTTCTACTGAATAACACGAGGACAATTTCAGAAATTTTAAGTTTCAAAGAAAGTCTAATAAATACGTATGAACGGTGAGAGTTTTTTTTTAATTTTAAAACTCTCACACATCAAAGTCTGTAAAGAAAGATACCCACTTTCTGATTACATTTAAATTCCAGGAATCAAAAGACGGCCAAGTTTAATTCCAGGCCAATAACAAACAATTCCACCAGCTCAAATTAAATTCCTCTACATTATTAGACGCTTTAGTTAGCTTCAAACCGCTTGAAAATATTTCAGACGAATATTCTACGATTTCCTTGTTATTAGCCTCGTAATCTCGACAAACAATCGACTTCAAAAACCTTTTTAAAAATCCCTAAAAAGTGTTAATTACATATCCATTACAGTGACAGTCATTCAGGCACCTCCTAATTCATTTCATTGAAATTTCTTCGGTCAAAAACCTCCCTCAACGAACCAACGCGAGTGCAAAAAAAGAAACAGCCACCATCCAAAGATTCCACACGGATAAGAGCACGTTCTCCACCAGTGCTCATCGTAAACGACACTTGACTTCACAACTATGAGCAAGAAGACTCCTGTTTAACCGAGGCCCGGGGCGAGAGGATTACTGTAGAGTTGATCAGAGCACTCGGTCTCACTTCCTCTGCACACACGCGGCGGTTGATTAGCGAGTCTCACACTTAATAAGTACGTCACCCGCGCGGAATGACAATTGGTGTGCGCTGCAGTCGTACAAAACTCAACTGAGAAAAAAACCGTATTTCCCGTTCCTTAGCAACCCGCGGGAATCGACGGAAAAAAGGGAAAATTAAAGCTTGTTTTTCTTATCGGTCAGTAACGCAGTGTCACAGTTCGTTTCCTGGGCGACATCCCTTCCATTGTCAACATAAATATCGACGCAGTTTACTTTTAATTCCCACCGATAGGTTGATGGGTCGCAAACAAGGGAAATAAAAAGAATAACAGAGAATGTTTCCGTAGTGTCTTTCTTTGACGTCTCCTGTCTCTTACGTGAGGAATTCGGTAACGGTGGCTGCAAAGTAGCTATTCGACGAATTTAGGAGCGTGCGTTAGCGTCGTGGTAGTTGACAGACACGGACAGATAACAAGTTTCAGAAACGTTAATGAAAAAAAAATTTATAAATACGTTTTTAAATAAATTAATAAATTATTTAATATTTTAATAAATACGGGCTGCATCAACAAACTGAACGATTGAAATATCTTTAAAAATTCTTATCTTATACTTAATAAATATTTAAGAATTATTGAAGTTTCGTTACGTATTTTTCAGTTACATATTAGTTTATTTCAATAAGTAATTAATAAAGTTAGAACTATATCAAATTACAACAATGTTGGCAATAAATAAATATAAATCCAGAAGTAGGAAGATGTTTAATCAAAGAAGTAATTTAATTAATTCTGTTCCTAGTATAAGAGATTATGTTTGTCTTATTCGCCATGTTAAAAACGCTCGTGTTTTGATTTGGCTAGCTTTCCAAAACATCGTACGGAAAGCGTGCGCTAAATATAGAAAGGAAATTCCCCAAAACAGCTAGAACAGCAAGAACGATCCCCCCAAATTGTGTAAACCTTTAAATATGACGACTGATACAAATAATGGGAACATCTTCAAACGATCTTATATACGCACCACTCTATTCAATCCTTGTATTCCTTGAACTGAATTACTTCTGTAAGTGGATACAATGTTACAAACTAGAGCTGGATAATACACTATATTATGTAGCAAATGAAGAAGCCTTCTGTTGATGCTACCACAAACGGAATACATTCGTTTGTTCTGGTGTGCCTGTCTTTACCGCTAACCACATTCTTACGCCCACTTTATTTCCAGCAAACATGGAAGACCTCCGCACAACAGGTTTCAAACTGCGCGGAAAAAAGAATTCTCCTTTTGAGATAAGCTCACGGAAAGCTTGAGGCAGAAATATTCGAGATTCGAAGATTATGTCTCAAAGAGAGAAAGAGGAGGTAGAAATGTATATGCGATTTCGAAACTTACTTGGTACGACACAACCGGATGTAACTTATAATGTTTGGCTCCTCGAAAATGTATACAGTAAATGAAAATGAATTAAAATCGTTTAGTCAGTTATATATTAGGAATAATTACTTCGGCATTTTTAAGCTCAACGCTAAAATCTGAGATTAAAGAATTAATCTACAATATTTTCTGTAATAGAGGTAAAATAAATATTTATATAAATATGTTCCTTCCAATATGAATAACCATTTCGAATGATTATGTACTGATATGAAAAACTATAAATTTACTGTTTTTAAACGTGTAAATAAGTATTATGAATTTGGCGGCGTCAGATGAGAATTGTTCGTGTAAATACTCCGCGAGGAATACAAAAAAACTCGGGCGGAGGACAAAATTTCATTAACGTGAAACAATCTGCCATACAATGGGGAGACGGGGAGACAAATGAACAACGTAAACAATGAATTGCCATTTTGAGAGAGTAAATGTCCTATTAGAATGGAAATGCATACGCTATGCGATGAAAGGGAGATAATTCTTGATTCAATTGTTCGTTTTAAATGAATTTGTAATTACAGTGATGGGAATTAATGTAGGAAGTGTCTCTGCACTAATTGAAACCACTAAAGTGTACCCCTGTGCATTAATAAGAGGCATAAGGATCTTGAATAAAAAATACATACACCTATTACGTATTAATAAATAATTGAAGGACTAAGAAAGCAATGAAAATTGAAGTTTGCTAACACAAACTTTCATCTTTAAATAGCGAAGGTAGAGTTTCCTCTTTAATTGCACTGAGTGATATTCAATTATACAAACCGCCTTAATTGAGAATATTGTCTGAATTAATTTACTATTGATTCGAGATCAATGCCATGAATTAAACATCATGATATGCTTACGTTAATTATTTCAGATTCAGTTCGCACGTGCATAAATGATTTTAAAATAAATCCTGAAAATAATATTATAAAATAAAAATAATCGCATGATATTATGTATTGAGTTATCGATTGAGTTAGGTGAGTAAAATTACAAATACGATTAGGATAATTGAAATAGGCAGAATGGAAGATTTCTGCAATAGAAAACGCATTTCCATTGACCTTTCAGTGTGTAATTTAGTGTTATTGGAAATATAATATCGAGCCAGAAAAATTTCTCGTAAATAGAACTATATAGTCATTTCTCGGAGAACATTATAAACTTCAGTCACCATAGAAACCCGATCAGAGATTCAATCACCAATACGAATACAGAAACGAAAAATAAGTAAAGAAAATATTTTATACTAATATGACGGATCTAAGAATGTTGGGGTACGGAAGGATTGTCAAGAACGTCTCAAAATAAGAACCAAAAATAGCTTCCGAGAATTCCTCCCAAAAAAAACGTCGTGACCCGCCCAACTGAAAGACGCAAGCAGTGGGCGAAAGAGACCAATAATTCTAGTTCCACCTCTATTCTCTCTGGACCTTGTACCGCATTCGGGGAAACCCATTACGTAAATAATAGATTCGCGAGTGAAAGACCGCTCTGTTGACTCTCGGATTATTTTGAAAACGACCCACGTACGTCCGAAACGACTATCCCGCCTTCCACGAAAGCGCGTCCCTTTAAAAAAAAAAAAAGTCGAATCGCCTCGACTAATAGCGACCAATCGATATCGACCTTCGGAGGCGTTCATTTACGCGGCGGAGGAAGAAGACCATTTTGGCGGGAACAAACGAGCGTCGATATGCGGAATCTCGAATCCCCAACTTGTGAGAGCGGGATTAAAAAAATACGGCGAGGTGCGCGTTTGCGGAGGGAATATATGTTAATTGGTCCAAGATGGAAAGGAAAGGAAGAGTCCTTGGAGGGTTGGCGAATTTTTCACGAGCGCAAGAATTGGCGGAGACAAAGGGTGAATTTGAAATTAAGGTCACGCTCTGGAAGGGATCCGGAACGGGATGGATAGAGAGGCTGGGAATGAAGAAAAAAGGGGGAAATGATCATAACAACGAACTCAACGGCTGAAGAGAGATGCTTCTTTTGAGAGGACATCAAAGCGAACACGGGAGGGGATTTAAAAATACCATTGCAGAACGCCCCGAGCGAACGATATGACAAGTATTTTCCTGTTAAAGCGATGATATGAAGATAAAGATATGGGTTCCTTAAAAGGTTTTCTTACGTCGATGTACATATAAATCCATTACTGGCAAGGTTATATGGAACCTTGTGATAGAAATATAACTTGTATAAAAAAATTAATTAAAGAACATTGTTACTTACATGTAACGACAGGAAATTATTTTATTTAGACTAAAATATATCTCTCCTTATATCCAACCTATACTTAATATGATTATATAGCGTGAATAATTATACAACAGTAAATGGAGAGAAAAATTTTAAAAAAGAGTTATAGCTATAAATAGTCCCATCTTTAACTTAGGAAAAAATCACAAAAAATGGGAAATAAACCCTTATAAAAGAGGCTAAGAAAACCCCCAGTTAAAATCTACTCGGAATATGACAAAGTTATTAGCCCTCTATTAATATTTCTAATATTGAAAAATACTACATATTGATCCTGCATATGGCTTATATTAATTCATGACGAGAAATAATATTCCGAATGGGAAAGAGACAAATCTATGATTTATACACAGACAATAGAATTTAAATCAAATTATCATAATTATGATGCACTATAATCCACACTTTTTAAGTAAGATAAAAAATTTCGTCAAGAGATGATAAAAACGCTTCTTCTAAACTCAAAAATTTCACCCGTCGACTTTCAATTCGCGAGTGACGTAGCATAAAAGAATGAAGTGCGTGGAAATCGTCGGTTCAGCTTTAACTCTTACCAATATTTACATTAACAGTTTATACAAACGATGCCAATAAAAGGGATACATATTTGCAGAAGCATAAAACTGAGAGAGAGACTTGAAAATTATTTTGGAAAGGTCTGTATTCGCGAATTTTTATTTTCCTTTCATATATCTTTTTACGGGAATGACCTTGAGCAGTATTAAATTATTTGCGAGCGGTGGAAGCTTCACCGCTTGAGGTTACAGAATACGATTCCCAGTATTATTCGCATATCTGAAGATGAAAAGGAAAGTTAAAATAAATATTCGAAAAGTTTATACACCTGTTCTTCAGTATAAAATCCATACGAAGTATTATCTTTTAAATATTTACCGTAGTTCGTAACCAAAAATAATAAACTAAAAAACCCTTCATAAGATTACGTGTTTTAGCCAGCCATTGGCTCATAATGAAGTGAACAAATAAAGTTAAAAATAATTACAAATCCAACGCTGTAATACCTATCGATCGGACCAATAAGAAGCAATAAAACTTCCCAGCCACTCAAGTGCAGAGGGACCTTGGCAACCATGTTTACAAACACGGGACAATGGGATGACGGGAGCCCCTACTTAAGGAATGCTAAAATAGTGCGCCCGAATTGACTGATTTACTGTGCCCTTTATTTGAGAGTTGGACCTAGACACAAACCCCAATTGAGTTTCGGACGTCCGCCCATTCTCCTGAATAATTTGTCGGATAAAACAACCTCCTTGATTGACCAATTTATGCGGGAATTGACGGAGAAAATTTGATGGCACGAATTACGATGGTAAATATAGAACGAGGCAGGGCCTGATTATAAATGTACAGTTACGGTGAAAGGAAGGACTCGTAGTAGAGATAAACATCAAGAGACAAGATTTACATAAAGAATATAAGCGCTTTTTAGAGACTCATTTGATAAATTGGAAAAAGAATATAGGAAAAAAGAGCAAAAGTATTTTTCATAAATACCTATTATAGGTTTTCCAAAACACAGAGGATTTCATAGTAATTTAGTACTTAAATCATCAGATATTACGATTTTAACCAAGCTTTCCCTGTACTTGCATTTTAATATACGATAGAATAAAACGTTTGAGAATTTTTTTAAAATTTATTTCATTCACCCGTATTAAGCTTCAACATGTATTTTGCACAAATATTTCATAGAAAATTCAACCGTAATATACTGACTTCGTTGTATGGCTATGGACTTGAAGCTCTTGTCTAACTCATCTCAAACAATTACTTATCGATATAGAGTTGATTTAAAGTTTTAAAATCTATAGAACAATTACAAGAAATTACCTCATGACGCTCAAAAAAATATAACAGTTCTATATTATAGTCGCACCTAAAAGGAAAACATCATTAAAATAACAAGATATAAATGCAGACGAGTATGCATATGCAGCAATTAAAGATACCACCTGTAAATAAAAAGAGCTAACCAAAAAAGAGCGTTTTGTGGTATTGTGCGGTGAAAACAATTAAAAATGCGTTTACGAGAAGAATGGGAACAATCTAAAGACGAGATGAATACAAGTAAACAATAGCGAGCGAGTTGCATTGTTAACTGAAAAGGCGGATCTACGCAATACGAGTAAATACGACAATCAGACAATTTGCTCGAGAATACAAATTAAACCTAACCGCGAAATTACGTAGGAATACGACTCGTGAATAAATGGAAGTGTAGAACAAAAGCGATAAACAAAAGAAAGCTATAGCAGAACACTGAGTGGTGCTATAGAGGGGGACAGAGAGAGGCAAGGACTGAGTAATAGCGAGCGTTCGGTGGCGTACTTCAATAGGGATGGCCTACGGACGGTCCAGCGTCGTAGAACGAACCGTGATCCGTTCTCATGATTCCCGAAAGACGATCCTATCGACCTTGATCCCGACCCTTCTTCATTGAAACGGGCGACAGTCGCGAACTTCTCTGCCGATGAGCGAAATGTGTTTTGAAGCATGGACGGTTACATTTCCAGCCACCGCGGTGTAGTTTTTCATTTCCTCAATTCGAGTTCCGACCATCGCTGAGGGGACATTTATCACTTGGAGGAAGAAAGAAGAACGCGGTACAGCCTCCCGCAGGAGGTCGTTTGAGTTTGCAGCGGCTCTTTTCTAGTGTTTCCTGGAGACCTGAATTGCATTGTCTCGAATTTCGAGTGGATTGCGTGGAAGAATAAGATTTTAATTAAATTTAACTTGGATTTCTCTGTGTTGGCATTAGTACTGTAAAGTTCTTACGAGTCCAATACATGTAAGTAGTTTGCAAAATTAAATTTTATCATGTTTGCGGTAAAAATTACGTTGCCTAAAGATATCAGTAACTAAAGATTAAGGTAAATTAAGCAGTAGATATAAAAGCTGGAGAATTATAGTGTATATCAGTTCTAGGGACATCAAAGGTTATCGATTAAGATTCATTTATTATTGAAATGCATCTGTTGATATAATATTCATTCCCACACATCCATTTACAATTAAGGACGAAGAAAAAGCAAAATCCGGGAATAAATACAACAATTAATTATAAAATAAATAAAACAACGGATTATGACTCACTCAATTACGAACTATTCTAATAAAAAACTATACTAATTATTCAACAAGTGATCTTGTCGATTAATTAAAGAATTAAATCTTGGCAGCTGTCTCAAGTGCTTTTTCTCTCCCGCTTCATTACGGACTGTTTTTATCGTCCGTGCAATTAAATGAGTCGTCCTTTTTCAAATACGTAATTTATTTCAAGATTTTTTATAATACTCGGATATTAAAAGTGTTGACTTCTCAGTTGTTATTTTCGGTTTCAGTTAAACCTTTCATACTAAATTCATTTTGAAATTTTTGTTAAATATCCTTTTTAGTTGTTCCATTCCATACGGTTTTATTAACGGATTCGGACAGTAAATATATTAAATGCTAAAAATAGACGGATTAGTAACGCCTCAATACATTGTAATTTATTTTTATGAATACGTTGTTTTACGAATAGAATAAGAATACGCAATTTTATCGAAGCTTACTAATCGTTAGTCTGCAAAAGATTGTTAAAATAACAGGAAAAAAATTTTTCATTGGCTGAAGCTATCATCAATAGTTCATTTCAGATGAACATTTTTGATGAACAATAGCGATTCTTAAACCTTTTCTGTTGCATCTACTCTAATCGCATGAAAATACTAAACTCCGCATAGAGGAATAGTGTAATACTTCAACTAAAAACAGTTCGTCAGACTCTAAATATGACCCAAATAGTAAATTCTTCTTTGGAACAAATCGAAAACGTATTTGATTTAAAGAGAAAACTCCAATTGTTGTCGTTTCCACCGAAACAGTTACATCAACGTAAACAATCCCAATAAAACAAAATTTTATCTCTTAAACTATAAAAGCGAAGTACAAGATTCTACCTCACTTTAACATAGCGACGCGTGCTGAGAAAATCTTTTTTCATCATTGCTATTCTTTAGAAGATAGTACTCTGTACCAAGGTCAGCTGACGTCATCTCGTGATCCAAGCAGTAGTAATGTCAGAAAGGTTGTCATTTGAGACAGAACGATCTCATTATTTAAGTTGTTACCGCCAATATAGGGCTGAATCTGAGGAATGAGAAGCGTGTGTGGGAATCAACTGTGGAATTAATGATGAAACAAGGCCAGTTTCATCTTGCGCCTTACGGTTTTAATCAAGGTGACTCCAATGTATCGCTATTAGCAGTGGTTAGATGGCGCGTAGCAACCCCAGAATTAAAATTGATCTCGTCGCATGGTGACGGAAGTGGTTTGTATCGTAGTGAATACCGAGTTTTTATACCCTTTGTAATAATGAACTGGTTACCACGACGAGTTGGGAGAATCACATATAGAACCACGAGGAATGCTAAGATGAGACGAATTATAAGTATATCACTTCAATTTTAATTCTCAACTACTCTCTTGTTGGAGTTGACATTTCTGAAAACCATCTCTTTCGATAAATAGGTACTATTTTAGGACATTCATAGAAATTTTTAAAAGTGAAATAATATCATTGTAACAAACTATAAAAGTTGGATAAAAACAAAGCTTGAATGAAAACAAAACTTGAATGTAAACTATAAAACTTTAACGAAAATTATAAAATTTCTTAATATAAATAGAGATTAGAAGAAAATTAATAAATCCTAAAACGTGTACCTGGATTTTTTACGTTAATAAAAGCTCTACGATGGTGATAAATGTGAGTGAAAGTTTAAATAAAGTAACCCTATAATTCTACGTAAATTCACGAAAAGCCGCAATGGATATTCAGCACAATAAATTCGATACCCATAATTTTACGTATTCAAAAGTTAGTAATCTCAAACAACGACTACAACTGTGATTATCATCCATCCGTAAGTTTCCAGCTAATCAGCAAACAGCACGTCGACTGCGGACATAATTACGGAAATCTCTTTAAACTTTTTAATCGTGAACATTAGCACCGACTGCAGGTCAGGACCGCGTATCAATAAGCCACGGATGCCACCATCCGCGGCACTGTGCAATTAGCCGTAACTGCCATCTAGAGTTATTCCGCGCGGCCTTCCTATTAAGACATCCTCGCGAGCGCCAGCTGCCGTACTTTCGATGCATTCCCTAGGAACGTAAACGGGAAGCGTTTAGGATAAGAACCCCCGCTTCTCTGATGTCCCTTTTGGAATCCTTCCACGGAAAAACTCCCTCGGAATTACGTCCAGGTCTCCTCCCACACCAGGGCAATAAATAAACTCCGCTGCAACGTCATTTGCAGCTCAATCGACGTACGGTACACTTCCTTTTTAAGTGTTGTCTCGTTTTACGACGCAAAGAATCCCAGTTCCCTACTTTTCTCTCCCCCTTTTCCAGGTCCTACGTTTATTTCAAATGGTGGACGACATCGGCGTGGGACGGAGATACGAGGGCGCGCTTAATTTAATTGATTGAAATAACGGAGGTTATGTAACAACCGCGAAAACTGCGCGTCTATTTCGGCAAAGAGGGATTCTATCGAAATCTTTTTGGCAATACGTAAATTACTTAAAATTGCGATTTATTCCTGAATATCGAAAACTTCATTCAGAATTCATGGAGTATATTTTCCAGTAATATATCCAAACATGGATGTTTTGATATTCATATTCTGCTGATCTTTACTTAATACATCAAAACAATTTGTAGAATAATCTTTATTAATTTTATTGATACTTTCCAAATCTGTAGAAATCAAAATAAACTTCGCTAATATAAAGATATTAAAGAAGGAAAATTATGTAAAATAACACTTTAAAATGTATTATTATTATTATTGGATTAAATACGTACATATAAATGTTCGTCAGTACTGTTGTTGGAGACAAGCAACTCCCAGTACAGCTAGGTTAATTTCACTCTTTCCAAGAGATTATTATATCAATATTCTCTACCAGTTCCTTCACTTTCCTTCCTTAACATTAACTCTTGGTAAAACATTTAAGTTTCCGATTCAGCGCGCTCGATGCACCCAATAGATAGATTAGAATAACATGACCCCTTACGGGTTTATTTACGTAGCTGATTTTCGATAAGGTAAATAAATATTCTTATCGCCATGGTCGCCGAAGGAGCTGTTTTCCAAAGGGTTATCGAATCCAAACACCGATGTCTGATGTTGGTCGGTCCGATGGAAAATTCCATCATCTCGACCCCTTTGCGTCTATTGTAGGTGAGTTTCCGACGAAAGAATGATACACAGCTACGAAGAAAAATTCAATATCTTTCGAATTCCAAATACTCTACGAATTTAGCAAATCTTGGAAGAAGTAATGAAATAGATGATTTTGGTGATGAAAATCCAGGATATCAAAAATTCATTATAATAATAATGAGCATTAGATAAGAAAGTAAATTTCTCCACGATGTGTACGACGTATATCATGATTAAACTTGATTTTGGAAAGAAATTAGGATAAAATATATTGAAGATTAAGTGTTGTTTGTATTGAGTAATACTCGTATTTATGTATTTATTTAATTTTAATTTTTAAAGCGTATTAATATTTTTGAGGATAATAGCGAGTTATTATTTACAAATTTGATTTTTACATCACTTTTTCATATCATTTATAACATCTTTAATGTAAATAAAATTTTTTTGAAACGTTATAACTTGTCAATTCACTCAAAATATTATGTAATTTCAACACTTTATGAACATAAAAGGTTAAATATAAATCTAATACTTTTTGCATCTGTTTCGAATTCAATAAAATCTCCTGAATAACAATAATACGAAATCGTACTTTTCAATCGGCCTATAAACTTAATTAACTGTTTTAGAACAATTAATTCCTCCACAGTAACGTTCATACAATAAAAAACAATAAAAAGCATCCTTTCAGCAAGCTCTTCCTACTCGACTCGGTAGCTTTGAAAACAAATCCCGACAGACGTGTTTCGAAGGAGTTGCTACGCGACGCCGAGGCGACTCAACAGCGAGCTTAAAACACAAACACAGCTCAGACAGCGTAGTTGTTTGCGGTTGAGTAATCACTAATACGAATGCCAGGCTGCTTTCGTTACTATCTTCATTTCAGAATGGGATCGGATCACCGGAAAGGCTTGCGGTGATCATGAATCAAAGCACATCCAACGACGGCAAAAAATCCATCCTGCAATTCCTTCACGTACTCAACGGCGACACCGGCACAAAGCAAATTAAATCACTTACCACTTCATCTTCCAAATGAGGCCGATAATTTCATAATTGTTTGGAATCGTTCCCATTTCAGTGTTTTTTTATACTTCGTTTTTTTGTGCGAGTTATTTATCGAAAGCTTATGACAACGGTGGAAGAAGAAAAAGTGTTATAATACGTTGAAATGTTTTTTCTTCTAATCAACCTCAATTTTCTTACGGTAATTCTTAAGTTAGTCGCAGCAAAATTCTATTCTGCAATCTAATCTAATAAAATCTAAAACTAGAAACCAAGTTTGCATAGAGTTAATTCCTTGGATAATTAATTTAACGGCAAATAACAATAGACCCTAAATCTATGTTAATATTAAAACGAAGCGTGATAAGGTACTCATAAAATAAATTCTGATATAATTGATACTTTATATAATCGATGGACGAAGCCTTTACTTGTTGGAAATACATACACGTGAATATTCATCCATCGATTTTAGATTTATATTTGATATCTTCAAATTTATATCAGACTAAAGAAATTTAATTTTAATTTTATGTAATAAAATTCCTCTAAGCTATAAAACCACTCTTATATATCTTTGTATCTTCTAGTTCAAGCATAAAACATATTTTAAGAGGTATTTCGTCATAATAGGCAGAAATTGTTACCAAAATCAGCACTTGATTGTATTGCCACAGAGTGTAAAGAGGTGTTTACTTCACTGAAAGTAGTTTCGCTTTAAATATTCCCGACATATGACTATCAACACCTTTGAAATAAAGAAGTTTTCCCATTTTGAAAGAAATCGGTTCACATATTCGACTCGTAAAAACATAGCAACGCCTCCGTGACGTTGAAGGGCGACGTTTATTTTGATACGATGATATATATCGACAGACCGATTGTAGTCCGATATGACACCGCTCCGACTGTCGCCTCGTATTTGGATTGGAATTCCGTGTAGTGGAATCGACTGAAAATAACACGTTCCCCTTTTCTCTGCAGCTAACCACGAGTTATTTCCCGTCACGTCAGGTGATGAAATGTACTTCGGGGCTTATTCACGGGATTAAAAATTAATCTGAGAAGAGTTCGCCTACGAACCTAAGATCAATTAGCAGAAGTACAGTAAAAGCTAACAAGAACATTGTTTCTTGCGAAACGCCCTTCAAGCTCAACTTAAAAGGACAAGTTCGGCGGCATTGCCGTACAAACATATAATGACGTAAGATTACAATTCGGGAAAGAATGTAATTTTAATTTTTCCAGTATGGTTTATTGTGTAGTATATATACTATTAATCACTTCGTCTTACCTATAAGACTATCTACCAATTCTTAGAAGGCAAAATGCATCTAAAATAGAAGTGAATACACAGAAATAAATCAGAGAATAATAAACTGAAAACTCACTCTGATTAAACAGTAAAATGGAAATTATCTTACTTTACGTGCGCCTAAATGGATATAATTCTATCTTGATAAAAAGTAACAAGATTTGGCTTTTTCCACCAGAATTCATTAAAAATTTAGAACAATAAGACGAAAGGGAAGATTAGAATCAGTCATTTCGATAAAATCAAGTAAAAATTAAAACATATTTTTCAGTTTTGATTGTATTAAACCACTTATTGGATTTGAAATAAAATGGGATACAAAGATTACATTCATCCCATCGATGTACGTGGATCTATGTGCATGTAACTTACAAAAGAGATTTAGGCTCCTAAAGAGAATGCATAATTTACACATGAAAATCCATTCATATATACTCGACAAAGTATTTATGCAGCATAACATATTCAGTATTGAGACCATAAAATAAAATGGATATTGAAATACGAGTACAAAAAATCTAGTACCTTTCATACTCGTATCACGATACGATACTAATTTAATACTCGCATAACAATACGATATTAATTTAAAACTCGCATAACAATACGATATTAATGTAATACCCGTAATACAGACATATCTCAAGGTTATTCGAACCCTAAATCGAGCGACAAATTCGTTTCATAGTCCCAGCATATCTTTCATTGGCGACCCTTAGCCGTTTGTACCATCTGATAGATACTATCTGGATACCTGCTTTCTATGAATTTGCTTCGACATTCTAACGATCCAATAAATCCCCAAAGTCTTAGATGGAGATATCAAGAGACCTCTCCCATCGATAAAAAAAACCTTTGTGCATAATATCTTGACGACCGTTTATAAGGTATTCCACGTCGCGATCGCAAGAGGAATAAGCCCCATTAGCGAGGATCCGTAGCGAACGTGATCTGGGATCTCTAAGGAGAGCTATCGGGATTGTTTGGAGAGAGCGATCGGGAGGGAAAAGTAAGTGAACGACGATATTATTGGATCCGTGGTAGGAAGTGGGTCCACGACTGATGGCAGAGGCGTAAGATGGCGATTAAGTGGGAGTCTTAAGATTTAAACGAGCTGGTTGCGTCCCACATCAGGTGTTTTTCTTTCAGTCACACGTCGATGCTTCCGCGTGAGGAGTCACGCCACTGAGGTTATTTTCGCGAAGGGTTCTTGCCCAATCTCGCTACGAATTTCGTTTCTCGAATGCTTTTAGAATCACGCCATCTGTCGCCTATCTCGGAGTCATACCAGAATTTAATAGGAGCGAGTTTGCAATCGGAAAAATTAGATGATATCGTCCTCAAATAATCGATCATATCTCCATTAAAACTTCGCAAACTTATTATAGTATAACCTCAGATAATGGAAATTAAGTTGAATTTAAATATGTTAAATCATTCCAAAACCTTTCCGTAAAAATATCGATTCAATATATTAACTAAAGAAAATTATATATGATTATATATACACATTTAAATTAATGTTAAGGCATAAATTATAAGGCATAAGTCATTTAAAATAGTCATCATCATTAACGAGCATCTCATATAAACTATTTCGTTCAACATGTATTTATAAATACAGAAAGAATTGTAAACAACATGATAAACATTAACATTAACTAAGTTTCACAACTAATATATATTTATTTCAAATCTAACTATTATTTATAATTCTTCCCATGCAATAAGCAAAATAAAGATATTCTAAGTCTCAAATTTCGTTAGTGTATCCTAATAGTTATGCATCGCCATTTACATTTCCTTAATGCAAGGCCTAAATTCAAGCATGCGTTCTTTAACCCAAATAATGAACAGCTGATCCTCCAATGACCGAACTGCGAGAGGATCCATTCGGTTTGTTTTTCTCCCGGAAACGAGAAAAAAATATCGAATCGATATCCTCTTCACCGGCGCGATTAATGAGGAATCCGATCCCCGGCAAACAATCCTAATGATCAATTAGGGATACCGAAAAAATAACGAGGATTAGTTACTTCTTAATGGCAAGAGAGTACGTGCAACAATACTAGAATGAAATGGCCGATAAATTTTCCTAGTAATATGATGATTTTCCCTCTAAACTTGCTTGAATCCCTTAGTATACAAAAAGTAAGAAAAGGTATGCTACCGATTGAGTATGATCGTTACTACGTAGCTAAAAAAATTCTTGTAAGTTACTTTCGTATATAATTTAACTTTTTAATCATAAATCGAAGTTTTAAAGGTCCATCATCACTATCAACCTCCCAACTGTTTAGAAACCCGTATATATATGCATATTTAAAAACTATAATACTAATATCATGTATTGTAATACACTACGATGTTAATATTATGTCTAATTGTGACAATAAATGCCTAGGTCTACTACTACATTACCACAGTACAGTGCAGTCTGTTATTATATTACGTGTTTAGATAATACCGTCGGGATTCAAACGTAAGTAAATAAAGTTCTGTTAACTTTAAATGCCTTCATTAGATTTCGGCAAATTGTTAAGTTCGAAATACGGATGATATATAAAAATATATATAACCTCCAAAATCAGTTTCCGTGTACATTAAGGTCACCGCACTGTTAACTCCATCCTTTTAATGAACCCGCGTAAGATCGTCCGGCATAATTGGCATTCGCTCAACTCCGCCCACCCCTATTCCACTCGCCTTTAAAACAGATCAATCCAAATATTCGGTAGTCCTGGTGACGGCTTAATTCCAACATGTGTTTCGCAGCTCATCCAAATCCCCTCTCGTTTTTAGCAAACGGTTCCAAACAAAAACAAAAACGAATCGCCACCGCGACGAACATAGTAAATCAGACGTATCCGAGGCTATTCCTTTGGACAGAGGAGCCTCCCTCCTGACCCCATCATGCATTGAATTCCGGGCGCCCGGCCATTAAGCGCAAATGGAAGAGATCCGCTTAAGTTAACAAACTGAACCTTTCCGAAGCACGTAAACAAACCCGAAATTGCCATCGTGGAGGGGATGGATGCAGACGTAAATCAACACCCGCTTCCTAACCTAATTGCAAAAACCGGAAAGCCATTCACGGCCTAAAGGGAGGCCTGTCAAACTGTTGTGCTTTGCGTGTGGAATGGCAAAGAAGGGAAAGTGCAATGATTGGGTGGAGTGTTTGATTTCTCAGCCGCGCTGGCATGTACCCACGTATCCGGGGGCAAAGCACTCTCAAGTAAAGGGCTGCGAGAAAGCGTGGATAATTATGTGCAAGGTCATCAAACCAGTGGTTTACTTACTCGTAAAGGTTAACAAGAAGAAAATAAGGGAACTACAATGGGAAGCGCTGGGAAAATTAATCACGCACTGAATTTATCACAATGATCAGTATATAAGAGAAGATTAACAGTTCAAAAATTCTTCTGATTTTTTTAAGAATTTGCCTATGCGATTTATATTTTACATGGCATATCCTTAATTTTCTTTCCTTAAGTAACTGATAAAAAAAGTGGATTACCAATTACGATGAAGGTTTTTAGTCGTTAAAACTGTATCATCAAGCCTTTAAGAGAACAATGAAATGAAACAATTCTGCATGTCATAAAATTTATGAATATTTACAGAAAATGTTTATATCCGAATGAACAAGGGAAAAATTGTTCTGTGGTAAACAGTATTAGAATCAATTTTATTTCACGGTAAAGTATGATTTTTTAATTAAAAATCTACTTCTACGATATTTCATTCTTTTCCAGCTTTTCTGTTTCAAATACCTTTGTACATTTCTCCAAGCGACTGTTTTACATCTCAAGACATATCCATTAACTTTACTTATACGCATATATTTACGCTGAGTCAATTACAAAGCTTTACCTGCTATAAAACTCCACGGAGTGAAATAATAGTTTGTAGAGTGAAATCGAACACTAGGCTTACAAAGAAAAAACATGTATTTGAATGATAATTTCTGCATCAGTCTTCTTAAATCGCTTCTCAAATCTCAAAAAAAGCTAATTGAATTCTTACTAAAATTTAGCTCAAAAATTTCGCTCAATATATACAAATTAATACCTTCCTGACTTCATGATTTCAACAGTTACCGATAATGCACCTTAAATTTAAGACGCGAGGCTAGACTAGGTTTACATAATCTATAAAGAATTCCGCTCCCATCGTCGAAGTTAGGAAGTTTAAATACTACACGTAGTACGAGATCAATTATCGCGAAGTTTGGCTTGACAACGACGTACGAGAGCTTGCGATAAGATCAAACTTTTATAAGTCTCACGCAAAATTACAAACCAAATAAACAGAAGGATACGAGCAAATAGTTATCGAGGTTTCTCTTTAATACACTCAATTCGTAAACAGGTAATTTCCGATCCAACACAAACCAGAGTGAATACCTCTCTCGATCTAAATACGAACGAATTTTTTACGAAACGAACCGAAATTTTCAGACCAAACGAAAATCTTTGAGCCACGTAAGCTGGAGTGAAAGTTGTGAAAAGAAGAAATGTTCGAGTTGCAGAACACCGATGGGGAAAGATTACCTTCGCTACGCGGAGAGTATTAAGTCTGAAGAATGAGTCCGATACGTAACTCGAGAAAAAGGAGGTGAAGAAAAACGCACCGAGAAGATGAAATTCCTTCTTTCCTTTTTAAGCTCGGAGAATGGGTGTTCGAGGAGGTCACGAACTTAATCTTATTCAGAGTCCCCTCTCGGGCGAAGGAGGATATGCCCCGGAAATGGGGTTCATGACGTGCAAGAGTAATGCCCACTGCATCATGCGCTTCATTCTATACGCCCACATATATGGAGGAAAGAGCTCGAGACACGAGTACAAATGATAACACCGCTCGTGGTATACGATGACTTAGAATAAATTACCCGCCTTTTTCGCTCTCGACGCGCCCTCCTCGAAACATTATGCCCTTTTAGTCTAATTTATATTATGATTCCATAGCTTGTTTTAAACGTTAAGAGGTAGGGTACCTAATTTATTATATTTCGTCATACCTAATACTGTGTTACTATTATATTTATTTAAATCCATTAACAACAATTATACAACAATGGAATGTTAACAAACATAACAACTAACAATGAAACAATAATATAAATAAAAATCATCAATAATACTATACTATAATACACGCAACAATTATTGTGGCTGCTTCTAAAATATTTAAACAAATATAGGTAACTAAGTAAGCAACTCTTCATTTATTTAATTAAAAGATACTTTTCCTGACCAGAATTCAATCCATAGACCTATATTTTACAGCACAATCAGCATATAAAGTACTCCATAAACTTCTAAAAACTGATAATATCATAAAATTACATTTTTGAATAAATTTGACTTTGAACGCTTTACCACTAACATGAGTATGAAACTTAAAACCAGTTTTCAAGTAGAAAACTTCAAATAAGAGTATCAGCGACAACCAGGCTTACATTCGTCGACAGCTGAGCTTATGCCAATTATGCCAATTTCCAGCACCTGTGTCATGAGGGTGCACAACATTGTGGTGATAATGTATGCGCTATTTACTGGTGGTGAAAAGCATGATGAAGATGTATATTTGTCAGTAAATGCATAAGTAATGCATATACGAGCAGGGCAACATCTATTTAACACACCCAATCGCATTATGTGGTTGAAAGGAAGCTTGGTTAACATAATTTGGCCATGAGTGATGGGAATAGCACCGAATTCATTTTTATATACCAGAATAACCACTTAACTCAGTAAATTGAACGTTGACTTCTTCATAAATTAAGTCATAGACAATACAGTGTTTTTACCATGAATTTTATATTTATTAGACTATCTGGCAACTTTACTATATAACTCTAAAATATGCACATGGCAACTTTTGAAAAAAAATTACGTATATTTTCATCCAATTCAATTGTTCAATTAAATTGAAGAATTCTCTGAAACTGTAAACTATTGTTGAGCTTTACCATCTACATCATTATATAGGTTAATATTGTTATTATTCTTGTTTTTGATAAAATTCATTACTTATTATATATTTTTTTTAAGAAAAGATAACGAACGATAACTTTCAACGAATTTCTGCGAGCGTGTTAGACTTTATCATAAATATATTTCCTTTGAATGAGATTGATATTGATTAAAAAGTAGCACTTTATTATTTATGTACAATTAATTAATGCTTGGAGAATTACAAGTAGATGAACCTAGCAAAAGCAATTATTTATGGGTATTCCGTAATTAGATAAATCTCATTTAACAGAGAGTATACATCAACTAGATATAATAGATCAATATCTAGATATCAGATAGATCTAAATAGATCAAGAAAATTTAAATAAATCTTCATCTACAAATGATACCTACACTTTAGTTATCCGGCCCGATCAATAACAACACAAAACCTCTCTTATCCTCGAGACGAAATCCGTTTTGTAAGTGAAAGGGTATCTTGAAAACCAACGAGGGACGAGCAAGAATGGAATCGGTCTAACAAAAGACCCGAGAAGAAAGGAAAAAAAAGCGATAAAAATTTCGTAAGGCCGTAAGATTCGGCCACGAATAGTTAACACAAACTCCGGTAGACATCCTCGAACGTCTTTTCTTGGAAGAGGTGGTTATCGACCCCCGGAGAAGTGGGTTACAACTTTTTTTTATCGCTCTTTCGCAACTGGACGTGCGGCTAGATTTGGATCTACCGTCGCCGCCCGATAACGAAGGTGTCAATGTCATAATCGGATAAGCACAGATGTGCTGTTATTTACTTTAACCCAATTAATATCGGTCGTAAATTTCAGTCATCATTACGCTCGATGAAGATATTAATTATGCATGCATCTGCTCTTCAAAGACGAGTGAAAATGCGGTGTTTGGGACAATTATATTATTCGACATAATTAGTACAAAGAGAATTCGAAATTGCAGTCATTTTTTTGAGGAACTATTTTTTATCTTACTGTTTATAGTAACAGAGAGGTAAATTGAAGGTTATTGATTGCGAGATCGGCGCTTACATAATTAACACATCGGAATATTCGCCATTCTGTGACCGAAAGGTTTTCTAATTCAGCCAATTTAAAATTATGATTCATAACAAAAACTTTTTGTAGGTGTTTTCTGGAATACAATCTACCCGTAAGAGAATGATCCTGAAGTTCACGAAATTTAACGCTGCATTAAATAGACCTTAAATCTAGATTTAAATTTATTGTTCGTCGTTATTGATTTCAAAGATATAATTTACGGTCATAAAACAGTAGTGCATCGGAATCACATCATTTTCTACGTGGCTGTTCATTTCTCTGCTCAAAAACAGAAATGTAAGATAAACTGAATATTAAACTAAATCGAACTAAATTAAAATCCGGAGCATCGTCTGATTCGAAACCTTGCATCGTGAAAACTTCGTTAAAAAATGTATCAAGTCCTTTAAATCAGTCAATTTACATCGAGAATCAGCTTAAAAATCTATTCGATTCGACCTCCACCTTATACGAACGAAATATCGAACTTCATCGTAATAAATCAAAATATGACCTTCAATTACGAATCCGACATAGTATAAAGAAAAAGAACGACTTATTCTCTCGTACGATAGCAAAATCTCCAACAACTGGGTAGCGATATTTACGTACGTAAACGTCCTAACTAGCATAGTAACTTTTGGACAAGGTCCACAGAGTTAGGCAACCTATTCAGGGATAGAGTGAATCCTCATCAACGCTGAGCTCTGATCGATAGAAAAGAAAGAATCAACAAACCCTGAACTATTATCCATCCCTTTGTGGGGCGCGTACATAAAACTTATCCGCCTGCGCCAAAGGTCGGCCGCACGTAATCCACGTAGCAATTGTTCTTTGGCGGCGAGAGGGTATCTCGGCGGGGAATCCGAGAAGTTATAAGGCGAGCACTATTTCCGATGGATTGGAAAAGGGGAGTAACCCGCCGCAGAGAAAGAATGAACAAGACAGTGAAGTCATTGGGGTGGGGTCGGGGAATGGGAGGTAGCCAAGTCTGAAATAGAACTACGGACATCCACCCACAGATGTAGGGGTCCCTTTCTTTCTCTGGCATGTTCCCTTCGCCTTTCTTTTTCTCTCCGAACATCCTCTGCTCCCGAGCTTTCCTTCTCCCGAAGATCGCGGGGTCGTTTTGCTTTCTCTTTAATCTACGCCAGCGTTTGTCACAACGGGTGCTATGCGTGCCTTCCGAAAGGATTAGCGATGCAGGAATAATGGGTTTGAGGAAAAGCGTCTATCATCTTGTCTGGAGACACCCGTCTATTCTTCGAAGCCCTTGGCAGCTGGGGTTATGTGGAATGACGGTCTAACAGTCCTAACGCGAGGAATACTTAGAGGATTGATATGGGTAAATGATATAGTTAATGCAGGTTTTTACAATCTGACAATTTACGAACAAGTGATTTCATAGGGGAAAAAACAAGTTATAAGAGACACCAAATCTTAACATCACTGCTCACTGGAAGTTTTCAGAAAGCATTTTACGATTACTCCTAGAGAAGTTTAGAACAACTATTCTACCTTGTTTTGGACCTATTGGATTCCATCACATACTCGATTATTTACTGAGCATACTCCCACATTCAACACGAAAACGATTGGAAGAAATCACGACTATACTAAGCTTTATAGGTTTCAATCACACATACTTTTTTATATTACGAAAATAGAGAATGTTTTTTACCTCCTTCTAAGTACATAATATTTACCTCCAAATGTAATAATATGTACATAGAATTTATTTCTGTTTTTTACTCATAAAGATTATTTCCGACGCATTTAAAAGGTTCTTCCGTTATGTATATAATCTTTCCCCTGCGTATTAACAGCCCCCATTGACTAATGATGCATGATAAAATTCTTACGCACGAGCATCAATTTATTGACGATCCACCAAAACAATTACTCCCTTGTTATGTCTAAAACTCCCGGTAAGAGACTAAACCGAAGCTATTGTACCTGGGGCGTGGAGTAAACCGAAAACAAACTGCCAAAGAATGAAGACCAAGCTGCTTCTCGTTCGAGACCAGCTCGCCACTTCTGACAGACGTGCAGACGGAAGCAACCCATAAGCGAATCTCACTACAAAAGCTCTAAATATAAACGCGCGAGGATTTTTTTTAAAAACCGAAGCTTGCCATCGCCGGAAGCCGAGCAAAGAGAAACTGATTGCTAAATAAGAGGTAAACTTCCCTCGGAAAGGGAATCACCATTTGCTGCGAGTGAGATACGATTAAAAGGAACCCTTAAGAATCCATCGTTCTTAAGAGGAACTCCGAGTAATTGCCTACTTAAGGGGGGAGCACTCTTCGATTCCCAGAGGGTCGAAATTTGTGAATTATTCATTTAGGAAGCACTCGCTTTATCTACCTCGAGAGAGAAATCTGAAAGGGTCCCCTTAAAGAAGAGATTTCTTTGAATCTCTTGCAAATTCGGGTATTTCAATCAACCCTCGACTTAATTTTAAAGATACCCGAGTTCTCAAAAGGTACGGATTTCCCTACATTTCCATTTCCATTATGAAAATGTTTTTCCTCTCAGACAAATTTACTCCGAACCATTTCCTCCAGCCATGTCTTGATTGATGGATTTTTTTCGTCTTTCTTTCGGAAACACTTGTTAAAGAAATCTGAGTTTTACTTGTATCTGTCGTAGTTATTTACATGTATCTTTGAAAATCAGACTCATTGAGGTAAGAATAATGACGTTTTTCATTTTAGTCCATTTTTACAAGAAAAAGTGTAACTCTTTTACTTCTTCACATTTCAACTTTTCAAAATGGAAACATATTGTACATTACCTCACTTATCCTTCCTGTAAGATTCTTTCTTCTCTAATTACAGCTACTTATTTCTAATTAAAGAGTTCCAAACATTCTTCCAGCTTCTTACCTAGAAGATAAATGAGAATAAAGTTACAATAAAGTACAATTATAAATACAAAATATTCGTGAACATAAACACCTTTTCCCAATTAATTTATCTTTACAATAAAAATTACTTTTACTTCATATTCGTATCTTATTCATGCGTACAGCATCTTCCATTCATTAATACATTATAATTGGCTTCGGCATATAACCGAGTTTATTCCGCGCTCCATTATAACAAAACACAGCGGGCACTTATTGAAGAGATACCATTATCAGAACAAGAGGAGAAGCTAAACTAAAAATATACTCCTCCGAGTCGCGAATTTTATTACCACTCGCTTTTTAGGCGAACTGTGGAGTGAATTCATTAGCTCGCAGAAGATAAAAATAGCAAATAAACGGGTGACTCTACGAGAAAAGAATTTTGAATATCACTTTCACTATCAAGCTTCAAAAGAATTTTCTTATAATATTCATATGTATCTGAATCTTTATGTGGAATATATTAACGTATAAATCTTCTGGTACATTTACGGTTCAGAAAAAAATGTACGTATATTCTTCAAAACTCTTCATTGCAAAAAATTATTCATTCTAAGTGCACTGCTTTTATGATATCATCAATCATAAAATGTTTACGTAAACAGATTCCTCACGCCCACTCCTAATTCAGGATACCTTCCTGACTGACATATTATTAAACACGCGCTAGCTTCCTCAATTTCTGGAATTTTTTTTCTTCATTCTTTGCCATCTATATTGAAACATCCTTCATCAGATGTATGTTAGAGAAGAGCTAATTCATTACCGTGAATCTCGATACTAAATTAGACTTTTCATTCATCAAATCAATCACAAGTGGAGAAAAGTATATTGATATTAGGGCTGACGATAGACTTTGGTACCCTAAAACTGTATGTTACTCTATACATTATTCGGAGAATGTTATTTGTGCGCGTTCTCATGCAAGCAATTCTAAAAGGTTAAATATTTCACGAATATATAAATATTAAATCACGGATTCTATGACTACAGAAAACTTTTATCACTAAGAACTTCATGTAGATGATTTGTCAAAGAATATTTCGACAAATAGGTTTGTACCTTAAAACCATTACAAGTGCCATTCAAAGTAATTCTAGCAATTGTTACGTTAGTATTATTTATAGCTATCAGAGATAATGAATGATGGCAATGCTTGATATTTCAGTACATCGCTATGGAAAGCGTTGATATCGTACGAAAATCATGGAATTCCTTATCTACTTTCATGTAATCCTCGACCACTCCGAAATCTATAGTAGTACCACATACTACGTTTTATCAAGATAACTCGTACCTCTTACCCTAGCGCTGGTATAACTTTAAATAGTCTACGCAACACAGAGATAATATCATTTCCGCCACAGCAAATTTCGCTCCAAAAGCAGTACGACTCTTCTTCATCATAACCAACTACTTCCGAAAGAAACAACAAAAACAAACTCGATCCAACGAAAGGATACACCCAATCGTACTACCCAACTCCCTCGATAGGGCCAGTGTCAATCCAATCAGCTTCAGAGATCAGTGTGACGTAATCGAGGGCGACACATTCTAGGTTCTAAGAAACATATCGAGTCCCCGTACAATTTATACGGTATCCCTGAGTGAAGTGTCTGGAGAGTTTCCACCCGATGGATCAATTCCAGATGTCCCTAACGCTCACCGCATCCGTCTGATTACGCCCCGTAATTCTTCCAGCTCCCTCGCTTCCATAAATAATACGCACCGTGGTCGGAGAGAGTAGGGAGAGGAGAAGGATTTTTTAATCGCGTATAATAAAAGGCCGTATCTCGGCGTCATAGCGACCGCTGACAAGGAAACCACCCGCGGGTGCGTCTCTAACCATTCCGCAAACCGCTGTGCCTCAAAGGGAGAGGAAGTACTTCTCTCGTCCATTCCCTGTTATCTGACCGTCCCCGCTCTCCTTGCAGACTCAAGAGACTATGCGAAGAGCCGTAAAAACGTGAGAATACACAAGTCGTTCTGCAAGACGTAAATAAAAAGCAGACAGAGCGCTCGTTTGAGTTTGCGAGTGAAAGTACGCGAAAGCAAAACTTCTCAAAATGTCCAGAATCATTTTTATCGCTGGATTTGAATAACTTTACGAATTCCGCGAAAATCGCTTCGTTTTTGTTTGTCGACGTGCTATCGCAACGAGAGAGAGCGACAGAAAAGTGCTCCGCAGTGAAGCACGTACATATAAAGAGAGTTCTGAGAGTTTAGAATTCCCTGTCGTCTTTCCTCGTCGGTCAAACACTTTAGCGTGCTATTATAGAAGTTAGGCAACCCGGTATGCTACAACTCCCGACAATTATAACCCAAATTCAAATAAAAATAACATAACAATATTTGGAGCAGAAATTTATCACGTTACTAACACTTAAATATTAACCAGCTCTTTTTATATTCATTGCCAAAGGTCTAAAAAGTCCAGGCAACAGATCTCATTCATCCCTATCCTTTAACGAGACCCTTGCACAAAAAAAGCGGCATTTTCTGGGTCGCGCGGCAAGTATTTCTTTTCCCATATTTCAACGGCGCTGAAAAACGGTCTCCGATCCTGAAAAAAGTGTGTCATAACGGACGCATTCTAATTGCAAATTCCGCACTGTAGCCGTATAATTAATCCCTCTCCCTGTTGCATAAAGAAGATGAAACACCCTGTTCGCGATGCAACTCCTTTTCCGTGAAAATATCGTACACTTTAATCCTTAATAATTATGCCCTCCTTTTTATTCTGAAATGTAAAGAGGGACAGTATCTACATACATAAAAGCTTCGTAAGTAGGAAACTGTTGCGCATTTGAATAAGAAACGAAGCTGAAAAAATAATTGACGGCTTAGTTATAATGGCGAACATTTGATTCCGAATTTCATATTAAGTAAGTTTTAGTAAATTCTTACGCATTTTTCGCTGAGGTAACGATTTGAAATTGTTTTCTATATATTTTGCCTATATTCTTTTTGTCTATACGAAAAAATAATCGTAAGTACCTTTGAAATATATCTACGATTGTTTAACGAAAAGATAAATTTGAGCTCTCGAAACAGTAAAACAGATGAAAATAATGTGGAGACAGAGAGAGAAAAGAAAATAAGAGACTAGCATGTACTAATTAAGGAACAGGACAGTTAATTGATTTAGCAAATAAAAATAAAATAAGGTGAAATGAGCAATCAACAATTCAACTGATAAATTTGCGTATTAAACGAGAGGGAAAAAAACTACGCTGGCTGATGGAAAGGGCTTGTCACTCATCCTAAAATGAAAACAAAAAATGTGATGCGAGAAATCCTGGTGTAAGCGAACTTGGCCAAGAGTTAGTGCCACTTGTATGTAATTTTCATCCCATCCTTAAGAATAAACATGTTCCTCCATAAAAGCAGGTGGCAACACTCCGTAAACGTTCAACAACACCTGAAAACATTCCCCTTGAACTCTTGCGTGGACATAGACTGAGAACCTGCTTTCTGGAAGAGAATTTTCGGCGGTCTCAGGCGACGCCAACCCAAGCTCCACCGAGTCGTGAATAATTCATTCTAATGGGTCAAGGGAGGCATCGCTATGGGCAACCCCTCTGGCGAATTATCGACACTAAAAAAATCGATCCAATAGCCGCCGCGACGAGAGAAAGGGTGGAAATGTATTTCGTACATCTCCGTCCGAAAATAAAATGAGGCGGGGGCGGTGTAAAAGTTGTGTGAAAGAGAGAGAGAGCGCCCCTTTGGCTTGAATCGCTTTCTTTTAAAGATCCAGGGTCGAGATGCTGCGAAAATAGAAAGTTTCCGCTCATTTCAATGTCGTCCGACACTGCTCTTGACCCCTAATGTGGCACGCGGAAAAATATCGCGTCGCGACTACACACTCGCGGTTCTAATTAAAGAAATGCGGCGGTTTCGCAACCTTGGATACGATAATCCAGCTGCGTTCCATCTACGACGCGGCTGATGTAAGCATATTTTATCTCGCACCGGACAGGCGGTTCTACTTGGAGCGGTCCATGGATATCTTCAGGTGACTGTATCCGTTACTTGAAGGGAACGATAAACGCTCGATAAACTACCCTTCGACGTGGATATTTTGGTGATTATCACATTATAAACTACAGGGTTCATCAACTTTTTATTCCATCGTGCTGAGATGACGAAAGCAGTAAACAAATGTCAACACATGCTTTAACACTAGAACAGCGGGAAGCGGACACCCCCCTAGAACAGCGCAAGGTGTCCTCAGGACACCTACACTTGCGCTTCTTTTAAATTGAATGAGGCTGTCGTATTTAAATTTCTAGTCTTTCCTTATAAGCTTAAAAATTAATTACTAAGTATGGGTACTTATTTATCGGCAGATCATGAGGTAAATAGTTGCTACATATTTAATATAGAAATTGTTGTTGAGGTCAATCAATTTCATGAGACTCATTTTCCGATATAAAAATATACAGAACAGTAAAGCCAGAAATAAATTACATGAATAAATTAATATAAAGCCTTTTCGAGATAAAATAATTATTTGCTTGAATAACTTTTGAAAATTAACCGATTTTATCAACAATTTACATGGGGTACAAGAAAAAATAAACTCGCGTAATAAAACTTTACCGCTTCACGTACCTTCCTTTGATTTTATTTCACAACAAAAAGACTAGAAATAAGGTTTAAGACACAAACTGGACCTTAAATGTTATTTGCATACGCAATTACATTAATTTTCTTCTTTAGCACAATGATGCTGTCACGAAATAATTACTCCACAGAATCCTTCCACGAAGCTAATACATAAGTGTTCTTGATGTTACAGTTTCTATTAACCTATTCCTTGCACTTCTTACACTTATCTGATGCTATATTTCACTTGTATTTTCTTTTGAACAGATATCGGTGGCTTCATTGGATGATGTCTCGTGCATCTAGTGTTTACTTAGGTCCTTTTTGAGATCTCTTTAGACAGCTTAGGTTTTACTTTGTTTATCTGCGATTCGTTGCAAGAATCTATATCTGGTTATTTGGCGACCTCTTTTCTGCTTGCAAATAACCTATACATTGACTTGTGCTAGATAAATTTTTATGTAAAAAGAATGCATTAGGCAACTTTGTGAGTCTGTCTCACCGTGTGCCTACGCGCCATTTGGTCCACTTTTGTAAAATTATGGTACGTCACCGCGTCTGATTTCCTTTTACTAATACTGTTAAATACGACATTAGAAAGCATCTAAATCGCGAGAAGAACATGTTTATTCGGTTTAGTTTTATAAACAAGGATTATTCTTCATTTTTCGACAACATCGGAATTCACTGCATATTTTTGCTGGTTTTCAACTCCAGCGACTCTCATCACAATTTGTTCAATGTTCCAGATAAAAAATACCTGCTTTCTTCAACCTTTTAAATAGTTTCTTTAATTTAAAATAATTATCGGTCATTAGGTTAATTCCTTTTATATAGGAAAGGTCCCATCAAGGTCATGACCACATGGTTCAGGAAGATGGCCTATCCTCCAACTCGATAACTTATGGAAATCTATTCTATGCATATTTGGAATTAAAATCCACTACTAACCGAAACTTAAGTACATATTTATCAGGTTTATCAAGAATAAATTGTGTGAATAGACATCTACACTTTCTGGGAAAAAGCTGATCATTCACCGTCACTTTTGTACCGGGATTGTGGCAAGCGTGGCAATATTCAATGAGTGAGTGTCACAAAAAGATATAAGACAAATAAGTCAATTGCGAAAATAGAAATGGGAAACGTATCTTATAAATGGAAATATTAGAAAATATAAGGCAAAATGTTTCCAACTCAAATCATCATTAGAATTGCTACCTCAAATTTTTATACATAACAATATAATTAATTAATTTTGGAGAACGGGGACAAAATAATAGAAAAAAGAAATATTATCTCAAAGTACATTCGTAAGAGCTTCTAATATAAAACAATGAAGGTTTTATCATAAGAAATAATAGTTAATATTACGTAGGTGTCCTGAGGACACCTCCGCTGTTCTAGGGGGTATGTGGTAGGATCTCCTATGAAAATGTTCCAATAATTATAAAACTTGGTAGAAATACGCAGAATATTAAATAACTAAAAGTCACGAAACGATTTTTTTCTATGATACAAATTACAAAAATGGTGCGTTTTTTTCATGGGCGAGGTGTCCTGAAGACACCTTCCGCTGTTCTAGTGTTAAATCAAGTTGTAAAGAGTCAAAGTAATCATTCTCTGTAAATAACACAGGATCTATGCAGTAGTACATGTATTAAATTGTTTATACTCAAACGTTTAAGACACTATAGACTAACTTATATTCGAACTTCTTAACTACCACCCGCCATATACAATTGTAAATCTTTTTGAATTAAGAAGTTGAGCTGAATACCGTAATAAAATCCATATAAATTTCAAATTATTAACAAAGAAATATGTGTAAATACAAATATGCAAGATATATTCTTGGAGAAATAAAATTTTAAAAGATATTAAAGATTCCAAAAATCACGCTCTATATAAATCACTCATAAAAGCTATGAGCAAAAGGTTTATAAAAAGAGGAATATATTCATGACATAATATATTCATAAAAAAATGCTCATCTTTTAAAAAACATAACGGTTTGAACTCTTACTTTATCGTAAACTTTCAGAATGATCATTAATTCAGAGAAGAGAGAATAAGACTTATACTCAAGTATGGGTAAGGATAATATGCTTCATGCCTATTTGCTATACTGAGTAAGAAGACAGCTTCGCAATTCCAGTGCTGTCTACTTCATCTGATAATCCAGATGGCGATACTGTTTTGCATCAGTGATTCAGAATGGGGTCGCGAACCTCAGCCTGGCTTCGTTTAACCTTTAAATGATAAACCGATCATAACTGCTGTCAGCATGCATTCTTCTTTAAGTAAATACTCCCCTCTTATACTGATGCATCTGCATTTACTTCTGAACTACAGACAAACACAAAATCCATTTATGATACTGTAGATACTCTAATTTCAATATATTTACTTCATAGCCTAACTCAAATACTGTATGACTTACTGTTTACCGAAATAACAGGCAAGAAGAGACAACGCCCTTAAAACGAGAGTATTTTAACTGTTAGAGGTAACATGTACAAATAAATAAGCATCAATTTCCTTAATTATTTTAATATGATTGTTTTCCCTCCATATATGACCTTATGTAATATGATAAACGAATTTATTGATACCTTAACCCTCCTCAGGCCAATATTAACCTTTAGAATTAAATTTTTCGTCTCGAATATTATTTTTCGTTGAAATTTTAAAAATCAGCAAGAATTCATTTGAAAAAAAACCCTTGCCTTGCTGAGTGGAAATATAGCTCATCTCTACAGTAAAACTCTTGCGATTATAACAACACTCTACCTATCTACTACACCTATTCAGATGAAACACCCTTTCCGAGCATCCATTCAATCGCCAGAAAGCCATTTGCAAGTAAACTGAATAAGCTGATGCTCAGGGCTTTAGCTTTATCCTTCATTTACAATCCTCTACTCCATTCTGATTGCAAAAACCATTGCAGCAAAAACGCCCGACCGTTCCTAGGAGAGTGAACAAGAGTGTTTGCCTTCCGTCTCATCCGATCCAACGGATGGGAGGCAATCGGAAAATCAACATTGATAGATTATGCATTCTAATTCACCAATAACGAAGATTTCTTGGGGGTTTTGAGAGGGCAGAGGGAAATCAGATTCTCAATAGATATTTCTACAAGATAACTGGATATCGAGTAACGTAGATTAAAGGAAAATAAGTGAATATATAATTAGTGCAAGAAATCGTTAGTAACCACAAATATTGTTGTCGCAGTATATCAGATAATAAATAAGTAAATAATTATCGTTGTTGAATACACAAATATATGGGGTAACAATAATAAATTTGGGATGTATCAAATAACTCTTGAATTCTACGTTCTTTTATCTACAAGACCCCATTTAACATAGTAATATATCACTGTAATAAATCCAGCATTAAAACGCATTTCAACAGTAAATACTTCAGAATTATTGTGGCTATAATTACTTTACGTATATTCGATTTTAATTGATTGATATCCATAGCAACCAGCGTTGATCGTTCTTCCCATTCTCCTCGCCTTTCCACACCTATTAACAACACACCGCTTAAACCTGTAATCCCATCTACATGCAAGATTTCATCACCATCAAACCTACCCTCCCCTTTAATTTAATCCCAACCTCGAGAGATTATTCCTTATTCCCCGAGAATGCACCAAGGACTCTAAAATCTCATAATTCATCCCACTATCAAAAAAAAACAACTGCAGACGTTATCCAACCCGTTGCGAACGTATGAACGTCAAACCGCGCATGAAAAGAGCAAAGTTGAGAAGTGGTGGAGGCTTCATAAGTCTCCATGTTGTCTTAAGGGGTCTGAAAGCCCATCTTTCTGAGAACACCTGACTCAGCGTCCTGCTCGGTCGCCAGCAACAACATCGCATCCCTCCCCCACCACCACCGCCTCAGGGGGCGCTTTAAATCGGGGGCGTGCCTTTTTAAAGAGCAGCCGAGATTATCTTTTTATTTGGTGCGGTCGATAAATTTTAGGCGAAGAAACCGGTGCTGGAGGAAGGATGGAATGCTGCGAAAAGGAAGCTAACCGTTCGCGTATTTATGCCACTGTGTAAATATTTCATCGCCGTTTCCTCCTCGGGGTAAACGGGAAATAGTTGAATGCGGAAAATAAAGAGGATTCCCGCTCGGCCCGTTCTCGTTGTATTAGTGATGAAGCTTTTAGACGCGCAATCGAACATGTAAAAAGAACAAAAGAAGAACGGTGCCCGAGGAGGGATTGTGACCCGAGAGCTCTGCTGGCTAACACGCTAGGATTGTCCTTTCTCTGTGGTGAATTATCGTCGTTCGAGTTGAAATGCATGTACTCCTATTATCCCAGGATATTATACCCTTTCTTTCATACGTATGTTGTAATTCAAAATATTTTGGAAATTAAAAAATGGACAATATATTTAAAATTATGAATTATTTTACATTCCCTATCCTTCAAAACTGATACACCAATATAAGGTCGTTAAAATAGTGCTTCCTGAATGAATACTTAGGGCATTTAAAAAACGCTTCTTAATAATTTCAATACGTAAATATAAAATACTTTGAGTCATTTTAAAGTAAAATATAGCAAGATTTGATTTCTGTTCGTAACTATTCATGTTCGATTAAATTAAACCTTTCTCGATTCATTTATTAGGTAAAATTTTCTACAGCAAAAGTCAAATACAGCAAAAATATTTTTTTAAGGTTCAACATAAAAATGAGAAAAATTCATTCCAAATATATTTAAAAACACCGATTTCTCACGAGTTACAGTTCGTTCATTTATACCAAAATGTCAATATTACATTGGCAGTACAAAGACAGTTTTATATCAAGGTTAAGCTTAAATCTTAATTGCGCATTATTTTAATATGAATTGTATTGTTTTCAAGCCAAATAGAAAATCAATTTCAAACTTAAAACGGTATCGTGAAACCAAGACAAAATTTCAATATCGAATTGCAACGGTTCATTCTAATTTACTAGCAATCGATTCCTAAACCTACGCCCACTAAATTTCGCCGTAGAGAACATACGAAAATGGTCCTTTATCTCACTTTGAGTGCACTTACGTAACTCCGTTGTTATTAAGACGCCCTTCAACAGCTGTAATCATTCCATCTTTCCGTAAGTAAATGGAAACAAATACCAGTCCATCTCATTGCGGTAAACCACGGATAATACACGACTGCTAGGACGCGATAACCGCGCGCGTGGTGGACATTTTCGTAATCACTACGCCAGTGAGTGAATGGATGGAGCAGAGTAAATAGAGTGATTGTATGAAGATAACACAGAGATTCGAGGATTAATACGAGTTAATATTATGAAAACGGAACAAAATAGGATTCGTCTATATTTATCCTATTCCATTCCGGATTATTGCAAATAATGAATTATGAGACATTTATACAGTAATACATTACCTACGAATCTCTACTTTCATTAACATTTTTATAAATAACTTAACTATAAATTACGTAAAACTTTTCGGATTTATACCTAAAATTCGTCCAACGTAAGATGAGAGCTATTTAATCAAAAGATATTCTACAAAATCTAATAAATATGGGTGGAAACCAACAATTGACCAAAGAACCATAGGATTTGTGCTTTATAAATGTAAACTATATTATTAAAAGTGACAATTCTAATTATTTTTCATATTTTATATAAAAGACTTTCTTCTTTTATAAACACCCATCGTAAAAAAATATCGATATTAAAAATAATCCAGGTAATTTAACACGTCAAAAATATCGTTTCAAGGGAAATTAAACACAATCCAAAGAAGCATCATAATTTGAACCTTATACCATATCCATCCTCCGTAAGGACCAACATTTAAACCCGTATTACTATTACGAGGGCAGAACGAACAAGATATCACGCGAGCTTCCAAAAAGTACCAACCCGCTGAGATTTAAATTTATAGCGCTGACGGGAAAAATAAGAAAGAATACTCGAGTCCCAAATATGGAAACATTTACTCTCCCGCCTGGATTAAAAAAAAGAAACCTCAGGAGCGAGGGATGCGTCCTCCTGAAAGCACTAGGGTGTCCATCAACATCGCAGGCATGTCCTCATCAAATGCACGCATGCACGGATCTCTGGGGTACGTTGAAATGATTTCAAGCACTTTTTTCATGACAGACGCTCACGGCGACCGAGCGAAGGTCAGCTGCGGTATAAATAACGAGAGTCGGTTGAAGGATACATAAACATTGCAACTTTGGATCGTTTTGTCCCGCAAAACAACTCCTCCCCCACTCGAATGCAGCTCCACTTCTCGTCGCCAACTGCCACGTAACCACTTAATTACCCTTCCACTCCAGTGGTGGACTCCTTTCACAGCATCCTCAGACGGATTTGCGTATTTATGTCGCGCATAATGACCTATCTAGTACACACATATACATTCTTCTCTACACATCTACTATCTTTGTTCCGTTTACGTAAACGCTATGACTGACGTATTTCAATTTTGTCGTAGAAGAGACTATTAGTAACTATTGTACTACGTTCCTTAGAGGTATTCCTTACAGAATAGAAAAACAAATAAGACTATTCAAGAACAAATCGTTGTATAGACTTGAAATTGACGTTCATGCGTTGAAACATGTTGTGTATCTTGTAGGAAGTTTCCGTAGAATTCAATAGCTATGATATTTGGAATAGATCACCAATTTCGTGCCGAAAAGTGGTTATTTGTTTCAATATCTATTCTAGAACGTTAATAGGCTAAATAATTTGCTGTAATTACGTAAAGAGAAATATAAGTAAAATAAACATTAACAGTATCGTCTGGAGAAATGAACTGATAATCTAAAAGGGACACTTTAGAGACTAGAATCTTTAATAAATATTTCAAGTACTCAAAAACAAATTGATTGACGTCTTCCGGCGAATTTTCTGGATCCAACTCAGACATATTACTCCTCAAAATATATCAGTGTCAACATATCGCAAGAAATAAGAAAATAAATCAACCCAAAAGATATTGACACAACTCGTACAAAATATATAAAGATCTGAGAGGAGTCATTGAGTAGAGTTGGCACTCGATAATCGATGAACGAAAGAAGCCATCGCGACGGTGGGATGATGGGCGGAAGGGAAGGCTTAAGAAAGCAAACATTAATTACTTACACAAGGACTTAATTCAGTCGCATTACGTTAATGAGTTCCCACTCGAGCCGAACGGACGTGGACTAAGTAATTAGCCCCCTCAGGGATGGATCTCGAGTTACGCGGAGGCTTTTTCATCTAAAGACTAGAGGTGATGCAAATCTCTTAAAATATACAAGCGTGGAATAACGTCGAATGGGCTTGGTTTACGCAGAGACATTTAGCACACATTTTTATATTAGCACGCATAAACTTGAGCGGCATTTGACTAAAGTTACCGCCGCGCAGCTTAACCGTTATAAATTATTCTAGTCGGTTGATTAAAAGCGAGCCATCAAGTTGTTATGGTGGACCTCTTCCGGTGTTAATCTTTCAACAACAACGTTTATTAATTTATCTCCTGCTTCAATCGCAATTGCCATTTGACTCTGACAGCTGTGGACATGGCGCGTGTTTGTGATGAGCGGCAGTGTGTGTGTGTGCGGGGGTTGAGAGTGGTGGGTGTGTGGAGGGGGGGGTTGGTTGGATGCGGGGGCGACGGGAAGTGTGCGTTTCATCCTTCCTTGAGGGAGGTCAGCATCTCTTCGTCCCACGCCCGCATGACTGCGGAAGATACTTTACCACGGGACGTTTAACACAACCGGATCGCCTTTTTGGTTTCCATGGCAACTCCGTTTCCCTCTACGGGTGAGATTAATCGTCAATTGTCGGAAGGATTTCGCAAGTATAGAAATGAAAGGAGGTTTGATGTACGAGCGGTAGGGAATCGTTATCAACGTTGTAACAAAATAAATAAAAAAGGAATAATTTAGAATTTATACTGACTGTGTGCGAAAATGATATATTCTACTATGAAAACAATGTTTCATTTATTGAAGAACATTTGAATTTCTTTTAAAAATCGAATGAAGATTTTAAATTTGAGCGTCGAATGATGATGTTGGTAAACAAGCCGATGATATTTTGAAAATATTGGAATGAAGTACAACATAAAATTTCATCTAGACTTCAAAGAATCATGAGAAATACAAATACTCGTCTTGAGATTTCGAATACTCAAACTTAGGTGACATTTATTTGCTCATGATCGAATTTAAATGAATAACCATAATGCCTTTTTAAATTTCTGAAGTTATTATTATTATGACGATTAATCAATCGTTAGATAATTGAAAGGAATTTTCTAATCCATTTAGACAAACTTAATGGAGGGAAACTATTAAATATAGGAGGACTCGTTCATTAAATATTCATTACGTAGCCTAATCCATCTATAATACACACTTTCGTTTTATTAACAAATATTTTTATCTTTCGCGAGCTATACCAATTGGTGTCATCTGAATACTCATGAGCTAATAACCCAAGTATAGGCAGCAGATGCGCATTTACTTGACTTTAGCTGTCTCAGCGAAGGGCTGCAAACACTTATCGCCCAATTGCGTAGCAACTGAAGGTGAGGACTCATGAAGCCCCTGCTTTTCATAGCAACCCATTGTCTACCGCCTCGTAATCCCATTGTATACTTTCCTCGTTCTTAAACGCTAGATTAAATCTCCTTGGTTAAATCACATTAGGAATCCTGAGGCAAGTTGTACCTCGCCTCTTTGCTAAAGAAGAAAAGGTGGTTTCACGGTCGAGAACTTCCTTTCCATATGAAATTTTTACGTAAAATGAGAGAAAGAATGATTTGGTTATTAAGCAAGGATATTAATACCAAAATGAAGAAAGAACCAGCTAAAATGATGGTCTAACTAATCATTTTAATTGGGAGATGGCTCATTAATGTAACAATAAGATTACCACATTAAATCACAGTTATACAGAATTTAAAAAAAGCAACATGATTCAGTATAACTTAATTAAAATTTCGCACGACATCTAGTGCTAAGATACACCTATCCTTCCCTTATCCCAACCTAAATTCATAAAAAAATTAAATACATGGGGATAAAAAATTACGAACTTCAACAGAATAAATGATGGTACCAATTACTGATTGATTCGTTCCCTGACAACTTTTTTCCTGAGTTTAGCATTCTACTACTAGAGATGAAGAATTTGCAAATAAAAATAAAATGCAAATGCATTAGCTTTTATTGACGGCCAAACTTAAATTTAATACTCCACACTATTCCATAAACTTAATCTCTTTTAAAGCTTGAAAATGGTACAGAAATGGTGTATTCTAAAGAATATTTCTCTGCGCATTGACTTTAATCTCGACAGTCCTAGAAACAAATAATGTTGTACAACAAACATTTCTGAAACGTATACAGATAACACTTCAAGCATGGATACCACGATATTCTCATTCCTTCCTAGTATTCCAAAAATGTAAATCACACGTACACATCGGTCGCATCCACACAATGAGAGTCAAAAAGGAAGATTGTCATTTAAAAAATTTAAAACAAACACCAGGTTGGGTACGAGAAACTATGAAACAAGGCTACTTCCCACTCACCGCTAAGGGACGTGTTTAAAAAAATAATAAGGGCACATACGAAGAGGGACGGCTTAATAATAAAAAACAGCGGAAGATCGCGGGTAAAAAAATTACGGGCCGCGTTACGCAATGCAAAATTAGCTTCCGTCCGACCGGTTTCATAATTCATTCGGACACCCTTCGAATTAATCTGCACAGGCTTCTTCCCTCTACCGCTCTTTGCAACGCAATAATGGCTCGGCTTCGAGAGGTCACCCCTCAACCCTCCCACAGAGTGCGGTGAACGCGTATCGCATCCGGAGTATTGTTGCCTTGCAACGAACTACGTACGCTTTACTGCGACAAAGGTTAAAAATTTTAGAGCCTGCAACGATTCAAAACGCACGCCGTGAGCTTAGAGGAAGGTTTTATTAACATTTTATGTACGACGACGACGAATGGCTCGCGGCGAGCGCTCAATCTCTGTCCGTATGCAACGTTTTATCTGTATAGTCTTTCGGTGTAATAACGCACGAGCTGATAAACTTACTTTATGGACTCTGTGAACTGATTCGCTCGCAATCCAATTCACCTCGTTATCAGACCTGGGATTTAGCACGGTGCCGGCGTCGGAGTCATTATCACCCATTGTGATTCGGAGTTATCGTAATTGTGGATCGGTTGTTATTCTTGAGTGATATGACGAAGTGATATAAAAGGGATGCATCATCGAGCTTTTGATCGAATTGAAGCGGTCGTTTGGAAATTACGCGCTGGATTTCATCACTCGATGAGAAAACTTCGTTTTTATTAATAGTCTCTCATTAATATCTAATAACTGTACGTAAATTTTTATTTAAAGGCTCTGTCAATTATTTTATTATGAACTTCTTTAAATTAAATCATTTTGGGCGTTTAATATGGTCGTTTTAAATTGATACTATGAGATTAACAGAATTAACAAATGATGAAAAACTGAATGTAATAATTGTTTTTTTCCTTTTCTTTAAATGAATATTATTGACTAATTATCACTTGGAAGTTCTCAATACCCTAACTATTAAGTAATGAGTTTCCTAATTTTGAAATTTTAATTTCTTCAAACGGTAATTTCTTAGTCCAATCAAAACAAATAAACTTTTGTAAATACAAAATTAACCTCCGTTGAGAGTGGAAGTTTTAAAGCCGTCATATAAGTTGGGTAAGCAAGTACTTTCAGATACACTTTTAATTTAATATTATATCCATTTTACTTTTGATATCTGAAAAAAATCACAAATAGCAGAAAAAACAAAAAATGATAGCTATAGTATCAATAAATCCTTTATGAAATTTATAATAAATACGTCCAATTAAATCTGAGACAGAACTTTCAGTTTAAACAGAGCCAAGCATTTGACGTCAACCTAAGAAGATGGGTAAGAGACGAGATCGTGTAGATATGAGAGAAATTAAACTTTAGATCTTTCGTCCAACTATTTTTAAACACGTAATATTTGCCAAGATCTTAGAGCACCAATTTTACCTCGAGTGTATAAGTGCCTCTTAAAGAGCCGTAATGATGAACTTGATTCTAGATTCAATCGTGCCCATAAAAAACACTGCAGACCGTTTAACATCTTTCTTTCGCACGTCGAGAATAGACTCCCCAAGAATTATCACGTTGCCAAAAGATATTCGCGAAGAGAGAAGAGATAATAAAAAATTTTTTATTATTTCTGGAAGGAGTTTCTTCATTCAGAAGTAACTCAAGATATCTAGGAAGTCCTAAACATCAATGAATTTCCTGCCACTTTATCTTAAATCTGGTATCTATTTTTTAATATCCAACATTAAACTTAAGTATAGATTGGAAGCACTGTGTTAAATAATGAATGAAGCTCAAGTAATTTTGTAATCGATTCATAATGTAGGTCATATTTTAAACTCAAAGAAGCCTTTTATTTATCATAACTTTATAATAATATAATAATAATTTAACTTTATAATATAATATTATTATTATTTAATAATTCTGAATCCATCTGAATGTGATGAATCCTCATGTAATGGAACATTACCTTTGTACAAGCATAATGTCAAATAACAGCATAAGTAAATCTTTAGTACGCATCGTATATGCTACGAAGAATTTACTTCCGAAGTGTTCATCATTAATACGGCCTCACATGGATACTACATAGATTACCAGCCGAAGTCTGGACTCTAGCACCACGAAAAACATCCTTTATTTTTACGGTTTCATGATCCTCTTTTCTACTAAATATTTCCACTTTTCTACTTCTATAATCCCAAAACAACTTCAATATTTTCCTATTCACTAAATGTCCTTCATCGTGGGCAATTCTAATTCGATTGCATTCTCTTTTGCAACAGTAGTCCACTCGTGCCAAATATAGTAAAATTATGTAGGTTTTCATGTATTATAACGTAACTATAAATGAATTTCTTAAGTAGGGGTGTGTTGGAAAATATATTAAAACCCTCCTCCACGAAAAAATTTTATTTTAAATGATATTAAACATGTACTCTGATAAAAGTGGATTTTATAAATTTCGGAAACTTTTTTATAGAGTGAAAGAACTGATCGGATATTGAGGAAATATATAATTGAACCTGAGTTACCAAACATAAAGGACACGGGACTAAATTGTTCGAACACAGGAAGGTAAGAGGAAACCACGAGGCGGCACAAAGGTATTGGTTAACGTAAGGAAGTGGCCCGTCACCTAAAGAGAAAAGGATTGCATGACGCCTAAAGGGAACATGCACAGAGAGCAAGCAGACTTACTAATGTACTCGTTCCCTTGAACGTCATTCACTTACAGACCTCCGAACGCAAACCACTTAGACACGCTTTTTCTTAAATAAGACGTATTTAATCGCGTAATAGTCTGCAGACGATCATCAAAACCGTTCCCTTGTGTTTGCTTTCCCCGCGAGTGAGTGCGCGAACGAGCTTTCCCATTTCTTCCGTTGACACAGATGTTCTGCATTTTTCAACCCCGTTAATCCCGTAACTACGCTGAATTTGTTTTCCTTCCCTTCGCCGCATAATAACTTTTAAAAAAGGGGGGAGAGACGTCGTTAAAGCTCTCACGCAAGTACGAACTGATATTTGAGAGGCTTCGGTATCTTAAGCAGACAACCTCCCACGCGAATGAATCCTTTTCAACGCCCATCGATTTTCAACTGTCAAAGGAACTACGTCACTTCCACATCTACGTGCCAAACAAAAACCGGCGAAAATTATGGATCTGACCCGATTCTTAGAGAGGTAAATCACCCCTGCACTCCGGAAACTTACGTAACATCCTCTCTATCCTGAGGCGAATTCGTCTATGAACTCATCTAGATAGATAGAGAGGTTCCCATCCATTCTCTGGGTATTAAAGAGGATATTAGCGAGGCTTTGAGCGCTCAAACGCGTTTCAATTTGATCGCTTTGTGGAAATTTCCTTTGGTTTACGTTCCCTCTCGTTAGTCCACTGATTGCGGAGCTATAGCAGACCGACGGACGAAATTTGGAACGGAAGTTTTAACCGGTGAATCGCAGACAGGCTTTGATTTTTTTGTATCCACCTTCCTTTTAATTCATCCCCACTTTCAAACAATAAAACATCTCTAACTGAAATGTCACCTACGACGTTTTTAACAATACAGTTACCATGGCGCTGCAGGAACACAACGCTGTCGCAACCCGTACAGAATGAGAAAGGTACTTAAAAAAAAGCTAAATGCCTCCCAATATTTCATTACACAAATATAATAAACGTTGAGAGACCTTTTAGAGAACATGGTCTCGTGAGGTTTCTAGGTCATAGCACGAGAAATTCCATTATAATGAAGAGCAATAAACTCTGGAAAAAACATTCCGTAAAAGTTCTTCCCTTACCGCGTGCCCCATTCCTTTCCGAAGAAAATTAAATCAAAAAGGTAACGAGATTTCCTTTCCTTGAAGAAGGTCCCTTTGAAAGAACGGTGAATAACCGCACGAAGCAAAACAAGGAAACGGGCGTACGCGCCGTATGGCATCTTACGATCCACCGTTCCGAGTGCTGCCAAAAGGAGGGGTTGGTTCTAACAGTCGCCGGGAAACCTTATCAAGAGCACATACGATGACCTCGAGAACTTACTTACCGAGTACTGGTGAGTAATCGTTGAAAGGTTCGCACGAATAAAAGGATGAAGACTGTGCTGTGTCGATAACAGCCGGTGCCTTACATTGAATGAGATTAAAGCATTTACATTATATAATATTACCATTTAATCATTTCACCAATTCATAATGAGGAATCAAACAAAAAAGAATGTAAACCTTGAAGGAGTGCGAACAGGTACGTAAAACTTTCCGAAGGGAGTGTGGTACAAATATTTGCCGCCCTTCCAAAGTGATATCGATTATAAAGCGAAAGTTGATGCAATTATAATCGCAAATCTACAACTTGTCGGTTTAACGGACGTGTAATTTATTCATTACATCGCAGCGATTAATTACCCGAATCGCCGATGACGCGCTGATTACTTGGGTTGATGCATTAATACGTAATACTATTTTAGAATTTTGAATAGTGATTACTCTAATATAAAAAAACGATATACGAAGACACCAGCTGAATAATTAAAACTGACGCAATCATAAAAAATCCATATTATAAGGAGCACTTTCGAAAAACTTTAAAAAAATGAGAAACTATTACTAATCATCCGACATTATAACATATGACTTAAATGCGAAGGTTGAACAGCAGTGAAAAAATAACCATACGATAGGGACTCGAACCCAGGTCCCTCCTTTAATGAAATACAATACATATACTATTTAGTTAATTATACAGTCAATCTTGGAAATAAAATATTATTATATAAATATATTAGGTATTCTATCTGGAGTGTGGGGGATCTGGGTTCGAATCCGAGCAATGCTTTTAATATACCTTTCATCTTTCTAATGAGCATTCTTGCTTTATAGGAAATCAAATTAAGTACAACTCATGAATATGTCCATCTAAACGAAAGCCTTTGTTCTGAATCTCTGTTAGCAAGATAAAACATTTTTTTAAAAACATCCATCTGATAACGTTTATGGCGGATTCATTCGAAGTTTAACCCACTTCAGTGCCCATATCAAAAAATAAGCTTAGAGACGTTCTCCCCCAAAATTCTTCCCCATCAGTTTTACGTAACAACTTTCGATTTGAGACCACTAAAATATTCCCCTCCAGGGATATCAGAGGCTCACTTCCGACTTAATTTTCACATAACACGGTTTTATGGTCTGCGATGAACAGATACCCTAAAACCAAGCGTATCGCACCACGGGATTATCGGTGAGCTTTTTATGTGGGAGAAATGTCAACAATCTCGCTATCGTTGGGCTGCCATATGTGAAACATTTTCGGCATCGTTCCAATAAAGAAAACATCCAATCGAAAGTATCTATCGATGGCGATGGGCACGGGGGAAAACATGCCTTCATTTGATCCACAAAGTGAATGCCGATGATACTATACTATCAGGGAAGCAAATATTTCCTAAATATCCGCGTAAGGGAGATAACAATCTAAACGATTTCGTAAGCTTTCTCCATAAGGATACGATTCCGTACGTGTTATACACAGTCGTATGAGTAAGGTGACCGATGTGACCTTCTATTGTAGATGCACATCTAACGTACCAACAAATATGGAATCTTTACGAGTGGTTGCTATAAATAAATTCGTTTCCAAGTTCATTACACTTAAGTTAGCGTTGTGGTCGAGATGAAAATAAAATCTGTCGACTTTATTTCGAAGAAAATGAAAGTATTATGGAAAGTATTATGTTTTATCGGAAAAAAGAAAATTACTGAGAATTATCTAGATAGACGTTTATCGTAATCTTGATCGAATAATGAACATGCTGCAGACATCGAAACCCAACTAACCTCATTTTTTTGGATACCAATAGTACGTTCGATCGATTGGCCTCCGGTGCAATGGTTTCACGAAAAGGTTTTTGCTGAAAGAAATGAAATTAATTCTAAAGACAGAGTATAGAATTTTAATAAGCTGAGATAAAACTCGCGGCGAATGTTATACGTCTATATACTTGGCAGGTCACACGAACGTATGAATACACCGGTTTTAAATCACTAATTCATCCAAGTAATTTAGTGATTCATACATAAAGGTGTAAGTTTCGTACATAATACCAATCACTGATGAAATACCATGAAATATAGTGATATACAAACATTCAACCGCTACATATAACTTTATTTTGAAATCAAGTAGTAGAAACAGATGTATATATAAGTTTTTATATTCATCAGCTGACTTTATAAAAGGATTACGCATTTCTAGCATTTGAAATAGTACCCCCCTCCCCTTCTAGCTTAGAAGCTCCATATCCTTCAATAATTTAAAAATAAGAATGCTCATTGATTAGACATATCCTTCCCTCCCTTCCATTCATTCACAGAAACTCAGGACAACCTATCGTACTTGTTTTCAGTACTATAATTATTTCAGAAACAGCAGAACGTACCGATAATTTCAAACGTGACGAAAATAACCACAATCGTGAACAGCTCTTAAGTTGAACATCTCTTGGGAAACCATAGCTGGTCCCCAAAAGCATTGTTTCGATATAAACGTGTCGAAATATACCAAGGACCTTACACCATTCAGTATGGTAGAGGCCATTACGACCCGCTTCCTCCGACCCTGATCATATATAATACATTCACAAAACCATCATTTCCAGGGCCAACCTACTCTACTTGCACATCACGAACATTAAAAACCAAATAGTACCCGTTTAACTCGGTCAAGTCGCAGCTCCGTCCGCCGTCCCTCGTAATGGAGTTGATGAGGATGGAAGAGGTCATCGAACCTCTACGTTTAAGTTTAAAACGGAATAGAGGCGGGATACGCAGCTTATAGAGAGGCCAAGGATTCTAGGAGCGAGGGGAGAGGGAGGAAGGAGAAATTTCAACCGGGGAGGGTGAGGCGCTCTTAAGGCTTCCAGAGCGAGAAGACCCGCGCACCCTTACGAGTGGAATCTCATTTGTGACGGCCAAGGAATTCGGCACCAGCAGCCAGCGAAAGATAGCGGTGGGGGGGAGTAAGGGATTCGAACTATAAACCCTCCCCCCTTTACACACCCTCGGTGAGAAAGGAATGTGTTTCTATAAGGGTGTCTTTCTATATGTACGGAAGAAGTGATGACAAACCGTATCGTTATCATTGTGGCGAGATTACGAATGAAACTTCTTCTTCCCTCTAGTCATTTGGAAATGGAGCTAAAAAGTTGGCCCAGTTCCTCAAGCGCTCCGAGGAATTTTCATCCAGAGATACTTCCCCCAGCTCGAAGGACATTCTCGCCAAGATACTCGGAAAATTTCCCGCGAGTCGAACGTGAAAATTTTCGATTAGGATGTGGTGAAACTTGTATTGAGACGCTCTGATACAACAAAACAGGTGGTTATTGAGATTCCTTTGATATTTTTCCTACGGACGTAGACGAAGCCGAATTAACTTAACAGAACGATTAAAATACAGGTGTTGAAAGGTAACTATTTATTTAATACGTCTTCACTAGCATTATTTACTGAAACCATAAGTAAATATCTAAAATCTATTGAAAAACGTTTCACAACTTTTTAAAGGACCTAATAGCGATATTTCAATTACTATAAATTCGCACTCAGATGGTATTTACAGTGGGATTCGGGTTCATGAGAATTGTTCTTATTCCTTGAAGCTATTTTCTTAGAGAAATATGAGTTTCTGCGCTGAGTTTGGAGCAATAAATTCACAGGAAAAATTTTACGTGACTTCAATAGTAAAATATATAAACTACCAAACAATAATACAATTCAGAATTTTATGCTCCGAATAAAACGAAGTTATACCTGATTCCAAATAGTTTCGTATAGAAGCCAAATAAAATCAGAGAATCCATCTCGTAAAATACTGTCTTTTACTCCATGATCCCTTTTATATGATCGTGTTAAGTATAAAATAGAAACGAGCATGTTCTAACTTACACCGCTAACAAACTTTGGGAATTCTCTAGATAAAATAAAGCATATATATCAAATTACAACCACATACAAATTCAGTGAAAACTTTAAAATATCGAGCAAGATTTATTTCCGTTACTTAAACGTTGAAACAACCGTAAGAGAGGAATTTATTTATATATATGAAAAATACGATTCTGATACATCCCAATTACTGTGAACATAAACTGTCATTGAAGCAAAAATACAGACAATAGTGCTGTTGAGAACATGTTAAAAGCAACCCTGTTATAGAGGTTATTATCTTTGTCTTAACATTTCCTGCTTCTTTAGTCGTTATAAACGTTGTTTCCTTAACGCGATCGTACGAGCTGTTCTGTTCCGTACATGAAAGAGCATACGATTTCACAAAGGCGCTTTCAACTACTGAAGACCACATTTGTTTCTCTTACTGTCTTTACTGAAGCTTCTCTCGTATAAACAATTGAATTCGATAGAACTTTTAAGGAAAATCACGGCTGAACACGAATGGGTAGGCAACTCGAAAACATCCTTAAAAACATACCCTGCATTTTTTTTTATTCAAAAGAACTGGAAAGGTAAGAATTTGGAGTTGTACGAGAAAGACTGCTCGCCTTTTAGCAACGTTTATTTACTAACAAGCAACATAATCGACTAGCGAAAAAATACTAACAAAGATAGAAGTTTCTCAGCATTTAAATCCATGATATGAATGCAATGAGAAAAAACTAGCAGATTAAGTTTTTTTCACGATGCTGGAATACTACCTTTCCGTTTGGGTAAGTGCGTCTGAATATGCATGTATTCCAGGCGGATGAATAAGACTGCATAAGGTAGGCACGCCTTAGGCGCTAAAATGAATATTAAAGCATTCATTTTTTTGCAACGTTGGATTTTTAATTCAGCAATTATAAAGAATTTTAGGGAAAACTTTCTTACTGGAGCCACATCCTGATTAATCGAGGAGATAAATTCGGCATTTATTAAGGTCATACCATTAAACCAGAGAAGATACTCACGGGAATATTAATTTCAGAGGGGGAGATAAGGAAAATTTGTTCTATATATTCTTTTTATTTCCTCTTTTTCCATAATTGATTTAATAAACAGAATCATTACGAATGCAAACCGCAACGAATGAAATAGTTTGGATTAAAATTAGGCACTAGAGTAATCTTAACAAATAATAAAAGTTGAGTAACTATGAATCAAATTGTACGTAAGTTGAAATGAAATTTTAATGACGTGTTACTTTTAGAATCTATCTCTCCCACTTGGTAGAATACGAGGCATAGTTCTTTTAATATATTTATCTCTGTCCCGCTCAATTAATACCGCTTGGCCTAGTGCCGATATCTTCCTCTCCATACATAAATAAACATCGAAATTCCAAATGAATACAAAGGCTCATAAAATATTAAAACCTTGAGGACAAAAAGCAATCCGAAGGCTCCTGTATTTGATTTGGTAAATATTTAAAACGTATATAATCTAGAATTCTCTCCTCCTTTCCACGCTTTCCTTCTTTAAACGTAAGGTTACCTCACGTTCCGAGTTCGCTCCATTTCACGACGTATAAAACGTAACCATAGCAGTGAACTTTATAAACATCGTCGCAGAAGATAGAGAAAAGCTACGGGATCTCGTTTCGAGAGTGGAACAAGAAGAGAAGGAGAGGTCAGAAAGAACGCGGTGAGTTGACGATGAACCGAATGGGGAGGGCGCGATTTACGAAAATAGAGCAGGCAAGAAAAGGGAGATGAGACCGGCGTAAAAAGAGATCGTTATGTTCCCGAGACAAAGATCCGGAGTGAGTCTGCCTCGCGTAGAAGAAGATCGGCAGGTAACGACAGAGTATCGTACGAACGTACTGTTCCTGATCTTACGAGAAAGGCTTTTTTTATTGTTTACGCGGCGTTGGATATCGTCCTGTTGAATTGGAGTCTAAGGGTCCATACTATAGTGAAGTTTTCACCTCGGCCAGGAAAGGGCATGTTGACCCTATCCCTGAAACAAGTGTCGCAGTAAATTAATTGGGAAGAACATGAGGAAGTTTTCCCCACGAGTGCACTAAAGGTTGGCTCGGAGGAGATGACCGGTAGGGGGGTTGCGGTCGTATATGTCGATATTTCCGGAGGTCCTCGAACTTTACCATAGGAAAACAACTGGAGTACGAATTTAATAAAATACTTGGGTCAACTAATAAATATCATTGTCAATTCTTTATTTTGTTTTTATTTACGAAGATTAATTAATTTATTTCGGAATGTATTTTCGATAAATTTATCAAAATGAGTTCCCAGTTGAGTTTTAAATTATCAATAACAGAAGTATCTATCCACGTATCTCTGAATATTACGAAACGTATACCAGTTAACAAGTTTGGGTCTCTGATTATAGAAGTTATATAATTATAAGAACCAAAATATTGAGTTCTCATCATGAAATTTTAATTACTTTATATTTGAATTATTTTAAGAGGCAATTACGTAGAAATATTAATGTTATTTAACAGGATGGATAAGGGATGTTGATAACATTTTCAAGATACGATATTAATTCTATTAATATAGCTCGAATAAGCTATGTGAGGGATACTCGTTCCATTATCTTATGAAATCATGCAATACTGTGATCCGCAAATGCGTCTACTCATCGGGCACAGTTCCCGAAGTTTAAAACATATTTTTAATTAATTCATCGACAGAGTAAAAATTGCTTATGTAATCAATTATCTCAACCCATGATCAATGATTACCATGGGTCAGCGATCGCATTGCTAAAAGACAGACTGAAGGATATAATATTAGAAGTTTTACGTGCATATCCCGTATTAATACCGCTTTGAAAATCCCATTAACAAGCAAGCTTCCAGGAAGAACTCGAATGCAATTATCGGAATTTAAATAACCGAATTAGAATCTTCAATTTGTTACCATGACGACTGTGGATTGAAACCTAATGCATTAAATAATGGGAGTGTATAGAAGAGTTTCCTATTAATTTCCCAGATTCTCTCGCTAATTAAGAACAGTCATTAGTCGATGCAAATTTCATATGACTGAAAAAGGTTAAAAAAAGTCAAATGATATACAAAACAGATTAAAACTAATTTTTTCTAATTCGTTATTTTTATTGTTATTATTATGTTATATAAAAGAAGTAAGACATATTAACGCGAAGTTGAGTGACTTTTTCATAGCTACTGGTAATAAGCTGCTTCCCCGAAATCCTCCGTGAAAACTAGACATCCCAATTTAGTACCTCGTAAGATTCACAAAATTGACGAGTCCTTGTGCAGAAAGAAAGCAAGCATAGCTCGGAATGAAAAAAATTCCATTCCGCGGGTAAATTCCGGAAATTCTCTTCGACACCTTAGGAAGCATTTCTGCGCCTCAAATTGGAAAGAGAATGCTCCGAAGCAAAAGAGATGTTCAATTTCCGGATGACGGTAAAGGTCGGAGGTGAAAACGGCGAACGGAGATATTTGACGGACTTTCGACAGACGAACGACTTTGGAATGCTTCGGAACATTTAACCCTGTTACAATAATACGTAACTTCTCTTCTTATGGTAGAAACATATCTTCCGTAGAATACATAAGTATCTACGTGTATGACAAGATTTATTTACGAAAGTTGTTATCCCTAGCAACCAATTAAAACCCGATTGTAGTTTCATAAAAACAGGATTGCATCGTAAAATATTTGTCTATCGTATCAAAACGACAAATAATCTAGCGTAGAATGAAATTCAAAATCATTCCAGCTTCGAACATTTAACCGTCCGTGTTCCAATAAAACGCAACTTTTCTTCTTATGGTAGAAAGATATATTTCCTTGGATACGTACGTGTATGAAACTATTTAATGAAGTTGTTATCCCTAGCAACCAATTAAAACCCGATTGCAGTTTCATAAAAACAGGATTTTATCGTAAAAAATGTATACATCTATCGTATCAAAACGACAAATATATAAAATCTAGTTTAGAATGCAATTAAAAATCATTCCAGCTCGTCTTAAACCGCACTGAACTTTCTCCTCTACTCCTACCATTCAATCACTCCACGTCCTTGACATCACAATAGCCTCCCTGCAACTCTCTTATACTCCTTTCCAAGATCGGAATCCAGAATGTTTCATCTCCGAAGAATTCATAGAATCTCATATTCAATTCGTTCCACATCCCCGATTCTCCCTTTCCGATGATTCATTCCCTTTTTATATATCAATTGTCCCGAAGCATCATTCGTACGTGATGGGCATATATTCCTTAAAACTAAAGAGGCTATTTTTTCAGCATTCCGCACCATATATAGTCCAACCTTTAAGTCATTCCCCATCTTATGGACCCAACTTTCTCCAGTTCACGTTCTTCGCCGCCTCAAACCGAAATGCCATCTCGTGGCAAGGAGCTGAGAGGATATCCTCACGTACGACTTCGAGAGCTGTGGAACACCTGATTCTCTCCTAGCAATTTCCAATACCTCTTTGGGGAGGGGGTTGGATTAGCAAACGAAACGCCGTGATTGAATTGAGAGATTATTTTTTTTGAATGATGAATATTTATACTTATTAAGATATTCATGGTGTATAATATTGTTCATACATTTTAATCGCATTATTATTTTATATTGTACAAAAGAATTGATATTTTTCGTGAAACTTTTGGGATTTGCTACAACAACATACTGTTTTGCTACCTAGTAACAGTTGCCTGATTATGGCATTCATTACATTATTATTTTTACGATATTAATCACAGCCTATAAGATAAATCGTTGCAATACTTAATTGTTATACATGTAATAATGTAAATAATACACTCTACGACACAAGCTTGTTATAGTAATACAAATATATTTCTACATAAATTCTGCATTAAACATCGTAATTTATTTTTAAACTGCATCGTCGCATAAAATTCATTTTTTTCATCATCTCTCACTTCATCGTCCTGATTGCTAGATAATAAAGGTCATCCTCCGCTATTAGCTTCTGGTTTAATCATTTTAGTTTCAGTATTTCCGCTACTGGTTTACATTATAATAATATTCATCGACACGGTGAATATAAATGAACCTTAATTTGGGGTGAATATTCAGCAGTAAGCGTGCAGCACTTAACAAAAAACCTGGATTTACCTTTAATTTGAGCAATTCTTTTCCCCTTTCATCATGTCGAGTTAAGCCAGTAATTTCCTTTCACTGCAATCATCATTTCCTTTCACCGAGATATGCCCTTTCTCCGGAGAATAAAAAAAAGGTTGAAAGCTCCGTGACGTGGAATTGGTTTTCAATTTTGCGAATGCTCTAAAGCTTTCAGATTCTTGAAGAATGGAAGCTCGTCTTTAATAATTGCAACGCGCTGATAATTAAAACGACAATGAACTACTTGGAGGACATAGATTAATAGGAAGACGAAGCCGTTTCTTACACCGCTTTCATTGTATAAGGCACTGTAAAATAATTGGTTACGGTGAAGACTTTATTGATATCATTGTACATACAACAAAAAAGCTTTCTATACCCTACTTCTAGCACTAGTGAAAAATAAGTCCATCTATAACATATTCTAATTGTGAATCCCCGCTCACTATATATTGAGAGAGACGATTTTTAAACTCCGCGAAATCAATTCGTACCTACGATAGATTACTATTCACCATCAAGAATGGTAAACGGTTCTCTATACGCAATTAGCATATCAAACAAGAAGTATCTAAAACTCCGGCAGATTAACCGGCTTCATGAACGACCCATATTACGTAAGTAAAATACGCGCGCTTAGATATTTCTTTTAAATGCACCGCCGTGAAGATATAGGCTGAAAAATCTCTCGATGCCAACAAGAGGTGCAGGATCTGCGATGGACTAGAAAACCCGAGAAAGTTTCCAGTAAATAATGATACCCGAGGGGAAGATATTGAGATTAACGTAGATTTATGTCCGCGAAAGACAATCTGCAACCGAACTTTCACTCCCGTCTCGAAGATCGGTGGATAAGTAAACGGTTTTTTCGCCTTAAAAACCCATTTCCGCAAATTCAGAGGATGTGATGCTGAAGATTGGAGTGAGACAAAAAATTTGCGTGATTGTGACGGTTTGGTCGATTAAAACTTTCTTTTCCGCAACAAAGATGCTATAGCACTTAGATATTTTACGAAAGCTCTAATTGTACGACTATATACTACAATATTATTATAAATACAAGCACACCCACTGTTAACTTTGTAATCCAATCTCATTAAAATTATTAACTAGTTCGCATTAATGAAATTTGAAGCACAATGCATATACATTCATTCCTATGGCGTAACTTATTTTGCTAACATTGCGAAACGACTTATTTTCCTAACATTAGAATTGTTTAGTTTCCACCAAAGCTAATTTGGTATACGAATAATCAGGTGTTTTCTCTTGTCCTAAGAGCTAAACTGCGTACGTGCTTACTTCCACGCATCTCAATCATCACGCATTCTCAAAACACCGCAACTGCTATGTAGTTGGTCGAAACTCACCTGAACTTTCTGCGATAAATTGACCTTAAACTCTCAATGATTACGTCAATCCCCCGAGAATTTAGTGGGGCTATGGATTGCAATTTCTCAATCCTCAGCGCGAATACCATTGGTATGAATCGTAAAAGCCTTTCACGCCAGGCTCTCTCCCATTATTATTTACGTAAGTTGAATCACCTCGTGGTCTTAATCCATATTTGCTTAGGTATGACCGAACGTAGTTACGAGGTTCTATTCTAACCGTAAAAACAACTTACACCTTAATTATTACGTGAATATTTACGTCTGAAAATGATAGAAAAATAAGCTTTACTACTTGAACTTGAAATTTTTAAAGAAAAAATAATAAAATAGGTGGTGAAATTAATGAACCTTGATGCACCAATACCCCATAAAACTACATTCTTACAAAAAAAATCAGGGAGTCTCAGACCAACTCCATTCACTTTAACACACTTCCTATCTCTCTGTTTATATATCTCCAAAGATAAACACACATTTGATGGGATCATTGATCTGATACTTATCCGAATCGTTTCCCAGACTACGGAAACCAGACGAATCAAAGATAATATCAAGAAAACAACTTTATCATGAGATTGAAACCACGTCGACGGACGCATTTCGACGGGACGAGAAAAAAAATTGAGATAATAACCCACTTTTTTTAAAAAAAAAGGAGCGTTTCCAGTCAGTGTGAGGTCGTAAAATTAGTAGGATGGATATCACGAGCGGATGTCCGAAATGACACTCGTCTGAAGGCGCATGTCGCAGTGACTGCCCCTTCCCTATTTGGGACGTTTCAATGCAACGTCTCAACTCATGAGCTGGTTTTGACTCCGCTTCTATAAACGACATGAGCGACCCGAGCGGTGGATGAGTTTAGCATTCTGCCCACCAGAGGGAGGCATTTCGAAATCATTAAAGCTGACACGGCCTACGTGGAATCTCTCTGAAAACGGGGATGGTCAAATAAATTGAAGGGCCTTTTCGTATACTTTCGTTCTTTCGCAGTTATTCAAGAAGAGTGGCACGAGATCACTCGTTCAACCTGAAAAACTGCATCGGCCCCAAAACGATACTCTGAGGAAGATTAGATTCTGGTGTTAGAATTTTCGGAACATTTTTTTTTCAGTACGAGAATACTTTTAACTATCCTATCACAAGACTTGAAGACCAAGTCCGTAATGAAGTGAAGTAAATGGGACAAAAATAGCTGGTACTTAAGTTCTCTCCCCCCCTCATCGATGCGTTACGAGATACAGAGTAGATACGATTTTTAATATGATAACATGTCATGATTTTCTAATATCAAAAGTTCATATTCATAAGCAATTTCGAAAGAATTTAATGTGTATTCTATTCAATACGTATAAATATAAAGTGAAATATAAGTTACAAGATAATAATAAATTTTATATACGAGTCCGTCAACGAATTTTATTCCTGACAACTGAAAAACAATTATCGAAAAGTATTTACGCTTTTCATTAAAATTTCTCTTGGTAAATAATGCATCTTTTATAGTTTTCTTCACAGGAAAATGTGTGTTCTTAAATACTTAAGTGATCATAAGATATTAGAATATTCATACCATTATATTAATTTCATTGTAAACGATGTTCATTAACACAAATTATCCACACACAGAACTTCCATTCATTCGAACTTTTGTCGCTACATTATTTAATTTAATAAAAGGATCGTGAATAAGGAAACTATACGAATTATTCTAAATTATTTCATACCAAACAGGTTCGAAGCCGTGATCAGTCTTAAGCGTCAATTCATCTCTAAGTTCCACTCTATTTAATTGAAGGAGTTTATACAGCAAACCATTGATATAACTGTTCCTACCAGAAGATTAACTTTGCTAACTTAATTGACCATTCCTAAGTTGTATGCTACCAGGTGAACATCTACGAGTTTGAAAACTTACGTCATGTGAGCCCTAAAGCTCTATTCTATGCTCAATCAGAGACTATTCAGAAGACGAGTTACGTAGACTCGGTAGCTGCTGAAATAATAAGGGAGGGAAACAGGGCTCTATGCTCAAAATTACCCCAAAAATGGATCTTACGCGAACGGGGGTGTTAACTTGAGCATGGTAGTGACAATGCAATTATAGACGAAGCCTCGAGAAATAACGTGCGTCTGACCTCGCCTCATTCACCCACAAAACCTATCTCTCGCTCAAAGAAGGGCCTGAGGGAGATAAGTTTCTAGATGAGACTGCTTCTGAAGAAGCAATCCCGCCCTAAAATTCCCTTGGAAAAATGAATTTTCATTCAATCTCAAAATAAAAATTTTTTCCATCCAACTTACTCCAAATTATATGCACGTATCGTTTCCACCTCAGACTTCGATATATAAAAGGATTGACAATCACGCTGCGTAATTTCTTCAATGGTTGGTTTCTATTTTAGATTGTACCATATTATATAACAGCATGAAACTGAAACAAGCAACATAAAAGAAGACTAAGTAGATATGAGTGAAGAAGGAAAAAAATCTTAACAATCTATTACGTATGTCGATTCTCTGAAAAGGTGAATCAAAATTAACGAATTTTTATTTCACAATGTTTATTTTTTTATAGGCTCTAATCATCGAATTTATTCGGCACCTAGTAACGGCAACAAATAAACCATACACAACATAAACATACGAACAACGAACCATAATAAAATATAATAAAAGACGTTCAACAATTGTAAAGAGAAATAAAGATCCAAAAAGCTGAATAATTTATCGCCTTCTGATACTGTATCATTCACGAAACAATTAACGTTAAAATTTTTTTATGAATTTCCTAGCTGTTTATCATCCGGTTTTTTTAAAGTAAAACAAACATTGGCAGATGCAGGAAGCGAAATAAAATTGAAAACAATATATTTCTCATTTTTCTTGTAAATCAACACTCAATTTCACATCACACTTCTGCAAAGTTAATTCCCTCCCATCACTTCGGATGGCCCAAACGAAAGAAATAAGAATCGAAATCACTTGATCATAGCTTCATCCTTTTTACCTTATCTTTTGTTAGCTGATGCTGTAAAGTCTAATTTCAAAACGGAACATTTAAAATAAAATCTAACATTCTCCACATTCTAAGCTTGGATATCCATCCTGTTCTACAAAACCCGCATACGAAAGTCAACACCTATAATGATTTCCTATCGATAATTTTCAGTGTGTTTATGAGAATAAGTGAAGTTCTAGGAAGCTGTGACTCGCAAAGAATACGCTAGGTCAAAACAAGCACGATAAATCACTCTTCTGGAATTTTCCCGAAGCCTCTATAGCTGACACTGAAAGCCTGAAGGCCCGAACATTATCGCTTTCCTATCTTATTTACCTCCGGAAACAGTTCTCCCCCAGACTAACGCTCGCTTCGAAGAGACGTCCGAAAAACATACTTGTTCTGCTAATGGTCACCATTTAAGTCTCTAAGAGTTGAATGACTTCACCATTGGCCATGCAGCGTCCTGCCTTGCACTAAAAACTTTCTAATGCATATTCAAAAGTCTTTTAAGAGTTACACGAGCTGGTGCATTTCCCACCTCAAAACTTCCTAAAACGGACAGAAAGGGATAAAAGAATAGCGATCTTTGAGCTACTACCATTATGCTAGTTCAAATAGCGTAAGGTAGTCGATTTAGTTTTCTTTAAATTAGTTACATTTTAAAATACTACTTAAATATAGAGGATATATATTAAAAATGTCAGTTGGACAACGTTATGCATCCAGATTGAAAATTTATCTTGTAAAACCGCTAAATGATGATCATATAGTTATACATATTTATATACATGTAACGATATATATTTTGTCAAAATATATAACTGGCAAAAAGATATCTATCAACTATTTTAAGAAAAGATTGCTCAATGATATAACTTGTTACTTAAATAATATCGGTATAGAAGTTATGCATGCGTGACTTACAAGAAAATACCCGATGGCGATGCAACTTAGAGCATAAAGACTGGAACGAAATAATTTGAGACAGAATAAAAGATAAGAGCCTTGTATGAAGGGAATATTAAGATTTTGAAAAACGCTTTAAACAAGCTGTGATCTTTACAAACAGTTATTTCTCTAGCTCATTTGAAAGAACTAAGGTTGAACTCAAAAACTGCTAGTACCTAATGCGAAGAATTATTTATTTATAATAATATATATTATATTATAATATATTATATACTATTACTCTATTCATCATAAGATTCAGCAGTAAATCCCTCATATAGATACATTTAAGAACCCACGAGGTTAAAAGATATCTCCCTTTTTTATGAGAGTATAAGTCTTCATTTTTATTATTACGAGAAGATTCATCTGTCATAATTATAAATAATAGTGATAAATTTATCAATATGTAAATTATATGTCTGTGGCACGAAAATTATAAAACAGGAAATCGTAAAAATTCCAAAATAATTCCTCAAAACTAATAAATGTTTAATTCTCTACACCGAAGACTACAAATTAATGATTAAAAGATTGAAACATCTGATGAAGATAAAGTATCATTATTTTTTAAAACAAACGAATTAATTATATTTTTCAGATAACCGATTTCAATTTTATGCCTCCCGACCAATTAAAAATAACCCTTTCGTCACCGTAATATGATGCATCGCTTCCTATTTTATATAATCTAATTTCAGAGCATAACTTCCGAGAAATATAATCCTTCAGTTAAAGTATCAGTTAATTCCGGTATATAGGGGAACGTATATTTTCCGGTTTCTGGTTTCCGGTTCGATGCCCCTCCGCTTTACGTAACAGCTCCTAAAATGAAGCGAGAGCTGTGTAAATGAAGCCCGCGGCATTCACTTCTCGAGCGCCTAAAGGAGTTGCATTGAGGGTGTGAGAGGAACAGGGCAGCCCTCGTGCATCAGAGCTGGCAACACGGTATCTTACATCACACGGGTTCGAAGCACCCGCACTCGGATGGTACGACACGCTACGAAGGCTCACATCCCGCACGGCCCCGAAATTTCCAGAGGGCTTACATAAATCCAGATGTTGAAGGCGCTGTGCGGGTGAATGGGAAGTACTCTTTTTAAAACAAGAGGAAATGTCCTCTCATGACCCAGATACTTAGGAATACTTCATTATGTCTTAGTGTGTGTTTTAAGTTAGCTATATATCGTTAGCCACAGTGGAAGAAACACATCCTTGGTGATGGTACGAACTTACTTAAACTTACTTGTTAGAGGTGCTGGCTGAGAGTTCGTCTACTCGAGAATATCAACAAATTGGACCAAAAAAATAATTTCAATTGATAGGACTTGTTTACGATTAATAGATCAGTAATTGAGATAACAATATAAAGTCATTCTGAAGACGTATTTAATTTGAAATCATACCTAACATTGCATCAGAAAGTATATCAAAATAATTAAGGAACAAAGACATAAGTATTTCATACACAAAAATATTTTAGAGGCAGGAATAACAAAATTGAAGTAATCTGTAACATAAATCGCTTATATTCATAGAGAATTTTACCAAAAAGCTGCTTGAATATGTGAAGATGCAAAATAAGACAAAATCTCAAAAATAAATACGAAAATATCATCAAGTCATTCATCTGAATCGTAATGGATTTTTTTGACTTCGCATATAATTAACCATACACTGCAATTATTGAAGAAGAAGATACCAAAGGAAGTGAGTTATCTTAACCCTTAAATCTCATCAGCCAATCAAATGTAAACGCCTGGGAAAGCTTGGAGATGAACTCGCCTGATTAAATACTAAGAAACAGTCACTCCCTTTCATTAAACAAATTGCATTGCTGATGTAAAAATCTTTTCAGACGTAAATCCAGAAAGTTTTTTTAATACTGAACTCTTGGTAACAAAATTGTTTAACGTCAAAATCCAAGGAAGACTAGCGTATTTAAAAGTAGACTAAATTCTTCTTCGTAAAATACCAGTAACAGATTTTCGTACAAATGGAAGCTATTTACTATAAACTGCCTTCCCATTGTTATGTTCTCCATAGAAACAAAATCGTCTCTTATCAGTACTATGGTATTTTTAAGTATCTATGGGGGGGAATAGAACACACCACTGAATTATTCCTCCATCCGAATGGCCCTTCTTTCTCGAAAAATTCTCTCCTTTGCTGGGCTTCCCGAATTCCTCAACGTTTCTGGAGAGCTTATTAGTCGAATCCGCACAACGCCCGATTTGCCCTCTGTGATTACACGCATGCCTTGGACTTTAACATAGTCAACATACGTAGGTTTCCCATAGAATTAAATGCCTATATTCGAACCACGAAACCTTAATAAAAGGTGTATACGAGATAAATATTTCCGTCCACGATTTCCCGAATTCTATTTCACTTCTTGGTCGAATAGAAAGTGAACGTTTGATAACTATTAACAAGCTATTGAACTGAGCTTGAATTTTTACACGTTCGTAAGGAAGGCTTTGGATAATTTGCTTACCTTGGAAACCAGTTGTTTATCAGGTTTTTATCAGTCATTCGCATAACAGGTATTTTGTAATCTGCTAAAGCATTTTAGCAAAATTTATGCTTTGAAATATTTGAATAGATAAGCGAATACAATCTTTTCTAATTTAGATTTGTATTGGTAAAGAAAAGAAATTTAAAATGCATAAGACTCCTATTGAATTATACATGGAAAAAATAAAATACAATTACAAATGGATTTTTCTTTCTCTAGGGTTCCATCGAACTTAGATGAAACTTAATTTTATTCAATTCCTTACAAGTAGAAATATGTGGTACATAACCTCATTCATTGGGGAAATTATTCTCCTCCAAAATTTTGTCGGTAATTTTATTTTCAAGAATTTAACTAGTTCACTTGAATTAAAAAATTTTCACGAAAAAATCATAAATAAATACACACAATTTTCATCGGAAAACAAGTGAATTAGTTTCGGACGTCATTACGAATGCTTACGAAGTTACACTTGTTATCAAACAAGTCCTTGGCGATTATTCGTCTGATAGACACAATTACATCAGCGACGCAGCATTTCACTTGACGCTATTTATTTGATAAAAAGCGAAGCATATGAAAAACTATCAAGATACTTCTGTATCGAATCAATCTCCAAGTTCTAAAAAGTAATACGCCACGTAAGACCGCTTTGGATTTCCATTCCTTCTCCACCTTCCATTCCTATCCAACATCTCCTAACACGTTACCTCAGGGTGTATCCGATGGTCTCTTAGCCCTACCATAACCGCGTTGAGACAATCACAATCGATAACAATTCGTATAATTCGATAAACGGACGCACTTGAAAAATCTTTCTTCGTATTCCACTAGATAAACAGGTGCAGCAAAGAAAACATCCGCGTATCCCGTCAGCTATACACCACGCCCGATTGCAATAAACGTTTCATCAAAACATGCAGAGAGGCCTGTGTCTACCAGAAGCTTTTAATACGCACGCAGCACCACGGAGCATAGAGCTTACGACCCGATAAAGAAGAAGCAAACTAAGTAGGTTAGGATCTATTCCAATCGGGCATCCGGAGCGCAACACCACGAGAGCGACCGTTCTCCCAGAAGCTTCCAACAGCATCTAGAACCACCGTGCGATCCCGGTCGAGCCTCTGTATCGAACGTCTCCAGCATCTCGTTCGAGGGGCACCGTGCCCTCCGCAGGGGTCAATCGAAGGTGGAAAGGATAACAAACCTTTTCCTCTATTCCGATGCTATGCTTTCTCCCTAGGCTGGGGCGCCTGCCGTTTTCAGCGGTTCCCTCCGTGGACATGTTGACCAGCACGTATCTCTCACCGCGGGACTATCTCCAAACGCACTCAACTCCAGGGGCGATACGAAAGATGCTTCCGGACTGCTTCGTTCACGGGGTTAGACTGAGGGAGAGTGCCGCGGCAGCTGCGTGTGTGCCGGGGTGAGATCGACGGGGGGGGGAGGTAGAGTGGGGGGGGGAGCGGAAAAAAAGAACGGGGGACGCTGTAGAAGGGAGGGACGGCGGCGATCAGGGGTGGGGGAAGAGACCCAGAGCTCTCTGCGCGTTCTGCCGAGGAGGCCAAGTGGCGCGTAAGGTCATGGTGAATGAGATGATCCTGGGCGGGATTATTACCATGAAGAATGGTCCACTGTGTGCCCCTCGGGGTGTGGGCGGAATGAGCCCACGATGAAATCATAAGGGGTTCGATGACAACCAGAAGGTTAACATGTGCGAGTAGAAGACCATTTTACTACTTGAATCGGTGTCTGTTGGCGGGGAGAAAACTTTCTGGACGATGGGGAGAATGTTTTTAAAAAGACGGGTGTGCGGGTTGATGTCCTACCGATAAGCCACGACGATGCAGTCCTTTAAAAGAAGTGGGCGTACCAAATGGAGAACAACGACTCGTTCGCGATGGGTGGCATTCGAAACTGCGCAGCGCTAAAGTGTCCGGGAGACGAGGGCCTCGCTTACGTACCCATTCAATTCTACCTTTCGTGGAAGCCATCAGAAGGATCCTGCGTTACCCCAGACTATTACGTACTTCATTTACAACGCAACGACCAATAGAGTTCGATTTAACTTCGAAACCCTAAAAAAAAACAAAGACCGATAAAAGGAACTTCTGCACGGTCCATTATAAATGACGCATTTTTCTTCAACCTCAATGATCATCATTGTTCTGACGCAACACTTTCACACGATTGGGTCAACTGTGACGAAATCTGCAAGTAATCTACGTAAACCCTCATCCCTTGAGGCCGCAGAAATGTTTCTCGAACCTCCCAGAAGCTCCTACATAACCAGAGGTCAAGTACATTTTCGTCCCCACAGTAACGCAAAAATGTTTTCAGTGTGTACTGACCTACTCGACTTCCGTGGCCTAGGGAAAGGTGGAAATTCAAATAAGACGAGAGGGTATCTCTGACGTAAAATCCCTCCGTACGTGTTTTTTTTTTTCCTTCCCGGCGGCCGACATACCTGCCCCGGGATGACCCTCGCCATTATCCCAACTTTACTACTATCTCCTACGGTACCGAAGGGTCCTTGTCATAGACGAAGAGCTGTCTAGTCCCGAGACGCATGAAAAGCCGAGAGGATCCAACAGGTGGAGTGGGGCGATGGCTAACAGGTGGGCGTAGAAATCCTGGATATGCCCATGGTGTCGGAAGAATAAGTATTTAAAGGCTTCGTTATGAATAAAACATCGGTTGGCGGCCTATGTGTTTTGATTTTGCCCTTTAAAAGGCTGGTTTACTTTGATTTTACCTCGTATTCTTCCTTTAATTTCTCTTAATTAACCGTTTGTTTTCTTTTGGCTGATGCAATCACGTTCTCTTCTGACTAACTCTATTTTAACCATAACTTGTAGAATTAGAAGCGAAGAATTATCATACTCAAACGTTAAGAACATTAGAGGATTAAGAAATATCAGGTTTTTTAACGCTTTAACTAAGTTAAATTTGCTTTCAAAGCGATCTTCATTTTTTCTGAAATTGATTACTATGATAGTTGAACGACTTAAAAATTACGATGATTCAACCTCCATTATATTAATATATTGTTTTATGTATTTATTATTGTATTTTGTATACTTATTTATATGTTATAAATTTGTTTTCATTTTTGCATTTTGTTTACTAGCAGCCTATATAAAAGTTCGATCTCTAGTGGAAAACAAGACAAATTCGAACCGAAGAATACATTTTTCGTTTAGAAAAAATACGAAGATTTATAATACGTAAAATATTTCTGAATTCCGCAGATTTTTTATATAAAAAATATCTGAACAGACGGAAACAATATTTATATATAAATAATATATATAAAAATATATTATTCTAGTTGACAATAATAAATTATGAATCAATTATCCTTCATTTCGGAAAAACATATTTCACTTATTCACATGCCTTATTTTGCTGAAAATCTTTTTCCAAGTCTCCTAACCAAAGGAAAGTGATGAGCTCTATCGATTTCACGAAAGTCTAAAGGTTAATTTTTTCCTTTCTATTAACTTTAATAGCTGTTGTTAATATAAACGCTGGAATACGTCTGAAAAATTTAACTAGTGTTATAAATATAAATTGTCGCTCAAATGATCCCTTTCTTTTCACAAGTAAATATCAGCTGTTCATCCAGTACTCCGTAGCCTTGCCATTAGCATGTAATTGTTGCGTGTTTGCAACAATCCATAAAATGATTGTTGACAATGTTGCGCACGGGCCTAAATGAGATATCGAGCGAACACTTACTGACCTAAGTCTTTATTGATTGGGATAAATAAACGGATTCTGAGAAAGGAAAAATTCCCAAAGGGAAGGCGCAAATAAAAAAGGGTGTAGGACGTTGAATTCGAGCCAAGGTCGGAAAAAAGGGAGTCCATGCGTCCTTGCTTCGTGCGATGAACTGGTGTCTCCCTCTCTACGCATCTCTTAGAGTCTCAAATCTCCGGGAATTAAGAAGACGCGGCACGGATGAAGTTCATTCCTTGTCGTTAAAGACGCATCGCAATTTCGAAACCACATTTCAGGTCTTTGAACTTAGTTGAATGATCGAGAAAATTTCATTTGAAATCAGAAAAAGGCGGAATTTCATCAAAGACAGTGATTTTTAATAACTTCTAACATTATTTAGTAGGCATACGATTTTTTTAGAACGAGTGACGTAGGCAAGATTTAAGAAAAGGTTTCTATGGATTCGCATGGATTGTTGTCAAAAATACGTTAGTTCTCTCAGTTTAATATACTGATGGTATAGAACCAATTGTTCATCGATCATAAAATAATACAGAATTTTATCCCATTTGCGATATTTTATTTTTCATTAAATAACACGGATCTACCGCACGTACAATATTTTAGAACTCTAATAGATAGTATATGAATTCGAATATATATATATATATATATATATATATATATATATATATATATATATATATATATGTGTGTGTGAATTCGATTGTTAATGACATTTTCTTGATTAGGGATGGATATAAATACAAGGAGCCTTTAAAAATACTTGTATAGTACTGATTAATAAAGATATCTTAAAGGTCTTGAAAAATATTCCGATACTCGATAAACTTTACAATTAATGTTTAAAAATAAAATATAAATGATGTTTCATTTATGAAATCTAAAAATAAGATAAACTTATAAGATCAATTATGAAATTATAATAAAATACTTTTCGGTATCATATAATTCCTTAAGGGAACGTAACCTCACGTATTAAAAAAGATCCTTTTTACTTCTCATGCACTGTGTAAATATTGCTTTTATCGACTCATTTAAAATACTAAATTAACGATGGTAATCTTTGGTAACTTTTACGGAAAATACTACTATACTTTCACATAAGTATATAATAATCGTATCCTTTTATATGGTACAATTCCTTGAGCTTTAAACTCTATCATATATATACTTTATCATTTTTATTGATGAAACTAACCTCAAAGCAATCTATATCATAACAGTGAGTGGGTAATGATATCACTTTTATATTTCCGCTAATGCAGTAGCCTCCACCACGTGGGGAGACCCTATATCGGAACCCTCCCCGTATGACTCCCACACTTCAACGTGCATCAGATAAAGTGTGGGTGTAGAAAGGTTTCAAGTACATATCGAATGAATGAGATTTTTATCTTATAAAGAGGATGAAACTCTTGAGAAAGGTTTTTGAAGAGAAAAGAAAAAGATTGTAAGACAGTGCGAAAGGTGAAAGTATATGATGATTAAAAAAATACGTCGGAAAGGTAGTATAAGGGGAAAGTATTTTAGAACGCACAAATAAAATAAAATATAAAAAATATTTTTAACAAATTATACTCAAATTTAGGAGCATTATCTTGACTCGTATACATGTAAATACAAGCCAACATTTCAAATAACTTTTTCGCTAAAAGTTACGTAAGCTTTATCATAGACGTAACACATAATCACGAGGTATTTAAATCCGCTATTTTTATATGATTTCTTCGAATAAGTTCCGTTTTCTATTTAATACTTTCCTCTCTAAACGGAATCTCATGCGTGCATCTACTCACTTAACGCTACTGAAGAGTATGGTTTGACACGACGAATAAAGGCTTCCTGTCACGCTTCGTGGGGCTTTCTTTAATTCCATCACGCTTTTACAAAATCTTACACGTCCTATCCCTTTCTATACTTCAATACGACGTAATTTTATTGACTCATTAATAAAATAGGTTTTGGCATTAACGAAATATTAAAAGTAAAAATTAGAATATTCTTCAAGATTAAAAGTGAAATACCTTCGATATCTTCTTTTAATTTAGGGAATAAATATTTCCTCGAGTATTCAGCCATTAAGGCTACTGATGGTAGGTAAACTTGAATCGTCATCAAAATTTATGATACCCTTATGCATAGATATACGTATTTATGATTCAATCACGAAAGATATTCGTGGATCCATTTGTCAATTTGAATGAAAATATCGAACTCAGTATATCGAATCGAACAAACATCTTTCTTTGCATCGTCTTTAGTTTAATTACGTCATACTGAATACGTTGAATAAGAGGGTAATTCAGAATAGTTTTATTCATAGCTGATTCTAAAGCTTTCGGTCCGATTTGAATTTTTCTGAATAAAAGAATCTGAATTCATCATACGTATGTACTTAAAACATGAATTTATATATACACATGATAGGGGAATATCTCTTATCTAAAATAAATCTTACATTTAAGTTTAGAAGCTGTTATCAACCAATTGTGTGAATTAAACTCATTATTAGTACTTCTACGGCAATAATTAAAGGTCAGCAAAGAATTATCACCTAATCATCTAAGTTTCTAGCTGATGTAATAATTAATTGGCGCAACAATAACGGAATAGAATAATACTGAATTTTTAACATGAGAACTTAAAAACTGAATATTTACAATGATTGTATTCATCAATGTTGTCTCATATAATAAACAGTTCTTAACTTAACTTATTTTATGTAAGTATAATCTCAAAAGTGCACAATCTTAATTAATCTAATTAGCTTTAATTGAATCGTCAGAAAGCTATAATTTACGAAACATCTCTTTCGTATTTTCGTCCTTTTTCTTTCTCTCACTAATTGAGATGTCCACAGAGCTGTTCTAAATTAAGAAATCCGTTATTCTCTTTAGTATTATTAAAACTTCACCTTAGGAAGCTCTCAAGCCGTCTACTTCATCAATCCCAAAGCCTCAACGGGTCTTTCTGCAATCACTATCTATGCAAAATCGATGATTATGTGTGTCACATACAATCCATCATATGACTTAATTAACACCAGGAAAAATATACGTTCACTTCTGCGGGTAAAAAATTGAGATTGAATTCTCGATGGACGAAGCAGAATTACAGAAAATGGGGTGCATCATAAATTAGAAAAAGCAAATAAAAAATACCCTATAAATTTTTATGTCAAGTGTCGTTCCGTTATAGTTCTCAATATTTGAAATGGTAAACTATAATGGACGCCATATTTGTCTAGATATCCCTCATCGAAGGGTAACGTAAGTTGTATAGAAAACTATTTCAATTAACCCAAGGAAAATATGGGCCTATATTGTCAAAAAAATTTTCAGCTGCATTAGAAAAGTTTTCACAACGTAATACGATCTAAAGAGAAAATATGAACTGTGTTTCTTAGTTGTGAAGTTATTGATCCAAATTTTATCATTCTCTGTATTTAAATTCCTAGTTATTCATGGAATTTCTTCTTACGCTTACGCATTTGAAGATGAGATTCATTACAATGATTATCTACTGAAGTAAAATTAAGTAAATTTCATTAAAAAATGATTACATTTCTAATTAAATACAAATAGAGTTTTTCCCTCTGTTTTCATTTTTACTAAAATTGAATCTCCGGAACCTTTTCCTTTCCTAAACGAACTAAAATTTCCCAATTTCTATTCCACTATAATCATCGCTAAAAATTCAATTAACGTCTCTTTTTTAATCTTCGTAGCTTTAATCTCTAAATGTATACGTATATCGTCATAAAATATTTGAATATCCTCTTTAGGTTTCATTCATCGTAATCATTGAAATTTTAAGTTATTTTATAAACCAAATTTGGAAATACAACTCAAAAGAAGAAAAATTCCTTTTCATAAAGATTTCGCAAGTAGTGTAAAGCAACACTGAGCAATGTCGGAACGCTAATTTCGATGCAGCCCTTCGTGTAACGATAGTAGTGTTGCATGAAACGCTTCGAAAAGAAATACCACTTCAGGGTGTTGCCCCGTCTAAGAATCGAACCTGGGTAGTCGTAAGACGCGTCATTAACATATCAATCGGAAGGAAAATAAATTTAATTTTTGTCTGCATAGAGCTAAAAAAACATCAGATTATCACCTTCAATTGTTTGACTTCAGTTCCTACCCGATGAACATCAGTGTACAATTACAATGCATTTGAATTCCTTAAACGAATGTCGTACCGTGCTTATGAAAGATGGTCTAACTCTTCCGATACGAATACGCAACCTGAACAAACACTTCTTAATCGCCGCGAGGCCGCATAAACCGCTCCCATGTCGAGAAAATACTGTTTATATCATTGCGTACAACTTATTGAAAAAACTCTTCGCGTTCGCCATAATGATAATGAACGAGAGACCCGATCGATCCATGGCGACTATTCACGCTCCAGTGGGGCGTCGTTCAAAGCGCGTCATATAATGGAATCTCTACTCCACACGGACGGCGTCTCACCGTCCGCCATGGCTAACGGAAAGCGAGCGCCATAGGAACGCCCGCGGCGCGTTCGGGAAGCGCGAGATACCCGCTCTGCGGCTGCGTTTTTCCTCGCTCGGCAGATCGCGTTGTTTTTCGCCCTGACAACGTGTCTGACGCGTTCACCATGACCATGGAGTACATAAATAACCTGCATCTAATTCAGGAGGTGCAGAATAATCCGTGCCTGTACGATATCAAAGATCCCAACTACAAAGACGTGGATTGCAGGAAGAGCACATGGGAAAGGATTTGCACGGCATTATACAGAGAGTCATGGGACGAGTTTCAGCATTCAGAAAAGAGGGAAGCTAGTGAGTATAACCGTCATATTGAACCCTTTCGTGCTCAGTAACGGACGCTGTTTTTGTTTACCGTTTCACGTGTCTATTCGAATGTGTTTCGCGCGGCTGAGTGGGCTGCGGAGAAGTCCCCGCAATTAGCGATGTTCATTCCATATTGATTTATTCACGTAGCTGTTGAGCCGTGCTCGGCCAAAGCATGGGACCGATTAAGCGCCAAGGAATTTATCGTTGTCCCTTTCTCTTAAGACCCCTCGTCCGGAACGGGAATGTCCCTCTATTCAATCGTACGATGTTTAAGAGCAGCGAGAAGAAAATATAACGTGGTTTGAAACACTGAATCACGCAGGAATGAGATGTGTCATCATTCTTTGTTTACAAGTTTAGAGACCGCGTATTTTGAATTTAAAGCCATCGGGTTTCTATGTCTTTACACTCAGTGATTCCCTACATTACTGCTGGGTTTTCTACATTTTCTGTCCATATTTGTCCGATCAACAATCGATTTACAACAAAAGATTTGCGATGTATGTTTAACAATGTGGTCAAGAAACATTAAACGAATGCTGTTTGTGATTAGTTAATTATTTAAATAATTAACAGATAACTATCGTAACTAAATTTTCCTTTTTTCGAATGACTACTATATATCACGTTATCTTTTATTCAGTAATTCAATTAATCAAATGTTGATATACTGATTGAAATTATATTGAAAGTATTCTAACCCTTTTTATGTGTGAAATTTGAAGAATTATGTTCAGTTACGTTTGTTACTTATATTTATTTACTTGAGAGATATTGCTAGTAAAAACTTTCAGTTCTTTGTTAGTGAATAAAGTTATTTATTATTGCAATTATATCACCATATTTTCATGCTATATTCATATATATATCCTCTTTTGCTTAACGAATTCTAAGCTAGGAAACGTAAAACCTTAAGCCAATAATAATATGTCACAATAAAATGTCCGTGTTGCTTAAAAGTTCCCTCATTATATTTTTACGACATAAAATTTGCATGCTAGGCGTTCTAAGTCTTCCGTAAAATACTTATATTATGCGTTACTCGATTCTGAAATATCTAAGCTCGCAATCACAATTTCATTTCGCTTCCGTAAATGCATTTAGAGAATATAATGGCTGTATGTTATTCCTTTGGAACACAGGATAAAGTTAAAACTCTAAGGTACAACTCTGGATATTTGGCCAGAATACATCGATAAATAAGACCAAGAGATGTAAATATTTATAAAGCATACTGAAGGATATCTGGAACAGAGACATGGTCCAGCATTAAGTGATGGCAGTTAGTTTAGAATGAACATTCTTTCGGCAATCTATGGTGGTGTATATCATGATATTTTATTATTTGCAGAAGCTGCCGTACAGAAACGCTGGAAAGCATTAAGGGACTCCTTCACGAAAGCGTATAAAATTCTGAGAACGCGTGACTCATACGAAGGGAGTGGAAAGAGGAGGAAACCTTACGTGTACGCAAACCAGCTGGAGTTTTTGATACCGTTCATCTATCCGCAAAGGTAAGCCCTGACACCAGCTTATCAAATGAGATAGTTTCGAAATAGAATTACAATTTATTTTTCCGCAGTCATTCGTTGGATGACGAAGACCAAGACTTTGAGGAATTAACGATAGAGGAGGACTCAAAACCGGCCGTAAATTTTTCCGAATATTCCCCTCAGCCTGTGATCAAGAACGCCCATCCAGTCAGTCCAACTCAGTTTGATTCAAAACCGGCAGTATCCTATTCATCTTATTCACCTCAACCTGCGATCAAGAACTCGCAGACAGTGAGTCCAACTGAATTCGACTCAAAACCGGTGGTCAATTACTCTGCATACTCTCCTCAACCGGTCATCAAGAATTCTCAGTCAGGCAGTGCGCATCAACTGACGTCACAGCCCACCTCGCCTACTGACCACAGGGAAGAAAGCCAGAGGTTGAAGAGAAGGGCCGATGAAGAATCTGACGTTGAATTCTCTGATGAAATATCTAGCGAGGCGAGGAACGTTGAAGACGACCCTGACAAGATGTTCCTACTCTCGTTGCTTCCCAGCTTCAAGAGGATAAGGACAGCAGACAAGGTGGATGTCCAGATAGAGATCTTGCAGTGCATCAAACGTAAGATGAAGCCTTAGTTTCCATCGTTCGTGGTTCATCCATCCTCTGCTATCATCAAGTTTTCCTGGACAACATCACACCCTCATTATTCATTTAAGTTCGTACCTGTATTTAATTAACGCTGAATTGTAAACACTGTCCTGAAATAGACTTAGGGTCCCTTAAATGAATTAGGCCTATACGTATTAGGACACTGCTTTTGTCGGCCCCTTTAAAGCTCACTTTATTCACACTTTCATTTCGTTCAACATGTCTACTTTTGAGTTGAGTTGAATTTTGTGTGCGATATATCTTACAAACAGTAACTTGTCGAAAAATGTGTCCCTAGATGCATTTGGCAGTTATATTGAATAGCGAATAACTTGTTGTTAACTCTGGAATAATTCGCCCGTGCAGAAAAATGCATTTCTTCTTCATCGTTCTATCTTCAATACGTTTGATTTGAAGATAGGAAAGGCAAACCAATCGGGATAAACTATTTGTTATGACGCAAAATTATTTCCGTTCATTGATGCGATCTAAAACGATGAATTTCTCTTTCATTCGGTGCACGTAAAATATAAAACGCATATTCGATGCGATGTGATATTGAAGCGAACTATGAAGTTCGTGTGGTGTTTCTGTGATTCAACTTGCCATTTTCATGCATTACAGTTTTCTAATTTTAATGTAAGTAATAATGCAAAAGGCAAAACTAAGATTTGAAACTTTTTCTATTCCTCTTTCCACAGACGTTTTCATAAAAGAAAGAATAATACGAATGTTACAAATTTCGAAGTCGAGTGAAATTCCTCGATGTTATTTTTGTGTTCTTCGATCGTTATTTTTGCAGATCCGGAGTATCTGCATTGTAACTTTTAAACATATTTTGTACATATGAAATAAATTATTTAAATATCATCAAGAGTTGTTTTTTTATGATTTAATGAAATAGAACACTTTTGCCCTTAAGGAACCATTGTTCAAACGAAAATTTCTTGGGATGGAAGAAGTGAAGAGAAATATTTAATTTTCCAGTTATTCAGCAAATTATGGAACTGGCTTTTAATCATAGTTCATCATGAAGTTTGGACGTTAAGTAGCGATTATATGATTCTCTAAATAATATACTCGGAATATTTTCTAGTCTGAAAGGTACCTAAACGGGATCATTCACGAGTGTCAACTCTATTACATTTAAGCCTACTTGAAACAAACACAATGATACAAAAATCGATTTGTTAGACGTTATTTGATGGAAAGCCATAATAAATGACTGAATTCTTTGTACTATTCCACAGTGACTTCACTCCGCGACTGGCTTCGTTATTTCTGATACTACGATACTAGTTTGTTTACACAATGCTGCTAGATGATAGTTTAGCCCGATCACTTTCATAACAAACCTGATCTTACGTAATTATTGCTATTAACATTTGATACAGTAGCATTTACATGACTCACATCTTACCCAAATTTTTAATTAACACGATATTCGAGAGTGATTGAATGGAGTAAGAAAACAAAATCAACAACGATGAAAGAGTTCTATTTTATCTATTTCAAATTTAAGCTTTTCTTAGGCAAATCGCTTTAATTTGGAAATCACGATTTTCGAACAAAATTGCTCTTATCGCACAATTAAAAATCCTTCTGGTGAAAAACCTGCCGAATAACATCTTATCTTGCGGTAACCAAACCACGAATTATTTTAGGGGTTATAGTACAGCTACACTTCCGTATTTACCTTACGCAATCGAGCGCGGAATTTTTCGGTTCCGTCCGCAAATAGCCTGAGGACAAACTCGTTTTGAAACAGATAAATCGCTCTTCATCACTATCATTTCTCGCCTATCAAGGCTATGGATTAGTCGCGCAATCTCCAAGTGTTATGACCTCTTGCGGTTTGGCGACGAACTCATTGATCAAAGAATATTGTTGTTAATGAACGTGGAAACGTACGCACGTGTGACACCGAGGGTTGAGATGTGAATGGTTCGAACAAAAAGGGAAGGGAAGGGTTTTTTTTTAAGGAAGTGGTGATCGAAAAGGAAATAACTGCCTCGAGGTTTAGAAATTGAATTAGTTTCCTGAGAGAGAGCTGATAGTAAAGGTCTGCCCTCTTCATTCTTTGGAACGAATTTCTCCTTGTTGACCGCAGAGAACGAGAAATGTGGCAAAAATAGAGAGACAGGGGCTTGGATATCGGAGGCTGCGGGAGATAAAAATCAGACTCTGGCTGGTGGAAGTCCTAAGGGGTAAAGTTTGCGCGGAAAGAGACGAGGAGGATACCAGGAAGAAAGGACCACTTCGAGTACTCACAACGATATAAGGTAATGTTCTAGTGTCATCTTTACCTATCACTCACAAGTGGAATGACATTAATTCCCGATTTTTCCCTTTGGATGTCACAATCTATCTATCACCTGCATAATGATGAGCGAAAAAAGGAAGCCTCCGGAAATATAGGACCTTCCCTAACTGCTTCAAAACGCTAATTCTCGGTAATATTTATCGATCCAAGCAATTATGTTCACTTACATCTTAGGTCCTTAGATTTTACAACGGTAGACAGAAGGAATTTCAGTTTAAATGCGACGATGCTAAGGTTTATTTACTACATATATTTTGTGTTAAGATTATCTCATAAAAAATATTACGTTAACCATTCTGGTAAAAAATTATTAATCTCTCTTTGCTAGGAGAATTACGTAAACTGCATCTGTCACTGTCTTCTTCCACGTCGTGGCTAAGTCCCAGTTTCGCGCCAAATAATTCAAACTATTCTAAAAATAAGTATCCTGTTTGGCTTCGCGGTTACAGTCCTTCATTGAGTAAATGATCGATTGGTTCAGAAAATGGGGTGATAAATAAAGAGAATAGTAATTTATCTCTTTGCATTAATCTCCACCCATCACTGCAGTAAACAGTATCGTTAATCCATGATTGGAAGATGGTTCGTAGGCGTTAACTGGTTTGTTGCGATGAAAATATTAAGGGAAAAAATTCATACGCTTACGCAAACTGGATTCGCTCTAATAAACCGATCACTCTCTACCAAAGACCGTGACGAATCGAATGTGAACGGACGGCTATGGATTTTGTATTGGAGGAGAAATTGAAATCCTCTTCAATACTTCGTAATAACGATAAGCGCAGAACAACGATAACGCACGATTCACCATGGCTGAAACGAATGAGTAGAAGTTTGAGAGGTCATCTAAGTAATGTCTAGAGTAGAAGTCTTCTAAGTGATGAGCTAACCAAGCCCATAAAATATGATGGGCATCCATAATAAATGTATTAATACATCAGAACTGGCAAAATGTACCTTTTGTGATTTACTACTTGCTAAGAGTTTTGTATCGGCCAGTAAAGAATTGCTTCGATAATTTTACGATTACTATTCATTCCTTACGTTTCACGTTAGACGCTATCATCAAGAGATAATATGTCTCTCAAAGTTACTCTTTCGGGATAATTAGATGTCAGGCATTGAAACAAAAATATTTTAAATGCGGTTTCACAGATAGATATAAAGGAAAAGTGAATGGATAGACATGCCCAAAAAAATACATGTGTGTATACATATATATATATATATATATATATATATATATATATATATATATATATATATATATATATATATATATATATATATATATTAAATTTCAAAAATTTCGTAAATAATAAAAATGTGTAGTCCCGATAAAAGTTTTTGAACCTAACATCTTAACAATACAATATCTAAATACTAAAATCTATGAAGAAAATAAAGCCAATAAATAAATATAGTAAAAAAATAATTTTTGACATTCTTTCTTATTTAGACAATTATTATCTCCATCGCTATCTGTAAAACTTCTCAGTGAATGTAGTTGAACGAATTTATGCCATATTTGGCTCAGATTTCTGATTTAGAGACTAAATTAATGCTTCTAAAAATGCGTGGTAGCGCATCTAGTTTCTGTTCCTCTTTTCCCAGAATGTTTATACGCTTGAAGATGAAAACCTCTTTAGAGCAACTCATTATCTCCTCCTTTTTTTCAGCTGAATGCTCATGTTGGCAGCCTCTCGTAAGGCATTAAAATTCACGTACTGTTGCCCGTAGTCGGTGCTAAGAATATCAGTTGTCGCTCATTGATTCGAAATTTTTTTAAAGGTTACTGGTGGAAAGGTGGAAAATTTAATAATTCCGGTCTTTAACGTCTTATTTTTTTTCTTCGTGCAATAAATATCGTAAGTTATTCAATTTCCATTCCGTCATACATTTTATACCGAGAGTACGACGCAAGTTTTTAAATTGCAATATTGCTAGTTTATTTACTATTTGATTGGTGATTGAGTGAGAATGAAGATTTATTTTGTTGACATATTAAAAATATAACTTTAAAAAAATCTAACTCCGAGGGAAAATTTTAATGATCAAAAGCAATGCGAATACTCAGAAATGTTCACCTCATAACGAATTATTTCCAATACTTTGACCAAACACGCACATCTCTGGAATTTTTCCTGTGTTTTGCACGAATAAAAATGAAAAGAACATTTATTCCTAGTTAACGAGATATATCTGTACCAGAAAATATAATCTTGAAAATTTTCGCAAGAAACTTAATAAATATGGAGGAATTAATAATAGCAATCAATCAAACAATCAAGATCAAAAAATATTTTCACCGAAGAGCGAAATGAAAAGGGAATTAAAGGTTCACTAACGTATCCCAGATCAAGATTAACGACTTGTGGAATGAAATAAATGAAAAATCAAGGTGAAAGTATTAATCTTTGAACTCATCATAAAGATAAATGTTGACAAACATACTAATATGGAAATCTCTAAATTTAGGAAGATGTCTCAAGATAGGAAACAAGAGCAGAGAATTCCGAGCACCTGGTCATTGACTGATTTTTGGCAAAATCCCCAAGGTCTTAGTCACTCCAATGCTAACGCAATCATTACGCTGGGATTGGTTTCGGAACACAACGTTCTGGGCAATTTAGAACTATTTTGATTGGAAAACATCTGTAGCTCAAAATATACTTATTTCGGTAGTTATGTTGCAAGATTTCGTCTTATAATTTCACATCAAAAATAAGCTACATTCATTGAGAAGGATGTTCGTATGTTTAAAAAGCATTTACATTCTCCTATTAAGGAATCTTGAAGTAACTCTTGAGCTAGTTTATTTTAATTTAATTTAAATACATATATAGTTATTTTGTTATATTATAAAAGTAGTAATGAACATTGTCATATTTTCTATTTTTAGTACAAATTACCCTTTAATTTTTCTGCTTCGAAAAAGGCTAAATTACTTCAATTTGGCCATGACTTTTCCTATATGCAAATATAATACTTTTTGTTATGTAACACCGTATCTTGATTCCGAAATTCTCAATCTAATTCTATCATTTGATATTTTTAATTTAATGGAGGTTTGTACTCAATTTCGACATCATCCTAAACATCATTATTTACTTATGTAATTGTGGCTCGTCGTAAGTAGGGCGCGTTAATGGTGTAAGGAAGCGGCGGCATTTATGGAGGGAAACTTTAATTCACACATGCAGTAACAAATAAGAGAAACAACGTATATTCGCTCATAATCATGATTGGCGTCGACTATATGCTAGTAATCAAATGTATTTACCGATTCAAATTCTTTAGTCCCGCTTCCTTGACATACTTCATCCAAAACTAAATTTGCTGATAGTGTTTCAATGAATTCTGGAAAAAATTGATTAAATTATGATTAGCTATTGAATTGTCGGACATATCTCCTATGCGTAACGAGTGGTAGTAAAGTAAGACTTGCTTTAATTACTAAATTTTTTTCAATCTGTATAAAACTTAAATAGAACGATTGTAATGACTTTTATACGACAGTTATAGCAGAAATTTGAGTTTTGGAATAAAAAACAGCAATCATCTGATGTCATAAAATGTTAATTAAATTAGCTTAATTGGCGTACAAAATATTTTTTAAAAACAAACTATTCAGAAGATAAAAGAAACTATAAACTAACTTCTTCATTTCAAGTATAGTTCTATTTCAGACTACCTTCACAGCTCAAGAGCATGAAGTATCTCCAAGCCAAAATAAAACATAACTTTAAGCTGACCATGATCTCTTTTCTTTTAGCGTGCAAAGACTGCGCCAATAGGAAATACGTTAGTCAAATGAAAGCTTCCGAAATGAAATAGTATCAGTTTTAAGTATAATTTAGTAAAAATAATGTTTTTAAAAAGAAATTACAGATATGGTTTTTCAATATTTTTATTTTCATAACCTTAATTTGGTGAAACTTTCATTACGACATTTATTCGACAGTCATCCGATCAATCAGCTGATCAGGTGCAGTACCGCAGCGCATCAATTCGAGTCTTATTTAGATGTAAGTCAGGTTTGCCGCAATTGGTTCAAGTTTATTGAAGGATAAAGAAAATTCCAGAACAAGTATTTTATACTATCAACAACGTACAGCTTTGTATATTGTGCGCCGCATGTATCGGTTTCTGTAATAAGTGCATTTTCTTTTAGTTCAATCACTAATGAACGCCCACCTCAGAATTGACATTGATCAGCCTCTATGGAGTCAAGATACATTCCTAGGTAGATTGAAACATTTCTTTTGGGTCACCGATCCTCGGACGGCTATTTGCACTAACGAGGAGCTTGATGATGCGAAGAGACTTTTAGAACAATATAGGTAAGATTAATGAATAAAATACTTCTAAAGTCAAATCAATCAGGGTCTATGTACACTATGTTTTTCAAATATTGCACTTTCTATTGCCTTCATATGAATTCCTTGATGGAAGTAAATAAATCTTATATTAAAACTTTTAATCAGATTAGGTAGGGAGCCGCCTGGCACAACGAATGATCAGCTTATTTATGCGAAGAAACTTTATGAATCAGCATTCCATCCAGACACGGGTGAAAGGCAAAATGTTTTTGGAAGAATGTCATTTCAGGTTCCGGGAGGAATGGCATTGACCGGTTGTATGTTACAATTTTATAGGTGAGTAGGTAAAATATGAAAAAAAAACTATAGAAATGCTCTTGACGAGTGAATGTTTGTATTTTCATCCCTCTTCTAGATCAGCCCCTGCAGTCGTATTTTGGCAATGGATGAACCAGTCTTTTAATGCTTTAGTAAATTATACAAATAGAAACGCCAATTCACCGACTACAGAAACCCAGTTAGCAGTTGCTTATGGTTCTGCAACAACGTGTGCACTTGTTACTGCTCTTGGTTTGCGCAAATACCTTGAGAAGACAACCATTCCATTTTTGCAGGTATGTTAACAACTGTAAATGGATTCTACGACTTGTTTAACTACAGTTGCAAGATAATTTGTGCGTCTTTTTCCCCAGAGGTATGTACCATTTGCTGCTGTCGCTGCTGCAAATTGTGTTAACATACCATTGATGAGACAAAATGAACTTATCCATGGTGTTGATGTAACTGATGAAAATGGAAATATTGTTGGTCGATCCAAGGTAAGGTAGCCTCAAGTAGAATCTTAAAGCTTCTTATGATGTAATGCTGCATACCAAAAGGCATCTTGTAGAGTATTGATGTAAATGCAGTCATCTTTTTTTATTTAATTTTTCTTCATTGTCTATCTAGTTTGCTGCTGCCAAAGGAATTGCTCAAGTGGTTTTCTCTAGGATTGCCATGTGTGCCCCAGGGATGACTATCCTTCCAATAATTATGGAGAGGCTTGAGGTAAGTAAAATTCAATTTCTGTAGAATTTTTTCTAACTCTTGTAGACCTTGCTTTCATACTATTGATAATTGAAAGAGAAGAGTGAATTCAAGCTTCAAATCATCTAAATATATTATCTAGAGAAAAAGCGTACTTAAAAAATAATTCATGAAAGTATAATTTTTTATGAGTTACAAAAATTGTTCTGGTAATTTTTATTAAGGCTGAAAAAGGACATATTCATCAGATTATGTACGTTTCTGTTGAAATATTTCTTGAGATAATGTAAGGAGCTGAAATTGGATTGTGCATATCACTTACTCATGTGTTAAGATTGACCTAGAAATTTTAAACAGATGTATTTACGAGCTGAGGATAATGATTCATTTTAACTACTTCATATTTAATCATCTCATCATCTACTAAATATTTTTCATTCTGGAATAAACACTCTAAGTCTTTAGTATCATTTTCAATCAATTTTTTCAAAGTATGAAATAACAAATTTTGATTCAGTCTGTAGTTATTTAAGCTAAATTGAATATATATAGCTTTTTTCGGTCTTATGTTGTTTTAATTTAGTTTTTAGAGAGGAGTTGAGATTACAAAATATTTTATTATTTTTTCAAATTAATTTACTAATCATAATTATTTTATTAAAAATTAACTGATATTTCCTTATGTAGAATGCCCTTTACTCAAAGAGTCTATGATATAATTTGCATGGGTAGCATAAGTATTTTAATCTAGATCCAAGGGTAACCGTTCAATGAAAAGGTTTTATCCAAGCTTAACTAGCTGTGTAAGATCTAGAAGATTTTTTACAGTATAGGTCTATTTCCACTAGATCTCTCATCTCTTACAATACCTATCTTTTCATCACATAGGCCTTGCCATGGATGCAAAGGATGAAACCTTTGCATGCACCACTCCAAGTTTTGGCTTGTGGCTGCTTTTTAATTGTGATGACTCCAACCGCTTGTGCACTTTTTCCCCAACAATGTGAGCTTTCAACTTCCACCTTGGCTCGTTTTGAGCCAGACGAGTGGAAAAAATTGCAAGACAATTGCAAGAAGCTAGGGGTACCGGTGCCACGTAATGTGTATTTCAACAAAGGGCTATAAAGTATATGGTACCATGTAGTAATATTTTACATGAAGAAAGATTGGTATCTTTGGGAGCCAATGAAGCATTAGTATCCATTGCTATATTTGACTTATTCCTTTGTGGCTCTAATGAAGTGATGATACCATCTAACATTGCATTTAAAGCTGCATCATGTACTTAAGGGTTCTATAGCACAACAGGGAGCTATGGATATGCAGGAATTAGCTCAAATTTCACACCCACCGGCATAGGTTTAGGGGAAATTGAATTGGACTTCCAGGCTGTAATTCAAAGCAATAGTAACAATAATTTAGTGCCTTAATGACTAATAAGATATGCTGTGTTAAGCTAAATCCCTCCATTTAAGCAAATTATAAAGGGATATAATTGGGGCAATTTGATTGATAAGAAGACAACTGACTGTTATTCAGATTGAGAATAAAACATTGTTTTAAACCTCTCTGTTTATTTTCTCTCTGTACACTGTTCTATCACTACTTAGTTTAGGTATTATTAATGGATTTCAGTTTCTCAAGAATTATCATTTATTTCATTTCCTCATACTTTTCTGTATAACAAAAGTAAAATTATATGCAAAGGTAGTTTGTTATATATTCTTCTAGTCATTTATTTTTAGTATTTTAGAAGGGTGAATTACAACTAATCATACTCATATAAAATATCATTTTGCCTAATAATACACTGATTTATCACTCAGCAGTATTTTATATTTACTTAGCTCTGCATTGAGGATTTTTCCCTATAGAAATCTGACATTTGTATATAAGAATAAATCAGTTAACAAAATGTTATTTATTTTTACAAGTCACTTATAATTATAGGTGGCTTAATGGTGTCAATGTGAATCCTGTGGTATATTAAGTGCTAAAAATTCATTATAACTATCTGATCTCTCAGCTTGAGTGACATTTTTTTCATTTGTGCACTAGTACATAATCTATTTTCTTATTTCTATTTTATTTATTTTACTAATTATTAATCAAGGTGGAAGATCTTTAATATTAATTGTTTTACATAACATATGGATTTATGAAAAGATTATTATGATACTTAGCACAATATTATAATTGTAATTAATGGTAGTCATTCATGCAGATTAAACTCACTCAAATAAATGTTCATTCTTAGTTATTTTATAGCAAAATGAATATTAAACTAACTAATTAATTAAAGGCCAATTTACTTTCTTAAGCTCTTGGTTAAAATACAATACACTAAGTATGTAATATTATGATATGCATGTATGAAGTATGAAAAATGTTTACTCTTATAAGTTTGGAATGAACACTGGCTCTTGAATCTAAGATAAGATGCACCTTAATCTTGAAGAGAAGAATCTTAACCCAATAACTGCTAAGTTAATGAATGATTTCAGAACAAATATAAAACGAATTATACATATATTATTTTTAAAGTTAGTTTATTAAAAATTTTACATTTGATTAACTTCTAGTTTTTCAAATTAAATCAAAAAATTAAAGCTCAGGAAATATAAATTTCCAATACACACTTTCATATAAATATGAAATACCATTTTGCTTACAAATTTTAAGGAACTTATTTAAAGCTGTATCAATTAATATTCCCTTTGCAAAATACAAATTTAGTTTTAATGCAAAACACTTCTTTGACTTGATAAATCAACAGAATGTCTCTACAAAACTGTAAGAATGAATTTCCTTTAAATGTGAATTTTAATCAGAGAAAATAGTACAAAGAATATTCAAAATTCCAAACCTAGTTTTTCCATCAATACATATATCTTTTGATTGCAGATTAGGAGTAAAAATTTTTTTCTCCTAGTCCTTAATTTGAATAGCAATTACAATAGAGCCAAGGAAGCAAATATAAACAAATACCTGCCCTCATAAACCAAGAATACATACAATATTTTTGGCTAAATTGTTTTTAAAAATCACTTACTCAAGATATACAACTATATCTTTCCCATAAAAATTAATAAAATAAATAGACAAAAATTGCATAAACGTTTTTATCCTTGGACACCCAGAGTAATAATTGCTGATATTACACAAGATTGAATCTTGTTTTCATGATTAAAAATCACAAGGTTTGATTACAAACCTCCACATTTAGGACTACTATAATATATATATAAAGAAAAATAATAATCTACATTTTGGTAATTTCTAAGAAGAACCACTTACGAATTGGATAGAGATGAATTACTTGAATGTTTAAGAAGAGTGAAATATATATTCTTCTTGCAATAAACACACAGCATCACCATCTATTTCATTACACCCCTTAGAAATTCTGATTGAAGTATAAATCTCCAAAATAGAAAATGATTAAGCAATACTGATCAATAATTAATAGATAAAATAATCTAAAAATTATAAAGCTATTTTTGGTGTTCCACTTATAAACTTTCAGATACCATTGTAAGTAATAATTCTTTCTGCCTATATTTAACACAACATAAGTTGCAAGATTCTAAAAGTGGGCACATAAGGCATCACAAATGATATCATAAAAGCAATTCAACTCGCTCATTTGCTCACCAGAGTAAATAGCGATATTATTGCTGCACTATATAAAAATAACAGGATATACTCACAAGTTTTCTTAAAAATTTAAGAAACTTGTAGCAACCAGCCACCATAAGATAGAAATTGATAGAAAAAGAAACTGAAGAAAAATACTGATATCTAACAAAGTCTGGGAAATTAGCACAAACATAGGCTACTATCTGCCAGTCCCAGATTCAATTTTTTTATTTGATAATCTGAGAAAAATACCCATTCAGCAGATCAAACCCTCAGAAGATCTTTCTTAATGATCACCTCTAAAAGCATAAGAATGGATTGTATAGAAGAAAAATATGGAATCAAAGGCAATAACGTCTGCCTTTCACGCTTAAGAGAGATATCTTTCTAGTGAAAAGAACCACGTTGCCTAGAGATGACACAATTAGTTCAAACTGATTCAGCTGGGCTTTGGAATTCGCTGAGAGCTTTAATTGGATTCTGCACCTTCTTCTGAGATCCCTTGCGCACTTTGGCACGAACTTCTTCAGGTTTCTCAGGCCTTACAAGTGGTTTCTTTTCAGGAGCCTTCATCTTCCATACAACAATGGGCGACTAAAACAAAAAAATAAGGTCAGGTCTGTACAAATTATATACAAATTGGCATTCTTTGTCTCTACAGATTAATAATACAAGGATAAAGGATTCACACAATATTTGAACAATTATTCTAAAACTCTGGGACAACAAGCAGTACAAGAAAATAGCGGGAAACTCATAAATTTCTAGCTTCTATAATAGTTTGTATTTGAGAAATACATTCTTCATGTCATGCTAATCTGAAAAATTATTTTTTTTTCAATTTTAACATTATGATACTGAATATCAGAGTAATGTGATCTAGAAGTTTAAGTTCTCAAAATTTCTAGATATCAGCAATGTGAAATTCTTATAATATCAATAATGATGAAAACAAACGTTTTGTAAGTATTTAGAAACATCAATGAGTTTCAAAGGACAAAAAAACAAGCACAGCAACCTTTAAAAACAACAAAAATTTATTTTTCAATTATGAAACAGAAAAAGCAACTTTACAGCTGTGTAACAAACGCAATTTTAGTAGAACGTAGATATTAATGTTAAAATAAAAAACTGCACAAAATGAGTTTAAACAAGACAGCACAAATCTCACCATTTGAGAATGAAATATCATTATAGGCTAGAACTGCTAGAAGATTTCAACTAGTATCAAAAATTTTAGTTTGTAAAATGAGAATATCTCAGCCACTCAAATTTTTCTTTTAAATTGCAAAACCTAACAATATTTTCAAAAAAAGGTTTCATGTACAAATGACTTAAGTTCCAGAATCACCATTAACATCAATTTTCAACTACATTGTTCTTCATCCAACTCTCCCACCAATTCTTGTATATTATGTACTTTAAGTAGAGTATGAAACTCTCGAAATTGACGAGTACACTAATTAAGGGATGGTACATGTATGATCCATGGTATTCTAACAAGCAAATTAAGCTAACAAACAAATTTTAATACCAATATCCTAAATTGAACCATAAGTTATGAGGCATGCATACTTCATAGTATTAACTTGAATATTCTCAGGCAATAATTTGCATTTTGTCATAAATACAATGCAAATGGCTAAAATTAAAACTGAAAAGTTATAAAGGACATTGTCCCCTATTCCTATGAAAAACGCTCTCAAAAAATATAAAGAAATTCAAAAATGATATTGCAATATCTACTAAGATAGGAGAAGTGTAAAAATGGCAAAAATGCTAATTAAAGTTTCTTCTGCAAGGCAGAGAGCTAAAGATGCTGAAAATTTGCAATTTCCCACTTTTACACAACTTTTGAGAACAATTTTGCTTTCAACAAATTTTTTTATAACAATATGTACCAGAAAGTATGAGAAAATAATGCTTGTGAATGAGGGTGGTGTGAATATTTAAAATACATACATTATAATAAAAAATACTTCTTATAATTGAGTAAATCATGAGTATGATCCAAAAAAATAAGTATTAAGTCTTTCCAGATCTTTCTACTGAATGATTCTATTTAAGATGATAATGTTGAAGAATAAAATTAAACATTAATTAGCATAAATAGTTTAAAAATGAACAAAATATTGTTAATCAATGGATATATCACAATGTCTCAAATGATAAATAAAGGCACATTATATATCAAATAATGAGTGAATTTTCAAGTCTTGACAAATTAAAGCAACAGAATTCTTAAAAAAACCTACTGTGATAACCAATAATTACAATACTTTGCCACAATTCATGAGAAAAGAATCCAATAATGAAACAATTAATTATATTTGAATTAATTATATAATTTTGAAATTGGTTTTAATAGTTTTAAAATTAGCAACTCATATATTATAAATCATGAAAAGTTACCAATTTGCTGGTTTTACCTTTGAATTACTATTTCAACAATTATGAATAACTACACAAAGAATTATTAGCAAAAAATAAACTAAATTACTTCAATAGATAATTAAACCTACTAGAGACTTACTCAAAGAGATTAAGACCAAGTGGGCCTTATAAACCTAACCTCAAAAGTCTAAAATTATGCATACTAAATTCATTAGATCATTTTAATGAGGAAGAGTGGGGAACACCAATGCTAATGACAAAAAGAAGATTAACTTTAATTCTTTTTTAACATGAAATGAATATGAAGAATAATTTTTAAATATAAAAGAATTAACTGATTCTAATGTAATATAATACCAGAATTTTCATTATATTATTTTCCTTACAAAAAAATGTATTCAAAAGATAAACATTTAACAAATTAAAGTAATATATTTCAATTTCATTCTATAAAGGTTTTTCAAGTGAGTATTTTTCATATCTATACTACATTGAAAAGTAAAAAACTCATTAACTCTGTAATTATATTATTTTTATCAAATCTGTTACATATTCTTAAATTATTAACTATCATTAAAGTATGTTTGAATCTTATAAGGGACTACTAGTAGAAATGATCTTTAAGATTAATTGAAGACATAAATTTCCAAGTTTAAATTTTAGCTTAAATAAATTAACTTTACAGCTTTACTTTCCCAATTACCCAAGTATTTCTGACATACTCATCTAATTTAATTTTATTTCAAACTTTCCTTTGACAAAAATAGTATTTGTTTTTAAGGCACAAGAATAAGGATGAGAAACAACCTTGGTAAATGATTACACAAAGGAGATATGAGAACAATGTTGATGAAGATGAAGGCAATTTCTCTATCTAACTCAGCTAAATTCTCAATTCATCTATGCTCAACAGGCAAAAACATTGAATATCACAGATTAGTGCAGCTCTCAGCATTGCAGACAGTTGGAACTCCCCAGAAGTGCACCACTATTTAGTGGGTTAACATTCACGCAAGTGTGAGAGATTATTTTTTACGAGATTAACAGTATTTAAGACAATCCCCATTGCTAATCTAATGTGGCTATGGAGTCCAGAGGAACTTAATTTATACATACTATTGGATTCTAAAAATTAAAGGGATTTCTCCTAATTCAAAAAGTTTAAAAGGAAAATATTCAAAACCCTCAATAAAAGCTTTAGGGAGAAAGAAGCTGATAAAAATGAATCTATTATAAATTAATTAACATTTATGAACTAGTACTCTATTGTAAAAATTTTAGAATAAAATATAGGTAGTAAACAAGAATAACCATACCAGCAATGCCCCTATGGAGTCCATTGGCCACACTAATGAACGCATTCACAGTTCCACAATCAATAAAGAACAAGTGCCATAAACATTGGCAATTATGCAACAATTTTGGCAAAAAAATTCCATGATGAAAATGCAAAAAGCACAATCATTATGAATGAAACAACAAAACAACTTCTTAAGCATCAAATTTAGCTGGAAAATATTACAACAACATTCTAGAAGAGTTTGTTAAGCTAGAAAGCTGGAAAAAAGTATTTTCAAGTAACAGGTATACAATGAAAACGAATATCTAAACCCGTGAGTATATCAAAGAAATAAAACATCATAGATATGTTAAAGGATAATCTTAGACATCAATATGAAATGATGTTTGCACAATGTATAAGGATATAAAATTGCTGAGATTACTGGCAATAGCTAGATTTGTATAGTTCAATGTGTTGACCAAAACAAATCAAATAATATAAATTTTACTTCACAATATATACGTACTAAATAGTTGACTAATTGACTGACAGGAAGAACGCTTGAACTCAGAGCAAAGCTGTACATTTTTATCTTGAAAAAGTAATTAATTTGTGTTAAAACCACAATGCTGTATTTCCTAATATTTTACTAGATGCTCATAAATTAACAAAGTTTAAGTATCACTGATAAATTATTGGCTGAAATCAAATTATTTCTTGATAAATCTTAATTAAACAGTGTTGATGACCTGAATGATAGCTAGAATTGTTCGCTGAGGATATGTAAGGAGATACTACAAGTTCACTAAACTTAGCAGTGTAAATAACAATAATCGATATCCAAATATTTTTTCTGTTCATAGCTGTAACACATGAAAATGCTAAAAGTATTATTGTATTATGTTACTGATCACACACTGAGAGACTTTCCTTACTTTGCATGGAACTTCTCTTTCACAGTAGAATAATTCATCCATCTATAGGACACAAATCACAGAAGCTATAAAGCAACTTGTTATCAAGGTCATAGTTTATGCTGCATGCTTATAATGTTCACAAAATATTTACGGAGAGATGAGGAACTGTGAATGCAAAGACGCACGTGCAACTCTCACACCAGGATGGGTGAATTTCCCAACCTCCTCCACCCAAAGAAGTCACCTCTTTATGAGTCATATTTGCTCTTAAGAGGAACTACTATTGGCACAAATATACACTAGAATATAGACAGTTGTTCAGAAAGAATAGCAATAAAAATTTAACGCAGTAAATGACTGCCGACAAGTGAAACATATAATAGAACTTGTGAACATTCTCATTAAAACAATGCTTTATTTTAATAACTTAAACATATTCTACTTCCAAATATAGTCTTCCTAAGTTAAAATATGCATAAAAAGGTAGAATCTACATAGAATATAGATTAGAATGGTTGTTTGCCCAGTAAAAACATGTTGTTTAAGTAATCAAGTTTTTTTTACTTTAGCATTTAACAAAATCAAAATTATTCAAAAATGCATATACTACAGTTAGCTGGTATAAAATCTCTAACCACTTTTTCCAGATCCACTACCTTAAAATTACATATTGAACCCAAAGATTCAAAAATTTTAAAGTCATATTTACCATAATTGAACTTGTACTATAATACTAATATCAGGAATGTTTACAAGAATTACCAACATTCTAATCATAACTGCTTATTATTACCTAACAAATGAAATAGTACTAAAAATAGTATATAAAATAGTAGTAAAAGCATACTTTATATGCATTATCACATTTTTCACCCCAAAAACTTTCCAAAACTGTCAAAAATACTTCTAAAGCATTGTAATAAGAAATTCCAATGCCATTTACAGAAACTTGGAAGCAATATATAGCAACAGTCTCTACAAGTTATCTAAATGCTATAAGAAAAATAAAGACCAGATAACAACTAATGTCAAATTGAACAGAGTTAAAACAAAATTTGAGATAATGGAGAAAAATGTCATGTCAGAGAAGTTTGAATAAAATCCAAAGAAAATTTAACATGAATTAAAGAATGATAGATGACTAAGAAAAGAAGAGCAGTCTAATTTACTGAATACAATTTATGTTTCCATTACTAAAAAAGAGATTGTATGAAAAGACTAACAAAAATAGCATTTTTACAATGAGATATTTGGGATTTGGGAATAGAGTTACTTTATAGGATTTCCTAAAACTCTATAAAATATGAATCTAGTACACACTTAGTCTCAGTCGGTATGTTAATTACTAATTGATTAAGCAGAAAAAGCTTTAGCGAAGCTTATATTATATAGTACTAATAGTGAACAGGATTAGATAAATGAATGAGTTCAATGCATTTTAAGTAAACAGAAAAGAATAAATCATTTGGCTTTTTTAGATGAAAATACGGAACAGACTTAACTATTCCATACATCTTAGGGACCTGTTTTCCATTTTGCAATCATGTGAAGTGATGTATAAAAAAGAAAATGAACGATAGTTTATCTTCCCTGCTGGAGGTATAAACATCAACTTAAAAAATATAAGAAAACCTAAACCTTAAATGATTAATAAAACTGACAATGCCACTTGTTTACCTCAATTCTACCAAACAAAAACTAACATGAGGGTATTGATATATAATCTAAATTTTTATCTAATTCTTAGATAATTAATTATAAATAAGAGATCAAAATTTGCCTATGAATAAATATATTTAAATAAATTATTTTTGTCTTGAATTTCTGTATGTTGTTTAGAATATTTAAGAAGAGTCTTAAAACGAAAAATTTTATCAACTCATCATGCATTTAGGATCAATCTGATATCTAAGACTAGGAAATTTTGTTAAAATGATAGTTGATGCATCCAAGAAAAATAAATGTTAAAAATTAATTTGCTTTCTGTTATCTAATCCTTCCATATCAATTTAATTGATCACTATGTTCAACATTTAGAAATTGTAATTTTTCAATAATTTTCCTATGCATATAATTATTACATATTAATCTGAACAACTGCCAAAAAAATAAGGGTGGAGGAGAATGGGTAAGGTGGTCATATGGACACACCATGCCGAGAATTGTAATTGTACCAGGTTGACGGTGTAAAGAATGGCATGGGTCGGAGTGACCGGAAAACAGAAACGTGGGGGAGGATCACTCCTCTCAAAACCAGATCCGGAAACCTCCTGCACATAGGGCGAGAAAAAGGAAAGAAAGAGTGAGATTCCCTTAGATCCATGGCTGCTAAATTCCTTGCCCGAAGTCCATTGTCTGACATGAAGGTCATAGGAAGATTTGCAATGGTAAGTAAGTCCTTTCTAAGGATTCAGTCCAATTGCAATGGTGATTGTGGTTAGCTATTTGCCACTGACAGTGGTGAGTTATAGCACAATACCTCCAGATTGACTTTTGAAAATTGATTGTTAAACATAAAAAATTAAACACCTTTCTCCATATAAATACTTAAATTAAAAATCTTTCAAAGATATTTATTTCTTTATGAAATGCCAGTAAAAAAATACAAAAATAGAGATTCTTTGGTGTTTTTGACTAGAATAAATTTCAGACGTCAAGTTTCAGTTTCACAAAAGAATGCTTGCGATAAAAGGATCTAAAAAGGAAATAACGTGAAGCATATATCTTCATCAAAATAATCTTCTCGGAACAACTGCAACTTTCATGTTTTGCTCCATGTTCACAAAATGTAATAAACCTAACTTATTACACCCAGTTCACCATATAGGCATAACCAAATGCAGCAAATTCACATAACACGTGAATTATTAAACATGCAGCAATAATAAAGTAGGCCAAATTTACTCACAGTGACGGTACCCTGGCGAGGGTATTTTGTGGATGCAACATAGGAAGCTTTAACAGTTAAGACAACAGCATTCATTAGGTTCTTGGCAGCTTGGATGAGGGAGGTAGCACTGTCCAACTATAGAATTAAAAATAAATCAGTTATCTTAAAAAGAAAATAAAACAAATACCTGGAACTTAATTTTGGTTGACAAAAATTTAGTTTGATATCAATATACATACTACTGAAAGGAGAATGGGCAAAAAATTAAACACAAAAATTGTTGAAATTGAACTAGCTATGGTTCTTAAAAAGATTTTAAGTTTTTAATTCATGCAACATTTTTATTCAATTTTCATTTTGCGTCAATAAGTCAAATAAAACACTTCAATCTAAATATTGTGACTCCTTAAAGTAATAAATGTGATGGCACACTTTACATCTAAATGGTATATTTTTAAAAGTTACAATACTTTCCCATAGTTCCTTCCTTACCAACTTCATTTCTTTACGACTATGCAACTCACCTTGATTAAAATTCATTATTTGATTATTCTGTACAGCTAGCATCTTAATAAAAGAGAAATCTTAGTAATACTGAATGAAAAAAAATTAAGTTGCAAAAAGCATAATAGAAAAATTTTAATAGATATCTTTTAATGTTTATTAAAATTTACATTACTTTCCATTTGTTAAATACTATTCTTACACCTTCCTTCTCACATGAATGATACTAGACATGTAAGTTCTGCAACATAAGTGGATATTAATTACTTAATTGGTGATTATAAATTATTCAAATCAGTCTGTCAATTTGAGTTCCTTAAGAGAAAAAATTATAGATCCAGTAACTCAGGAAATCAGTTTAGTACTTTTACTACATTCTAATTACTCTGCAGGAAGTCTTTCAGGTTTCCAGCTGGATAGTTTGTTGGATGAGCTACGATGTTTCGGCTACTATCCTCTTCGCAATAGATAGTAGCAGAAACATCGGATCTCATCCAACAAACCACCCCGCTGGAAACCCGAAAGACTTCCTGCAGAGTAATTAGAAAGTACTATGTATGAATCCAAAACATAAAATCCTTACCTTCTAATTACTCTTTTCATCAAGCATGAGATACTGCAAAGAATTAAAAGTAAAAAAAGAACAAGAATTAGGATAAAAATAAAATAAATACTCACTCCAGATACAATGAGTTCCCCACTAATGTTCTGCACATCAGCCTTGACCTTAGATGTAATATTTAGCTGGTGACAGTAAAGGGCAATACGCTGCAAGTATGCAAGCAAATCCTTCTTTGTTGAAGACTCAGGGCACTGTTCAGCAATTTGCCTGGTTAATTTGTCCAACTTAGTTCCTGCCTCTGAGATCTTCTTGGCAGCATTGATGACATCCATCGTTGTCTTTAATGGACCACGACCTCTGTATATTTAGATAGATATGTTACATAGTTGAATATCACTATCTTAAGCGTGAAAGAATTTTTTTATTGTACTCAATCATTATAAATTATTCTCTTAAATAACATATTATTTAATAATCACAAATTCAAAACTAGCTTACCTAAAAAATATAACTTACAAGAATAAATCTTAACTCTCACTAGAGCCTAATTTATATCACATAAAATATGTACTATATTTATTAAAGGAAGAATTGTTGACTTTTTAAACTCTGAGATATCAAGTTCAACTAAAGGAATGAAAAACAAGATGAATTTTATGATCAGAGTGAATTATATAGAAGAATTTATCATGACTTGAGTTATAATACATAAAATGAATTTATTTTATTTAATGAATGACCCTTAAATGTGAATAGATACCACAAAATACATTTTAATTCACTTTGACTTTTGAAAAAACATTAGAAGGTCTTAGCTTTAGTATTACTTGGAATTTACTACAATGAGACAAAAAAAGCATCTCAACTTTTGAGATGAGAATTATGAACTTTCCATTTGAAAATAAATTTACATTAAATATATATTTACAGCTACTTCTAGACTATTAATAATTTTCCTATTTTAGGGTTTTAATTTTAGCTTTTTTGGTACCATTCATTCACATATTCATTTACGGATACAAAATAGTTAAATACTATTGGTAAATAATTATTAGGTTAAATTTAAAGGGAGACAAACTAGATATACAAATTAATATCATACCGTGTAAAATCAGTCATTTCCATCATTATCATGCACATGTGCTTTGCAAGTACAATGATGTCATTTCCAGTATCATCCCATTTGGCTACTTCCCTATCGAACTTCAGCTTTTCACTTCGGAATACTTCCACCTGCTGGGCAATCTTCTGTTTGTCTTCTTCTGTCATCTTCCTCATTGCTTCCTATAAGGTATTGAAAATAATGTATGAGAGACAAATCTCAAAGAGTTTAGCCTCAAGAAATGAAAATCAAAATATTCAATAATATTTTGATTAACATTTTCATGATTTCCTCTGAAACTCTTGGTAATATTCATGCAAGGAAGGAAACAACTTAAAAAGAGTTAACTGTAACAAATATCATGAGTGTTGTAATATTCCACAAATAAACGGAAACATTGGATAAATTAAAATGTTGACACTAAATTTATTATATTAACCCAATATATTTCATACGAAATTATCAGACGAAGCCAGTAAAACAAACACATTATGCTTGAATTTATCATTGGGTGTGGGAAATAAGAAATAATCAACATAGGACAGCATACCTTCCTCATTAAATATCCATTTAATCTCCTACCAGAAAATCATGCAGAGTGAAACATATTATAAATTACCTGGTCATAAGCAATGAAAGTGAAAAGCTTGGATAGATAAAATTAATTTTCTTCACCATACAACTGATACCCTATTTTTAAGTAATTCCTAATATTTGTACTACATCTCACATACTGAGAAAAGTATAAAATTGTAAGGCCTGAAATGATGACATGCCTCAGTGCAAATGTGAATGGTCAATAAGGGATGAAGAATATATGATGTTGAGTATGAAAGGATTGAGATATTTTTTTCAGAATTGATCAAAATGATTCTAACTTGAAAATATAGGCTATTTTAAAACTTTCCCAGTAAAGATTGAATTATAAATATTTCACAGCCTTTGTTTCAAATCAAATTCTCAAAAAAAAATTTGAATGGTTACATTCTCATCACCCCCACTCTATTTGTGAATGTGATATTATGCAAAAATGTTGCATGCAATCTATGGCTATAATCATTTGCAACAAAACATGGGATGGAGACTAAAAAAATCAACCAGTCTTCTGTATCTCAATCATATGGTAAGATTGCATGTGACGGGAATTTAATAAAAACTGCAGTGCATTTAAGTTAACATAATTACTCTGAGAAATTGGGTTTTTAAATCACACAAGTGACTGCAACTACATGACTGGATACATGTGAATAATTACCCTTTCTCTTCTGGCTCAAAGTTGAATAAAAAATGTGGAACCCATCCTGGCCTAATAAAGCAAAAGCAACCATTCAGAACTCATCACTGATTTGTGTTCAAAATCAATCATTACAGAGGACTAAGGTCACTTTAAGCCTCTTAAGAGTCAAAATGAAAATCAAAAAGTGCATAGATTTCTCTGTGAAATTTTCCAGAGCTTACCACAAAAATCATAACCATAGTTTGCTGAAAAAGATTACCATACCAATGAAAAGAAATTCCAACTATTTTAATGATCACCAGTAGTCAAGATAAAATTCACAACTGAGTAGATATTAAGAAAATCTAAAATCACTATAACTATGCCAGAATTCTTAAATGCTTAGCTTAAAGAGATTACAAGGAGATTCTTACTAATGTGAGATTTAAAGTTTCTAAACGTAAATTTTTGGACCAGGACCAGGCCAATGTAACTCTGCTAAGTTCAATTTTACAATTTTCATCTAAATGGTTTACACCTCTAAGGAATAGGTATAACCAAACAAATGGTTAAGTATCAATGAGTAGAATTACAATAATATCATCAATTTGAAATTTTATCATTATATCCGGATGAGGACAAATAATCAAAACAAAAATTTAATCAATTATTCTCCAAATTACTTATTCATAAATAGCATTCAAAATTTAGAAACTTCCTTAAAAATAGTAAAAGGACAAGATATAAAATTAACAAAAGATACCATTAACAGCTTCAACAGTTCATCTTACTTATAAGGCCAACTTTATGTTCCACAAATTTAATTTTGATATTATTGAGATGTGTCTTATGGATTATTTTATTGATATGGATTAGCAACATTCTTTAAGGGTTTATAGCACAATGTGCTAAAATCAAGAAAAATATTTTAAGTATTAAGGTCAACAGTACTTTTAAAAGATGAAACTGGATCAATGCAATCACTGACCAAGATGGAAAAACTAGATTAATTCTTGCATGCAGTTCACCAGGACAACTAGATCTTTTTTCAGAATTATAATTCCAATTTCAACAGAACACTCTTCCTATAATATTTCATAATTACACATCTAAATCTCAAAAAATCTTCCAGAATACTTAGAGATTAAAATATATTAATGATCATCAGTTCTTACAATTATTATGCTATTATAATATCATGCGCAAAAGCAATTATAGGTTTTTACTTCCAATATGAAAAATAAAAATGACCACGTACCCTTGCAGTAGTAATACCACTGATATCAGGATATTCATCTACTCCATGCTCTCCAGTGTGGGCACTCGCTGTCAGAAAAGAAATTAAGTTCTTTATTAACTTTGAATAATTATGCAAATAAAACTTAAGTAAAAACCTACAAACTTCATAAATATGTTCAATAATTTCTCAGAGAATAATAAAACAATAGCTTATTCTATGGGAATCAATTCATTATGAATATTAAATCCCTTTATAAATTAAACAGGATACTTACATTTACTTCTGGTTTCAACAGTGTAATGCTCATCAAATTCTACATCTTCAGGATCTAATTCTTCATCAGTCTGCAAAAGACAAAATATACAGGTTAATAACAGCTCTCACTTTTTGCTCTGAGTAAAATATAATGATGGAAAAATACCCTATTCATGAGCACAGCTCTTCTTATTTCTCTCACACCATCATAAACTAGACGAGAGGCATCTATGAATTCATTTTCATCAACATCCTTGGCTGGAGTAGAGGTTAGGGCATCTACTGCAACTTCCACTCTCTGAGCAAAATTAGGCATCACTGGAGAACAAACGTTTTTCATTAAATCATTGCCTAAATGTAATATCATTTGGACTCGAGATGAAAATTAACATAGGTGCCAAAAAAATATCATTGCAAGCATTCAAGTATCATTATCCCTGTGCTGTTAAGCAATTAGTTCATTCAACATAAGAATGAACCAAGGCAAAATATTTTTATACAAAAATTTTGAACTTCTTTTATGATCAATTTGCCATTAAGTTTATAACTGATGATAATGTAATTATTACCTCGGTATATGTAGTGACACAGAGACATTAATGCTTCAATTTAAAATTTCAGGAAAAAAAAATTTATGGATAATTTAGTAACAAATTATTTTATCATATATCATATTTCCCAAACTAATGTGAAAGCACTTGATTACATCCACAGAAGGACAAAAATTTCATTATAAATATTTTATATATACTTAAAAGTAATAATACCAAAAACTTTTCAAGAATTAATTGCAGTAAATAGAATCAACTGCATCTTTACTTGAGTTTAACTAACTGGAAACTTAGACTGAACCAAAGATTTCGGAATTCTGAGCAAGAAAATGCATACACATTTATATTAAGCAAACTGATTGACCTTGAATAATAAAATGTCAAAACAATAACAAACTGAATTTATAAAAGCCCTTGATGCCACTTGAATTATAGAAATTGAAGTGTAATTGTTGTACCTGATGTACAAATGTCAATCTACTGATGTCTCCTCATTTTATTAAATTCAGAATAAATAATTTACAAATATTAGTTGAAGGATCAACCCAAAATTGTGAGCCAATTATATATACATTTATATAATAAATATATACATATATGTAATAAACGGCTTACCCTGATCTCTTAACACCTTCACAGCTTCTAAAACTCTCTCAGTATACATTCCAGGCTCATAATTGTCCATTTCAGCACCAACAACATTGCAAACCCTTGCAGATCGACCACGAATAGCGCCTGCTGTTCTGTCTAATGTGTCTCCATCACCTTCTTGAAGAGCCAATACGCACTTATTCACATCCTCTAAGATGTGATTTTCTGGAAATATCAAAAGATTTATTTACCAAAAAAATCCTGAAAAAATTATGCATTGTAAAAAATAGGTAATATTTTAAAAGTAAGAATCAAGAAGAAACAGGTCTTTATAAAAAGACATTAATGGAATTTGCAAATTGTATCAATAGTATACCCAACAGAGCAATTAAAGTTTTCACTGAAATTATGTAACAAATTTCTAAATGCAATAATTCTGAATAATCTCTAATATTAACACAAAAGATTATTAATTAGTATCCCTACTACATGTCTATATAAAAAAAATTACATGTTTTTAAATGATAAATATGAATCTGAGGAATCTTTTGAGATAACTCTGAAGATAAATATTAATGGGACAGAGATGCTTCAATCAAAAATCAAAGAAGAATTTACCTGAAACTGCTAAAAAGTCATCAATGGTGGTGATATCATCAACTGCTTCCGTAAGAATTCTTACTCTACTCTCCCAAGCTTCACGGAAAACTTCTACATTCTCCTGAGCAACTTTTGACCGAGGCCGAGCTGCTAAGATGCGTGCAGCATTTATAACTTGAGGACATAATGATTCAATTTGAGCAGCAGCATGTCTCACCATCTTGACTCCATCCTCATTACCAGACATACTACAGGCCAAATTTGCAACCTAACAATATAGAAAGTATAATTCTATCTCATGTTTACAATGCAGCGGAATAATGAGTGGCTTGAGCATTAAATAGATATGTAAATTAGAAAGAATTGTACACCTTTTTATTTCATTTAGGTAAAGGTTTAATGTTGTATAAACAGTTAAGAGGTAAATTTAAGTTAAGAGGAATATTTCAAGTGAAACCTCGAGAATATAGGAATAATCCAAAGAAGCAGCAAGTACATAAATACCAATCCCTATTCAATATGGTTAAATGTTAAAGCATAATAGCTATAATAGCAAGAGCAACCAACAGGACATTAGATTAATTACTTCAATAATAACCTTGTCACTCTCCATTCCATCACAAATTCTCCTTTGAATGATTATTTGATTATAATCCACTGTGTTTCCAATTTATTATAACAAGCTGTATAAGTATCACGACATTAGAAAAAAATAAATAATTTTGACCCTTTAATACTAACCTCAACCAGCTTATTTGCATGTTCTGTGAAAACAGGAGCATATTCCTCAACCTGTCTTTCGTTACCAGCTCTAGCAGCCTCCACAAGTACCAACAATGGAACATTTGTTTCAAGAAAACTGCAATATAAGAAAATTTATTTAAATCAATTTCCAATAATAGACACACCCAAAGAGAAGTTTTTTTAACTTTAGTAAGGCAATCTTTCTGGGTTACCAACCAAGCAGTGAATTAAATTATGCCAAAAACAATTTTATTGAACTTAAGGCTATACAAAAATAACATTACATTTAAAAGAAATTTTGTAATACCTGTCAGACACATGATCAACCACTGCTTTTCTAAGTTGCCTGCGAAGGTCACCAGTCTTTCGGCACATATGTTCCATAGCCCGATCTAGGCCATCATTCCTCTCTTTGGTTCCCATCTGTTTAAATACAAAATAAAATAAAATGAGGAAGAAAAAAGATGGAAGTAATCCATTTTTCTCCATACCATTCATAAAAAATTATTATTAAAACTTTACATTTTGAAATTTAAATTACAAAATTCTTTAAATCATACATACAAAACATTCCTCAATCATAAGTTACAGCCAAAATCAAACATTATGATTAAATATTTATATTACTACTCGAGTTCAAACAATAATTAAGCTTACAGCAAAACCCATAAAAAAGAGAGATTATCTTGAATCTTAAGTAGACACTTTGACATTACACATATTAAATGTGAGTACACTTACATTTGACATGTATTCTGACAGAAGATCCTGCAAAGCTTGACGAACAGCGTTACATTCAGCAACAATGCGTTCTCGTCTCTCATCTCTAGTGCAAGATGAATCTGCAACCAGAGCTGCTCCACTGATAATGCTCTCAAGGCGTTCTTCAAGAGAGGGTCGTGTCCTAACTTCATTGTAGGCTGGAGGATCCATCACAACACGCTCCTGTAGAGCACATGAATAATTTTTAGTAAACATCCAAAAAAATAACCGAAAAGTAGAACATAAATATTGAAAGCATTAGTATTCTATAGTATAAAATACAGACTGAATAGCTGAAACATAATATGATCGTCTACATTTTAGACTAGCAAACCAAAGATTTAGTAAGTTACAATTTATTTATGCACAAGTTAAAGAAAAAATCATACCTTGGATACTTTAATATATGGCTCTCATTTGGCTCTCTAGGGTAAGATTCAGTGTCAGTTTAAGTAGCAAGAAATAATAAATCTAAACATAAATATTTAATTATGATATCAATGTTAACTCCAATCACAATTAATTTGAGATTGTTTTTTTAACGACATAAAAATGAAATAAATCATGGGATGATGCTTTGAAACTTGTAATTTACAAAGGCTATTAGATTATCAATGAGGTTACAGAGAAAATCATGTCTCAATAACTCTTGGGTGACTTTTAACAAAGTTTAAAATTCTATAATCAACTGGACAATACAACTGGATAGTTGCAAACATTTATGAACACTTAATTACTGATTGAATAAAATGTACACTGAACCGTAAGTGACTGATTGTAGAGATTTTAAATTGACCAACAATTTTCTTTTATGAGTCGACTTACATCAAAATCATCCAAAGCAGCTGCTAATTCACCAGGTCCATCATAGGGGTGGAGTGGAGCAACTGATGGGCCCTTGCCTTGGGCTACATCCGATATTGTGTTAACAGCTTCACACACTTGTTTGAATACATAATCACGATTGGCTTTGGCAGCTGCTAACTCTGGATGACGAACATAGACCTAAATTTAAGAACAATAAAATTTAATTCCAATGACAAAAGTGACAATATCATTTACCTGTGAAAATGAAATTTTGATAATAATTTTATATACTTTCTTCTCAGCTATAATTTAAGGAGTAGAATAGAAATCACATACCTTAGATGCAGTCAATAACATTGTCGAGTGCTTTTTCAGGATTGCTCTTGCAGCTGCCAAGTCATCACGAAGGCGTGGGTCTTTGAGTTCTCTCTGGCGTTTAGCAGCCTGTGCCATGAGGTCTGATGCATTTCGTCCAAAAGCCTTGATGCTGTCCAGCAGCTCAGACTGGCTCGAAGCATTTTTGACCTTTTCCAAGTCATCTTCCACCTAGGAAGAGGCAAAATATTCTGATATACTCTGACATGATTTATTGTTAATATTATTCCAGTGTTAAAAATGATTTGACTTTTTTGTTTCCAAAAAAAATATTTAAGGTTTAAAAAGCTTTTCATTTGAAAATAAACAATTTCAATTATAAGATTGGTACAACCTTAATCTCATACATACCACTCTCAGTGACTTAAGCAATAAATGGACATCAACCATATCAGCTAAAATAAGAAGCCTAGTAACTGCAGAGAGAAGATTTCGTGCAGCTCGAACCATATTGCTCCTTTTCAGGGATGAGCAGGGATCATCAGCAAACTCTCTTGCAGCTACACTCATTGCTTCTCCTAAAGATTGATTTTTGAATTATTTTAGAAATATGTTAAAATCTTTTTCTCTGACATTGCGATTTTCTCCAAATGTTTTATCATACATAGAATTTATTTTTTGTAAATTTATTTTATTTACTTTGATATTTTTTATTTGACTTCATAAACATATAAAAATTATTTTTTGGTAAATAAATTAAAAATATATTAACAAAAGTTTCAAAGAAATCGCGATATCCATACACCTAAGGGGTCCTACTCTCTGTTTAATCATTGAAATAGATATGCACAACTAAAACATTATTGAATATAAAAAGAAATTTTGAACACAATAAATAAAGAATACAATACTGTTTGGGATCTTGAATAATTTCAAAGTTTAATTAGTTCCACGCATGAAGAAGATATCAATGAGTAGAAATGGTATGATTACAAATAAGATAATCTTCTGTTACTCTTTCATCATTCAGATGAAATTAAGACTTCTTTTTGACCTTTTTAAGAGCGAAAATTTTCACTGTCTAATTTAAGTATAAATATAAAACATTAAAATAGACAGTAAATACTTTCTCCGTCGAAACTTGATTGAAAGTAAAGTATTAATCTTAATGAACTTTTGCATGAATGATAATTGTGGTTAACCGACGGTACTTAACGATAATATGTAATTTATATGAAAGATAGCATACAAACTAGTTGCATACTAGCTTGACAGCAAGTAACATCGTTTTAAAACTCAAACAAAAGAATACAAAACTTCGGCTAGGATATTGATTGGCAAATAATGTACTGTTTCATTTATAATCAAGCAATTGACGTCTTCTGATAAGCATTAAATACAACAATTTAGAACACGAACAAAAACAAATACATCGTCTTGTTCTTCATTTATTAGGATCACACACCTGTTTTGCGAACTTCTTCGACCGCAGATAACATTTCTTGTTTTATATCTGGATTTTCATAAGCAATAGATTCTCCCTTTTCAATGAAATTTTCTGTTGCTTTTTCAACTGCAGCTACCAATACATGAGCTCGCTTTGAACGACCCTTCTTCTTCTTAGAAGGACCTTTAGTGCTAACTAGAGTTGTTACCTGCATTAAAGAGAATTATTATTATCCTCCTTCAATAAGTTTCAGATATTCAAGTTTCATCTGAGCCAATATTCAGATCTAACCTGAAGTACAAGCGGCTCCAAGGTCTTCTCCACCGACATTGTTCGGATTTCTAAATTTTTGGGATCCCATTTTAATGCGATAGGTCCAAAATGATCAGCCATTGTTGTTTATCAATATTTCACAACATAAAAATGTGTTTCTGGAGAAAAGAGTTAACTCTGAAGCCTACAAAATGAATGAGATCTTTGTAATTATACGAATCGCGTTAAGAAAAATAAGTATTTGATTAAGTTTAATAGAAATATTTCATCTCCTACAAAATATTTCAGAAACACACTAGAATAGTATTGAATTTAATACTTATAAACCAACTTACATGAATAAAGAACGGCCCTTAAAAAAATGCAGGATAAAACGGTCTAACACCAATTCAATACAAGCTACGAAAACACACCCTTCTGAATCATTACGCTATCAAGATTACTCAGTCTACCTATAGAGGGATGAGTAATCTGAAGTTGCGGGTTCTCGAGTTTTCCGACTATCTTCTTCTCAGATTGAGACTATTGTAATGCCCGTTGAATATCAGTGTTAAAATGTAGTCATATCTAAATTTCAATCAAGAATAAGTGAAATATTCGATTTTTTAAGTTAAGGGTGAAAATTACTTATTGGTGAGTCATATTTTTCTACGGTGGTAAGGGAACCAACAAACGGTAAACGTCAAATGATATAGACTCTCTCTTTTTAGAGCGTTTCTGTATTTCATGAAAATGTCACGCTATGAATGGAAGACAAACAACATAGAAAGTGATAATTATATGTGGATACTTTTTTGAGAGACGTTCCCAAATTCATCATTATCTTTCATATTGGCTACGTACTTGTGATGGTTTTCAATGAATGACGTCGGAGCCAGTTTGTTCGATACTCCGCTTTCGCAAACGAATCATCTTGCCTTAACTACATATACTTTAATTTCTCTGTCTATAAATAGATTTCTTTTGGGGACAAATATGATATACACCCAACTCCTCAAGTAAATATTACAATTCATAATAAAAAGATTTCAGATAATTATCACATTTTATTTTTCTCCAAATTTCAAAATGTTAACAAAATTATTTTACACGTTATAAAGTATAATCATTTGGATGATACAGCTCACTAAGAAGTCGATACACATAAGATGGAGCATGTCCTCCCCTGAAAGAAGAACAAAATACAATTAATTTTAAAGGTAACTTAATCTGAACTGAATAATTTAACTAACGGAATAGCTTATGTAGTAGCGAGCAATGAAGGATGACAAACTGTTGAAAAGCTCTACTTAACTCCTCCAAACATGTAAACAGTTGAAACTCAGAGGAGTATAAAATGACATTTTTTCATCACCAATTCTGTTATCAAAGAAATTTGAAGAGTTATGGGATGAAAAATGATTCTTAACAACTTATGAAGGATGAATAATCGTGATTTACTGTGTTTAGATATAACATCATTTTATCATAATTAGACTCTTGGTCCAAGAATTTTAAAGTGAACCATCCATAATTAAATTCCTTTTCTTATGGCAGTGAGAGTGTTAAGTTACTTACGTATTTGAAATAAATAAAGTCACAAGCTCTGGAGGGACATAGTCAAAAACTGGATTATATACATGCACTTTGGAAACTATGGAGCCATCACTGTGACTGAGGACCTTTTCTGGAGATACATAACAATTAAAATCCTCTTGATCAGATGAGCACAAATACTGGGGGCTGAGTTTGTGCATTGGTGCAAGAACAATAACCTAATGAATAAACAAACATTCTTAAGAAAAATTAAAACACAAATCAAAAAATGTATATGTTAGTTATATAACCATTAGTTATTTATCTAAAATCATCAATCAGAAGGCTCGTAATTTAAGGTGAAAATTGAGGAAAAAAGTTTCATATAACTAGAAGACATACTACAAATATTCAAGCAAAGTTAACTCTACAAGGACACTTACTGGAACAGAATAGTGTTTAGCAGCAAGTGCAACAATGTGGCTACAGCACACAGCTCGTAATCCACCATTTGCCATGACCGTATGGGTTCCAAGGATAACTTTGTTTACTTTTGACATCATTGCAAAGATAGCTGAATCTGCAATGACTGTTGTTTTTATTTTACTGTTTGCCAAACTAAGGGCTAAGTTATGTCCCTGAAAAAGAGGACAGACACATGATTAGGTTATATTTTCCCCATTGTCGACTCAAATGATGTTTCACTAAACCATTCAAATGATCACCTTCAATTGTGATCCTCTATATCTTTAAAACAAAATCACTCTAATAATTACTCTATCATCTTACACACAGACTGACATCAATATTTTCTAAATTCAGTAATCTTTATGAAAATTTGAGTTTCTAGATATCTTTTATTCTCTCAAAGTAAACTACACAAGGAAATCAACATACACAAATTTAAGCTTGAGATAAAAAGGTTTAACGTCATATAAATACAATTATAATCAGTAGATATGCACTTACTTGAAAATACGGGGCACATTCTGCAACTATAACTTCAAATTTTCTTGAAACAGCAGCTTTTTTCATGAAAGCTTCTACAGCAGATGACATTCCAATAGTCATAACTATTTCATTTGGATGTATATGTTCACAAGCTTGTTGAGCAATATTGTCTGCACTGTAAAAATGAATATGAAAATTTCAGTAAAAATCAAAAATCATTAGATTCAAGAATGAATTTGGATAGATATCCTTGTAGTACCTAGTTTCAAGCTCCATTTCTAATTCTCCTATATGCTCAAGAACAGATACCTTAAGAAATGGCAACAGCTCATTGTAGTCATAATCTAAAGAACCTTCAGATGTGACAATTTTATGGAGAGATTCCTGAGGATCTAATTCTTCTTGTTCATTCTATGTAAATTAAAAACGAAAATATTATTATGAAACAAATTTCAATAAAATTTAAACAATATAATATTTGATTTCCGGCGAGGAAAATTTTATATAATGAGCGATAATAAGGTCTAGATATTATTTTAACCAGTGAATTAAAATATGTTTTGAAAGAAGTAATGTAGATGTTATTGTTATTTAAAATATATAATGTTAACAACCAAATTTGTTAGCTGAAATCACTATGGAATATTCATCATTAAGATACTCATGTACTATTTCTATTAACTACAAGCTGTTTCAAAATTAATTTGAACTCCCAATATGCACTCGATAGCACTTAAATGTTTTATGTGACGAATAACTTTGATTAATTATTGTGGACTGATTATAGCAGTTGTCTTTATATATTTATATTGCTCAATGATATAAAAGAATTGTAGGCGAATAATATTAATAAGTCAAAATCTAATGATTAGAGCAAACTTTAAACCATGAATTTCAGTTTTAGCTCAAATAAAATTAACATATTAATTAAAAATCTCTGCAATGTATTCCATGCAAACTGACAAAATTTAAAGTACGATACGTAAATTATAATAAATGAAAAGTTACCTTCAGAGCGACAACATATTCTTCTCTTATAATCTTTAAAATCCTTCGCACCATATTTCCGACAGTAACGTGAAATGGCAATGAATTCATAATAACTTTTCCATTTGAAGAGATTAATTCCATTAGCTGTCTACAAAAGGATGCATATTAATTTCATTTCTGCACTGAATATATAGATGATAGCTTATACGAAAAATATATTATAAATATATTAAAGCTCTTACTTCGCTGTTTTCCACTCCTGACAACACATAATCTTCTTCAGCAGTTGAACAGTACTGGTGGCAAGACGCAGAGAGCCGGAAATTTTTCTGAAAGCAATAATAATCTTTACTCTATAAACACTGCATTACATCTCCGATACAATAAACCAAATCTTGGAAAACAGCTTTACCCTTGTTTAACATTTCTAACAAAAGTTGAAATACAACTATTTATGTCCTCATCGTTTCCACTCATGTCTAAAATATTTTGTTAATTTAGCACAAATTACTAGAAGTAAATAATATTAAAAACAGTCACCCAATATTTCGTGGAATATAGACAATGAACAATATGGAAAGATGTTGTTTTGAAAAATATCGTTCTTCATCTTACTCCAATTACATGGAAATTCGAATCTACGTAGTGGAGGAAATGAAATATTATGGACTCCACTTGAATATTTAATGATGGTTTGTGTGCTTTAGAGAGATTAAACACATCTTCTATAAAAATAGCTTTAAATATCGCATATCTAGATCTACAGCTAAATCAATTCGTACAAATTACATAATCCGAAAAGCTACCCGATCTTATCTAAAGGCAATCGATCACCAGACATATTTCTATATATACAGTGAAAACTAAATATCTGCATCTTTTTAGACTAGAATAAATTCAAATTCCCTCTTGTTTCATACGTTATGGACGATTGGCATTCAGTATTATATTTACTGATAGTATCATTCTGATGAACTGGTAGTACAATTACCTTCCTGTCCTACAGATAACACTCATTTTCGCATCAAAATCTAATTTACCCCGAATTTACCTTTTTATGTCAAGGAAATTAAAAGAGAGCTCATGATATTGCAAACTGATTTTGATATCTGGTACATGTTTGAAGTATTTCTTCCACCCCCAAAATTATAGTCAGAATAAAAACCTGCATAACTGTAATTTATGTACAATTTTATCCCGATAAATATTACTTTTCCACCGCGGAAAGATGCTATTTTATATTGACAGCAATATATTCGAGTGCACCTTACTTGTACCTTATCCTTCGAGTAATTTAGAAGTGTTAGAAGTCAAATAATCCAAATGTTATGTATTAAAGGTATCTCAGGTCTACCCGAGAGGTTTTTTCCTGTTGAATAGTTTTTTATCAAAATTTTCTTTGGAGATTATCTGGTTCTATGTAATGAGTTCCTTATGTATTTTACGTCCAACATTCTGTAATGGTCTTATATTTTCTCGAAGTTAATTCGCAAGTTAAAATAAATATGCAATTCACTATTCATACTTGTAAATGCTTCTGTAAAAGAATCTCATAATAATACTAAATACAAATGTTCTAATGTTTTAGGTTCCGTGACCGAAGAGCAAATAAAATAAGATCCATAAAAATGCAAATCAGCGTTTAACGACCCTAACCCCAAAATTCCACTGAGGAGATTATTGATCCTTCGCTATATATCGCTTGGGACCAAAGGTTATCGTCGTCTCGAGAATTATTCCAGGTGTTGCTTTAGCCTGAGAAAGAGTAGAGAATTATAGTGGTATCATGAATATTCAAATAGCTTTTATTTGAGGCATTTTATTGGGTGAATTATGCACACAAGTTTTCAACTACACAAGGCATCATTTTGCTGGAATTTCTGTTATTTCACTTCCTATAACTGTTGCGTTTGTTTCTTTGATGATAGCCATTATACCCGGGAATTATGCTTAAAACGAACGTAGTATTTGTTGGTAGCTCACGTCCTATTTTGTTTTTTATATAAGATGTCTCAGGCCGTTATAGCGATTTCTAGAGAGAGCAAAAACCTACTTTATTTAGTTTTTGATTCACACTTAGATGCATTTTCTTAATTTTCAACTAAAATGTCGGTATTTACTCCGGGGACTGCTCAGTCTCCTCTAACAGAGGTGGAAATATCAATTTCATGCAGGTAAGAGCCCATATAATATATATTGAATTATATGAAATATAACTCGTCGATTTAGACTTCCCTATTCACTGATTACGGTTATAAAAATCCTCTGCATCCAGATCTTTGCAACGAAAAGACGTTCTATCTAAATCAGATCCAATGGTTGTTGTGTATTTTCAACCATTTGGGGAGAAGATTTGGGTGGAAAAATGCCGAACAGAAGTAATAGAGAATTGTCATGATCCAGATTTTACGAGGAAAGTCATCATAGCCTATCATTTTGAGGAGGAGCAACATCTCATGTTTCGAGTTTATGATATAGATTCTGAAAGCGCAGAATTAAAAAAACATGACTTTTTGGGTGTGGCTGTGTGTACACTGGGACAGGTAACTATTGACTATTGTTTTTTATGATTGATATATTACTACTTACAAAACAATCAAGAAAATCGAAAAATATATGGTCATTATATTCAGTATTACATAAGTTTATTAAAATCTTGAATTCCTAATCAATGATTGCCTGAGAAATTAAGATATTACTAAAAATTTAATCATGAATGAATGCTTTCATTTTATTATGAATGCTACATTTATTTTCTAAAGAGGACTTTAAATTTCATTGTTCCATTCTTTTTAATGCAGAAGGTACTTATTTTATTTAATTGTTGAGAGTAATTTGAAACCACAATATCTTTGAAATTGATTGGTAAGTTTGATGCTTCAATTTTTAAATTGTTTCTTTTCTTTTCCCTTTTGTCACAAAGTGATATGAGATGTGTGATTAACATATAAAAGTTGATTTTTACCTCTACTTTGTGCTTACATTCATATTTTGCTCAAAATTTGGTTTTTCAGATAATATCTAAAGGAAAAGTTCAAATCCCCTTATCAATGGATGAAGTTACCTGTGCTGAGGGAAACTGTGGCTGTATCATTTTAAGTGTAGAAGAATTAGCAGCTGTCAGAGATAATGTAATTCTACAGTTTCAAGGAGAGAACCTTGATAGGAAGGATATATTCTGGAAGTCAGACCCTTTCCTTGTCATAATGAAGGTAACTGATAATCAGTCATGTTAAGTGTAATTTCATTTTAATTGTAAATTATACATTTTACCAGTCTATAAATCTGAGATGTCAGAGGTGGAGTGAAGTGAATGACCTACAAGGTGACTTGAGTTTGAGTCAAGAAAATATATTTTACCCTTTTTGGACCTACATATTCTCTTCAAAAGTTTTCCTTGCAATGCAGTCAGTCAAGAAAAAGTTGACTTGATGTATCAAACATAATTTAATCATTCATAGATAACAGGATGTTAAATCAGCTATCAACTTCTTATTCATTAGAATAGATTTTGTCAGTTCTAAAATCTTTGTTTTTTGACTAAAGTTTTTATTATAGATACCCTAATTAACCACTGATTATAAAAATATTTTTCTTATCCTAAAATAAAGAATTGATAAAATCTTTCTACCTTTATCTAACCTTTCAAAAAGGAAATAGCATGTAAATATGAAACCTATCTTTGAAAGTAAAACAAAGATAATATATACTTATTTTATAAGCAAGCTTTAGAATTTTTCAATGCCTAAAAGTAAATGGTGGCTGATTAATCATAGATCTAGTGTTATTCATAAGTATTCTAAGATAAAGTTTTCACCTTTGAATGCAATAATTTGACATATTTATTAGAAAAATTACATTTAGTGCATAATATTAATTTTATCCTGGATTCATTAGCTGAATGCTAGGCAAGTGGATACACTGAACTATACAAAAAAAATTTCTTAATATTATAGAAAAATATAGACCATCAAAACTTACTTTTGTTCTAGATATTCGTCATACTACATACACTACTATTCATTAAAACCCAACACTCTCAATTGAAAGAACAAGTTTTCAAATCTAAAGAATACAATAGACTCAATCATATCTTTATTTCAACCAGATAATTAAATAACAATTAACACCATTGAAATACATATCCAAAGGTAAGGCCTCTTGACCTTAAATTACATAACTAAATTTATCAAAATACCTTATTAATACCCCTATTATGATAGATCGTAATAAATGTAAAACATTTTTCTCAATTTAAACTTATCGGATAACCTACTTAAAAATATATTGGCTAAATAAATGGCTAAATTACTGGAAAGGAAATCCCATTTAAACAAATCATTTTAAATATTGAAAGCTTCATTTGGTTACAATAAATCTGTACTAAAATTTTAATTTAAAAGAATCTGTATTTTGTTAAATATTAAGATATAATCAAATTAACTGACTTAAATGTCTTGGAAATTTAGTTTTCATGGAAGAATGGCTGGGAAAGATCTGCTCTTTTTTGAGAGCATTATCCAACAATTTTCCAGTTCCACTCAGCTAAAGAAGACATTCCTCGAGGACCTTGAGGAAGAGGTGCAGTTTCTCGTATTGGCCTTATACTGCATAATTATTTGCACATGAATCAGTTGCTCACATACAGTAGGCTAATCATGAAGCTCAGCTTGCTTCGTCCAATCCAGAGCTATTTTTTCTAATTTTGCTTTCTGATATGATCTTACGATGATACAATATACATGTCTTTGTGGTAAAGATATTTCTTCTAGGAAGATAATTATTTAAATTTGTTTCTACTGTCATTAGGAAACTTAATGGATCTTTCCCATTGCACTGCATGTTTGATATAGGTGTGAGATATGGAATCCCTTAAATTCAAGACTTTCTAAAATAATTAAAAGGAGTTAATTCCACACTAAAGCTGATATAAATAATTTTTATAACCCAGATTTTATGTTAATTTTAAACTGCTAAAAAGATAACATTGTAAAATATCATCTCATTTTCTCCCTGTAGTTAACTGCTTGTATTTAATTACACTTTTGCTCTTATCCATGTAGGTCGTTTTCAGAATTTATTTAAAATTTTCAGAATTTATTTTCATTTGTATTACACAAATATCTGAAAAAGTAGATAGTTGCAGGACATACTAAAGTTACATTATTATATTAGACTGAGAAATATATTACAGCACCTTCAAATAATATTGATCTAGGAAGTGTAAGTGTATGTAGATTTGACCATTCAGAATTGTTTTTTTATGGTTATTAATTAAACATATATTTTTAAAAATTGCTATCATCATAGGCAATGGAGAATGGAGATTTTAATGTGGTGTGTAAAACTGAGGTTGTAAAGCTCACTCTCGACCCGTATTGGAGAAAAATGTCCATCCCTGTGAGACTTTTATGCAATGGAGATTTTGAAAGGACATTAAAGGTATCATCAAAATATGTAAATAGTTAATTATTTTATTATAATTGCTTAATATATAGACCTTAAAAATTTTCCCAACATTTTTTACAAATGAACAATTTAAATACAAAAGTTGAATACATTTTTATTACAGATAGTATGTTATGATTGGAACAGAAATGGAAAAAACAGTCTTATTGGAGAGTTTGAAACCAACCTAAAAATATTAAGTGAAGGACCTGGATTTAGAAACACATACACATTAATCAATAAAGAAAAAAGGGTATAACTTTCTCTTTTATTTTAATGTTAATTTACATTGAAAATATTTACTATGACAAGTAATAATGATTTACTATCCTTTCGGCCAATAAGAATATCATTTTAAATAATAGGGAATATGAATAGATTTTAAGAGTGATAGATGTAATTCTATAAATTGTATTGACTTTTAACCATATTGAAATCAGTTTTTTTTTCATAATCTTATTTGTTGAGATTTGTTCCTTATATACATAGTCTGTTGTTTCTAAACTTGATTCATACTCCTCTAAGTATTACATATTATATAATTAATATTACAATTTAAAATTATTATTGCAGAATTGAATTGGGTCTTTCAAAATTATATTAGAACGTTAGTTAATTAGTTTATCTCTAAAGAAGAATTAATCACTTTGTCTATCTTTTTTTTCAGGAAAGAAAGAATAACTATAATAATTCTGGGAAGATATCTTTAATATATTATGAACTACAAACACTATACTCTTTCATGGATTACATCATTGGAGGCACTGAAATTCATTGCTCATTTGCAATTGACTTTACAAGTATGTTCATTTATTACATTATTTCTTAACTTATTAGTAACTTTCTTGTTCATTGGCAGGTATTCATTGCATAAAAATTTTTTTAAAATGAATAGTTATCTAATTATTGGTGCAGTAAATCAATGAAATGAATGTTTGACTTTATTTTATTAATGCTTGGTTTATTAAAGAACAAATATGCTTTGAATAATTTGAACAAAAAAGTTAATTTAACTTTTAAGATACCTCTTCTTTACAATAAATAAACACATGTAAATACCATACACATAGTTTTTATTGCATGGAAAAATTATACTACACTCTTTCAAAAATAATTAACTCAATATTATCAATTTTAATGGAAATTCTATGATATTGATGATCTTATTGTGCATCTTGCATGCTATTGGCTTTTTCACTGCTTGTTGACTGACTTTTACATTTAAGAATACTTCATTCACTCAATAAAACTATTGGAACTATTTAGAGTTTAATTATATCCGAGAATGCCATTTACAAAATATAATTATTGAAATATAATTAATCTTTGCAATTCTATCTTTAATTTATTTTACTTTGTGTGTGATTTGATACAAAAAATGCTTTTCTCTATTTATCTATTCATGATATTCATTTTAAGTTGAGGAAAGTTGAAAATGTTACATTCCCTTAGATTGAAATCCAAATTAGTTATTTGTTTGAGCCAAGAGGACATAGTCTCTTGGACATCTACTGTAGAATTTTTCATTTAATTATTTATAATTTTTTCCTTTAATTATTCCATAATTCATATTTTGGCTTTTAGTTACATGATGAAGGAAAAAATCTTTTTCTTACAATTATTTTACCTTGATTCATGAAAAAGCATCAAGGATTCTGCTGAAAATTTAACATATTTCTGTTAAAGTCATTGTATAACCTTACATTGAATTGAAATTGCTTCTATCTATTTATGGTAATTATTTTGCTCTGATTCACTCTATTTTATATAATAAATGCAATGCTAGTGTGGCACTCATGATCAAATTCATGAGCCTCATCTCAGGAAAGGAGCTTTAATACAAATCATCCCCAAGATATAACAGTTTTAGAGGGATGAACAAGATGAGGATTTCCATGGGTGAAGTTCAGCTGACAATGTACAGGTAATGATGGTGATGCAGCAAATGTAAATCAGTCTTCTGAGTATACTCTGTACTGTCTTAAAGCTATTTGAAGATTCTAGATAAGTATGTAGTTAAGATTAAATCAATTATCAAAATAAACTTTCATTGGATTTCTTAGATTCAACCAATAAATTATTAAATCATAATACGAAGCTTATTATAATTCATGTACCTTAAAAAGTAGATCTTGGTTGATGAGGGTGTATGAAAGGACAGGGTCTTGTATCACTTAGAATACCTTTTTGCATGAACATTTTTTTAATACTGTATATTCATTTTGTAATTCAAAATGTTGTTTGTTAATAGCAGACTATTTTCATACAATTTGTCTCTACACCTAAAATGAATCATCCTATAAAAGAAAGTAATTATGAGCAAGTTTATATTTTGCCTTACTCTTTAGAATAATGTGGATCAAAGATGCACTGATTTCCATTTCTGATTTTTTATTTTTTAACTTTGAAAACTTAGTTCATATTTAAAGGATTTAGGTACCTAACTTTGGAAAATCTTTATTAAATTATTGAAGAATATCAGGAAATCTTGGGTTCACAAGATTTTAACATTGGCAAAGCTGGATGCCATTAATCCTTTGAAAATTTTGAAATAAATTACTTACGTATATCATCTGAGCTGATTTTTTGACATCATTTGCTTAACTAGCTCTAGCATATCAGTATGATGAGTGTTGTATGAGAGACCATAACAAAACTATATTGTTCATTTTGTCCAAACAAGTCAAAGAAGCACAAATTCTAATGGCTGATCAACAATACAAGCTTTGATAAGCGGTTATTAACAATTATTGACCATTATTATATTGTAAAATATATAGCCATTCAGTGATTTTACCTGGATCTAAAGGCTGTCAAAAAATATATATATTTCTTTACTGTTTTCCACGCATTCATCTACTTACCATACATTCTTTCCAAATATTAGAATAATTTGAAAAGGAGAACAAATTGTAAAAAGGTATGACTTGATATAGGGTCTACATTATATATATATTTTTTGCGAAAATTGATTTGAAAGATTTATCATTTGTTTTTTTAGTATTTTTATTATTCTCAATTATTTTCAGACTAAACATTTAAATGATCTATGATAATGATAATTAATATGCTAAAAGTCAATTTTCATATCCTATAACTAAATAAAAATAAGTAATTAAAACTCAAAAGGGCTAAATTTAGTTTAAATAATCAAATTAAATAGATTTACAAAGAAATGATTACTTATAATAAACTCAAATACATCCACATGAAAAGAAAATGCATGATTTTGAGAATTTTTATACTTATAAATATGATAAATATAACTATTAGTCTTCCTTTGGAATATAAATAACACTTTGAAACAATATATTTTTACGTAGTGTTCCAGGCACAAATTTTATTACTTTTAATTGCAAGTATGAATGGTATTTTATCTTTACATTAATTAATATTTCACATTTTATAGAATTTTGAATGTCTCACTACTTCAGCAATGTCCCTGATCTTAGCTTCAAACTTGCAGTAATGCACATTCTTAATAGCAAAGCTGTATTTGCACAAATGTTGCAAATAAATTTTGAAAGTTATGTTTAGCTAGTCAGGATCAATAACTGAATATTGTGTTTGTATGCCAATGATCAATATGAAAGTTATACTTAATATTTGAAAAAGATTGTGATTGTGGAAACACAGAGAAAATGATTAAACTTAAAATTAAATTCATGAATATTTTTGCAACAATCAAGAAATTTTTTGATGATTTAAGTTAATTCATAATGTGCATCTCATAGCTTTTAATTACATTAATTTATATGCATAGGTTCAAATGGTGACCCAACTTTGAGGAGCTCTCTTCATTACATAAGCTCAACACCTAATAGCTATGAAATAGCTATTCAAGCAGTAGGAACTATTATCCAAGATTATGCTAGTGACAGAGAATTCCCAGTCTTAGGCTTTGGAGCAAGGTTACCACCAGATGGAAGGGTTTCTCATGAATTTTTTGTGAACATGAGAACAGATCACCCTTATTGCAAAGGAATCAAAGGTAAGTATCTTATACACCTTTTCATTAAACTTGTAAATTAAATTGTAGAAATACATGGAACTTCAATTTACCAATGATCAGATAAAATAGGACTGTGGAATTAAAGCTCAAAAGTTGGTAAACAAGGGTATAAAAGCTCAAAAGTTGGTAAACATTTTAATTAAACAAAAGGATTCACAAATGTGTGAGATTTAACAACAAGGGAGAAAATGTCTATTATGGCACAAATGTTGTGGTTACTTGTGGTAAAGGGAAGAGCCGCCCAACCATCAATGCCAGATGAGGAACCAGAAGACCCTCAGGGTTTTCCCAGAAAATGGATAATAATAATGAGCTTTATTTGTCACAAATTAACCTATTGATGGTGTGGTAAAAGACACCGTCCAATCAATAAAATAATCTCCAGAATCTCAAAGAAACACAGGAGGAAAATACATTTATGATTAATTAACAAAATTACAATTATACAAATTAAATGGTATGTGTTGGTGGCTTGGAAGAACTTGGCGTAGCTTTGGGAAGTTGGCATTGGGCCTCAAGAAAGAATTGGTATGTACTCTGGAGTAGAGAAGAGTTGTTTATAAACCTTGAGAGAGATTTTCGGCTTTTCCTTTATGCCCCCAGAGCAAGAACCTACCCCCTAGAGGTCCAGAACTCTTGTGAAAATCTTTCAGGTGATAGCAGTTTAGCACTGCCTAACAATGCATTCTTCTGCATAGTGACACTGTGTGTTTGAATCTATCAGAAAGATTCCATAATTCAATGACCATCGTGCAGTACATGCGGATATCTTATGGCAATCTCTTAACTTAAGATAAAATCCAATTGTAAGTAATTTTAAATGGCAGAAAGGAGATATAGTAGGTTTCCTGTGATACTAAAGGGACAACTAAAATGGAGTGAGAGGATGATTGCCAAGTTGTAGATGTAATGTGGTGCAGTTTAAGGATATTTTACATTGTCGATTTATGTAATTCATACTTTTCAAGTTACTGGAGAAAATTTCTGATTCAGAATACTATAATAAAAATATGGAAGAGCAAAAGAAAGATTAGAAAGCACATTTACACAGAAAAAATGGGGATGATACTTTGATTAAGAACAAAAACTTGATAAAAAAACTGAACTCAGCAAAAAAATGTGCTAAAAACCAATCATCAGAAAATATTCTCAACAAGGAAAAATGATTTTTTCATGAATGAATGCATTAAGAAATGGTTATTTCTGCTTAAAAAAGCTCAATATGCAATAGACAGATCCAGTAAAATGGATAGAGTTATTAACATATCATAGACTCTTGCTTGTGAATCATTCAAATAAAGAAACACAAAATTAACTAGATCCTTTTTTAAATGTTACCACGAGAATAAAAGGGAGAGAAGGAAGTTTAAATTTTATTGATAAACCAGAATTCTTAGATGATCTCAATTAAAAAGTTTATACTAGGTGACAGAAAACAAAAGATGTACCAAAATATTTGTTTTTTAATTACGACATTCTAGAATGTAATGAGATACTCACTTACTCACTCTCTAAAAACCTTACAAATAATTACTTGAAAGTTCTACTATAGGTATTTTCTGTTTGTAGTTTTCTTTAACTTTTCTTCTAAAGAAGCTCATCTATTTTTGATTGCTATATTACGTATTGTATATATAAGTATGATGCTACCACTGGGCTCATAGCTTGTTTGAATCCAAATCTTTATAATAATAATAATTTGTTTATTAATTAATTACAATGTTTAACTTTATTATGAAAAGGAAATCATGAAAAGTTGTTTTCAGGTGTTTTGGAGGCATATCATTCCTGTATTAGGCAAGTTCAACTATATGGACCAACAAATTTTTCCCCAGTAATTAATCATGTGGCCAGATTTGCTTCTGTCTACAGGGATGGAGCACACTATTTTGTTCTTCTTATCATTACTGATGGAGTAATTACAGATATGCAGAAAACTGTGGAGGTGAGAAGCATTGTCAATATCTAGGAAATGTTGTCACTCACAGTGGATTAATTATATATTACTATGTCATATGAGATTATTTATAGAATATAACATATTTTCTATATCAATAACAGTAATTTTAAAGCAATGTTAACATTTTATTATAAATAATAGCATTACTGACATCTGATCAATTGATGCAATAGTTTTCAAGAACAATTATTTATCCAATAAGTATAAAATTAATATTTATTTAACTATTAATAATTTGGTTGGTACTTATACTATATCATATTATTTATATGTGAATTTAAATTAAGTAAAAAATGCATTTTAGTGAAAAAAATTTTATTTTATAATTAAGATAATTTATATATATATATATATATTATAAACATGTTAAATAATGTAATTTAATTCATCGGTTGGAAAATTGATAACCCTTCTATAAATAATACAAATTTTTTACTTAAAATGAGAAATTATGGCCTTTTTATTGTATGATAATACAATAATAGTCTATGAGAATACTGAAAAGTAAAAAAGGTTATCAGAGTATAGTAATTTAAAGTAAAGTTACACAATAATTTTTAATTTTCCTCATCAGTCAGTAATTGTTTATATAAAGTAACCACTTAAGTTACTGTACTTAAATTCAGGCCATCGTATGTGCTTCCTGTCTTCCTCTTTCAATCATTATTGTTGGAGTTGGAGATGCTGACTTTACTGCTATGGAGGATCTGGACTCTGATACAGTGCCCCTCACTGCTACAGATGGCACAAGAGCAGTCCGAGATATTGTTCAATTTGTTCCCATGAAGAACTTCCTGCAACCAGGTGTTGATCCTCAGGTAGCCAAAGTGAAATTAGCTAAAGAGGTTCTTGCTGAGATTCCTGCTCAATTCTTGAGTTATATGAGACCTAATAGAATTGTACCTCTCAAAGCAGCTCCAACAGAAGAGGTTGCAGAACCAATTCCTTTACCCCCTGATCCTGAATTACTTTGAAGGCAGTTAATATGTTTAAACACATTAATTAAGTCTTATTTCCATCATAAAAGTTATTCTATTTATCAAAAAATTCAAATGATGCATTTACATTCAGGGAGATGAATGGAAATTTATTCATTTTGGATATCTACAAAAGTTTATTGCTCATGAATGTGCTGAGGGAAGAATTGTTTAGAATTTCTTCTTAAAAGAAGACTATATATATAATGCAGAAGAGATGTTGCTCATATTACTATATTGAGGATTCCTTTCTGAAAAAGAATGTTACTATCTCTCATCAATGTGATAAGCTGCTGTTTATGAGTTCTAATTGATGGTTTTCAAAAAAATTGTATATCAGCTCAATTATTTGTGTTCAAATGGGAGCAATTTAATTTTAGCAATAGAAAAATGCATTAATCTCTCTAATTTAATGATTAAGGATTAATGTGGTACACAAAGGTGCCCAAAATTTTGTTTTTTTAGCATGCTGAATACATTTATTTTAGTAATGCCATCAGATGAACTAGGAAAATGAAAACAAATGATAACTGGATCATGTAGAATGTAAATTAGAGGTTTCATATTTTCCTAATTATTTTAACTATAATTGAAAAGACTTGATATCCGGAATCTCTTTAATATACTAAAATAGCTTTTCTTAGCAGGTCTTTTTATGAAACCACATTCTTAGTATATCTTTGTTATTATTTACACAAAAATATTTCTTATAATACATTTTAATGCAGTATTGATGTTTGACAAAAATGGAAAACAACACCCAGAGTAATGAAAGTGTACAGTTTAATGGTTTGACTGATAATTCTAAGATCTGATTCCTTTAGATTTTTCAATGTGCCTATGGTCTCCACCAATGTCTTGCTGGTAGACCAACTATGAAGGAACTAAGGTATTTATAAGATAGAGATGAGTTTGTTATTGATAATATCTTCAACTGAAATAGATTAATTAAATTTCTAAAGTATTTTTCACTCTGCACAATTTATGGATCATGGAGGATAATTATACATTTTTGCAAAGTCAAATATTCAATATCTTTATCATTTGTTAACCATATCCATGGTAATAATATTGTACTGAGATGAAGTTAAAGCAATGCTGTGATACTAAGTGAAATTCGTGTATGTTGAAATCTCTTTTTCTTAAATATTTAACTTATTAATTAGAATAATATATTTCAGAATCCATCCATTTACCATATCTTTAGATTACTTTTATCCAAAAGTAGTTTATGAGATTGCTGGACCAAGAAATGAAATTTCTTTAAGACTTAAAATCTCACAAGATTCTGCACATTAGTAGTAATCATTCAAGTATTTTAAGTGCTTAGATAAAAGTTTAAAGACATCCCTTTTATGCAATATTTAACAAAAATCAAATTAGTATATTTTAATCTAAGTATGTATTTAAAGCTTATTTTCAATCCCTGATTATTTTGTAAAATATCGATTTAGTATACTCAGATGAACGAATTTTCAGAAATTCATTAGATCCAAAAATCTTAATATCTTTACTAATTGTAGGAATGGTTACAATTTTTTATATTGCCTAATCTTTTCTTGTCCTTAACGTAAAAATATATAACTCCTGCTTTAAGATATTATTGTAATGAAAAATTTGTTATTTCAAACACATTACCCAAGTAGTATGTGGATATCATTCACAATTAAATATTCCTCATTGATCATATTACATTATTCCCAATGTATATCCAAAATAACTTACCTTTTTTTTAATACAGTATTTCATTTCCTCTTTTAAAGCTATAAAAGATTTAAGTTCCCATGCAGTACAATTTTCCCTGATTTTTCAGTCTATTAAAATATTATTAATACATGGCCAGTATTATTTTATATGAAGCACTTAAAAGCACCTTAAATTTCACATATAATTAGTATCCATAGTTTTAACCCTCATGTATAGAGATAGACAATTATTATACCCAAGTATGAAATATCTTGCATATTACTACGTTATCCTTATTTACAGCTATATTTTTTAAATTTCTGATTACTTTCATAGACAAATTAGTAATTATACATTAACTGGATGTTTTCTTCTATTTAAAGGCCTTTAATTAACTATAGTAAGTACATCCTTTCTTCAATGGTTTCCTCTACATGTAAGATTATTTGCAGAACATGCAAAATTATAGAGCTTACTTATCTTCTGATGCATAAATATTGCTATTGTCTTCCATGAAAGTGACTTGCTAGAACTCATATTCTGTTATATGAAATTTCCATAAGTATTCCTAATTTAAAAGGCTTCTTAAGTCAAGATGAGATTAAATTAATTACTGAAACTTTTATTATATTTTATATAACTGTAACTGACAATTGTTCCTTATATACTAGACTGTCATTTACTATACTTGTGATTTTTCTGTTCTTCTTAGCTTTTTCCTTCTAAAATTCCACCAATTTATGAGTTGCAAGTAGTGTGATTTTTATTTCACATACTTTTTTCATTAGCTTTCATCTTATAATATCTTTTTTGATACCTTCCATGATATGCCTTTGATAATAATTTGCCAGTATTTTTATTTTATTATAAATCATCTCAAAATCAACAAATTTGTGCATGCTACTTTTACCTTATTCCTCTTGAGCATTATCTACTTTACTATCTATATTATGAAAATTAAATTTTTATGCTTTTAATTTATGAGTTTCTGCATTAATAATTTAATTTGAAAGGGAATTCATACTCTGCATAACAATGATTTAGAGCTTCATATTTAAATACTTCAGCTCTACTACTATACTATACTTCCTATCCTACTATGAGTCTTCCTTAGATATTGGACCAAATCTTTTACCTTCTCCATAAAAATTTCTTCATCTCCTTCATCTAGAACACTGTAATTTTCATCCATTATCATCTTCCTCTTTAATGGAAATTCTTATCTTTACTATTCTTTCAGTAATCATTGAATAGTTGAAATATAAACTTGCTTAGCAACATTTCTGCAAAATAGTTAAGGGGCTGATAAATAATGAATCTAATTGAATTCTTCCTATCTTCTACAGATGAATTGGTCTGAAAAATGATAATGAGATTTAATCTACACTTTTGGATGATAGAATATAGAATACTCTTCTAGTCTGCTTATGATCAGTTTGAATGAAAGAAATGCTTGAAATGTACTTTGTATTCTTTATAGTATCTATTAGCATAAAAAAATCTTTTCTGTCTTCCCTCTTTCCTCAACTGTAAACCTTGGTAAAAAAGACTATTTTCCAATAATTTCTTCAGTTATGGGAATATTTATTACAAAATGACCATGACACTACCTTCAGGTTATCCAAATACCTTAGCTCTTACAAGTTATTTGTTGATCTTACAATTATATTCATACTTTAATATGGATTGTACCATAGAAAATATTCCTGACCCACAAATTATTCCTGGTTGTTTAAGACTAACTTTCACAGAATATAGTTGTGATTATTGTTACTTACAAACATTATATAGGACTTGTCGAGCTCTAAACTTGTATTTCTTATTGTAAAATTTACATTTATGCCTATTATTATACATTTACTGCTATAAAAATGTTCCTATTTTATGACTTAAATGTTTCATATTCCTGTGAATTTCTTCATGCATTACTGTTAAAATTACTTGTGCTGTCTTATTTTTAAGTTAGCCAGTTACCGTATTTGACGGTATATAAGACGCACTTTTTTTCCTAAATTAGGTCTCAAAAAATTTACCCGCGTCTTATATCCGAAGGTACTGGTATCGGTGCTTAAAAACATTAGTTTTAAAGAATACCCTCGGAAATACGACTAAAGGAAGCAAGGGATTAAAACACACCATTCAGTATAAACTAGGAGTGTTAAATTACGTTGAAGTGCATGGAAACATAACAGCAGTAGGTTGTTATGTCATTGTCGTAACAAGCTGTCGCACGAACTATTAAAACGTTTTTTCCTTGTATAAAGCCTACATAATGAGGGTGCGTCTTATATGCCGTCAAATACATACATACATACGGTACATCAATCATCCCTATCAACAATAAATTGTGACCATTATTGCATCAATCGATAGAATTATCTAATTGCTTCATTTGGGCCATCAACAATGTGATGTTAGAATGAACAAATAACAAGATAGAGATTGAATATATGTTGTCAACAATTCCATCGTTGTATTATGAATGAACTAACAGTTTGATAATTTCATGTCATTCATTTCATATCATTGTCTATAGTATTTCTATTTTCTAACTATATTTTTTAAAATCTTTCTTACTCTCCATTTTTAAAATAAATTACTCATAAGACTAAGGTGTACTTCTATGTAAAATAGTCCTTTGACTCATATTTATAAGTATAGATATATAATAAAAAAGGACTATTTCATGGAATCTTTAATAGTTAATCAATGTTAAAAATGTTTGAAGATAGCCTTTAAAATATTTATATTCATTTGGTAAAACTCCATTCTTCAGATATTAATCGCTAGTCTTAGTAAATTGGTAACTTGTATTTTGTGATTTTATATTGTCATATGATTTTTAATTATCTTTGAAAGTATAGAAACTGGATTAAATAATAAAAATTCAAGGTATTGTAACATATTCGGTAGAACTTTAACAGCAGAATCAAGGTTAATGATATATTTATTGGAAGAAACTTAAAAATCCTTAACCTTTAATTCACTACATTCATATATCAAAAAGTTATGAAACCTTCACAAATGTGCTCAGAAACTTTCCTATGTTCAATTATTCATTCCCTGATTTCAGCATAAACTGCAAAATCATAATTCTTATTTGATTTTAAATGAAAAAGTCAGAAATAAAATTATCGAAATCATGTGGTTTCAGGTTATTTTAGTTCAAAATTAGTCGTTTAGAAACAATATCAATTTCATACAAAAATTGTTCAAAAAAAGAATATGGCATATAGCTTTTGATGATGATGTTATCCAACAAAAATTTTATGATTGGAATTAACGCGGTCTTTGTACCAATATTCTATATTTATAAGCAAAATATTGTTTAGTTTGCTTCAAAATGTATTTTATCATTTACTTGATCAATTATGTTATCTTGTACTTCGTACATAGCAGCGATGTAACTGGACATTTACTGCATGCTTCATCTAACCACACTTGGACTATTCCAACTCTGTTATTGTTAATTACCTAGCACTTAGTCCTGAAGACTGTTTTACATATTGTTAACGATTTTCTCTATTGTTATGGAATTCAGTGTCGATGTAGCTGCTTACTGGCCCAAATAAATAAAATTTAGCATTTACACTTTTAAATTCTTATTATTTTAACGTGTTGAAAAATATCGTTGCAATTCCTAATACTTGAACAAGATAAGATGAATTTGAGCAACAAAACTCCCTCCACCTCGTCAGATATTTCCTCCCCCTCTCGAACTGTACGCATAGAAGTTGCGTCGTTGTTTATCAACCATTGTCATAGCATGTTAAGCTGGATCCGGCAAATTTAGAAAAAATAGATGTATAACGTTTATGAATATTTCTGAGGTTAAATCTTGATATCAATATGTTTCCTGGAATAAATGCGAGTTTGCTGTTCACATTACAATCTACTTTCGGCAAGGACTGTAATCCCTTCTTAAGGACGATTTTACTCTCTGTACGATGGCGAAGAAAACCTATTTGGGCGCCTATTGCTAAAAGTAAGCTATTTCGTATACCAGAGAGGAAAACATTACCAGAAGACGAAGCTCTGGAATTGAGACGATTACACAACGAGTACCGCACGCATTGTAGGGCTGTGAGGTACATCTTTTAATTCGTGTCTTTTCTTAAATTTTATACAACTTTAGTTCACACAAATTTACGATTCATTTGTAAGAATTGAATTTAATGGGTAATCGTATAAAATTTAACAATGCTTTAGGAAGTCTCTCTGCAAGGAGTTTGCAGCCTCCATGGAAGAATCTCCTTCATTAATTAATGCACGAATCGATGATGATCTTAGCCAAGCTTTCAAACTGAATGAAGAGTGGAATAAGGAGGTGGCAGCTATACGTGAGAAGCGCTTGGCTTTGGAGCAAGAGGCACAAAGAGAGAAGAACTTGCAGATTATGATTAAGGCTGAGAAAGAAAACGAAGAACAATTAAAATTGATCGACGAGATAGTCAAAGAGGAAAAGGTAATATATATAATCAATTATTATATTTTATATTTAAGTAAAACCCTAATATGTTTCCCTTAAAAATTGTACTGTTTGTTTAAATTAAAATATTATTTATTTCGCCGAAAAATTTAACTCTTAACTATGAATTAATAATTATAATTAATACCTGATGCTAATATTAGTTTACTGATGACATTCATATAGCATTATTTTTTCTTAACCTTTGAGAATTTCATGTCAATGATTGGAAGTACAATTTTAGTCACAAAGAGTTGAATTAGCATTGAATTTTTGGGCTTTATTTCTGATTAAATAATTTTTCCTCGATTTGTCAAGTGTGAAATATTGACTTAATGAATTGCAAGTTAGCCTTCAGGTGGGTTCTAATGATAAGCCCTCAACTTCTATGGTTATCTTCCATTAAAGAAATTTTTCTCTCCTTTTCACCTGTATTGTTGAGAATCTCAGCCTTAGCATCAATAATTAATGAATATATTCTGAAATGAGTGTTAATGATATGGCAGTGAAAACTTCTCTTTCAACTTTCCATTGCATTTAAATTCTATGAAGAATTCAATTATAGATCAATTATTGCATCACAATTTTGTATATATTTTTATTCTAAAAATTTTCAGGAAAGATCAACCACTTTCATTACACCAGAAAATATTGATGAGGCTATAGAATATGCCCTAGCTAATCCTGTTGATTACAATTTTGCTGTGGACCTAAAAGGTAACATAGTTTATGGAAGGAAAGGGAAATTTGAGGAAACTTTGAGGAAGCTGAGTGAAGAGGAGAAGCAGGTTGCTGCCAGCAGTTCCTGAGTTAACTTCATTTGTAAATTAGTCATGTTTTCTTGTTAATATTTTAGTTTAAGATATTGATTATAATTCCATAATTTTCTGATTTGTATGTTAATTAACTAATAAAATCATAAATTTTATTACACTATGATTTGAACCATATTCTTTTTTAATTAATTCCAGTATTCTAAGAAATCATTTATTCATGAAGCTTCTTTGTTGGATTTTTCAGAAATGTAAAAAAATCTTTTATATTTAAATTATTGAGTATTTGGTGTAACCACTTTATTCAGGAATTATTCATAAAGAATTAGAGTGATAGAGAATATATCAAAGTTGATAATTTTCAGGAAAGTCATTCCAAGAGGGTACCTTCTTTCTATAACATGTTTTGCTGTTAAGCTACCTGTTTTCTGAAATTTAGAAATTATCTTTCTATATATATATACGAGTAAAGGTGCGCTTGCTCACAGCAAGCAGTCAAAAAATATATCTTTTAATAAAATGTAAGTTTTTCCGAAAGTCTTTACTCGGGTAAGTCATGCTAACTTAAGGAAATTTTTGCAGCATACTTGCATTGACTTCGATTTCATATGCTTTTCTTATGGCAGGATTATTACCTCCCTGGTGTTGAACCAAGGCCATCCTACGAAAAAAAACTGTCATTATTCGCTTGAGTATGTTTGACTTTATAAATACTCCAAATTTGAAAAGGAAATTCATTCAGGAAGTCCTTCAAAATGCGTTCTTATTTCCCTATGCATTTCTTATGAAGATATAGTAAACCAACGACCATTTACGACATCCTTACAGTCGCTCTAATGTAAGAATGAGCCCTTTTATGGCTGTGTGAAATTTTGAACCTCTGCGCAGTTGGGAAGAGTCATAAAAAGCTTTTGGAAATATGGCCAATGTATTCCTTATGAGAAAAATCGAGATTATGCTACGCTCTGGAATCAAACCCGTGACACAGAGGCAAATGTCGATTTTTTTCAAAGTACATTAGCATATGAGCTCCGATAATATCGTTTAATAACAAATTCTTATTTTTCATTAAAAATTTATTACAGCATTGCTTGCTGTTAGCAAGACACCTTTACTCGTATATATATATATATATATATATATATATATATATATATATATATATATATATATATATATATATATATATATATATATATATATATATATATATATATATATATATATATATATATATATATATATATAAACAATATTTATAGAATATTTAGAGTACTCAAAAGATATTATCTTGAATACCTCATATTTTCTCTTTAATTCTATGCTCATTTAAATTGATAAGTATAATAGCTATAGTCTACTTATTAAGATGCTAATTATGGTCCCATTAATTATGAGGTTTATTTTTAAAATGCCTAATTCTTCATTGAGTAATATATCTAATATGTATGTATCTTATGTAAGTATACATTAGAATAAGCTTATTCTTGCTTCATCCATGAACAAGTAATTGATTTTTTCATTCATCACTTTATTCAATTCAATTTTTATTTTATAAAGTTTAAAAACTTTTTCATTATGGATTTCTTTTATAAAAATTTACATGATAACAGGATTTTCTTTCACCAAAATTTATTTAAATAGTCTCCATGTAGATGAGATAAATACATCTATGATTCTTGAGTCCAGCCTGATTTTAAGTAGACTGTCAAAGAAAAATTGTAAAGGAAACAAAAATAATAATATTCAATAAAAATGCTTATAGATAAAAATTACAGTATTAAAATGTATTTTATTTATGATTTTAGAATTTTTATATCTTTTTACTAGCAGTTAAAGTGGCTTATATACTTCCTGATATCCTACCTGAATTAGTACCTAAAATTGTTAATCAGGTCATTGGTTGAGTTGAATCACTTGCTACTTCATTGTAATCCATTTCAAGAGCAGCTAAGTCTTCTCTGGCCTCCTTAAATTCACTTATTTCCATTCCTTCCATTGTATACCAATGAACAAATGCTTTTCTTGCAAACATTAGGTCAAATTTGTGATTCAAACGAGACCATGCCTCTACAATGGCAGTTGAATTACTTGTCATACAAACTGCTCTATTAACTGGAGCAAGATCTCCTCCTGGTACTGTTGTTGGAGGTTGATAATTGATTCCAACCTGTTATCATTCCCTAATTATTTTACCTAAACTTTTAACAATTATTTTAAAATTAATGTAACATTAGTAATCATTTCTATGGTTCATATTTTGGACATGAGCCTAAGACATATTCAATATTGCAGAGCATAAAAATATGATTTACAACATTAGAAATTGACCTAAGAATTTTTGTACTAATATTTGATATTTAATTGTGTATTGCTATATTTAGTTGTATTATATTTGAATAGTTTCAGTTCTTATGAAAAGCAGAATAGAAAACAATACAAATATCTAAAAATAGATCATACTAGTTGTGAGGAGTGCATTTACATTAGCATGAATAAGGTTAATACAAATTAGTTTTATGAATAAAGTTATGGAAACAAGAGTGAAATCCAAAAATATTTTTGTACAGATCATAGAATTGGATCAATTAACAGTAAAATTTGTACCAATTGAATATGGTGAAGTGAAGACTAATATATATATACACCTTATATGCATACCTTAAATCCTGTTGGACACCAGTCAACAAAATTAATGCTTCCTTTACTCTTGAGGCTCGCAATAACTTGATTCACATCAGTAGGCACTACATCTCCCCTATACAAAAGGCAGCAAGACATATATTTTCCTTTCATTGGATCGCATTTTACCATTTGATTGGATGGTTCAAAACAAGCATTTGTTATTTGCGCCACAGATAGTTGCTCATGGTAAGCCTATAGAAATAATTTCAATACTTTAGGAATTTAATTGTTGAAATTATCATCAAAATAATTTTTTTCTCTAAGCACCTTCCTCTTATTTCTTCAAAAATTATTTATAATAATTAACAATACATATGCAATGTACTTTAAGCAATATTAAGTTATTTGAAGTATTTTATTAATGGTTAAGTTTTTGAATATGTTTTCTACTTGTTCGTGCAATATAAGAACATTGATTCATTATGAGAATTTGTTGAGAGGGTGCTTTTAGATTCACGAACAAAAATTTATTAAAGGGCTATATTTTAACTCTTGAATAAAGAATGCTGTTCGGTAATACTGATTAAGTTCAGAAAAAAACTACAAAACTTTTGCTATGTAAGTCTTAAACACTGATTAAAACACCACCCTATCTACATCACCTCCCCCACCACCCACCACACTGACTACTACATACTCGATAATTACCTTACAAGCAGAGATAATTGGAGCATAGGATACTATAGGAAAGTGAATCCTAGGATATGGTACCAAGTTAGTTTGAAATTCTGTGAGATCAACATTAATGGCTCCAGGAAAACGTAAAGAGGCTGTCATAGCTGAAACGACTTGTCCAATGAGACGATTGAGGTTAGTATATGTGGGTCTTTCAATATCAAGATTTCTAGAGGTTATCTCATAACACGCTTCATTATCTACAATAAACGAAACATCCTCTGTTTCAAGAGTACTATGTGTAGTGAGAATAGCATTGTATGGCTCAACCATAGCTGTTGATACCTAAATGAAACAAATATTTAAAAAGTGCTGTTTAAAATTTCACACTGATTTTTTTTATATCCTAATATTATATTCAAGTTTTGAAGACAGTTAAATATTTTATTTTCAAATGTCAAAGTCATTGAAATCATATACGCGGAAATATATCATTTTTGTCTATTCATAGAAATAGTTTTTGACCTTTAACACTTCATAAATTATACTTGCAGAGGTCGAATTACTATAGCAACAATTGTCATGAATTGAAATCAAAGTATATCATAAGAAAAGTTAATTTTTTTCTCATTTACTTCTCAAATAAATTCATCCTCAGTAAGACCTTAACATTCCTTAGATATTGTATTAACAGAAAGAGTTTGATCAATATTCATACTAAAAGTTAGATCAGAAAAACTGCAATAGATGAAATAAAAGTAAAAAATGTACTTAAAATGTGTTACTTCTATATACTTGCCTGGGGAGCAGGATATATGGCAAAATCTAATTTAGTCTTTTTACCATAATTACATGAAAGATGATCAAGAAGAAGAGCTGCAAAACCAGAGCCAGTGCCACCGCCAAAAGAGCGGAAAAGTAGAAAACCTTGCAAAGATTGGCATTCATCAGCCAATCTTCTAATTCTATTCATCACTATTTCAACTATTTCCTGACCAACAGTATAAAACCCACGAGCAAAACAATTTGCTGCATCTTCCTTTCCTGTTATTAGTTGATCTGGATGAAATAAATTCCTGTAAGCTCCTGTTCTTATTTCATCTAGAAGGATTTTTGATCGGTAAATAATAACATAAGTGTATTGATGGAAAGTTGAACTAATAACACAAACCTATTACTGTTGGCTCGAGATCGACCATTACAAGCCTTGGAACACACTTTTCAGAGTCAGAGAATGAGAAGAATGGATTTTGACTGTTTAATCTCTCATCGCACTCTTCCAAACATCCATCAGGATGTATTCCATGTTCTAAGCAGTAAAGTTCCCAACACGCATTCCCTATCTGAACTCCAGCTTGACCAATATGTATACATATGCATTCTCTCTGAAATATTTTACACAAAATAGTTATTTCTCTATTGAGAAATGCTGAACTATTTATCGGAAAAAGGTAGTCGTATTTTTATTCTTACGCTATCCATGATGAGTTAACCGTCTGCCCTGAAATTTTGGTTGTCCATAACAAGGTCGATTGTTTACGCAGATTAGCCGAAGGCTATTTACAACTGAAATAGATTTCAAATCACATAATACGGCAACAAAAAAACACTTCTATCTACAACGATCAGCACTGTATTATATTCCAGTAAATCTCAAAGCTCCATTTGTTCGCGAACAAATTATATTTTTTTGAATTCTCAATTTGCCGCCAATGGAATGATCCAATCGATATAGACATAAGTTTTCAAAAAGTTCCTTAAAGTGCTGTAAAGTATTAATTAAGATATTGAATTTAAATATAAAACCTCCTATACGGGTTGGTTTTAGTTTCAATGAAAATAAATATTCATTGACATGAAAAAGATGAAAGCATATCGAAAACAACATCCGACCGTAACAATCGCAAATAAAAGGAAGCCATGGCGGATGCTGCGGCCCGTCAGCTCCAATACGAGTATAAAGCTGTAAGTTTAATTCCATTAAGAAAATTTTTGTTATATCTATGTAAAAAATTAATTCCCATTAATTTCTTAATGTAATGTGATATCAGTTTACTGTTTACCATTTGTAAAAATTGCTATTAAGATGTTGTGTACCTCACGTTTTCATGCTTGATGCAGTTTTTGCTTTGTTATCAAACAAAATTGTTCACCTCTTTAATTTATTTATTAATCAGAAAAAAATATTATTCCTTTTAGAACTCAAATCTTGTTCTGCAAGCTGACGTTCGTTTGATAGAACGACGCAGCCGAGATGAAGCAACCGGTGAGGTTATGTCCCTTGTTGGGAAGCTCGATGGTACTAGAATGGGTGATCGGTATCAAAGAAGTCGTCCGGTTAAAGCTGAAGAAAGGAAAGCCAAGTAAGTTTTACCATTAGGTTGCCCATTATCTTGCTTTTTGTATCCTATTTCTTTACCAATTCTTGAAAAATACATTGACGTACAACTAACTCTTTAATAGACGACAAAAACGAGATGAAGCTCGCTATGATTTCACGCGCATGAAGGGAGCTACTCTTCTCTCGGAGGGTGTTGATGAGATGGTCGGCATTCTCTACCGACCAAAAACACAAGAAACAAGGCAGACTTATGAGGTTCTGCTTAGTTTTATTCAAGAGGCTCTTGGTGATCAGGTAAGCACATTTAAATAATTTCTTTTAAATGGTCGTATCACTATTTCCATGTTTCTACGAGTAGTATTATTCATCTATCAGTTTATTAAAAGTATATTCAGAAAAGACATTCAAATAAGATCTAAATAGTCTTCATTTCCTATTTCTATTTCTTCGACAGCCTCGTGACATATTATGTGGTGCAGCTGACGAAGTACTTGCTGTACTAAAGAATGACAGACTTAAGGAAAGGGAAAAGAAAAGGGAGACAGAATCCTTGCTGGGAAATCTTGCAGAAGAACGATTTGCATTGCTAGTCAATCTTGGAAAGAAGATCACTGATTTTGGTTCTGAAGAGAAAACACAAATAACAGGTAAGAACAATCCTAAAGAAATTTTAGTTAAAGTTAATTTTAGATCAGTAATGTCATGTTTTAACATCTTTCATCATTATAAAGTAATTCTTTGTTTGTTTCTATAGCTGAAGAAAATATTGATGAAACTTATGGAATAAATGTTCAGTTCGAAGAATCAGAAGAGGAGGATGATGAAGATGTCTATGGAGAAGTTCGTGAAGAAGAAGATGAAGAGGAAGGAGAAGAAGCCAAACTTGATGTGGCTATTCATGCTGAAAATGTAATCATATTTTTGATACAATTATTGGGTTTTAATTCTAAAGAAATTACCTAAAATTTACTAAAATACCAAATTTGCCTCTCAAGTATGCTACAAGTAAGCCCATGTAATTTATTTGTGAATTTAACATGCCATGGAGTTCATTCTTTACTGTATCATATCAAAAGATTTAATTAATGTTAAGATACTGTTCAGAGTGGGTTTTGTCATTGATTTGCAGAAATTTACCTCTCAATAAGTCTGTTGTGTGGTATTTTATTCATCGGATCAGTTTTCTTAGGCTACACTGCCTACTTTCCATAACTCTGTATCTCAAAACTAGATTAATGAAACTTTTCTGCTATACTTTACCTTTGCAGCTTGGTGGAGGAGAAGAGTCAAAAAAAGAAAAGACTGGCCTGCATCCGTTAGATATTGATGCTTATTGGCTTCAGAGAAGGCTCTCAAAATTCTATGAAGATGCTATGGCATCACAGGCAAAGGCTGCTGAAGTACTAGCTGTTCTTCGAGATGCCGGAGATGACAGAGACTGTGAGAATCAGTTGGTGCTTTTATTGGGATATGACTGCTTTGATTTCATCAAGCTCCTTAAGAAACACAGGCATATGAGTAAGTTGAAAGAATTCATTTTCATTTTTCTCTCCATGTATTCGTTATTATGTCTTTTTTCATCATTAACACTCTTATATTTCAAGAGAGTGATAAAAAGTCAAATATAGGCTGTGAAAGGCTTCTAATCATCAATTGTTAGTATTTGCTTAGTTGTCTTATTTCACAATTTACCTCCTAATCTTTTTAAATAAAAATGAATTGTGAATATCATCACTATTTAACATGTAACATATGCAAATTTATATTGAATGGAAATATTGATTTGTTTCATACAAACAGTGAGAGATGTTAAATTTTAGTTAACAGAGCTTTTAACTTTTGTTGTCGACATAATCTATGTATATATTTAATTTTGTGTCAGATATTATTTTATTCTGGTAATTTATATTATTTCTGGTTTAATAGATACTTTAACATTTAAATTGCCTTCATATTGCAATTATTTATTTATTTTATACTCTAATATATTTTAAACATTCATTTTTATTTGATTTATTTTTATACACGTGAACTTATGCTATGTTTATTTGTATGTCTTCATTTAGTCTTGTACTGCACCCTTTTGGCATCCTCTCAGAGTGAGTCGGAGAGACAACGAATAAGGGATAGAATGAATGAAGACTCTTCATTAGCTCGTATTTTACGACAACTGGATACTGGAAAGGAAGCAGAGGAGGGTGCTGGAGGGGAAGACGGTGGAGTGGCAGTTGCCCGAGCATCTCGTAGGAAGGAGCAACCAGAGGGGATGGAGGTGGAAGAGAGAGGCAGTAGTTCATCTACTGGTGGAGGACAGGTGGCTGGCTCAAGACAAGTCCTTGATTTTGAAGACCTCATCTTCAATGCTGGATCTCATTTCATGGCCAACAAACGTTGTCAGCTTCACGATGGTTCCTTCAGAAAACAGCGTAAAGGTGAGAGAATTTGTACATAAAAATTTATTTATTTACATTTTATGCTGTGAATACTCATAAATATTCTCTTCTAAGTTACAAAGTCGTTCATGATGGAATGTTTTTTTGTGCTATTTATGGACAATAATACTGTGACACTTTAAGTAATAAATCCTTCGGAAATACTATATAACGTTAAAGTACATTGTTGTCATGTCACTATACTATGCATATATATTGCTAGTATATTAGTGACAATAAAAGTTAAAATGATTGTAAATTTTGATTTTACATTGATTGATTTTTCCATGATGTATTATAAAATATTTGGTATAAAATCAGGGAAAAGATTTAAGTTTTTATATATCCACTGAGTTTAACTAGTGGTTAAGAGTTGTTGTTTCACTAGCTTAAATAAGTTGTCCACTTAATTCAGAATTCTCCTTAGTGTGTAGTAGAACTTGTTTTTGTAAATGTTAATGAATACCATAGATTTTAGAGTAAACTGCATTAATAATTAAAATGTTACTCTTAATTTATATATCTCTCATTGAAGGTTATGAGGAGGTTCATGTTCCTGCCCTAAAACCAAAGCCCTTTTCAGCAGATGAAACTCTGACACCAATTGAAAAATTACCCAAATATGCTCAGCCTGTTTTTGAAGACTTCAAAACATTGAATAGAATACAAAGCCGTTTACAAAAAGCAGCGTTGGAATCTGATGAGAATCTGTTATTATGTGCTCCCACTGTAAGGTTTTTGCATTATATGGTCATTGTATTTTATATATTGTTCCTTGGTATTAAATTATGATTTTAAATTTCAGGGAGCTGGTAAAACAAATGTAGCTCTTCTGACTATGATGAGAGAAATTGGAAAGCACATAAATCCTGATGGTACAATCAATGCAGATGAATTCAAGATAATTTATGTTGCTCCTATGAAATCACTTGTACAGGAAATGGTGGGAAATTTCAGCAAGGTAAATAGAGTCACAGTGCTTGCATTTATATCTCTGATGTGTAAAAATTGTTTAAATGACTCCAAAAGAAATCACTTTGAATATTTTTCTATGTACCAGTAATATTTAGCTACTCCAAAATTTTAACTGCAGTTTACCTTATTAAGTTGCATAATTCCGGTAAATTAATGAAATAATTTTTAAATGAATTCTCCACTTGAAAGTGTTTTCCCTGATATATTTAATGCCTGCTTTTTGTGCTTTACTTGAATCTATCTTAAACTCATTTACAGAGGCTCAGTTCTTATAACTTAACTGTATCGGAATTGACTGGAGATCATCAGTTGACAAGGGAACAGATTCAAGCCACTCAAGTAATAGTTTGCACTCCAGAAAAGTGGGACATCATTACTCGCAAAGGAGGGGAAAGGAGTTTCACACAACTGGTTCGATTGGTTATAATTGTGAGTATGCAAATACAAATTTCCTTTTCTTATTAAAGCAGGAATTTAATTTTAACTGCAATTCAAATATTATATTTTCTGCTTTAATTTACATGTGTTTTATATCTTAATGGAATTATACTTTTTTCATATATTAAAATTTTTAGCTAGAAGATTAGAGGTAGAATATTTTAGTTATAAAGAGAATTTAAAAAATTATCCTTATGAAATTTATCGATCTATGTTTAACTTGCAATCTGTGTTCTAGGATGAAATTCATTTACTTCACGATGAGCGTGGACCAGTTTTGGAAGCCCTAGTTGCACGTACCATCCGCAATGTTGAAACAACTCAGGAAGAAGTCAGACTTGTTGGACTAAGTGCCACTTTGCCAAACTACCAGGATGTTGCAACTTTTCTTCGAGTGAAGCCTGAAACAGTTAGTAGATGTTTATTACTCATTTTCTAAGCTTTAGGTTGTCAGAAAAATATTGAAGTGTACACAGATGAGATATTGTAATAAATAATGAGTTTAAAGTTGCAGTAATATGGATTTTTAATAAACAAGAAACCATGGTTAGGTATCATTCTATGTATATTATGCAAAATTACTCATAATTATGTTATTAAATCTTTATTTTACTTCAATTTAGATATTATTATGAACAATTCCATAATTTGATTTCTTTTGCAGGGCCTTTTTTACTTTGATAACAGTTTCCGACCAGTTCCATTGGAACAGCAGTACATTGGTGTAACAGAGAAGAAAGCTTTAAAGAGGTTCCAAGTCATGAATGAAATTGTCTATGAAAAAGTTATGGAGCATGCTGGTAGAAATCAAGTTCTTGTATTTGTCCATTCAAGAAAGGAGACAGGTATGTAATGACAATCTAATTTCTCTAAAATAATGATTTAAATATTTATATTTTACTGTTAGTTGGCATAAAAATAAATAGCATTATAGAAAACCTGTAATTCAATTATATATTTATGATAATTTCTATTAATCTTGTCTCTTTTTAGGGAAAACTGCTCGTGCAATTAGAGACATGTGTTTGGAGAAAGATACGCTTGGTCAGTTTTTGCGGGAAGGTTCTGCCTCTATGGAAGTATTGAGAACTGAAGCTGAACAAGTAAAGGTAAGGACAATTGTGTAGGATATACCTCGGAAATGTTATTGTGCAATCTACTGTAAAACATCAGTCATTAAAAGTTCTAAATGGTTACGAAGTTTTTATGGAGTTTATTTATTTTAGTAAGTGATGTTAAGTTTGGAAGTGAGGTTTCACATTTAATAATTTCTCTTAAATTTGTTTCAAATTAACATTTTATAGAACCAAGAATTGAAGGATCTGCTTCCCTATGGTTTTGCTATCCATCATGCTGGTATGACTCGAGTTGACCGTACCCTTGTTGAAGATCTGTTTGCAGATAGACATATTCAGGTACTTTATGGTTCTTCATCTCTTTTTCATATTGAGTTCCATCACTGAATATGATTATGAGTTTTTAAATTGGAATTATATTTTATAGGTACTAGTATCAACAGCTACCCTTGCCTGGGGTGTCAATTTACCTGCACATACTGTCATTATCAAGGGAACTCAGGTATATAATCCTGAAAAAGGAAGATGGGTGGAATTAGGAGCCCTAGATGTACTGCAGGTTGGTTGAAATTTTTCCCTTCAGAGTACTCTGTATTTTTGAAGAAATTAAAGAAATGTATTCCCTGTTAGATACATAATTTGTCCTTCGTATCTAAAACAATTTTCTCACTAAAACACAGTTCTTGCAAAGTACAAATACTAATCATCTCTGTTTATCTTCATTTGTCACTTTTTATAGACAAATAGTACTATTTTTAGTCCTCTCGTGTTCAATTTGAAAATATTGTGATTCTAGCTATTAGTTTGTAACGGAAAATTTTTACTCTAAAATAATTTTAAATAATTTCCTCTAATTTTGTATTATTTCTGGCAATGATTTTTATAATGTAGATATTTATTAAACAAATTTAGCTTAAATATTATAACAGTGAAACATACCTTAAGATTAATCACATGATGTTTAATGTAATAATATTGTAGAACTTGTTGTGACTCATTAACATTTTAATCAGATGTTAGGAAGAGCTGGGAGACCTCAGTATGACACTAAGGGTGAAGGAATCCTTATCACCAATCACAGTGAACTTCAGTACTATTTGTCATTATTGAATCAGCAGTTGCCTATTGAATCACAATTAATGTCTAAACTACCAGATATGTTAAATGCTGAGATAGTTTTGGGCACAGTTCAAAATGTAAGAGATGCAGTCACTTGGCTTGGCTACACCTATCTCTATATCAGGTATGTAGTTTACCAAGCTGCAGCTAATGGTATATTTATAGCTTGGATATAAAAAATTATCAATATATGTTCATGCATCTATGTAATTGGAATAAAATTTTAATTATAGAATGTTAAGATCTCCAAGTTTGTATGGTATCTCTCATGACCGGGCAAAAGAAGATCCTTTGCTGGAGCAGTATCGTGCCGATATAATTCATACTGCAGCTCTGCATCTTGATCGCAGTGGATTGCTAAAATATGACCGTAAAACTGGTCATTTCCAGGTTACAGAATTGGGAAGAATTGCTAGCCACTATTACTGTACCCATGAAACTATGTCAACCTACAATCAGTTACTCAAACCTACATTGAGTGAAATTGAATTATTTAGGTAAGTCATTACCATTGTCAAAATTTGCAGTGTTAAGTACTTAATATCACCCACATCTACTAATAAATTTTAGTCAAATAACCCTTTGTTTATCGTCTGTGTGAATTATTACATAAGTATTCATATATTTAGGAAATAATCCTTTTTTATTCAATATTTTTATGCAAATATAGTTAATATTTGAGAAATTCATCTTTCATCTACTTATATTCATTTCTGATGTGTTAATTAATTTTTGGAGATCTGGTTTATTTTGCATCTTGCCTAAATAATTGAAGGAATTCTTTCTAAATATCTTAAGATGATAATGTATTATATTTTTCTCAATTATCAGGGTTTTCTCATTGTCTGGAGAGTTCAAAAATATTACTGTTCGAGAGGAAGAAAAGCTGGAATTACAGAAGCTTATGGAAAGAGTACCTATTCCAATAAAAGTAAGGTTTTTTTCTGTGATATTCAAATTTTATTTTTCTAGTTTTATTGAATTATGTTATTCTAATTCACTACATGTTCATGCTACCAGTTTCAAATCTATTTGCAGTAAATTGTTATACTAATAATGATTTTTTAATTTTCACATGACCTTAGTAATTTCGTTGATTAGACGAATTTCTGTTATATTCAATTGATCACTCTGTAATTTCATATTAATAATAATTTATTTAACGTAAACAGGTTGCCCAAATTATATACATTACAATAAATTAACATAATTAAACAAAAAACACAATACATAAGAATATAAATAAGAATTAATTGATAACAAAGAATTTATTCTTATTTCTTTATTATTATCATTAAAATCATGTTTATTGATTGAAAATTTAGGAAAGTATAGAAGAACCAAGTGCCAAAGTAAATGTTCTACTTCAAGCTTACATATCTCAACTGAAACTTGAAGGATTTGCTCTCATGTCAGACATGGTCTTTGTAACTCAGTCTGCTGCTCGATTGATGAGAGCTATTTTTGAGATTGGTAAGTTAAATATTGCTTTCAGTTATTGGTAAAATTCAACCAAATTTGATGCCTTTGAGTATTTTATATTGCTCTCATAATTGGATGAAGTATTATGCCATTGACTCTCCAGCTTTACTTATACAAGAAACCTTCTGATTCTAAAAGACTCTGAATTTTAGTTCATCACATGTTTATGGATAGCATAACTATGTTATTGTTCTAAAACCAACCAAATCAAGTTAACAACTAAATAAGCCTTGTTTCAAATTCAAACCCATCAAAGAGAGAAAGCTGTCTACACTATGACTTATTGATCAGTAATGTGAGACATATTTTCAACCAATGTTGAGCCCAATAAGTTGGCATGGCAAAAAAATGGAGGCATTGCTTTGTTGACTTTGTTCTAATTTATGGCTAATCCCTAGAAACTATGTTGTCAATGAATTATTATTATGCTAATTGATTTAATTTTATATCACATATGATTAATTTTTATTATACTCCTTAGTTCTGTATCGTGGCTGGGCTCAGCTTGCAGATAAAGCTCTCTCACTTTGCAAAATGGTGGACCGTCGCATGTGGCAATCAATGTCTCCATTAAGACAATTTAGAAAAATGCCTGAAGAAATTGTCAAGAAAATTGAGAAGAAAAATTTTCCTTGGGAAAGGTAAAAAATAATAAAATAAATTTTATTCCATTAGTGATAGCTATTTAGCAATAAAGATTCTTTTCTATGCATAATGCAATATTTAGTGTTCTCATTCATACAAAATCATAATATTATGTTCTCTTTTTTTTTTGAGTGAATGAAATTTTTAATTGATTCATGAAAAGTATGTTTATATTTGGGCTTGTTTTTTTTCCTTAGACTTTATGATCTTGGACCAAGTGAAATAGGAGAACTGATAAGGGTTCCTAAATTAGGGAAGACGATCCATAAATATGTTCATCAATTTCCTAAGCTGGAGTTATCAACTCATATTCAGCCAATTACAAGGTAAGAGTGTCGGAAAATGAAATTCTACTTAAACCTGTTATTTATATAGCTTTGTAGAACCTGGTATATTTAAACAGAATTACATATTTTACTTTTCATAATTTAAATATTTTTAGTTTCTTTATTTGAGGCAATGATGATGCTTTGAGATGATAAATATCTATAAGATTGTTTATTTATTTCTTTTTCAGATCAACTTTACGTGTTGAACTCACCATCACTCCAGATTTTCAGTGGGATGAGAAGCTGCATGGAGCATCTGAAGCTTTCTGGATTTTAGTTGAGGATGTTGATTCAGAAGTAATTCTTCATCATGAATATTTCCTCTTAAAATCCAAGTTTTCTCGAGATGAACATCTAGTCAAGTTTTTTGTACCTGTATTTGAGCCATTACCTCCTCAGTACTTCTTAAGGTTTGTATTATAATTAACTGTTGGTTCCCATCCCTCCTAAATTCTCCATCTTGTTAATGAGGAATGAGTAGTGAAAGTGTTGTTTTTAGATAATGTAAATTAGGAATACACTGATCTGATTTGACTCATCCTCTCCAATATTAGAGTTGAATAGACATTATCCATCTTTTTCCATTATTATTCTAATGTTTTCATGTATGCTAGTTTGATAACAAATAGAAAGACATAATTCGTAAAGGATAATGCAAAATAGGGATGTTTATGTGATTGATGGTTTTGTTGCCTTAATATCATTTCTGAGATTTGTGTTTGCTAAGTGTTATTTTATTGGGCACATATCAGTATCTTGGTTAGTTATATATACAGATGGGTTTTTTAAATGTGATGTGTGTGTTTGATTTTATATGATTTTTTCGATTAACTTCACTGTCTTTTGTTGGATCCTTAAATTTTATTGTTGGTGCAATTCATTGTAAATATTTTATCTTATAAAGAATATTATTCATATTATTACATATCAGTATTTTATTTAAATTTGGTTAAGTTTTACTAATCATTTCTTAAAACTTTTATTTTTTTAGAATTGTGTCTGATAGATGGATTGGAGCTGAAACTCAGCTTCCTGTGTCATTTAGGCATCTTATTTTACCTGAAAAGAACTTGCCTCCAACTGAACTGCTAGACTTGCAACCTCTACCAGTAAGTAGTGCAATATACTTGTATTTATTATATGGAAAAAGATTGTTTATACCATATGGGAAAGGTTCTTGGAATATATATGTTATTAGATTTTAGGATTTTGAAATTTTTTGAACTTTATTACTATAGAAAATTCATAACATTTTTTGCACTAGTATCATATAATGTGCATTGGCTGTCATGGATAACTTTTCTTTGTTCCTCAATAGGTTACTGCTCTGAGAAATAATGCATTTGAGGGTTTGTATTCAGACAAGTTCCCTCAATTCAATCCCATTCAAACACAGGTGTTCAATGCTGTATACAACAGTGATGATAACATATTTATTGGTGCCCCTACTGGCTCTGGTGAGTGCATAGTTTTATAAACATTTTTTTTAGTTATATAGCCTAAGAATTGGTTTCTTAAAGATAATATCATTGTTATAAATACTCTTTTATTAAATAGAGTTCTCACTATTTGTCAGGTAAAACAACTATAGCAGAGTTTGCTGTGCTTCGACTTTTGTCCCAAAATCCAGAAGGTCGCTGTGTATATCTTGTACCAAGGGAAGCACCAGCAGAACTTGTGTACACTGATTGGCATCAGAAGTTTGGTTTAGCCTTGGGAAAGAAGGTGGTTCTCTTAACCGGAGAAACTGGAACTGATTTGAAGGTATATATAGTATTTATTTAAAAAAAGTTTCATTTCGCAAAATATAAATTTTTGGTGGATTTTTTAGACATAGTTTGATATATTTAGACTTTTAAAATTTTTAATTTTGAAATTCCAAAAATGTTATTTTCGTTTCTGAATACCTATGGAGCTTTAAAAAGTATGTAAAGTTATGGTATGGCTTGAAAGAAATTATTTAGTTCCTTCTTAAAGCAAAATTGTACCTTTATTAAATTTTGAATGACATGCTTTCTCTATGTTTTGAGTTTGTATTGATTCTCATAGTTTTTTTACGCCTTTTAATATATCCAAATTTTATTTGTTGCCTATCTAGCTTCTGGCGAAAGGACAAATTATAATCACCACTGCAGAGAAATGGGATGTTCTTTCAAGACGTTGGAAGCAGAGGAAGAATGTCCAAAATGTTCAACTTTTTATTGTTGATGAACTGCAGGTATTTCAGTTTCTATAAACTAAATAAATACTATTTATATACCAATTAGATGCACATGCCATTTTTCATTTTAGGAAAGTATTTTATTCTTTATATATTCAATAGGAAGTATATTTTTATTTTAATATTGGAGAAATATATGTTACGCTTACTTAAAGGAATGTAAATGAAAGAATTTTTAAAGTTTCATTTAATCAGATTATATATCTATAACCATTCCTGTTCTAAAATATCTTTAAGCACTAGACAATGATCCGATCCTCATTTAAAATGATCAATGACTTACATGTTTTTTTCTATTTTAGCTAATCGGTGGTGAAGAGGGACCTGTACTTGAAGTTGTTTGCTCTCGTATGCGTTACATCTCATCACAATTAGAGAGACAGATTAGAATTGTTGCTCTCTCTGCCTCTTTGGCAGATGCTAGGGATGTTGCACAATGGTTGGGTTGCAGTGCAAATGCTACCTTCAATTTCCATCCCAGTGTTAGGCCACTTCCATTAGAGCTTCATGTTCAGGTAAGTTTTAATGTTCATCATTAAATCTTTTATGAATCATCACATTTTGAAAATGAATCTATTTTTCCCAGTTCCTCTTTAGTATACTTTCTCAATTTATCATTATCTTTATAGGGATTCAATATCACCCACAATGGATCTCGTCTTGTAGCTATGGCTAAGCCTGTGTATAATGCAATTCTAAAACATTCCCCAAGAAAACCAGCTATTGTTTTTGTACCAACACGGAAACAGGCTAGGCTCACTGCTATTGACTTGCTTACTTATGCAGCTGCTGATGGACAACCTGGAAGATTTTTTAGGGCTGAGGAAGAGGATATTAAGCCTTTCCTAGACAGGATGTCAGATAAGGTAAATTTATAGCTAGTGTTTACAGATGTTAATTTTATAGTTCTGTAAATTTGATAGTTCAAGTGGATGCTATGTAAATCTTGTTTCATGCAAGAAAAATTGTTTTTATTCTTTCTATCCATATCCATAATTCCATTCTACATATAGTATGTTAAGTATTATTCATATATTAATTTTTCATTGTTCTTTGTGTTGTTTCAATTGAATTTTCTCAAATTTTTATTTCACTCCTTTTTTTAAGACTTTGAGAGAAGCTTTGGCACAAGGTGTGGCCTACCTCCATGAAGGTCTCTCTTCCTCTGATAGGAGATTGGCAGAGCAACTTTTTGACTCTGGTGCAGTGCAAGTTGCTGTAGTTACACGTTCATTGTGTTGGGGATTGTCTTTGAGTGCACATTTAGTTGTTATTATGGATACCCAGTTCTACAATGGAAAGATTCATGCGTGAGTAAAATTATTTGTTCTCAATCTGTTTCCTTGTAAAATATGCGTATGAAATTATTCTGTCTTACTTCAGTTAATTAAGTAAGAGAAAATTTTAAAGAAGTGAGAATCAATAACCTTATTGTATATTCATTTTTAATGTTTTTGTTTTTACAGATATGAGGATTATCCTATCACTGATGTACTGCAAATGGTTGGAAGAGCCAATAGGCCATTAGAGGATGATGATGCTAAATGTGTACTCATGTGCCAAACTTCCAAGAAGGATTTCTTCAAGAAGTTTCTGAATGAGTCTCTACCAGTAGAGGTAAGATGGGTAATTTTAAATGTAAAGTATTGTCAAGTGAAATGGTTGTATACTGATGTAACTGGTTCCTTATTTGCAGAGTCATTTGGATCATCGTCTCCATGATCATTTCAATGCAGAGATTGTCACCAAAACAATAGAAAATAAACAGGATGCAGTGGATTACTTGACATGGACCTTCCTCTACAGACGGCTCACCCAGAATCCAAATTATTACAACTTACAGGGTGTTACCCATCGTCATCTTTCAGATCACCTTTCTGAACTTGTAGAAAATACACTTCACGACTTAGAACAATCTAAGGTAATTGTTTATAGCTTGAACTATTTCTCATAAAATTTTATTACATTCTTTAGTAGAGGGAAGGAGATGACAGGTAGATATTCCTATGCATAAAAAAGAGAAATACTTAAATGAAATTATACGTGTGGTAATTTTGGTAGGGTTATATTTTGCCTCCATAGTTGTTATAAGCTCTTTCATCTTAAGTGAAAATTTGTTACAAAAATGGTTGCCAGAGATTAATTGATGGAGAATTACCTAGTATGTAATTATAAGGTTGTTTTTTTTTCAACTAGTCACTTGTAAGATTAAATATTTCATAATGCTGTTGCTTAAAGTTTCTTATTTTCACACATCCCTCTCATAAATCTAGAATTATCTTTTCCCAATTTAATAATTTTTAGGATAATTTTATTGTTGAATTGAGAGCAATTATTATGAATTCAATTAAGTTCATCTCATTTTCTTATAAGTATGGTTAATTTTTGCTTCTTAACTTATGTCTCATGCTGAGCCTTTCTTTAAACACAATCTGAGAAGGTAAATTGCAAATTGTTAAATATTGTCCTTTCAATAATTTCCTGAATTTGTGATATTTTTACAGTGCATAAGTATTGAGGATGACATGGATTGTCTGCCACTTAACTTGGGAATGATTGCTGCTTATTATTATATCAACTATACTACTATAGGTAAGGATAAAATTTTCATCTCTTAAAAATATTACAAGAAGTATCACTCTATAAAACAATGATTTTATCTTCTGTTTTTTTCTGTTTTCAGAGCTGTTCAGTTTGTCATTGAACATCAAAACCAAAATTAGGGGTCTTCTTGAGATCATATCCTCAGCTGCAGAGTATGAAGATGTTCCTGTACGTCATGGTGAAGATACAATCCTACGCAGTTTGGGTTCAAGGCTTCCAAACAAGCCCACGGCAAGTGGACCTGGAGGTACACAAATTGTCAGATACAATGATCCTCATATCAAGACAAACCTGCTACTTCAAGCTCATCTTTCACGTCTACAACTTGGAGCTGAGCTTCAGCAAGACACTGAAGCTATTCTTGGCAAGGTGAGTTATGATGCAATTCAGAAAAATATGTTTTGCATTATTATATATATCATTTATATACATAGAAAATCAGTGGCATGCAGTTTTAAAATTTTAAGCTGATAATGATGGAATTGCAGTTCTTCTTTGTGATATTAAGATATAACAAAGTCTCCATCCTTTCTTTCTGAATCCTCTACATTTTGCTTTTTCTTATGATTTATATTATATATTGTTTATTCTCTAGGCTATTCGTCTAATCCAAGCCTGTGTCGACGTATTGAGCTCCAACGGTTGGCTATCTCCTGCTGTAGCTGCTATGGAACTTGCACAAATGGTTACTCAGGCTATGTGGTCCAAGGACTCTTACCTGAAACAGCTACCACATTTTACACCCGAAATTATCAAGAGATGTACAGAAAAGGTAATTTTTGGAACATTTGGAATTATTAAATTTTCGTTTCCCATAGTTAAGACTATTCCATAGAATTCCATGAAGTTATATCAAATATAAAATTCAAGGTGATACATATCAATGCTCATTTTGATGTAAAATTGTTATTATTATTGTGATTTTCTAATAAGTTACAATAATTATGGTCCGATAAATTATTTGTTTAATAATTTGAGATTAACATAATAATAAGGTTCAATAATTAGAATTGATAATTGTTCTGATTAATTACTTGACTGAATAATATTTAAGTGTTAAAAAAATATATTGGCTAAATGTTGATTGATAAATTGCAGAAAATAACAATTTCATAATTTACTATTGATCTTTAATGAAGTGGAATAATATCATGAATCCTTTCAATTAAATATATTTATTACTTATATTGTAAAATTGTGCTTGTTAATGGCATAATATGGTTTGTCTTCATTTACTTCTATTAATGATAATTTTTTTGAATTTGTTTCCTTACAGGGAGTAGAAACAGTTTTTGACATAATGGAATTGGAAGATGATGACAGAACCAAGCTTCTTCAGCTTACGGAGTCTCAAACTGCAGATGTGGCCAGGTTTTGCAATAGATATCCTAACATCGAGCTCAGTTATGAAGTTCAAGATAAGGATAGAATCCATACTGGGTCAACTGTTAATGTTGCGGTTCAACTGGAGCGTGAAGATGAAATTACAGGCCCTGTTGTTGCTCCATTCTTCCCACAGGTTAGAATCCTAGTATTTACTATCCAATTAACCTAAAGGCCTAGATTTTGGTTAAATTTCTTATCTATGAAACAATTTCTATTTGTTTTAGTTACATTGTATAAATTGTCAATAACTACTTGAATTGGTAAAGGGAAAATTATCTTTAATTTTCAGATATTATAGTACATTAAAAGATGAATATCACAGTCATCAATTACTGTTTAATATACTGAAAAGGATTTGGATAATTGCATTTTTATGTTTCTTTATTGAAAGCTACAGAAAAATATTATTTATTAGGTTTAAAGTAAAAAATATATGCAAATCACTACTACATGTTTCCAATATCGTTTTTTTCCCTTAACAGAAACGTGAAGAAGGTTGGTGGGTTGTCATTGGTGATCCCAAATCCAACTCTCTTCTATCAATTAAGCGTTTAACTCTCCAGCAGAAGGCAAAAGTCAAGCTGGACTTTGTTGCTCCAGGTCCAGGTAAGCATGTAGTTGATTAATGTTTCACTATCTTTTGATTATTATAGATTATAGCTCTCTCATTTGATTTTGATTGCTCATTTCATGGAAGATGAAGTATAATTTAAATTTAGTTTGAAATTTTATACGTGTTGCCTTTAATATCTGTTCAAACAGTTCAATATTGGGTTGTTAATAATAGTGGTAAATAAATATTTTTAAATTTTCAATATAAAATTAATTTTATGAAATTATTAAGCAAAAAGATTTTTGTTATGCTTTCATTGAGGACCAAACAGCTTAATGTTGCATTACTGTTTTTTTCTCAAATGCCTACATAAAAAGTTCGAGTAATTACCCTGTACTTATTTATCTGCAATTAACTTTCTCCTTCCAGGACCTCACACATATACTCTTTACTTCATGAGTGATGCTTATCTTGGCTGTGATCAAGAATACAAGTTCACCATTGATGTCGGAGACTTTGAATCGGGCGATAGTGATGATAGTGGAAGTGAATCAGATTAATTTTCTACAAGAATATTTCATTCTCCATCCTCGAGTTTTACTATCTCAAAGACAATTGAGACTCGTGATCAATGAAAAAGATACTTTAATGGAATTGCCTATATCAATTGCCTGAATCAAAAATTATTTTCATTCCTTCTACACATATTTGTCTTATTATTTTATAATATGTTCACGGTATATTAATTTTTAATGTAAATACTGCCATTGTTCAGTTTTTGAGAATAAATTTACATCTGATGACTTTGTGGAAAGTGTAAGGAATCCATTTTTAGTTTAATTTGGCCATTATTGATCATCATAACCTTCAAACCTTAAATGTATAAATGTGGAGAAGTATGCATAAGGAAATTGTCGTCGATTTTTCCCTTGGTTTTCAAGTAAATGAAAGTTAAAACCGTATGAAAATGAAAAAGTGAGTTACAACAATAAACATTGTACTTTAGAGTCAAGTTATATCCCAATATGGCTCAAAAAATAGAGCCTCAGTACATAATTATGCCAGTTGAAATGATTTGATATACTTGGAAAACGGCTGAATATTTTATATGTAGACTGTTCGCAAAAATTAAAAGGATGCAACTCCATTATTATAAATTATCAGTGTATTTCAAATTATTTCATTAGATTATGAAAATTTATTACGATTTGTTAAAACATGACTGGCGTAATATCATTTTCATAACGAGAGGAGTTAATTCAATCTCTCAAGGCTAGGCTGCAAATGATGACGATCACAGAGGGTGAGAAATATTGTTAAAATTTTAAACGGTGAAACTCGCGTTGGTTGGTATTTGATAACTTGCAATTATTTACTCTGTATTATGAATGAAAAATTCTCTTTATTTTTTCTTTATAAATTAATAAAATTCAATAGAGTAACTAAATTGATAAAACCAATTTTTGGCGCCATTATTGTCTTTCATCCTGTAAACAAATGTAGATGACTGAAGTAGTATGTGATGACTTTTCTAATAGCTTGCTGCGCTTGCTTTTGTTACTGGACAGGATCAATGAGTTTGTAAGTTAAAGTATATATTTTTTAGTTTTTTTGTGAAGTTTTTGTTACAAGCTGTATGTTTTCGAATAACAATACTTGAGAGAGTTAAGCTACTCGTGTGATATTAAATCCTGACTATTGAGCAGGCATTCGAAGCGAATTTGTAAATAATTACGGGATAAATGCCATTAAAGATCTTTGTTCTTTTAACGAAACATTTATACCAGCAAACATCATTTAAAACAGTACTTAATACATCCGTTATGACTCGACAACTTTTCTTAAACTAGCTTATATATCTACATATCCACTTTATTGAGAATCATGAAATTTATTCTTTTTGCTTCTAAATATTGATCTAGTTCAACCCAAACAAACTCATATCATACACTATCTTCCGATAAATCATCAAAGAGACGCTCTTTTCTATAAATTCATAACAATATCTCATAAACCTTAACCAAGGCGTTCAAGTTTAGCAATAGTTGTGAGTGTGCGGTTGTGAAGTACGTTTCAACGAATTATAGAGGAGACCTGTGAAGAAAATGAACAAGTCTTTAATATTAAATAATCGAATTATATTTTATGTGTATTCTATTATCTACTCTGCATAAGTATTCGAAGTAGCGGTATGATGTTTTCTGCAAAGAATCGACAGCTGCAAGTATGGCAGCCCGCGCCGCGCTTTTTCTTTCCGAAGGGACTTCAAATAAGTAAGGGTATCGGCAGGAACATTTAGACTTCTTTCAGAAGTATTTTGATGGGACTTACAGATCACCTATAGAAGTATATGAAGAATTGTAGAAATCCAGAAATATTAATTAAAACGATATTTCAACTTAAGAACTCTTTGTTAGTTGAATTATGTACTTGAAGAATGGTATGGAAGAAAATTTCGTGCTTTTGTCTGTGAAATATTGATTGATTTTGACTTCAATTGTTGTTGTTATTTGTTTTAAGTGAAGCGTACTGTTATATCCAGAATTAAATCTACGATATACTGAAAAAATGCCTTTCAGTTTTGACCGAATTCATTCACTTAAGAATATTTTGAGCAGAGCATCTGGATATCTCCGGAAGGAAACACGCTCGGCGAATTCAATCTTATCGTTCTTTAAATTAAAAAAATAACTTAATGCGAAAGATTGCTTGTTACAAATAGTCAAAGTGAATAGTAAAATTGCATTTAAATAAAGTGGAAAGCGACTCGTCCACCTCGTGATAGAGTGTGTGGTGTTTGTCAATCCGTTTTGCTTAATGCAGACATTTCATAATGTAGGAGGAATCTATCTACGATGGATCGTCCCTCTGGGATATCAGGAGTGCAGACAGAGATCTGATGGTTTAGCCGTGGAATCGAATCTTCTGGGCATGGTAGTGCAGAAGAGGGCTCTCGTTATATGGATGTACCCTAAGGCGAGTAAAACTATTTCACTGGTGATCCGCTCATCTAGGATGCGCTGGAGTCCAATTTCTTCGAAGGTAAGGGAATTGCTTTCGAGAAAAATCATTTTCCTATTTCTCTAAAATATAGCATACGACCCACATAGCTGTCTTCTATTCGTAGAGTATTTTATGATGCTCCATCACAATTACCTTCGTGTAAATATTTCTTCACCCTATCTTAAAAATTACATAAGCCATAAATGTGAGTAATGAACTTATTAAAATAATTTCATTCCCATCCTGGTTATGGTTAAATATTAAAGTTAGGGATTCATTATAGAATTTATGGAATATTAAAGTCCTAGTTATCTCTATCAGATGTAACAAATTTTCCAACTTTTCAAGGTTACCCCTCTCTAGGGAATGTGACCCGTAGGTTGTGATAGTGAAAGTGAGATTTGTGAGAAATCTTGGTTGCTCTCCTCATATTGAATTGATATGAATCAATATTCAATAAATTTTTTGGGCATTTTGTTTGCAGATATTCTCCAGAGGAGGCAAAATTCCTTGATAATTATACGTTGGGGATGCCTTTCGTGAATTAGCTGCTTTCTAATTTTCAATCTCATTAGATACTTATTATATACCCTATTTTAGTATTTGATTGGGTGTTCTGAAATAAGTATCAGTATTACTGAGGAATCTTGAGCTTTTAGGCTCATCCCCTGTAATGTTAAGTCAAATATCCTTTCTCTCTTCTGATGTTAACCTTAAGTCCATTTAGATAAAGAACTGTGCTACATTTGTTTGAAGTATTTCGGCATTATCATTGTATAGTAAACGGCAATCGACCAATATAATACGATATTATCAGCTATATATCCGCCATAGGCCAGGAGACCACGGATATAATAACATCCATGACGTTCGCGGCAATTTGGGTAAACTCAGTTTCGAATTCGGGAACCTAATTTTTGGTGTTAATCGTTATAAATAACTGTATCACGAATGTCAGCTCATAAATTTAAGTCGTATCGTATATAGTTACATTTTCAGTTCATTTACCTAGGAAATTTATGAATGTTTCAAGATGAACAGAAGATTTCTTTTAGACAAACGTAATATTTGCATTCATGGAGAAGTATTGTCCGATACAAGAAATTTCCCGCTGTACATTCAGAGCGTGAAGACTGGGGTACGTCTCTCTCTCCCCTTCCATTCAACCCTTCCGCAGCTAAGAAACCTTGCTTATAGAACAGGAGTCTGTGCCTCCACCGATGCCCGCAAACTCTTCATGCAAAACAGCCTTCGGGGGGCACCAGATTCACGAGACGGAGCGGAAAACGTCGTTGTTCTCTTGTTTTCTTAATACCTTGCATCGTGTGTCGAGTGGAAAGGGTGAAAGATGACTGCGGATGGGGTGAAGCGGGAAGGCTCGCTCAGGTCGAAGTTTTGGCGCCCCGTTTTAAGTGAGTCGATCGGCGGATAGCATGTTCTTTTGATGTGGATACGGGACTTTATTTCACGTAAACGCTGTAAACCGCAACCCCATCGGAATGGACTCTGGAAAGACCTTTTAAAAAGAGGGATCTTTCGTGTCGGGTTGTCCGCCTACAACTCCATACCAAGTTTTTTTTAGTTTTCCCAGTAGATTAAGATTTTGTCAGATACTTATTTGTGTTTTTATTTTAAGGAATAATTTAAAAGTTGTTTAAATAAATACCTACTATAGAATATATTTATAAATTATAAAATTTATTTAAATTGTTTTGGTATTATTTGTAATCAAATGAAAAAGTAACCCACAATCGAGCTTAGAATTACTATAAGAAATAGGAAATATTTTCCATTATTATTTATATATTTCTATGATGATATATTTATAATATTTATAGATAATAAACTTAATAATAATTAATCCTCTGCCACGAAAATGAAATTGAAAATTTGTAACACTAAGGGCTAAATGATGAGGAATTGGGCAGGATTGAATCAAGCAATAGGTTTTTATAATTCAGAGATGTTCCTTCACTAATATTTAAGATTTTGGTATTGAGATAATTCTTGATTATGAGAAATTCTTGATTTTAATCCAACATTTATAAGGTAGAACTTTATTGAACTATTAGAAGTTCTCAGACTAGAAAATCTTCGTAATTAATCAATGATGTGAGAGTTTGTCCGCAATTAGGCTGAAGCCTGGTGCGCTGTCTTGAAAATTTTACGTTTTTTTTTCCTCCCAGTATGTGTTAAAATTTCAGCCATTTATCAGAGAAAATTATTTTTTTACTCTTATGTCGATCATTCTTCACGAAAAAAATGATTGTATAGAAGAAATAGGATCAAATTGGATTTAAATAGAGGCAAAAAGAAAAATTATCAGTTATTGTTTTAATCTTCTATTACGTAGTGTTCATTGTGAAATTTATAGTAAAAGTTCTTTGGGATGACAAAATATTTCTCGCACTGTTGTATGTATTTTATTGATTAGAGCATATCTCATTTGAAGCCCATGTCAGGATGGCCGAGCGGTCCAAGGCGCTGCGTTCAGGTCGCAGTCCGGTTCTCCGGGCGTGGGTTCGAATCCCACTTCTGACAGAATTTTTTCTGTCTTGGAGATGTAACGGTTGGCGTAGAATGACTCTTTAAGGATTGTGTGAGCTGGATAGGCGATCTACCTTTAGGGTGTTGTCACCATTCTGGTTATAGCAGAGATAATTGCGTGACTCAATTGCTTTGCTATTTTCATTATTACGAATTGTATCTAATTAGTCTTCCACGTATTGTTCAATTATCCTTTTAATCAGTTGTGTTTTTGTAGTCTAGTTCGCACGGAAGAAAATATATAATAACCTATCATTTAGTTAGAATGGAATATTATTTTGTATTGATGAACGCTTTTCCACTTTTTATCCATACATACTTGGATAAATTTTATATTGGAAGTATATGTATTAAACACATATAAAGTACGATTTTTGAAATCTAAGAAGAAGAAGGAAAACCTTAATTAAAAGTTGAGGAGAGATTCTACTATTATTTACAATATATTATCTTTTGTTTATATGTAAATGACTGTATCTTTTCTTAGGTTCAAATTAAATAATATATTAAACGTTCGTTAATTTTTAAATATCCAGCGATATTGCGAGTTGATCCATTACAATAGACAGATCGGTTTTTAAATGTCGGGGTTCCCATATGTTTCAATGTAAATAGAAACTAATAAAAAACTGTTGGGATGGAATTAGTCAGATTTTAATTCGCTGCTCTTCACAAAACTCTAAGACTGTCTTGAATATTAAGTACATGCTAGAACAACGCTAATATCGGAGAGTTTATGACTTAAAGGTGGTTTATTTTAGATATTTTTTACTAACTAGTGTGAATCATTGTTGTACCCGATATAGGTAACCTAACCTAATAATAGAACTGATGTTCATATTTTTTATCATCACCTGTAATTACTTGCTCGAATTAAATAAATTCAGACTGCATTAAAAGTTCTGCAGAACGAAAATCATAAATTTTCGATCATCTACGTTAATGATGATGAATTAAATATAAATGAAATTTATAGTTGTTTAGGATAACTGGTCCTCACTTGTTTAGTGCGTCATTTATAAAGAAATACGTCAGTGTATCGGATTTATAAGTAGATAATTCATTTCTTAGCGCTAAGTATTGTCATAGTACAATATTGAGATTGAGAGATGCCAGAATCCTTCCTGAGATATGGACCAAAAGTCTTGATGTTTCATCCGATTTAATGCATGGAGTGCATTCACCGTGGTAGATTCAGCTGGATTTTAATGGGTATGGATTGAATCCGTTCGTTTTCTCATGAAGACCTCATAGTCGGAGAGACAGAGCGCATGACCTCGCTCCTTATGTAAATTCATCGTCGCCACGGCAGCGTCCTGGATTTGCCCCTTCAAGACGTTTCTCACTCCACTCATTGTTCTATCCCTTTGCTTTCCTACAGCTCCCGCCCGTCTTCAACCTGCAGCCATTCTTTTCTACTTCTCGCAAACTGCTCACCTTACCGTTATTTCTTATGCACTCCGCAAACTTAGTACGTTTTCGTCTCAACCCTTCCATTTTATGGCTTCCTCTTTCCGTGTCGTCTTAATGCTGTGAGTATCTAACGCGGCACGTACCGTCTCTCAGTAGAGCTCTTTAACGTGCCTTCTTTTGTCGGAGTCGTGTCCTACGCTATCGTCTATCTATCTTTCACGTACCTTGACGACTTTCTAACGTTGTGGTGAAAACTCGCGATGACTATCGTGCATTCTCGTTCGTGAATTTATTTCGGTTGAAGTTAATTGTCAATTAAAATGTGAATGTGTGTGAATAATGTAGGTTTATGTGCGATTTTTTCTGTGTAATAATTTCTGTTTTAAGTTTTTTTTTTTAGTTTCATGTACTCCTACCATTGCCTATTAGGAAGGGATTGGAGAGGTAATGGGACATCTTTACTAGTCGTAGTAGTTTGCCGTAGATTTTTCTCGGAGAAAGAGCGATATATCATGCCATTATGAAAATAAATTAATTAAATATTTGGAAGTTAAATGACGAAATATTTCTTAAAAATATGATGAAACTGAAGTTTATAAAGTTTTTCGACATTTATCTCTTGTTGGTATTTATAGTTGTTTTTTAGATCTAAATTACATACTCATGCCCACAAAGAGGATTTAAATTAATTAGGGCATGAAGACACACCATTTTATGCTCTTTTCTTGCTACGGTTCAACGTAAAAACTGAGTACCGGTAAAATTCCGGTTTGTACAATTTTTACTATCTTGGAGTCGGTTCTAACAGTATATTTTTGCCTCAATAGTTGTGATTTTATTTTTTGTCATTTGAAATTGAGGCTAATCGGTCTTTCCTTTCATCATAACATTTTATCATATTACGCCAAATGGTTTGTTTGCCCTTTCCTGCTTTTTCCCATTTTCTTTATTTAACGATATTTTAAAAAAATAAAAATTAGAGATGATTGGTCTAGTAAAATAATTTTAGATTGATTGACAAGAGTTGAATAAGTCATTGTTTCATTTGAAATAATGAAAATGGTTCAGAAGTAAAATGTGATGCGGTACTTTTATGATTATTATTATATTATGGTACATATTTATGATTTGGTTTCTGAATTTTTACCTTGTTTCAATAAATATGGTACGCTTGAAGTTTTACTTCCTGCACAGTTCGTGTTCAAACACTTTGAAAAGGGATGTAAAACTAGGTAAGCATCTTATTGCTCTTTCGTATTTATATAAATGTAAAGTAACGTGAGAGATAAAAGGTTGAGGTGGATCAAATCAAGTTGAATAGATTTTAAGTTTCTGATCCTTTGATTTAGATAGTTTGCCTCCCATGCCGGAGATCGTATCCGAGGCACGCGTGAATTTATAATTCAGTCTAATATTTTACGTTAAATCAGAATTAAGTTCAATTATCGCTAAATTAGATTAAATAAGATAAAGAAATTGGCGCTATTATCTGTCTATTAGGTAATTTGTGGTTTACTAGTGGAAGACTTAAACCCCTCTTTTCTTCTTTATTTGATTCGAATGAAATTTATTCTGAATAGTTGATCTCCTTTCGTTCCAACCCGAACGTATCATCGATGCATCAACAACCAGCGATTAATAATTTGAATACATATCGAAAGAACTCGTACATTTGTTTTGATATTACCAATTAAAACAATTATTCATTCCTTTATGGATGTCATCTCGGTGTAACTAAGCCAAAATCGTCTTAAAATCGTGCAAGAAAGATTAAGAATGATTGGAAGCTTTTTTATTCAGATAGTCACTTCAATTCATGTTTAATTTCTCGAAAGTCTCTACTTCCTCGTTGAAAAGTTGAACGTGCTCTTTCCGGCAACTAGCGATAATATCTGCAAGAGCTCACCTCGTTTGTCAACTTTCATCAAAGTCGCTCCTCTGGATTTTTCTGGTTCATGCTCTACAACTTTGTACCATACTTGACATTACAATCGAACACCTTAACGGTTCAGTCTTACGATGATTTTTCATAAATTACATTAAAATTTAGCCAGTTGATTCTTCAGAAAAAAATTTAATGATCATTACATAAGATTTAAAGTTAGTGTTGATGTATGCAGTATACAATCTTAACATTTCAAGAGAGCTCACTTCGAGTTTGAAATAAATCCCAAATTAAGTTGATTTGAAGTTTTTCTTCGAAAGGAATTTCATTCCCGTATTTTTACATCTCATTAATTCTTTTATTCGTTTTACTTAAATAGGAGGAGAGTAGTCTTTTATCTTGAAATTAATTTTTACTTGAATCAGTTACATATTTAGCTATTAAAGACGTTCAGAATTAGGTTAAGTGCAAAATTTCAACCTATTGCCTTCCTAATTTATTTTTAGTAAATTACCAGCACTAGTCATTAATATAATAATCACATTTACTTAGGAGAGTGTTTAGTATTACGCACAATAGAATTATACGAGGATTCGGAAAATTTTACGTCGGACAGAAGTCTCGACTAGTACTCATATAGATGTATGGCACAGTTAGATACAGCTATTAGTATATTTCGAAATATTTGCGAACCTGTATATGTATAACGATTAAAATTTTCTGCTCCAGTTTTCAGGAAAAGCTCTAAAATTTTGCAAGGGTCGGTGTTTCCTTCGCTCGGGTTCATGTCACGGATTCACGAAGCACGACGTCTCCCCCAACACGCCTGATGGCACGCTAGGAAGGCCGCGTGCTAGACAGATACAGTTTGTGAAGTCTAGATCACTTAAATAATAATGAGATTTATTAAGCTCTGATGAATGCACGCAAAAGTGGAATGTAAGATAAAATCACGCAGTTTTTCATAAAGAAAAAGCAATGGTAAAGATAAAATCAAGAATTGTAAAAGATGCAGTAACAGTAATCTATACGAGATAATTTCTTGTTGCGTGAATAAATAAAAACTATATTAAGGATCAATTATGAAAATATATAATGATAGAAGGAATGAAATGTAAAGAAATAATGCATCTTCAAATATTGAACTCATGTAAATCTTGAATTTGATGTGGAATTCACGCGATATCAGCCGTGCATGGAATGTGACGAGTAAGACTGTATACGAGTATGTACCGGGTTTAGAATTTAAGGAAGATGACTTTTAGAAGTATAGCTCTGAGATGGATCACAATTGAAATTTCGAAAGTGAAAAGTAAAAAATAAGAGGGAATTGTAGTATTCCTATCTCTGACGTAATTCGCGTTAGTTCCCAGCTTGTAAGAAACGATGTAAAACCTAAAGAAACCTGTGGACATATATTAAGGATTTGATTGCTATAAACAAGGAAGCTGTTGTAGACTGAATAAAAACATGCCAACAAATATATTTTACGTGCAGTTTGAATACGTTTCTGTAAATGCAATATACAATTACAAAATACTATTATATATATATATATATATATATATATATATATATATATATATATATATATATATATATATATATATATATATATATATATGAATATACCATGAATGAATGAACTGTGATGAATTGTGAATTCTCTTAAAGATAAAAATACATCGTGAATAGGTCTAGCATAACATGATGACTGATGCTAACACTTCATACCTACTGACGTATCTTGTTGAATGGAATATTTTCCTTTGTCTTTGGGTGAAGGATACAAAAATTGCTTCATCTGAGTACATTTATCTGACTCTTGATCATTGTTGCGATGTTATGAAAACTACGAGGTATGAAGGCTGTTTTCTTGTCATTATCACGAGGTATTGAATGCTATGAAAAGCGTTTACCGTTCAGAACTTGTGTAGATGTATGAAGTGATTGTCTTCTGGTTACTCGAGGTAATCGGAGGCGTAAACCGAAGCGGTCTGCAGATCCTATGTTGGAGATTAAGTCAGATTTGATTCATCAATTTTTTTCTCTTCTCTAAAGGTTATTTTAAAAAATATTTAAATAAATTATGCTATTAAGTTTCGATCAAGCTATCATATCAAGGAATATTGTACTATGATTTTAAAAATAAAGTATTTGTTTAGTATAAAACAACAGTTATGTTACTAAACTCTAAAAGAAACTAAAATCTAAAGAAATAAAAACTAATAAAAGTTTAAATCGTGCGAAGTTTTTTTTTAGCCGAAAGAAATCGAAGAATTCTCTGGAAAGAAGTGTGATTGGAAAAGGGGTTGAAAGCATAAAAATAACCCTCTTACGTTTCTAAATCAGTCCCAAGAAATAACTTGCTTTCAGCTGTCGTATTTTTATAACGTTTTGGCATTTTGGGCCGGTCTCGGCGGGTTCTCATCTGTATTGTATCCAATTTTTGCACAAATTAGAGGAGTATTAATTAGTATATGCAAGGTTATATTTTTCCTCTCTTGACGGAATAAATTAATTATATCAATGCTAATTACTGTAGTATCCCTATTGCTTTCATAAAAGTCGAGGCTGTAATAATATAGTATGAAACACAATCCTCTATAACCCATATTTGATGTAATCTGCATTCCGAAAATTCTTAATATCTCGATAGGGATTTGTGGATGTGAGGTGACGAATTTGAAATGTGATCGATTTGAGTTTCTCATGTGAGGGCGCAGCAGTCGTGGCCGAGTGGTTAAGGCGTCTGACTAGAAATCAGATTCCCTCTGGGAGCGTAGGTTCGAATCCTACCGACTGCGAACTTTTTTTCCACAATTTCACTGCTTTTATGTTGAAAGATTTTAAGATAAAAGCTTGGAAGTAAGTTGCCGCATTAGATCGAGAATTAACGCAATGTTTATTATGGTTCTTTTAATTACCAAGTTTTAGAACTCGCTTCAATACTTCTACACATCTTAATAAGTTTTCATTTCTTAACTGTTCTCGTCTTCATAAAACCCGTCTCCCTTCATACTTTTGGTGAGAATTGCCTTTTTTATCCAATGAGTGTGATTAATGTAATACTCTATTATCCAAAATATAATCATTCTGTAGGATCGGAGCCCGTCTTGGAGCAAACGTTTTCTGAATATACTTTTTGTCAAAGATATACAGTTGATTCAGTTTTAACGCTTGATTGAGTTTGTCGGTTAGAACTTCTGGAAAAGAGGGCATTTCCTGGTGGAGTAACATACTAATTGTACTACTGTGCTTCGGAACCCTCATGATAGCGCTGAAACCTAATCTCCATCTCAGGAAAGGTAGCCTCTGTTTCGATCACCATTCTTGAAAATTTTCGCCCTATATCGGACATGTGATTTTTATTATTATATAAATATTCTTCAATTATTATTAGTTGAGCATTATTCAATTATATTCGATATGTTCAAAATTCATAAACGTTTCACTTTTTGTACACATTGTTTCAGTGCGAGGCCGAATAGAAGTCTGTTTTTAATTAATGGATAACAAATGGTATAGGAGACTTTTTAGTCTCAGTTTCAACCTTAATAAAGACATTTTATTTATTAAAAAAGATTCAACTTGACTTTAAAACGAAAATTTTTCTTCTTACCTGGTTTTCTCTCATTGCGTCTCTGTATTACTGTAGAGTGTTTTCATATTCTAAATTTTCTCCCAACGCGTGACTTATGACGACACTGTTTCCAATTTTGAAACGGAACCTGGTGTTTTGTTTTGGCTTCAACTTAGTGGCTCCTCCCAAAAATTCGAGAAGTATTTAAGATCTCAATTTAAATGATTCCATAGACCTTTCGACTCTAAATAGCTTGGTGTAATCATCATGTGCTCTTGACCTCATAGATCTTGTTATATTTAAATATAGAGTGAAACTGCTTTGAATTCTCTAAAATCGATCGAAAAATTGTGCTGTTTGGATTCCTTCCAAGAGGCTCGTGGAAGATGTGAAATAACGTTTTAAATAATCATTTACCTATGATATTTAGACTTCTTGTGTGGTCTCCTGGTTTGGATGTTTGTGGTGTGAATATACTTAAAGATTTTACATAAGAGAAATATAGCTTTTAAGGTCTAGTTTTACAGCGCGTTGTATTCAGTACAAAACATTGAACGATTGAGAATATAACAATATTGAATACAATAATTATTGCACCAACTAAACGAAAATTATTGATACCTTTCACAGAAAAAAGGAACTGAAGTGCCTTTTTTCAGTTTCAATTGTTTTTAACTATCGATCTTAAATATTTTTTTGGAAGTCACTGAATGTTTATTTAGTATGGGTCCTTTCCACAATATTTAGCGTATCTGATATAAGATCTACAAATTCTGTATGTAGACTATCTATGTATGTATACCTCACGAATATAGAATTTTTTCTTGAAGTGAACTTTTCATTGAATTTTTCAGAACAGGTTGATTTTCCGGTCTGAAAATTTCCCATGCACGGTTTTATCACAAATATTCTTTGATGTGCCATTTATTTATTTATTGACTTTATATCCTTAATTCTCGAGAATTCTCCTTTAATTTTCAAATTCGTTAAGCAATTGACCTTTAGTGTGGGACATTAGGACTCTGGACCTTTAGCAAGAATGAATTCATTAATCTTCACACGGAAGTAAATATGGCTATGTTTGTTATGTAGCGTAATCTACGTGTCAAAAATAATTTCATAGATGTTGGCGCCTGTTATTTATGAATGCTTCTATTCTATTCCCAGCCAAAACGCCTACGAACACTTGTGCGATTTCCTGGAGGAGTTAAAAATAAGGTGTAAACAGGGGAGGGATACGCTGAGGTTAGTGTCCGAGGAAGCTTGAGGTCGAACCTAAGGACACGTGACGAAAGATTTCCGTAAATTCGTTCGTTCCAAGTGCTGCGCCAGCATTTGTACAATTACTACATCGTTCCTTGGTTTAATATTCCCATATACATCTACCTCAGAAGAAAACGTATTGCGAAAATATTTTTTGAGATCATCATGGTTATTTGGGATGGATCCAGGCACGTTTTCAATGATATTGCATATAGTATACATGTATGAACTAATATTATATTTTATAATAAGTATATGTACTTATATTATAGTTGATATGTTTGAATTTACATAGAACCATTTCGTGTGAAAGATCGAAGTTACAATAATCTAATGAACAATAAGATCTTGTCGAATGATTGTTATCTCGTCTTGTCTCTTATTTATTAGCCTCGTCTCGTATTTCTCTCAGCTCTGAACTGCACTCAGTAGCTGAATTGAAATAACTGGGGTAATAAGTAATTCGTACATAAGACCTATTTAGTCCTCATTGGTCACCAAAATATGTGTAGTTTATTTATTATATTGGTTGAATTTTGTCGCCAAAAAATTAGGGAGCTTCCAATTTTGCTTTCGGATAGTATATCTCATAAGCGACTAGTTCGAAATAGAATTTTAGCTCAGAAACAGCCAGACTGATTACTCTTTTCTGTTAACTAGGATTCGTGAATTGCATTGGAAATCGCTGGGTAAACTCTTGTGCGCTTTTAGATCGTATTTCATTTGATAAATCGATATTAATGGTTGGTGTTCAAAGCTTACCATCAATTCCATTTAAGTGACTTTTAGTTAATAGGAAATAAAAGTTTGTTTTCTTCATATAAAGAAGGGAAAGAGTTGTCGGTGATGAACGATAAATACTGTTTATAAATACTATAAATAAATTCTCTTTGAATATATATTTCTTTATTACTTTATCCATTCAGAATTAATGGATAAAATATCAACTTACCACAACCACTTAACAATAACCATAGGTATACTGAGTATAAATTGTAATTTTTCAGTTTGCTCCTGTATTGGGGAACACCGACTGTATGAGTATACCTGTGGTTGTTTATAACGAAAAATTGATACATCTTTTAGATAATTTTCCTTTGAATATTTTATCATAATTAATCATTTATGAGGAGGAATTGAAGAGTGTGTTATTGCTGAGCTAAGAGGATGTTTTCAAGCGGTATAGATGACATTTCATACGAAAGAAAAACACCGAATCGCGTGATACTACGTAGTTACCTAGTATAAGGTCGTAACCTTTTCTAAAAATAGTTTGTTTCATTATTTGAGCATGCATTCCAGGAATATTTTACGAGAATATCATTTATGAATCACATTCACGTTATCCAACGGAATATTGAATCGTCCAATAATCTCTTTAGGCAATTCACGACACATGTTGCGTCGTTACGGTTCTTTTTCTGCTGAACCGCTTCCAAAATATTCGTCTTCGATGGAATAAGAAGTAATTTATAGGTTACACGATCCAAGTATCGAAGATTATCATCGGTTCTAAGGAGAAAATTTGAGTTTGAGTTATTTAAAATTCAAGCATTTATCATATATATCATTTGTTATGATTTTTTATATTTCTAAATTTCGGTAAATCTCACTCTATAAAAGTTCGTATTTTATAAATAGCAGCTTACTGTATAAATATTATATAAATAAATGCTTACTTAAATTGGCGTTAAAATGTATCTTCACGTCATAATTTTATTAGAAAAAATTAGCATCGTAAATGAAGATCAATCCAACTTAAAAATCTAGCTATTTTGCGATAATTTAGAAAATCGGCATTTTTCTTCGGTATTTTTCTAAAGACAATTATTAAAGATATATACTGTTAATATTGATTATTGGACTATAGCTGTTAAGATTATTACCATAACTGACTGACCCTAACTGAAGGATGAGATGAAAACCCTTGACTGATACCCTGTGGAATTTTATTTAAAGAGATTTTTTATGTTATTATAATCGTCAATGACCTTAAATAGGACCAGTATATAATCTGTTTTGTTTATTGTATGCTAAGGAATTTTAAATCTCACGAAGAATTCAATAGAGAATCTAATTTTTTAAACTTGACTAAAATACTTGGCAGCAAATGAAACAGAAAGCTTCCAAGAGAGCGTTCTTTTAATTTATAGAAGATTGAGGCATGTACTTCGTTCCCAATGTATACGTATCTTGGAAAATGTTAAAAGGTAAATGTGCCTCTTAAAGGAATTAAATAAATCGCTTAGCTTTATATCGTTGTATAGAAGTTTTACTGCAACGATAATTCTAACCGATCGCCTTTGTTTTTTACAAAACACATATCTAATTGTACTCTTTAAAATCAAGTCAAAATCCTCAAGTATTATATTGTTACTGCGAAGGACCTGAGTAATAATAACAACAAAAAGGCGGAACGGAAGATGTGACGTCACTTAGAGATCCGGTTCTTCCACTTGCCGCGCTCATGCATCAATGCGGAGGTGCACAGCCAGAACAATATCCCCACTGTTTCTACTTACGTTGAAGTTATATAACCAAGTTTTATCTTGTATCATTACTTCACATTAAATAAGGCTTTTATAAAATTTAATTATATTTACAAATGCTCAGTAAACATTATATCTTAATATGATGTAAGAAAGTCTAAGTAAAAAAGTTCAAGAATTCTCCTATTTTATTAGAAGGTGAGATGTTATTTAAGAATAAGGGCACGCTTTTTCAAGGAAAGGGTTTCAATAAACAACTAGAGGATTTAAAGAAAAAGTACAAAATTATTATAATTCGGATGTTGAATCATTGGAAACTATAAGAGTCCTATGACGGTTTTATATAAAAAGCCTAAACAGTTGATTTTAAAAAATTATCTAGGGCTCAGTATAATATTATGATGTAAAATGAAATTTTGTGAGGAATCTTTCATAATAAACACAATAGAAAATAAAATTAGAGAATTATAAAAGATGAGTGTATGGAAATATCCTTAAGCATTTCTCAGCGAAATAGAGTAAAGTTAAAGTATAAATAAATATGAGTTGCCTATTAATGTTACGCGAGCTAATGATTATTTGATATGCTTGAGAAATACTTGGGAATTAAATCATTTTAATATGATGTAAGGAAATCAAAGCAAAGCAAAAAATAAGCAAAATGAAGAAGAATGGAAGTAGTCAGGAAATTATAGTAATGGAGAAGATACGTAACATTTAGATCGGGAACCGGTTACTATTGGCGACTTTTCAAACAAAAGTTTCTATTTACGTGACTCGATACAAAGTGTAACACTTGGCAAAATAAGATCAGTTCGTGGAACAAAAGGAAAAGGTTTCTAAGAACCAATTACTGTGTAAACAATGTCTGAACGAGGTCTCGTAAAAAACTTAATTGAACGTCCAATTAGATGGAGCTTCACTCCTGCAAACTTAAGGAGCATCCAATCCAAAAGCTCGAAATATTTGGCCAAATTGGTGGGGAGCCTTAGTCATTTTAAGGGGCAGGCGAAGCTGCGAAGAGGTTGAAGACAGATTTATTGCGAATTCAATTTCCATTCGAATTTTAAATGTCATTTTAATTTGATGAACCATAATAGTAACTCAATAGTGAATTATATCTGATAACCTGTGTTAAATCGTAGCGTTTTTCATTTTCGATGAGTAATGCTTGTGTATATACCTTCATTTTGCGTCTAATTCATCAAAGGATCATATATATCTTGTTGGTTTATACGTATTTGACTCAAAATAACATATTTATGAAATATTAAAAGTATACAGTAAAACTGATATGATGATACTTATACTTTATTCTATATTTAAACTTAAAGTGAATAGTTCATGTCCCTGGACTTCGTATTTTGCCACAAAAAATACCAATCAACGCTTACGACATATGCATCCAGATGACTTTTAATCAATAACCCCTTCTTAAGTTAATGTGACGTCAATTTTAATTTTTTAAATTTTGTTTTTTATTTTACGCGTATATGTTTATTTATTTAAAGTATATTTCCATATCCTGGTATCGAGCATCTTTCACCATGACTTTCCCAACCACAGGGCTGAATTACGCATCAACTTATGCTTTGCGTCACGGCATGCGTTTGCCTGGAAAAAATTTTTGCGTTGCGAAAGGAGTGAAAATTAGATATTTATTAGGAAATTTAATTTTATTCATTAGCAGAACTTATATAATGTGTAACTTAGTACATAACTTATGAGTCGCGTTGAAGCGTGTTTATTACGAGAAAGTATAGCGGTAACAACAATAGAAGGAATGTCAATGTTATGAGGTTACGTTGTATTTACATCTATAGAGCATTGCTTACAGACCTCGTAAACGCCCTAGTGCTGGGAGACACCTGTTGCAATTTTATACTTACGATTAAAGTAGAAGTACTCGTATGTTCTTACATGTCGTGAGAATATGTTTTTAATTATAATTGATTTTTCCGAGTTATTTTATTTGGTAGTACTTCAACGTCAAAATAGAACTCTCTCACAGCTCCGGCGTTATTCTAATTAGAATTTATCCTCGTTACCGACCGCGAAGGACTCGCATCGAATTCTGCATGTTTCCACCTTCGGTCGGCTCCTTGCGGTCGACTTCCCCCCGTCATATCGGCTTGGCCGAGCACCAAATGCATCACAGATTCAAAATCACGCATCGTTTGCAACGGCTGGGAAAGTTAAAACGCTCTTAAGTTACGACAAGAACCTTTGGTAGGATTTGGTTCTCGCGAGAGAATTCGCGCGTAAGAAGAGGAAGTCTCTCTCTAGTCCTGAGCCGAGACTATTTTTTTTAGGGGGAAAGGCTATAAGGATGGAATAGAAGGAAGAGGGGGAAGCAGCCAATGTCAAGTCCAAGGGCGAGACGAACGCGTCGCTTGTTTGTGTATACGCGTGCAAGTAAAAGTGCGAGTGGATGGGCAGGAAGAATACCAGGCTAAATAGCTATCGTCCCTTTTTCTTGCTCTTGAGGAAGGAAGAATGTCCCAGCGGAGTGGCGACCACCCAAAGATGACCGAAAGAAAGTGACCGCTTTTAAAGTTTTAGCTGTTACGGTTTTGCGAAATTTCTATCAGTATCAGGTGCGGAATTTTTGGAATTCACTTCTGCAAGGAATAGGCTAGAATTTAAATGAAATTTTACATCAATTTGACCTTCAAAATAGCATCTCTTCCTTTGATATTATTGAAGGGTATGGACTTAGGTTTTAAAGAGAAGACCTATCTCAATCACGCACGGAATGAAGACGATTTTGATTTCGTAATCTTATTACTGACATATTTTATATAGTGTCTCAAATTAAAATAGGATAATAGGTCTTAATTTTAAAAATTATTAAGGTGAGTTTTTCTTAACAACGCTCTATCGCGGGACAATGAAATAAAGAATATTGTAGCATAAAGTTATTATTATGTTATTTTTATTTGATTTATTATCGACAGCTAAACTATGAGGTAGGATGTAACGGAATTATGCTTGGATGTTAAACATAAATTTCCCCTTTGTAAACAATCTTATTGTGGAACGCTTACTAAAGGTTATTCTCATTAGCCAGAAAGACGTCATCTTCGTTACTGGCTGTCGACAAAGGAAAGAGATAATTTGGCCTTTAAAAACATAAGTTAGGCTATCGTTAATTGACCTCAAATTAAAGTGCTGTTTGGCTATGAGTGGAATAACTATATTGTAGAAATATGAATAATAATAATTCGATTTAAAAATCTATGTCGTCAAAATACTTAGATTTTTGCTTCTACAAAATTCACGCACGTATCACGAAAACGTCAAAAAGGAATGACCGTAGATAAACGAGAGATTGAGGATTAGGACGTGGAATGACAGGACTTTTCTAAGAAAAGCCAGCTTGGAAAATGTCAAGGGAAGATGAAGGATGGAATCGTGTTTTGGGTTGAAATGAGAGCCTAGCAACTCTTGTTTGTTCAGTTCTCCGATGCGAAAAATGTTTTTATTGTATATATGTATTCCTTTTTTCTAAATTAGAAACTTGCTATTGTTCCGAAAGAATAGATACGGGAGAAAAAAATATCAAAGCTCTTTTACTAGTTTCCATTAGTACTTTAATAATATCCTGGAAATTAGGCACCTTATGATGAAAATAGTTTTAATTATTCTATCTTATTGATTATTAAGTTATCCTTAATTTTCATTTTTTAAGATGAGCTACAAACAATCAAATAATTAAATAATATATATATATATATATATATATATAAACAATGAATATAAAACAACATTGCTAGACGATTCAAAGGAATTAGAAGCAGTAGATGTATTTGTTGCTGTTTTATAATTGAATTTTGAAATTTAATTACCATAAATTTGAAAATATATCTCAGCTTATATGTTGCTATAGGGGAGAGAATTCTAAGGTGTACGATTTAAAGTCGAATTGTAATATTTTTCCATCTTGACCTTCTATAGACTATTGTCTCAGCGTTAAATGTTTCTTGAATACATACATTACAAAGGATGTAATGGAAATTTCGGTTCTTTCATTACAGTGTATGTTTTTTTCTCCTCCTCTGAAATCCATCTAGGTTGTATGATCTAAGTAATGCTAACATTTATTCACCCGCTCTTTCGTTTTAGATAAAGTAAAAGGAACGGTATCGAAAAGTGAAAGTGTAATATCTTAATTATTAACTTTCGATAATATATGTATGAAAATTTCCAGCGTTCTATAGAAATTCTCACCGTGGCCTAATAATTTTTTCGAACTCAGCCAAGTAATTGGGACAAATGGATCGGATCTGTTGAAAGCACTCAAGGTCGAACGGTTTTATTGAGTCAATGAAAGAAGCGTTGCAAGATAACGAAGTGAATGTGGGAAGGAAAGGATGAAAAAAACGGTTGAATGGCTGCGGTGAGTATTCGAATTTCTTTAAGAATCGAAGTACTTTCATTCGGTAAAAAAGGTTTTACGATTGAATGGACGGGAGAAAAGGTACCTTGATTCCAATAATCAGAGTATCATTGATGAGAAAGTAGAAGTTAATGAAAAGGGAAAGTAATTCAATTAAGAGTAGAAATCGAACTTTACCACTGAAAATCAATTTCAAGGTGAAAGTCAAAATAACTTGGTATTACTTTAATGAATTTTATGGATCATACACCAAATTATTGAAACTTGTAAGTTATAACTCAATCAGCTTATGAAGAAGTAGTTTTATCTTATAATCTTCAATGATGCAGAGTTATGGTAGATCATCTCCTATAAAATTTCTTTATAGTTTTTATATTAATTTTCCCTTTTTTCTGACTCCAAAATTGGCTTTTAAAGCCCTTTCAGTTTTCATTATCCCATTTACGCCTAGCGTTCCATTTTTGGAACAGCAGTTACATTAACATATTTATGCCGAAGAAAAAAATTTTTGAATTTTTTGATGAAATTCATAAATGTTAGGTAAAAAAAATTAAAAAACAAGTATTTGAAATAAAATTTAATTTATAGGCCACAAAATAACTTAATGTAACTGCTGTTCCAAAAATGGAACGCTAGGCATAAATGGGTTATACAGCGACCAATATATGTTATTCGTTGAATTCATACGGATTCGGCTTCTATTATAAACGTATCATCTCAATTGCCATCCCTTTGTATGTTCTTTCAGTATACTCGTAGTCTGTATACATCGAGAAGAATAAGAATTTAGATTAAACATTTTTGTCAACTTTTCAAGAAATCTCTCCATATTTTACGTAGAGCCATCTTAAATCCTTAATCCATCATCAGCTTTAATACGCGTTTCAACCTTAAATTCATTTCTCCTTCTGATTCTGTCCTCTACCTTTAGCTAATCTTTATTAACTATCTAGATTCTATGCATATATATGTAATGCAATAACTCGCAGACAAATCAACGTGGTTACTATATTCATCTATTTTCGTGATTGAGAATTGAAGGACTTGTGTATAGTTAGATTCACGGGATGAAGTAGGGGAAGAGGAAATTATAGAGATAAAGGATCGTAATAACTGAGTTATATATAGCAAACGAAATAAAAATTTTGCCAATGAAAATTATGGAGATTTTAACTGTGAGATCCAATAACTTATATGGCTCCATTCAATGAGAATATTGCCCCTAGATTTTGAGATTCGCACGATTCTAGAAAGGAAGTTTCTCGATAGGCTATCGAAATAAAATCTTAACGCGTAGAAAGTATTTGCTTGATTGGATAAACGCGAAAGTACTTCGAATTCTTTGGACATTGAACCGTAATAAAATTCCCCATAAATTCCTGCAAAATCTCTTTGCTGACGTCATTAACATAACTCATTCAATAAGCGCGAAGTATATACCCGCATTCCAAGAGGATGAGTTATTAATTGCAGCAATATCTCGTAGATATGGATATTTACGAGTAATTAACGATAACTTCAGAATGCCACACAAATTCCGACACGTGACCTGTTAACCTCGCACGGGTTCTTACGGTGGAGAAATCCCCCTGTTTACGGATTCTCATCTCCCATAAACAGTTGAGAAATCCCTGATCTAAGACACGCCAAAGGGGCAAAGCGAGTGCCTGTTTTTCGGTATCCAGGGTTACGGAGGATAAACAAAAATAACGGAGAAAAACCGCGGGCTATTTTCTCCAACGGATCGAATAAAAGGGTGGAGGTGCCGTCGAGTCTTCGCCCCATTCTCTTTTTTTTCCGTCGATGAGCGTACTGAGGAATGCCAAGAAGGCGACAAACCCTATTTAACCGCACGTTTGCTAGCGCACGGCCATCTGAAAGAGTCACGCGTCACAGCCGTTTCGCCCTTGGCCATGACATTGGCGAATGCACTTCTTCTCCCTCAGCACCCCATCCTCCGTTCTTGGGCATCTCCTCTCTTGACATCGGCCGATCTGAAAGAAGACGCGCTTGTGAACAACGCTCCCTTTCTCTTTTCTAAGGGGTTCTCCTTTTTTTCAATTTTCTAATCAGAATTAAAGTCGTCTCAACTTCTTTAAGTCTTTTTGTTCTCGAGATTTGACTGCGAATGTTCTTGAATCGTGGGCGCCGTCTGGGACGGTTCGCCGACCTCCGCGTCTCCGGTAATTAGGGACCAGCGCTCGACGGATAATGAGGGAAAGTAGTGAATGCTTCCCGTGACTTTTCGAAAGGTTTTCCATTACCATGTTTATCTGAGGCTTCCTTCGCGTTCGCTTGTACGTTTGGTTATCGGGAGAAATGCGAGAATATTTACCTTCTACGCGATGTCGGTCCTTCAGGTTGTCGGAGTTCTAGAAGCAGGGTGGTGAAAGATAAGCGGAGGGTTTTATATTAATTGCTTGTTATAGGAGGTAATCTGACGGCATTTATTCCCGTATCATGATTCGTTTAATTTGGCTTGTGATTGTCGATAAGATGGAAATTTTAAACATGCATGAGCTGTTTTGTTGTGGTTAAGATGTAAAATAGTAGTTCAGTTCTTTCTGCTGTAGAAAGTAGCTATGGTTAATAAATAATGTATGATGTTCTTATAGAGCTAGTGATTGAATTTGAATATGATCCTTTATCCTTACGAAGGATACACTTTTGTTTTGAACTAAAGTAGCGTCAAGGAAATAAGGAATGCTTTTCTATTTCACTATACACATACGAATATTGACTCTTATGATTGGTTTTAATTCTAGCGAATAGTTCAATTAATATTCACCGATTATTCATCGTGATTATTTGAGTTATTTGAGGAGAATTACGAATGGATAAATTATATTACACGTATACGTTTTAATAAGAATGGATTAAATGTTAAGATTAAGCATCATTTTGTCATCAATATCTCAAACACTGTAATAGGCTTATGAAATACAGAAAAGGAGTGGACTATTTTATCTTGAAGCGATAATCATGGAAAACGACTTTATCAAGATGTGACACCAGTTTAGGTAAAAGATCAAAGGCTTCTACTCGTGCTAATATAGCTAGATCTTTTTGTCGTTAATAGTTTTCTGTCATTATGAGGAATATTTTCGTTAATCAATGCTTTCGAAGTAATTATTATTTAGAGTTGACTGAATAAATTGAATATTTTTGTTTCGATACAGATATTTTAAAGCATAAGGATATAGGAGAAAAGGAAAGGAGAAATGGGAAATTCACGAGAAAATATTTTTATCGATCCTAGAAAAACGTTTAATGACTGTGAGTTTTAACCAGCACTTTGTTTTTTACAGGAAATATTCTTGTTAAATACACGTATGTCCTATGTTGAGCTCTCGTACATAATGAGTCAGTCGTAATTTAAAACCTGAGACGGTATATCTGATTATTTTTGAAACAAGGCATGGTGAAACTTGAATGCGAAACATCAACCAAAGAATAACAATGAAGTTCTTTGTATTACGTAATCAAAGCAAACATTACGTAGCAGACTTCATTGATGACATTAGGAGGTAAAACAAGTACGATGCTTTTATAAGCAGCTCTTTCTTTGTTTTCTTTATTTATCTTAGAAACCACTTCAACATCTTGAACTGATCATGTAATTAACTAATTTTTTTATAAAACATCTTACATTATATACTTATTATATCTCAAGATTTAATATGATACAGTTTCCATTGAAATTGATTGATAAACGACTTATTTTTACGTAATTTCAGGGATTAGAATTACCTGAATATTTTGCTCAATAGATTGAATATTATGTAACAGATCAGGTTAAATTTCATTATTTGTATGAATTAATGAAATGTAATGTATGTAAAAGTATTTCGATGAAACGTTATGGAGGTATCCGAATTGATTTAAACGAAACGTTTTTGGCACATGAAACATGTTAAATGGTTTATTTGTGTAAGAAGTAGGATCATTAAAATTTATGGGTCATTATTATGTGTAATTTGCACATAAATATAGGAGATTTTGCTACCGTCTTGAACCTTTTCGATAACTCTCTATGTATGGATGTATAAAGTTTTAAGATTAATTTATGTAAAAAAGTAATTTTATAGGGAATTTTAGAAAATCTAGCTCACATTGAAATTTTTCCAGCTAGATTTAATTGGTTTTTTATTAATAAGTTCTGATTTCGGATTCTATATCCAGTTTTTGTCTGCACAGTTTAGATAAACAAAGACCAATTAATTTAAACGCTGGAATTTGAACTCGAAGGAGAAAGGGAAGAAAAATACTATGACATCATTTATGAATTTTTCGTTTCAAATCCTTCTATCTAAGATTTTTACATATTTTCTGTAATTTATAAGGGAGAAATTAAGTGGCGTGTATGTGTTGGTTGCATACACATCAGGGGCGACTTACAGTTGCTTCATCTTTCCCAATATTCAATCTGAGGGTAACTATGGTTGCACTCCTTTCTCTTAATTGAATATTTTATGAATATAGCTTAAAACGCCCTGAATTCTCGATCTATATTTTCCTCTACAGATTTCGTTTTCATAACATTCGCACTATCTTCTGTGTGATATATTCCGAGTCTGTTTTAGCTCGATCTAGCACTTTTCCGCACGCAAAACACAAAACGGAATATTTCCATCCGAAATTAAATTCAGCCGACCACAAGATCGCATGTCTCGCCATTATAATCTGTCGCGAAGAGAATTCGATTGACCGCAAAAGAATTCTTCCGCGAAAATCGATTCTGCTTGGAATTTTAGCGCGGAGAGAGAGCAGAGAAGGCATATCATTATAGTCCATTTCGAGTCATTGTCTGTAAGTCGGCGTAAGGGATTGTCTAGGAAGTGGGTCGTTAAAGGAGGGTTTTATTTCACGATCCGATAGGGTCTTATTTAGCGGCAGAGAAGGTCGCGTGAGACAGCTGGAGAAAGGGATTGTTTTCTAGGAAGAGAGAGAGGAGAAATGGAGTTGAGTTTTATGGGGAAGTTTTTGTTTCTCGGAGATATATGAGCGCGGCCGTCGGCGGTGAAGAGAGGTCTACGCGCGTGCTCAATTGCGAGATGGTTGATCTTTCGCAGACATTTCATCCTGTCAGGCACGGTCAATTTAAACGTTTGTTCCCACCGAAGACTCGCTCGGAGTGTAAATATTATTTGCGATGTTCTCCGCCGCTCTGGAACATTCCTCTCAGTGCCAAGTCGTCAGAAATGTAAGTTTCTTCAAAGGCTCTTTCATATGTTTGCTGGTCGTCGGCATGGAATGAAGAATTCGAAGTCTTTACGTCTCTCATACGCTAAGAAAGATATTAAATAGAGATATGACATCGATTGCTGTACTATAGCAGGCTTCAAATAAAAATATTCAACTACGAGAAATGATAGTTGTTGAGTATTACGTATTCTTTAAGTGATATCATTGATAATTTATTACAATGTAAGAGATACTGAAATCACAATGATTTATGAATAATAAATATAAACATTACTTTTTATTACCAACATTCGTTCATGACCTTTGAGAGAGTGTTTATGAAGGTTTCTTAAGGAAAACCTCGCACTTAATATTGAGGGAAAAATTGAAAGGTCTTTTTTAAAGGTGACCTTTAAATCCAACTTAAGATGTCGCTTAAGGCGTTTTCTTACTGTCTCAAAGGCGTTATTGCCTTCAAATTTTGTTTTAAGGCAGCAGTTTATGAAATTTTTACATATTTTGAGTTTTTTGTACTTTTCTAAGTATCATTCGTAAAGGCAGAAAGTTATGGTCAGTAACTTTTCAATATAGTATAGAGTCTTAAAATTTGAAATAATGTATGATAATAATATTATATGTGAGGTAGGAAAATTTATATTGTTGATTAAACCCGTGAAAAATATTAATATTAAAATGTGGATATCAATATTCGCTGATTCTATAAGATTTTATTTAGCAAATATTTCTCGGAAAATTACCGTGTCCAAGTTATTAATCCCATGAAACATTGAAACAACATTCCAATTCCTGAAACGCTAATCGCATTTCACTCTGATAAGGTGTGTTAAGCACACTGTATCCAATAAAAATCTAACGGAAATGCCCTTTCAGTTCTATTAAAGTAGATCTAAATGTATCCTCCCAAGCGATTGAGATCTGACGATGTTAACTAAAACGATAGTATCCTCAAGTATTGTCATGTTCTTTGGCACTTTATGGAAGACGGTTGTCATGAATACGATCTCTCGATTACTAGAGTTCCTTTAAGGGAAGATGATAATATGCATGATAAATGTGCAAGTTGAAGTTTATTCTAATTAGTGATACTTAAATCCGAACGATAGCTCTGAAATGTTATATCTTTTCAAATTTTATTTTTTATATTAATAAATGTATATTAGAGTGTATTAAAATATAGTACGAAATTTTTTAAAGATTTAATTTATTTATTTCACGTATTTAAAAGATTGATTGGTATCTGAATCGGAATTATGTAGGATAATTTAAGAACACTAAATAGAGAACCTATACTTCACAAACTGTCATCAAGTTCATATTTCTCTCTTGTTAACCTCTGGGTTAACCTTGTCTTTGTCAAATCGTGGATAATAAGGAAGTATCATATACATCAACATCAATCGTATATAAACCAAACATTTTTATAGACAATTAAAAGGCCATTCAGTTAAAGAAATTAATTAAAAGTAATAATATCTGATCCGCGTGAGTAAACTTCCATAAGAATGATTGCGTGCGTAACCATGTGAGTGTATTAGGAGTGAATGATCTTATAGTATAGCCTTTCTCAGAAATGAAAAGAATGTTGTAGGAAGATATTCATATTAACTTGTTGATCAATAATCCCTAATAATAAGAGCGCGAATTTTCACGATGCTCCGACGCCCCTGTGACAGAAACTGGGCAATAAAAATTTGACGACCACTTTAAAATTTACGGTCGACATATATTGCTCACGTATCCATTGGAATCGACACGTCTTCCCCCCATAACTACCCTTCCCTTTATTTCGCATCGCGTGACAGCCATCTCTACCACAGACCCTCTTTGAATCATCGCCGATTTCCAATCACATCCGACTCATGATTTTAGTTCGCGCGCCCTGCACCGCTCTGAGCTTTAAAACAGGTTTTATTCGCGAGGCTAAAAATAGCTCGAGTTCAGCAACGGTCCGCCTTCCATCTCTCCCGCCTTCCCTCGTCTTTCTTCTTTGTGTCATTCCCTTTCGAATTCCCCCACCACGCCTTCGCAACGCGTTCTTTATCTCCACGGAAACACCGTTATGCACGCCGATAAGCGAGGCAAGTGCACTGAGGTATGGCCCGACTAGGTGCGTGGGATTTTAGCGTTTTAAAAGGGAAAGGATTTACGGCGATCGAGTATGTTTTCCGAACGCTTTCTGCATACAAATTTAGAATGCACAGATACTAGATACGGGGTTGTTTTTGCGTAAATTTACGAAAATGTTTTACTCAATTTTCTGCTAGGAATTCGTTATCTTTTGTCGTCTTCAGATACATTTTTCGATAGATACTGAGATATTTTGACGTTGCTGTTCTAAGTTATACGCATGTGCACTGCCCTTTTTTCAGCGATCAATCTTACAACTGGTTGAGATCTCTTTCTACTGTTCACTATTATATTCTAAATAGCATTTTTTATACATCTTTTCCAATAGGCATGACACTTGTTGAAGAGTTAAGAAGGTGAACTTTGCTTCCTTTGATGATCGAAATGCTGAAAGATCAGTAAAATTTCGTATCAAAGTATATCGAATAATCTGTCGAACAAGATTTGGCATCAGAGGGTAATTTTATTTATGATATATGTTTGTATGCTATATTTCTGCACTTTCAGAATTGCAATGCTGAATTTTAACCGAAAAAAGTGAGTACAATAACTATACAAATAACTTTTTTAGTTTTGCGTATTTTTCTTAATGAAATGAACTTGTCGAAAAAATCCTCAGAGCCAAAGATTATCCATTCCATCATTCCAATTCCAAAATCAATTATCTTTAGGCATGTATGAGATCTATTTACGACTATAAACGTAAATTTATAGACAATAAATAATTGGTATTAAAACTTAGAAAAATACAGTTAACTTTGAATTCCGATGCATTCCTCACAGATTCTGTTGCTTAATCTAATTCGCGACCCAATTATTTTCCGATAAGATTCTTTTCTACGAATTTTACGATACACAAGTTGATTAAGCACCTCAATAATCTGACCTAAATTGAATTAGACAGAGAGAAATGAGGTATATAACTGGGTTTTTACGTACTAGTACACATAAAAGCTAAAGGGAGGTATTCGTTCCTGAATGGACCAATTCAACCTTCAATTTTCTCCGTAAGAACGATAGGTCGTAAAGTTTAACGAGAAGATTGCGAGAGCTGCGTTTGAAGTCATATTTCGGCCAATGTGAGTCGTAATCAGATAACACGAGGATGACAAATGCTTTAGGACGAAATCTGAGATAAAAAGTTTTATTGAACAAAAATCAAATTAAAAACATGTATTTGATTTACGTTTTCAAGCAGTTATTTTACGGGACTCACTCACTTGTTGAAGGATAACTAGGTATGAATTAAAAGAGACAAAAATTATATTTACTTTTATTTTTCTAGATTTTCTTTCAGTCAAAGTATTTATTTTTATCAAATTTTCTTCAAATCAAACCAATGTTCTTTAGATTCACTCGTAAGAATGAATGGAAGCTACTGTTTATATCCTTCTTTCTTAGAAAATATTATTGGAGGAATTTTCTTTGAGCGAAGTTTTTTGTTCTTTATTTTATATTTTTGTGACAAAATAATAATAGATATCAAGTTTTATATCTATTGTATCAATCAAATATTAATGATTGGTGTTCTGATAACAATATATTTATATTAATTAGGAATAGTTTTTATTAAAAAAAATTGCCGTTGGAAAAATACAAATAAAGTAATTTATCACTTTCTATTTTCTATACATCTATTTCCATTCAAGTAAATATTACTCTCACTTATTGTCTATGCCATGCAGTTAAGATATTTTAAAATGAATATTTCTTACTTCTCAAGATTTTACTTGAATTCTAAAAGGATTATTTCATTTCTTCTTGTTAAATGCAAGCGTTGATTATACATGACATTCAGAATAACCTTAACGACCAAGGAATCCCCATCCAAAAAGTTATCTTCATCCCCGTTATTCGCTGGGCGATTGAAAAATCACTGCATGTAAAAGGAAGACCACGAAGTGAAAGAGAGGATGGGAGAGCCCGTTTCATTCCCGCCTTAGGGCGCCCTCAGTTGCCCGACGTGGGAACTTATCCAGTTCATGAAAGGTCAATAAAATTGCATCGAGTGTAGTCTCTTCGAAAGTTATGTAATTTTATTTACCCTCCTTACTTCTACTGAAATATACGAGTAGAATGTAAATACAACTTTGTTTTAAATTTTGATAGCATCATCGTATTTAAATGGATCATCCTTCATGGAAGATTACTTCCAACATGGATAGCTACCTGAAATATAGCGATGGTTTCTAATTTACCATAGAGACTTTCCTACAGTTACTAGCGATGTATTGGAAACGATGATGTTTATAAATCATAGAAGAGTAAATTATAATTATCGTATTATAAAAACAGTAAAATTGCGTTTTCAAAGTTTATTTGTTGAGGTGATGAGGAATATAAAATTATCTTCTTCATGCGACGAAGAAAAATAGGTTTAACATTAATTTATTATTATGTTTTCGCGAAAATATCTTCTAAAAGAAGTTGTGCTTAAACCTAATTATACCTTACGGTTGACAAAATTAGTCGCAGTTAGAAACGTTGTTTCTGCAGCAGTATTGTGGCTTCTTTCCAGAAACTCGGGTTTGCAGTCATAAATTTGGAGAATTTCTCAATATATCTGATGTGCGTTAAACAACATAACTCCCTTAATTACAAACATTTTATTCAATTTATAACATTCCTGGCCCCTTAATGTTAGGGCCATCGTAAAATTATTTGTTTGTTGTTCTTTTTTTGTGTAAATAAGGTAGTTTGTTGAATTTTATTGTTTGATCGCTATTGAATATAATATCGATATATCGGTGACATTTATTTGATAAAATTTTCAATGTGTATTTCTTTCGCGTATGATTGCTCACTGTGAAATTTTACTGAGCTACCTGTTGAACATATAATGTTCAAACCTCAAACTGATGTTAATATAATTTGCGTACCTGTGGAATGATTCTGCAATAATTGTTTCCTATGCACTTTCTTGACGCCCTTGGACCTTACATTATATCCAAGTATATTTTGAATTTTTAAAATGCGTTCGAGATTTCCGCCTGGTTGCAAGCTCCTCAATTAATTTCCGTTGATGGAATTGCATACATACCCTTGAGAGCTGCAGAAATGTAAATATTGAATACACCACTTAAAGACAGGAAACTGCTTGTCGTAAAGCCTACGTTTGCTCATTACGAATACGCGAAGGTTAAACGCCCTTTACAGTGGCTGGCTCTAGCCATTTCAACGGGAAATTTCCAAAGGATACATCGATTAATTCTAATGCGTTTTATACAGTACGGAGAGTAATTATCGATAGTTTCAACCTCAATTAATTCTGCGTAAATGGACATGGATAGGATAGATTAGCTCTTGAAAGATTTAAGTATATATTTTTATGAAAGATAGATTCATGAGACAATAAGATGAAATGGGTTGACAATGGGTGTGGTTCATTAATTTCTCTGTATCAAAAACTGCCTATCATATCCATACTCTTTTTTGTATGTATAGAGATTTAATGTTTCACTTTCCCCTGAAGACAATGCATCATTGAGCATGAAGCAAAATTCGTTTTATTGTGATGTATAAAATGTTCACAGTTGAAAGATTTGCTACTTTCATCTTTTATTATAAAAATGAAGACGTGGTTGATCCTGAAACCGTCTAATAAGTCTGCAATTAATCTGAAATATTTTAGTGCAAATTAATTTTTAAATATCTTTTCTATATTAATTTAATGCATTTTATATCGTTTGCCTAAAGTTGTTTACATTTTAGTGAAATAAAATTCTTGAAGCACGCATATTCTTTTTACGTATGATATTATATTTTTCTTAAAATAGTAAACACATTATTTATATTAAATCTATTAACAGCTTTTTTATATCATAATTATAAAATTCCCAACATTTTGACGTATTTTATCGTCAAACAATTTTCTTTATTCCTTCATCATATGAGATTGATTGAATGATTAGATAAAAATCTATTGGGAAATAAATTTAATTACTCGTCATGGATTCAAACTTTACCCATAATGTAATTTCAAAGACTGTTAAGAATAACCTTTTTTAGTTCGTAAATATTAATTTTAATTACTAAAGTTTGTAAAGGCTAATTGCCGTAGATATTGTTATGCTTGTTCGATCATGATTTAGTATATAGTAAACGAATCTTTGAGTAAAGGCACATATCTATATTTTATGAAATATTTAATGTTCTTTTAGAATTGAGTTGTGATAAGTGTGTCAGTTTAAACGGAGAAATACGAACTGTGGGATAAAGTAGCGGTTCACATTGAGTAGCTGTGCACACTCCATGATGCCTTAAACATCGAGAAACTACCTTTTTTCGACAATTGTATTTATATCACCTTCACCTTTTACAAGGTGCACTTCGAAGCCGGTTCTTGGCTGTCACAGACTTTCTCTTAAACCGGCTATTTCTGGATATCTCATTAGTTTCACTTCTCTTTGAGATGCATGACGAAGTTTTCACTGCGTGTCCAGTTCTCTTTGTTTTTTTTGACGTTTCCAAGGAGCGCAATTTGATAACAAGTAATTGTTATTACCGCTACTATATGAACGTAGATTATAGATATGAACAATAGATTGTAATAAATCTGTTGTTTAATCCATCCGAAAGGAATGATATGATTTCCAAGTAAAGGATTCCAACCTAATGGTTAACTAACAAAGTTTATTATATTCTGAGCTGGCTTTCTTCTCCATGTACGTTGATTTAATTAAGGCTTCCAAACTTAAACATAAGGTATGACTGCTATTTATTTCTTTTGTAATTATTCCTTATAGGAAAGGAGCAATAAACTTTCTTTTTACTACATTTGTTCAGTAGTATCTATTAAGGAAGCCAATTTTTTTGGTTAAAAAGATATTTATTATTCATAAATACTGAGGAATCATCTAATATGATTATACTACTTAGATTATAGAGCAAAATTTTCTCTTTCACCTTATATGTTTCTAACTAACAATATATTATAAGTTGATCAAAAATTTAGAGTGGACGAAGTCTTATTCCTATGTGATTAATCAAATTCTCTAAATCTATTATTAGGAAGTGAATTTTTGCTTTTTTCAGCTGTAATTTTTTTTAATATTCTCAAATTCTCAATATTCATACATTATCAGAAAATCTTGTTTCTTTTCTAAATTTAAAACACCTTCCTCCTTGACATAATGAATTGATTGAGGAAAGATTCTCCTCCGCGCTAATTTACTCACTCTATTTTCTCTGAAATCTGCGCATTTGCTCGTATATATATATATTTTTAGGGTTTAGTTTTCTATTTGCGGAACAATCTATTACTCTTTGTTTAATGTTTAGAGTATTTCAGCCCCTCTGCCGTTTATGCGTAGCTGGTTTCAATTACCAAAGCGACCTAAATAACAAGGAAATGAGGCCGGATTGTCCCAAGTGTGCGAACTTCCTCACATTTTCGTTGGTAGGTGGAGAAGTGCCAATTGAACACGTCCTTCTAGAAATTTCCCAAGGACGGGGCGCATCCCCATAGACAAGGATTCTGATACATTCTCCTTATATATGTAACAGTATGGATTGACGTGAGCGAAGCCTCAAGACATCATATCGCATCGATGAAGATAAACTGATTTTCCCTTTCACGCCTTGCATCACTCTCAATTCTCTAAATAAATGTTACGGTGGAGGAATCTTGTGAGACTTCTTTGAGTGGCACGATGTCTGTATCAATATTTCATTTCCGTAGCCTAGTTATACGTAAATTTCTCATTTTGGCACAAATAATTCGGTTCTTAATACGTGCGTTTAGCCTCATATCCTCATATTGTAGACCTTGAGCTAAAAGAAGTCTTTCCGTATTTCATAACATGTCTGAATGAAACACGGAACCACAATTTGGGATTTTTCGTATTTTGATAATACCCGGAATTAAATGAATTTTGAATCCCCGAATGTAGAGAATATTATTTTATTATCTGTGGTTGAATATCTTGTATATTTTTAAAATGAAATTGAGGAATATTTTAGAATTAAATTGCTTTAAAAAACGAAATATTTTTATCGAATCGTAGCGAAACCTGAGTTCTTGATCAATCTTAAAAGTAAAATATATCTTAGAGTTTAAAAAAATAAGTATATATATGAAAAAGAAAAGAAAATATCTAATAATAACACCTTTAAATTAAGAAAATATTACAAAAATCGTAAAATGTCGAAAAAGAATAACATATACGTGATGAATAGGAAAAATAAGTACTTCTATTTAGAATTTCGTTCCACGTAGTCCGGCCATCCACGATCGAGTATTTACGTGATGTGTAAGTCGTACAAATTACGTTCAAATTTGTCAAATAATTCTTCCTCGAGATAATGAATATTCTTGATATATATTATTAAATTAAGAAACTGTTATTTTTTAAATTTTGGAAACATTTATGGCGATTGGTTTACTCAAGTTTGGTGCAAAGAGATACGTACATTCTCTATGTCAAATCGGACGGATTTCTAAGGAGGGAGGAGTCAAGGATGTGTTACTAGATCAAAGGACGTAGCTATATTTAAGTTCGCATGCATTCTCATGAAGATTAACCGAAATTTACTGAAATGTAAATCACCTTTCTCGGTTGAATAAAAGTAGAATAGATTTCAAATTCCCTCCGGTTTCTATAGCAATCATAGTTCTCGAATGCCGAGAATATGGATAGATATTTAATATCGGAAGAGAATATAAATTCGGTATTTTAATCTTAAATTTAATTAATTTATCCTCATTTATCGCCGAGAAATATGAAGTCCATTGTCCAAATTTTACTGTAGAATAAATTGTTCCGAAGTTAATATTTAAAAAGTAATTCATAATTGAGAATTGTTTTGCGATTTTAATAAGAGATACTCAACTAATAAATTTAACTACACAATTAAATTAAAAATATATTTTGGACTTATCTATGACAAGCCGGTGTATGAAACTTTCAAGGGTATGCTGTTACTTAAAATTACGCTCAACGCTGCAAGTGTGATATGGACAAGTAATTTGGGAACTGAAGCGCTGAGTTGCTAGGGGGCGCCAAGACAATCGTACATTGGGCTAGTCCTCGACTTATTTCCTCACAAATCTTTGAATGCATGTTCTTAAATGACAGTTCAACTTAATTCAATTGCAGTAATTAATTGATTTCTTTTGGTACTGGAGCCACGAATGCATCTGAATCTCCCGGTTGCAATCTTTAGCGATCATAAATTTAATGGAACACATGTTGTGCTGGAAGATGGTCAATTAGTTAAAGGTTTATATGTGATTGTGTAATTGAGATCATAGGATGTGTGCAGCATTGGCGAAAACGCAGCATTTCGAGTTCTTATATTAGCGGATTCACTTCAAGGACTTAAAGCCCTGTACAGCGGGTAGCCTTAGATATGATTCAAAGTACATTTAACCTTTGAACTGGTCAGTGATTCATCCGCTACGCGATGAATTACGCCTACGTGTCGCGCCACAAGTTTCTTAGTTTACTTACTGATTTTCTAGTGATTTATGGAACAGAATTTCTCGATGAAAAGTTTAAAATATTGGTATCTTTAATTTTGGTGTATGCGGAACTAAATTAATGTTAGAACATGAATTACTCTTAGTCAGTAATAAAGTGAAATATCAGTTTCAATAAGATTTTTGAATTTACGCTTTCTATTATTATAATTGTCAAACGTATTTTCTGGCTTCTATTAGTACAAACTTATTCTACGTAAACTCTCATTAAGAGAAATAAAGAGAAATCACCTAACGGTGACAATTCTTAGAATACAGTTGTTGAAAGACATTTAATGAGTTATTTCAGTTATTTAAATATATTCTGTAGGTCTGTTATTATAAAATCTTTTTACCGTGGTAAATGAGACATTATCTAAGTATACGCTACTTACGCTTTCAAACATTAAGTTTAAGGGTATTTAATCTAATCAAGATTCATGTCAAAGAAAATAAATGGACGACAAGTACTTCATCCATAAATGGTATAAAACTAATATCTGTTACGAACAGAATTATCCAAGCGTAAATGTTATGTGTTCACGCTTAGTTGCATTCCTCCTCGCCTCGTTCCATCGTGCATCATCGTTCATTAAATCATCGCCTTCGAACGTGAAAAGAATTTTTTTGATGATATCTCCGGAAAATGAATCTGTTAAATAAAAATTGGACTTAAAAAAGTTTTTTAAAAGGGTTCTAAATTACTAATTAATTATTTACTTAATTTAATAATGGAGCAACCCTCCGATTGAATTAAATCTTAAGGTAATAAATGAATAGGTACAAATTTACTTTATCAATGAAATTTTTGAATTGATATTGGAATTCTAACTATTTATCGTAAGTAGGTGCAAGGCTCAATTATTTTTCTTTTTAGTTTCCTTACCAATCCTTGTCTTTCCCTTCCTGGGGAGTATATGGAATTCTAGTATATATATATTCTCCTGGGAAGAATAACATCACAGAAAATATAGTTCCGATAGACGGAGGTTATAGCTTTCATATTGCTACTTGTCCATGATTTGATACCTGTTTTCGTTTTTACAAACTATTAATGTTCTAGGTATGGCTTGTTGTGTGTCTTATGTTTGTGTCGTATGTGTGTCCTGAATGAATATTATCATCTCATAACGTAAGAGAAATTAACGTTTTAATAAATGAGATGATTTATATGTTATAAGATTATTATTACAGATAAGCATGTTGATTGTATTGAGAACTTAACTTTTACGGTTCGTTAGGTGTCTAGAGATTAATATGAAAACAGCATAAATTAGATAATACCAATATCGTGTTATGATAGGAATGACCTCTCTTAACTTAAAGGCTTCGGTAGATTAACATCACAAATAAACACAAACGGAGAAATAAGTCATCGGGGAAGAATTGTAGATAATAACAGAAATGGTCTCATTTTTTTCTCTATCTATCTATCGCATGAGAAAGAGAGTTTCTCCACGCCTCCCCATTGGATGTTGATAAGAGATCATGCCACGAGTACGTTCAACTTGCATTGAAGTAATGACTGGAAAATTACACTCACTGATGTCACCGTCATGTGACATCCATAATTTAACCAGCTCTTTGTCTGAAAAGCACGGCGTAAAAGAGGAATTTCGTACCATTTTAGCATTGTGCACAATTTGCTAATTGGGTAATGAGAAATAAAATTATACGAGAAGAGGATTAGGGAACAATAAAACTTGAGTAATTTCAGAAAAATGCAGCACTGTGTTTACAGGTGTTATCAATTTAAATAGCACTATCGCAAAAAATATGGAGTAGATTTTGCGTTTCCTCTTATATTTCGTAAAGAGTAAACTCCTCGATGAAGACCACAAAAGATCTACTTTCATTTTAGAAATTGTCCCTGAGATCAATCAGTTGTGGACTTGATTAAAATCTTCATCCCAATTGATATGTAGGGTACAAATTAATGAGATGTATTCAAAGATCTGTGAAGTAGGATGCTAACCTAAGCGCTGTACTCAAAGATAATTTACTTCTATATCCACTTCAATCGAGATCACGGCGGTAGCGTGGCCGAGCGGTCTAAGGCGCTGGTTTAAGGCACCAGTCTCTTCGGAGGCGTGGGTTCGAATCCCACCGCTGCCAGTATTTTTTATTATGGTCAATGGGATGTTTTTGGAGATGTTTCGCTCCAGCCGCCAGATGAATACTGGACAAAAGTTATTAAGTATGGAACACCCAACAATTGCTAGCCGAACATGGACCAAATTACCACAGCTACCGATTAAATACTTACTCAATGTGTCTTCTTTCATTTATAAATTCAGAAGCTGTCTCAATTATATCCAAGATCAGGTAGTAATTGTTGAATGGAGCGTAATAAGTAGTAACTCTTCGGTATTCATCCAGAAGCTGGAGCAAAACCTCTCCAAAAGCATCCCATGGACCTTACTAAAAAATTCTGGCAGCGGTGGGATTCGAACCCACGCCTCCGAAGAGACTGGTGCCTTAAACCAGCGCCTTAGACCGCTCGGCCACGCTACCGCCGTGCTCTTGTGGGAAATGGATACGGAATTAACGTAACACAGCGCGTTTGATCCATACATGTAACTTAGAGGAAGACCTAAATTCTTCTGCAAAATACATCTTTCCCGTATATTCAACCAGACATAGTAACCAAACATACAAACACACACCTGTTCCCGAGAATAAAAGTACATCTTGTTTTCCCCATCCTGCTGACCACCTTTATTGGGATTCCCTTTCAAGTAAATTAAAGTTTTACGGCCGTCACAGGTAGACTTTTAATTTCCGAAGGAGATACCGAATGGCTTAGAAGCCTTCTAGGAAAATCTTTGCATTCCTGAGTAATGAGACAAATTTTACTCGATGTACTCCTCGTATTCCATAGCGAGCTAATGGATTGTATAGCGAGAGAATTAGTTTTCTATTATTATCCCTATAATATCGACTATGAGGACTGTAGGACATGTATGTAAAGTGTCTTATACCTTTGAGAATTACCTTAGTAGTTAGTTCCTATGTCAATATTCTGAACTATTGTTTGAAGATTTTCGACGAATAAAATTATCTCTTCGGAATTTTAAAGCATGATGATTAAGCACTGTTTCTAAGTTATTCATCCCATCGCCGGTCTACCATTAGCTACCAAGAGGGCTGAGACATTTTAGGCTAGGAATTCGGTAGGTTTGGCTCTTGATTTCCCCCCAGAACAGCATGGTAGTGCGAGTCTACGTAACAGTAAGTCTAGTCTAATGTAAGTAAAGGAAAATGGACAATTTTTACTTCCCTAGTGTCTTGAATGAACTTACATTCTATATTAACAGTCGTGTATTGGTGTATTTAGTATCACCTCAGCAATAAACCGTACCGTTTAGTAATTTTGTTGAATTACCTTCATCCAGCATGAAAAGCGTATCGTATTACTGGATAGATATATTGGTACAGAACCGATTAATCGACTTGTCATAATTTACTGTATTTTTAAACATTAAAAATGGAGAAATTAAACATTTAAGAATATAGTTTTCAGTGATTTCTTTGGAATTGTTACGTATCATTTCAAGCATTTCAAACTCGTTATTTATTTCAAATAATAACTCTAACTCACCTCTAGCATTAGAAGAATTCAATTCATTGCGTATTTATTAGTACGAATGGATTTTATTTCTCAGAGTTTCGAAATAAAAATGTTGAAGGGCAAATAAAAAGCTGTTTAGAAATTTCGTTGCGTTTTTGCCATCACAATGTTATGCAATCGGAGGTAAACATCTGAAATCGTATTATTATCAAAATACGACGCACCTGTGCTGCCATGGGAATGCTTTTTCACTTTGTTTGGGTTTCTTCGTAGTTCGTATTCGACCTAGAGAAGAACCCTCTCAGGTATGGGCCCTTGTGTAGAGTGCAGGTATATCCCTATCTCTTTAAATGACTCTCCTACGTCATCAGGGACAGGAACTTGTCCAGGCCTCGTCTCGAGAAGGACTCAATCGAGAACCAAGTTTTCTGGTATTTTCATCCAAACTCGTCAGACCTTCCTAATATTAGTAATAATTGGTTAATAAACGTATTTGAAACATCTCTGAATCTCATCAAAAAATATTTTATTACGACCTTAAAAGGTATAAAAATTCGTGTATTTCATTTGAGAGGGACTATAAAATGGAAATAATCAAGTATCCTTAAATGGTTTAATGCTAAAATAATACGGTGATTGTTTCTTATCATGTCTATTTATGGCGAAGTACGGTAGCTGTTACAGGGTGGAGAGTTTGACAGTGCTGAAGCCCTCCAAGACAATTATAGAAACCATGTGCTCTCCCGCTGGATGCACAGGCATCGGGGACACTCCCGAAATTTCGGAAAACCGAATGTTTGTTGGATGAGATTAGTGTTCTTTCCGGCTGATAAAACGAGTGTGGTCTATCTCTTTTTAAATGGTATTCTGTTTTACGGTTTTGATGTTGTGGTATTCTATTCTGAGAGAATTCCTAACTTAGGCGCAAAATATGCTGCGATGTTACCTATTAATTAATAGAAGGAATTAGTAATAGTTTATATTTTATTTTACTGTTCGTTTTGGATAATATATATCTCTCATTCACTCTTTTCGAAGAAGTATCTATAAATGTTGTGTGCTAAATTAAAGCTGCTTCCCATCTGCTTCCCATACTCATTTTCCAATCATAACATTTCCTCAATAATAAAAAAAGATCAACTCCCTCATTCCTCAAAACCTAACAATGTATGAAATCCTTTTTCTAAAGAATGGCATTAATTGGCGATTGTTTTCAGGCCAAGGCTAATTTCATTGTTGTTCTTAAACCTTGGTTATTCCTGCCACCAAAAACGAAATACTTTATTCGAGTAAAATTTGTATTCTCTTCATAATTTCTCTTCATTCTTAAAATAGTTTGAAGCAAGTTTTCTCGAAATCGTATAAGTCAATATAAATGTGTTTTTATTTCTCGAAAAGTCGAGATCTTCTTAAAGGAAGATCATTTTATTAGGATGCTTATCTGACTGTTGTTGGCGATAATGAATTGTAGGTCAAAACGTCTGAAATGTTTGGCTACAGGTTAGTTAATGGCTGATAAAGCTTTTTTAGTCATCTTGGGAGAGGAGTGCCGAACTGTTTTTATAACCATCGTTATCTGTTTTCATCTTGCCTGAACAGGGCAATGGATCTTCGAGAGATTTCAGATTCTTGTTTATTTAATACGCAATTATTTTAGAACATAACATAACATTGGAGGGGGTATAAGTTTTTAATTGTATCACGCAATAGATTGGTTCAGTTTGCATGTATCGTAATTTTACTTTTTCCAGACGAATTTTTAGAAGTTAAGGATAATATCTGTAAATTTTGAACTCTTTAAAAAATATGTAAAACAACATAACTAACAATAAACATTGTTTTATCTGATGATTTTGAAATTGGGATAAGTATGAAAATATAAAAAGCTAATTGAAAATATACTTTTATTGCTATCGGATTTTGTTTAAGAGTTTGGCTAAATTTAACATCAAAATAACACTTTGACGCGGTGTTGTTATCGCTTGAATTGAATCCTTGGCGGCATTTATGTATTTTATAAATAATGTGAAGATGAATGAATATATCTATTCTATATAAATTCCTATTGATGCGTATTCACGTATGGTTTCAAACTGATTGGAAATATTTATGCGTGATATCTTTGCTAAAGAAGTTCTCGGCATTAACTAATTATATTCAGAGATCTTGTTTACTGTGTCATAAAATTAAGTTGAGAAAAAATTCTGTAACTGACTCTTTTCATTAAAAAACATCACCTAAATAAGCCCCGTATTTGATGAATAATTGTCATCCTGTCAGACTTTGATCTCAAGGTAAAGTTCGGTCCAATCTGACAGTTCCGTTATTAATTAGGTCATCTACATCGTCATTCATCGGTAAACAATTGCACGTATGAGCTATTTTTCGCATGTCTGATTGATTATCTTTTATATTTAACGTGATAAAAGAAAACTAGGTTAATCATTGTATGAAGTGCATAACACTGTTTGCAAACTTTTAAAAGATAACGATCTACTCGAATTTCACCGAGATTCAGTTTAATACGGTATTTATCACGTAATGATTAGAGATTCAGATCCAGATCTGATCAGTCTTTTCTTCGATGGGATACGCATACTTTGTTTCATTCAGCGATAGAACAATTAATAAATTTTTTATCTATTCATTGCAAGGAAACTATGCATATAATAGTCTTAGTTAGTATAGTCGTTCAAAAGTGATTGTTGTTAAAACCCTGCCCAAACGGCATTGAGAACGACTTCCGAACGTTACATTTACTTGCGTTTGATTTGTTTTGCTGGGATAAGGATTTTATTTCAGAATATATATTATTTTTTAAAAATAATACCTTACAATTTATGAACGTTCTATTAATGAATTTGAAAAAGTTTGAATTTAAATCATAACTCAGAAGTTTCCGAGAAGGTACAATTATTTACGGCGGATGAATTAAATACGGATTAAAATTTGTCTTAGGAAATCGTCTTACAAAATATATTACCTCGTGAAATATTCCTGCAGTTTTACTTAACATCATTATCCGCAAGCTGATTAAGCATCTAATCAATCATAAGTTTATTTGTTTCAGATTACGAAATTTAAACCGTCATAAGGACGCAGAATTTCTCGGAGATTTTTGAAAAAACATTAAAAATATCTTTAACACATTGAAATTTTAGGGGTATTGTTTTTATTAAGAATGTGCTATTATTCTTCATGGTAATCAGTACTTTTAGTTATTTTTCGCATTGCAAAGTTGATTGAAAGCAGGAAAAAATTATACAACTGTTTATCAAGAAGGAAATTAATTTACTGAATCAAATTTCACCAATTAATTTCAATTATAAGAATAGAGGATAAAGTCCTACATTTATATACAGCTATCAAAGCGGTTGGACACGATCATTTTCATCGAATGAATTGATGTGCCGCTTTTGAAACTTATCGTTGTACTTGCAATATGCGCATTATTTATTCTCATTGTCAGTTTCCCTTACGAAGCTGTCGAACTTTCTCGAAACTCGAAGGGGTTCGGGGACAGTCCGTTTGGAAACCCTATGTTTGCCATGACGTAGATAATATCTACGAACCTCCGAACTTCTATAGAGAGCCCTGTTGCTGTGGGAAACTTTTCTATTGAACACCAGAGAATGAGAGGGAATCTAGGGTTCCAACAAAGGAATGAAGAGTTTAGGTTTTCTAGTTGTGGTTAAGCGACTGATCTTACATTCAGAAAATTCATATTCGAATGCAGTTAGTGAATTCGTTTTACGAGTTTTTTTATGTTGAAGGAAATTCTGGAAGGTTTATTGATGCTTAAATTTCTTCCCGTTCCCTAAAATACGGATTGCGATAAGTTCAGTAGAAGGCTGAATAGTGGCCTGGAAGTGAATTTACGAGTATATTGCCCAGGGCCGGAAGGAGGGTTCGAAACCTTACTCGTGGGCCCTGAACTCAGTCTCTCGGTAATACATTTTTTTAAAATGATGTTAAGGCTGCAATTTTGGCCTTGCGGAATAGATGAGTGCAGCTCTGTACCGGACTTCTTCTTTTTGCGAATTCTTGAGCTTTTCATGGACTTTGACGAAATGTTTTAGAATAGGCTGTAAATATAAACATAAGAAGAGAGTAAAATATTTTGATGTAATTGAACTCATTATAAGCGCCGTTTAGTTTTTAAGGTCCTTGGAGTATGTCAGCTGACGAAGACAGGAATAGTCCAACACAAAGCCCTCTGAAAAACCTGTTCCGTTATTTTACGAGAGAGAGGTGGTTAGTTTCCCGACTCACCGAGGAAACCGACATGGAGGTAGCGTGGCCGAGCGGTCTAAGGCGCTGGTTTAAGGCACCAGTCTCTTCGGAGGCGTGGGTTCGAATCCCACCGCTGCCAGATTTTTTTAAGAATTCCATTTATTGCTCGTAAATTGGTAATTTACTATGCTTTATTGTACATAAATTTTGTATTACGTGTATGAACTCTACGATCTACAAAAATAATCGCATGATATGGTTATCGTTAGAGATCTTAAAGTCTTGGGAAGGTATTTGATCTTTTATTGCCTTAGATTCAAGGAACTTAACGTAATCTATAATTTTCGAATTGTTGATTCACGTTGATACTTTCCGTGGATAATTATTTAACGTTTCCAAAATGGAGAACGAAAGGTAAAAGAACAATTTGGGAATAACAATATGTAATCTTTCTAAAATTTAGTGGAAGTGATAGTTGTACTGAGAAGTTGAAAAACTCAAAATATTTCTATATATCCTTTTATGTAAATATACACGTTTTATAGGATGCTGGACTGAGTTGCCAATAGATATAATATAATTATATAATAATAAATAATTATTAAGTCATATAAATGAAATAAAATAATTGAAATATCGTAAATTTTATTGGGAAAAAGCATTGATAAATAGTATGAGCTTTTAATAGATAGATAAACAATATGCAAGAATTAAAAGATATTCGGAGAGGTTTGGAACTGAAAAGGAGTCGTAGTAATATCGGAGTTGATCGGTGAATATAGACTTTTTGATGATAAAAATATAGTTTCAAATGATGTAATTTCTTATTTCAATCTCTGCCATGATTGATTAAGCTTGTCGCGAAAGATAGTTCAGATGGATTTCATATATTACTTTTTCGATAGTGAATAATATAGGCATTTATCATACCCAGTGCTTTTTGGAATCTCCTTCATGAAGGTCCTATTTGCATCTAGATAATTCTGCCGGTCGAATGTTCGCTGACATTGGCATGCCCTTGTTTATGTTTGCAGTCAGTGCCTTTGAACCGTGAGAATTTTTTTCTTCCTTTTTGTGATAAGTTTGCACCGAAAGTAACCCGCGGATATCTCCCGAACTCTATTACCAATCTCATTTCCTATGTTCCTTTTCCTCCTGATCCCTTCACATACTTTCATCACTTCATCTTATTTATTTTCATCAAATTGTTCCTAGTTGAGTTGCCAAGCGAACAATTCAAAACAATATGGAGAATCGAAGATGTCGTCCTTTTATAAACGATCCACTCCTTTCCACTTGGCTGTTCATATGGTTCCAAATCTTTAAATAGAAATAATATTAACTCTGGAGCGAACAGAAAAGTTTTTATAACTTTCATATCTAATGGTTGCCAGTTTTGGTGTGTTGAATAGTGGAAAGAATACACAGGAATAATGAAATACGTTAAATTAGTGTATCTATAGAAACTATCCATGAGCAGCCTAAATGTAAAAAATCAGTTTTACGAATTCAATATTCGAGCGTTTATTTATGATCAATGCTATTTACAAATATACTTAATTCGAATGCTAACTTTTTTAAACTCTTAATAGTAAAATACGTATACTGTTCTTCGGATTCCTTACGCGGTTGGTGCGTTAGTAACAAAGTTCTCTTGGGTCGTGTTTGATGACGATGGCTATTCGGATATCTTAAGAAAGTCCATTTATCTTATTGCCTCCCTCGCCTTGGATTAAGTCTCTGGCTCCTTGCCTCGTTGATAACATATTATAAACTAACATAGCAAAGCGAAATCTCCAGCTCTCTTCCGCATATTCCTTGCACTTCGGTTATTTTTAGGAATAATCTTTATTCCTCAAGGATGAGAAGGATTTTGATGGAATTTTTCGTTTCCGAGGCTACGATGTGCTCAAAAAATAACTTTTTAAAGACAAAATCGTATATTTATCCTGGCGACCTTCCAAAAAGGCTAACTCCGAATAATTGAATAAATAATAATAAAAAACTCTGATTCTTGCGTATCATAAATTATTCATTGCGAACTATTTTCATTTTTTCGAACTTATGATAACTGCCAAAACTGGTCATTTCTAATGATAGTTGTTTGCACTTATAACTATTCACGGAGGTCGAAAATTATTATCTTATATAATTCAAAATACTTCACTGCTCCTTTTTCAAAGAAGGAATATTTAAGTGATGTATCTTATATTTTAAACATTGATTAGCGTCAGCTGATTGAAGGAACTTAATAGATTTCTACATAAGCTTGGCTTCATCAAAGTTTCTTATATATTACCTGTCTCAATTTCGTTCACGAAGAGCACAATTATAATTATTTCCTGAAGTAACAGATATTTTTTAATTAAAGTAAAAAAATTAACATGTATAACTCTAAAAAATATTAATAGCAAAATATTAAAACCAATTTATTGACTTTTAGAGTTTCCATTTGTATAATTTTCATTAAACGAGATTCAATTCAATTTTAAGTTCAGTTTCATCATTTCTTAGCGTTCCTAAGGATTCCTTTTACCTGCGAATGATGAGTATAGTAATATGAAAGAGCACACGTATTCTTGCATTTTACTTTAATTTTTATATTGACTTTAATGAAGGAACAGGAAAAATTAATCGAAATCATGCTTTAATTTTACTGTTTCTTAATCTTGACCTCATATAAAAATAGCACATCATTTTCGTCGTATCCAAGTTCATCGATTTAATGACTAAAAAAGCTATATATTAATTCTTAATCATCATATTTATGACTGATTTTATTTGTCAGGGATTTATGTTTGAACTTGCTTTGTAACTCGAGGTTCTTTAGAGTTTATTTCCTCCTTGTTTCATGAACCTTGAAGTTTCCTTGTCATTATTTTCGACGATAGCAAATTTTGTATTAAAATTTCCTTGGCATCTTAGTTGCAATAGACCAATTGAATGAATACAGATACTCATAGGTTGAAAACTGCATATGATATCCTTTGTCCGTCTTCCATTTCTCGGAAGGACTTTGGTCCTTAGGATCGATCGAGGAAGTTCAAGATTTGCAGTATATAGAGCAGTGAATGTAGTAGCAGCCACTTTCTACGCAATATTTTTTTATCAGTCCATAAAAATAGAGGAATATTGGCGATATTAATGTATCGCGTAACATCATCGGATTCGCTCATAGCTTACGTAACCTTGTAGCATTTGCGGACAAAGTTCGCTCAAAATCATCGTTTAATAGTCGTCAAAATAGCCCAAAAAGGATTGGCCATTATCAATAAGTTGTCAAAAGTTATCGTCACTTGAATTAGTATCTCTCCTTTGAAACCTTAAATTGTCGATTTTTGGGTTTTGCATGAAGTCTTTTTTGGCGATGGATTATCGTGAAATATTTGCAGAGGTCATATCCGCATTCTAATGTATATATTAGCAACAACGATAAGGAGCGTTATCTCTTTTAATTCTTCGTATATGTAAGTTCGTCACTGTCCTTTGACAATGGAACGTATAATAGAAGTACTTCTATAGCGAGCTGTTCTTATGATCTTTGAACACTATATGTTAACAATGCTAGATAAGTCTGCGTTGAACTATAAATAAAGAAAATTAGATGACAGAAATAGATATCATAATTCTCTAATTTTACTTTATATAATTCTATGAAGAACATTGAGGGGAGGTGTAAAATATTTAGACGGTTAGAATATTTAAAATTAATTATTAAAATTGATAAAATTATCTCTAAAAATTGTGCTTTATTGAATTCATCATTTTAGTCGATCTTATCTAAATCGTAAGTTTATTTTCACCCATTCTGCATTAAAAGCATCTAATTAATTTTTCTAATAAAAAATTGATAATTTTCAGAAAAGATAATGACATGAGAAAGATCGAGTAAAAACTATGTTCATCTTACCTATTACAAGACGTCAAATCCATAAATATTTCATCATTTATTTTCTTGTCTTTCTCGATCCAACTTTAAGTGAGTTAATTTTAAGAATAAATCAAAAATTTTATTTTGAATAACGCTGATGAAGATTGATCAAGATATCTTTTGGAAATTTGGATATTGGATATTATTCGTTTTGCAGTTTTATTTATGAAGATTTCTTCCCATGCTTGTTATCGTATTTTACTCTGATCGTTATCAATGTCTCTTAATTCAAGTTATATTTTATGGTACGATTGTAAATAGCAGGAATAAACTGTCTTTGAAACAGTGTAAAAGTCTATTATAATTTCAGTTTAGTATTGAACATTTCTCAACGCTTTAATATGGCGTAATGTTTTTAATTGGTGTGTTATCGAAGTATACCATTCCATAATGGGGGTATCAGTAAGTTTGTATTCAGTTTAAAAGTCGCCGATTGTATCTGCTGATTTTAATTGGAGAACCAATAATTTATCTATAAATTATATGGGACATCAGTTTTTATAAAATCATCAAATTAGGTCATCGAAAATGTCTTTATAATGTAGAATATGTTAAATGTCTCTAAAATTCAGCTTCTAATGCCTATGACCTATAATCATGATTTTAATTTTCAATTTTATACTCCTCGAACATGAGTGTAGGCTTTAGTTTGATAGAGAAAAAATTTTGGTTCTCTTGAGTCTTGTGACCTCGAACCAGTTTTTCCCAGTAGATAATGCAATCTTTCATTATGTTTTTTCGTACATTGCTACTTTGTTTAAACATTAACCTGTATAATTTAGTTTTTGAATTGCTCTATCTACTTAAGAAATACTTTGATTTATGTTTTTATTTATTTAGAGGATTAAGATTTAGAGGAATATTTATCCCTTATTTTGTGAAAAGTGACTCAAGTATAATAGTAATCTAAGGATAATTTCGATATGTTAGCTTTCTGTTCTTTCTCCACGTAGAATTTTGAAAATGTGCTTATTATTTCTAGAATCTAACCATTTAATCGCTTGAATGCGTGGTGAATAAGGATGCTATTTAAGTTTGAATTTATCAGTAAGTTGCAGTAAATGATAACTCGATATTAACTTATCATATCATATATAAAAGTCATATCACGTGATAACTAATTAGATTCAATCGGAAAAGGTATAGAAGTAAAATGCGTATATGTATGTATTCTAACAATAAAATAATGATTACATTTAAATTTTTTTTGGTATTCATATGCCTAAATAAGTAATAAAAGATATCTGTCGAGTACTGATTATTGGAACATTATTCTGTTAAACTATTATAAAATATTTTATTCCTCATTGGATTCAAATATGTATCGAAGGAAATAAGCCAAGATTTTTAGAGGAAAGATTATTTATGAAAAAAAAATTACCTGTGATAAGTCTCTTTTCATAAGCATATTTTGGAATTTGAATTTAGTCATAAAAATAGTCTCTAAAACTAATGCGATAACTTTTTAATGTATAGAATTCCTCGCACTCTATTGATATCTATATCTATCGCTATTCGTCCGGGAAATATTGACGTTTCCACACAAAGGGGAAGGAACTATCAATTATTCTGCTATCACACACAGCTTCCTATGGTATCATTAAATCATCCCATTCAGAGTCATAACAAGCATTTGAAGCAGGAGTTATTAGAATGCCGCTTTCATCGAGTTGAAAGGCTATGTTTGTTGTTTAGTTTGTGTCATTGGAACGGATACATCCCTTGTTTCGTCGTGAGGGAGCAATGGTTCGCATGGAGATATTACGATTCGAGAAAGGAGATAAGTATCCCGATGCCGCTCACCAACCTTCTGCTCTTGCTTACGTCGTGTTCCCTGATAGGTCGCTAACTTTCCCTCTCGCTAATTCGTGACCCTTCGGGCGACACGTAAAGAAAGGGTCGGTAAAAGGTCACCTGTTGGGCTCTTGAAGCGTTACATCGGGTCACATAAGGGGGAGAAGGGCAAAAGGATTTGTTATCGCACGGATAAAGCGAAGAAAGAGCTATCTCCGGAGATTTATCACGTCACATGATTTTTCAGACGTTTCGTAACTTCGTAGCGTATCAGAGATAAATTGTTTTGTTTATTTCGCGTCGTGGAATCCTTAGTTTACTAGATGTTCTCGTCTATTGTGGCTGAGAGAGAGTGTATGCAGAATTGTTTCGTTTGAGATCGGTTCATAATGTCGAATCCTAAATGCGATTTGGAAAGGTTATCTTTGTTACATCGAGGGTTTTTTTGAATTCTCGATGCTTTGTAGCTAAATTGTTTTGGAAAATTGTTCTGAATCTCTGAAACTTATTATGAATGAAAATCTGAATTATATTTTTTGGAATTGATTCATCTCTTTTCATCAAAAGATGTCATATCACCCAAATGAGTTTTTGCTTGTACGTATTTAATTATGCTCTGAAAATGTGAGGGCGAATTTCGCAAACTATTAATTAATATAAAGTATCTTAAAAAATAGACAATTAATTTTACATTCGTCAGTAGTCAACGATACCATGTTACTAAAACTCAAATGAATTATAAGTATTTGTATTCTTTAAAAATGGTTTTCATGATTCGCAGAAAGTCTTTACGTTTAATATGAATTATCTTCAACAAAAATTGGATGAAAATGATGCAAGAAATATAAGATACTCAGGGCTTAACTACATACGTAGTTAGCTTAGTAATAAATAAACTACTTTCGTTGTTCGAATCATAAGGCTCAATCTCATACATGAGAATTTCGTATTTCTTACGATAATTAAATTGTATGACTGAAGTTTAGTGTGTAACCAAGTAGTATAAGCAATATTATGAATTATACTCTGTTCAAAGTATCTGTACATTCGATAGATATATGGAACATTGTGTGATTTTTTTAATTCATTCTCAGGGCATTTGAGATGATTTTCTCACTTTGGTTCACATTAGAAGCTAATTTAATTTTTGATTTAAGGCTAATACGTGTATTCATCTTAATATAAGCTCTTACGAAATATTTTTAGGATTATAGCTCTAGTACCAAACCATCTCTTCGAGCAGGCATTTAAAAGGACAGGGGTTATATAGTATAAGGGTATAGGTTAAAGAAATCTCCTTCGACATTACTGGACTCCGATATTTGCCTGAACATGACTTTTGTACTAATAAACATCGAAACATTTTTATCTTTCAAAGGAACAGTTATGATGCTATTATGACCTCATTATGCAATGAAATCCAATGTTTTCTCCGACGAAAAATTTTGTAGTTCCTACTATCAGGCTTTTGATATCATAATTTTCGCACTTTTAATTTAAGGTCTTAATTTTTATTTTTTACGAAATTTATTGACACCATTGGACGTTCATCAAATTTTCCCTCTTTTGAAAAAATTATATCGACTCTAACAAGATATATATTTGGTATACATATGATTGATTTGAGTTTCGATGTTCAATTTTTTCTCTTCGAGGATATAGTACAATTATATACATAACAGAGATAGAAATTAATGGAATGAGTGAATTTATAGCTTTTTATCGAAGAAATAGTCATTATGATTATCACTCTTGACATAATATTCGTGTCTCAAACAAAACTCAACCTTGATACGAGTAAATTTTTTAGCGAATATCAATCAAAGGTTAAAAAAAGGGCTCCCTCATTGAAAATCAATCCTATAATTGTTTTAGAATGCAGTGAAGCATTACATAAGGTGAACATTGTGAATAGGATAGGCTAACGCCAAATGGACACTTACCAGAGGATTTGATCTCACTGGAACCTCATTGTCTGTATCCTATTGCATTGACAATCCTCCATTTGTTGTCCGTTTGGATCGTGGCCTAAATATTTGTTAATTCTGAGTCAAGAGCATTGTAATCCGATCCCAAAATTTCCTTTTTTAAACTTTCACCGTATCGGCCATGAAACTATAGAATACTACGTAAAAATCTGGCTTTTACTACCAGAAGGAATTCACAAGCGTATTGTTTATGTAAAACTAGTTCCGGGAGGAATAAGTTCATCGTAAATTATTTCGAGTGGTATTTTCTTTGCAATGAAGGAATTTTTCGACTATTACGCGCTATTCGGAAATTTTTGTAATATGTACACGTAGAGTAACATTTATGTTTTGACGTATATTTTAAAAATCTCAGTCATAAATAAAACACTAATTTCTACAGATATTTATCGAATAACCATCTTTGAAGGAATCTAAGGTTTTTCATGGAATTTATACGAGCAAAAGCTTTCGATTTTTCACTATTAAGTAAATGTTACTCTTTTTCGTCTATAGTGAATGTAAGCTCAGTGTTCACGTATTCTAATATTCAAATTAAGACACAGAAAAGTTTAATATTTAAGTGATTTAATTCCCGATCACTCCCTAACCTCTCGTCGTATGCTAAATAGAAAGATACATTTTATTACGTTTGGAAAATCGAGCGTTGACACTTAAACTACGATGGTTCAAAGATTAGCGTTTATAGATAACACATTCTGTTTAAATACTCGTATTCGTTTTTCACTATAGAATTGCGATTTCAAGGAATTTATCAATGTAGATCGGAGCTATAAAACATATTTCGTAATATATTCTGGTCAAAATACAGAAAGTTTGGGTCACCATGATAACTGAGTTTTTGTTATTTAAGCTAAATTCGTGAAACGACGGTCAGACTGATAACATTTGAACTTAGCATCCGTTCAAACACTCAATTTTTTTCGCAGTGGTGCTAAAGGTAAACGAAAGAATAACAACGCATTTTTCTTCCATTTACGTATTTTATTTTTAAAAAATTATTTTCTTAAATGGTTTATTTTTAACTTCGTATGCACTGTCCACCGTGATTGCGTTATAGTTGCATCGATTACCTCGATAAACGCAACGTGAACTAGATCCAAATCGGTTACCTTTCTTGATCTTATTTTAAATCGACCTCACTGATATTTTATTCGAATGTCATTGAGTGTTATTTACTGACACCCTCACCCTTCCAAATAAAATTCCATCCATTGCCCTTATATGAGTGGGAATGTAATATACACTTTTTTGATCTGTCAACTCCAAATGACATTTTCCTAGAAGCATATATTTAATCAAAACATCGAAAGACTATGATACTATTCGTGAAATAATATTAAATGTTTTTAAGGTCATCCTTAGCCCATAAATATCTGTTTAATGAATCATTTTCGAGTGCAACACTACTTTAGTGTTGTGTAGAGCACTAAAACATGTTATTTTACAATTACTTTTTTCAAATTATTAATTTCTGTGCTAATTACGTCTTTCTGGATCACAAGATCCAATACTGATTTCAGTATTAATTAAAAATATGAATTAAATTTGAATTCTGGCGGAAAATTTCATGATGAAGCAAAGAAATTTTAGAATTATTTCACTGTTACATCATTTTGAATGGACATCCAAATACGATCATATGGTTAGCTCATCCTGAGGTTTACTTTCCTTCTTTTTTAGATGTCATGATCGCCTCACAAATCATCTTTAAGTGGATATGATTGTGTATGTTATGTGCTCCCATTGATACGAGTGATAAATTGCCGAACTGAACCAGTAATAAAACGTTGAAAAACAAAGTATTATATATAATACTAGGAAAGGGTTATTGAACATATTTGATAGAGGTAATAAAGAAGTTGTTGAGGAATGTTCATGTACTAAGTAACAATATCCTCCGAATTTTCTTTTTATGCATTGAGAAAACGCGTAAATATATTTGATAGGATTTATTTAAATAATATCAAATTAGGCTTTCTAGAAAGAGGGTACGTAAAAAGAGTAAATTTCATTTTAATTGTTTGTATATGTAAATATGTATTTTAGTAGTGTAATTGAAAGATTTTGTTGTAATTACTGACCCCATGAATCTTATCAGTAGTAAATAGTTACGGTACGTTTGAATATAATGTGATAAAATAGTCTATTTTCATAATTTAACTATCCGAAAGTGCGTATTTTCCATGAACATTTTTCGTATCAATTAATTAAATCAATATTTTCGTGTCAATGGACACTAATATGGGTTCGAATAAAGAAGGCTTACATAATAAATTTTTATGTTCATTCTTCTCATAGATGATTTGAAGGATGGTTCATTCAACTGGTAATTTAATTTAGTTTTGGTCGGAATTCCGAATCTGTTTACTCATGCTCTTTCGAGTGAGGTCGAATAAAGAGCCACTTGCCAGCGTCTTAATTCACATAAGAAGGGCAGGTCGTGGCTTAGCAGGGAACCACTTCTCCAATGCTTTTACGATCCGATTGAGTTAGAAGCATTTCGCTTTGTGACTTGATTCGCGACAGAGGGGCCGATTGCATACTCACGCTCATAAAATGGCTCTTTTTCTTTATTCTTATTTGTAAGGAACGAGTCATTCAATTCTCCAAAACGTTCCCCTTTTCACCAGCGATTGGTAAGCTCTTTTTACTTGCTTGCGGATTTGGACGTCGCAGGCCTGCGGTTTGTGACCGATACTCTTTGATGTTCAGTGTTTTTTTTATCGTAGCCAAGTTTTAAATCCCTGCCGCAGTTAAATTTGAATTCTTTTATTTTTTAAGTTACTTTAGCCAATCAGTAGCTGAAAAAGCTTCGTAATTGATGAAGCTTGTCACTGCATTTAATAAATACTCCAGATGGAGTTCTTTGTTCCAATTCTTCCTTACGGTTGTAGTTGAGGCTGAATATTTTCGTAAAGAATTCGCGACTTGAATCATAACCGCAAAAGTGAAATTTGTCCGAAGGCGTGCCAAAACATAAAAGAGAGAAAGTTATTCTTTTCTAGAGAAATGTCTATTATTTTAAATCTGGAGGACCTTTTCTTTTTATTTATGGTTATAATTGTTATTACATATCATAATTGATACTGGGACATGTATACATTCAAATTTTTTAAACGTAGTCTATAAATTTTGTATATTGTATATACCTGTATTTTTTCTACCACGACAGTTGTAAAGCTTCACTTTTATCTTTATATCGGCTAATATAAACAAATGTTATCTTTAATGAGACCAATATTAATCATTAATTCATAATGTAATACCTCTTGGTTCAAAAGTTTACACCCGCAGCGTTATAGTTGAGTGCATGCATTTAATAATATTCTTATCCAAAGTATATCGACCCCGAAGACTTCCACGGACTGTTTCGTAATCCATCCTAGAACACCCGTTCTCCTATTCCCTTCCACTGTTCCTTCCAAAACACTCAATCAGTCGACTTCCTCGTCTTAAGGGGTGTCCAATTAATTCTCCTTTTATTTTCGTCGGTATTTCATTGGCTTCTTTCCCCAGCAACCTTCCTAAGGATTTCTCCATCACTCTTCAGCCCTATTCCTTTCAAACGTTTATCTATTCGTAGATGAGAGCTCCTTTGCTTCTGTCACTCCTCACCTTGGAAACATCCTTCGAACTAATTAGCCGTAGAAAAGCTAATATGTGTATTACTGATTGGAAACCTTAGGAACACGAGTTAAGGATTTCTTTGGGTTAGATTCGGGATGTTGCAAAAGAGAATGAACTTGGTCTGTCCCAGTGTCCATTATTCTGATATTTGAGGTTTCTGTTTGTAACTTATGCTGATATGCTTATATATTTCCTGATTAAAATTAATTTTAAATTTGAAATATCTAAAATATAGTTATAGTCCTGCAAGTTACGTTTTATTAATGTTTTGTCAATTAAACGTAATTAGTCAATGGACCATTCACGTACGATTGTTGAAATAGTGAAATATTTCATTTATCATTGTTAAACAGTAAAGCTAATACGTGATCTGATTGTTGGTACAAGTGACTGATAAGAAATGAAATTTAAAAAATATATATTTATTTTATCTAGTTGAAAATTAACTCAATTGTATAACAACAGATAATGTTGATAAATTTGCGAGAATGAAAGCCAATTTTTTTCTGATTTCATTCTGAAAATAAAGACAACAGAATAATAGTTCTTTTCTCGCAATTATTCGAGTGATAAATGTAATAATGTAAATGGTGCAGTTAAATTTATGGTTATATGAATCATATATCGGCATATTATATCGATGCAATGGACATTTAAAGGACATTTCCGCTGAAGATAACGACAAACAGTTAATCCTCTTAATAGATAAGCTGCAACTATCGCGAAGCCCCGCGACATTAATAGGTTCAATGGTCTGAAAAAGCTTCATTGTGATGAAAGTGGGAATGTAAGTCTCTTTACTACGTAAAATTTTATAGTTGACATAAATGTACGCAGAAATAATGCGCTTAGGGTGTACGTGTAAAGAATCCTCTAAAGCAGTATGCAGATGACAATTGAATAACTCTTAAATGGAAATTATTAATAATAAATGAACTGATAATTGATAAAAAAAATATCCGTCACTTAATCTGTAGAATACACTCGAATTTCCAGACGCTAGTTAGCAAAAAAGCATAGCAACAAGCTGATGTCTGATAGAGCTTCAGAAGATAAGGAAAGCCGCTATGGTGACTAAAAAATGTGGTTTGATAAAACGAAAGTTACTGATTACTACAGATTAGTATTTTCTAGCTGTCAGCTGATTCGCTGGAAAGTTCCTCGGAGATGTCAGTGGATGACATAAAATGAAACCATGCTATCTTACTTATTGAGGATTTTTATGATTGGAGCAGATAGTGTGCAGAATCTGAGGGCGACGACTCTGGATTCGACGTCGAAGGTCAATGAGCTTTTACTCGATATCAAGCAGCAAATATCGTCAATTTAATGCTGCAGACAAGAGAGGAAGGATGTGATTACGAACAGGAGGTTGTCTATTAAAATCTCTACTGGACGAAAGGCAGGATTTTTACCCAAAAAGGGTTTTTTTGCCTCAAACCCCTCAAGGCCTCTGGCTTTAGTTTAGCAAATACTTAACGATTTCTTTGTATATCTCTTATTACATCCTAAGAATATGATGATGTTGTAACTTATTCTTGTTTCTAATTATTATTATCGGACTAATCTGAAAATATACAGTAATTTAAAACGCATTATGGTGCATACTTCAGTACTTTTCGTATAAGTAATTTTGCAAAAGTTCAAGTATTAATAATAAATATTTTTCTGTCGTGGTATATGCAAAAATTCGAGAAATTATTGTTTTGCTCAACACTTGGTTATAAACTTATCTCATATAAATGATTCCTCTCGTATTTGCTTATCCTCAAATACTAATCTCTAAAAAATAAATACCAATGGCCAAACATCAAAATGTCTTTTCGGATTGGGAAGGATACCGCAAAAAATTGTGAAATTTTTGAGCAAACTTTCTTTGATTCTACTTACTTCGGCATAAAAATGTATTGCTTTTTATTTACTATGTGCCAATACAGACCTCTTAAGGTTTTCCCAAAATATCGAATGACAATATTTTATTTGAGGTTACGAGTTTTCTTCTCCGTTATGTTTCCACTTTATTTCAAACACCTCGATACCAAATCGTAAAAATTTCGTTTCGTATTTTTCGCGGTGCAATAAAAAACTCTCCATTCCGGTTTTGCATCATCAGTCGCTAAAGTACCGATACCATTATATTTTTGTGAAATGCAATGCCTCTAAATTTTTTTGGCATAAAACTTTCTAAATATCATAAAACATGATATTTTGAGAACATTTTTGGGAAAATTTTTTATTCATCCTCCAATAATAACCTTCTCTAACACGGAAATTCATACTTGTGCATTTCCTTGTATAATATAATAGTTTTTGCGTGATTATCTTTTATATCCAGATTTTTAAAAATATATTAATTTTTGGCTCTGAATTATTTTTGGTGCCTAGTTTATTTCGATTTTGTACTCGTGTGAGGTATCTTTACAACGATTTTCTCATTTTTACATAGTATAAATTGTACTCGTACAATTACACGTAATATATAATTCACAGCGATTATAAGGCCACATATGTGATTCTTCCTATATGTATTCAAATCTCCGGTTTTCAAAAATATCTCTCGACGTTGCGTCTTTTTTTGAAAGAAAATTTGTTTCATTCGATTATTTCTCTATCAGATTCGTATATTGTTTCTAATTTATGAAATTTACGTTTCTATAGTACTGTTGTATCCATAAGGATGAACGGTGTAGCGGGCTAATTTTATCACTTTCAAATACTTCATATGCTATTCATGATGAATCATTCTACTTCCGATGAGAAAAATCATTTTGCATCACTTATGTCGATGTACTTAACTCGTGATTTTATGGCTCTGCTAAGACCAAAACATATCTCATGCCTCGTTGTTTTACAGTGCTTCTATAGAAGGGAACTTTCTCTTACTTTCATTCTATCGCATGCGTCTGGAGATTCGTCTATTTTCTGGTGTCACCTTGTAAGTGAAGGAAAGCGAACATTGCAGACGGGATTTATTAACGGATCTGCATGGACTTCGGTCACGGTCGCCGTCTAGACAGGTGGTCTCCTCACAGCGAATTCGATATTCACGTTCGGAGCTCTTTCAATGCACCGAGGATTGGAAAATTACGAGAGGAAATGTGCAATAATGACCACTTTGGGATGCGAATGAAATGCATTCAGTATTCTTTCAAAAGGGTTTTATTTCCTAGTTGATTCGGACAGGCTTTCGCACTAATGAAAAAATTAAATCTCCTTTAAAGAAGTAGTTTGAAAAGCTTCTCGTCACCCTTTTGAAAACGCCGCAGCGTTTAAAGTAGTGAGGTTTTATGTGCTTGTTCTCAATACGTTAGGGGAAATTTTCTCTTTCAGTTCAGCGAAGGAATAAGCTTTCGAATGGAAATATTTTGCCCCCTTCAAACCTAAATGATTAGTTAAATATAAGGAATAAAGTGATTTTTTAAAAATCGCTATGAATTTATGCAAAATACGTAAAAATTAATGAAGTTTTTGGGTGATGCAAACATGCTGCGCTTAACAATTGTGGGTATGAAGGAGGTTTTATTTTAAGGGGATTATATTTCTTGTCTAAAGCTTGATTTCTCAATGTTCATATCGACTTTTGAATTCGATCTAATATCAATTAAAGGCAGAGAAATCTTCAGATCAGGGTATCTCAGCGATGTAATGGAAAAATGCACGATTAACAATTCCGATATTGTTTACCTACTTTATCGTTTAAATTCGTTTAAAATCGTTTAAATATCGTATAAATCGAGAACTATTTTAAAGGCAATAAAACTATCACATATATCGAAGAAAGAAAATAGACTGATACAGAGGAAAGAGATAATAAATCTAAATACTGCCGTTTATAGATACAATTTCAAGAATATTCTATGTTTGAAGTGGTTTTATTTACGGACGTACGCTACGAGGTGTTGCTTTACTCGAGCTATTAAAAGAAGCGACTTTTTCATGCCGATAATCTTCTTCGTCAACAGGATGGGGCTCGGAGTTCAATTTCCCAATGGTTATGACTCGAAACGATAAATTATTGCTTGTTGTGAAATTATTTCGCTAAGCGCTGACTTGTCTTAATCTAAATGGCCTGTAATGGCACCTCGCAATGTCCGTTGTTATGTAAGGGACGTGACTGTGCAACGGAATGGATGCCAAAGAGACCACGAGTAATGCTTCTAATTAGATCAGTACATTACAATTGACACTACTGTCGGTAACCTTTTGTATGTAGATATTATGGCGGATGATCCTGAAACACGTACTTACTTGTTGAGTTATGTAATGAAGTCATGCTAGTAACTAAGAATAAGTTTTCTTTATTTTAAATGGAATATGAGGAAATTTACCTACCCTTAAGGCTTTTTGTGATTGTTATAGTGCGGACTACACGTAGTTCTGAATGTCATAATTTATTTAACGTTCTACTTGTTGAAATCTAGATAATTCTTAATTTATTGGAAGATTTTATGAACAGTTATTTGAACCTCTTTTTCTGATAATGTTCCTAGTCTATTATAAAGTGCTATTTATTTAATCAGAAGTTCTCAACTTGCTTTGCGAAATTTCTGCTTCCAAAAATTTTTGTGGAATGAAATTCAAATCTTTCTCTAGGATTAATATCTTTTGGTATTATTCTTCTTCTTTTGGTATGATTCATAAATTCAGGCTTTTAATCCAAAGAAACGTTTATATACCCCATTAGAACAAAATTATGCGATAATTTTAATACACTGATAACAAATTACACCTAAAATTACTAAGACTTATAGCTTAAGTTTAATCTGAATTTATCAGAAATACGAGACGATTTTCTGTTGTCCCTAATCTATAGTTTAATCAAATGTTTAACGAGTTGAGCTAGGTTTCTATAAATGATAAAAATTAAGCAGTATTGTATTTAAGATTGGAATAAATACGAAGTATCAACAATTCATCTTGTTTCTTTATCAGTCAGCAAAAGGAGTCATTCACACATAAATGACACATCGAACTTCTCATAAAGTAACGCTAATCAATTTACGAATTATCATTTTTAACCATTATTGCCTCGAAATTTTAATACCTCCATAAAACCCGATATCAGCGCTCGTAAGTGCCCCTCATGGCCTCATCAGTCCATTACTCCCTCATTCAGCATCATCACCATCCTTGGACACCACTTCTTTCTTTTGATTACTCTCTCGTAAACTGCACGAGTCTTTTGATTCTAGATTGGCCCTCCCCTCCATCTTCCCTTCCCCTATTACATCACATCGGCGCAGGAACCATAAGGCGTTAACCTCATTGGTAAACGAATTAATGGTAGCCGAAAATAATATCAGCTGGTCCATTATCTTTCGCCAAGGAGGGTCGAAAGTAAACATCAAGAAGTCACTGGTGTACTCTCTTTTCCGGTTGCCCTCAGGGTGACCCTTCAAAGTTTCATTGTTGAGCAGAAGTAACTGGTTTAGGAACTGGTTCACTCGGTTGCTGTTTTCTTCTCCGTTTCGAAAGGCATTTTTAAAAAAACCCTTCCGTCTTCCGTATACGAGTATTACGAATTTTTTAAGTAGTTGCGAATTTTTGATTTTTTACGTCTGTGGTATTTTTTCTACCTTCTGATTGATGTAAATTTGTATTTTTCTCGTTAATATACAGCTAAGGAGTGAGAAGAACAAATATTCACATCTTCAATTAACCTCTAAATGGATATATTCCCAAAAGAATTTTCTCGCAAGCTTGATCAAGGAAGTAATATGAGTGGGAATGCAATCCCATGTATTCCCGTACATTCTCAGGGAGTAAACTGTCTTTGCTTTCGCATAAAATTTTTTTCGACCGGTTTCCTCTCGAATTTTAACATCTCGTGAGTTAAGTTGTCCGTATCACTTTTATAGTTATGTTTTCTTTACACTCGCACCCACACCGTTCGAGAATATCCGACTCCCACGCTGAGGAGGTTTCATTTTATTTCGTGAAATAAATTCTTGGAAGGATCAGAATAAATATTGATCCTGGCCACCAGTTCTTGTAGATTCTTAGCTATTTTTCTCGAACTATTGTGAGTTGTTTGCTGAAAAAACAAAGTATTCGTCTTCTTAGATGAATTCTGAAGTGACGAAGATATTGACAGACATCCAATGCTAATCAGGTCGTGTAAGTAAATTCTCTAGGAGTATTATGATGAATATAAATATTACATCTTAAATAAATACTTGTATATAGTACGATATTGGAGCAAAATTTGATACCTTGATTATTAATCAGTGTTAGACTATTGATCTAGAATAGCTAGAATGCACTTTCTTTATGAATGAAGAAAAATTTATTTTAAATATTTTATGTTAAATTTAATGTTATACCCAATTTTGGAAATGGTTTCCAATTGTACGGACGATAATCTTTTTTTCTCTTGTAACAACATGTTCTTCATTATCAATCCACGTCTTAATTTATCTCTTCACTGAAATTGCTATGGATTTTCTGTCATAGAATATTCGCCCACCATCGCATGCTTCCATTCTATTTTCGCTCCTATCCCAAGAGATATATCCGATAGCAAAGGCATCGCAGTTATTAAGGTCATACGAGAAATTTATAGGTTTTCTGCTGGTGTGTTTTCTGTGCAGCGTCTTTTTCAGTATACCTATAGACCTCTCTGCATTCATTCTGTTTTCGAGTCAAAAGATAAAGTCGCTTCGATAATTGGTTTTATATCTCCAAATTAAACACTTTTGGATGTACACGAAACTTTTTGATGAAAAAATAAACATCTCGTAACTATGCTAGAAGTGTTATTCTTGTGAGTCAAAATCAGATACTTATTTACATTTGCTTTTAAAATAAGTATCTGATACTTTAACTTCTCAAGTTTCATATTTTAAAACATCATTGCTATACTGCACTTGTGATCCAAAGAGAAAGAATGCCTTTATATTGTAACGATTTCAAATCTTCATAACAAATAGGTATTTTTAAATATCTTTCGGTATTCTATGAAGATGTGTATTTAAGACGACTCTCCTTCTCATATATGGATATGTCGGTAAGCAAGGGAGTATTATGTTTGTATGTAATTGAAATTCATGGATTTATACTTAGGAAACAGTACAGAATCTCACTGATGTAATGTTAAATTTTAGTATACTTTATTTATCGTAGTATTAAAAGTAGTAATAACAATTCCATCTTTATATTTAGTATACTTGTTAATGAATAAGAATAGTGAAGTCGACGTGATCTAAATACCTATATATGCGTTTTTTCAAAGCGTTTAATTCAATTTAAAAAAAAAACAGGGGAAAACAAATATTTAACATGATAACGTAAAGGAAGGTTATACTAATAGTTTATTTATTTTAACCTTATTAGTCAAAACAATATCCGTCGGGATAATGTATAAACAGGGAGACCTGTTGTTAAAATATGATTGTATTTGTGTTTATTTTCTGTGTGACGATGAACGACCGCAATCACGTACGGACGGAAGTAAATAGGGTACAGTTTAAAAACAAATTTTCTTCCAGTCTTTTCGAGTAACTTCTTATCGGACATTCGAACCGTGAGGTTACCACGGATGCGTTCATTTCTCGTCAGACGCAGCTCAAAGTCGTACAGTCTTTCTTTCCCTAAACCCAAAATATTTTCGAGCATGTGTTTGTAAATATGGCTCCCAAATCCGTTTCTAGGTCAGGTGAGCCTAAAATCGTAACATACGACTATGCGACAACTATGTCATAAGAACCTTACGGAAAAAATCGTAAACATTTCTCCCCACTCTTCAGGGTGTGCTGATTCCTAGGAATTCTCATCCCACCGCGGAAGGAAGGCACGTGTCTTCACCTACCGCCCACCTCTTGCCCCACCTCCTCTTGTCAAATCTCATTCCCTATTTCTACACACTACGCTTCTTCAATTCTTCGCCAGGAGGTCGTCGACCGCCGACAGTCAATATGTCCCCGTCCTTTTTATCCGACGATTATGTTACAGCGGCGTGCGGTTTTCTGCTAGCGCTCTGTCGCCCTATGTACTCTATACACCGCATTACCTACAGTTCGTAGCTTATGGTTCACAGTCCGTCGGCTATTTCAAATCCCCATCGATCTATCTATCTTATAGGTCAACGGCGCCAGTAGTTTCGCAACGGGAAACATCCATCCATCGTTTTCGCGAGAAAACATCTTTTAAATACGGAAAAAGCGAGCGCGTCTTTCGTCGTGTGGTAAGGTTATGAGAGCAGACACCCAGTTCGCTCGGTAATCATTCTGTTTACGTAGCGAGGCAGATAAGAAGTGGTAGAAGTATGAGCGCTGGAATTCAATTATGCGCGTATAAGTGGGAAAACTCGTGTGCGAACGGGGTTGTAAAGCGAAAATGAAAGTTGCTCGTCTAATATTGACTTAGGGAGCGAGATGACGTATCTTTTAAGCTCGTGTTCGTGTTATGGTTCATCCTAAAGTCTCATTTTGGCGGATTTCAAATATTTTGTTTTGCGTAAAATGTCTTTAGTTTTACGTAAATTTTGTGAATTCGTAGTAAAAATTTCCTTGCACGATCTTTGTTAATTTTGTTCATTAAAATACGATTTGAATGAAATTTATTTATATTTACATTACTTTTAGGTCAGTAAATCATTGTAACGAAATAAATTCTATTTTAAAATTTCGAATTATTTCCTCGAAACTTTGTGTTATGAGCATGCCGCGATGTGGACCTCTGACGGTGGATGTTGCCACTACTTGGCCTTTAGCGCCACTTGCTAAACTCCTATATCCATCGCGTGAACAGAGTGAAGGAATGATTGCTAAGCAATTAGTGTACGTGCTTGTTAAGTGACTACGCTCCAGTCTCCATAATTCACCATTTCTCACTTCTGTTTCTCGCTCATTTACATGTAAGGCTCTCCGTAAGGTAAAGAGCGATGTTTTAGCGTAAAATTTGAATAGAAGTTGTGAGCGAAATGCGAAATAAACTTGATTCTTTGACTTTCGACTAATCATTAGATTGCCATGGTGATAATACGTTATATTTTGGAGGTGATAATCCACACGAGAATTCTACGGAGATTTGTAATCGATAAGGCGATGGGCTAATAGAAATTATCGATCGGTTATCATTTACGTGGAATGAAAGGCGTTCCGATGATTTTTATCGTTATTCTTTTTTTATTTTTTTGATCGCGGAATTTTGGGTTTGTTGCTAAGTGACTTAACAAATTCTTGTTCTGAATAATATCACTTCTTAGAGCTTTCGATCTTTTATAATGTAGCTCTCACCTTTAAACTTCCTTATCATATCATATACTTAACTGATGAAAAGATTCTTAATTTTGATTGTCTTTTATTCTGATGTCTGAAGTCAAAAACTTAGGTTCCGTAATTCTGAGTAGGTAACTAGAATAAATAATATCTGCTGAAATTCAAATCAAATTTAGTTGAAAATATGAGCTGAATATGCTGATGATTGGGAATAAATATGATCTGAATATACTAACTTTTTTATGCTGAAATCTACTACCGACCTATAAAGAAGGTCTAGAAGCATCCACAGTTATTCACCTTTTTTCCTGATAGAAGGTAATCTTACTTAAGAAAGTGCGTCCGTATCTTAAACTAACAATGGTAAAGGTGACCCTCTAATCGGAAATTTGGATATTAATTCATTGTGGAGTAGTAAATAATGATAATGTTTTAGAGTAATAATGGTTATGATATCTTGGTAACAACATGATGATTTGTTGATTCTGAAGAATCAAACTCAACGACACAATTGCTATGCAACGATGCTTACAAGAAAATCTGCTAAAGATGGTTCAGTGAGGTAACTGTCAACAAGAGCTACAGTTATGTGGTAGAGAAGGTCTTCGACTTAAATTCAAGTCTAGAGTACGTTTATTTATTTGAGTGATGGAAACAGAATAGTACATAATTCTATAGTAGTTGACAATAGAAAGAACTTCCTACGGTCCTTTTTACTTTGCTCTCTTTTACACTTTCTTATTATTTGATCATTTTAATGCTTAGTTATTATTGCTAAATTGTTGTGTATTAGCACAATGTTTAGGAACTTTCGACTTTAATTTTCGGTAGAGAACTTGCTCATTATATATGAGAATGTTAATTATTGGAAACCTCTATGTTGAATATAACTCTGACTTTGTGCTAAAAAAGTATAGTTTTGGTAGCGGAAAAGGAATTAATTTTGGTATTAAGCACATAATTTGCGACCTGCGACAAAACATCAACAAATAAATAAAATTTAATGGCTCTCTAAACTTGTGCCATAGAATGAAACAATAGACATATTTAATTATTCACACATCTTCTGATTCGATTTCAATAATTACGCAGATTCACTTTATCTAATTTGAAAATAGTGTCAACTGGAGAAAAGAAGCGTATTACGGCGGATTTTAACCATAAATATATAATATATATATACATATATTTTATAACCATAAACATATTTTACAAGTCTCTCAAGTCAACTCTGCGCTACGGTTGGAGGTTTGTAAAATAAACTCGAGCAAAAACTTGGCGATACGTATCTTTTCTAGCCATGAATCCGCAGAGAGATGTATAATAATCCTCCGATACCCTGAAGATTATTGCAACCGGGAAACATCTGGAAAGAAATGTTCAGACTTCTGTGGAATTTCCGTGTGGGTGAGAAAAGGAACCGCGATGTCTTAAGCCGAAGGTCTTTTACAAAAGTGACCCCCGATTTTTTACACAATGCTGTTAGAAAACGCTCTCCGGGTGCCTCCAATCCGTGAGAACTCAGGTGCATATATTGACCGAGAAATATGTAGAAAATTTATAAGTTACATTATATGAAATTTAACTTTAAATACAAAATACCCTAACATTCATAGAATGGTAATTATTAACGAGCTGAAAGAACATTATGTGTGTGTTTAAAAAGGACAGTGTTAGTTAAGGTTTATTTATGCACCTATTTATTTATTATTTTTAGTTAATATCCTTAATAAAGATGTTTTATTAAACTTTTTAAACATTACTATTAGTTTTTTTTAAGTTGATGTAGCATCACGTCCTTCCGTCAGTAAAAGACTCATGAAAGGGCTAAGGAAGTGTTTCTCTTGGTATTATCGTTTATTTGTGGCAGTTTCATTAATTCTCTTTGTTTCTTAATTAGAGAAAATAATTGAATTATGTAAGGTATGAGATAGATGATCTTAAAATACTGTGGCCTTGTAAAGTACTTAGTAACGAGGTACAGTATCGTTTTTAGAATTCCATATAACGTGAGCGATTTATATAACATAATTCGTTCAGTAATCAGTATAATTATAAGAAATTTTTCTTTCGTCCTATATTATTTTCTCAGCATGTATTTCTTTATAATAATATTATAATGATCTCCATATGATGCTGAAACACTCACGAACTAAAGAAAAAGTTTGTATTGGTTAATATAAGTTTTTTAATGTTCATGCGCTCATGATAAACTACTCTTTGGATTTATTATGGTTATATTTCTTGACGTACAGCCATTCCACCAATATATTTATAAAACATATGATATGTAAACGTGTAAACCATACGCTCCCAAAACAATGATTTACTCAGACCATGAGAATATATTTCTTCTGTCTACTTGTTCTAAAATTTAAAGGATGTTGTCCCACGGTTACGACTAGAAAAGTCCAAGGAGTGTAGGATTGCGGTGAAGCAGGAAAAGAGATAGGGTAGAAATTGTTAAAGATCGACGGGTGGTCAGGGATGAGGGCGGAGGAGGAGAGGGTCCATAGAGAGAATGAAGAGGTCGAGGGCGGGACGAGAAGTTAGGAATGGACAAAGAAATGTATCAGAAACTTTTGAAAGGAAAGACTTGCTGAAAATAATTGCAAAAATGGTGAGAAAGGAATGGTGATCCACCTTAGAAAGAAACTAGAGTTGTTCCCTGAAATTTTAATGGCATGATTGTTTAACGAAAGCGAGGATTAGAAGATGGATTAAAAGCCAACTTTTATCAAGTTAAATATTTCAAACTTTCACTCAGTTTTACTTGAAATATGTTGGTCATTCAAACTTCGTTTACGCAGTAAGATGTATTAAGTATAAGAGAGTATAAAGAGCATAATTAAATTGACGAAAGTTTCACTTTATGGAACTCTATCCTATGTAAGTGGAATTTTGCAAAGTTATTTCCCTTCAAAATTAAGAGATTTTTTTATTGTTTATTTGAGATAAAAGCATTGTTAACTTTTTTCGAAACTCTATCTATCAACCTATTTTCAAAATCTATATATCTCTCTATAAATCTAGGCAATAGAGTTTTCTCTTTTATAAAAATTACGTTAAAGATGCAGTTAGGCTTAATCTATGTTATGAAGCCCTCAAGTAGAGCTCTCTTCTTGTTAAATGGTTCTGTTCATCTTCTTGCTTTTTTAATTTATCAAAAATAAAAGGACAATCATCTAAATTCTACATACATACCAAATTGGCTTCACAGCCTACTTTAGTTTTCCTATCGTCCAATAAAAATTAAACCAACAAAAATAAACCTCGCTTGCAGATGAATTCAATCACTGGGCTTCAGCGGTATTAAATTGCCAAGTAAGGGAGCTCAATCAAGGAATATTTATAGAAGAGGCGATCGGCATCGTTAAAATAAATGTTTCAACCATTAACATTAAAAATATCCGAGAGATTTTGAAAATTTCTTGCGGATAACGAGAAGATGAAGATTCAAAATGCGCCGCGCTGTGGGAGCGAACAAGACCAAGGAAAATTGTTCCGATAAGATCAGAAATGAGGATCAAGTGTACAAAAAAGAAGGGAAAGAAAAGAAAATAATACGATGGAGAGGGCGATGTAATATGTATGATCCAGGAAGAGAACATACTTTCGAAGATGAGATCAAAAGAAATTTGAAGGTTGGAGAGCAGCCATGGAACGAAGATTTCCGATAATGCATGAGCTCGAATCAAACCAGTTATAAAATTCTGCAGGGCTCACACGGCGACTTATAAAAAAGAAACGTATCTCGAGCACTTGCATATAATCACCGTCCTTCGTAGATATAAAAGACGATTGTTCGCACACACCCAGATCTTATCTCTTTTAATGATGGTATCTATAGTGATTGTCGAGCGCTCTTTGTTTGCGGTGTCATAAAATTATTAATCGAGCTAAAGAAAGTCGCATCCTGAAGGGTATTCGTGCGGAAAGCTTTGGGTAGAAATCTTTTTGTTTCCTGCGATAAGCTAGGTCGAAATTACTCCTGTCTTCCCTTCTTCATTTGAGTTGAAACATAGTTTGCGCTTAAGGGATGAGAAATTAACGCAAGGTAACGCATGCGAGGAATACGTTTACTATAAAATAGTTAAATGTTTATTTTACTATTAAGCATGGTTCCAAATTTTGTTGCTTAAATTCTGCGCGTTTTTTAAGATAGAATAATAGTTACGTTTCATCCCTTAACTAAAATATTATATAAATTTAAATAATTTTAAAATTGATTTAGTACTTTTGCTCTCAAGAATATACTAGGTATTAGTTTATTTTCGTAATCGAATTGGAATTTCTTTATGCCCGTATTTAAACCATCTTCAAAAAATGGTGAGGTTAAAAAATAATTCAGATAATTACTTATTGAAGTTCTTAATCAGCCATTGATAAAAATTGTATGTATTGTGTTTAAAATTGCGTTCGGAATTCAAATGCTTAAATGATATATAATGCTCAATTTCAATCGGTTCGAAATGATAATATATGTTTTTAGCTTTTGTTAATGGTGTGTAAATTAAGTGATTTTCGTTCATTCAACTCTAAAATTTAACCATCTCTATTCTTAATGCCATTATGTTGTTTGAGATTTTCCGGTAAAAACTAGTTATGTTTGTCAAAATAGTGATGATATATTAGTGCATCACGAAAGGGTTTTATTAAGATAAATCAAAGTATAAATCTAGTTTACATTTTTGATTCTCGCTTCCATACATTAAAAACTCATTCCTGTAAAGTGTTTGAGTCAACACATTTATTGTTTCTTCTTGCTTTTATTGAAGTCGACCCATCTGCCGAGAGCTTAAATTGATAGAGCAAATGTTTTTCGAGGAAACCTCCAACGTCTATATGGATAGGTTAGAATTGAAGTTACCTTCGTCGAGGTGGGAAAAAGTGCAACGGTGCACACCAACTGCTTGCGCTTTTGTGAACGCAGCTGTGAGTCCACTCAATGCGAACAAACAAGAATTCATACCGCCGAGACCAATGCCGTACGTATATTAATGTGGCACTCTCCGTGGAATGTTTGTTTTCATCCCTTATGGAATCGTTCCCACTGTATATTACCACAGATACATCGTTTGTCTATCAATTAGTACGAGGTATTCCTCCGTAAGTTCACAACCCCGTCTCGCGTAGTACTCTAAAAGATCCGGTCTTACAGCAAGCTCCTATGGTTAGCTTTCATTATCGAGATGATATAGTCAATAGAAGGAATGTTTTCTGCAATAAGCTCTGAGGTGGTGCAATACACATGTATGTTTTCCATTTTCGATGGCTTTCAAATACTACGTTTCGCGTCTAAGGTTACTACTTCCTTAAGAAGACAAGCTTAAGCTATAAATATGTAAACAAGAATCCAAGTTGCGTCCAAGTATCCAGTTGCTATTATGGCCGTGTAATTCACAACCGTATGGTATTTTAAACTGTGAACATAGAGCAGCAAAGGTACATAACCAATAAAAAATGCAATGTCTAACATTATTGGATGTCTGAAATTGCAAGCAATAAGGAATACTACTATAGACCCTCAATTCAGGAGGTATTAAATTCTCCAACAGGGTTCATTTAAAAGGAAATATTTAGATTCAAGGAAGTTTTAGTAAGAGAATTTTAAGTATGTGTAACTTGGGTATTACGAATTGTTTGTCCACTTCGTCGATCATAGGTTGTACTAATGAAGGTATTTAATCACTCTCGATCTTGCTTTTAATCTCATTCAATATAATAATTGCTCTCATTGTAAAAACTTGAAAAAATATTAAATACAAAAAAGAGAAATATGTCAGTATTTTATATATAATTTAATTTCAGAGTATTGAACGGGAATGTATTTTAAAAGAATAATTCGTACTGAAGTGAGGAAATTAAAAGATAAATTTGAAACAAATCCTTGATGATTTCTTTACCATTTAGAATCATAACGATTGTTAGGAAATCTTCTAAGAGTAGACGTTCTTAAAATTGTGTAAAGGTAAAATTAATGTGAATTCAATACCCAAAATTTCTTTAGCGAGGCAAAAATTGTCCTCCCCGGCGGGGAATCGAACCCAGGTCTCCCGCGTGACAGGCGGGGATACTGACCACTATACTACCGAGGACTTGTGTTAGTTGTATAATGATTTCAAACTCTAATAAATAGCCTATAAAGTAAATCTTTATCCTCAAAAGAATGAAGGAGGAACTTAATGAAATAACTTTGTTTGGAAATTTACGAAAAGTTTTTTCATTGTAATGGTTTTCACGAGGTAACGTCCTATCGTATACAGTTAAATAGGCAAACACGATGGCTTTTATAGTGACTCATAAAACCTTGATCTGTTAATTTCTTCTTGGATTTTCGAAATTCTATTCTTCTAAAATTCCTACTTAAATTCAATGGTGTCATTAAAAATACCAAGAAGAAACCTTTTCTTAAATTCGTCTTCAATTAAATTCAGATTCCCTTGATTGAAGAATCTATTTTACGTAGGAATGCGATAGTAATTATAGTTTTTACGGGAATGAAAAGCTTGTTTGAAAGACATTGTGGACGGAACAGATCAGCCCCCATTTAAGGAAACGACCCTATTTTTTTCGAAGAGAAAATTTAGTGATACAAATGGGTATGTGAAGTTTCTAGCAGACCTGTTTATTGCCACCATTTCCTACACTTTCTCTAATTTTCAACTGCCTTCCTCATTCGTTGAAACTCTTTAGCGCCATAAGAGAAATTCGATGCAATCGTAGACGATTTTTTGTCTTTTTGAATAAGACGTTTTGGTATTCCGATCGGAAAAAGTCAAACGGTTCCGTGATATTGGAGGTAGTATAAAAATTCATTAATAGAAATTTATTCATGGCATATATCCTGGAATTGATGGCCTATAAAAGCGGTGTTACTATCTTTCCAATTTTTTCTATTTCCTGGACTATCTTTCCGAAAGCTGTTTTTATAGCCGTGTTCTTAACGGGGCTGACAAATTAACCAGCTATATTTTAGCAATAAATTGCAACGGGGAAATTCTTCTCAGCTTCTCAATTCGGAAATTTATTTCGGATTATAAATCCTACCTTTAATTCCAATACTATGATAAGACAAGGAAGGAATACATTTGTTACTAGTATCGATCATATGGAATTCAGAAGCTGCTTCTGAAATCAAAGGGTAACAAGTAAGGGTTACAATTTAATACGATTATATAAACAGTTAAATGAACAGAAGAGTATATTAATCCTTAATGTCGTACACCTTGAATTTTACGAAAGCTCGCGGTGATTCCCAAATAAATGAATGATTATCTTAAGATATTTTCTATCAATTTGCAAAACGTACGCAGTTCGCGATTAACAATTGATTATATAAAAATATTTATTAATACATAATATTATTGGTATTTATATTATAGTACCAACATTTTCATTTATGTATGTGAGTGAAATTGATCGTTTGATGTTTATTTTCAAGTCTCTATAAGAAATTTTTCGTTATAGTTATTCAGAAAATGATAAATTTATCTTTTTTGTATTTAAATTTATTCACTGAACAACTTCATCTATCAGTTTAGTCCACACTTTCAACTTATATTCTTGAACCTTTAATTTCAATGCTGAGATCTCAAATTTTCTCATTTATATCCTTACTTTCGTACTACTCAATGTAAAAACCCTCGAGAATAAGAATCCAAGAGTACATTTTTGAAGTTGTTTCTCTACCTTAAGTTCCTTTTATATACATTGTTTGATTGAATTTTAAGATATTATACGAAAAACATGTAGGATATTAGATTGAGTACAGTTCGGAATTGCTTTGTAAATTTTCCCTTTCTCATCACGCGTCCTCGGTAGTATAGTGGTCAGTATCCCCGCCTGTCACGCGGGAGACCGGGGTTCGATTCCCCGCCGGGGAGGACTTTTTTTCGCTCTGAATTTAATGTATTTGTGTAAATCCTTTTTTTATATATAGGAAGCCTAATTTATAAATACATTTAACTTATGTTTTTTATTAATTATATGCTTTTTACGTTAATCGATTTTCCAGATGGAAGAAGTAATATGAATTTCAAATACGAATATCATTTCAATTATTTGGTAATGGGGAATTTAGATTATAAAACAAAAGTAGTAACGATTTGTAAAAGTTAAATGTTAGTTTTTATTCCTTTTTGAAACCTGAATATCATTATTATTTGAATGAATATCTAAAACACAGTTATGTTTTACGTTTAAACATTTGGCAGTTGGTATGGCTTTGACGATTAATGGATAAAAAGAGTTTCAAACAGCATGGAGGATTAAAATAGTACATTCAATGGAATAAAGGAAGGCGAGAGTGTTTGTATTTCTATAGACGTCTCCGTAGTAGGCATAGAACAGCGGGGAGGACTGAGATGTGAACTTAGCACCGGAAAGAAGTAGGCGGTCTTCATACAAATAAGGAAGGATATCGAAGGAGATTGATGTTATAACGGCGTCTGGCTTCGTAGAGGGACTTGTTGGTCTAACCTGTGCCAGCAAGAGGTCCATCCGGTCGAGTCTTTCATATATTTCGTCTTAAAAAGTCCCAGTTCGGAGTAATCACCGAATATGCATTCGCTTGTCTATTAATATGTTGCTATTCCATCTTTTGTTAGAGTTTCTATAGTAATAAATTGAAACTTTATATCTTACCTAAGATCGTAGAGTATGACTAAACTATAGAAAAAATATCTTTGAAAGGAATTACTTTAACAAATAAATTATTCAATGCATGCATGAGTTATCCACGTTTTATTAGGTTATTAAGTTTAAATTATAATAATTACAGAATTCAAACCTAGTATTCATATAAACTATGTATTCACAGATACACTATATATATCAAAGATACTATCGTAATAACCGGATATTTAGAAATTAAATATCTCGTTATATAATATAGATTAATAGGATTAAGAAAATTTAGTTTGTCTTTGTTCCACAATTCAGTGGAAACGATCTTCATCTTAACTTTTATTAGAATGAATCTATTTATTGATATTTTTTAAATGATTGTTTAAAGAGTCGATTTCGTTTGAATATGTCGTTTTGGGCTTCGATTTTCCATTGTTAATCAAATGCTCGTTCGTTTCAAGTTTATATTGCTGTGTTCCCCGCTATCGTGCTTTGCAATCTTACAATTTTTAAATTTTTGATTTACTAAGATTATTCAGAATCGTTCTTGAAAAGTCAGAAGTTAGAATTATAATTATCACCGAAAACAGAGGAAGTAGTTTCCAATCTCGGAAATGCGTACGAATGCACTTCCTGCGATGTTTCCCCGGCGCACCAAACGTTCGTAACCAAACATCGTATGATCTTTCTTATCTTAAAACTTTCATTATGACCCCGTCCATTTTCTCCTCGAACTCACTGCTTATATGGGTTTGAGCACTCGAGATACGAATCCAACATTTCCCTTAATTAAACAATTCTCTCGCCTTGCGAATAGCTTTTTATCCGATCGCTTCGTAAGGCCGCGCTGTTCAGTACTCATTGCCCACGAGTTCGTTCGGTGCCCGAATCGGCGCGTAGCTGTCTCGAATCCTCGGTGGTTTGATAAGGACGGAGTGGCTGATAGTCGCTCTCCATGGACGCTGGATGACTCGATAAGAGGCTGTTTCCAACCGCGAGAGTTTAAAAATATACATGCCACGATGGTTTGGGATATGTCACTCTTTCTCGGTATTTAGTTAGTTGACGGCCTATCTCAGTAATAGCTTCGCCCTTGGACGAGTGCGAGGACGAATTTGCCAATGAATCTATCAAATAAAGATTTCAGCGATGGAATAAGAATATTGTTCCGTTTATCTCTGTTCCAGCGGCTGACTTCCTTTGTATTCTGTGAGGAGTGATGAATATTCTCATCGAAGTTATCGTTAGTTATTTAATGGTTTAATTTAGGATGTTTAGACTTTATGATATTGTAAATGTTTTAACATTAATGAGAATAAATCATCGTTGTCCTAATGAAGATTTTATCGATTATTGAGTAAGAATAGTTAGGGTATAATGTTTGTGAATTTATTCATTAAATGAGTATAAAATATTAATTTTCGTCAGTTTCCTAATCCTCATTAATTTGCTTAAAGGTGTATATTTGTATCATGAAAAACTGCCGCAAATACTTTCTTATTACAGATTGAACGAATACGTCTTATAATCAGTACTATCCAATCCCTTTTCTGAATACTTTTGTCTAATATTCTGGCAAGGTATCAAATTCAGTAAGTTGATTGCATTTTTCTAATTGTTTTATAATTAATTTCAACTAGAATTCGTCATTGATGAAACGTTTTCTCTATCTTGAGAGTGATTTGTTAATAAATTATAAAGATCGTTACGTAGAAGGGTGCCCCATTCAAGGAATAATTTTAATGCTTTAATTCTTATTTTATGGCCTATTTAACCAGTGTTTTTGCAATTGAAGAAGCTGTACGAAAAATATCATCCTTATCTATTAAATCGGCAAAAGAATCGGAATGATAGAAAAACGGGAAACCTGCTCTATTCTCGCTATCTATCATTTAACCCAGCGTGATTCTAATAACTCATGATTTATTTCGAACGAGATTTCATCGCGGTGGAAAATGAATAAAGTGTATACTTGTTACTATGAATAATGCAACTGTTCCTATTCTCATGCAATCTAAAGGTCAGCCCGGCGCTGTAATTCAACCCCTGCGCTTAAATAATGTTTCCCCTATTGTCTTTTTGGAGTTGTAGGTAGAATGTTTGCATTGACGCTCACTTCCAGTTAATATTTATTGCTTTGTAACAATAGGGAGTCGAGGCAAATGGTGAGATAAGGGATATTTTATGTGTTAACTCTTTCAGATGTAGAAAACGGCGCCAAAATGATGTAGACGTATGGAAAGTTCCGTTAGGGAATGAATTTCTACTTGATTAGGTAATTTATTACAGTAAAAATAATTGGAGAAAGTGCAATGATCAGCAGTATCTGCTGCTTTAAGTACAAGAAAGTTCATATCTTTAACATGCGCTTGCTAGTTCAAGTATATTTTACTATATTCCAAGTGTTCAATAGATACGTAAGCCGATTCTTACGAAAGTTAATGGTAAGAAAGATGTGAAAATGTTTTAATTAACGCGTAAACAAAGTTTAAAATTTTTATTTTTTATCGTTGGTGATATATTAAAAGAAATAAATTTTTAAAAATAAGTGATAATATATAAGATATAAAGTACTTAGATCCCGGTTGAGAAGAAAATTTTCCTCTCAGAGTATGAATATCAGTGTACGTTCATTGTTAATTTCCTATATTATACTTTCGGTGTACTATAATTGCCCAAAAGTGTATGGTTGTGAGGGCTATGTTAAATAGATAGATAAAATTATATACACTGAAGCTCCTGAAGTTTCTTTCATGTAAAATTCTAAGTACTTATACGAAAGTCTTAGTCAAGAAATCTTTGTTTGATGAGTAATGGTAAGAAATCGAATATTAAAATCTCTGTTCAAGTTTGTGTTAAGGTTCAAATAAACCTTTGATCTAAAGGCGCGAAAGAATATCGTGGTTCTCTTTATCTTTTGTTATGAATAATGGCCTCAGAGTTGATTTTCTCTCTGTTGAATTTTTAGAGTTGACGTCATTTGAATCAAATGGTGATTTACGGACGATGTTCACACTGATAGATGGCTGATTTATGGTGATTTTACTTGCTCTTTTTTCATACATTGAAATAAGGAATCACATTTAATAATTACTCGATTTGTATTCAAAGTAATCTTATCATTATTTCATCTAAATTTTTAGCGTGAGAAATAGAACATTGGAAACTATAAAAAAGGTAAATGAGCAGCCCCTAAAATATAATCAGTCTCTCAAAAATTGGTCATTCAGGAAATTTTTCTTAATAGGAATAATATTTTTTCAGATAATGTTGTATTTATATGGATTATTTGTAGTTCAAATGACCTCAAACTATGCAGCATATCTTTGGGTCTACCGGAAAGTTCTATACGTTTTTGCAAGAAAAAAAATAAAATACAAATTTATCTTAACATAAATTACCTTTATAGTTTAACATACATATGATTGTCCCCATTGATTTCTTTCCTTTCTTTGTTCACCCAATGTCATTAAAAAATTTTGATGCAGCATATTGAACACGTGTGTGTTTGATATCTTCTTCATTTCTGAATATTTTGCGTTTCCAAAAAAATTGAAAAGGATAAAAACAACAAATAGACCCAAAGTAACATGTTGCCCGTAGCATTATCATGTTGCGGTATGAAGTTCTTCATATTGAACATCACCGACCTCTTTTGTTGGACTTCTCTCTTTGAATCATCTAGTTGCTGACAAAACTTCTCCGAATTGAGCTTTTCTTTCGTAATTCAAAGCTTATAATGGATTGGTACTACTATTTACTCACCATTTTCTCATTCATAAACAAATTTGGTGTAGAGGTAGAAGAGCTAGTTAGTTAGAGCTAGGAGTTTTCCGGTGCTCAAAATATGCCCTCACCCTTATGATGTTTTTTAGGTAATCCACAGCTCATCCCTAGTAGTCATCCAGTTCAAGACGAGCTAGTTTCATTCCTAAGAAGCGGAGATGTGCGTATGAGAACTCGTTAATCCAAATTCTTAAGACTCGATGCGTGTGGCACCCATCTTGAATATTTCTACTCTGCTTCTATCTTCTGATTATTGTTTAAACGGTTTTATGGACTGAATTAAGCCTTTCTGAGAACTCTGATGTGCTCAGAAGAGTATCTTGCTCCAACATGCTGTTTACAAAATCGCCGTCAATCAAAGAGGTCGTCCAGAACAAGACTTATTCAGAAAGGTCAAAATCAGCTGTTTAAAATTTTACGAACCATCTTCTGCATCTTTTTTCAGGAACCGTACCTTCGCCAAACACTTTCGATAAATTTCTACGTTCTTCTGCTGCCTTTTTCTTGAAATTTGTTTACATAACAGTGACGTAAGTGAACTTTATCGATACCCATGGGTACATTATCGCTTCACAAATAAAAGTAGCGTGAATTAAGTTTGTTTTAGTTCATTTGCTACGTCAATGGGTGTATTTAGTTAAATAATAAGGAAGTATGCGCCAAAGAAGTGTATAATATTTTGTCTTCTCCCTCTTGATTAATTATGAGATAGTATCTCTTTGTTTACATTTTAAAGTACGATATCGTTTGAGTATTGAGACGATATTTAAGATGAGGATCATGTATGATTATTAAGACCCATATTTTCTTGAGTATTCGAGCTAAGAACAATTAATATAAGAGTAGATTTTGTTTAAATATATGTTATGTATAATAATTAATCATTACAAATATTATTATTATTTAAAAAATACCATATAATATTTAGCAATCCCATATTTTATAATTAAGGTTTTAGGAGTATTTTTAAATTATACCCAGATATTTGAAATTGAATACGCTATCGTTGAGAAATATATATTTTATCAAACATTATAGCAATGTGTATACATCGTGATCTCCAGTTTATTGATGAAACCTTAATTTTAATACATGATAACGGATGTGTTTCAAGGCAAAACTACCGGTCATTGATATCATTAAATGAGAGGATAAAGTATCCAAAAGGTTTATCATGTTATTTACGCGGATATTAATTGCCACTTTTAACTCTAATGTTGTGAGTTTTACACCTTTTAAGAATCTTAATTTTGTTAGAAATTCTTAAAAGTGTAATCTGGTCGTGTTTTTTTCCATGCTGACACGTTTAAATAAAGAAGTCAACAGCCTTTAAAACTACGTTGTGGTCACGTTTCACAGTAAGCGAGACATGAATACTTAACAAGAACTCATGCACGAAACCCCAGTTAAAAAGATTGGCTTGCATTCAGAGCATTACGTATGCTAGATATCGCATGTCTCGCGTACGCTAGACGCACATACCGAGATTCATCGAAATATGTTTTTTGAGCCTACATGTATCTAGGTTATTTACTTGCCCGTAATAGGTTGCGTTGATCGAAAAGAATATGAACTGATATAGAGCGGTCGTAACTATTATGCGATTGTGCTGTACCGTTACTTGGAGACAAAGTAGGCCAATGTGTACTTGAACTGATATGATTGGTTATAAACTATAATTGTCATAAGAAGTATACGATTCATTGGAATAGTTAAGCGTAGATGTTAATATTTATAGTGATTAATTAAGTAACTAAAATTCCTGCTCCTTATTACCTGAGAACGGAATAGAAATTGGATGAATTAATATTCATGCGATGTTTTGTAAAGTTAATGGAAGGTGATCGGTACATGATTTTAATTTATGATCTGTATCTCTTTTGTGTCAGGTGTCTGTTTGATCTCTATCTAGAGAAAATTTTGTCTGGTTTCTGTTTGATTTTTATCTAGAGAAAAGTCTGTCTGGGTTGTGTTTGATCTCTATCTAGAGAGAATTTTTAAAAGTCACCGATCATCGGGAAAAATCACCAATAATTCGATTCTCAGGTTAGCTTCCAGAGCGAATTTTCCTAGAACGAGTGTAAAATTTTGTGTTGCATATTTGAAAACACATAATTTATATAATGCAAATTTTGTAACTCTGTATTCTAATGCGAATGCCTGAGTTCTTGCACATAATATCGTTTTTCATAGCATTTAAAAGGATGCACATGCGATATCGAATCGTTTACATTTTCTGATTGAATTTGAAGGGTCAACCTTGCAAAAAGGTTCATAGGAATGAATGATCCTCTTGATGAATTCTGAAAAACATGGATTACATTTTATGAAACAAATAATTTATATTATAATATTTAGAATTCGACTTTTTTAAAGATACTACCTCCAAATATTTCTGTGTTAAAATCGTATCTATTTTATCTATATAAATTTCAAATATTATAAACAAATGAATATTTAAAAAGGTATACTAAATATTACCGAAAAATTCTTCGTATTAAATTTTCATTTATGAACATGCGACTTCATGAAACAGCAAACAATGAGATTAATTTTTTAAAAAGTGTTCATAGTAAGATAAAATTTTAACCTAAATCTCCCTTAGAGTACTATGGAGGAGTATTGAGTTGTGACCACTAATGTAGAATCCAAGAGATAAATGTCAATTTCATAACACAGTATTAGTTAGGGGTAAAAAGAAAGCAACAAATAACTCTTTCTTCAAAAATAATTGATTTTTAAGAATCTTTACCCTAGAAAAATCCTCGAGGAAAACTTTTAATCTAATCGTTCACATTCCTTACGTAAAAGACAGCGTTTGCTCTCACCGTCCTCGATTCATCATACCTTCAGAGATACACAATCCAAAGGATCGTTTTTTGCAGACTTATCTTCAGGAGATGAAGTGAAGGAGAAATGTTACGAAAACTGATTTTCTGAAATCTTCAATGTTAGGACTTCGAACGCGTTGTGAAACTGGGACGGATTTTTACGTTCATAAAACTTAACTAGACAAAAATTCTAACGGAGCTTAAATAATCAATAATAAATTCCGTTCTAAATTATTTACCAATTCGTTGTCAGTCGTACTGGCCTTCGCGTAGTAGTGTTTCATATATTTCTTAATTACAGAAAGGTGTGGTTTGATATGTACGATTCAACTAAGTACGGTCAGTGTTAATCAGTATTTCATACTTATAAATCACTATCCAGGTTTAATATTTTAATTCTATAATCCATGTTTAAATCATTGATTTATAAAATAATTTTTTCAGAGTTTCAACATTCCTTGAAAATAGGTAATAATAGGTAAACCCTCTGAAATATAATTTTAATCTTTCGATTATTCTGATAAGTATTTTCGTTTAAATGTTGTACGATCGTAATGAATTTTTATTACCTCTAAAAATGTTCTATTTTATATTTGTACGGCGGTATTTTATGAGATAAATAAAGGTTTTTATATCTTCAATTAGTAAAGTTAGAAGATGTACTGAGAGTAGTGGCATGTTCTCTCTCTCTTTGCATGATGAACTGAAATCTTTAGATTGGATTGATTATATCACCCAGTCGTCCAGACAATACGAATAAAAGGAATTCTTTTGAATTTGACGCGGTTCAGAACATTTTCGTCCTCATCTAACCTCTGTTGCATAATACTGGGTCATTATTATCATTTTGTGCAAATCGATTATTGCATTGGTTGACTTGTTGAGTTATTTTTACGGTATTCTGTTAGACATCAGTCATAGACGATGTATTTTCAAGTGAAGTTATACGAACGGAGCCATAGAGGTCATGCGGTTCATAGAAACAGCTGACGGTCTAAAATGGCTGCGAACCAAGTCATCTTCAACATCACCTGACTTCGGTGGGTGCTAAATCATCGATGACGATAAAAATTTTACGACTGAAGCTTTCTCCGCATAAGAAAGGTTTCGTGGCATTTGAGGGTAGTAAGACGACCGCTGTGGTCTTAAAAAGGGTGGAGCGATTAATAATAAAATGCATGAGGTGAGAAATAATCCTTAAAATTCCTAAAACGTTCTTTATATAGCTTGGTTTCTCTTCGCGTAAAAAATTCAAAGCTATAGCTGTCAACGTCTTTTAATTCTGAATATTTACGTAGATTCGGTGTTGGATGGAAACTTTTAATTCACCCCTGCATTCCAGTTCAGTTCCTTTTAATGTTGCTAGGTTAATTTTGGAGTAACAAGTTCAAAAAGTAGTTTATTATTTGATAATTGTCATCATGAGCCATTTAATGTTCATTGTTTTACTCTGCATTTTCTTACTTATATTGCTTTATATCTATCCACTTCCTTAATCACTATTTATGCATCTATCATCTATATTATAGACAGTGGTTTTTGCTTTATTTTAGCGAAATAAAGTTTTATGTCATTCTATAAAATGATGTTTTAATTTATAGTACGTCATCTAGCTGTGCAATAGGTTTTTTTCTCTATATGTTAAGGAAATTCGTAGTTTCCTTTCTTCAGAGCAATGAAGACGATGAGGTGCATTGAAAACTCTTCATAATATTTCCATATCGCTCTCTCCATGGCCATTCAATGCAATTTTCCAAATGGCTGCTGCCTTGAATTTCGGTGAAAGTTGCTTGAAAGTGTACGAATCCATCCATCCATATAGGGACCATATAAGCATACGTACGGAAAGGCTCTAGCTAACATAGTATTTATAGGAACATCATAAACAAATAGAAGAATTTTACTATATATGATTGAAATACTTGGATTTTCCTGAGATAGGGAAGCTTCCTTATCGAAGTTGGAAATTCATCGATTAATAATAATTTTTAACCTTCAATTCTGCTCATGTTGTAAGGAAGTAAATACTGGTGGATTTGACTGGTAATAGTAATCTACTCAAAGAACTATCTCGTATAACAATTGAAGTGGATAATCTTCAATTTCAAATTCCATCAAAGGTCATTGCAATTTACTTACAATAATGGTTTACGATAAGATAATGTCTTAAGGAGCATATAATTGGGAATCCAGATTAGAACGATAGTTGGTGCAAGAAAGCCATACAGCGTAGAGACAAAGTTCAGTGAGAATCCCGTCGTAGAAGAACCAGGAGAAAGAAATAATTCTCTTCTGTGTTTTGGTCCTTCGAAAGTTTGTTTACACCACGCGCAGACCACGTGAACAGAACAACCGTATCATTCCCAGTATACTCAGAGGTTCCGCAATTTAAACAACAACTGGGTCAAATGTCTTAAGGCCCTGGACTTGATGTATTAAGAGCTATCATCAGATCCCATTGACTAAAAATAAACACAGATATAAATGGATAATTAGCTATGAATATGATCACGATGAAGATAGTAACGTTGTAACTGTACAAACGTGATATCCTGCCGCGACAGCGATTTTTATAGTTATCTGAAAACAGTTCATGTGATTGCATACATGTTCGGGGAATAAAAGTTAGTATATCTAAGAGGGAAAAGAATCTTTGTTTATCAATGGAGGCGGGAACTTAAGCTTGGTGGTATGACACTTAGTTTACGATTAATGTAAGGAAAAACAACTTAGTATTTCGTCATTCACTCAAGGCGCAGTGTTCGTCTCTGTGCGCCATCTACAAGTTCTCCGGAACTTGCTGGATTGATGTTCTTAGAGTTCGGTAGCTATGTAACCAGGGGTTTTAAATAACTATACGAGGAAATGTAAAATTGTTTATCTTATGAGGTGACAAGGAAGAATTACACGGGTCGAGGACGGTTTGATATTGAACAATCGTAGCAAAAGTGTTTCTCAATAAGTAATGTTTGTACTACTTTTGGGTTGTTCTCTTCTCTTCTTAAATGCACTGCTCAGTTATACGTGTAGCTGTGTCGTGTTTGCAAATTTTGGTGGTGTCAAATAAATGAAAATTCGGTGGAGTTGTATTGAGGCCGGATGTACAAAGGTACAGAAATATTTCAGTATAATAATTACTTAATCAAATTATGTGAAAAGTTTCTCTGCGTAACTTTTGACTATTAATAGTTTTACTTTAACGAATATACGAATTTTTACGATAACGAATAAAGTTATTGTACAAAATTTATGTCAATTTAAGCAAATGTGCATTAATTATAGAGGTTTATAAATAAAAAACGAGTACATTTGCTAGTACATTAATTGAGATTTCGCTTGGTATATTAATCTAAGAAATAATTATACATCAGTGAGTTAGGATATTTAAAAGATTGAGATTAAGTTGATTTTGTAATTAATTCATAAAAGGAAAATAAAATGGATTCCACATTATAGAAAATTTTAAACTGCATTACATTCGTAGTGTCTCATGAAATACAGATATAATGTTTGATCATAGCAGAAATGTATTACACTTATTTTCTTCTACCTCGTTTGTTTACCATCTTCAATATTTATATAAGGGAGGTTACGGAATGAAAAAAAAATTATGATTTTTTTGCTCATATATCAAATAAAACTTCAAAATTTACTGAAAACACTGTTATATAAGAGTATCAGTCGATTCATTCTATTTTTTGTTTCATAAATATCCCCCCATCTCGTTCTGACGTTGCATCATCGTCCTCAAAGCCAATTACGTTCCGCGATACCCTTTCTAGGATTTAGAGAGCCCACATTTTGGCTGACTCTTGAATATCGTCTTATCCAATAGCTTTCTTCCACTAGCACCTTTAACTGAAAAAAAGCAAAGGGTTTTCAACGTCTTGAAAACGATTTTTCAGCAATAAGTAGACTTTTTAAAATTTGAGATATTAAACTATTTTACGATTTTTGAGATGGTTAATGAGGCAATGTGTAAGTTAAATAAATTCATAGGGCAAATCGGACATAATTATCTATCTCTCTCTTTATTCGTCTTTCTATATGAATAATTTAAGATTCATCAATATGGCAAGATAAGCATTTATAACACTAGATCATCGTTTACGAGAAAAAAGACTCGGAAAGCGTGAAATGATTTAGAGATGTTTCATCAGTACCATATTAAAGTCCTAACCTTCACCTCCATAGTCTTCCCTTTTGAGAAACTCAGATCTTTTTCTTTTATTTGAGATAATTGGTCGTTGGATGTGTTGATATGTTCTTTGAAAGAAAGCGATCAATAGATAATTTTCTCCGATGATGGATGGCAGAGCAAATAATTTAATTCAATGTCAGCTTTGTTGTGTCTTTGTGTTACAAAACAATCGTTAATACTGTTTTCTCCGCCATTACCACTTCCTGTCATTTTTAATCATCGTAGTTCTTCAATGGCGAATGGCTAAAGTGTAATTAAATAGTCTCTCCTATTCCTAATGAAGAGTAATAATTCCTTTATTTATATTCGTTATATAAAAAATAATAAAGATACAATAATTTTAAATATATATTAGCTTAACTCTCCCCTTGGATTTTTTATTTGGATATTCTAAATTATTTGATTTGAAGGTTCTATTACTATCTCGAACAATAAAATATCAATTGTTAAACAGATTTCCAAATTTATATTCCTCTATAGATTTCTTTTATGGCATTCATACTTAGGGAACCTGAGTTCGAGTTCAAGTCATATCGTTATTTTCAATTAATTTTACTATTATTATGTGAAAAGTCACAACACTTATCGTGAATATCATATAAATTAAAATGTGCCTTCTTTATTCTAGAAATTTACTTGAAATTAATTCGTATTTGCTCACGAAAGTATCCTATAAGACATACATACATCTACTCCTTGTGTGTTAACCACTGAACGAAATAACTCTAAAGAGAAGATATGCTCAAATCTTATGTTTGATGTTTAATCAAACCTCATTACCTCTTTACCATGCTTTTCATTCTTTCAAAACCTCAGGTGTAACTCTGAGCAAACATATTCTCGGTTCTTTAAAGGAGTTACTTTTTAGTGTGAGAATGATAATACGCAACGCGATTACCGAAAGTGAGTAGATTTCTCTCGCGTACTTGCTGTGCTATCGTGAGTTAGTTATTACGTTCGATTAAGCCTGTCCTACAAAACGGCATGCTTGCAATGCCATACGATTTCTTGCCACACAGTCTCCCTTAAGAACTTCGCTCGCGTCAATCCCTCATTTCAGGCGTTTTGCATTCATCGATAATCCGTAATTCCAAACCTGTCATTTCCTTCCTATGGTTGAATTTATTATGAGCTATTTCACACCTTATAATATTACATTTTCCCCTAAAGAATCCCTTAATATTCTGTGTTCTTGTACAATTTACTGTAAATGAATTTAATGTATATAAATAATGACTTACATGGGAATAAATGGTTCTACTATATTGTGTGTCTGGAAATAACCTTGAAAGCAAGAGTTTCATAAATTTTTTATAATTATTAAAAAGCGCATTATTATATTTATAGATGATAATTTAATTATCTGGATATCATATATTTTTCCATCTTATCTCGGAAAACTTTTCCGATATTATCTATTAAATTAAAATAACTTATTACTTATTTGAAACTAAGGGATTAAATTTGCAGGATTTTACATAATGGGGCCAATTAGCCTATGATTAAACTTTTCTCTTTTCTTTAAGAATACGATGAAACTGAGTATATATCAATAAATGTATACATATAACTGTAGCAATTATTTACTATCATAGATGAGAACCACACATTTATTATTTAGAGCTGATTTCCTAGAAATACGAATTCATTTCAAAAAAGATATGAATGATATTGATTTTTTAGCTTACATCGGTATTAGTATTCGTCATCAAATTCAACGAACGTATTATCAAAATGTGCATGTCCTTGCAAAAGAAATCTGTCCAAAGAATTCGCCAAGATGTCAAATATCAGTGTTCTGTACCAGTTAAGTAATCCACTGTCATAACTCTAAATATCGGAAGAGGAAATCCTATTCAATGCTTTCCGATGATTGGTGATACGAATATCATCATTGGAATAGCCATTCGGTTATCCAAAAGATATTATTCATTTTATGTCTCTTTGTCCTCGAATTAATGGTTCCTCTCCTCCAATCGGAACATGGATATACTCTATTTTTTGTGTTTACGGGTTTTTCCTTCTCCGAACCAAATATTTCTCATTCCAGGAACAATCCCTTGATACAGTATCCGATCTGCTTACTTATCAATCAAACCGGTGAAGTCTCGTTCGAAAATGTGCGTGGAAATTCCAAGAAGGAAGAATGACAGGGAAATACCGACACCATGAACTTTCGTTTTCGAACGAATTCTCTCGTCGTTGCGTCCTTGACTTAAAATTAATCTTATAATGGCAATAGCTGAACGCCACCCACTATGTGTTGTAAAGCTCTTTATCGCATCGTTTTATTGACGGATTGAATGTCTTTTAATGTTGACTTCTTCGCCGGGGAAATTGGAGATCGGCCGTAATGTAATTGGCCATTATCGACCAGTTGTCTTTATCACTAAAAAAATGTATCCGAACGATTGTTATTGTTAAGTGAATTAGCTATATGGCTGCCACTAACCAATGCAATAACCTTGTAAAATGGCATATTTCGTTTGGAAAGATCGATTATAATTTGGCGAAATGATTGGTACGCAAGTGACGAAATTTCTATTCTATTCTGGATAAATGAACATGAAAAACGTATAATTAAAAATCGAAATTGACCTATAAATTCAGGCAATTAATTTTTGTATTACTTTTGGTAATAGGAATTCGGCTGCATTATGATGTTGTTGATGAAAAAATGTGCAAAAGGCTTAAAATTAAGTGCGAATCGATTTGTTTTTCCAATTGGTATCCCTACGAATTAACATCTGTCATCTATAAAAAAGTAAATAAGAAGAGTAACTGGTTTAGGTGAAAATAGATAAATTGACTGATAAACAGTAAGATTCAATTCTAAAAATAAATAACATTTGTAAGTAAAATAAGAACTGTGTAATTTTTCCAAAATATCTTTCTGTTCTGTGATGACTTTCCATAAAGTAGCGTCTACACGTGTAGATTTTATACATAGATAATATTTATTAACTTTAAATACAAGTTAGAACATAATCCTGATGAAATTGGTAACTCTTTGATTATCGAACATGAAAACATAAATAATACCTATTATTATAATAACTATTGTAATTTTTTCGTGAGAATAATATTTTGCGAGAACAAATAAATTTTTCACCATTTTTGGATTATAGATATTTCGTCTTTAAGATGTGCTTTACGTATTCTCGCCTCTTTCTTTCACATCTCCTAAACATATCATAAATTAATTTTCCTAGGGATCTTTCTCTAGTTTAAGAATGATTCTTTATTCTCTTAGTTTTTCTGTTGCTAGGTATAGTATTTTACACTGTTTTTATCCCTCTTTCTCTACACAGAATATCAGAAGAGAAAGTTTCATTCAATAACGTGTTGAACGTTGTAGCTACGCGGAAATCATACCTTTTAGTACATCATCTAAAAACGTCTATATATCTATTTTCTATGGAATTCTTGAAAAGAAAATCACATCAAGTGTGCTGTAGGTATTAGTGTAAAAGAATTCGTAGTAATGAAACGAGGGCAAAAATTATGCATTCATGAAACATAAGCTAATTGATGTAGGTATATTACTGTTTGATTGTATACTCAGAAATTAATCTGTTGAAGGCAACTTGCGATTACTCCAAATGACATCTCAAATCTCCTAAATTTATCGTTACAGCTGTACCCGAAGCCTATCTATGCTAGATTGTCTGTGTGAGTTCGGGGTTCGATTTTCTTCGTTCAGAGACCTTTCTTTGTTCCATCATCGCTTCTGTTGTCATACCTTATCTCACAGATGCCATTATCTGCATAACTGCTATCGCAGAGTTGCAGTATGGTCCCTTCCCATCCCTCATATGCTCCCCCACAGACGTAATTTTCGAGTTCAGAACCTGTTCTCATTGCTGCGTTTTTCCCTTCTTTCGCGCTCAAATTTCTGGAAATATTCTATCCAAAAGAAATTCTACGTGGAATTTATTTTCTCCGTATAATTGGGGCGAAAAACTTTCTCCGTTACAATAATCATAATTATTTTTAGTGAACAATTCGTGGAAATTGTATCGATGAATGAAATCTCGTTTTCATTTCCAATTTATGGTATTCTTAAATGAATGAAATTTCTCAAATATTCTATATTATATCTCTTTTCCCTCGATTACTACCGAGAAAGATATAAAAGAAATTTCTTATTAAATATAGAGCATAAGCGTAACAATACTTACACCGATTTCTCTGAACGAAAGAGAAAAGTAGTGAAAATTTGTGTCTGAAACTGAAAGTATTAAAGTTTTTCCAATTCTTGATCATACGGAATTTTAGTGAGAATTACTGTTGAGATAGCAATCTAAAAATTACTCACTGTTGGAAAAACAGTGTATCCAAAGTTTAATAGGTAAATTGTATTTTTTCACATTTAATAATGTAAATTCATAGGTCACTTTAACAAAAAATATATAAAGGATCCCTAGATTAATAGAAACTAAAACTCCACCACTCTCTAGTGTTTCCTCCCAATTCGGATTATTCTTTTTATAAAGGCCTTATGATCATTTGTGGAAATCTGGTATCTTGAATACATATAACGTTTTAGTCCTTCCGGAAAATCATTGATTCCCTCGTTTTTATTTTGAAGCAAGAGTATCAGTTGAGTTTTCAGTAGTATTCGAAAAATTATGTTGCTAAATAACTTATCAATAAATCATACATGATAAAATTCTGCATCATTGGATAATTGCGTATTAAACCTTTCTACTCCCCACTCATTCTCATCTTATCCACAATCCACAGTATCTTCTGATACTCATAAAAGTTACAAGAGATACATTTTTAGGTGTTTCTGAAATAAATCTTAATTATAATTAAGTTTTAAATTTATTCTCCTAAATTTGCTTGATATAGATAAAGACTTCTCCTAGAAACTCATTTAAAAATGGGGGCGAAATAGTTTTTTTTAATCATATTGAAGTAGAATTCGTAATAATATTTTTATCATATTGAATTAGAATTGCCTTGAAGTGTTAAATTAAACTCTTACGTATGAATATTTCTTGTAGTTAATAGCCTATATTTTTCTGCTGTACATTTTCCTTTACAATATAAGCAGTTTTTTTGGCATATAGGTGATGGCGTCGTGACTTTTACAAAATCTGTTCCTATTTCCTTCCGATTCTGGATAGAACCACTTCTATTAAAAATTTCGGAGGTCGTAGATGACTGATGCATCCTTGTCGTCCATGACATATATTTCTATTTACCTATAAAAATATTATTTCTGAAAATCTGTAAGGTGTCTATACAAATTTACCGATCACTCTACACCGCAGTTCTCTCGTAAGCCAACCTATGAGACATTCACCTTCTCGTACAGTTCCCCGACCGCGGTGAGATGTTTATCCTTCGCGAAGAGTAAATCAAACAACACGGGTCATCGGCTAGCAAATCTCACGTCCTTCTTTGCAAGTAGTCGACTGATTTGGAACATCTCCAACAGCCTGTCGTCATGTTTCATGGTTAAACTCGAATTCTAAAATTGATTATGCTTTTCTCGAATTACATAACCGCAATAAAGCTGTGAGTCACTACCCGCTGTTCAGTGCGTGATCTACTACGATGTTTGGTTTACAGTGAGGTGTTTTAAATACCCTTTATTGAACCTTAAGAGTGTGGTGGTAGATTTATTTATCTAGAGCCCAAAGAGGTTTATATCATATGCATATATGCACAATTTTAATTGTGGTTGAAGGATTAACCGATGAAAAGGCTTGGTTCGAAAGAATTTTACGGAATCCGTAAACACTTACGATGATCGAATACAGTGCATATTTCAGTTGAGTTATCTACAGCTGATGCATAAAATATATGTGGAATTTTTCTCTCTTTCTTGAATAATTCTCTGTAAAAGATCACGAGTGAATGTACATAATAAATTCTTAGTTCGTATCCTTGATCGTATTGCCAAGTAAAAGCGCTAGACGAACGGATTATATGAACGAGAATCATTATCAATAAAGCTTGTGACTTAAGAAAATTATATCTAATTTGTACTTTGAGTCAATAGAGTTATTTAGAGAAATTTTAATCCTCTTATTGTTTATTTGTTAATGAAAGAAAACTTACATATCGAAAACTTCTTTGCCTCTTCCGAGTTTATGATGATAGCTCATTTCTTATGCAATTTTATAAGTCGTTAACATCATTCTGTGCTATTTTTTAGCAGTTTAAGAATTTTCGATCTTTCAATTTAATCAAGATAATTAGTAACCTGATGTTCTAAAAATAATAAACCTTGGTATAAGTGTAGACTTAGCCGTTGTTTCCTAACTGAAAATTTTGGCGAAGAATTAAAAGTGTAAATGATCATTTCGATTAGATTCTACTCGCGATAAAATCGTGATACATTGAAATCTCGACGTGTGAATATTTCAAATTCACTACAGCTGCATGCTCTTTAACTATTTGCGTGTATATCCAAGACGAAGTTTTCAAATACTAAACTCTCATATCTTCATATTCTTGATCTCCTGGCGAAATCTCTGCCTCGTTTTCGCCAACACGCGAAATCATTTTCTCGACATCTCCTCGGAACGTCGTGTACACGTGTTAGCTGCGTGAGAAGTCGTGTCGAGTCCCGATTTCTCTCCCACTCAAGTGCCACAGGTAAACCCGATTTTCTTATCCTCCTATCTATACTCCCCAACCAATTGCTCATCCCGTTACCGAATTTCTCCCCATAGGCGCCACCCATTCCCCGTAGCCTACATTTACGGTAGCAAAAATCGACGGCCACATATGTGAGAAAATTAGCGTCTATTCGAACGAAAAATCGATGAATTTTCGAACCATAATTGGGTCGATAGTCGATCATTTTTCCAGCTGATGATCGGCTAAAAAATCTCTAACCTTAGGACTTAAAATCAAGGAAAATTCTTCGTTCCCTCGTTTGATTGGCCAAAGATGCCAGACGAACTATCTGATGCAATGTGTAAGCTCGTTTTCTCACTCGATGATTTGATTCTAATCGGATGTTTTAGATGTTTTATTGAAGTTTACTTATGCGTAAATACTTCCGTAGTAAACAGATTATTAAGAGTTTAGCAGTCAAAGTTTTATCGTGGGTTTTAACATTCGTAATATCACTCATTGCAGTTTTGAATATTAATGTTACTGAAGGAGTTTTAAAATTATGCGTTGAAAGTAGATATTTTTACTTTTTTCATCTTAATTCATTTATCGTCAAGGTTAATCTTCGAGGTATTTGAACTTATGTTTGCGTAATCATTCCTGAATATTTCTGAATACGCCTAAAATTTCAAATTTTTGTTTTTCAGAAATATTTCCTTCTAGAAAATGATAGATAGAATTATATCCACTTATTCCTCGCGAAATTGTACTGCTTTATTTTAAGTGACACTTAAAAAGAGGGAAATATAATGTAAATGTCATTCACTTATATTATACGTAATTTCAGCTTCCTTGAATTGCATTTTAATTAAATTCTACATAATATTTTTTCGCCAAATTCTTGGTTTCTTTTAGTATTGATTTATAACAAAATATTTTATACTAACGAATTCTTTTCCGAGTTTAATGAATAACTTTTCACTTTTCGCTATGTTTGACTTATTTTTCGCAAAGTATATTACATGCGTTCTTTAATACATTTAATGTTACAACAACAAATGTGAATGGTTCGTTAAAAATTAACTATAGCTAATTATGGTTAAAGAACTAAATAATTGTGGATTAAAATAAATTTCTTTAAATGTATTAGGTTAATTGGTTATTTATCATAAGATTTATTTGATTTTATATCAAGGGTAGTAGTATTTCAATAGCTAATTTATTGCTTCACGAAGTGCATTCATTACGATCAAAGACTTGTTATTTGAGTCTGCCCTTGGTATCGCTATCTATCAGTCGGTATTCAAAACTGACGCATTGCTGCCGCAACATTGGCTCACATTGCAAGCAGTTAGTGGAATTAGAAATCCTCGTTGCGACTTCCGACCAATGAAGCGCCTTCTTCCTGTGCGAGGACGTCGTGTTTCACGACAGTTTAGACAGCTTTTGCACAACGGGGACAGACCACCTCGATACCGTTAAAGAAGCGAGAAACGTCTCTCGGAAAGTAAAATTCGACATGGTGAAACGTGGTGAGCATGATCGGATCACGTGGGCGCCGAGTGCCCAAGTAGAACCAGTCGACCCTTACTGGCCACCTCCAGCAGGAGGTCGAACCCACCTGAATACAGGAAACGCGTGCAAGGGCTTTCGTAAAAGATCATTTCCTAGCAGCATTATCTATTATTATTACCCTCGCTCCCCTCTATCAAGCAAGGTCGTCGAAAATGCAACGATAGGTCGATGCACTTCGACCTCGAGGTCGTTTGCGAGTTCGATATATCGAATAAGCACGATAGTCGAATCGAATCTTCCGATTATTCGCAGGATGAGCATGTAAAAAGCGATACCGTTTTAATTTATTGTCGATACTGTTTTCCCCTCTTTTATTTCCCTTAAGAAGTAAAGTGAGGAATTCTCGTACGTAGGCTGGTTTTGCTTTTTTGGTCTTAAACGTTTGCGGTCAGCGCGACTCTCTTTTGGAATATCGTGTTGCAACGTGATTTTCACTCACTTATTTTTGGAATACGAGAAGGAATCGATGGCATTGTGACTATTAGGTTGGTTTGCGTAGGGCGGGGCTGAATCGAGGCCCTCGCCCAGGGCGGTTGAGACAAATGGCGCCAGCTTACCTACGAGATCGTACCGGTCGCATAATCAGCTGTGGAGGATACAAAAGTGATCGGAGAATTGCAAGGTGAAATTCAATTGCATCGTAATGGAGGGTAATTATTGGCGTGGTTTATGGTTCTTGGGCTTGAATAACATCTGGGGAGAATATATTCAAGGAATGAAAGTCAGATTGAAGATCCGTCACGGAAAAGGTATAGAAAAGAAATATATCTTCCCTTTAGGAATATCTTATTCTAGCGAGAAAATTTAATTTTTGAATACGTTAAAGATTATTATAAAGATTTATTAAACAGTAGAGAATATTATTATGTGCGTATTATATTTCTTGATCTCGTCATAAGAGCCTGTTTCAAAATAGTTTCGAGTGAGCAATTTGAGTTTGAGTTGTAATTACTAGTTACGTAAAGATAAATAAAGGAGCAATCGAGAAAAAATTATTTATGGAAACTATTGTTTATATGAAATGGACAAACTAATTTTCTCGTATATATTAATATTGGTTATAAAATGATAAGGTTTTTTCGCTTACATGCTAATACATACGTGCAAAAATAATAAGACGAGTAAGAGATTTGATATCTCATTATAATTCTTCAGCTCAGTAGTAAAATTTCAAGTTCTGTTCTTCTTTTCGTTTATATGTGAAAGTTATAAGGGATTGAAATCTCCTTTCGCCAATATCGTTCTTAAAGAGAGGGTATTGAAGACTGTTCGTTATCTCCCAAGGCTGTAAGTAGATTCTAAGTGTCAACCACCTTCTCTTAGATGACTTTGCTTTCCTGAGGTGTAATAGAAAGGTCTAACTGGAAACTAGTTACTCCTTCACTTTACACATAATGGATTCTTTCCTATCGAATTATAGTTTCATGTTTCATTGGATAAATGCAATAACTAAGGTTATTGATATTAAAATTATTGTATTTATGGGATTCGGCTTTAAAAATTCGTCGATGATCTCATGCAACCAGTTCTCATATACAACTTTAATGATATAGTTTAATTCAACTATGAAAACATTTAAAGAGGAAATCCATACAAAAAAGATGCAGTTATTTTGAAAATATCAACCTTTAAATTTAAATATGGGAAAATACCAGTGATTAGATAAAATGTTTTTTTTATATATTAAGTATAGGATGAGTTAGTTTGTCGTCTTGGAGAAGAAGTAAATTAAATGAATGTTTTATGTATTAAATGATTAAGTCTGCTAACCGATATAGATGAATAAAGCGATGCATCAACAAGAATTTATAGCATACCTTTAAAATCTTAATCCCCATTTAAGAAGTGAATGAATCTTCCTTATACGTACAAGAGATATAGAATTCAGATCGGAAATCATTCATTTCAAATCAGCAATGAAATTATTATCGTATTCCATTACGTTCGATGTCCATATTTTCCGATAATCCTCTTGATATTTGATCGTTTAAAGAGGGAGAGAGCTTGCCAGGTTATCGTTTACAGCATCCTTATTGGGTCATTAAACGGGTTATGGTTCAAAGAAAAAACGACTGAATCATGAAAGTTCTTGTATTGTGAGGGAGTTAATTTATGAGATAAAAGGGAACGATTCCACTCGACGCGTGAAAGTCTAATTTCCCAATTCGAGATTCAGGTAAATGGCCTCAGCAAAGATGACTCGGGAGCTTATGCACATCACTAGAGGAGAACGACGTATTCTCCAGTGCAAGTGAATGTGCTAATGTACTCGTCAAACTACTACAGATGACACTAATGACGAGAAGCGATAGAAATATACATATATCTGTTTTAAATACTCAATAGGAAGTATAGGTGTATTAATCCAATTATATTAGTGCAGAGTTTTACTTTTTTCCGAAGTTATTTTCCTCCTTAAGGATTATCTTGTCTATATAAAATCGGCTTATATTTTGCCTTATAATAAAATGATCTCATACAATTTTTTGTAACGTTTTTGTCTTTTTAATAACTAACTTGATTATGATATTGGATATTCTTGAGAAAAAAATATATTTTTATTATTACTCACGTTTCCTATAAGATTCTAATATCGAACTTCTCAAATTATATTTTCAGGAGTCACTTCTTGAAAGCTGACTTGGGTATTTTTTTATATTCCTCTACCAACATTCTTATTTTATGAATGGTTTTGAGTACTCTACACAACAACCATTCTGTGAACCCCTGTGCCGTCCTAAGATGAACCGTTCTGTTAAATTGTAAAGAATAAATTTCACCAAATAATTTTAAAATATCCAATGTTGATGTTAGAATTTTTTAGCGTTTATTATAGTATAAATTCCGGTAAAATAAGTACTGAATATGTGATATGCGTTTGGTTTCTTCCTCTATGAAAATTGACGAAAATATATTGCCTCAAGTTGCTTTAAAATACGTTAAGTCAGGATTGAATGAACCAAATATGTATATGGAACATATTTAGTGGAATACCTATTCTGACAAAGAATCTACGAATCCAATATACACCAGAAGTGAATTTCCCGAGAGCAATGAATTCCAACTCTAACCCGTTTTCCATTTGTTAGGATGATCACTAGTTTGTGATTCAACTAATGACGCGGAAAGCTCGTACGAGATGGTCTGAACGATTGAATATGCATCTCTAAGTCGCCGTCGTTTGCTCAATGGTCATGCCCTCTTATGATAGGACAAGTGAAACTAACCCGTAAAGTTGTTCTTTGGTCACGTTGTGGCAACGTGACCCCAACTACCTAGCCACTATCACTCTATAAGTAAATAAAAATATCTTAGCTCGGTCGCTTAGGTAACCGAGAACTGGTCGTATCGCATGAACTTGTAGTGGAGTGAAGAGGATGCAGTTCAGAGTCACGGAGCCTGCTGATAGCTTTGCCGGGTCGATTCATACGCAGATTTTATGCTACTTGGATGAACTCGTTTTCTATTAATAATTTATCGCTTCTATATTTTCCTTCGGCGTTGATTAATTATAATATCCACGGCAATGGGTATTCATTTTCATGCTAGATACACATTTCGCGATTTATATATTATATAGCGGAATTTTCAGTGTTTTATGACAATTTTTTATGGAAGTTATTTATTTTATTTCTAAAAACGTTATGCAGAAAAATTTTCAATTATATACGGTAGGTAAAATGGCTCTGATTTACTATTGTTTCATAAAATCGGAAAAATTAATCGAACAAATTTAAAAAAATTATAATGGGAATGAAACAGGAGTGAAGTAAAGACAACATTATAAAAATCTATGGACCTGGAGAAAAACTGGACCAATAATTTCTGAGGAACCGTAAGATTTTAGCTCAGAGTATAATCTTTAATAAGGAAAATTATTCTCATTAATATCTTGTATTTTCTATTGTCAGAAAAGGTCGACGTACCTTCATATTAACCTAAACGCTTACCGTAACATAAGAAGTTAAGTATAGTGTCGAATTACGAAACAAAGATCTTAAGTAGTTTACTGAAGTATGAAAATCATCTCTCTTGACACTATATAAATGTTCCAGAATTTTTCCTCAGATGGTTTTTTTTATAATGATGAAACTTTATTACATAATTCTGTCTGATATCAGTGACTTATGCGTAAGAGTTATTGGAGATCTTTTCTCAAATATCCAATTACGTAAGAATTTTACTCGTGCTGGTGCAGAAGTGGAAGTAATGCAGAAAAAAATTCAAGTGCTAATTCTCGGTAACTTTCTGTTCCAGAATTAGATGTCCTTCACACTAGCCAGTGAGTGCATACAAATAGCACCACATTTGTCACCAAATCATAGCAATAAATTTATGTGATTCTGATTCTGCAATATTTTGCAAATTACTTATTCATTGTGCAATGTATTGTGATTTTTCAATTTTTCATTACAATTTTTGCAGCCAAAAATTAATATTTCAAAGACAATTTATGAGCATTATACACAAATATACAATAAATGATTTATTATTTATTTATTGAATTTTCCTAATATGCGAAAACGCAGCATTATTTCAAACCTACAAGTTGTGCATTCATATAAGAAATTTTGTCCTTAATTAATTTACCTATAGCCGGTATAAAATTGTAATGGAAAATGTATTTGATCATGGAAGCTGTCAATTTAACATTGACATATTTAGTTTATTTAAATGTTTATTTGTGAAAATATTTTAGCAAGCATAATTATTTTAGAAGTATATATGGCGATGATAATTTTAAGAAACGCAGAAACGCCTCAATAAGGGAAAGTTTGAAATAGAGTTCCATCTTCCCTTATGATCCCCTATCAAATTAATACAATTCAACTACTGAAAATAATCGAAGATAAACATCCCACGAGAGCTATTCAATATTTCCAACCTTGTAAAATTTCATCCACATGTTCATTTTATTCTCAAGAAATTAATTTTGATTTTTAGGGACTAGGTCGACATTTAAAGCGTGCATTTAATATTTTACATATAAAATGGAGCTCATTTATTTAACAAAATTTAATTTTAAAATTTTTGATTATATTTTATTTAAATAGATTAAGACAGGGACATCTTAACGTGAGAGATAGCGAATTTTTAATTCCTCCTATTTTATCATTATTTATACATTAAGGATTCTAATGAAAAATGCTGCAAAACCTTAGTCGTACTAAGCTATACGCATATGTGTATATTTCGCAATCCTAACTGATAGGTGGAAACGCTGATTTAGCAAGAGAGCAGAAATCTAATTTAATCTTACACATAGAGATGTTGAGGATGAATGGTCGGGACTATCGCGCAGCTTCCAATTAAGATTACTAGCGACCCTGTCCCTACAAGTAACCTTTCCTTTCTGACTAATGACCATATCATAGGTTCTAAGAACGCGTTATGTCCCTTCACCCTCTTCCTGTTGATAAGAGACTATCTAACCCTCCACTATATGGGGATTACACTAGTAAAGTTTTATGCGTCTACGAAGAGCATTGATGTATTTATGATTTAAGTTCATAGATGCATGTAATTTACTAGTGAACATCTGAATAAAGTTGACAGAGAGAAATAACGATTGAAAATAATTTTAATTATCTTGTTTAGGAGGTATTTCTTTCTAGATTATTGCAACTATTATTATTGCTATATTATGTACTACTTTACTGTATTCTGAAGCTGATTAGCAAAGATATATCTTTAAATTTTTGTACGCCAAAATCAGAGCTCTAATTCTTCCTGCATGACCTTTATGTAATCAGGGGATGGAATTAAAATTCCTAGGCATGTTGTAGAATTTCCCTCTATAAGGTATTCTAACTACATAATGTTTCAACCAAATTTTTTCCCGATAAAGTAGATGTTTGACTGGGATTCTCATGCATGAGCCAACTACTTCAATTGTTTCAATATCCCACAAATGCGTTAAAAATCGCTATTTATTAGCTACAAATTATATCTTTCTCAATTTTTCACTAATAATTTAAGTGTGTTCCTTGGTCCCCAAAGTTTACCACTATCGGGGAAAGACATTCTCTCGAAGTTCCGGCCCACATTTTCTGCCTTGGATACATTCTAGTCTCAGAAAAAACTTAAGAGAGTTGCAAGACATGCTCATCCTTCACGTAGCAACACACCGTTCCGTAGAGTAGGCCAAAGAGTAACAAGAACGCACGCCGCTAAGAAAAAAGACTCAGCTACCGTCTAATTCAGTTTAATGCGACCGGACGAAACCTGTGCGGAACAGGGAATAAAAACTCGCATGATGAACGTCTAAGAAGATCTAGATGATCCAGTTTCCCGCTAATTTCACCACCATTCCATTCACATTCATTCTTTCCGTACATCAGCAAGTGTAAAAGCAAGCTTTCGAGAAAAAAATTTCATCTTCTGGATAAGTAATGGGCACGGATATTTTTTTCAGGTCGTTATACACATCAGCGCGTTTCAGACCTTTTTATCGCAAAGTGCAATTACGTTACTCATCTTCTTAACCACGTATTCAACAGCTTAACGCTAAATTTATGTTAAGCGATGATCATTTGCCGGGGTGATTATATCCTAGGATAGAGAGCTCTTATGGCCGTGGCTGTTAGAGGAATAGAACATACACCTGTCACCAATTATTCCCCTGAAAAACTTCCTTCGTTGTTCTCTTGTTTAATTCTCTCGTAAGTAAGATCGTGTAAATAAATTTTAATCTGTAAAAGAGAATATCTATCTATCGAATAATTAAGTGCGAACTTACTCTAGATTTAAGAGAATATCACTCGAAGACACAATGAACTCTTACTCAGGTCACACAATCCAGGAAGCAATCTGATCTACGTGATGTACATGCATTTTTATGGGCTAGATAAAGGCTATAAGTCATTAATTACACCTAACTCTTTGTTTGTTTGGTAGATAAGAATGAAGGACAATTAAGCTGTAACTAAGATGAGTGTTGGAAATAATTACCTTGAGAATCTAAAACATCTCTCTCCGGAAAAAATTCCATCGCAGAAAAAAATCCGCGAGCATTGAAGCTGGAAAAACTACGCAATAATTAAACAATCTAAACTTAATGTACCTTAATTACACTATTGTCTAACGTCCGTACTTAAATATTAGATCAACTATTCTGAAAGGACGTTGACTCCGTGGTGGAATGGACCTAGAAAAATATAAACAGATTTTCTACGACTTGATCCATGGTTTCGACATTCTGTATTATGATTATTAATGGCCTAAACCTGTTGTAGAATAAAGAACATCGTTGATAGAGGTCCCCTGTTTATTCCTTCCTTGACCTGCTATGCCGTTAGCGACCGTTTGTCAGCGTTACAAATTATTAACCGCATATTGTGGTATTTAGTCTAGAAAGTTAAATAAGAGAAGGATTTTGGAAAAGAAACTGAATTTAAGAAGAGAATGGGTTGAGTTAATCTCGGTCTTTAGTTAACAAATCTGTGGTTAATGTATATTAGCGTCTAATTATCAGTGTTTATTACTGAATATAAGAGAACATAATATTTTTAACGTAATGGTAAATCTCTTCAGGTAACAGCAAGTATCCGAAATTTTAAAACACTGTTAATTTGTTTAAGTATCGCTAATTCAATCTAAGGTTGAAAATTTAGTTTGGCCAAGAGAATTATTTGAGCACACTCATAAATACGTATATAATCTACTAATTACTATGCTAGAATAGAGTGGATTTTCTGCTGAAAGATACTGGGTTATGTTAGAAAAACAGATATCATTCATGAATATTCATCCACCATCCTTGAGAAATTATTTGACGATTTTTCAAAAGAAAGACCATCCATCTAAGAGAGTAAAGATGTCGTATCAATTCGGTCATTTATTCCTCATTTCATTTAGGGTGAATGTTGGAAAAAATACATCCTTTTGAAAGAAATCGTTACGCACTACAAGTGGTACATCCACGCTATCTTCAGAGCGTGGGATAGGGGGCGACTAGATTACCTGAGAATATGTCCGACTGTTTCAGAAAGAAGAAGAGATTATTTGTTCAAATTTAGGAATAATTATTCAAAAACGAGACTGTCCGTTAAAAGCAATTCATGAATTCCAAAAATACTAACTTAACTCGCTTTCTTGTTTATCACTTCCTTTTCGAACTCTTAAATTATTCGCTCGCAAGATGACCCTCATAAATATATAGCATGCTCGATTTAAAATTGAAATGTCTCGTCTTTTGGGTTGAATATCCTGTACGCGTAGCTTTGGGATTTAACAGTTCCATTCTCAAAAATACGATGGCCTTTAAGAGGCCCGAATAGTCTACCTCAGCAGTACATTGTCCGAAATCATCTCCCCTCTAGCATGTCTGCGTATCCATGCAGAGAAGCCGTCAAAGACCGTAGGTGCATTCTAAATGAGCTACTGCAGTCTTATGGACCTTAATAATCAGTAGCGAGATATTACTCTGTAATTAACTGCTCTCACTTTCCATTCCGTGGTTGAATTTAGCCTAAAGCTAATTGGCTGACACAAATATTCATTCCAAAGGATGTCATTTGCGTAATTGCATTGCTAGTCTCATTCTAATCATCGTATTTTATCTATTAAACGGGTACCTTGTCTATACTTCGATATCTTCTTAAAAAGGTACGGGTTTAAATCGATCTTTTAAAAGTTTAAATTCCACAGAACTTTAAGAACGATTAAGTATGAACTCCAAGTCCTCGCTTACCCCTGAACAGGTGTCATTATCATGCGCGGTGATGCTCGTGTGTGACATTTGGATAGGTTTCCATTGAAGGCTTCTCAGAAAAAAAAAACGAACGGTAAATGTCCACAATGGGTAATTCTACTTCTTTTGCTTTTGTTGATGAAAATAGAGGATTAACTGTGACGCTTCCTGTCATCTGTTAACCATTTATCCTGACTTTCATGCTTGAGTAGACACCTGACAGCGTTGTTATCTATCTTACTAGTTTCCCGTGATTTTTGAAGATAAAAAATCCAATGATCGGAACGGAAGGATATCGAAAAATTTTCAAAATATATTCTCCATGGTGAAGGTATGATGTTACTCAAGATAAAATGTAATTTACGTAAAAATGTGTAGACGCCCAGTAAAATCAATCTTTGAATTACATGTGTAGAAACTTGATAGAATACTCTCCATCCATATGAAATACGTTTAAAATATGCGTAAAATAGAATTATTTTACAAGAGAATGTATTTAAGATACTCTATGCTACCAATGCAACCGTAAGACATAATTTATAGATTCTTACATTGCTAATGGTAATAGGTTCAAGATATATCGTGTATAATTTAGGTAGAGAAATTATAATGGGGTAACATGGGGTTAAATAATAAAATATTGAAATATTGAGAGCCATTAATCGATATTATATCTAATTGGTTATATATTTAAAAGTTTTGGGATTTATAGGTCAAGGAAAATTAAATATTTTTCATTTATGACAGCCGTTGTTTCGCATTAAAAAAATCCGACGCATTTGATTTGACAGGACTAAGGAAAAACGTCTAAAAAACAGGGAAACTAAATCTACTAAATAAAAGCCTATCATACGAATGCCACGTACTAAAAAAACTCGGCTTCTATAAGTACCCAATCTATAGATAATGGGAGAGTCAAAAAGCACGATCCCAGCGCACCTCACGCCGGACCTGTCATTACATCATTCGGCGAAAAAATGATATCTCTGTATGGAAGGATAAGTAGCAAGCAGTTGACTTCCTGATTTCTCGGAAGCAAAACGATTAACCCATGGGAAACTCAAAGTGGGATCGGTGGACAGTCCTCTGACCATCCCACCCCGTAAGCACACACTCTTCCTCAGCGGGATGCCTCCGCCGTCTGAGTCCGGAGTGACTTTCACGTGACCGGCGAGTCTCAGCCAATGGGACGCGGGGGTGTGTGCCGTGATACCCACGTGGTACCCAATAGCTTGGGGTCGAAGCACGTGAACCGGGGGAAACTCGGAGTCCTGTAAAGGAGGGAGTGATGGACACATCAGAATTTGTATAAGGGGGTATATAAGGGCTGTTAACCTGTGCCTTACGAAGGAGTTGAAGTGTTGGGCAAAGTTTGGCCATGCATTCATAGACTTAAAAGTTCTAGCCTGCCCTGGTGGAGTTTGTCTGGCGATAAAAAAAATTCGAGCAACTTTCACCAGCGAGAGAGACTGAGGTGACGAAGCATCGTACGTTTTTGAGTTTTTTTTGGTCCGATTTTTTCTCTCGCTTCCACTTTGAACGGCGTTCTTTTGTCTGAAAGTTCGCACCGGAGGAAATTACACGCGTCTATTTTGGGAATGTTTTGATCCACTTCTGTAGGAGGGACCTTGGCGGCCTTCTACTAAAAATGTAACGTTCGTAGAAGTTGCGAGATTGTACCAAAGACCGTTTTGGGTCGCTGTGTCGCTCGGAATTCCAGAACGGAAGGCTTAGTATTATTCTGGGATGAATTATATCAAGTTACTCCCCTTCTGTTTTATTAAATAAAGATTTCCTGGTATTGAGTAGCGAAAGATAACCAAGGAATGTGTCGTTAATGCGCTTGGAATAGAATTAATACGTCAATTATATTTTATATCATCTCTCAACAAACATTTTCCGTATTTGAGATGTAGTAGAAGTAAATCATTTTTATACAATTTTACATGACTCTGGATTCTGTACGAATCAGGCTGATTTTAATTTCAGGGCAGTTACACACATGTTTAACTTTTTTCTATAATCTAATTGCATGATTCATCTCGCACATTCCATGAATACGAATTTTTTTCAACAGATAATTCTATTATTATTTGTTGCATGAAGAAATAAAATCTTTCCATATGTTACAACTGTTTGATTTTCTATTTCTTCGATTGTATCCATAGCTATGCATCTAAGTGTTATTCCGTTCTTATTTAATTTAATATGACTCGAAATCTCAAGAAATAATCTTGATCTTTTTTATTCATCCCGGTCCTCTGAGCATTTGAGTTTATAAAACTGTAGTTGTTTATTCCTAATGAAAAATGTAATGAAATTGTGGGAATCTCCTAAAAGCTATCACTAGAAATTACATGTATCCTGTATAATGTATACCGAATATACAAATTAAATTCATTAAATATACTAATAATTTTAAAAAAGCAGCAGTTGTTTCAATGTATCTTCAACTGCATTGAAGCTTCCTTGCCCTAAAAATAGTTGAAGCGTAAATAATTGTGTATTTTCATTTACTTATGTTTTGCTTCCCAAGCAACAATATCATCAACTGTTTTCATTTGTTTACAACTGCACCGAAGTCTTCTTGCCTTACTTATAGTTTAAGTAATTGCTTGTGTAGTTTAAATTAATTATTTTTGTTTCTCAACACACTTTCGGTTATCATTTAGTTATTATTATGTAATTTGATTCTAAATTTATTGCTTTGTTAATTACTTTATTTTCAGGTTATAATCGTTATATTTTTAGGTGATATTACGCCTATGGAAACCTTTCCGTTATCCGTGGCATGGTGTGATTGGGGATACCTTCACGATGTACGCTTTAAATGGGTGTTGCTTCCAGTTGTTACCGCAATTACTTAAGTTTGGATTTTCCTGTTGCTATGCCATTCACGCATGCGGTGACTACTTAAACGCTGTCGAAGGCCCATCCGTCACGGGTTGCTTCCCACACTGTCCCTCTTAAAAAGCCCGGTCCCATAAGTCCCTCAGGGCTAGAAAACCCATATTTCTAACTTAGCCTCTGCGGGTAATAGGGTACCAATTCAAGGGTATTCGCTCATCCGTAGAAAGAGGACGACTCTAGGAGAATCTACGGCCGTTAAAACCTCTTGCGAGCTCCAAACAATAACTGATGCTGCTGGTCGACTCTTAACCCGAATTCCCTTCTATTTTTTCCTTCCCGAATCTCATTATATTATGAAACCCGCTTCTGGAGCGGTAAGAGCGTGAGTAATGCGGTAATAGAACGATAAGACAAATACTCCCCAAAACAAATAGGTCACTACAGACGTTGTTTCAGAAGTCCATTCACCACCACCCCCAGGACATGCCGACATATTTTAGTCTGCTCCATTTATGAAGAGCCAAGAGATGCTCTATGCTTCTGAAAATAGCCTATGATCTTCCCACACACCTCCTGGGAAGCACTCGTGATTCACTCTAAAGCGTTTCGTCACGACACGGATGAACGCCCGAACCGTTATACACGGTGACGCGCATGCGTGAGGTTCGTTATGTAACCGCGTTCATTGTTGATGTCTTCGCGGTGTTAATGAGTCAGGGAATATAGGATATCTCGTACGCGATGAAGGGGTATCGGTTGCGCGTGATGAATCCGCCCCCGCGATATTGCCACCGGCGTTCGTCCTCAGCGGCCGAAAGTCCTTGTGCCATTAAAGTCACGACTCGTTGATGTCAGCCTTTCGTACCGTCTTACGAGATGAAATACGTAGAAGCCAACAGGTGGTTTCGACTCCATTATTTGTCTAGCGAACATCTTCGTCGTGTGAGAATCCGGAAAAAAATGACTGTCGGAATTTTGGGAGACGCGAGGAAATAAATGACTATCGAAAGGAAGAATGAAGAGATCTTCTCCGGTTTTTATTTCGTCTGCCGAAAAGTTTGCCGAAGAGCGATCGGGAAGTATGTTTTCATCTGCGAATTGAGTAATGTATAGAAGTCTTATCGGAGTAAATGTTCGATCTACTTTATCGGTAAGCTTCGGCAAATAATCCGTTGCAATTGGAAGTGGGGCACTCATCTATTTCGAGCAGCTATCTGGAAAAGTAATTAAAGAAAAACTTCGCGGCAGAAATGTTTACTTTAGAGGTTCAATGAAATTTATATAGCGCGCCAGAAGGATGATCTGGTTGAGTCATGCAGGTTTTTTCCCCGATAGAAATGTCTTCATTATGAGCCACTAAATACATTTACGTAGAGGAAAACCCCTGATAATGTCTATGAAAGAAGACCTAAGAAAAAAATAAGAAAATCATGGTATTGAATAAAATGAAAGTAGGTCTATGAGGGAATGAATAATTTTAATAGTTATACTTCGTAAGGCTATGCCGCAATAGATATAGAGTGAGTAATGAAATAATAATTGCCAAATGAGAAATTGATATGCGCTTAAAGCATTGGGTAAGCATCTTGACTCCCTATTGACTGTGTTCTCCACTTTTTGTGGTTACTTTGACGGCTCACGATGCGATATCGCTTTCTATCTCATCTCAGAGGCGTATTTAAGTGCTGCAAAATCAGCTTATTATTAATTAGCGCCTAGTTTTGAGTCAAGTGTTTCACAAACTAAGTACTGGGTTTGATATCCAGCATGAACCCTTACAAGTAAGCTTCATAAATATTGTTATGCGTAGCTCAGAATTATGTACATTTTAGGTTTCTACCATAGTTAAAAGTTAATTCATTTATGACTATTAGAGCAAGGACACTCATTAAGCATACCTTGACGATCGTTATATATATACGGAATAAGCTTTCAAATTTCGTGAAGTAATCCATCGGCTTCAATTGATGCGCCCCCTTATGTATTGTTGTCCTGTTTATATAAGATGATAAATATACGAATATTTTCAACATCAATGGATTGTTAATTTATAAAGCGATTTTACGTCAACATAATCCTCAGCGATCATGATGAACGATAGTACATTCACGACCCCCTAGTCTCCTCGAGACGTATTCACCTTGAATTCCCACGTGGGTGCAATATTTCACGCTCTTGAAAAGTCGCTACTTCACACAATTTCACGCTCTCGATTTGCAACGTTTTTAAATAGCAAAGGAATCGCATAACCCCGCCCGGGGCCGAACTCAGCTGACGTGTCTTCACGAAAGCGTATCGATTTTCCCTAGTCGCCCCAGGAAAGCACGGTCAGGGTCACTGGAACACATGACTCGCAGGGATTATAGGACAATTTTAAGGGAATCCCGGCCCTGGAGGAATTTCTTGTTAAGGATGACATCCTCACGGAGGATGAGTGGGACAGCGTCTCCGGGGATGCAAACGCACGGCCTAGACACAGCGGTGGTAAAAAGTCATCCATCTCGGCCTCTTTCCATCCCCATGACCACTTTTCCGAGCTTCCTCTTCGGTGCGTTTCCTATTGGTTGCCATCTGAATGTTCCTTCTCAAGGCGACGAAGGAAGGACGGACGTGTGGGAGGTTGCTATGGACCGCACGGGGAGGTTTTAAAATCTCGGGAATTGGACCAGGTCGGGCTTGCAGCGACGGCTGGGATGGAGGAGGGAGTTTTAGGGCTGTACGTCGGCTCTCTTGGATAGGAAATACCGAAGGTATTCCAATGTCCATATTGTTTTGACATCCCATCTAACTTAAGTAATGAATGCTGTAGTACATTTAAGGGATGAAATAGGATGTTAAATCGAAAGAAATGATGCCTTTAGTAATATTTTATCGGTACTCATAATGTAAACGTAGTTGATAGTGGAAAAGGGAAATTGCGTAAATTATGGTAAACATTATTGTCGTATTTATCAAGGGTCGGTTTGTGAGAAAATGCTTCGTGTTTCTATTTCCCGTTAATTTTCTTTGGCTATGTTCTACGGCTTTAAATATCGGAACGGTATTTCTATACTAACGTCTTCGCTCAACAATCGAATAATCTGATGTAATTCACCTCAGCATTTTCCTGGCTTGGTGGTTTTGCATGGGAGCGGTTAGCAAGCCTGTTCTGTATCGTCAAGGTTGTCACCTTACGGAACATTTCGTTACGAAGTGGGAATCAGTTCGGATGCATCGTAATGATATTCTTGGTAATCGGTGTTTTTTTTCATCGGTGTTTTTGTGGCTCAAAGGAATCTTATGTAAAAATCCTATTCAAAGAAACGGGTTCTCTGTGTATCGGCTGGAATTTACCTCATCTCACTTGCCCAAATTTAGCAACCACGTGAAACGCTTGATATGGTGATGTTGTAACGCAGACTCCCCCTCCAGAATTGGGTTATTCTTCATATTGCATCTCGGTACCTCAATTATAAAAGATACTACACTCCTCCGACCTTGAATATCAATCGTGAATGTTTTTGTCCTGTCGAATATTACGTAAGAAAAAAGTCATTACCGAATGCAATTTTTTGTTTTTTCAAGCATCTCATTGCCCTAAAAATTAACTTGAAAATGGAATGGAATTAGCATACAATGAGTTTTCTTTTATACTGCACTCAATATGTGTCCATGTATTTGTTCACCTTTTTATTTTCTTATCTTATACAATATTTTATAGAAATAGCCATTGATATTTTGTTCTAAAAATTCACTAATTCTCTTCAATCGTTAAAGGGAGTTATCATAGCCATATCAAACGATTGGGACTTTTTTGACATTTCTTTAAATTTTAAACCCTCACCTAAATCCTGTAATTGCAGAAAAATCCACCGCCATCCAATTATGTTTCCATGTTTAGGTTTTCTAAATAGGACTAAAATAAAATATTATTCTTGATGGAGGAGATAATCAAAAGTAATATCGCTATTAATAACATTTTAATTCGCCAATTCTTTCAATTCTCATATATTCGCGTCATTTTGAGCTTTTCCGAAGATCAACATACACCCTATCGATGCTTTCAAACAGGAATGAGCCGTATTAACGTATTACATTAAAAATATTCTCCTTTTATTATTTCAATAGGACGGAGAATAAGAATTTCATCTTAATCCGCATCGTACAATAAAGAACTTAAATCTCACTAAACGTCATTAAAAAGTAGCAATTAATCACATGATATACGTAAGACGCGTTATCAACGTTTGGGGTAGGAGGAAGATGAACCTAGGTTATGGTCAGACATATGGTTTCACGTATTTTGGCAACTAAGTAATACCAGTTATGGCAATAGAAATAAACATCATGTTCACGTAACGCTTATCCACTTCTCCGTTGGATAAGCAACCAGAATCGTAATGGGAACTTTTTCTCGTAACGCAGCTTCTGATCGGTGTTTTGTTACACAAAGTGAGATGCAAGCTTAATGCAACGCGGCCCCAAGTAAGAGGTGAGAATTGTGTACAAGAGATTAGAGAAGTTGGTTTGAAAGCAGGGGTACAATAAATGTCCTCCTCGCGTTAATATAGGAAACTACCACTTTCAATGACCTTCAGGCCGTGTTCATTCATTCCTCTCCCTGTACCGTCTGCATCTTGATCCCATGTCCCTTGGCTGCAGCTTCACTTACCCCCTCCACTTCCCCCTCTATCCATAAGAGTGCCACGCCTTCTCTCTATTTTCACCACCTGAGAATGCTCTCTTTCTTCCTCAAAGGTAATCTCATTTTCCTGCATTTACATACTGCTAGGCTATCTCTGCTCTGCCATGCACGTAATGGAAGCCCTATAGAGATATTCGGGGCGAATACGTAAGGATTTGGTAACAGATGCTTTCCACGTCCAGTTCGAACTTATCAGGCATCGAAGAGCTCTTCAGGCATGTGATTGGTGGATGTTTTTGTTACTAGCGAAGATGATAGTTGTATAATTGTGCTTTGCGTTTTGGTATCTGTATAAGTATGAGTTTTCATACCTACAATTCCTTACTGAGCCTCAATGTTTGTTTGTTTGATAACAGAAACTGCTATGAGTTCATTTTAAAAGGATAGAGAAAAGCATATCCACTTCCAGTGACCAAAGGATTTACTGAAATTCTTCTCTGTTGACGACTCGTGGAGTTCTAGATCTAGAGTTTTTATAAATCCTTTTATTCGTAACAGTTTCTACTTTCCCTCTTCCTTGAGTTAGTACGAAGCTACGGCTTAATTTAAACTTTCTTAGTCTATCTAACGTATACTGTGCAAAAATATTTACAGAAATTAGATCTTACACATCTTACATTACTACATAATAAATTAAACTCGTATAGTAGTAATTATACAGAATTTTACTCTAGGAGCACTTTAGGGCGATAAATATTTTGTTCATAAATAAATGTTTTTTATGAAATTATGGATCATAAAAACGGAGAGATATTCCGTTAAAACCTTTCAAAAAACTTTTACTGGAACGTTCATACTATTACGTATACTAATCATATGATAAATGAATTATTTGGGGCATCTCTCTTGTAGATGAAATTCCATTACATTTTAAGACGGAAAAGAACCCAATAAAGTAGTAGTGAAACTTAAATATAGCTTTTTCAATGGTTTTTCTAGGGTCGATTTAGTTAAATATTACGTTATTATTCATTTAATTTATATTTTTAAACAATGGCGCTTGAATCATCTCTTATTTTACTCCCTCGCAACCGTTGCTGTGCGCACATTTTCATACGCGACCGAAAATCATTCAATTTGAGGCCATATTGGAAAAGGTGAAGTGAGAAGGATGAGGAACACTTAAGAATCACCAGTCATTATTTACTTCGTTTTAAGTGCTCTCTGACTTTCCCCTTAAGTCATACGGTCCCAAATATTTTTCTAATTGTTTGAGTCACACACGAAATATGTTCGACTCTTCCTTCGCAGCCCTTGGGAGATTCCTTGCCCCTAATGCTATTAAGACTTTGATTTACGACTCGAAGTTGACGGATTGTGAATGAAAATGCTTCATCACCACCCATCCTATTGATTCTTATGATCACCGAGGTAGTTGCAACGGTACTTAGCTAGAAGGTAATTACTAAGAAAAAACACAATTGCTGACGTATTTCATTCAACTCTAGAGAAGTAATACTTCCTTTAGGAACCGTAACTACTTCTGCTAGCGTTAATTGAAACTATCTTCAACTTCCGTTACGGGGATTTTAAATGTCACATGCTGATTTGAAGCACTTCCTTGCATTATGCAGTTCAATAAGGTATATGAGATTTAAAGGAATTCATGACATTAGGTTGAGAAATGGACTGTTATCCATATTATGCTTTTAATTTGATCAATATTTAAATTTCACGGGGACTTTTTTTCTCGATAAGTCCAAATCTATCTCCGCGGTTTGTTATTCACATTACTCGTAAGAATGTTTATGTTTTAATTTTTAAAGTTGGGAGCAATGCAAAGTGACGTGTTGTTGTTTTGAGTGGTAACAACTCATCCATGTAATCCATTTCATGGTCTCTGATTCTGTTCAATTCCTCGTATTCCTTGCTACTGACAGTCCCATCTCATGGATAGTTGGTTCTGTGAAATGACAACCATCTTGTTTCGACGTTTAGGGGTCGTTCTATAGAATTTACATGTTATACTCTCACCTTGGCGAAAAATATGTTTGGAATGTTGTAGTGTTACGGGGATGGTTTTTTTATTATTTAGTAATTTCTACTAAAAACCCGATTTTCTGGCTTTTTTTCTCAATATAAATATAATTAAATCATTGTTTTATAATTTCAGGAAACTAATATATCTGTAATATATTCATATGCATGGAAGCTATCAGGAAGGGAAAAATAAGTACGGATGGAGAATGGAACTCCGTAAGTTATGAAAGTCATTTGTGATCGTGTGTTTATCTATGAGTAATATTAAACGATCAAATAAAAATCATACTTGCGATTGTATTATAAAAGGGGGTGATTCACTCTTATTCACCCCTATTCACCTTAACAATGAAGTTAGCGTAGTATATTTTGTAACATTCTACTTTTTTCGAATAACAAATGATGTATGATATATTTTTAAGTTCTTGATAACAACCCAAGAGATCTATCTTTTTTTTCGATATAAAAAAATAATTTCATAAATTTGATATTATCAAGGTGTATTATTTGACACCACTAGCGTATTGTTGTTTATCGCTCAACCCGAAATTTTTCCTTCACTCTAATATTTTTCTAGCTTCCTTTTCCTAAGCGTACTGTCTGAATTTATACTTAATTATACTTCTTATAAAGTTCCGTTTTAATTAAAAAAATTTAAACCTCTTACAATTATTATGAAAATATACAGACGTGACAGAGTTTTGAAATTTTTACGGTTAAAGCACGAAATGTTTTCATCGGAAACTAGACCAAACGATGGTCCTCGTATAGGATCATATGGCCACCCCTTTTTTCCTAGACCCAACACAACCTTGGGTCCTCATTGTATAGATCTAGACCTCTCTATCACTATGAATGAAAGTCCCCCCTTGCTGCCAGATACCACCCCTTATTGCAGTTGGGCGGACATCGGCAAGGATTCGAGGGGGGTAAGATGCCACGATTCCTGAATAGACGTGAATGCACTCGGCTTTTAAAAAAGCCATGTTGTTACTTCGTAACATCAAAGAAGAGAAGCCAATTGTGTTTAGTACTTTTGAGTGATTTTTATCGCATTTATTGGACCAAACCCCGAGCACGGATGGGGGTCGATTCGTAAGATGAAAGCAATGGGGCGATACGTCGTCAACGGGAAGCTGTGACCGTTCCAATTGGTGGGTTATTGTCATCATTATGGTTCCATTTTATTCGACCATTGCCGTTCTCGTAATTTACCCATTCGACGGAAGTTTGTGACGGATTCCGAAAGCAGGAAATCGCATGGCGGAAAGAATCCTGTTTTGGGAATTCCGTAAGGACCAGCTGGAAGAATCACAACACAGTGACGAGGGAATTCCCCAAAAAAACCTCCTCCAAGATCGTCATTACGTAATGGAATTAATCTCTCTGCCCCTACTGATTGTTTATCAGAAAAATCTTTCATAGCTACAGACGATATCGGCTATGGCGAGACAGTAGAGAGACTAAAGCGGTTGGAAAGTAGCTCGAAGACGCGACCGAGAGAGGGCGAGCGTGTAGAGAGAGGGGAAAGGATAGGGAGGGCAGACCGCTTCCCCCCTCGGACTTCAGTCCCCGACTGGCTGTGGTAGTAAGTGTTTCACGGAACAAGATTAAGGAAATACAACGAAAAATACTAGAAACCAGCCCACCGGCCACTGTCACAGTTCAGTCGCAAACAAGAAAGGACCATTTTATCCCGACTCAGATGGCTAAGAACTTCATCATCCAAAGACGGTTTTGATCTTCAGCGAACTGCTGCGGTGAAAACTCCGATATCCGAAGGGTCGGATTGGCATTTAAGGCTTCGACAGCCGAGACCACCACATCTTAAGACTGAAGAAAGAGGTAAGTCCCTCTCGCTTTACGTACAACTAACCAACTTACGCGTACTGATTTGGGCTAGTTTTTACGCCAGTAGCGAGCTTGTACGATTTAGTCTACGTTCGTGGCGGTAGTCTACAACCGGCCGTTACTTCGCGTAGTGTTTGAAATTTTATTCACGCCCAGCTCGAGTATCTTTATAATGGGAAGCTCCCGGCTACTTCTTCCGTTACTTTTGGTGACAGTTCCCGAAAAACCGGCGAGATAAATTTGGATTCCTCTCGCTTCCTGCGTCCTCTTCCCAAACAGCTGTAACGCCATGGCCGTGTTGCAATATGTTTTTCGTTCGTTCGATGTAATCTCCGGCCGATGTAATGGGACCGTGTATTAGTGTTAGTGGTAGACTTTGATGGTGTTTGTTGTGCTGCGTTGTCATATGTTTTTCGCTCTGTGAGAGTTAGTCTATTAAAGGTGGGTACACCTCTTGTTTGGAGAGTACGGATGTGAGGGTCCACGATATGACATTGCCGGCTTATCGATCGGTACCAGCTTGCACAGGGTGCAGGGGTTTCTTGGTAAGGGAAAGCGAAAGTTGGAATTCCCTGCTGCGCTTCTCCGGGATATGGTATCCTTAGTATCTCAGGGTATAAGGGTATCGATCCCGAATAGCCCACGAAAAATAATGGGTAATAAGGGTCGAATTTCCGGTCTTTAAAAAAGGGATTCGACTCAAGGGGTTTTGTGATCTGTCGGACACAGCTGACTACCGGTGGCGTAGTCGAAATGAAGTTGCTCTCGTGTCGCTAGTTTAAGAGGCCAGTCGCTTCGTGTAATAGGCATGCGCACGGATGATTTGTTTCGGGTAAAATACGTACGGATTTGAATAATGTGGATTTTTGAATGGTTTCGTTATTGTTTCGCTCGTTTTTCGTTGCTAAGTTACTATGATGTCACCGCGTTCATGAATATTCGTCTTTGATTCCTGGGTGAGCTTTTATGTATGATATTTATGATTGTGATTGTTTCACTCAATGAAATTCTATATTATTACGTTTATGGCTATTAAAAGTTGTTTTTATTAGTATTGTAATGGAATATGTACGTAAGATTTTAATTGGCAGCGCTTTCGAATGACATTGAATCATCGGATAATTTTTCTCGTAATTATGCAACGGATCGGAAGTGATTAAAATGAATAAACTCGTGCAGGGATGATTCAATTCTATAATCATCTCACCGGCTTAAATTTTCTCAACCCGATGATTCCACGTGGTTTATTTAAAGTGTTATAGTGACTGCCCTTGGAAAGTGGCTTCACCATTCGTCGGATGACAATGCACGTGCTTTCTTAGTGATCGCGAGCTAAGGGAGTGATTGGCCCGCGTGCTTTCCTCAGATTCCCGGCGATCCCAAAGGACTTCTCTCCCCGGCGACGCCCTTGGGTGATCCGTGCTTATCCGTGAACCTCGCCCTCGAACTTCCTCCCTTTGAGCAGGGCCTCAAACCCCCGTACGCCCCCACCCCTCCCACTTCCGAACCCTCCCCCTCCCTCGATTGCATCCTAACGCCTTAAGCTCGCCTTCACCATTCCCTCACAACGTTCCCTCCCTTTGAACAAGCCTCTGAAATTCCACTTGTCTCTCCCTATTCCCTCAACTTTGGATTTTCCTTGGGCGACCGCTTTTAGGAACTCTCTTAGGCTCCGTGTCTCAGTGAATGGCCAGGTCATCGACAACCCTCGCCTAACCAGTGGCTCTTTAACCGGCCTAAGGAAACTACGAAACAGGTTCAAAACTTACTACAATAATGCTTTTAGTGTGCTTGGTCTGTTTGGCGTACGAGGAGGAATGATTGGATGAGGAATGTATTTATTTCCTACGAAGAATCAGTGCGGTGGTGAATGGCGAAAGCTATGAAAGGAGATAATTTCTCCGAATATATCTTATCATAGTGCGTGACGTCGGGAGTAAGATTAAATAACTCAAAAACGACTCATACAGGAGTCGGAAACAGGATTTTTGAGTGATAGTGGCGGCTATTGTTCTTTTGTCTACTGTTATGTTCTCTATCTGGTGGATGAATCTCGAATGCTTGTGTTCCTAGATTTAAACTGATGCTATGCTTAAGAGTATTATTGAAATTAATCATCGGGGTTGACGTAGAAAAATTTGGCGTAAATTTAAATTTAGTAATATAGTCATGAATATATTATATTGTATATGATTGTTAATAATACGTAACCTGCATTGCTATAGCTTCGTAGTCTTAATTATGCTTACGTAGTAGCTCGTTATATTCCAAAAAATAATTATTTGGTATTAAGAATCGAAACATATACAAGAAATATTAATTATTACCGAAGTCAGAAATTTAGGCCTTCAGCCGAATGAATTTCTCCCTCTTTTCGTATTTTTGGAAATATTCTTTTAAATAGTGTCGCCAAAAATAGAGGTTCCTGTGAAAGTTGCTTTGTTTTGTTTTGAATTGGAAATTTAAGGTACGAATTTTTTCTTTCGTGCACGTGATCCATTCACGAGGTGGTCAGGGAATCGTGCACACACGCAAATTCTCACGCGGTCCGTCAGTCAGGGGCCGGCGGGGATTACGAAACGTTTCGCAATCCTAGTCTTCCCAAATTTATTTTCGTATGCACATATTTAGAGGGAAGAATTAATGCATTTTCCCTAATATTAATTTTTAGCGGTACGAAACAAAGCATGTATGAATGAAGCCGACTGATGTGTGGTATATCCCGAGTAAATGTTTGTTTTGTTACCATAGTTACGTCTTATTATTGTTTACCCTCCCTTCCATTCTTTTGAATAAATTTAGTATCCAACTGTTATTGATGATAACAATGAATGAATTTTGCCATCTTGTACCTTTTTATTAAAAGCGGAAGATTTTGTAATTGATTTAATGGTTAGTTAAAAAAAACACTTGGAATTCGTAGCGGATATTTATGCTAGTTGCCAATAGACACGCGTTATTATGTTTATTCTTTTTATTTATTTATATAGAAATCGAGGGGTAAAAAAGGAACCATAGAAACGATCGGTGGCTCCATCTGGTGCCGTAGTTTGACATTTTCTCCCCGGTTTCACTCGTTGGTAACAGCCAAAATGCTCTTTCGGTAGATGTGGCGGATAGTTTTGACTCTCGCTTCGAATATCCCTCATTTTTACAATCGAATTCGAAGCGGGGAAGGTTAACGCTTCCTTCAAGGATATATTAATGCTCCATCTAGAAAATGCTCCTTTCGTTAATTTGGTTTTACGAGAATTCCGAAGTTCGATTTGCTTTTCAAATCGGGAGAAATTTTGGAAGCGGTCACATTTTGGATGGATCGCGTGAATGCATCGTCGTGCCTATTCTCTCATTAGAAAAGCTATTATAACCTTGATGTATTCGACGTTAACATGGAAACGGGTCGTCGACTTATCAGAACGAGCAGCGGTAAATAAATAGCCATTAATATTTCACGATGTGTATAAGTATACGACCTTTAACTTATATTTTCACCTGCTCGTTTCGTCACAGCGTATTTTTGTCGTCGGAATCCATCACCCAATCTGGCCCTCGGTGCTTGGAGACGCAATGTGTTCCCTAAGCAATTGGCAATCACTCCCGTGGTGTGAGCCAGTCTGGATTCGATGCGTAACTTCTTTCTAGAACGTTCGTTTCTATTCAACACTTGCCGCTTTAGGAAAGGTGAGGAAGGGTAATTAAGAAAGGACACGGTACTGCCATCATATGTGAATTTAAAACAGTAATAGAAAGTACCGAAACTTTTCTTTTTCTACTTGTTCGGGACAGTGCATTTTTACCCTTTTTACTTGTTTTTGACGATCGACAAAATTGACTCTCTCGTATAATTCTGCAACGGTATTGTTCATGGTTATGAGAGCTACTTTGGTGAGGAAGATACCGAATAAAAGTATTGATTAAGGCCCCTCCGTTTGGAATGCTACGACACGCGTTGCACCCATAACGTGTTCTTAGAATTCTTGCCCGTAACCGAATGCAATTCCCTCACTCCTCATCTAAACTGGTATTACCTCATTCCCCTATCCTTACATATAGCGGGGAATGATGTTATGAACAATCAAGGCAGTGGTTTGTTAGACCGGAAAAAACGATTAATTCAACTTCCGTTGCACACGAAAATAGTGAAATTAAAATTGCGTACGTCAGCGATGCTCGTGACTCGTGTAGAACAGCACTCAGCGTAATGCATTAGCACCATGAGGCCCTCCGCGTCCCGCTACTAACGGAAAGCTATTTTGGATCGGCATTTTTCGTGCTATTTTACGGCAATCTTTCCCTCCCAGATGTGTCCCGATTTTTCCCATTTGGACGCATCCACGCCCATAGGATTAGCAAATGGATGGATCCATTGACGAGTATTAATAAAAAGTAGGACCGCGGCTCCCGAAAGCCACGCGTTTTGAGCTTCGGTTCGGTCTCCTTTAAACTCAACGCGATGCTTTCCACCGAAAGGGGTCGTTGACCCCGCGGGCAAGCCTTTTCCTATTACACAGGAAATCTGGGACATGGTGTTCCTAGGTGCTTATCATGCACAGCAAAGAGTCTCTGACCTAGGAAAGCATAGGCGATGGTGCTTGCGAAAGCGGTGGGAAAGATAAAAATTTCGACTATTTCCAAGCGACGAAGTTTAGTTTCTATAGTAGTGATCGAGCTTAAACCGAATCTGTTACTGTTCGTACCCTATGATTTTGTATTGCTAAATTTTCTCTACAAATTATGGGTAATTTAAATATTTTGTTTTTTATCTTTGCCTACTTTTCGGTTCTTTTTTGGTGACTAGGTCACCCATGGAAACAATGATTCCTGAGAATCTGGGATGAGTTGATTTGACGCGAATGAAATCGACCTATATTTTTCCGTAGGATTATATGAAAAAATATAGAAAATATTTACCATACGAAGTCTGTTTTATAGGAATTTTAAGAGGTATAATTCATGATGACAATTTATCCTCGTAAATTTCAACAGTTAATGTTGATAGGATGATTTCTTCAAGTCAACAAGTCAATTCAATCACGCTCGTGTCTTAGAATCTCCTTAGTGTCTTTCAGGTAGTTTAGGATATTAACAGTGCGTAAAGTCTGTCTTGCTTTAACAGCATTATCCGGAGGATCCTCGAGTAAGACTCACAGATTGTGCACCTGTTTCCCTCCTCTTGTTTGAGTTAGCGTTGGATCGATAAAACCAGGGTTTATATTGCTATGATCAGTCGGAATTTCCTCTCTTCCCTACACCGATATCCGGCCGCTTTGTGTTTAATTTGCCGGACGGCGAAATGTCCGCAGTGGGAGACCCAGTTACCCTAGGAAGTACTTTTTCCCACTGCGGCGTGGCAAAGTTCCCAATCTACATGGGGTTTTATTTTGAGGGGCGTGTTTTTGTAGCTAGAATCAAATATTGTTGAGATTATTGCCTATATGTGATGGTTATAAATTGATATAAAGCTTGTAAAAGCATGAAACTATAATCGTAAACATTCCATTATAATCAAAGTCAATTAGCCAGAAAAACTGAAATAGCTTACTTTCTAAAACTTTTAGAAAAAATATAATCTATTTTACAATAAATAAGTTGTCATAATCCTAAAATATATTTCCAAGATAAGCTTCGAAACTCTATTATATATTTCTCATAAGCTTTTATCTCAGTGGGCATGAATGGTTGGGTTCATCGAAACCTCAATCATCTGTTATTTATTTGATTCGCGGCAGTTTCCTCAAAAAAGGGTTATTTTTGTGAAATGTTATCGTTATGGGTCTGGCGGAGTCAAAAACGATTCCGATGGTCTTATAAAAAATGTTGTCGTTGCCCGAACTTCTTATAGATAGAGGCGGACATGTGATCATCACGTGAACTGGGCGAAACCAGACGTTCGGCGATAAGTTATCGGTACATCTAGACGATGCTAGAGGTGACACCTGAAAGATCAAGTGGCGATTAGTCTAATTTCTTAATCTTCGTTTTCATTGGGAACAGATACTTACGGCTTTTTTTGTGTTTTTATTAAGTATAATAGGGTCCAGATGGAGCTATCGAATCTTCCTTATCCGCTAAGAATCTGTTTTCGTATTCTTTCCGTTCAGTTCCAGCCTTTTTGTGTAAAATCTTGTTGTTTTGTTTTGATGCTTCGTAGGTTTTCAACTCTACTATCCCTTCTACGTCCTCAGGTTACTGTTGTTCCCTTCTGTACTTAAAATACTATTTACAGCTTTGTATCAGCTAAGACCATAACTTTAAGCTTTCCGGAAATCTATCTACTCCCTCCCTCCTTTACGCTTTCCGAACTTTCCTTCTTTCTTTCTATAATTCTAACTGATTTTCGAGCGAATCTCCATTCTTTTCTGTCTCCTCTTCCCCAGCTCTTTCTCCGATCTTCTTGCATCAACTAGCAACTTTCCGATCGATTCCTCTTCGGGGAATGGACGTTTGCTAAGATTCCACACGAGAAACTCATTCCGCGTACTCATTGCATACCAAACCACATCGAAAACACGCAACGACTTCGTTAGCTACAAAATCTGTTCCTTGACAACATCTTTGGCGCCGACATTGTACTCAACAGTTGTTTTGTTTACGATCCAACAGTATTTCTCACAAATACCTCAACTCCCCTTCAGTTGAACAATCTCGAAAACTCTCGTATCGAAACGACGATATAATATTGTTTACGTAGATACACCAACTCATTCCTCTATCGAATTCCTCAATGGATTACGAATTCGGCGTAGACGTTTACAACAGGGAAGACGTATACTTGAACCAGACGTCCAATCTCCGTTGGGGAATCGAACCGGACGACTCTGAGTGGCGGAGCGGCTTCTATGACCTACAAGTCTTCGATGGAAAGTCCCCCCAACGCTCCTGCAGAGCCCAGGCGGAGTCGAAGCCGGATCCCCTTAAGTCACGGTAAATGTTGGACATCCCTTCCAAGTGTAGGAGTAGCTCCCAAAAGGGTTCAGCGGATTTTTTTCGTCCGGCGACGCACTCGTTATAAGGAAATCGATGGCACGGATCATTTGCAAAGGAAATGAACGTTCGAGAAGCGTCTCTACACGTATGTTTACTATGGATTAAATGCCACTTAAACGGAAGCTTCTGAGGAACATTGGTTTGCTTATGAAGTCGTGTAAAATACATGAACGCGTCCGTTCCGTCTATGGCTCGAGAGTGGGAATGGCTGTGATATCTTGGAAATATTTTCTACGTAGGCTGTTCTGAATGCGTTCAGCGGTCTCTGACCTGAAACGTCAGTTGGGTGAAAGCGGCTGTTGAGTTTCTGAAAGAGTTAAGAAGTGTGCTGTGAGACCGAGACGTTCAGCAAAATGTCTTAACTGTATTTCCTTATTCTTTCCAGATGTTTTTAGTTCTTGTTTTTCGTCGACTTTGTTTTTGTTATTATTTTTGGTCTTGCCATACCATAATGCATTAGACGATTGACTTTAAGTGCATTGTTAACCTGTCGGGCTTGTTTAATTGGTCACTATAATCAGTAGTATTGAACAAGAATATATTTTGAATATTTGGGATTCTCTTATGTCGTATGCGTTAAAATGTTCACCGTTTCTTATCTGAATATTATTTTAAAATTCTATATTTCATTATAGAGTTCTTTACGATAATTATGAATTCAGAGCTTTCTATTTATCAATTCCTTTTAATGTTTAAAGGTATATAAGAGTTGTAATGGGCGATATTTTTGTCATTGAATTTACTCAATCACCTTTTTCGTCGTAAAGTAATATTGGTAACCATAGGTAGAATCTTATATACAGCTTTAATTCCTAAGGTTTGAATCGCATTCGATTTTTCATGGGCTCCTCGTCCTTGGAGGGCAAGTTACGTATTTTGGAGAAGACGAGGTCGTTAAGGAGGAGGAAACCTTGAGGGTTGTCCATTGAGCGCCCGCAGACGGTTGCCTTAAGAGGGATTCGAACAGGAAACGCCAAGCAGCTTCTCGGGAAAGAGCAGAGCTCTGCTTGGTTGTCATTAGCCATTGGTTAAGAAACCTTAACGTCACTTCCTGTGCGATTTATTTGGCTATAGCGCAGTTTGACTGTTAATAAAAATTTTAATTGTTGAACAATAAATAGGTTAGGAAATAATGTGGGAGATATTTATGGCACGGTAGGATAATTAACTGTTTATCTTAAAGAAGTGTAACATTCTCGAAATATGCAGTTCTGCGCGTACAAAAAGATATGTATATTTTAGGTTCTAATTTGAGCGCTCTTTAAACAAATTTTGTGTGTTGATGTCCTAATATGAAGAAAATTACTCCGAAACTGCACTGCAGCTTTGTTCAAAAAGATTTATATCTTTTTCTATCAAGGTATACTTCACTTTTGTGCCATAAAAGTACTCACAGCCTCGGCACGGAGGTTTTTCCTTTCTATCTTTATCTCTCCTTTTAGATTTGCGGAAAATAAATAGTAGTTGTTTGATCTGAAAAAAGAATATCTGCTAGTTTCTCAATGTTAAATATATCCGAGGAGTTGTGATAATTTATTCTCAGAACCGTTGGCTAAGTGCGTTACGAAAAACGTTCAACAGCGAAATACGGATCTTAGGTTTTCCTTATTCTCGCATTAACCAATGACTGCGCGATAATTTTATCTAATAATCCTGAAAAGATAAGGCGATCTCTGAGAAAAATACTCATCATATTTGTTGAGAAATTTTTACGAAGATGATTTGTCATTTTTCTATTCCTCATTCATGTTTCATAGTTTGCTTGTCTTTAAAATCGATCGTAAAACTATTGCAATAGATTGCAAAATTCAATTATTTGCAGTGCAGTTTGCGGAATAGGTCGAGTTATAGTCCGAGTTATAATTTTTCCGATTAAGTAATGAGCGAAGTACTGGAAAATTCCGCTTTTGGAATTAGGGGCGTATTCCTAGCACGTAATAAATATGTATATTCTGGGTAAATGTTCTCTTATCCCGTGGTCGGTGTAGATCCCTGATGAACAGCCTTTTCTGGAAGTGCATCCGGAGAAAATGAGCAGATGGGACCCAAACCCGATTATGCGTAGGGGTGGTGTGTACCACGCATCGTTCGTTTCCGTCCGTTCCTCGCAGCATCAAGCCCGGATGGTTTTATCTAGGGAATCTGAACGAGCGGTATCGAGGCGTGTCCCGCGCAGGGAATGTAACACCTTTTTCTTTAGTCGCTGTATTCGAAGCAGTCTCTCTCTCTCGCCTTACGCGACGACTGTTTGATGGATAGGAACGAGTTGAAGTCGGACGTGCAAATGGCAAGCGTTCCATATAGTCTCAGCGTACCATCGTTAGCGGCGATGCATCGTAAGGTCCCGACCCTTTCAGGCGAGATGAAGGGGGTGTTTTGCTAAGCCATGCACATGCCGACGTCGACCTTTAGACGTGTGTGCATTTACTATTCCTCTCCATCAACTTTCCTGACATTTTCCTTCACTCCTGTGTTGTCTCAGTGGAGAGTATAAAGGTTGTTTATCTTCTCTGCCAGTTTCGGTTTCACATTTTTGAGTCGGTTCGATTCACAACAGTTAAACGATAATTACGGAGTGTAATGGGCGTTAATGCAGATTATGAATGTGTCAATTCAGTTGTTTGTTTAATGAAGCTAACGTATTCTCCCTTGATGTACTTGAAGACGTTTTTACACAAAAGAAGAGTTTGGTACGATCTTTAAAATTCTTAACATTCTCAAAGTTTCAGCGGAAATACAAAACTTCGTTTGTTTTAGATTGGGAAGGACAATAATATAAAACTGAGTTCCGGATGTGTAACGGTCTTCAGCTATTAAAATATTTCCTTCCGGGTATGTAAATTTTTTTGTCGTTATATAGGAACTAATATCAGTTTTGTTTGTCTAAGTGGTTATAATTTCTGCGAAGGTATCTTAGTTGACACGCGAGTTAATACTGGAGGTTGAAATGTTTCTCGTTGAATATTTTAACGACAGCTTAAAATTTTCAAGTGTCCTTTAGAGTTAAGGTGGAACTAACCCTGGTCTGAATAAGACATTCGAAAGGTTTAAAAGAAATGAGGTATGTTATTTATTGCTTCCGTATTTTCGTGCAGGCGTTGAAATCTCTGATAACCGAATTCAGACCCTCGGAAGCTCATTCTAAAAATAGTTTTCGTTAAAAAAACTCAATAGAGAAGAGGATGCAGATGCAGAAAACGCCCCTTTCTATCTATTATGTCGAAGGGACGAGAAGTTTCTGTGGCAAAACTGGCAACGCTGCCAAGAACCCCCAAACAAACCACCACCGGTTCACCCTCGCTCGATCTTTCATCCCGCAAGCGCATTCTGCGACGAGTTTTCCTTTTCGCAAACGTCCTCATCAATGCCAAGGGACGAGGGCACGTTTAAGTCTAAATAATAACCCTCACGTAACGTTTAATATTGGGCGAAAGAAAAAAGAGTCACCCTTGTGGAAGGGCGAACAAAAAAGTGGATCCAGCCCCGTCCTCGTCTGCGTCGCAGATCAGAACTGTTAAAAAGGTATGGGGAAAATTTTCGCTGGCGCGTGCTTTGGATACCCTTGACCTAATCTTTCGCGAAGAATTGTTTTCGCAAGGTTAGGAGCCCGTAGCCGAATCCTCGTGCCGTTAGCGAATCAGCCCGAGGTGCTATCTTCTAATTTTGCGATAGCGAATGTTTTCCTTTCGTGAAGCAGTGAGTGAGTGAGTTGGCGAAGGTCAGGAATCGGTCAAAACAATGTCGACATTTTGGCGGCACATTTGAACGTGGGCGTAGAAATCCGTGGATGCGTTTCCAAAATTAAGTTGCAAGACGTCGTGGACTGTTGGTGCGACATTAGAATGGTATTTGGCTCATTATGTGCATATTTATAGAGGTCTTAGACCAGAAATAAAGCTACTGCAGTAATAGCTGAAGCATGATTCATCATGTGGGAAGTTTTGAAAGGATGAAATTATCGGATGATTACGTATAAATATCGTCAATCGAATTTTATTGCGAAAAATATTTCCCTTAAGAATAGTTAATATATGTTACGATAAAGTTTGAGATTGAAGTTTTATCCTTCGGCGCGGATACTTCCAAATTTTTGTATTGTAATTCACGAGGTAAACTCTCACAAACACGAATGAAATATCACCAATGGAATTTTCATTGGTATTTAGTCAACAGCGCCGTAGAAGAATTCTCAGAGTTCTCTTCCAGAACTTTCAAACTCCGAATTCCAAGTTAATGGCTTTTTTAGCTCTCTTCGTCAGCAGTTTGTTCATGCGCGTTCATGACGTAAGCATCTGGCAGGAGTTTGGAAATATCCCGTGGCTCACGCTGACTTTTATCGCGTTTCTAGTGTTTTTTTCCCTTGAACGATGCATTTTTCACCACCATCCTCCGCCGAAAGATGTTTAAAATTCTGCGTGGGACGGGTGTGCGGTTCTCCTCCGCAAGGCCCATGACCCAGTTAAGGCGAGAGGAACTGGTCGCGCGGGGTAAAGCGGCCCCAGGAGATCACCGGAAGGTCGGTTCAATTATGGGCATAATGGAAGATCCTTCGTGGCGAGAGGTGTACACCGAAGTGTCCGGAAAGAAAAATGCGGATGTTTTCCTCTCATTTTTGCCCTTCGCGCATCACCTTGTCGCGTATTAAAAGTGGTAATTTGTTTTATTTCATAGTGGTGCATTCAGATCGGTCAATATTTGCTCTTTGTAGGAAGTCTGTTTTATACGTATAGGTTTTGTCCGAGGAGGCGATCTTTTAGACCGGCTTGTGTTTACTCTTCTATCGCGAAAGGACGATCGCGTGTTTTCCGCCTTGAAGGCGAGCTTTTCGCTCATCATCCCTAGCATGCGTGCAGCTTACCTTTCCCTGTTGCCGATAGGGTATCTTTTTCGGAAACCAAGGGAATGCCCTTAGTGAATTATAAAACGGTATTCAGTGTTCCGCCCCATTCTCCTCTCACGGCAGTTGTTTATTGGGAATTTAGAGTTGTTTTTATATCGGAAATCGATCGAATGAGATAAATAACAATGAAGGGAATGTTTGATGGCGCATTAGAATCAAGTAGCGAAGATGAAAAGTCGTACATTTTGTCAAAGATCTTTTAGTATAGTCTAATCTAAATGCGGCGATTTTCATTTTTTAGTAATTCCCTTCGTCTTATTTCGTGAGAATGTTTTATTGATTCAAAGCTAATTTTAGTGGAAAGAGGTGCGCTATTTTCTTGGCTGGATTTTGATTTTTGCCAAAAATAAATTACTTCCGGTTTTTGGGGCTCTTTCTGCCAATAAACTTTCAAAACTAATGAATCTAAGTGCGTAACTTCCATCGAATTACGTTAAGAAGGAAATACCTCCAGTAAGTCGCTAAAATGTTAAGGGTTCGTGACCATCCGTGGGTCAACCCGAAAGTAACACGCGATGTCGTGTTGCTTAGACCTTAACCATGTTCCCACGGAAATAATTGAGGTTTTTGGAATATAAAACTCTTAAGGTTACCTCAAAAGACGTCGTAGGAGGAATTTTTCGCCTACTTACGTAAATGTTTCACTGGAACGGGTGATAGATTCGGCTGGGTGGTGAAAGGATGGGTGACGAAGGTTTAGCGAGGGAGTAGTTGTATAATAAGTGGCATTGGCGAGCAGGTCCCTTGCGTGATCAAGGACGACAACTCTTCATCCTTTAGGACACCTCATTTCAAGCACTCGTTTCGCCTTTGGTAACTGTAAGATTCGGCAGGTCATGGACCCATCCGATAGAAACCAATTAGCTTGATATGTGGAGGAGATTCTTTTTGTGCAGATTTTTTTGTTGATGGAAAGGAAGGACGGTTTTTTGTAATGGCTGAGGTTATTTTGCGAACGGTCCTTCAAACTTTATCATAAGTTGTTTTGGTGTTATTTCGTATTTTACGTTTTATTAGGTCATATTTTATTAAAACTCCTCGTTCGCAACAAAGATACTTTTTTTGTTATTGAAAAGATCTATCGATGTCCCGGAGTTTAAAGGTAAAATTGGAACTGTAAAATCATTCTCAAAGTCAATTTGTAATCACCTTTACGCTGTCATTAACTCTCATCTTTTATCTGTAATGAGATCTTGCGTGATTAATTTTTGCATATCGTAAAGACAAGCGGAAGCAAAATAATATAAAATGAATGTCCCCCAGTTTCCACAACCACACATTCATCAATAAGCAATCATATCTAATCATGATTCCCCAATGGACTTGATCAGAAGATAATTATAGTAATACCCCATTAAGATGTCTTCGTAATAGCCCAACTGTATATTAAGGGGAAAGCAAGGTCTTTATATCTTTCCTAGAGCCAATGAGCATTTCCTTTCCCATTTAAACGAATTCGTTTTAATCTCCGCGATTCAGCCAATAGAAAGAGACTAGATTCAAGCGAAGGCTTTAATCCGCCCAATAAATCTTCCGTTTCGGAGGTTCGTTGAACCGCAAGAGAGAGAGAGAGGATGGGTAGTCTAGTAGCGCAGATTGCACGGTGGTGCATCGCCTCTTCTCCAGATGGCGCAATTGACTGCGAATTAGGCCGCTGGATCCTTGAATCCACGCAATTGCTCGTGTGCGCAGATCTCGACATGTCCTAGGGTTGCCTGAGCGACAACCGGAAAGGGGGAGTCATTCAGAGCATGTCATTTCCACGTATCTACCGCACACGACGAGAGCGTTGCTACCAGTTAACTCGTTGAGTGTCGCCGAGGATTATAAAATGCTCCCAAGCTCCATGAATACATTAGCAAATCAAATTTTTGTCATCGAAGTAGTCTATGGCCGTTTTTGGATACGCTCGACTTCGTGGTGTACGAGATTATCGTGGTATTTAGCTGTATATCGAATATCTATAGTAATTTTTCGAATGCTATATTCACAAAACATCTTCTATCCTGAAATTCTGAAGATTTATTTATCTATCCTGCTAATTTAATTAGCGAACGTGTTCCAATAAGTTTTCCTGAATGATTTCTCAGAAAATGGGACTGTCTTTACAAACAACGATACTTTCCAGGTTTTGTAATACCTTCTGGTGTTCATAAGTACATAACATTTTTCATATCCTAGTGATAAGTTACCATTTCGCTTTATATTTTTGCCCTATTTTCTATCAAGCAACAACACTCAATTTCTTATAAGTCGCTGTCGCACTCCAATCTTCACATTTTTTAATTCGTTCGCTACGTAAAGTTAAATCAAGCCGTATTTAAATGGACAAACTCCTCTCGCGTTCTTAACAGATCAAAATGCCTTTCAGCGAATCTAAAATAGAGCCGAGTGACGCTCATCGTAAACTTCCTGCCCCAACGCGATAAGGATCCCGGAGTCGGAATCCATTGGCGGAAGGCATTAACAGTTTAGAAGATAATATTAGACGGACCAACTCAGCTGTGAGATTTAATTTTAACTTTTATCACATACAGATGTTATTCAAGGACATGAGATGGTAATCGAACCGGTGGGAAAATTCTTCGCGGTTTAAGGATAGCCCTAAAATTGGTCCTTCGCGTGGGGACGCGAAAAATCAGTGCGACCGGAGATGTGCGAGGGAGGGAAATTCGTAAGAAATAGCTTCCTTTCCCCGCCCGAGGTTTTCTCAAACGATCCGTGATTTTTATTAGCTGACGCAGGCGTTTGTTCCAAGAGAAGGGATATCGCCCTTGAAAGGACGAATCCTATCTAAAAATAAGGATGCCACTTATGGACCTCACTTGGATAGATTAGAATTTTTTTCTCATCCTTTGTAGCGCTCCCTCTTGGGCACTAATGAAGAAATTGAGCGGGGTCGCTTTTTGGGGCATCCTACGAGTGCCAAGACGCATTAACTGCAAGGTTGCTAACCTAATTGTTTTTTCTGTTGGTGTTTTGATGGATATGCTTGGTTTGTAATTGTTTCTATTGTTTCGTATAAAAGCGCAAATAACTTGTCTCGTTACTTGAATTAAATGGTATGATATAAAAACCATTATTTTCACATGTTTTTTCCGCTGAAATCTTTTGTTTTTGTCCACTTATTGTGGATGTACAAAGAGCGGCTGTCTTGGCTCACTTATTAAGGCCTAAACCTTTCAATAATAGAAAATAATAAACTTGGAGCTTATTGCTTGCAAGTAACAAGGTTTTGTCAACGTCAAACTTTACTTAAATATGATCATAAGTTAGGAAGTTGTTAGCTAAGTAATTTTATTTCAACAACGAAGCTGGTCCAACGAGTGAACCTTGCGGTACTTCTTTTTTGTATGCTATTTACTCAATTCAATTCATAGCAATTTTCAATACGTCAATTATCACTGCAATATCAGTCGATCATATATCACACTGTTTTATATAATATCTTTTAGTTTATTACAATGCATTTGACTGGATGCATTAGATAAGCTATCCAGAGACTCATTCCACTAAGATTCCAGCAAAATCCGTGGATTAACGGACTCATTTGTGGAGGGTATCATAATTTCTACGGCTCTCGAGCGAAGTGTCGCAAAAGCGGGAAAGAATTCTTATCGCGAGGTTATCGACCGCGTTCCGCGGGTGCCTCTGTCACTTCGGAACCCGTCACGTGATCGCGATAGCCGGGAATTAAGCGGTTTATCGCCTCCCGAGAATCAATTCTTCTTTAAAACACCCTTCATATATCTTCATCACGTCTAGATCGCTATCAGACTCCGAGTCGTTAAACCCTTCCTCTTATCTCTTGTTGTTATTTCTAAGAATTTAACCTCTCCCATTTTGAATGTCAGAGCGGCTGCTAGCGAATCTAATTGCCAACCGATTTGAGCCCGAGCGCACGTCCCATTCGCGCCCCCATATCTTGCGAGCCGCTGGACCGATGCCAACGCCGATCGAGTGCGCAAGCGGTTGCCACGGGGATGGTCGCTAAGGGAAAGATCTAAAAAAAAATTCGAGAAAGAATCCATGCGTCCAACTCATGGGCACCGTTTAAGAGACCGGTGCTAATGCAACGAGTAATATATTATTCACGAAGGAGCGATTTGGTGTTTTTTCAGTTTTTTTTAGAGGCGGTCGCCGCCAGAGGCAGAATCTCGCTAATTATTTGCGCAATAATGCTCGAGTTGAGTGCTTAATTAGTATGATTCTCCTGGTGGGATCTTAAGGGTGCGGATCTAATCCTCCAAGGTCTATCTACCGGAAACAACGTAAGAGCTGTTTTTTTAATTCCGGAGAGAAAAACCGGTAAATTTTTTAACTGCTTCCATTTGGAGCCGAAAATACTTGCCGCGTTTTTGCTGAGGAATCTTCACTGTTCGTGTTTTAAACAACGTTATTTAACTCGGTCTCTCTTGAAATTTATAAATGATCAATCGCTGTTATTATAAGTTTATCTCTATTATATTACGAGACATTTGCGTAGGAAAACGTCATACCGCTCGGAAAACCGGGACAGTATGTCTTACGGTTCGGAACACGGACATTATACATTAAACTGTTAGAAGCCTTCAAGAAAGGTTTTCTAGTTTTCGAACTAATTTATCGTAGCAACAAGAACGCCTTCCAGATTTGACTCTCTGTTAGGGAGAGGGCGGACTTTGGTTTCCATCGAACGGGAGTTCATTGAAATTCCCGTCGGAACATGGGGGCAAACTCTCTTGAAAGGGTCGGGAGGTCACATTTGCAGCGGCTTCCTTCAGTTCGACCAATTAAAATCACGAAATGGCGCATCCCCTCTCTAAATTCAACATTCTAGAGGATTCTAAGGAGGAAAGGAAGGTCGCGATGGATAAAGGAATTTTTTGGCCGTTGTTTCAGGGAAGGAATGGCGCCATCATGGGGGATGTTTAGTCGCCTTTTAGTCGTCTTGACGTATTTCAACTCCCGGAAAGCGACTCATCATTCTATTTCGCCTTTATTTTTCCTTTTATTATTTCCTCCTCCTTATTTGCCAAGAGCTTTCTCCATCGCCGAGCAATTAATTTTCTTTTTCGCAAGTGGTTTAAAAATTTAGGGAAATTTCGTGATTCGTGAAAGGCTTTCTTGAACGTGAAGTGTTTGTAATTCGTCTGTCTGTTTGCGATTCATTGAGGGTATTTTTTTAAAATTAATTTTTGAAGTTGAAAATTTACGTTTCTAGTGTTTTAATGTATGATTTTTCATTAAAAAATTATCAGGTGAACTTCGTCTACCCAAATCTAATTTTATACAAGAAACATAATGCATAACGTATAATAGTAAGTAATTGTTTAGAGATATGGAAAGAAAATCATCTAGGTAATGCATTTGTCGTTTTAGTAAAGTTGAAACCGTAATAATTCTGCTATTATTTCTCGTGACCAGAATTTTTCTCAAAGAATGTATGTCTCCAATCGTTTAGGTTTATTTCATCTCGTCCGTCGTCATAATACCATAAATATTATCATTAAACTCGATCATATCCTCATTCAGCTATCTGACATCGTACATCGTAGTTATCAGTCAAATTACGATTCACGGACGATAGTTATGCAAACACCGTCGCTGATTAAGTGCTGGATCCCCCGTCCCTTTCCTCATTAAAAAATCAGCGATGTTGTCCTGCATAGGACGCGTAGTGAATGATTAATGGGTCGCATTTCCTCGTATCATCTATCCTTCACACGACCGTTTCTTCATCTATGACATTTTACCCTTGATTCCCACCACTTCACCTTTCGCTTTCAAACTCTTTAATTTACTTTCGTTAATGCCTCTCAATCCTTGAGCGAGAGCGATACCGAGCGGTTATGCAGTTGCTTTGTATGGAATCAGTCATCCTTTCATGTATGTGCCTTTGTCTATTTCCATCATCTCCCTTCCTCATCCAATTTTACACTCCAGACACCCTCTGATGTATACCCTACTCTCCGTACTTTTTCCCATGAACTCGACAGTTACATCCACGAGTTTCTTTTAGTTTTTTTCCCCTTAGAAATAATGCGATTGTGCGACCATTGCTAGGACTTTATACAGACGATAATACGGTTTCTTCTCGTCCTTTTTTCCGTAAAAGTTCTTCTTCCGCGGCAGGAAAAACCTTCTGAGTGTTGCAGCTTGTCACTCGTACGGTGACAGTGGAAGTAAAGAGGCAGTCGCGCTTAGTCAACGTTTTCACCTTGGAATTATAATTTCAAATCGCTCGCAATCTATCTCACTCTGTGTGAGGAACGAGTATCGTAATACGTCCTCTTACTCGCCTCGGTTGCTCTGACCCATCAGATCGCACCTTTACGTATCGGAGGGTCACTGTAAAAGAGCGCTGTGTAGGTCACCGATGTCGCTCGTTAGCGGAAGGGCACTTTGCCTTCACGAATGGCTGATTAGCGTTTGCATACGTGCTCTCCACGCCAATTATCGCACGTTAACCCGAGAGATTTTTTTAGAAAGGACTAGAAAAGGGGTTGGTAATCGGTTTAGAGGGGTACTTGTCAGACGTCTAGTCGCGTAATTAAGAAGAGAAAAAATGTTTGTAGAATTGGTTGAATTCGTGAGTTCGGTAGTGTTCGTCGATTGCATTTGGAATGCATTGGTTTTGATTGATAAGAGGTTTTTCTGTTGGTTGAGGGTTACTAAATGGAGAACGGTTGCTCGTATTAATTAAGGGGGGTTAATTGTTTGAAGTTGAACGATGTTGTCAAAGGAGGGTATTTGTATTAGGGTTTACGATGTACTGAAAGGGGGATTATGGTATTTTATTTTGTTGTTTAAGTACTAACTCTAGTAAACGTGAGTATCAATCGTATTATACAGGTGCTTTTTACCATTATTAGTACCCTTTTAAATTAATTCAAAGAGGAAGGAGTTGGAATGTTTCCCAAATCCTTACTTAGTTTTTTTGCGCTGGGGATGGTTATCTCCCTTAATTTTAGATTCCGATTCCCAAAGTTAATACTTTTTTAAAATGAGAAATAATATCTTTATAAGGAGCTTATGCATCGGAAATTTTCTTTATGGCGGTTTTCACAGACATCTTGAGATTTTTTGAATCCGTAAAAAATTTCTCGCGCCAAATTTTCCGAAATATGCTAGTTCTTCGTGTAATATATATAGAGGATGGTAATATCGTTCATCTTTAAGAGTTTCTTCCATCGGTTCGCTCCTTGGGTCACCTCTTCACGCTCGATCCATTTCGCAGTCTCCGAGACCAGTTTTTCAGGCGAGAAGGGGGAGCTGCGAAGTGGCAAAGGGAGGAACTATTAATAGCGAATCTCTGGACGCGATTTCTCTCTCACACACGCGCCTCTCCCACTTCATGCCTATTTCATCCACTACAACCCCTCCCTCTTTCATCATATCCCATCATCCTTTGCTATATTCATCCATCCGCGATGTTTAATCAATTTCCTTTTGTTACTCAATGTTTTGGATACTAATAATTTGAGAAGTCCGATGTAAATCAGTTCTAATCGTGATTAGATTTTTAATTTTTTTTTTATAAAATACCTAGATTAATTTATATAGATTTCTGAATTTTCTATTTTTTCTTTCAATATTGGTTGGTGTTTACAATTCTATCATCGAATGTCGAACCCAATTGAAATACGCAAGACGTAACGATAATATTTGAAAGCTCTCGTAGCCTCACCTTCATGAAGGTTATTGAAGAAAATGTGAGATTAGAATATTTTTTTTAATATGCTATAAATTGATGTCTAAAGTTATTTTTAAAACGTTTACTACATTTTTTTTCTATTTATTCTTTGTTGAATTAATATAAAACGTTAAAACATTTACCGGAATATGGCGTTAATATTCATCTTACCTTTACCAATTCTACCTATACTTTTTCAAATTTATTAATTCTTATTTATTCAGTTATTATTATAATTAAATTTTTTATCCCCCTTTTCCTAATTTTATTCACATCGTAGTCCATTTCTCACGGTGCTTGAATTTTATTTCAATGAAAAACATCTTACTCGCTGTGAAGTACGTGTCTATACATTCACTTCTCAGAATACCCTCCCAGTTAATAGCCGTTAAGCCGTTAGTGTCGGAATTAAGAAAGGAATAGTGTCCAGAATTTTCTGTGGAGCTAAGTTTCTTTGCTCTTTTCTTCTCTTCCCGTTTTGTTCTTTTTCCCCGCCCCCTTTTCCCCTAAATCCGCTGCCTCCTCCACCTCCAACAGCTGTGGCCCTCTCTATTCCTATACAAGAGGTGTGAGAGAATCCAAGTCCGTCGTGCTAATGTCGCATGCCGCGTGCGTCATTCGGGAGTTAAGTTTGGAGAAGCGCGTAACGGAAAAAGATGCGCGGAACTTTCGCTAGCTTCCGGCGTCCGAATTTTTTGAAAGAGGATGGACATGGATATTCCGCAGTTTCACTGTATTATCTTCAGAAGACCAACGCACAATTTTTCCTGTTTTTCTGTGATTTTCGTTAATTTAAAAATCATTCTGTTACTTAAGAATGAGTAGGGTTCTTCTTTTTATCTAGGAATCGTACACATTGCGCGGGTTTCGGTGATATTGTTTTTTATTGTGAGAAAATGCTTTTTTTACGACTAGTACTATCCATAGGTTCTGTAATTGCTAACAAGATAAGTGGACGGTAATCGTTACATCTTCATTCTTTATTTGATCTACATAAGAAAAATGTTACGTTGATATTCATTCGTACGTTTGGTAAAAGAATATTATGAAACATTCTTGACTATTGTGAATTTTAACTTCTTTATGTTAAAAATACTTTTATTTAGTTTTAATTTATTCTAGCAATTTTTTTCTATGCATATCAGTTTCGAAAGTACGTCCATTTGTGTCCAAAGCTTATCTCTCGATCTATTTGATTATCATCTATCTCAAAGCACCTTTCCTTGATGATTATGTTGTTCAATCGTAATTGAAATCGTGCCACTTCCAGCTGTTTTAGTAGTTCAACGATTCCATTGTAATCGTATAGAGTGCACTCGTCTCTCTCTATTGTGATTAAGAGCAGATGATGACGATCAATGTAATGGGACCTGTTGCTGATGACAAGCCCTTCAGCCTCTCTCTTTCCTATTCAATCCTCGTAATCAAAGCTTTACACTTCGAGACACTGCATTATAAATAGTCGTTCGAAAGCCTGGAAGAGGATTCCGTCGCAGATATTTAGCTCAAACAGGTCGCCGCTTCCATTCGTTTCTCTCCGCTTTCATAATCAACAGCCTCTTTTTGGGCTTATGTCTTTTTCCGTCCAAGCGGAGAAAATAGTCTTCCAGACGCTCAGAGTTTTTTTCTGAATAGTGATCCGAAAGTTCCAATTTAATTTGTAGAAATATTGGTCTTATATACATGCGCATGTTTGTCTTCTTAAATTTTCTTTCTTTAGGTGAAGTAAAATTGTGCCGATTATAGTTAATGAATATGAAATGCTTGCTTTTAATTATTAATATTAATGCTTAATTTTAATTGCTTCTTTTAGCTTTCATTGTGTTTTAAAATGCGCAATCAATGTCATATCTTACTTATAGTCTTTGCAATTTGGTTCAATGCTCAATTATATCGTCAAGGATAAGCATATGTGTTGTCAAACGCCTCGATTTCCAATCGACCACTTAAGGCGTGATTTCAATTAGTTCCTTCACTTATTAGTTTTCTTTCCTTCCGCATTCTGCCCATTCACTAACGAAGGGCTACCGGTTGGCAGAAATGGGCGTGCGTTCGACAGTTGCGTAAACACGCTCGGAAATGATCATATGCTGCCAAAATGTGTAATAACTTGCTAATGTATTTTTTGAAGGTCTTAGAAGTAAGCGGAAGAAAGCACAAGCTATGATAAAATATTTTTATTACTTTTGTTTCTTGTTACTGATAATATAGGACAAAGTTATTCGAATTTTTACGCTTCAAAGAAAAATTAGACATTTAATAGTAAATACATAATGAATTAGTAGGCTGGTGATGATAATATTCTATTCTAGTATTAATGTTATAAGTTATTCTATATTTATCCGGGATAAACCTTTTAAACGGAAACGTCTTTTAATCTATTAATAAAGAAAATATTAAGTCTCAACTCCTTTGTAGTACTAGAACCACCCAGTAACCTACGTTCTTACGGAGACATTCTTGCTGACGAAAAAGTTTGAAAAGCAGAAGAAACTATGCGTTAGATTGCCCTCGACTCAGTTTTGAAAGTTTCCAGAATTGTTTCCTAGAAGTTTCTCCTCTCATGGCACTTCTTGCATAATTTTAACACTGTTCCATTCAGACTTCCTACCTAGAACACGTACTTAGTCGCTTCTTGGTAACTTAGCAACCTTCCTTGTTCCCTTACATTTCATCCCCTATTGACTCACTGCCTCGCGTCACAATAATTAGCAACTAATCTAATTTTGGGATATCCCCTCCACTTTGGTTCAGGTGTCTTTTTATAGCAACATGAAGTGACGAATTTTCGTCACTGTTTATTTTAATGCTAATATACTTCTATTATAATTGTTTTAATATGAAGATATTTGTGATATATCCACAATTATGTTAACCTTCTTCTTAAGCAAGATTCTGTAATCTTCTATATGAAATTAGATAGAAATTTCTTTACGAAAGTGTATGAACTTAATCCGCCTTGTTTTCACACGAATTAAGTATTACGTTGCTACTTCGAGGTGATACAACATCCGGTTTGGACGTAAAAAATCGGCAGATTGTTGGGTTTCCGTTACTTCCCAAGATTGAGTGAAAACGCGCTTCCTATGTGAACATACGATTAAAAAAGAAAGCTATAAGCTTTCTCCTTTCCAACTTAGGATAACAACGCCCTCCGTTGGCGACGGTTGCGAGAGTACGAACTAATCCGCGAAACCGCAGGAAACGAGGTATTTCCTCCTGACGCGGTTTTACTTTCCTCAGGGATTTACGTTCGGGAACGTAATAACTTTCCTGTTATGTTTTACGGGGATAGATGTCGTGCGGTGTAGTATAATAACACAATTTTCGGTCTCGCAACACAGTGGTAAGACTCCGAAGTTTACGTCACGATCGGAAGACTTCCGTCCTCGATTCTGTTCACTCTTACTCCATTACATATTCATGTACTCGTATTCATACGCAAATCGCTATTTTTGGGGAGGCACTGCTTGTAGGTCGTGCGGGATGTGGACCTGATTTGAGAAGCTGGTGTATAGAACATCCATTGTCTGTCCTGTAGTAATGAATGTGTAAAGTTTAAACGTAATTTTCTTACGGGTATTTATGGATGCATCTAGATTTAATTAGTTATTATTTGGTGTTGTTGGTTGGTATATCGATCGCATTCAGTAAAATTTGTCTTTCGTCTAGTAATTTGCAATACATTCACGTATCTCCCGCGTAAGATCTTAAAACACGAAAATGCTAGAAATTATTTCCCGTTTCATTTGCGGAAATATTTAAGTAATTAATAAATTTCCGTCGTTCAGAGTTACGATTCTAGGTAAGTTATTAGCGAAAAGGAAAAATTTATTCCTGAATTTTGAATATAATTATTTGTCGTCTCTGAAAAATGTCAAGCAATTTATCATTGCGTGTTTTAATAAAGATGAGATTAGTATTACTGGCGCCTAACAATGCTCTCGTCTCGTATTCCGTAACCGTACGTATTATATGTTAATCAGTTTCTATTTTGTTTCGTGACGTCAGCTCCCATATTGTTCACTCCGATGCACATTTTCGTGCGACGGTAAATCGCTCGTCTCCTGGTCGACTGGAGCAATTACATGGCGCCTGCATACTTAAGTAGAGCGAGAATATACGGTTTCAAAGCGACTTACTTTCGCAGACTAGCACATCTTTCATACTCTCATTTTCGAGATTTATTTCTTGTAGTCGTTCCGGATTGATGATTCGATAAAAGCGAGCTTCTCTTAGTTCGTAACGAAAATATTATAGTATTATCTTCATCTGCCATATGGACCGATAGAGCTTCACAATTTTGTACAGTCGTCGCACGTTTTTAGTCGTATAAATTCCACTTTGCCAACGTCTGGGATTTTTTGAGGGGGATGATGCGAACGTAAAAAGCTTAGCTTTGAATTGTTTGGCGCGGTTGCGAAGCATTCTCGTCCAGATTGAAAATGGTTCAATTACCTCGATCAATGGATCGTGACATCGTTTCCCATTAGCGTTCACTGAGGAAAGGTGCGTTTTTTTGTTTCCTCCGAAGATACGGATGAGCGAACATCCATTAACTCCATCCATCGCGATCTGAAGTGGTCTTCGGAACCCACTCACACACTTCATGCTTCGTTTTCTGCTCGATGAACTTCATTGCATCTTTCTCATTATGTAAGTCAAACACTCGATCCGTGAATTGCGATAGGGTATCAGGATTATTCCTGGTCGGTTTTCGCGACTTTTCAGTGTAAAGATTCTGGCTACAGTTAAGCCTTTAGCTTTCCTATTTTCAATTGTAATCGTATTGCATTAGTCTCTGATAGATTCGCAAGTTTATTTGACTTCTACATTTAGCTCAATTTAAAATTTCCTTACCCTTATTTGGAATTCTTGAATTCCTATTCTTATTTGTAATTCACGTATACACATCTTCTAAACATTCGACTACCTTCATTCTCTCTCGCACTCCAAATACATATAAATAATCTTACTCGTATTCACGATATTTAACGTAATTAATATAAATTTTGAGGTATAAAATGTACTAGTCAAAAATCGCGCTCGTGTAATAGGTGCCGAACGTATCACGCTAGATTTTGGAGACGCGATGTAATGTATCATTCCTCCCGAAGGACTCGTTCACAGAAATAAGTCTCAAATTCATCAAGTTTGCCTTGAATCGAGTGAGCATCTTCTGTGTAAGTCTACCGTTAAACGGCATCCTCAGGCTCGTCGGAACGGAGACGTCTTTTAGGAGGGATGAGGAATTTATCTTGCCTTAACCCCAAGGGTACAACTCAATGGATGGGATGAGAACTTAATTTTTATTTTTCTCATTCAAAGACTTCTGAAATTATACCTGAATGAGAATCTTAAAGATTTTATTGCTTCGATCTTATTCATCCGGCTAATCCTTTCCGAAACCGGAATGGGTGATCAAAGCCGTTTGTCGTAGTTATTTCGGATGAAACTTCGAAGATTTACGGACTGTATGAGTTTTAATCGCTGCGGTTTTAATAATGTCACGGGTTCAAACTTATTTTCGGAAATTCCAGCACTGGGAATTTGCCACGACCTTTTGTAATAGGGATATTCTATGTTTAGATTAAAAACTTGGTGTGATATAAAAGTCTATTGGCCAATTTGATTCGAGTATGATTCTCCCTGAAAATGAAACGCAGAAAATATTATTATGAACTAATTTTATGAACTATATTCGAACTTGTTAGCATGGATGAATAAAATCAACGTGTTATAGCTATGATTTACCCTTCACGGATTTACATCGAAATAAGATTTTCGAGAAATTTGCTATATTCGATTTCTCAATTACTTTGATTTCTTAAAGTTATTTTTGGTATCAGTGCTTTTAAAATCAGCTCGTTAGAAACTTTACATTACGGTCTTTATTGATATCTTTTCGCATTTTTCTAATATCAACTTTTTACTCTTTGAGTTAAACCTCAGAAGGGGGTTACCTAATCTTTATATCCTTAGGATTAGGCAACCTGCTTTTCTTGGAAACTCTAGGATAGATAGTGGGATGGTAACAGAAGGCGAGAGATTCCTATCCTCTTCTTTTCATGTTAGACCTCCGATGTCGTTTAGATCTCTTTCTGCACCAACGCCTCCGGCTTAGTAGCGAAGAAGTCAATCTCGTCCGTGGCGTACAAGAATGGAAATTCTCTCATGAACTTCGCACTTCTTCACATTCCACTCTGGCTTTTTTGTTCATGAAGTCTTCCGCACCCCCGACCCCAGACTCGTGGCGGGCATTCCTCTGCATTATGGCGCCGTCCGGAGGCGAAAACAATGCGAGCTGCGAGGACATCTTCATCGGGGGTGTGAGTCTGGCGTCTTTCAGGTCGGGGATAACTCGTTCCCGGAGGGTGTTGATTGTCAGGACACGCCATAGGCACCGCTCCTCCGGGCGGCGCGAGGAGGTCGCGTGGGTATTGTAACTCTGCACCACCGCCGCGCATCTCCCATTCATTGTGCCTCGAGTGCACCCTTCCGTCGCGGAAACCCGAGACCGACCTCCCAGAAGCACCGGAGGGTGAAAACATCTTCCCGGCAACTTTCAGGATTCCGTTCATGAGGTTCGCGAGAGGGGAGGTAAAGGGGCGAGATCTTCAGTAGGATGAGGGGTGGATGGTGACAGGAAGAGCATCAAGATTCTCCCAGATTCCTCCAGTCTTATTTTGCCTCTCGGAGGGTTAACAAGTCCTCAAGTCTCCCCTCCGGACACAGCAGGAGGGACGGTGGTTCTCCAACGGTCTTGGATCACTCGATGGGTACTCAAGAACAGCACGGCCATGCTTTCCAGGATCGGCCGCGAGAAAAGGTGACAGTACCGATGGTTTTAGTGACGAGGATTTTTCCCGAGATGGTTTCCCGAAGATTGGGTCTTCAATGGAAGTGTTGGAGTTTGAATGGAAGTCTGCTGGGTTTATAAGCTGTGGATTAGTTGATGGTGATGGTGTTTGGGAGTGACAAAACGGATTCTCCTTTCAAGACACCCCGGTGATACAATATCCTCTTTGTGCCTGACGTGCCCGTTCTTTCTTGCAGAATATCCTCTTCCAGAGGATTCCTTAGTTTGAATTTCAAAGGAGAAACTTAGCTCATCCGTGGACCAAGGAATAGGAGTTTTTCTTGTAGTTATCCATAGATCGTATCAGTCCACAGATACGAGGACTTCTCAATGTCCCTATAATATTACTTAAAATTGGAATTGTTATTTTCGAGCTTTACCATCTTGACTTGTCTGCATTTAGAAGAACTCTGCTTAGCTTCTTAGCTAAATTGAATTATTTTAGATACGAGATCGTAACCTGCACTAAAAGTCTCTAGATCCGGGTTGAAAGAACTCGTTCATTTCTTTTGAGAAAACGAATGATCTGGCTAATTGTCTACAAAGGGAAAATTCCACTTGAAATTTAAGAACATCCTCTTTAAAATTTTCACTTATTCATATGGGAGTGGTAAATACGAAAAACTGTCAACTGTTGCTCGCAATTATCGCCGAATGAATCATACTCGAACGTAGCGGTAAACAGAGCGTTCCCGAAAGATTATATGTGCATCTCGGCTCTTTGAGTATATTTTGAAAGGCTTTCGCGAATCGCATAAAGCCACAACATAAAAGGCGGAAGATAAACGAAAGATCTTCGAAGTCGTTTCTACATTGACGTCACCCGCATTTTAGCGCCAGCCATAAAGTAAATTTAGAGAGAGCTCATTGGAAGGAAAAGAAAAGCATCGCATTAAGGATTCGCGATCCTAGAAGTTGATGACGCCCTTAAAAAAAAGAAAGACTCTCGAGAGTCTTACCTATTTTAAGATCCATTTCCCCGAAAGGCGAATTACTCTTTGGGCCGCACTCTGCGAACTACGGATTCGTTTCCTTTAAGGAATCCTACTTTGAGATTTTCCGGTAATAAATTCTTCTTTGACCACGCCTAAGGGTTTGCATCGATCGACCGCATGTGACCGTTACGTGATCTTTCGGCATAAGTCTCTGGAGAGGTGTTGTGGCAAAAGGCCAACCTCTGTTAACAGTTTTTGTTGATCTCAAACCCTTTGGGTCATTAGCTTTAGCCCTATGGTAATGAGCGTTCACTTCTTTTAACCTCCAATTTAATGTCCATATGGGAGTTGGATTTAATGGAGTGAATTAGCTCTTTTCATATGCGGATAAGCTCACTGTAAACGAATGGCTTTTAAGGAATGTTCAATTATTTGATCATTTGGTCAAGTTGTAGATAACGAAGCTATTATTTTCATTGCATCGTTCAAATTTTGTTTCGTCAAGAATATTACCATCATTCTATATAAGTTTAACAAGGCATCTAATCCATCAGAATGTATTTATATAGAACGGAATTATAATTCTTAGTTATTTCGTTAAATGACTAGATATTATTATTTGTGCTCAGACTGATTACAGCAGTGAATTGTATCTATTATAACTTTGTACTTAGCAACGTTGGAATGGATCTGATATATGATTTGGTTGTTATTGAGGTTATGTTTCTTTCTAAAGAAATGTTATGATTGATACCGATATAATACTTCAGAATCACTCTGCTTACGTAGCGGAATTTTATTCGATACTGTTGTTTTTATTATATCTTATATGCTCTGTCAGACTTGAGGAATTGTCAATAATATTTATTTTTCTTCTCCCTCTTTACAGTTGGCCGATGGTCTCCCTCGCCATGCCCGCGGAATACGACAGCGTAGTGGCTGCTAGCCCTCCAGTGTTCTCACACAGTCCGCCAACCCCTGGAGGAGGGCCAGGAGGTTTCCTCGCTAACTATGGACATTTCCGTTTCGAGGCCGACCCCTGGCAACATCACCACTACAACTACAACAGTGCCCGAAGTTTCAATTCGTGGGCACCAATCAATAGGAGGCAAGAAAACTACCGCCGTCAACCGCCTCCATCTTTGCCCCTAAACATACCCCAAACGAATAAAGCGAGTCCACGAAGACCGTGCTTGGTAGTACGCCCGGACGAGGCCACTTCTCCAGATAGCAGTCCAGACGAACCCACGAGCCCTACAAGGCTGAAAAAGAAAGTGGTGTTCGCCGATGATCGCGGTCTATCGCTCACACAAGTAAGTTGTTGTTGCCATAGCATTTGAATATCGAATGGTATAGTAAATGTTTAACTTTTGAGACTGAAAGAGATATCAATGGTTGCTAGCAAGACTTTATTCTTACATTTAACTGTCAATTACTATCTCAATAGATCTTACTTCTGATTGAAAATGATCTTTATTGCTATTTCAAATCGTATATCAGTATTTATTTAACTCATTGTCATTAAGTAATTACGCTCTGAACTACCGTGAGATTTAGTTTTGCCTTCGTCTCCTTACAACTCTTCTCCTGTACCATCTTGTGCAACCCTTTCTTTCTGTACAAGGGTCTTAGTCAGTATCTTTTTTCTATTTCCAGGTCCGGGTGATGCGAGAACCTTCCGATTGCCCTCCCCTTTGGACATTGGAATTCCTCGCCCAGGTGACGAGAGGCGTCGCGGCGGCTGCAGCAGCCGCATCTTCAGACGGCAACTCTTGGGAAACATCGTTCCCGCAGCCGGCCGCGGATTACCTCGCGTTCAGACGCCGACTCGACCTGTCCTGCGTCTCACTGGAGAACGCGGTGGTGGTATCGGGCGAATCTTCAGAAAAGGACTCCTCCGCCCTAGTGGGCACCGTCAAAGTCCGCAACCTTGCCTTCCAGAAAGACGTGTCGATACGTTACTCTTTCGACAACTGGGCCTCCTACGGGGATGAAGATTGCTCCTTCGTTCCATCAGCTTCCCCGCTAGGCCCTCCTGCCCTGTACGACACCTTTTCCTTCAGTCTCAAGCTGCCGAGCAACACCAGACGGTTAGAGTTCTGCATCCGGTTCCGCTGCGAAGGCTCCGAGTACTGGGACAACAATGAAGGCAGCAATTACGTGGTGGTGAGGCCACCCGCCATGCCGGACACGGGAGCGGCTTCTGCAGTGGCCGCTGCCGCGTCTTTAGCGGCGGCTTCATCCCTCGCCCGCCACGCCCAGAGAAAGTTCGACGACGCCGTACACGCGAAAATGTCCACGTGGTCGGAGTTCGCGAGTTGGAACCATTTGGTGAACGACAGCCCGTATTGGTGATGGTAGGAGGATGGTGGTTTTTTCGAAGAATGAGATAGGAGCTGGTCAGTGGAAAGGAAGGTGAGCGACTTTTGGTAACGGCACACTTTTGTCAGTACTGTAATAGCTCTGTCACGGTGTCTTCTTGTACATTGTTTCGCATTGTTAATCAGAGATTTTTTGGCTCAATTCATTGTTAGATACTGTTGTCTTTAACGTTATCTCTGAGTTAAATCTTCATCATTACACCTGAATATAAGCTCCGTAACTTTAATGTACTGGCGAATGCTAAACTTAGGCTATCTCATGTAAATTTTATGCTGAGATACTGGAGAGGAATAACCCTTTTGTTTGGCTAAAGTATCTCATTTTCCTATTTACTTGTTAACGAAGCGATGATCAAATTATGTCTCTGCCTTTATTTGACTCTAGCTTAGCGAACTTTTAAAGTAAATACAAATGAATACCATTTAATAATAAAAGTAATATCAGTCAAGTTTTATTTCGAAATATTTCCATTTATACTTTCGACTTCTGTACATAGCGATCCCCTAGGGGCGTACCCATACCCCAGATGCTTACTCTCTTCACAACACTATTAGATTGCGTCGTCATTCTGTTGTGTGAAGCCAAAGGCCCGTGGTTCCATAAAGGGGTCACTCGCTCCCTATCGAATCAGTAAGAGCGTTAAGTCACTCATCTTTCGCGAAACTTACTCTCGCTTTCCAACGCTCTCTTCCCGCACCTGTTAAAAATCTTTCGCCAATTGGAAGGGATGCACACTCACGTATCCGCGTGTGTTTGTAAGGGGCTTACCAGCGATGTGCATATTGGTAATGGAAGGAGGTGGAGGTTGTACTGGGGTGGGTCGGTTTGTTAGTCCTTGCCCCAAATGAGTTGAGGGAGAGTTACAAGCTCTTGGCCTCGATACGGACACCTCAGACTTACGAAGAGGAGGTACGCGGGTTTTTGAAGATTCCGCAGACCGTATGGTTTTGCGCCGGAAAAAAAAAACATTCTAAATTTGAGCGTTTTATATTTGCGGAAATTGTGCCAGTAGGGGTAGGGGGAAGGAGTCAACGTCTCACATTGACCCCGATCCTTAAAGATTTCTCGTGAATTTTATATTTCTAGAATGCGAACGAGCGCTCGTTATGTAAAGGGGATTTTCTTTTCTGAACTACGTATCTGGTTGCGTAGAAGTTTTTTATATCTGTCATGGAGAGTCATTTATTTATCGTGTTATAAATTATGGATGTAAAAGATGTAGAAGAATTATACCAAAATTTTCTTACGGTGACCACGAGGATCAGATTTTTTTAAATCTCCAAGTTTCCAGTATTATTCAGCTATTTGTTATTAAATATCGTGAGTTTCAGGAGTGATATTAGAATAGTTTTAAGTAATTTACGTCTTAAAAAGTGTACTGAGTTATACGACTTGATTTTTTTTGCCATGGTTTCGATGTTTTTGATTGAAATCCAAAGTTGTTTCAGTATTCCGTCGCTATAAAGTTACGAAATCTTACTTTATTGCCATCTCTCATCGTCATGGTTAATATAGGAATCTGTCAAAGTCAAATCACTATGGTTCAATCCTTAATAATGGTTCGACCATTCATCATTGGAAGTCCAATCTTTCTGCCAAGGCCCTCGCGACCTTTCGAATCTTTTCGTCATTGAAAGAGGGAACGTCCCCGATTCAGGCGGATCTATTTGTTTACCTCTCCATGGGGAATAGGGTGGAGGATGGCTCACATATATATTGGGCTGCGAGCGGAACTTTCCATGTCGACATTTCCTCGCTGAGCTAAAATTCGCCTCTGGAAAGCGTAGGGGGGTTAGGATCGCAGATTCCTCTTAAATATAGGGTACTGCGATTTGGATTTTAAGGATGGGGAGAGAGGGGTTAGGGCCTGCATGGTGAAGAGGGAGACATGCCAAAACAAACTTCTTCAATGTGCTCAGTGCATCTTTATGGGCCCCCCACCACTACCGCCACCGTGCGCGGACTCATCCCCCGTTCCCGGCTACGTAACCGCAAACCAAACGTCGCTCTAAAACCTTGCACTAAATACGATGAAAATGCGAACTATATGATGCCTTCGAGCTGTAAATGCTGCGAAGCTTCGGCGAATGTTAAAAAGAGGAAACGTAGGGTGTCAAGGATGGAAGTTTTTAATTTCTCTTCCTCGTAGTTAAAGGAGGACGGACGATCATACGATTGAAGGAAAAGAAACGCGGATGAAGGGTAGAGCTGATGGTAAAGGAGGAATGATCTATGGAGCTAACGGGAATGATATACAACCCTTTACTGTTCAATGGTAGACGATGCGTTTCAAGGCTGTTGATGTTACAATCTTCGATATATTCCTACCTATTAAATCGATAAATGAATAATTAATTAATTAAAATTACGATTAATCAGTATTTTATCCTTCTCGTACGTAATTTAAGTTCCTGATGAATAAAATTTAGGTTAGATTTTATCAGCGTCTTTATCGAATACCATTATATTTAACTCACGCTTTATCTCACTTTTTATGTAGATAAAAAGAGACCTAGTTAATCCTTTATCACGTGAATTACACGTCCTGTCATCGAGCTTTTTTGACGGTACTTTTCCGCGCAAAAACACGAGCTAACTCTATTCTGATTGGAACATGACACGTTTTGAAAGACGGCCAACCATGGCGAAACAGCGAGATTTCACAGAAGCCAAATTTACCAATTCTATTCGCCTCCTCGGTCTTTTAAAACAGATGAAAGGAGTTTAAAATGTCTAGACCAAAACCTAGTTTTGAGAGATGTTTTTATTGCCTAGGGGAAACGAACTGGTTTGGAGAGTTTAAATCTATTCGGAGCTTATATAAGTTTTTTTTTCTAATTTGACTATGTTTATTCTTAGTTTGGGAACGGGTAACGTTTGGGAATTATTTAAAAATACGTAGTAAAAATTAATTTTCTTTATTTAGTCCCTTGTTTTTGTTTATTATTATTGTTTCGTGTATTTAGTATTATCATTTAATCGTTTGTTTGGTAAATAAACGTGATATTAAAATTAAATTTAACTCGTAACCTCTAAAATATATAATTAATTCTAATATTTCTATAATGAAATTAATAAACGTACGTAAATACTGATAAGTATATATAATAATAATAATAATAATAGTCACCGAAAATATATTGTATATTAATATGTATCCGCAAGAATCCTTTTTCTGCGAAGTTTTGTAAAGGATATCTTTCACGTAAACTTTTAGGTTAATTTATGTAATGTTCTTTCCATACATCCTATAATATTTTTAATTTACGTAATGTTTAATGGAGCTGAAGGAATCTAATGACACCTTTCTATCTTTGCAGCTGATAAATGCCCAGGAGAGGATCTCGATTGGGCAAATCCACGCCACTGACACAGGAGTAAAAGCGCCCAAAGCCGACGACGTTAGCTTCTCTTCACGTTTCACCCAAAGAAGAGAGAACGTCGGCACAAGAGCGCGTCGACCACCCTCCATCACCAATCGTCATAGTCATCCGTCGATGTCTCGCCAAAACACATCTGTACATGATCATCTGATTTTTTTTGTTTGCTCTTTATTCTCTCTAGTCAGCTCACGCACATTGGTTTTTTTATCCTGACGGACCAATAAAACTGAGAAATGATGTACATACAAAATAGGCAACTTCATTTAGTCCGTTGAGAATTTTTTTAAAAACTAGATTATTATTATTATTACTATCACTATTATCGAATGGGTTTTTAAGAAAACTTTGGAGTAATGGAGATGAGGCAGTCCGGAGATATATATGTATATGTGGAGGAATCCTGCGCCCATGTTCGGTTGTTCGTTTTTAATGATGTTATTTATGTAAATAAGTATGATAGTGAGAGGCAGAAACCGGGGCAAGCGGATCGCCGCGTGTTGGAGAAGCGTATAGAGGGTCACCGGAACCAAACACTTCAAACAGAAGCGAGGTTGTAATTTTTAAAAGTTTTTTTTTAAACGAGGTTGATAGAAGCTCTCTTTCGGTTGACGCCTTTTTCGTCTTCTCGCACGGTTACGTATTCCTAAGAGCCGCCAGCCGCCGGTCATGCAAAACTGTTTGTAAAAAAACGTACGTGTGTGGTTTGTTCGTTTTGCGGTCTCCATAAAAGGCCGAAAGTTTCGATGTTATATTTTATTCCGCATTGTTTCGAATTTGTTTGGTGTCAGTTCGATGTTTTTTTTTTTTAAAGCACGGCGCCAATTTATGAATAAGCAAATCACATTGCTCAACACTTCCCACCAATACGTCGTCGGGGCTTTGTATCTATTTAATTTTGTTTTTTTGGTGGGGCGCAGGCAATCGGCTGTTTTCGTTCCGAGTCGCCGCCGTAGCCTAATGTGATTACATAAAGGGTGATAATTCTCTTTCCTTTCCCCTCCTCCCACAACTCTTCCCGCACCTTCCCTTTATCTGGTCGATGGTCCCAAGAGAGCTAAAGACTGTTGCTTGCCGCATCTCTAGGTCACTCGACATCTAGCGTGATGTAGATTCCCGCCCGTGGCGACTGATTTTGTAAATACTACGTATGTACCCTACTTCCAAGAGGCTGCAATTGATACTCATTGTGTACTTGAGAAACGTTCATTGTTCCCTCCCTGCCTGAAGTGCAGATCTGTATTTTTTTATTATCTGGTCTTATCTAACTATGTTACTGGATGTAGAAAGGCCCATGGCTTCCTTATTTTTTCAGATACCGGATGGTAAAAGTAAATAACTGGGCCTCCTGTCATTGTCTATATCATTTTATTCATTAAAAGCCCGATTGGGATCAATATGATGTCTGTTTTAATTGATTCATCCTTTTAATCAACTCCCGTCGGCGGAACCTTGGTGAGGTTTTCTGCATTGCTTCGCTACGTTTTGCACATTTTTTTTAAATATGTTCATTATCATCGCATTCATATCTTGTTGACACTCCATCCACTGCTTTTGTATTTGTATGATTTCCTATGATGTTATCTATGAGACTATTTGTAAGTTTCAATTTGAGAATAATTTTTGGAATAATAAAGTCGGGAAATATTTGCAGTTTAGATGAATTTTGTGTTTGATCTATTGAAGCTTAAAAATTAGTGAATTATAGTTCATGAATGAGCTCTCGAAAAAGAGTTTGGAAGAAAGATATTCTTCGATAATTACGAAAAAATATGAGTTCCAAGAACTTGGAAAATGCCAAAAAATTTGAGATTCACTAAGTTCATTTCTGAAGAAAATAACCTGAAAAATCACATAATAAGATCACTTTCTATGACTACTATTCGTCAAACTTAAGCTCGTATTGAGAGCAAAGAAAATCAAAGAATTCTGCATTTTTGATGAAGAAGAAAATGTTTGTTTAATGATTAAACTGATGTGGTTGGAAGTAAAATCATCATCGTTGGAAATATAAAATACAAAAGGAATACTTGCGAAATTATTAGAATAAAATTTGACCATACAAATATTGGTACAAGCAAATTAATTTTTTTTATGGAGTGAAAATTCAAAGCTGTGCGAAAACTTAAAAGATTATTGATCTTAATTAAAAAGGTTAATTATACGGAAATGGAACGAATGCCTTCAAGTCTGTGTAATTGCTCCTTCAGCACGTAGCAGTTACGTGGAAAGATTCTCTCTGGGGATGAAAAATAATTTTATCATGTGCAGAACTGGAACTGTTTAACGAGAACCGCTTTTTCTGTTTTGCGTCTGCTTTTTTGGTTTTATTTTCTTCGCCCTGAGATGGGAGCGCTTTGGAGAAAGGTCTCCTAGCAACCACGGTCTTTCATCCAATACGGAAGCGCCTTCAGAGAGAGTGCTTCGTCGAATGAAAAATGCCGTTCTCACGTTCAATAGATTCATCGAGCTTTCGGTCCTTAACGTTTCTTCAAAGCGATGCTCTTCTTTGAGTGAATAAAATACATGGATAGTATAGTAATATCATGTTATAACTACATGTTATTGGAACATCAAAATTATTTTCATTTTCTAAGACAGCTTCTAAAAGCCTCGTACGCATCGTACGTAATATTTTAAAATATTGAAAAACTAAAAACGACGAAAGAGCAGTAAAATCTGAAGAACAATTAAGACTTACTCTTCATTAAAATCAAGTTTATTACGAAGCATATTTTTACTTTATCATTATATAGCAATGTGCAATGATATATTTATGAGGAAGTTGTCTTCCTCGCAAAAATCTATTAAGCTGTATGCAGTTTACGTATTTATGGTAATGAGACATTAAAATATCCTAGGAGCAAGGAAGTGGGAAATTGGGTACTGATCAGTAAGAAAAGAGCTCGTTTTCTCGGATTTATTTAGGAGTAACGCTGCTTAAGTTTGACCAGAATTTTAAAGATTTAAATATGCCGAATCATTATTAGAAATTGGATTATCGAAGACCTTTAGTTCTTATGGAAGTTTATATGATCAGAATGTGAAAAAATTTGTCTTGACGATTGGGTAAGGAGGTAAAAGAAGAGGTTGGTAGGATGCAGAACGGGAATCTGTGTTTTTAAGTGGTTGAGTGTTAACTGTTATAACGTTGAGTTGGGAAGATTTTCAGCGAAACGATTTTAACATAACGAATTATAACGAAAATTTTTTGTAATTCCATGGCTCTAGGGAATCAATCTGAAAGTCTTCTTCACACGTATAGATAACTTAAGTTTTTATTAATAGTGAGTTTTATTACGGGAAAATTTACTTATCACGTTTTATAATAAATAGCGAATGATATTGTTGACTAATGCAAGTTTCACTCGTACTTAACAGAGAAACTTATCAATCACTAATCTGTGATGATCATTAAGTGGAATGATTAAATGTTCAGTGTCACACTCGGTGTATTACTCGCTTATGATTCATAGTTAAGACTTGCTTCTATAATTGAAATAAATTATTTTCTCCTTAGTATTGTATTCATGACACTTATTTATTTAATTACAATTGAAGATATCTCTTTGAACAATGAAGTGTACATTTGAGAAGTGAAGATATTCGCGCGGTGGGCTTTGAGATGAATGTAGGTCAAATAAAGGTCATGGCGAAACGGACTAGAGAAAGAGGTCCAACATTTGTCAAACTGTACACGCGATGTACTCAGCTGTGATTTCTCCCGCAGGGAGTGAATTTGAACTTCGCTCTGCGTCGTCAAGCTCATGGAGCAAAATCCTATACACGTATTCAGTAGCCATATTCAGCCATTAACATCTCCTAAAAAGAGGAATAATAAATCAATCGTTATTTTTAAAAATATGGAATTTAATTACTATTCTAATATATTTTTTAGAGAAAAATTAGGTCAGTCGATGTATTCGCGATTGTTACTTAGTGGAATGAATTTTCGATTTGGAATAAAAAGAAACCACTCCGAGTTAATTGATTAATTTTCGTGTACCTGGCAATTAAAAATTTAATGCGCGAGCAAATCTGGAAGATGAAAATATTCCCTTACTTTTATTATTTCATATAAGTCACGAAAAATTTGCTGCAAGCGGTTAATCATCGGCATATAGATATTAAGATTGCATTCGAAAGAATCACTAGAATAGAGAACATTGATGAGAAAATACGGTACATATATCACTCCTGAGTTTCAGAATATTACCATAATTTTCATATTTACACTTAATCATAATACCAATGGGTTGATCTGAGAGGTATATTTGTTAACAAAATTGGTCTTCGGTTGAGTAAGACATTATTTGTCTTTATTGTCATCCTTATGACTAGAAAGTATTCATCACGTTAAAAATATTACTGAATTGGAATGATTATAAAATTATTAGGGAAATGAAACTTCGTGTATATATTTTATCCCTTTTCTTCATTCGCTGGATATATTTCATGTACTTCCTCCTTAAACCATCGATTTTAACATCTTACAGGCGTTTCAAGCCTTTTGACGAAAGCCGTATCAAATACAAGAGAAAGGAAAATAGTTTTCATCATAATCAACATGCTTTTTCAACACTACAAGGTTTAATTATTTAAATTTAATATCTGGAAAACTCGAATCAATATATTAAGAAAGTACAATAAATATCCGCGTAAATTCTATTAATAGACTGGAAGGTAACAGAAATCCCATTCGAACCTTTTTATTTCATTCTCCTATTTCTACGTATACATCTCGACATCTCAGCAACATACAAACTTTTGACCTCTTCGAAGGTTAGCATTCCCGAATCCGCCGAAGGAGACAAGTGGTCAGTGGCACTTCTGAAATTGAATCATTCGACCCGATGCAACTGATCTTCCGTCCTCTCTGCCCTCTCATCGCGTTCCCCTCATTTCTCCGCTGGAAGACGTTCTCCTGAAGGCGCCATTTCTTATCTTACCTCGGGTCACCGTTGTCTGCATTCGAACCTCCGGCGCCACGCTCGCGAGAAGATGCACAACTCTAGCATCTATCCATGGGAAATAATTAGTCGGTTACGGGTGTCGGGATGCGGAAGATATACTTTACCTATTCACACTTGTGAACTGGAGGCGGTAATCGAGGTACAGCATTAAGGGAAGTCCGACACCATCCGAGTCTGTTTTAAATTCATGTCCGCGTTGTTAATTGCCTCCAATGCCGCGGTTGTCATGCAGAAGGGCACGAAGGCGGTATGTTGTTGACTCTACATTTTCTACCCTACGGAACCCAGGTTTTAATGTTGCTAGGTTCACGTGAATCGTCCTAATATCCCATGAGGTTTCTTTAATTAGCGGAGGATTGTATAGTGGAATTCTCCATCCTATTTTCAACTGCGCTTCGGTGCAGTGCAAGCGATCTATCCAATCAAGCTATCTCTGCTCAGCGATCTTTGAGCATGTTCTTCGATACCCGAGGCTATGCTCAAAGACGGTGTGATGAGAATCAGTAGTTCTTTCAAAGATATAGAAAACGGATAAGGCTACAGTTAGGATGATAAAAATCATTCGTTTGATCCCCAAGCAAATATTACGACGTTCATTTATTCACCTGTCGTACATTCGAAGTTTGTTGTGCATATGGGATGTATTTGTGTTCGTCCGTAGGGGTTAAATGTAAGAGTGGTCTATATAGACTAAATTTCGCCCTGATTCAATAAAGGCAGATTATTATTATTATTATCTGATAAAAGGTTATAATTGCGAATAGAATAGTTGAGGTGCAATCAATTCAAAGATAGGAAGACCACCAAAAGTAACAAGTCATTCATAACTCTTGTTTATGTAATTTTTAGTTATCGTCATGAGCAGTAAGTAATGAGAATGTGTTTATTTCCACTGAGCGTGTATCTTTCTTACTTTTACTTCCCAAATACTCGGCTCTTCTCGTGATCGAAGGGAACTAATGGGACGGAAGTTATCCATTGCCGGAATGCATTCCACCTGTTGAGGATCTCCCTCAAAAGATACATTGGTTGCATTTGCAATAAACTCTACTCTACATCATTAATATCTCGTTGAAAGTAGACCCTCCTTTGCCATTACAAACTGCTGTCACATTACCTTGCCTCGGATACATTGGTATTTACATACAACTATGGCAGGTTTCCACAGTATTCTGTGCTATTTCAGGTCATCCCAAGAAGATAAATCTTTTTTATAAATCTCGTAGTACTATGTAGGTAGATTCTGCTCGGATCTACTATAGCTTTGGCATAAAAGCTTAGACCACCTGCTTTTGATTTACCGTATATTTGTCCTACTGCTTACACTCGTTGCTCTCTAACAGAAATAACTACGGAGACTTTTGAGAGATTGCCCAAATAAAATTGCTTTCCTCATTAATTACACGCGACTACTACTAATGTATTTTCATCGTCGAAAATCCTTGATCGTTTATGATTGGCAAAAATATTCTAATTCTTTTTCAATTTATTTTTATAACATCTTAGAACATAATTCTTCGCTAACATTAAAATATGCAGTGAATTAGAAAAATATAAATGTACTTCATTCATTATGATGTTTTGACTATTGAACATGTTTTAAATTAATGAAAAATTTTAAAATGGAAAGTAAATATTTTACTAAAACAAAACATGATTACTATAATATTTCTGAAGTAAATACCGAATCTTGCATCTGCTGAGCGGGACATTTAAGAAATAATTTTAAAAATTTACGGATTAAGTATTGTATTTAACATACTCAAGGTTTGTATTTTTCTAGCTATTTATAAAGGGTTTTTGTGTCTAGTTTTGATGGATTAAGGATCTGATTTTATGATACGCTGATTAAAAATCTCAGCAAATTTGAACTTTAAATATTTAAGTGTGTATCAAATAAAAATATGATTATAGCAAATTTATTAAATATCATAAATTGATCATCATAAATATATTGTATTTTTTGCGCAGTAAATCGAATTATCGATTTTTTACATCAAGAATAATTCTTGAAGCATTATATCCCGATAGAGAACTCGGTAGCATAATTGAATATCACTTCCTACTTTTGAATCAAAATCGCTACTTCATATCATCTGAGCTTTCTCCAATATTCGACACATTTAAAAAGTCACGATTCGAAACAAAATACATAATATCCCGCGGAGAAAACCCAACCACTCGTCAAATTTTTCAAATCGGTGCTCATTCCATCGGAGACGAATCCGATACGATCTCGCCCTATCTATATGTGCAACCAATCTCTGTATGATTGCCAATAAGGCGTGTAATTGCATTCGCAGGATTCTAGGAGACCACCCGATTGCCTCTGGAAATCAAGTGAAACGGACGCATAAAACGTTCCCGCTGGTCAATAACGGCTCCTTTTGAACTCCCATGTATATGACAGGAATGATCGAAACAACGCGGGAACGCTCCAAGAGTCGAAATCACGATCGCCGTATCGGAGGGCTGGTCACGACGCTATTCCAGGAGGGCGGGGATGGGAAATGATGAAAGGCGATAGGAATTGTGGGATCGGAGCGAATAGATCATGGAGGAGGTTGTAAAGGTATTGGAAAATATGAAGGAAAGAGGTCATAAAAATGATGGCCGATTTTCTCTCGGCTTTCATCCTCTAGCGGCGTCGTCGGAAATCAAATCCAAATTTGTTGCGAAAGGAATTTCCTTTGCTGGGTTCGATGCAGCGGAGTTTTTTCTGGTAGAACCTCGATGGAAACGTAAATATTTTCAAAAGTAAAGGAAGAGGAACTAAGAATTCGGAAGCGATTCTGAATGGTGAGCGTCCGCTTCTGCTGGTCCTTACGGTATCGAGTTTCCGGTTTCAGCCTCTTACATTCCATAGTTTGCTTCCAGAACCTCTATCTAAGAAAACAATCTGAGCGAGAGAAGATTGATTTTATTTTGTTTGTTTTATTTTGTTTGTTTTTTTTGTTCTATCAATGTCAGAATTTTTCGAGAGGAATTGGTTCCTGGAAATTCAGCAAAATTACTGCATCTATTTATCGCTTCTTAAGTGATTAGTTATTGAATTTAATGACATTAATTGCTGAGACTTCAGTGGTTTTTATAAGGTCACTTTCATTAACAAAGCAGAAAAATAATTAATTCAGTATGTATTAGCCTCTATCTATTATCAAGATACAAATGTAAAATTTTTAATTCTGAAAGATTGACTATTCATATTGTCGTTAGATTAGATGTAGAGATATTAAGATATAATATATATTACAATTTATTAATTAATATATATGTAAGAAAAAATCTTTGATTACTTTACAAAAGGAAGAGGAGTTTTATAATTTTAAAATTAACAGCTGTGTTCAAAATCTTAGACATTATAAGGAAGTCCGATGATGAACTGCTCCTTATAATAAAGCTCGTATTTTATGGTTGAGGATCTCCATTCTGCAGAAGAAACTAATTTGATCATGTCATGATTGTTTTAAATTATTTCAATTCTAAAACCGGGTATTCGAATTCTAAAACTGGCTTCTATTATAGTATTCTAGGGTTCATTTGCAGTCTCTCACTCCTGTCTCGATATCTACGCATGCACCTATATTATTACATAAAAAAATAAATAGCCAGAAATGCATCTCTATAAAATGAAATTGAAATATAATTAATATGTATATAATTTTATTTATCTCATAATAGACTATATCTTGATAAATATTCAGAGAAAAAAGTTTATCCATAAGTTTGATTCTAAAAATGATTTTTGCACTAAGTGAAGATTCTGAAGCTCCAAATTTTGGCTCCCTGATCTTTCTCACGTAAGACGTGTATATTCACTGATTGAAAACAGGATGCTAATTACCTCCAATGAGGTACCTTTTCTGAGAATAATGACATAACACTCTATGAATAGTTGCTGATCGGTGTCAAGTATTCTACGTGATTTACATCATCGAATTGGTTGCTAATCTTGTTATCGTAAAAAATTACAGCGAAAAATTGAACAATTATCGCCGTTGTATGGGAACAAGTTTGATCCAGTTTGTATTTACCGACTTCTTTAGATACAACACTGAAGAAAAAACAGGTTGCGAATATTTCGACTCGTTTAAGACTTGAATGCAGATCTGAAAATCCCTTATAGATATTTATAATTCTTATTATGCACCAGTAATAAGGGGAACACCACCAATTCTTTTATTTTAACGTCTTTAAAATATTTTATCTTATATATTTTTTATTTTTGTTACAATTATATGTATATTTATTATTAATTATTTTTAGTTGGAAATTTTAGTCCAAAGCAGAACAGCATTTAAGAGCGACTTCTTCTCGAAGAAATTAAAAATTTTGCCGATCGAAATTTTGATTCGTTCATCCTTTTTTTGTACCGGAACATGTATTGGCATGGGCTAAAAAAGGTATTGGAAAATTGACTTGTTACTCGATGAAGGTGGGTCGACAGCTTAATTCTCGTGTTACACAAATGTCAACGAGGAAGAAAACAGAGCGATTACAAGGAGTAATTGCCAGGTCTTACTTCTGTTTTGGATCCAATCCCAGGAGGAAGAAGACAGAACACGTTATCAAATTAAGAACATGATCTCGAACAGTACTGGCCCAGAAGTACTTGCCGAGTATGCACCTAGCAACACTAGCTATCTTAGTAAAGGGTTCCTATCAATTATCATGAAGGTTTTTATAGCAAAATCTATCATACTTTGATTCTATACCTATATTTTACTTAAGGGTTTCTACCGATTTCTAGGATATTTTTATAGCAAAATATTTCGTTCTATCTATCCTTGATTCTATACGTATGTTTCATTATAGTAAACTTGGAACGAACCTAACTATATTACTCGTAACATCCACGTGTCATTGTTAGCATTAATTGTGGGGATTTGGGAACAATAAATTAAAAAATGTAATCAATAAAAGCTTTTATTATATTCTAATCTAACAATAATTTCTGCAGTTTATGCGTTCATGAACCAGAAAGAGTGCTGCCATAGAAACATGTTGATCCCACGGTTTGGCCACGTCTGCAGCTCGGAATAGGAGTCGTAGCCAAGCTTTCAAACATTCTTGAAAACAACCAGCGTATACAATTCCGTTTCCATGGAAATCAATCGTTCCATAAATCTTCACATTTGCACCGGAATGTTTCCGCACTCGATCGAGGCGAACTTCCATCAAACTCGTGCATGGAACTCGACGTAAAATTCGACGAAGAAAGTATAGATTCGGCAAAACTTCAATCGCTATTAAATACCAGGTTTCTAACCGAGCCTCGAGATGAACGAACTCCTACGCTCGGAGAAATGAATGGACAAACGAAAGGCATGTGGAAACGTTCGATCGTAGAAAAAGAGTTGGTGTGAGACACGTTTTATGTAGATAATGGGATGAAAACCCCTTTTCGAAACGTTTCACGGCGTTTGGTAACGCGTTTCAGTCGACGAGAGAAATTGGGATGGAAATTATGAGCGTCACGAGCGTTGGACACGCATTTATCATAAAGATGCGTTTATCGTAATAGGGACGAAGTAAACGTAGTTTTAGGCAGAGAAAGGACGATAGGAGTTAAGAAAGTACGCCCGTAATTCCAAATGGTGCGGGCCTAGGAATCAGGTGATGCGATGGACCAATCACGGCGTAGACTCTGGAGAAAGGATGGGAGTATGGGATCTGTAGGGCTGCCAGAAGAAGTGTAGGAGGCATAAATTAGTGGGGGCATTCCTTGCCCTCCCCTTTCTCCCCCCAACCTCTCCTCGCTTTAAAACTGCCTCGTTCCCCCTCTTCTGCTACATCTCTTGAAACCTCTCCACTCTTCCTGAATGCTTTTACCTCCCACGGTGACCCTCCGTAGTGCAGCCAATGCAAGACGCCCGTAGACTGCTCGACTAGAGACAACAGGATTTGTCTATGGATTCGGTTGTGTTCCACTTTGCATATCCGGAAATAAAACGGGTATCAAAGCTGATAAGGCTTCGAAGATTTAACGTGAAGATTATGTGGAGAGAGCAACCTTAAGATTATCTATCACTTTATCGTACCTTTGGATTCATTCCAGAGACAATTAAGCCTCCACATGCATGATTCATTATCAAATAATAAGAATGGCTTGAATTAGAAGAGTTTAAACATTTTTAAACAAAACGAACATCATATGATGTAGAAATTAACTCAATAGATTCTGCCGTTCAAAGGCAATACTTTAATGAAGAACTTTAACTTTGGAGAATAGTTTTTAGCACGGAAAACTTAATAATAATTTACGAATTGTTTTTTCTTTATCTAGGAACATAGAGAAAATTATAATCAATATAAATGGATAATTAATACGTATACTGAGAAAATGTTCCGCGTTGTAATAAAAGTAATAGGTTAAAACTGTTGGTTCATTACGTTACTACTAATAAATAAGGAATAATTTAGAGAGAATGGTATTTTTACACGATATGTAACTGTATATATCTAAAATTGAAATTTTTAAATTACGATTTACTCTTGCCTAACAATGGAGAGCTGCATAAAAGCGGCTCTTTTGTTACGAGTAACGAACTATCTGGAAAATTGTATCATTGGACTTTGAATTGGAAATGAATTAGATAACAGAGAAGGCTTATAAATCAAAATGTTACATCTAGAGTGCTTGATGACGGATAGAAAAAGAAAGAATTTATCATATATTGAGGTGACATTGTTCACATATCGCAAAGTTATTTTAGAAGTGTAAAAGAGTTTTTCTTCAATATAAGAATATAATTTCAAAGCAAAGGAGCATAAGAGTTGTAATTGGCTTTAGTAACTAATCGTTCAATTCTATGTTAAAAATTATACCATTCCAAGAAATTATATAATATTATAGTAATAATATATAATTATATAGTATAATAATTTTTCATTTATGCATTCGAAGTTTGCACTTTAAATATTTTTTGATAAACAAGGAATTTATAATATCTATCATTTAACAAGATCCTTCAGCTCTTCTATATATTAAAATAAGATTCGCTAGATGTGCATCATCTTCTACCAGTAATAATTTCTATATTTCATTCCATTAACTTTTGATCGCATACTATTTTCACAGAAGCTTCTTAAATGTCTTATTTGAACGTTAATAAATATAAAAAATAGAAATTTTTCTTTATAATTTCATAATATACATCTATAATGTATAAATGTTTCACTTATTTCTTTATATTCGAAATTAATCAGAACAAAGATAATATAAGCATTGCCGATTAGCAATTTTTACCTATAAAAAATCGAATAAGCTCTAAAGATCTATATACAATGTTGGAATCCAAAGTGTGCAATATTCTACTTAAGAAGCTCATTTTTATAGATTATGCATCGTATGACATCGTAATTCACTGTGTGCGGCTGAGCTATATATGTTAAGGCACCGTTACTGTTTTCCTCTGCATTAGCGCAAGTCGTGTCTCGTCTCCGGGAATGGCAAAAATACACACGAAAGCCCAGGAATAGGTTTAAGCGTAGGTTTCTATTATGGTGATCTATTCTCAAGCTACTACTATCTATGCGTATAGTGTCTCTATGTGCTTAACCGAGCTTCTATCTATCTTTCTTGCAGCATACCGATCTTGTCTCGCTGACATTTCTTTCCACCCGCCCTGATTTTGCGCTTACGTACACAGTTAACAGTTGCCTCCCACGCAGCTAAATATTCCTACCATTTCCTTGTCAATACTTCATTAGAAATGCATAAATATCATCTCAGTTTTGTAAGTGCTAAGTTAGCTTTATTCCATGTTTACTTATAAAATCGACTTGATGATTACGTACTTGCTCTTGAAATATTTCTTCACATTTCCACCTCTGCATTTTCCTTTTGCTCTTCTATTTTTAAATGATTATCATCGTCAACTACTTACACCACTTATTTTCCAACTAACGTAATTCAATCGCATTCCTGTTAAGAGTATTAATAAAAATCGTTTACTTGTATTGAGAAGTTAAAAACAGAGGGAAAGATTTTATAGTAGAGGAAATAATGGTTTAAAAAACCATAGTAATAACTAAAATAATTTAATTGATAAAGTTACATTTAAGATGTTGACAAAGCCTGTTGAGTTATAAATCAATCGATTCGTTCTAAAAAATACCACCGATTTACATTGCTAACAGATAAAGAGAGAATTCGATGTAATTAACAGTGGGATCAATTATATATCTGTGAACCACAAGATTTTAACTACCAAGAAAACATTCTGGTCCATATAAAAAATTAATTTTAAATATAATCAAAATTCTGTCAAATTTAGCGTTTCTCATATAGTGTAGCAGTACTTTATCGAAGAACTGCAAATGCGCATTGAGCTAAAAGAAAACTGACATGTTTTGGAAATATATACGAGACATAAAGTACAGAGTTATGAATGTAAGACAATAAAATATGTATTTCATTCACTTCAGAGCTGCAACTCTCTACATTATAAGCCACAGCAACGATAAGACGAGAATCATTAGATGTAAAGAAGGTAATTGCCGCCTCTTTAAATTTTATTTTGAATAGATACTAAACTTATAATTCTGACATCAAGGACCGAGTTTTTCATTAAGAGTAAAATTACGATGTCAATTGCTAAGTGTTCATTATCGAGAATGAGATTTCAGTCAACGTTACTATATTTTACTTAGCGCAAGAGCAATAATCGAAGGTATTTGAAGATTCTCTCGCTAAACTTATTAGCCGTTTCTTATTAACGTCCAAACGAATCAAAAACGTAATCTCGGTAAAATGTTTTCGAGTGGGAAATGGAGAAGGGCAAATCTGCGAACCGCTTCTGTTTATCTTGCATCTGTTTTCTTCCCTTTCCACGGCCGCTTTGACCGGCTGAAAAAGTGAACCTCTTGGGCCCGGTCGAGGACCTGGAAATGGTTCAACATATGCCGACGCGTTTGGTGTCAAGGAAACGGACGATTAGCTGCTAAAATGTTTCGGCGCATTGAGCAACCCTAAGCGCTAAAAAAAATATTACCCTATAATAAATTTTGATCACATCCAGAAGATGAATAATGTTCAATTAGGATAGGAGAGATTGACCCTGTTTTGGTTCAGCCCGGCTCGTTTCTTGGAAGGGTTACGTTGTCGGAAAGGGGTAAGTTTTGGAGTTTGATTGAATGGAATTAAATGATATTTGTAATTGTAGGAGTTTAAGTCTAACATGAGTTTATATCGTAATTAAAGAGAAACATAAAATAATAATAATATTAAAATAAAATTATATCATGAACTTCTCCACGAGTCCTTAATACCTATTACATCATTATGTTTACGGTCATTATAAAATTCATTATGTAGTTAATTATAAATAATGTGAGGCGATACATGAGCATAATTTTTTTCAAACTCAAATGAAAAAGTTATTTCTTATGTATTATTGAAATTTTTTTTCTTTGTACAGGAGAGGATCTTAAAATAACTAGACCAAAAAATGTTATATGCTAATATCCGATCAGTTTTCAGGCTTTTATACTATCAACTGCCCAAATATTTAAAAATATTTCTTTATTTTTATAATCTCCATAAATATGAGGGAGATTGAGCATAAACCATCCAATCCAATTAATTCATCAAAAGTACGAGATTTTGCAAATAAAATATGGACGCAAATTTGAGGAAAGTATTTTAAATCAGATTTTCGAAGAGAATTTCTCTGAATACCCATCAAAAAATTATCCAGCACACATCCTTAAATTAATATAAGCTAATCATTCCTAATATTATACCATCAAATAAAATTCTCTCCGATAAAAAGTTCTTTCTAGAGGCTGGCATCAGATTCTCATTTAAGCCATCCACTCCCGCGAAAAATACGAGAGACATGCGTTACATTAAGTTGAATTAACCCTCCTACATTCACTATACCCAAAATAGCTCATCCTACTACTTAGGGATTTACTAGTTTTATAATTAAATTCTCGAGAGTAAGTTTGGACTCTGCGAATTCCCACTTCTGAACCCCTATTTCTTTTCATCTCTCCCTGAGTGTCGCACTTGGACCCTATCCTAAAGTAAGAGTCCTATTTTCTTCAGCTCCTTTTCCGTGTCTAGGGGCAACGTCCTTCCCCACCCTCTCCCCACCACTCATTCCCTTCGGACCTCGAAGCTATCAATCCTTTCCACCCCTCAGCCTCCTACTAGTGTTCGTAAACGACCCTTCCTCTTAAGTTATCCCTACCACACACCACCGTTTCGCGAACTCTTTTTTCCCATTTTTACATCCAGATTCCCCGCCTATCTACTACGATTTATATTAATCCCTTCGATATTCGGATCATATCAAGGATCGAAGATTATATCTATAAGTACCACTCAATAAATAGCTTCACTACGTCTTATCCTTTAGACTCACGTACCAAAACAGGAGCAACAAGGAGGGTGACGTACGTATAATTTGAGCAGAATGTTAGGCGTATATCTTCACCACCTTTGTTTTTATCCACAGTTAAATCACAAGCACGTGGTTTTGTGTTGATTGACTTCCGTTCCTATGGTTTGTTTCACTCCTATTCATACCCTGGCAACGGATTAAGCTATATTTGGCGTCACCCTCGTCAAAACAGTGTTCTCCAAGGGTACGATGGAATATTTTGTCAACAAGCGATGCACTACCGCGCACAATTCATTTAAATTGCGTAGTTTAATGCATTTATTTCGTAAATAAGCTGAAGTACGATTCTTTAAATGTGGTAAATAGAAAGTGTGAGTAGAAGATAAAAAGATTTTTGATGTTTGGATTACAATAAAGGTAATATATTGAAAATCTTGCATTTAAATTACTGTAAATAATTTGCACGACAGTTACGAAAAAATTACGAGGTTAGCTTTTTACAACTGAGGAATAAATGCATAGGAATCATTTTAATTCCAGATATCAAAGCATTCCTTCAATCTCATTTAAAATCAATTCAAATTTTAAATTCAAAAATATCTTCCAAGAGTAAGTATCGTTCATTTAATAATAGATATGATTTATATTATATGTTCTGCAAATCTAGTATTCATTTTTTTGACGTATGAATTTTATATTGTAAAATACATTTAATTGAAAGTATGTATATTTACGTGAAGTTTGTCTCCCTAATGCCTCCCAAATCTACGTATTATTCTGACTAATAATAAGTAAAGTAAAACTTACTCCAATTGAATACTATAAATATTTCACCCAATATTTTTTTGTAAAAAAGGCCAAGAGAATAAAATTTGAGCAAAAGCCAGTTTTTGGATTCAGACGTTGTTTTTGAGACCGAATTAGCTTGCGTAAATTTTCTTGTATTTTCCAAAAGATAAATCAGAAGGGAGAACGGTTTTAAAATTTATTTTTTACGTAAACCTAGTACAGTATGTGAGTAAATCATGTTTGGGTTATGCGCCTCACTTTTTCCTCATGTCTACGAAAACATGAACTACAAAGCGTATGTCTGGTGAGGCTTCCAGTGCATCACATATGTCGTAACATTCTCGTGATTTTAGTTTTTATAAGACCTCCGGCATCCGTTTACAAACGTGATCTTTTTACGACATTTCATCGTTCCGTTTCATAATTTAAGGTTAACTCTATACGCACGACTTATAAATACTTCAATTCGCGGGTGTAGATAATTATTCTGAAAAAGAATCAACTGTGATAAATCGTTCCGAACTATTTAATTCAGATGAAGGGATATAGATTATTAATTCCTGATAAATAATAACATATCTTAAACGATATTCATACATTAGTAGCAATAAAAACTTCACATTTCCATACTCATTTAAGAGTTAACTATGATATATTTTATTATATACATTACATTTAGTCTTCATGAATAATGCGAAAGATTCTCGATTTATTTCTGAATGAAACAAAATCATTTAAATTAATCTAAACTTTCTGTTTTCCAAAAAAGAAATTAGGACATCACTACTTTAGATGAGTTAGAACTACCCTCACGAACCATCATTTCAATTCCTCCTTTGTAAATGCATTTAAATCGAGTTTAAGTACCTCGTTTATTCATCACGTCTCCTTACCCAAGTTCACTCCTTGTTCTCCAAGTAACCTTCGGCACAAGCATTTCACGTATTCTTACTCTCAGATTTCTTAGAATTTTTTCTGGCAATCGTCCATTATAAGTTTCCTTTAGAATCCCATGCACCTTTTCCTTTTATATCCTGCGCTGCTTTTACCTTATTTTATTTTAAAAATATACCAATGTTTGGTAATAATGAATCAAACACACTAGAATATTATACGCTTTACACATTTATATATGCATACAATATATCTGTCGGTGGTTTCTCATGATTTTTTGTCATTTCGTAATGTTTAAGAGTAATTTTATTGATACGAGAAAGGAAACTTGTCAAAATATCCACGACTCATTCATTCTTAACACATCATGCTCTTGATTTCTAATTTTAATGCACACCAATCAGTTATAATTACTGATATTTCTTACGGTCAATTTTTCGTGAAACTCTCTTTATATCCATTCAAAATTTCTAAGGGTAATTTTATTTCAATCAGCTTATATAATGGTAAAAAATACTATGCATGATTGATGATCCTCTAATTCTCCGAGATGAAAGATGAATTCATAGTCAACTAAATAGTACATATCCGATTTATCATTATAAAATGAACTTCTAGCCTACAGATATAGAGTTCCATCTTACTGGAAAATGCTGGTCGTCGAATTGATAGAAAAAGGAGGGGATTTTGTTCGTTTCGAGATCATCCAATGAAACGATTCCGTACAGCAACTTTAATCTCCACTCCCTAACACCTCTTCCTCATTGGTTCAACAGCGGCACCAAACTTCTGAACTCTTCCCCGCCCAATTTCTCCCTCCCCCTTCCACCTCACGCACCAATCTCTCTTCAAACTTTCCCCACCCAAACATGCATCTCTAAGATTCCGGGTTCGAAACTCTGTTGCTATGCAAGAGGCCGCGAGCAGTCGTTGACGCGGAACGAGAAGATGGGTGAAATCTTCGGTGGGTCGGAGGGAACGGTGTACATACGAAGAATTTTTCCGGACACTCTTGTGTAGGTCATATGGGAGACTTCCATTCGTTCCCGCATTTGCATAATAACGCTGGCTTATTTACTCCCACAATAGAATCGTTTTTTCGACTCGGAATTCTTCCAATGAGTATATACTCTCTCTACGGTATCTCGCGATGGCATCTTGCACGTTGGATTAGGATTACACTTCACGAGCCGAACCCACACATTTTGAAAGTCTGTTAGAGAAAGTCTACTATAATCTTGTAACGAGGCATTGTTTTTCTAGCGGCTATAATAGCAGAAGTGTTTGAGTAGATTCGTGTATTTTTTTGGATTACCATTACATTCAAGTTACTTTTCATGTTGTGTATCGGTGAGCTATACTGAAGACGATAGAAGGTACTAATGATCTGTTAATGAACATCACTTCTTTCTTATTGAAAAATTCCTGTAAATGAAACTATAAATTATGAATATACCATATCGCTAATCTCTCAAGTAATTCATTCGGAAAATTCAATCATTACAAATTTGAATAATTTGTATTATATCACCAGGATTAAACTAAGTCGTAAGACGTAAAATGTTGCTCTTGAATTGCATAATCAACATCATAAAAATGAATTATAATATTTAAATTAAAATAAAGTCTTAAAATTGATTTTGATCGCATTTTTCTGTATGCTATCGCGTATTATATTAAGGAAAATTACCTTATTTCTAGATGTTAACTTAAGAAGGAAAATCAAGTTATATCCCAGAGTGAATTGTACTTATGATCGGTAAAAGCAGCAATATTGAGATAACAAATATTGTCTTATTAGACTTTGAATAAACGAGTATGATTTAAATGCTACATTGGGGGAGAGAAAAATTTTAATTTTGAACTATGATATCTCAGTTGACTCATAAACACATTTTCAACTAAACTATATTAAGTTATGGTGAAAAATCATGATAATGAGCGGAAACCACAAAAAAATATAAAATAAAAGCGAATGATTCGTACTTTTACGAAATGATTTCATTCTACCATTAATGTGATTCTTAATTTTACTTACATTTTCTGAACGCCATAGCACATGATAAGGATAAATAAAAATTCTGTTGATAAAATAAAAATAATTTATAACGGACAACCTTAATAATAAGGAAAAGATATTTCCAAAAAATACATGAAGTTAAAGTAAAATTTAAGGTTTTAAATTAAGATTTTGATTGATTTGAACACTTTCGTCGATTTTTTATCTAGATTTAATAAAAAAACCCCTTCTTTGAGAGAGTCGATCTATAAGAAGAACTGAGTAGGAAGTTTATTTAAGTCTCATAAAGAAGCCCTTATACTGACTCATAGATGCTTGTATTCACATATCTGACCTTCCTGTTGCTATTTCTAATCCGATTTTCATTATATCTGGAAGACATCCCAATGGGAGCTAAAATGTCGTAATTCGACCCTCGGAGAACATTTTTCGGGGGATGAATTCCCCTGAGAGGGAATAAACTGAGGATAATTGGTCCATTCCCATCGCTGGAACATCCTAAAGGTCAAAGTTCAATCCATGTTTAAACATGATCTTTTCTTGGGTTGTTGGGTTATTAAATTATTTACGTCTCTCGTAAATCGGAGTTGAAACTGAATCTTTTTAACACTAGCGGTTGTGATTCGTGGAAATATTGAGTCAACTTCCACCGGAAATAGTACGAGTTCATTACTGATTATGTTCGTAAAATTAATTCGTTTTTCGTACTTTAATAATACTCGCGACTATATATGGGAATGAAAACCATGGAATTTGAAGAAAACTTATCGACTATTTACTCGTCATGCTTTGATATCCTGTGGTTAAATTTATATTCCTCGAATTTCGTAATGAAATTTCCGGAAGTTGCATTAAGAACTTCATCTCCTTCTAGCGATGAAATGGTGACTAAACCTTCTACTATGATATCAACGTTAAAATCCTCAATTGTTGCGAAAGTTTAGGATTCGACCAATTATGTCTTACTGAAACCCATATCCATCAGTTAAATCATGGCACTCCTTCCATATCGACTCCATCAAATCTCATTTTTCTTCGCTGCAAATGCCAAACGTAAATGTACATCTGGTTACGTGAACTGTAGGAATTTAATCGGAGCGAGTACCACCTGCAGAGCTCTCCGCCGCCATACCTCAGGACCTCGGAAGGTAGTGCCCACACGCCATGTTGGATTGATTGACCACCGAACGCATACCAGCAACGCCTTAGCGGTGGTAGCTTTCGATCACATAGAAACCAGCCACGTCGTTTCTCATTTCGGATCTTGAACTCAGTACCCTCCAGCACACCTTAAGCTATCTCTAAATCTGTTTACTACTCGGCAATCAATCTATCAACCGCCAGACAAGTACAGTTACTTTCTAGGTTCATCGTCAATAGGTGAAGGACATCGCAAATGGTTTCCCCAAAGGATTTTTCTTTTCCGGTAGCTAATGCTTCACGCGAGTATTTTAATAGAATTATTCACATCAACTCACGACTCTCAAGTGAAGCGGTCGTTATGGTATTGTTGGAATTGCTTCAACAGCTGGAGCCACGTATTACGCGCGTGTGGACACCCGCTGGGGTATCAACCAATGAAAGCTTTCACCAAAAGCGACTTCTCTCTGCTATCCAGTATCCTTTGTATACAGTCTGCATTTTCGTATGTTTCATTATTCAAACGGTTCAGATCTTAACGAAGTGTCATTCTCAGATTAATTGTCGCTCGATGTTGATGATTGGAACATTCCGAATCTCTCAAGGATTTAAGCGGCAAGGAATAATTTTCTTTTCTCGATTAACTATCGCGATGCTATTAGCTTCTTCAAAATGGTTTTCTAAGCTGCATAGGAGATATTCTGAGAAACTACTTTCTCTGATGATGCATGGGAAGTGATTTGTTTTCTTCACTTCTTTGGCTAGCCTAGAGAAATGAGAAGTGAGTGCATATATTATACCGAAAACTCGTTTATTTTGCTGAAATTCATCAGGATGTGTATCCGTCAACTTTTTCCCATTTCTGTAATTGTTCTCGATTCCCAATTCTGTGGTTTTTGTAGTAGTAATTTCTCTATTGTTGCTTTTGATTTAACATATTATCATTCCTATGTGGATTATAATAATTAAGAAAACATATTTATTATTGTTTTACGTAAATCAGTAACTGATTGAATCAGAGATAAATATAAAACTGTATTAATCAGAAGCTTGGGAGCTAATAATTTTCCAGTGTTTCACAAAATGCTATTGACATCAAGGTTAATTAAAAAATTGTATATTTTAATATCTTTGAATAAAAAATATAAAAAAACGTATTAAAATTAAATAAGATACTAAAATGAATTACTTGTTAAAATTTAATTATTAAATTTAAAGTACAATTACCAATTTCCGTATTATACTTATTTATGGCTACTGACAATGAATTATCACGTAAAAATCATTTATAAATCAAAGTTAATCTGCATTTAGAAATTTTATCATTTTCCAAACCAAGTTGAACTTCATCAGATCTTTGTTATCTTAATTGGTGCTTATTTTAATAAACTATAAATAAGGTTCATCAAAATCCTCCATAAGCACTTTCAATAGTTAATAACGTCTGTACAAGAAAAGCACTTTAGTGAACTGAAAGCAGAACGCAAAATATGAATGAGTGATGAATATATTACATTATATGGAATCAACTTTCATCCAAAAATTTACCGCTTATTTCTATCATTATGGACAACTTTATTTACTCAATATCTACTAAAGAAAAGTCAGTTTTTGAAAATCCAACTGATTAGCAAAAATATTGCTTTAATCTGTCTATATGCGTATTTAATTACTCAAAATTTCGCTTGAATCTCTATTCTTTTTCCATAACTACGTAACTTTACCCAATATACATTTAAAATGTATAGAGAGTATACCAAAGATTATAAACTTAAATAAATCATTATTTTAAATCTACTAGGAGACGTAGCCCTTTATTTCTATCGTACATCATAATAAATTGATATGATAGATGGTTTTAATTAGGCGCAAGACGATTCTTTCTTAATTGATAGTTACTGAAATTAATGGTAGCGATGTATTCTGTAGATACTGCTTGAGTTACGGTTATGATTTATAAAGAGATGGATCGATAAAAAGATTCGATACATATTCGCATGTGTGAATGCCGATAAAAGAAAAGGTATGTGTTACTAAAATGATTCCATTCATTCAAAAAATAATCCACATTCATTCCTGTTGATCGTTCACTGCACTAAATGGTTTTTTGTTCGCCATCCTAAGCCTGACTCCTTGCGCAACAGCTCGATACAATTCCCAACAGGTCGTTTTATTTTTTTTTGGCCGCGAGCGGTGTTTGCATTGCCTATTTGGCAGGCGTTCTAACAAAGAACTTTTAACGGCCATTCACCACCCTTTAAAACTTGTTTTCCGCTACGAAAACGATTTCTTCACCTTCGAAATAAATTCTACGCGATTCTGAGAAAACTCGAATGAAATAAAAAAGGTAAATATTAGAGATAAAATCCAAATAATAATCTATGAAATTGGTATCTAACATCCTCTTCTAGAGTTAGAAAACAAAAACAAATCTCTCTCTCTTATTTTCAGTTCTTTAGGACGATGATTTTGAAGTATTTCCATCGCTTAAAATTCTTATTTTCTCAAATATAAGATTCGAAACTTTTGAGTACTCGTTTCACTTTCTCTCTACATCCATTTTCATGGATATTTCGGTGTTATCTTCCGAAACGAGTGGCAAGTATCCGTAAAACTTTTTCTTTTAGCGGGCGCTCTGCTAAAAGTAGAATTTATGGTCGACCTGGTGTTCTTCAGACTAAAAATTTCTTTTAAAACGCTTTCACGAAATGCTTATCTTATTTGACTCCGCATTCCGTTTCCATTAGCGTGCAATTGACATAATAATCTTTCTTTCTTATTCGTTTTGTAATACATCGATACAAGTTAGGAGCCTGTTGCTATAATTTAATTAAGTTTAAGCCCAGTTCAATTTACTTCAAATTAGCTCATAAATGATATCTTTCAAACAAACTTCAATAATTGTTATTTTATTTATGATTAATTTGTGTTTTTAACATTAAATTCGTAAACACAATGTTTATTGCATCTCTGGTCTCAATAGGTAACTTTTACGTATCTTTAATACGTGTATTTTTCTGTTTTTAGATTACATTGTATTTATTCCATTGGATGTTTCTTAACAGCTTAATCACGAGAATAAATTGTGAAACGTGATTGCGATTTTTTTATTTTCATTTTATTTTCTTTACCTATGCGTTTGGTTTATTCATCACCTCAACACTCTCTCTTCAGAAAGCTTAACCTGGCGCCATAGTGACGGGAAGTATCTCGGAATAAACAAAACAAAAACGAAACTTTTAAAAGTACTCCATCGCATCGAGGTTTCCAAATCCTTATCTTAAGAAAAAAACCATTCTAAATTGAAAAGCCGGAATCGATTGGTGAGTGCATTTCACCGTTCACATCACGGCGCATCTTCAACGTGACACTGCACTGAGTTTCGCCAGAGTATCCTCAGACACAACACACGTTCGAGATATCGAGATTGGGAATCGGCGCCTTCAGGGGAATGGATAAGGGGTCGCGAAGAGATTTAGCAGGGAGAAGTCACGACCTCTTGGTAAAGAAGAGATAAAGTCTCGTTGAAAGTTCACGTCGTAAAGGGAGAAGAGAGATTGGAAGGTAAACAGTGAGTGTGTGAAGGGATGAGTGGTTCGTGAGATAAGGTTAAATAAAAAGGAATTAGATTGCGACGGGAATCGAGGGGAGCCATCCAACGTCAACACACTACGGAAGGTGCTCCGAGGTCAGTTCGTCACGCGAAAAAAAAAGTGAATCTCGCACTTCGCAACGATCATCGAATCCTTTCCGAGAGAGTTTGATGTGCCATTGATTTCAGGAGCAATTGAATGCGAGTGGAGTTCTTGAAAAAAGAAGACTTAGATCCTTCAAAATATCTTCTCACCGTCAAATCTGTTAAAAATCGCAAAAAATCATTTTCGATTCCATTAGGCGATGGATAGTTAAGCAATGAAACACGAAAAATAACACAAACATTGTATAAATATAATTTCAATATCACCTGACGCGATTAATATTGTTTGAAGTGCATTTTAACTCCGATTTTTGGAAAAATACGGATTCATTTATTAAATGATTACTCTAAGCACTACATAAAAATATCTTCTAAATGTTTAAAAGTCTATGAAAACTTATAAACTTTTGAAAAGAACGTATACTAAAAGAAAAATCATGAAAATATTGAGATTAAAACGTACTGCATTGTTGAAATCGGAATTTTATCAGCAAAGCATAACATAATATAGTCATTATTAAATAATCACATCGATATATCATTAGATTAAATCCATCTCAGAAAAAAACTTTTTAGGGTACGACATTTTCATAGCTTTACTCTGTTATCCCGTAGGCGTTATAAATACATGTGATCTATAGGATTCTAACGTTTTATAGAATCAATCGATAAAACCTCGTCCTAAAACTCTAAAAGGTAAAACAGACATCAAATTCTAACTATACGTCTTGGAATTCCTAGGTTCCGATTCATTGACTGTTACTCGGAAACGTATCTGTCGTTCATTCCCTAGAATAATCATTGAGCGGGATTTATTTTTTTCTCCTTAGCAACTCAAGCGTGCAAATCGTTTCAATATCATTACGGAATGCCATCGTAAAAGTCTTATTTGCTGGAATACGTACACGGATTACCGATAGTGACGTAAGCAAAAGGCGGATGATAATGTGATCGCGAAAAAAGTGAAATTATTTACGCAATATTCGCTCTGCACTTTGTCTCAATTGCCCCCGGAATGAGGTTTATTGGTTACGGGGGGAATTCGCTGAAAAGGATATGGTGAAGGATTAGAGATCACGAGTTCGGTTGATAAAAACTCAAAATAGACTGTGCCTGAGTTTAGATACATGATAGTAGTTCCCTAACAGCAGTCTTTTTCCAGTAATGGCTATATTTGTAAACAAAATTGAACACAAATCTTGATAAACCTGACCCATCCTCGAGGAAGCTCTTGAGTATATATTTTCCTGTTTGTTTCGTAGCTGTCAGTATGCGTTTGCTCATGCATTTTGATCTTAAATTTTGATTGGTTGGATTTAGTTATTTCACATATTCTCTTCCTACAAATCTTCCAATTCCGATGAGTTTTCATCAAAACCAAAATTCTCATTAAATAAAATATATATCTCATATAAATTTATTTCCGCTATTTGTATTTCTTAAAACACAACATGCGCCAATCATACCAATGTAACCTAAAAGTTCCAACTCCTTATCGTTATTTAAAAACTCACTATTTGTAACCCTTACCTATTATCTTATGCAGAAACTTTGATTTCGTTATGGCGCAGTTTTCGTTGGTTTACTATAAAAAAATGTTTTCTTACGGAACCACTATGAATTTCAGAGTATACCATTATTTGGTTTAACTGATTAAGGTGGATTTTTATGATGATTTTTCTAACGCACATTCTTATTTGGAGCATAACATTGCCTTATTACCTATAAAAATGGTTCCACAATCTATTCCTCATCATTCAAACATCAATCCCCAGAGAGAATTTTATTTTCAACATTCAACAATTACAACTATGCAACTGATCATGAAGGACAAAAGATTAAAATAGGCTATTTAGAAGATCATTCATTTACCCTGAATTATTGCAAAACATTTAAAACATAAATTAATATTTGATAAGTTGTAATTTCGTTGTAAAGTGGGCGAGTTCACACGATAAGATCGCCGATCCAAAAGTAGAGTTGAGTCGCAATTACTTCTTACTCTCGATCTATTTTTATGACATGGATCCTTAAAAGTGGTTGTATCTAACTAGAACTAAGACCTCCACTTCACCCAGAAATGGACCCCCAAGGTTAGCAGGCAAGAACGAAGTTAAGGAAGGAGTTCGCAACTAATCAACAACCGATTTCTAGGGAGTTGTTTACGCCAACATATTGATTCAAGCTTTTATGGAAACTGTGAGTATCGTAGACTCTTAAATTTCAGTCTACCAGTAAATCGTGCAGATTGTAGCCTTAGAGAAATAGTATCATCTTGACTAGAATTTATGCTAGTAATTGCAGTTCTAGGATTTTGGGACGTATATCCATATTAATGTAATCTATTCGTTTGATTTCAAAATGTAAATGTATTACGTTAATGGATGTATTTTAAAAGGAATTTGTCGACCAGAAGATTTAAATTAATCATACATTATTTATGCGTCATTTATGGTTCATTGACGATCTATACAATCGTAGATAATCATTACTAATTTACACGTATATTTGGATTTAAATTAACTTTAATTCAAAGTAATAATTTATAATGGTTACTGCATAATTTTTACAGCATATCTTTTATAGTATTTAAATAGAAGGATTTATTACTTCTTACGTACAATTTTTCTATATCTTTTAGCGTTTTTCAACCGATTTCATCCAACCCTATCAAATCCTACATCACACGCAAATGGCATCAGAAACGGTAGCGAGGTTTTCTGCTCCTGAAGACATTTGTGGTGGCACCCTTATATAATCCCCTTCAGTTCCTTCAGCTTCACTTTCACAGCAGCACGACAGATAACCATGAGGTCGCACCCCAATTCGCGAACTCCGTGTCATCCGCTTTCGTTCCCCGGAGGATGGGTCTTTGTGGGTGGGCGCGAAAACGGTTGAGGTGCTATTACACGGCGTCCTTGGCACATTTGCATCGGCAACGTGACTTTTTGATGCCTGAGGCTTCGTGATTTGGACGTCAGGGTGCGTGGATATCTGTGGTATGTACTCTTGAAGGATTGAACTATGAATGTTGCTCGCCCACGCGGGGTTTAGTTTAGAACTTTAACGAGATCGGACGTCCTTTTATTCGTGAACAACAAAGTCTACCGATGACCTTACAGAGGTCGATTCGACCTTCCGGATTTGGCGAATTAAAGTGGGTCAAATCGTTTTTCGTAATTGTGCAACAGACGGTGTTTTTTAGATCGAACTTGACTTTCGGATTCCTGAAATGATTCACAAACGATTTGTTTCGGAAGAGGTGCGGTTTCTAAGGAACGCGTTTGTTTACTCGTGGATTGGTGAAGGTTATTAGCAAAATGATTGATTGATCACAATAAGTATCATTGTAGTTTGGGTAAAAGTAATACTTTATATAGTTCATTGAGAACATGGGAGAGTTTTCACTCTCCTTCTAAATTGATTACATTTATTTATTATTATTATACTTATTATCAAACAAATTCATGGGACTTATTATATTCGCTCAATGTAAAGTAAAGGCGGTTCAAATTTTCATTCCTAATCGACATTGAAATGTAAAATATTCAAAATTGTATTAGGTTATTCCAGATTTTGACGAATCGTCAGTTATTCTTTAATTTAAATTGTTAACCAGCTCTCTTGCACATCATTTGAATTTTGTCAGCGATATCTATATGAAAAAATACTATCTAAAATCAATGGACTAGGTACATTTCGTCTCGAGTTCAAAGTCTCAGAATAAAAATATGCTGTATATCATATATTTAAATGCTGAAACATTTCATTATGTAATCTGACACAGGTTCCTTAGAAGGGATAACTTCAACAATAGCTGAACTTTGTAAGTTAACAATATAAATATTTTTATAAAAGAATATTATGGTGTTTTAAGATTCAATTCAATAGCTATATTTAATGTAATATTTATATTAAGTGAATGTGATATCATTAAACATAGCTCGAGAGATTATATATATATCACATAAAGATATGGTAATTTAACGCCGAATCTCAGAATTACTCTAGAGCGCTGTTCAGAAAGTCATACATCATCCGATTTCGAAGTATCAGTTAATCATCACGAATACTTCTCGAATTCGCGAATGGATTTTGTCCTTCAATCGAGAAGGACGTTCGGCAAAATGGATCGTGTTTAGAGATATGTTGTTTGCAAATCACGTTAATCAAGATTACAGCATTGACTGGTGAAAGTAGGCCACGCTGGATCAAAGCGGGTTTGGACGCAAAATATCGTGTTCATCAAAAATACAATGGATTGCTCCACTCCATGCATTTTGAATATTTTGGCCCATTGAGGATGCATTTTTAAGAAATTTTATCTATCAACTATTCAGAAAACTCATAATTGATAATTCGTGTAAGTTCCTCGATTATTTTCCTATTAAACTAGATATGTGTAAAATACCAATATTGGTTTAAATTTCAATTTCACCGTGTATATTTGCACTCGTATAATCACAATCCCATATCTTATAAAATATCATTAAAATACATATTATAATAATTATAGTATATGTATCTTTGGAAACACTGCCAGCAGGTGATAAAATACTACTTGCAGTGAATTTAGCAGTATTACTAATAATCGAATGAGTTGGGTTTCCCTTAGTAATCCTTCATCTACGTAATAAAATAAATACAGTAGACTCTCGATAATTCGAACCTCGGTAATTCGAAAACCTCTATAATTCGAAGAAAACCCTCGGTCCCCTGAGAGAACCTCTATAATTCGAAGAAAATCAATGTATTTTGGTCCCCTCGATAATTCGAAGTGAAGCTAGACCGGCCCACTCCACAATTCGAAAAATTAGTCATTTTATGGAAAGTGTCGAGGCAATTTTTCCAAGAATTTACCTTTATTGGCTAATTATGAAGCGAAAGATATCTTTAATTGTGATGAAACAGGGCTGTTTTATAAATAATTACCTGATCGTACCTTGGCATTTAAGGATGACACCAGTCATGGAGGCAAACACAGCAAAGAGAGGGTTACAATATTATTGGCAGCCAATATGGATGGATCACAGAAATTTCGACCTTTTATGATAGGAAAATTTGCTAAGCCTCGATGTTTAAAAATATAAAATCTCTTCCGCTAATCTACAAATCAAATAAGAAGGCGTACAGCAGTATTGTTTTCTAAATGGGCAATGAGCATTGATGCTGTAGAGAAGAGAAAACTGAATGGGAAGAGAAAAACGAAAAATTTTGATGTTTATCGATAATTACTCAGCCCATAAAGATGTCCCTTAACTTGAAAATATAGAGCTGAAATATTTACCCCGTAACACAACTTCAATTCTTCAACCCCTAGATCAAGGAATTGTTAAAAATTTTAAAACCTTGTATCGAAAAGAAGTGGTTAGAACTGAAATAGACACAATGGAAAATGGAAATAACCTGTGCAGCATTTCAATGCTTACTGCAATGATAATGGCTCACAAAGTATGGGAAGGGGTTAGCTCACAGACAATCGCAAATTGTTTTAAAGCCTGCGGATTCATCAAGGATTAGGAATGCAAGGACGGAAATGATATGGTTCAACAAGATCTGCAAGATGAGGGACCTTTTTGAGTGCTTGGAACAGACTTCCAGAGGTTCCCATAACTTTCAATGATTTTAATATTGACAATAATGTTGCCACAGCGGGTACATTGTCTGATGAAGACATTATGAAACAGTCAATTGTGGTCAGTCAACAGATTTCTGACAGTGAAGATGAAGACGACGATGTTCCGAAGGTGTATTCTAAGGAAGCAACCTTTTTTTTAAGTGGGTTGCGTCGTTTCTTCGAACAATCCGAAATGGATAACATCCAACCTGGTTGTGTGTTTAAAGCAGTGAGCACTTTGGAAAATGCTGTGGACCAGATTGCAGCCAACCAAGCGACCCAAACGAAAATAACCGATTTTTTTATGAAGAAATGATACAACTTTTTTATAATAAATAAATTGATCGACATGTATTATTATAATATGTATTTTTTTTCTACCAGCATTCACAATCTTATACAATGACAAATAGAATGCAACTTTCTTCAATTCGAATTTTACTTTCAGCCCCTCTTTAATTCGAACCCTCGCTATTTCGAAAAACTCGATAATTCGAATTTTTTGTTTGGTCCCTATAAATTCGAATTATCGAGAGTCTACTGTAATTATAAATCCTTTAAAGTTTTCATATTTAAATTAAATGAAGTTATTCATTAGTGGTTCATTTTCACATAATTTTAGTTTTCTTCATGTAAGTAATTCAAGTTATATTACTCTTCATCGAAAAGTTTTAGATATTAAATTATTTCTTAGAAATTTGACTTTTTAAAAATCTGACGTAATAACATTCTATCTCACTAATCAACGCATGATTCCTAATAAGCTTCATTAGCTTTTAGTTATTTTAGCTGTGGAAGGTTTATTAAAAATTCTAACAAGCCAAACATTGTGGTGCAGTAGCCTTAAAAAGTTAATGATGAATTTTTCGATTTACTTTGTATTCCCTAAACAATTACTTTGTATTCTTTAAAGAGCTCTCTGTTGTGCCTCTTGTACGTGATTTAAGATAGAAATAGTTCTTTTTATTTATAAATTTTTGGAGTTTTTGATTAACACATTGGAAAAATGATGGTTGATGAAAATATCATGTAATAAAATTATTTTTAATATATAAAATAGATCAATAACTTTTGCCGTCTTCGTGAACTCTTAGGTCGAAAAAGTTACAGCTCTGTTCATTTATCATTCATTTCAAAGACTTCTCAAAAATCTCTACAATGATTTCGAAACTGCATTTTGAATTTTCTTTCTACATTCACAACAATCGGAAGATGGCTGCGGACCATGAGGCCGAAACGTATATTAGTATATGTATTTGACTTCTTTCTTGCGATAAATATCCCAGCCTGGTTATGTCTTCGAAACTTTTTTCTTCGAGTCCTAAATTTCCTCACAGGGTTTCCATTTCCTCAAACCCTAGGCCTAAAACTCCGGTTGAAGGGAAACAACTGCTCCTGGTTTTCTAACACTACGTTCTCTTCCGATGACAAGTTGACCACATGGCGGAAGTGCCAGATACTTCATATAACTTCTCCCCCGGGAACAGTCGCAATTTTATCTCAATGGTCTGCGCGATCTATTTCTTTCCCACCTGCTATTCTTAAAATAATGAGAAAGTAGATCACCCTATTAGACCCGTCGGCATAAGGAAAGCTCCTACTACTTCATGACGGGCTTTTCCATAACGTTTTACAATCCATTAAATGCACTTACTGTCAAATAATTGTAGATATATCTTCAACATTAATTGAAGTTTATATTCATAATCATTTTTAACTGTACAGCTTCAAAGTCCAATCGATGATATGCATAAAAATTTTCACAAGCCTAACAATTAAAATTTCTGAAAATATCTAAAATGCTAGATGATTTGGCAATAATTACTTCAAATGCACCTTCATAAATAAATCCGAAACTAATTTAATACGTATGTGATCAAAACACAAGATAGCACACAAAGGAAAATTTAGTTAGAGAAACATTAAATAGTTTTCTACAAACAAAGAATATTTGAGGTAGTTTGGTTTATATAGTAGGAACAGCAAAATATTGGATAATTTAAATATAATTATAGCAATTTTAAGTCAGAAATAATAAAAAACATGGAGAGAGTCAATAAACTAATGAGCAAATTTCAAGTTGGTAAAGGATGCCATAAGAAATTGAGAATTCAGTGTCAAAAAGCTTGTGATAAAAAGATCATAAGAATTCAATGTGGAGGATCACAGGATAAATAAAAATATTCATTAAATATCCAAAGAATAAATTGTTCTCTACATTCATTCATAAAGTGATTCATATTGCCTAAAGAAAATGAAAATTAATCTTTCTGAAAACTACAGTAGTTCATAATCAAGTGATGATTATTAATTAATTTTTAAATAAATTATACAGTACGTCATTTCTCTATTTTAAACTGTTTAATATCTCAAAAAGTTTTAATGGTAAAGGTATTGAGATTGTAACAGATTGGATGGTTTCATAAGATTTTAATTGATTTTAGTTTTATAAGCTAAATTAGATTTGTAAGTATGATATTTCATGCATTCTTTTGAAAGATCAAATGAATTTTTTCATTTACCAGTGAAGAGATTTAAGAAAGATGTTTATTTGACATTAACTTTTAGTCATCTGTATAAGTATTTTACAATGAAATTCAAAGTTTTAATTTATGATAGTTTGCTTGGCACTATCATATTACAATTTTGAGTTTCTAAGAAAATTTTTGTCATAAATTACTGATCTTGTAACCAGCACCTATTATTATATTTTTATCAATCAAGATGTTTGCACACAAGTCAAACTGATCCACCCATCAAAACTTATACAATAATATGACAAGTTTAAAATATATTCATAATAACCATTCCATTGTAGAATGATATTCTACAAATTTCAGTTAGATCAAATCTACTTGGAATTCTCTGATGACTGATTATGTATAAATTATAATTTTTTTGTTGATATATAGCAAGCTTGCTGGCTACTGCAATACAAAGCTTCAATGTAATGATGTTCCTTTAGTGTATAATAATATTCTCATGAATTATTTATGGAGAAGAGAGCAATGAAATTATAACATAATTTTAAGGGGAACATAAAATATTTTCTTATAAATTAAGATATCTAAGCCAACTACAATAATGACTACAGATTTATGGCAAAAAATTTAAATCAGAACATCAATAGCCCAAATGAATATTCTGAAGAAATAATTAAAATGAATTATACACATGGAAATGAAAAAGCTTAGTATGAACCTTAAAAAGAAAAAATCATGCTTAATTGCAATGTGGTAAGATATCTATTCATATGTAATTCTTTTTCTGTCTTAACAATTAAGTAAAATAAATTTAATTAATGGTTAGAAAGGTTAGATTCATGTTAAAACCAAATAGTTGAATAATCATGAAAATGAAAGTTTTATCTAAACTGATCAAGTAATTTCTCAGCAGAATTATAGGTATTCAAAATATATACTTCTGAGAAAAATGTGAGCACATTTTCAGTAACAAAAAGATGGAAAAAACTTCTTCCTTTAACATTCCAATTTTTTAAGGATATTCTGCAATTCCAGGAGAATCCTATTCAATAAACCATATATTCTTGGAATTGATCACATTCTTTCCATTTTTTCACCTTCACTTCTTTGGGATATTTAAAAACTTTGCACTTTTTTTTGTTGATTCATTGAGTGTCATTGCTATTTTTAAAATTTTTACTTTGCTAGCGAATTAATATTTCCATGTTTTACCATACACAGATAACTTTTGTCTATGTATACTATATGATATATAGTATGGATAGACAAAATGATATGCAATATAATCTTTACAGCTATTTACAGCTAAAAGTGCAATTATAATTATATTTTCCACTCCTTTATTCAAATATTTGGGGATTAAAAATCTTAGTGCTTGTACTGAAGCTTCGATTATCAATTTGAGAATTACCAACTTCTCGACACTAAAAGAAATACTCTTAACTTTAGATTGACCAAAATCACTCTTGTATTGTAAACTGGAGGTATGGATTGTGAATGCCTTCTCATCTCTCAGCTTGAGTAACTTGTCATTTTCATGAAGAGGAAATCAACAGAAAAATTTTATTTCTATAAAATGTTATATATTGATGTTTAGGAGATAAATCATGAAATGATTGTATTGTTTGTATTTTTATTAATCAAAGTCAATATTAATTACAATTTTTATTGCATTACCTTGGATGCTAAATGTTCTATATGCAGTTTGTCACATGCAACTTAAAACATTGAGCATGTTTGGTTAGATTCATTCATAAGTTGAGGAAAGATAGTCAGATATATACTTTCTGAATTTTAAATTGGCATAAGTTTTTAAAATCATATTCCAAGTTCTCCTTACTTAAAATTCTGCATTGTTTATCAATTATTGATCATTTTAACTTTCTTGAACTGCAAATTCTCAAATTGATAAATTTTTGTTTCCATAAAGAACAAGACAAAATATCAATAAATGACATTCATTAATTTTTGGAATTGAGTAACTAAAAAACTATAATGAGTCTTTCTACACTAATAATATCATTATGTAATATAAATATAAATGTTCTTATGAATTTACTGAAATCTTGGAACCTTAAAACAAACTACTGATCACTTAAATGAAATAAATTCTTGTATTATTTTAGCTCAGATAGGATTTTCATTGGGTTTAAAATCTGAAAATAATTATATCATTTTATAACTCTCTGAAATTTATTTAAAGTTTTAGCAGTATCACTGAAAATTTCTAATTTACCTGCATATTAAATTTAATCTGGCATAACAATTACTGTCTTACTGATATCCTACAACTTTAACTTTAAAGTGTTCAAAAGTAAGCGGAAGTCAGTAAAAAATATCAATGCATAAAGGAAGTTGCCATGTAATTGAAGGCAAAGTAGATGTTAGTATGAAAGAGAAAGAGTGAGGGAATAATTCTTAAACCAAATGAAAAGGAATGTGGGAAAGAGGAGATATCAGGATGTAGTAGAATGAGCAAAAGATAGGCGATAGAGGATTATTATCAACTAATCTGTGGATTGAATGATCAATGATGATCATGATGAAAGGATTTACCATACAGTAACTGGCTATATTCTTTCACAATTTTACATAAAAAAGTTTTATGCAATCTGAAGAGTCTTAAAGACTTTGAAGAATTTCTCTATAATTAAAAATATATTGCTATACATATGTAAACAATTAAAGACCAAGTTTTTTAGACAAAGTTCTGAAACTAGTTTCAGAACTTTGGAATAGTTTAACAAAGTTTAAAACTGTTGATGCATACTGTGAAATTGTGTACAATTGTAAGGTGATACTGAAAAAACCAAGAATTGAATAATGAATTGGTTATATATATAAATTGTCATAACTATTCTCCTTCCCAATCATATCATGGGCAGCATCAATTAAATTTGATACAACTTCATAAAATTAATTAATTTTCTAAAATTAATTAATATTTTTATTAATAAGAACATTTAAAACTGCATTGTAAATTTGCATCTCTCATGTTATTATCAGTAATAATTTTATACTCATAAATTATTCTTTAATATGACCTCTAATACAATCACAAAAGACAATTGTTAAACATGATTATCATATTGTCTCAGTACCCATATCAGGACAGAAACACACAAATTAAAAGAAATAATAGCAGTTTTTTGCTGAAGGAGACAATTTACATAACATTTTGGGTTCAGTTTGATCAGATTTTGGTTTTATCAGAGTATGTCAACCACACCAAAGAATTCAGACCATCAGTCAACTGAATTATGGAGGTGTAAGGCAAAAGTGATTCAGTAAATATTACTGCATCTCAGAGTATTTTCAGATTTATATGATAACTTAACTTACAAAATTACATAAGAGAATAACTTGGAAAATTATAATTTTAAATTTTCCTCACATTAGAGAAAAGCTTTAAGTAAATATTAAATAATTGATATATTAATTATATATTTAGTAGATAAATCATCCTTCTAATATAAGCAAAAATATTTTCCCTTGATATTGCAATTAAAAATACTGCCTTCGGGAGGTTTTGTGGGGTTTCCCTCTCGACTAGGGTAAATGCCGGTCAGAGTATTACATTTTTTCCCCTGAGAAGAGAGCTACCCTACTAGGCCTGGTGCCTATTTGTGGCTCTAACAACAATAAATAAAAAAATTAATAAAAAATGATTTTTGCATGGCCTATAAGCTTTTAATAATCGAACCTGCAAAGTAATGCTAAGTTTTGAATATCCATGGATAATAGAGCAATGAGATCAGTTGGAAGTAACTACAACCATGTGAAAATGTTATCAGTAATATATATACCATCAGAAATAGTTGGAAAGAGATAGGAAACCATCCCCTTTTCATTTCCTATATAAAATCAACAAAGATATAATGCTTGATTAATACACCTACAGTCTAATGATTCTAACTCCAAGACAAATACTTTACACTTATCCTGTCTTTGAACTAGCTCCATTAACAGTAATGTGAAGTCATTTATGTCAAATTAAAATGGATAGAGATGAAGTATTAAATCATCTCCAAATTAATAGTACATTTTAGAGATCATACCAATAAACTCAATGAGAATAATGTAGTAAATCATGTTAATAATAAACCAACCGATCCATTCATCCTGTATTCCTCTTCATTAATTCTCTGAGCTTTGGTTTTTGCTCCGAACATGACTTCAATTGCCATTGTCTTTAACTCTTTGTCGATATGGAGCATAATAAGATAATTGTCCACAATCTCAAAGCTAAATCTTTCTCAAGATTTGCATTACTGAAAATTATAATGACATCTGAATTATCATCTCAAATAAAAATTCAATAGAAAACTTGAGAGTTTTTTGTAAGAACACTTTCACTAGTGACATGCAATAATTTATTATCATGACTACAGTATGTACCTAGATATACATGCCTTTGTATTGCTTATTTGATTATATATTATTATGGAAAGTTATGACAAAGAAGTTTACCCAATATTTATACCACTGAAATGATATAAATGAAAGATTAGGAATTGGATAATCCTTTATTGATGAATTAATCTCTTTAAATATTGCCTCTCGGAGAATAACTGTTAGAAAGATGTTAGAAGATGGTTTGAATTTGATTTTGTTATAAAATAAAATATACAGCATATTTATAACTATTATGCATAATTGTGATTAGACAATTTATGCTTTATTTATCATTCTCTTAATATTAAATTTGGAATATAAGTGTCATAAAATATCCAATTTTTTCTTCTTGCTGATGTGATGCGATGCATTTTTGTACTGATGTGATACTCGATTTTATTCTTCCATAAGAAAATTAATCGTCTTTTTTGGATTGAAATCTTTCACACGAATTATACTTCTACATTATATTAATTAGAATTGTTATTAAATAAATCTTGTTACGCTCAGGTAAAAATACATCGCATTGTATATATATAAATTATTATAAATTTAATATAAATTAAAATAAAAAGTTGAGAAGTATAAACGTAATTTTTTTAAGACTTTGAATACATAGAAAGAATAAAGTAAAGAAAGTAAAATATCAGGATTTCATTTGTTTTGTAATCTGACTCCGAGTATAATGATGAGGAAGTTCCATCTCTAATACGATGGGCCAAGGTCCTGAAAATTATGTTCGGAAAACCCCAAGGACTTCGACTGTTCCCCAGATATTTTGGCTAAAAGTTTTTTATAAAAGAGTCTTTTATTTTCTTGGAAATAACTCCGCACTGTTCTACACATCATCGTAAGCTCCAAGCTGATTGAATAAATATATGAAAATAAATATGTATAAATAAATGAAAAATATGAGGATTATTCAAAGAAATTTAAGAACGATGTATTTGTTTTACTGTATAGTAAGTGATCAAGTAGTACACAAAGGGAATATTGCCGAAAGAGAGAATCTTCATATCTGTTCATCCATGAGGAAACGGAAAACCGGTTGTTCGCGTCTTCCAAAAAATGAAAGAGGAATAAAATAGCAATAGGCCATGATACATAACGTAATAAGACCTTGGGTCCACTCCTTATTTCCTTAACTAAGGAAACAGAGGAGATTTTAACTTAACTTCTCTGGTTAATTCATTCTTGAATTAGCGCAAATTTCTTTTCCGAGAATTCGATTTTAATGATCTTGAACTCGATGTGAGAGGGCATTACCTCGTGGAAGTTTTTTCATGAATTATCTCGGTTCATTCAAGAATCTCTATAGAGCAAATTCTCTGACGATTTCTGAGAGCTCAAGTCTTTCGGAGAGGAAGGAACAAGGAAAGAAGTGAGCATTCTCTCCTTTTATTTTTTAAAATTCCAAATCTACGGATTTCTTCTTGCTTACTCATACTAAAAAATTGAATAGAATTCTTATTTAAGACAAAATTAGGAACAAAATAAATTCTTACATATTTTACTAAAAATATCCTCTATGTAAATGGTTCTTCCAAGAGATAGATCTTTGTTTATATCGTTTCCTAAATGACTTACAACACAATGAGATACCTATATTAGTTCAGATATTTATTCAATCGCGACGGATCGCGTATTACTTAATTTCAGTATATGTAATAGAAAATTCATTAGCCTTTTTAACATTCAATACATATTTCGGAGCCATATCTTGAAAATCGTCGGCAGTTTATTCGAAACATTCTGAAACTCTGACGGAGTGTGTGTGACGATCCAAATTTTGTTTATTGAATATGTAAATAACAGTCAAAACGACGCAGAAGAATTTTTGGCGGGGGATTTATATTTGGAACAGCTAACATGTTACCCATCCATAAAATCTCATCGGACGGGAAATATTTAATATCTGCCAACAGCGAGCGTGAGGATCCGTATCCTTAAAAGTATGATTCAGTTTTCGTATTCATCAGGGGCATTATCTTATAATCACAGAAGTTGTATGACTGTATGCAAAAACTTATCCAAAAATTCAGTAAATAAAAGGATCCTAAAATAATTACAACAATAATTTAATCAGCTCAATTAGGTTAATAAAGTCCATTGTCGAGCAATAGGAATTTATTCGATGGCTTCAAACCTCAGATGCCTATCAGAGTTGATACTTTCCGGCTTTTTATTTAGCATAATCAGCCGAAAATGAGTGGGAATTCTCAGAATGATGAAATTATTTTTTTCGTAAAATTAATAACTCGCTGGTATTCGGATTTAGAGAAAATTAGTTCAATTTCCAGTCAAACAACTTTGTACAATGGGTATCTAATTATAAATACGAATCGTTCCGAGATGCTAGCAGGAAAACTTGACCTCTCCGGCCTTCCTCTTCCCCCTACCTGAGAACAGGAAGACTGGCAACGTCTGCCTCTCGTAGAAGGTGAGAATTTTGTCCGTAAAGCAAGACCTTGCAGTCTGCAAACTCTCCAAATGTTATCGGCAACGATAACTCTCCAACGTCCAGAAAAGCATCCTTAGAATCGGCCGGAAGCTTTAAAGTTGTGAGTACATATTGTAGACAGTTTCTATAAATCTTCGATGACACTTCTCGACGTTACGAACATTATCTTCACAACGGAGAAGTTTTAGAAAGCAAGTAATAGGCTGCAGTATCACGGTTCCTCTTCATTTTACATCTGTCAAAACAGATTTTCTTTCTTTAAGTTTATTGTTATAATTAAGGATATTAAGGATTAAGTCTCCTTACGTGTAGCATGTTCATTCAAGATTCTTCTAATTAATTGCATTATATGAACGTTGTCTAATGATAACTTGGGAAATTCTTGTTAGATATTGTGTGAGATTTACCAAAACGTAGGAGAACGACTAGCTTAAAGATAATCGATTCGATATTTTTTAATTTTGTTAGTTCGACTAATTTTAACTTGCTAAGTTTCTAAAGATAATATCATAACTTTGATACGTTCTCATTTAATGACATGAAAATTTTAAGACCAAGTTTCCGGCCTCGCTAGATTGAGTAACTAACATATAAACTTTCTAACGCCTTGATCCTGGGTTGAGGAGGATATTTTCTTCTCAGGGTATTGATATTTGTGAATTATTATATTTATAATATTATATTATATTTATGTATTTTATATTGTACAGTATTGTTGAGTGAAGTACCACACTGTTATTTGTCCTCTGATGACTCTGTGGTCCATGTTAAATAAATAAATTAATTAATTGAGCATTTTAAATACAAGGAGATTGAAAATCGGTGAATTTTAGAAAGTTAAATCAGTAAGACGAGCAATAGATTTACAGTTGTTCATCAATGAAATTGAAAATTAATTTGAGGGTATGCTCACAAATATATTCATAAATCAGCCAATTAATAAAAAAAAATTCTTTGACTACTAGATAGCTTCGTTAAATGTATGAGAACTTACTGATTATAGATCAAATTCTATTTCTTTGACAGGCAACGAATGAATTTCAGTGAAGGATAGCTGAAACAAGATGCTTGTCAAGAGTTTGGAAGTGTTTTTTCTTCTAGCCATCTTTACACGCCAAACATTTGGACAAATTCCACAGTTTGATTGTAATCAAGGATCTCTTAACATATCATTGCAGGAAGATAGCAACGAGTTCATAAGTATAGGTAAGGAATTTTAAGTAAAAAATTGTAAAAAATGTTATAGTTTTATACTCCAAGAACTCCAACACTTTTGAGGATACTAGATATTTACACTAAAAGGCTGTTCGTATATAATAAAAATTAGTTTGCAACTTTCACTAGCAAAGAAAAAATTACATTCTAAAATTTTGAAAATTACATCAATATTCCAAACTAATTCTGAAAATGATTATTTTCAATGGTTCCAAACTTGTTATCTCTATTCAATATTGCCACAATACCAATTTATCTGTTTCAAAATCTGAATATACAAGGACTTTTTCGATAATTAATATAACCTTTATTTCACCTTACAGATTGTAGTAGCCCCATATCTGCTTTACTGTCCATCAGTATCACATCCGATGAATCTTGTGAATGTAAGTATTCAATTATTTTGATGATAATAATTAAGGTCCTCTTGTCTTAAAATTTTCTAAGGACCGTGATATATTTTTAAAATTATTTAAATTATATCACTCAATTCCAAATTCATTCAAATTCAAATTAATCTTAAGTGTATTAAATGAAGTGATTATTCTCAAATATATTTTTACGTTTATTGAAATTTAGCCATTTTCAAGAAAAAATCGCGAATTTTGTACCATAACCATAACAGAACATTTTGGTAGAGCATCATCTTGGCTGAATAAAATCAAGGAAACTTTCGAGTTTGGATGGGAATTTCTTATTCATTTTAATAAACGCGCTAAATAACAAAAAATGAAATCCAATGGTAACTTACCTGCTATGGTGTCGTCATGGGGTTAAATTGAATACGAATATGAAAATAATCTTCAAGGAAATTCATCGTCGAAAAATCGTCTGGTTTCCTCGATTATATATTAATAATTTAGAGTTAAAAGCGAGAGAATTCTCATATATTTTTACTTTAAGTACTTCAGCTATCTCTTTCAAATAAGAAATATTTATTTGCCAATCTGTGGTTTTGAAACAAGTGGCAAAATTTATCATTCCAAAAACTACGTAATATACTTAGATTTTAACGCTTTTGAATGTCCAACATTTAAGGTTTATAATAGCGTAGACAAAAACTGTTGGTAGAATAGAATAGTAATTTTAAAAATTATATTCAAAGACAAGTTGAATTCCATAATCTCGCGATAGGGATACTGGACGTGCAGAAAATTTCAACGCGGATAAAAATGAGTAAATTATCCGTTATGACTAATGATTGACACGTGTTTTTCTTTCAGCCGCGCAACATTTGAAGATCATTCCTAAGAAGGAATGGCAGATTTCGGAGGGTCGTATCAAGGTGGAAGAACTTTCATCTCCGGCCGATTATGTCGTCGTGAACATGCTACCGCACCCTTACCCCGTCGGCGGAGACTACAGACGTAAATTGCAGAACATTCAGAGTGAGCACAACATCAACCACGGGAACTTGCTGTACAACTTCATCGTCACCGACGACGGCTCCATATACGAAGGCCTCGGCTGGGACAAGAAGAACCCCCTCTTCAGCGGTGGTTTGAACTCCATCAGGATACGATTCATGACGGAAAGATCCGCCGTGGCACCGAATCCCGCCATCCAAGCCTTCAAGTTCTTAGTCAGAGCGGGGAAATGCAGGGGTTCAATCGCGCCGAACTACAAACTCATCCCTCATTCTTACGTCCGAGATTACGTTCCGGCCACGGTCTACAAGATGGAATTCGAACTCTTGAACCAGTTGGAAAATCTGGATGACGATAAAAGCTTCGATGACGTATGCGGTATATCTCCTCCGACAATGATGACCTACAGGGAGGAATGGGGAATCCGTCTGGACGAAAGCAAATTCCTCCGGTACGATTCGTCCATAGACATAGTGATAGTGAGAGATTTCAACGCTCGATGTTTCACAGTCAAGAATTGCCATGGCGTCTTGGATTACTATCGCGATAGGGGAAAACTAGAGGACGTTAACTTTTTCCTTGGTGAAGATGGACAGGTTTACGAGTATTTAGGGTGGGAATTTACGGAAAAGGATTGGTTCAAGAGCCGAAGAGCTATCATAGTGGCGATCCTCGGTACTTATAGCAACTACGAGCCTTCTCCGAAAGCGTTTTCGACCTTAGAAAAATTCCTCAGGTTCGGAGTCAAATCAGGATATCTGTCAAAGAATTATATCATATCCTCGTACCGTTCCTGGAAGGATGATGCTTCGTTTGCGGGTAACGGCTTACACAACGAATTAAAAAAGCTCGATCGTTATACAGATCGATTGTGATGTTTCCTATGGGAAGGATGAGAACGCTATCCGTTTGAAAGTTAATTTTTATCTCTCATATAATTACATGGTGTTTACTTGTTTGTTGAATATTTATCATCTAGCATCAGTAATATATATATTATTACATTTAACTTTGTGTACGATAAAATGAGCATTAATGAACAATAAAATTTCAAAGAGTAATGATCAACATTTACAAATCCACCAAAGATAGCTGATTTACTAAGTTTTATTTTGATTGTGAATAAAAATGTCTATTAAAATATTGTTTGATGTCACTATACTTTCATGGTCAGTTCCTAAGAGTTTTGTTAGTTTCTTAGTAATTAATAATTTTCTCAAATGTACATTAATTATTACAAACTTTACCATTACGTTAAACCTTATGTGTTGAGTATTTATGAATTTTTTCAGTGAATATTCTTATACGGATCTATCGGGACGCAAATGAGATTTTTAATACACGTTGATTGTCTTCTAGTAAGCCATATATCATGAAACGCATTCTTCCTTAAAAGTAAAGAACGATTGTAAATCTGCTTCTTAAATCAGTATGATGAAATCTTGGATGATCTTGGATCTTAGCTTGGATGTATGTTTGGTCTATTATATAAAGCGAGCTGTGATATCATCTATATGCTGCAGTGTTTTATGGGTTTAAATAAAAAGTTTTATTGCCATAAAACGACATTTTTCATCTTTAGTTTTGTGCATCATGGGGTAGCATCGATGTAACACTGAAAAATGAACAATTAACGTGATACATTTAAAGTCATTTATAATATTAAATAAATAAATTTTTTGGGCTCCAGGAATCTGTAAATCTATCAAAGAATTGTTTTTAGAGATCTCCTCGCTAAAATTAATTCCATGTCAACATTGTGCATTTTCAAGATGCGGAAGTATTTACCTTGTCTTCCGTTATTGATTGAAGATTTCCGAAATAGATAATAGTCACTCACCACTAGGCCACTTCTCCGAAACAGAATTTCCTTGATGGAGAATGTCATCTAACTTTTCCTCAGTTTTCCTTTTCGCTGCGTAGGTTCATAGCTCTTAAGCAAAAAGTATTTGTGGAAAATCTTCTTTAAAAATTTCCACCATCCAGGAATCAAAAAATTATTCCGTCAACCTAGATCATTTTTCGTACACCGTTCTTCTCGGGTCTTCTGGTAATCGTTTCTTTATATCCAACGGAGGAACTTATGAAAAATCGTCCGTGTACCTAGGCATTTTTCGTATCAGCTCCTCCAATACGTTACCAACATAATCTTGATTATCATTGACTTTACGATACGACACTATTTTATAATCAGGAGAAAGTTTACCCCAAGCGATACCAATTCTTAGCAGACGGTAGAAAGCCCTTAGCGCGGCCTCAGAGGGAGGGTAAGAATTAAATTTCCCTAAAAAGTCGATGGAGACCGCGTTTCTGCTGGACCAATAATCACCCCACGTCTTGTCCCATCCAAAAATCTCGTAAATCAATCCGTTATCCATCACGTGAAAGTTTATGTGTATATCTTCCGTGGACTTGGCAGCGACCTCTGCCTGTCGAACCCTTTCCTCTTGCAAGCAATTGCGGAAGCAGCGGTAATAATAGTTCCCTAAAACTACGTATTTTATGGGGTCGGTGATATTTTTCCAAGTTTCGATCGGTTTAGTCAAACTCCACTCCTCTCTGAACACAATGCCTTGCTTTCCGAAAATAGGTTCTTCGTCCAGGTCCGGGTTGGCGTTGTAATTCTTCCACCTCCTCATCTGATTTCTTTCGAAACTGTTTTCCCCCAAATTGAAGCGGTCGTCGATCAGGTAAAAGGGTATCAATTTGTAGTGGGCGGTCAACTTTCCTAGGCATATGGCCGCTTTCACAAGTCTCTTGAACGCCGTCTCGGCTTCATTCGAAGGGGGTTCGTCCCTGGATGGCTTCACGAAGGCGATTCTCAAGCATTTGAACCCTCCACCTCTCAGGTCGTTGTAGGCGTCCCAACCCAGAGCCTCGTATACCCTTCCGTTGTTACCGATATGGAAGTTGTGAAACATACTTCCGAATTCGCGGTTCTGGAACGTTTGGTCTTCTTGCATCTTCTTCACGTAGTTGCTGTCGCTGATGATGTAGCTTTGTCCGTCAACTAGGACACACTCGGAGGGTTTGGTCCAGACGGGTGGGGTTATGTTGTGTGCTTCAGCCCTCCACCCATTTCTCCATACTATCCTTAAGGTGTTTCCATCTGAAAACGAAGTAAATATACCAATCACAATATTCCCTATCGAATCTTGCATTCGCATTTTAGCATAACAAGAAGGTACAATTCATAATTATACTATAAATCCTTTGTAAATAACCCGTTTAATTTAAAATTTTCAGAATCAGGTAAGGTACGTAGATCGTAGGTATTAACTTTGCACGAATAGTCGTGCGATTTCGTAACATGATTTAAAAAGAAATCAAAACAGCGACATGACTGGGACTCGATCCCAGATCTCCCACTTCCCGGAACCCATTATCCTTTAGTAACCCCCAATGCATCGCATTAAAACATAAGTGGCATTGACGCAGTATAGTGGTGTAGTGGTTAGCATACCGAAAAGTAGGGGACCTAGGTTTGAGTCCCAGTCATTTTTCACTTCTGTTCAAACTATATTAAAAGTTTAATTTCTTGGAAAATTTTCGAAGGAGAATGCAACATACGTAGACTGTTAGGAAATCAACGTCTTCCTCCAAAGTTGCGTTTAAAATTGTAAAGCGGTTTAATATCAAAGATCAGTTAAAATATTTCAGAAATATTTTTGTGAAATATCTAACTCTTCAGTTATCTGAGTCGATCTTTAAAAATATCCACCTTAAATTTTCACGTTATAGCTGCGGAAGTATTTTACTTCCTTTGGCATCTATCCTCTAAAACGATCCCTTTACATGCGCTGCAATAAATTTTATAATTATAATAAATATGATAAATCTTAAAGGCAAAAATCATGAATCTTTCGCTATTTTATGCGATGCTTAACTTCAAAATCTCTGCTTCGGTTTTCTTGTGTCATTAAGTCAATATTGAAGGATTGTATTAAAATATGAATTCTTTAAATCACTTTTTTTAGGATTATATACATCGGGAAAGATTTACACGTATTTAATTTACACGTATAACTTTGGATATTCACAAAGAATATCTACCCATCATAATCTCTACCTGTTATAAAAATTTTTCGTTCTCAGACATTTTGTTCAGCCCTTTGATTGTCCTATATTATTTAAAATTATTATTTTTATATAATCGTAGATAAAATTTCAAGGTTAGGAAAATATTTATACGTCTAACATTAATTTCTCACCTGAAGAATAGCATTTGTCTGTGTTCTTTTCCGGGAAAGTCGCTGCCAAAGGAAAGTTCCCGCAATCTGAAATGAAATGTCCTCGTTGAAGAAAAAGTTTTTATCTTTGAGATTCCTTCTACTCCTCAAAATCAAATAATTAATTTTATACTGCATCGTAATCATGATCTATGATTTGAACCATAGTTATATTTTTATTTAGATCTATTTTTTGTTTTTATATCAATCTAGAGATAGGACAAAAAGGAAAGTATAAGGAGATATTAATAATTACTTAGAGATATTGATATATATAAATGAATTTATTTTCATATAATTCAGATCCAATATTTCATAAGTTTCATCCAAAACTTCTTAGATACTTTGAATATTTTCCATTGAGATCTAGAACAATTTCGTGCAACTCGAGTTAATTCACAGCTACTCAATGATAAATCTTAATGCAAATAGATTAGTAAATTGATTTGGTGGAAATCTTTTCTTTGATTCCGCCAAAGAACATCATATCGTCTTGGAATGATTAAATGACTATAAAGGATTTAATGACAAATTACTCATCGACGATTTTATTATTATTTCTGAAAATTATAAGAACAGTGTTTATGTCAACCGAATTCTACTGTGTTATAACTTAGAATGAAAAAATCATGAGAAAACCATCGAATAACATAAATATTTATACCCGTAGGGTAAAGCCCATTAATAACTGAATACGGGAAAGATTTTTTGAAAATTTCAGGGTAAGCAAAGATATCTGTTTAAGAAATATTTGATCGGTCGTATATAGTTTAGTTTATTTTATACATGTGCATTTTCATATTTTTGTTATAAAAGCTCACGAAATTTTACGTGCGTAGAGTATCTTGAACAAAATCCTTAAACTGGAGTCAAACTGAGTTTGGATTTGATTTTAGTGATTTAATTAATGACAATTGAATACTGACTGATGTTAATGAATCCTGGATTATCCTTCGTAGATAGCTCTAATGTTCCTTTGCCGCAATGCATGAGTTGTCCATTGCCGAGAGACGAGAGAGACAGGGAACAGATGGCTGCGTAAAGAAAGATTCGTAGTTTGCTCATCCTTCGCGAAGTCGTTCTTTATTCTTTCAATCCTGTTAAAAAAAGAAGATTATCAGCAATATTTTATGAACATGTATAGATATAGATAATAGATTGAATGTTCTGAGAACGTTTTATTGAAGAATTCTTTAAATTGAGAAGTTGCTCTTTAATTCTTTAATGGAACACCTGTTTCACCATCCAAATCATAAAATAAAATAATAAATACGAAAAATATGAACCATAAATTTTATGAACACTCTATATAAATAGTTTGTCTTACAAGTAACTTATCGAACCACGTTTCATTATTTCTTATTATCTTTGCCTTATTTTTCGCTGTTTTTAGTAGACTTTTTGCTAGGACTCCATACGATTTTTGATCAAATTCCAGATGTTTCCTTGTTTTTGGAAAAGAGCGATCTGAACGCAAGTCATCTAAGTCGCAATTGTATAATTCTCTTCCCTATTTATAGAAATGACTCAGTTCAATGAAAATGAAGATGATTTTCACCTCTCCCATTGATTTATTCATCAGTATATCCTGAAACTTGTTTGATAAGGAATTTTGAAAACCTCACTAAAATTAGAATTTTTACTTATTCCTCTAATACGAAAATTTAACCTCACAAATTGTCTTTCTTCTCAATTATTATGTTCCCACGACAATAATTAATGTAATTTTGGCGACAAAATTTTTAAATTCTTAAACTTACTTACGTAAAGCATAAAATATACATTTTATGCTTTACGTCTTTCATAAATTCTCTTCAATGTCAAAGCTTTAAAATTGCGGCTTATTGTTAGTCAAAAATCACTCATAAGATCCTTACTCTCATTATCGAAAAAAATATTGTAAATCACTGTATTTTGTTTTAGTGTATTAATATGCGACCTTACCGCAATACAGACACCTTATCCTTTTGGACACACGAGGACTTCTAGCGGCTATAACTTTGCGGAAAGATAATCAAATTTAAGGAATCGATATTTTTTCGATCTTAAGTTTAGTTTTTTCTTTTGTAATATTTACGAGATTTTTATTCGAGATGTTTTAAATACTTGCAAAAAATACCATTTTTATTCAAAGACTAAACATGGTACGGCGCAAGGGTACTGCGCGAAAAGAAGTAGTCACACATAATGTTTGAACAGAAGAATTATAAATAGAAAATTATTCATATTATCCATGAAGGTCGCAGAGACTTATCTTCCCAACCTTTCTTTAATTTTATTTTCATTTGGAACATTTTCCTCGTTTGAAAAGATTGGGAATCGACCACAATGTATTCTAACTGATGGAGAAACATTTTATGAATGTTGGAAAGTGCTATTTAGTCAATAAAACCCTGTTTGGATCGATAAACAACAAGCCGATAGGTTTCGTGTACACACATATATCTCTTACATCATTGAGGACTTTATTTTATCCTTGAGATAGAGAGGAAACTGAAAGAAAATTTTATTTCCTGGATTCGGCCGAAAGTATTATTAATTTATTCTTATTGATCTCGCAAATACGTAATTTGAGGCTTGGAAGAGGAAATTTTCCATGATAGATTCAATGCCTACTATAATAATATCTAGGAAACGAATAAATGTTACGAAACTCTTAAATTTTGTGATATAGAGATAAATAAGGGCATTCGGATTAAAATAATTCTCTTCCATGAGTCAAAAATGATATGAGTCGATGACATTATCTCGATTGAGAATAATACTATTCCTTGCCTCCGAGAAAAATATTTAGAGGTAAGAAATAGTTTCTTTTAACCAAAAAGCCGGGCTAAAGTGCGTATTATAATTCCGATTTTACGTTCTAAGGTATGTATTTCTGTGGTAAATGAACTTAATTACAATGAAAGGTCAGCGTACCTTTGTTATGCGGTAGTATCCTTCGCTGAGATGTTTTTTTTTGCTTCTCGTGTAGCTGAATTGGCAACACTGATGGATATCTGAAGGAGGAAACGACTCCCTTGTGTATCAAACCTTTCCGAGACAGAGTGAAGAGGAAGACTGCGAAGTTTCTTCACTCAACATCTCTTTCTTCGGAAGCAAGGTCAGAGGAACCAGTTTTCTGCTATGGCGGCCGATTTCCGAATCTATGGATCCACGTTCGTAAATGAATATTTTCTTCGTAAATAAATGATGAAAATGTTACAATATTTTCTACCTCAAATTAAGGTACACTTAATACCTTTATCAATTTCCTCGAGAAGATACTGTCAGACGTTAACTTAAACGGGTTTTATACCAACGATAGTATACCCCTATGGCAGTAAATGTCTAAATTATTTCGTTATTAATATACCTCGGATGAATAAATTTAAATTTTCGACTCTTCAAAAATTTATCTCATTATAACGTAACAAATATTTTAAATTGCCCCTTTAATTTCAGGATTGTATTAAAACAATTTTAGATAAAATTATGGCAAGTAAAAATCACAAAAAATACAATAAGGCTCCCATATTATCTTAAAAATCAATCATTCATAATTATAAAATATTTAAATATTACTTCTTGATTAGAATTAACTAAAAAGAATTCTATATTAAAATTATGCAATAAAATGTGACGAAGGCAAATACATAAAACATGTACCCTCATAGGATAGGAAATTAATTTTTTTAGCTTTATATTTGATTGAAGAACTACCTGGGGTAAATGTCCTAAAGATAAATAACTGTCAATGACATTCTGCTTTTAAAGGGACCGCCAGATATCGATCCGACGTTTGTTTGGTTGATAATTCTTGTGCTTTACTCGTAGGAGCCGCCACCATGAAGTATAGCAGTCGACTCCTCTGAGGAATTGGAGTAAAGCGAAAGTGAAAATACTGCTTGTGTTTTGTATTGAAAATGCTTCATAGAACGGCTTATTTCAAGCAGATGAAAGCATAAATATTCTCACGTCCCTTCAGATATGAATAATTTACTGTCATCATAGAGAACTCCTCGAAAGTCTATAGATAGTGATGTTGACTTAGTTGGCAAACGAAAAGTGTCGATAAATTCTTATAACAAGTTTTAATTGGCTTCAGAATGGTGGAAACAGACGATACAAGAAGTAAGAGAGGTAGTGAGGGTAGCGTAGAAAGAGCTTCTTCAGTCGAAGAAGCGTATACTAGTACATCCAGTGATCAACAAAAACCAACTGTAGTTCAGATTCCTCGTGTAGCCGCTCGAACAATAACTGGCCTTGCAAATTTACAGAATCAAGGTGCTATAGATTGGTAAGTAAAATTCATTCCTCATTTGCATTTCCTAGGATTTTGCTGCCGTACATTGTATATTACTACTTGTATCTGTTTTAGGGGATGTCATGGCCTTCTAGCCTATGGCTCCAACTATTCCATTGTTATAATCGATACTAAGAACATTCAGCCTATCCAATGTTTGGACAAGCACAAATCGATGGTCAATAGAGTAAGTAAGAAAACAATTACAAACATTTGGTCATGTTAACCTATCCTTGTATTCCTTGACAGTTATATCTCATTTAATTATTCATTCAAGTTGAATTTAATTCTGTAAGCCCTAGTTTATTTTATCATCTATTTATGTTTGCAAGTGTATATTTACAGGTGAAATGGGAAAGAGATGGCAATCTAGGTAGTCGTCCTTTGCATGAACCTGCTCCCTTAGAACTGGCTTCATCAGACGCTACTGGCCATATAATAATTTGGGATGTCGCTCTTGGTGTTCCTAAAGCAGTTCTACAAGAAGGAACCAAGCCTGTTCTCGGTATGCTCTCAAGATTTTATGCTAATTTTCTTATTGATTCTGATGGTTGTATTTCTACTGAGGTTCCACGATCATCATCTTTCATCATCAGTCATCTTCCTTAATGTATAATTGAGATTCACCCCACTAATAGACATTAATTAATCTTTGATCCATTCCCTTTATGTGACAATATTCAATTTAATTTGAAGGGAAAATGATTTCAAAGGTTAAATGATTTTAGAAAGAGATAAAAAATTATATAAAACCTGTTATATTTGTAAACAAATACTTTGCTCCTTCAAAAGTTATTTAATATATTGTGTTTGCTCCTAAAATACCTTTCAAATTTTCCAAGCATCTGAAAAATTCTCTATTTAATATTTTTTAATGTATTTTGTTAATTACAATTACAGAAGAATAACCCTTTAGCTAACCTTTGAATTTAAAGGACTTTTTCATTTTCCAAAGAAAATGAATTAGAAATTATTTTCTCATATATATGTATATTTTATGTATCATATAAAGTATGTAATATGTTTCTTAAATCTAAATTTTCATTTTTCTCTACAGAAATGGAGTGGCTCTCTCTATGGAACAGGCAACAAAATATGTATAACTCGAAAAATGAAATGAGCCACAGTGAAAGAGATAGAATTCCATTGTATCTTCTATCTCTACATCCTCCATATTGTCTTGTTCTGTGGGATGTCCATGCCAAATGTAAACTTTGGAAGAAAACATATACTGAAAACCTTGTTAGTTTCAGTGTTGATCCCTTTGATGCATCAAGGATAGCATGTGAGTCAAAACAAAAGTTTGCTTGTGGAACTTAGTTGCTTAGTTATTTTCATACTTGCCAAAATTGAAATTTTACCAGTCATTTGTATCTTGCTAAGTATATACTAGTATTTTATCCTTTCTTGTTACAGTCCTTTGTCAAGATTGTATCCTGTTCACTGATGATTTTACTCCTTCGCGAGTGCCATCAAGCAATGGAAGGAAGTTTTATATATCAAGTCCTAGAGCAGTGCAGCAGCAACTAGCCAATAGCAATGCAAATCTCACATCAGCTGGTATGGAAGAGAAGCATGGCACTCGTGATCGCCTGCGGAGGTTAATGAAGGAGCTTGTTGTTGGTGAAACAAAACCTAAGTAAGCTTGAGATGTTATCATTTCATAAACTTTTCAATAATAATCCTTCATTCCTTCATCCTTTCTTGTTCGAGTTAACCAATAACAATATACACTAACTATATGTTTGTGTAAAAGCTCTCTAAGTATATTTTTTATCTCAAATAATCACTGAATTTCAGGCCAGATGACCTTATGACTGCTAGTGAATGTCTGCAGTTATTGTACCACAACTCTTTAAGGCACCATTTGATTCTAGTATACCCACGAGAAGCACTCATTTTAGATTTGCACATTAATCAAACAGTAGGAATCATCCCACTAGAAAAGACTGCTTCACCTTTGACTCAGGTTAGTAGTTGAAAGATCTGAATGCATGGAATGATTAAAATGTGTTGATGTTCTCTTTATTAGAATGGAAATTGATTTTGAAATAAATTAACAATGAACCCTAGTTATTAGGAAATGTTTTGTATTACCCAGGTGATCTCAGCCAAACAAAGGGATGCTCTGTTTTGTTTGCATGAATCAGGTAGCATCAGTTTGAAACTACGCAGAAGGCAGGGAGTTTCAGTCATTTCTCCAGTTGATAATCCTTATGGTCAGTATTTTATTAGAAACATGACAAGGACGACCTTGTACACTCTATCTTCAAAAGAGTAATTAGCTGATTAATTAAAAAAAATTGTCTTTTTGTTAGTTTTTGTATAACATTGTGAGTTTCGTTTTGATGTTTTGAATTTAATATATTGTGTATTTAGTCTTAATATTAAATAATACTTTAACTCTTATGATTCTGGTACACCTTATCGTAATTAACTTGTTGAAATATTTATGAGGTTTCACTAACCACAATCAGTAAAAAATTATTCATTATATTAAAGAATAGTTTAGTTAGTTATCAGAAGCTCTATATCATCTGAAGTAAAAATTCTTGGCTTAGTTACATCAATTTTACTGTGGTTTGATTTGTTCCTTCATATTCTACTTCATCTTATCAGGAATGTTCAAGTATATAGAAAAAGAATTTTTCCTGAAACTTCAATTAAGCTAAATGTGAAGCAAATAACTTTAAAAATATTAAATTAAATTTAAATAATTAATAACTTTAATAATATTAGTAATCTATGATATTTTGCAAATAATTGAAGCATTTTTCTGTTATTATTTCAGATAATGCTTCTTCTTTTGGGGGAAGTAATCCTCCTCCATCTTCAACAGAATCATTCCTTGAGGTGGGATATGAGCAACGCTGCCAAAGTGAACCAATACGACAAACCAAAGGAACCAAGGTTTTAGGAATGGCTGTTAGTCCAATGTGTGAAAGAAAAATTGGTTTGTGAAAGTTGTATTTTGTAACATTATTCTTAATCAATTTTTAAAATTTGTAAACTTCTTTTTAATTTTAGTGTCTAATAATATTTAAGAATAGATATAGTAATATACATCCTATTTATGACACTACAGATAATTTTTTAATTAACTTATTATGCTTGTTTGCACTACATAAGAATCAGGGGAAGAAAATATCATCTTTAAGTTTCATACATTCGGTTTGGGATCACAAATTTCAATATTGAACTAAAATAGTGATCTATAAAAATATTTCCTTTTTGGATACCTGAAAATATAAAGCTAATATGCATAAATGGTTGTAATAATGTCTTATTTCTTTTAACAGCTATGTTCTTGACCACTGGGAAAGTGGTTTTGCTTGAAGTTCGTCCTAAATGGCAATCTTGTGGAAACCATGAGGCACTTCCCAATTCTGAATTCTCCTTAGGATCATTACCTCGACACTTTCACACAAATTCTAATGAAATCCAGATGAATAAGAAGAAAACATCAAATCCATACCACCTTGACACCCTGTCTGAATTGGTCCCACCTCTGATTAGTGTAAGCCTACAGATTATTAATTTTTGTACATATTTTGATGGTTTGTATCCTGTTTAGTTGTATCATATTGAGAATTTCCTCCAAGTACTATAAAATGTTTTTATGTGTTAAAAATTATCAAAAATTAAATACAGGTTGTAAAATATGACATATATCTCAGTCACAGAAATGAATAGGAAATAAGAGTTTGAAAATTTGGAATGATGTGAAAGAAGAAGAGAGCCCAGATTATACTTAAGTTAACTCACTATTTTCTTAAATCCATCGAAAGCATTATTTGATCAAATGTAGGATTGAAGTAAATAGGATAGGATTGAAATTGGAAATGAAATATTAACTGGAATTATAAGGTAGACTGGCATATGTTGAGTTGATAAATTTTGAGTTTGATTTGAATTGCTGATTTAAATGAAAGAAGCTGGAATACAGCAAAAACTTGAATTTACCAAGCAATATTGTTGAATATAAGTAATTTAAATTTAATACTTTAACTAGATATAATATTTATTTTAATTTTTCACCCGTTTATTAATTACAGACCGCTAGCCGACCAATACCATTGCTTCGTCTCGTAGTTACTGGTCTTCTATCGGGGTTGTCAGGATCATCTCCAATGACAGCTCTACGCATGTGTCCTCCTCTCACAACTCGTAATTGGGCTCAATACAATCCAATCATTGCAGTGGGAAATGCTGCCGGATCCATTCAAGTAATTAATGTGGCCACTGGTGCTTTGGAAAAGGAGTTTTCCTTGCATTCATATCCTGTCAGGTAAGGCTCTAATGTTTTATTTTGTTTCAGTTTCCTGAGGTGAGTTATGATGTGATAACTCACCTCATCGTATCATTTGACAGTTCTGTGGTTTTTTCCATATTGTATTTCAGATGCTTCTAATTAAAAAAAATTTGTGAACCCAGCTCAAAACTCTGCTAATGTCTTCATTTTGATTTATTTTCATATTCTCAATGAAAATCATCAAATACAATAACCAAGTGTCCTGTATCGATGAAATCATTAGTTTTACATTGGATATTGTAATTACCATGCACAATTTCCATTCTCTTTTCCAGAGGAATAGAGTGGACTTCTCTGACCACTTTCATATCATATGCACATATGGGTGCAACAGGATCCCTCTTCATGGGTGCAAGTAGTTCAGGAGTAGGTGGTGGTGTTTCGGGAGGCGGAGGTTCAGTTGGCTCTGGAGGAGTTGGAGGAGTAGCAGGTAGCTCTGGGGGAGGAGGTGTGGGAGGAGTGGCTAGTGGTGTGGGTGTCAGTGGAGGGAGTGGAGGAAGTAGCGGAAGTGGTTTAGTCCGGAATGAATTATTACTCACGGAGATCCTATCAGGTGCATCAATAGTCCTGAGGGGTGATAGAGGTGAAGAACCACCCATTGACATGCTTAGGATCTCTCCTCTCAAGTATGTCTATCTGGCATTTGAATTTGAAATTTATATGCAAAGCTTAAAGTTTAAGCTATGTTTGAATTCCAAAAATTTCACTCTTACCTTGGATTGGCCATTTATATAAGTTATATCATGGTCAGTCATTTATTTTGTAAATACTTATTTTGACGTTGTTTTGTTGTCAACTGCTAATTTTTAAAATGATTTATTTCAGGCAATATTTTGTGCTGATTCTAAGGGATGGTCCATTTGAGTTATGGGATTTACGCTCGTTATGCATTCTCCGAACTATGCCAAAAAAATTTCCTCTTGTCACAGCACTGGTATGTTTTGTAATACTTTCAATTATATTATTCAACCCATCTGGTGTCAATCTCAAGAATTTGTGTGAAATATGAGTTTGCAGATAATTTTTATTCACAATTGCTGAAATGTATACATTTCCACTAAATTAAGCAATTAATTTAGGTTTAGAAAATTAACAATTAATTTAGAGGAAGACTTAAATCACCTGAACTCTCCTGCAGTGAAGGATATTAATATTGGGTCCTGCATTTGATTCAGTTCAGACATTATTTTTGAATCTTTTTTATTCAAAAGTTTGTTAAATTTATACCAATATCTCTCTTAGCAATTTCAAATGACATAGATGAAATTATTTTCAGGAATGGTCGCCCATTCATAATCTCAAATCTTTGAAAAAGAAGCTGGCCCATGTAGAGGACAAGGACCAGGTTGATGAAACTGGCTTTGGACCTGTTCCAGTCTTATTACCAACTCCCACCAGTGTTTTGCCTTCAACGGCATCTCCATTCCTCCCATCATCTTCTTCATCCAGTACTGGCTCTACTCTTTCATCTACACCATCCACAGAGAGAGCCAGTGGAACTTCATTTGTAGATCCTCTCGTTGAGAAGGGACCGTCTCATTTATCTCACTTGCAACAGCAGCACCTTCTAGTTGCAAGGGAGCACTTTGTTTTCAGTGATGTAGATAGCCATTTGTATCATTTCTCTGTTGAAGGAAATGTGGTGAGGGACGGAATCCAAATACCGGCTGAGGTTAGTGAATTCTACGTTTTGGGTTTTATGTTTTATATACAAAATAGAGGAGGATAAAAATTCTGCTCAGTTCAGTCAATTGACTTAACCCAAAAGTTTCCTGATAACAATTATGGTTATTGTTTTACTTGATAAGTGTTTGCTTCATTGGGCACTGGCCCAATTGCTTCAGCTTAGTAATTTTTTAAAATTTATCATAGTATTTTTCATACCTTTTTCTCTTTGAATCAGTTTGCTTTAGGAACTCTAATCTCATTTTTTCCATTTACCATTTATATTGAATATCAACTGTCATTTACCCAAGGAAATGCTTTCAAAATATGTTGGTTTTTCAAAATGCTTCTTCATTATCTCATTTATTTGAGTTGAAAACTGTATTTCACTTTTATCTCATTATTTTCAGCCTGGAGTTGGTCTGGTGACTTGTATAGCCTTCAAATCAGACACAGTGGTACAAGGTGATGCTGAAGGTACTCTAAATGTTTGGGACTTGAAAGGGAAGACATCAAGAAATATATCAACTGGTAGGGGTTCTGTCAGAAGGCTTCGCTTTGCTCCTGGAAAAGGAAACCTCAAACTTCTTGCTCTATTTTCCGATGGTGTGGAGCTATTTGATCTCAAAAAGGTATTTAGCCTTTATCAAAACTCTTATGGATTAAATGTAAAGTATGAAAAATCTCTTCATTATTTGATTTAGGCTTTATCTTGAGTTTTCTAGGGATGGTAGATAAATAGGAATGAATTGTCTCGATTATTGTTTTTACAAAATTGCTTGATTATATGGAAGTATTGAACATAGGAGACATAGATATATCACCTTTTTATCCATTCACAATGTTTATTGAGGCATTTATTTTCAGTCTCTGTTATTTTAAATTGATAGGATATGGTAATAATTTTTATCTCTTTGATGATTTTAATTTTAAGGCTATAATTGAAGTTGGGCATCAAAGTAAAAGGAGTCTCTATTCATTCATTAATTAGGATATCCATTAACTAATGTGAAAATTTTTGTGATTTTCAAGGAATTTTAAGAAATATATAAATTAATCTTATCATTTTTTTATTTTTGCAATGCTCTTGTTTTTCTAAATATAATTTCCACTATTTTCCATCAGCAACAGAGTGAGCGCATTGCCTCATTACGTTGTCCTAGGGACATGGTACGTGTCCTCGACGTAGAATGGGCTGCCTCAGACAAACCAGTGTTAGCCACTCAAGATGGTTGTTTGCGCATAGTTGATTCAAGTCTTCTGGTCACGTCATCTCCCCTGCTTGATTACTCTTTTCAAGGTATTTTGACATTCTCTATTATTAAATTGTACTTGGCTTGAATTTTAATCGGTTTATTTTATCAGCGTTAGGCATTTGTAGTATTTTGTTGTTATACCAGTATTTTTTAAACATGGAATATGTACCCAAACAGATCCAGTTTTCTGTCCAGCCTTGCTACCCACTCCTGTTGCCCAGAATCTCCTTCTAATACTAAGCAACCAGAACTGGAGGGAGAAATATTCCTTTGATTTCAAAACTCATGAAGGCTTCTCAGAAGAAAATTTGCACGGTTTGTATTTATATTGTTCCAGTTATTAAAATATTTAATTAGTCCCTATTTAATATCCTTAATTATTATATTAATAATATTAAACCTAATTAATTGATTAATTAATATATTAATTATTTATTATCATTATCCTTAATGATATTTTATCCTGAATTTAAATTTAGCAGGGCTTTCTTTGAATGCTTATGTTTTGTCAATAAGAAAGCAGCTCAGAAGATTTAAAAAATTTCCAATATTTAGTAATTTCACTCTTTCACTCATATTTTGGATTTAGAAGGGTCATTTATTTAAGTTTTTAAATAGAACATTAGAGCATTATTAAAATGCATCTAGATCACCAGAGGAAAATAAATAAGTTAGAGGGAATTAATCAATTATATTTTTAAAATTCACATTATTACGATTACTCTGGAAGTTGAAATATCAATTATTTGTTCAATAGTGAATAATGCTAGGGTTCATGTTGAATTTTGATTTTCCAATATATATTATTTAAGTTACTTCAAACATTGAGTCTATATGTATTTCATTTTTTAATATAATGATGTTCTAATGTTGATGATACTGAGTGATGTAATTTTTTTCCTATAGCTATAGCAGAGCAGTTGAGTATGCTCAGCGAAGGTATGCTAGAAACCCTCCACAATCCTCGTTTGGGAACTGCTGAAAGAAGTCTGGCAGTAGCACAGATATTTGGAGAGACACAGGAAGCAGAATTTTGGACTGTGGCACTTTATTATCTTCGGGCAGAAGCTGCATCTCGTTCATTAGGCGATGACGATATCAAACGCCTGAGTAATAAAGGACAGCAAGTAGAACGTCCATCTGAATCTCCATCAAAGATTGATCGTGAATCCTCAAGCACTTCCCATAGCTCAAGACGAGTGAATCCTTATCCTTGGATAGAGCCCTTAGATTCCTGTTTTGATTCACTTTGTGACCCTTGTACTTATCAGGTAGGGAAATATTACTATAATAATTTAAATTGGTTGATATAAAATGTTTCTTTGGTTTATAACATTTTTGCTGTATTATACCTAAGTTTAATTAGTTATTAATTCTTATCTAGAAAAATTATTTTACACCTAATTGTTGTCTAATGTTACTCCATAAATAATTCCTTAAGTTATTTTAGAAGTATTTTATTAAATTATATAAACTGAACATGCTCTAGAAAAATTTATTTTTATTTTAACATCATTAGAGGATGCAGTTAGACAGAGTAGCTTTACACGAAAGTAAGCGTGGAGGAGGAAGTGGTGGAGTACCTAAAGGACCTGGCGCAGCGGTGGTTAAGAGTAGTTATGAGCAAACTCGTAAAGTTGTTGAGCGCCTTATTCTTCTAGGAGAAAGTGATAGGGCTGTGCAACTCCTATTAGAAACAGAATTGGACAACCCACAGTACTATTCTGATGCTATCAAGTGAGTTAACTGTATTATGAGCTCATGCATTGGTTTAGGGAGCTTACTTTTTTAATCATCATAAATAAATCATTTTTCAAACCTGCTTTATCACAGATAATTTATCACAATTTATAATTGCTGGTAAATTAACTTTTGATAATTTTTGTAATTTTTTTACTTGATTTACTTTAATTCATTTCAAGAAATTTTCTAATATTTGTGAAATTTGAACTGAGTTTATCAGTAAAAATATAATAAAATACCTTTTGGTTTGATTTTTTTGGCTTTTCCAAAATATTTCACTCACTTTATAAATATTTTTCAGGGCTTGTTTAGTTGCAACGATCCAGTCTACTGGTTCTGCTCAAAGTACAATTAAGTTAGTTGCCACTAACTTAATTGCTAATGGAAATGTTTGGGAAGGTGAGTATGACTTTCTTTAGTGTTAATTGCAGTAGATTTTTATAGATGATGTATGAATTGGTGATTAATTTTTTCCTTAACTACAATTACACATATTTATTTTGAAAGAATGATACCTCAAAGTCTTTTCATCCTTTAATCACCACTCAGGTTTCATCATTATTGCATAATAGCTAATTCTTTGTTACATTGAGTTAGTTAGCTTATTCCATGATTCATTTATTAATAATATGATATTTATTTTCAGGTGTTCAACTTTTGTGCTTAATTGGTAAGGGCATGGATGCTTGTAGATATTTGATATCTTATGGACTTTGGACTGATGCTGTTTGGCTTGCTAGAGCTGTTTTGCCCCCTATTCCTGATGCTAAAGAGGTTCTTTGCAAATGGGCAGATCATCTTTGGACCTCTGGAAATAAGGCAATTGAATTTTTTTCTGTTTCAAATCAGAAATATAGCATTATTTTGATAATAATAAATGAATACTATATAGCACTAATCATCATATATCAATTTCACTATCTTTTTTGAAGTTCTTATTTAATTTTAAATAATTTATTTTTTCTTTAGGCAAAAGCTATTTTAGTCCATATCTCTCTTGGACAGTTTGAAAGAGCAGTTGAACTGCTTCTGTTGACTGGAATGATGATCCGAGCATACCTATTGGTTGAGGCTTGCAGAGAGTTTAACATTCCACTTCCAAATATCCTTTTCAATAATATTAATCTTTCCTATCATTAATTATAATATAGTTGCTACCTACTGAATGCATTATTTTAATTAGAGTTATAGATTATTGTTTAGGTAATAATACATTGAGTTATCCCTTATCATCTCATCCATAGGATAACTGTTGGTATCGCCTTGTCAATGATTGTTTTTCTGAATTTTTAAATGTTATTAAATTATGAGTAAATAATTTTTCATGTAAATCTTAAGTATATGATGGAGCATGTCCCAAGGTTAATAACATGCATTATATCATTCCATTATTATAATAAATTTGGATTTTGAATGAACCAGTTTGGAAATTATTTAAATTTGAGGGAATATGATTTCTATTAAGATTGGGAAATAATATTTGCTATCTACTAGTTGTTCAATTATTTAGGGTTATTCATTTGCCCAAAATTTGAGTTAAAAATTCTAAAGATTTATTTCCAAGTTTAACTTTAGTATTAAGTATTTAGTTAACTTTAATATTGATTAATATGTGAGCACTCATTAAAATATTAAAATTTTTGGTGTTAACCATAGCTATTTAAATTTTACATTATCATCTTTTTAATTTTTAAAATTTGAGAAAAGTTCTTAAGTAAGTAACTACAGTATTACATGAAATGGTATTTGAAAAATATTTATGATTTTCCATGCTTTATGCTTTGATTCATATCTCTAAATGCTTTTTTATGTATGGATTTGATGTATATATGTATTATTTCTTTTTTGATTTTCCTTAACTCCATCTTTACATCACATAGTGATGGCTGTGAAGACTTCCATGCTTAATTATGCTTTTTCAGTTGGAAATGAGACTATGGCAAATGCTATAGGTGATGAAATAAAACTTCAAGCTCATAATCAAGCTCAGAAATCAATGCTTCTTGAAGAATGATAACATTTTGTATGTATGATTAATTATTGTAATATTTGACAAATTTTGTTTAGTATATATTATAAAAATTGTTGTGGCCCTTGAGCTTTCAAGGGCTATTATTTAAAATATTTTATTTTGTATTTAAGCCACGTGGCAAGAATCTGTTTTGTATTTCTTTAACAACTTATTTGTATCTTAATCAGAGGTTTAGCTGTGAAACTTTGCTGTTTCAAACAAAATACCTTGATATGAATATTTTAATTTGAGCGACTGAAAAATTGACATATTTTATATTTTTGTCGACTCAAGCTATTACATAAATAAATCAAGAATATACCAAATTCATTATTAATCATTCATTTCAGCATAGTATTATTCCCAAAGGATGTTGATTTTCTTCTTCTATTTTCACTATGATTAAAGAATGGCATTATTACATGAAAAATTTCCCAGGCCTTTTATATAATTTAACATGATTTTATAAAAGAGGATTACAGAATATAGCTACGATTTTATTATGTGAAAGGATGTAAACAACATATGAGTTTGCGTTTTTCCTTATTGATGCATACCCCTAATTTATTATAAAAAATTTTTATATATATGTACATGATCTTCTGATCTATTCTCTTCTTTTATCCTTCCATTTTTTTGTTTCGAATATATGTGAAAGATATTTTGGACTAAAAAAACACATCACTATCATGAATTAAATAGTATTTATCCTAATAATATAAAGTTCATTTTCAATCATCATTGTATTCCTTTAATGTTTTTTTTATTTGAAGACCTTTTAATTTTACTAAGACATCTGACAGAAGACATAAAAATATCTTCTTTTGACTGAGGATGTACCTTTTTTCCTGGCTAAGGATATGGAGTTAATGCTTTTCCAGTATATACAATTTATATCCAGTTTAAGTGATACATAATTTTAATTAAGCCAAGAGAAACATTTAAACAGTAAAACCCGGTCAAGGAGTTTTCAGGTGACCATGCAAAAATTTTCATGGGCTTACTATAACCGGGCTGTGTAATGTGGGTTGCCCGACATATTTTTGAAAACTTGTCTGCTTGTTATGCAAAAAGTGTCTTACAATTAGTTAAAATGATATACGGCTTTCTTGGTGGATAGTGTGTAAAATTCTCAGCTCTTTTAATACACGTTTTACGTTTTAGTTATTTTCACTGCTTGAGGGCAAGAGTGAATCAAAGGTACTTTTTATACTAATAGTTCATTTATTTAAGATAGGAAAATATGATACTTTTTCATTATTTTTGTAGGTCATTTATTGCTTCCCAATGAATTTCCGCAACACCTCCCCTGGTATTTTAAATATTAATATTTGCTCGGCTTATTTTTTTCGACTCAGTTGGCAGGGTCAGGATAGTCTCCTTAATGTTATGTAGGATCCGTAAATTAAATATTTCCCTTAAGAAATCTCAATACATCTCCCGGGGAGGGAGGAATAGAGGTCGGATAATATCTCGAAATCCTCTAATATAAATCTTGAAATATGTTTTCTGCAGTATGTGAACTACTGGAATGAGCAAAGTTAAGAAATCAAATGCAAGAATTTGGATTTTCATGGAGAAAAGCAAGCAAGCAACGGAGAAAACTAGTATACATATTTTAATCTCATTATCTAATATTCGATTAGGTCGGTGGTGAAATAATCACCAAAATACAAATATTAACGCTTTGTGTTAACATCATAGCCAAAACACTGACACTCTCAATTACTTATCAATACTTAAATGAGATTAAAAATCAATATTATCACAGAATATGCATTTCCAAGAATGCTCAGCCTCGAACGTCAGTTTATAAATAACGCCGAAAAACTATTGCGTAATTCCGCATTCACTTGTACGGTCCACTCGCCTGCTGTGATAAAAGTTTCCATATCAACGGAATGTTGACTTTTTTAAGGTATGGAATTTTACGAAGAATCGAAGAAGTTTTTTAAAGGTACTAGATTAAAACTGGATTTATTTCCATCAATGAAGTTGCGGAACGTTATGGGTACACCCAAATTCTTCATGTTAACGTTATGAAGAAGGTATTTTACAGCGTCAGGCGGTGGAATGGTTGCAACTTCCTTGGATGAAATTAAGGTGAGATAGTTTTGTAGTAAAATGCGTAGGTTCAGTACTCACTGAAACCTAAAAATGTCTAAAATGATGTCAATCTGTATGGTTTTGAGCTTCATACTATAATATCCCAATAATTTTTGGAGTGAAATGTAAACTTTTCTAATGTAACTCCCTCCCTTATGTTTTTTTATTCATGGGTCACATGAATCTATTTCTGGATTTTGAAACATATCTTATAGTTATTCTCCTTGTATTTCTTTTTAATACTAATTCTGCTAGGATGTTTGAAAAAGTATGAATAGTAATGAAACGTGCTTAAAGTTGATTGCATATTTCCCTTTCTAATTCATTTGACAGATGAATTCAGTTATTTAGTAGTTTCAACTTTCCAATCAAGCAGGAATCGAGCTAGAACTTCATCAAAATTTTGTGGACAATTTTGGTGGATTGCAGGTAAGATCAAACTTCATTCAAAATTACTTTATTTATAACTAATATTAAGGTAATCAATGTAAGATTTTATATAATGGTGAACACTATGAATGATGTAGTAAGGACATTTTTAATGGAAAAAATATTCAATTTTATTTTATAATTACTAACGTAACAGATGTCTAATTAAAGAAACTTCCTGTTTCCCTCAAATTCATTTATTAGAGTGTTGGGCAAATGATTTGTTTTTTTTGTTTATTGTAATTATATCAGACAGTATATTCTAACTATATTTCTTTTTAATTTAATTCATATTCTTCTTATAATTCTCCTGATTATTTATTTGAAGTTAGACCATTTCAGTATTTTTTATAAAAGTTTCTGAATAGTTATGTACATCATATCAGTTAATGCAAACTACCCCTTCAATTCAGATAATAGATTATCCTAGCTATTAGGTCAATATATTCTGATGCAGCCTTCTTTTTTGTTACTTCTATTATTTTTGCTATTTAACATAATCCCTTGTTTCCCCTCTTTGTAATAGCAACATAATTTCTTAATTATAATCTTATTATTGCGAAAATGCAGTTTTTGTAATACTTATAATCTATCGGTTATTCTAAAATACCCCTCAGCCATTTTAAAGGCAAATCCTCCCGACGTTCTTCCAATCATTTGCTCATTCACCTCGTTTCTATTATATTACCAAGATTAAAATTATATCATTCTCTTGGGCCTAAATTGCATAATTTTGCTAAATTTTCTCCTTCACCCTCCCATAGAGTTTTTATGGAGGCAATATAGTGCAAAGCTATGAAAGTTAGCGTCGATCGCGACCCAAATTGGAGAGATTATAAAGGAGCGCTATTCGATGCAAGCACAGTCCTTGGATATAAATTTACGAAATTGAAAATTTTAATTTTCAAGCAGACAATATTCATCTGCAATCTATGTCTGGCATTCACGGAATGCGAGTTCGAATTAAAGCTCTATCTTATAATTCATCAGTTGTCAGTTGATATTGTTGTTTACTTCTAGGAGATGCTTTAATGTAAAAATTTGAAGTCTTTATTTACTGTTAATGCAATGTAATATTGTATTCTTATAATGTATCGGATAGTTTATTTCAGTATCGCTCGTGGAGCGCGGACGAGTGTAATCGCGAGGGGAATATTATTGACATTTAGTTTCCTTTATTAAGTCAGGCCCATTAAATATCCTTCAATCTCTGATAACTGAAAATCTGTTGTGCTATTAATTATAGTACTTTTAGTAATTGTTAAAAGAATGTTAATTTTCAGTTTTTCAGAAAACGAAATACACTATTACCATAGCTGTATGATATGCCATAAATAATTTGAAACTAACTAATTATTTTTTACCTTTCGGAAAGTTGCACTGCCGAGTCTGAGCTGAGAAAAGGATTTCGTAATGCATAACAAACTTAGATCTATCCTCCGAGACTGCTGCTGGGTCAAAGAGGTTGGATTTAAGTTTGTTTTGCACAAAGAAATCCTTTTCTCAGCTCATACTCAGCAGTGCAGTTTTTGGAAGGGAAGGTGTTGGTATTGCCAAATTAAAAATTTGTAGATGAGGAAAAAATAATTTCGGAAAATGACAAGGAATTAACAATTTGGGCGCCTTCCGGCGATGGGGCCGTGCCGCCACACGGGTTCCAGGCTGACGAGCGGGTCTGAGACTCCCGCAACGCTAAAGTGCGGGCCCGAATCCGATATTTTAAGTTCAAATTAAACTTTTTTCACGAAAAAATCCCCCGTTGTTGGCGGCCGGGAGCTCCCGATCGGATTCGAACCCGCGAACAGTAGCGTCGCACCTAGGTGTCTCGATCCACACGCGAGGTGTCGCAAAATTATGAAAAATTGTAATTATTAAGTCCTCATTTATTCTGAATGAGGTAGGTTTCAGCCGAACAAAGGAAGTGTATTCCCTTGTACTAGTACTTCCTTATTAGGGATTAAGGGAATGAATTGATAGGGACGGCTATTTTATATTCGTTTGGTGAAAGGAATATGTGAATTAAAGCGGGAAATGATTTTTGGTACTTTGATATAGGAATACGTCTGCATTATATTTGAACTATTCGGCTATATAACGTACGTTAAATTTTCCCGTACACTTTCTGTAGATGAATAGCATATTTCAAAGAAATATTTTTCTTTACAGTAATTGTAATCGTCTCCTGTAGTAATATTCCTACGGTTATGTAACTTAGGCTTCTAATGTCATTATTAACTTATCTCTTGTTTTTCTATTATTCAATAAGTTTCCATCCTATATTATTATATTCTCTTCTTCCATCTTATCATCTGGATCATCTAGTTATCATGTAATTTAAATTTTACGGAATAATTACCTAATGTTTACTTGCAATACTATCACAAAATACACATTATGAGTAAAACGGCTCTGTATCACGCCAGTGCGATTTTCCGCATTCTTTTGTCTTTTGGGCTATTCACCCGGTGGAGTAAACATTACCGTAAGAACTGAATATTTGGATTTTTAGTATCTAACAATTGAAATAAAAAATTGAAGAAGGGCCAGATGTGCTTATTTTGTTTAATGAGGTATGTTACGCTCGCTTTCCGTCATTGTCATTGCCTAACGTTATGGATATACATGAAACCTTCATTAGAACGTGTTGATGAATGGATTAGGATGTGGAATGTTTGCAACTTTTTTTGGATATAACTTAGGTGAGATTTTTTCATGAAATATGTATTTGCATACATAATTGGGAAAAGGTTTGAATATAATGAAATTGCTGATTTATATGTTGAATATGACACTTTATTTTTATCTCTCTGAATTTGAACCCTGTATATAACATCCTGTTACAATTATTTTAAAATTTATTTTTTATGATATTTTTGTGAGAATTGTAAATTTTCTTATCAAAGAATACTGTATGTACGAGTATATGCAGAAATGTACTTTCATTAGTATTTAGCAATTTCAATTAGCCCAAGCTCTTCTCTGTCATTCTTTTCAATACAAGCACTGCTGTGAATTGTTAATAATTCGAATCGAATTGATTATATATTCCTATTTTCTAATTCAGTTGAGGGATGCAGTCTGATCTTTTGGGGGTTCAACTTTCCAATCCTGGTTGAGTACTACTCTGCTTTTTGTGGAAAGCTTGAATGGAGAATTGGTGAGTAAGAACTATATTGCTTTATAAATAATTAATACCAAGACAATTAAATGAAAGATCAAATATTATGGTGAACATTATGATTAACAAAATGTATATTTTATCCTCATTATTTTCCTAAGAGATTGCTATAATTTGTTTTGAAACAATTAACAAAATATCTTATGCTTAATATTTGTTGTAATTATCTGTTAAAATCAATGTCATAGAAATAGCCAATCATTTCTTCTGTATGTTTTCCAAAAAAATATGTTCTTATGATTATTATTTTCTATAGATTCAAATGCTAATTATTATTCTCTTGTTCTTTAAATTTGTTTAATTAGATTTTCTCCTTCCTTCCTTCCCAAATTTTTTGCAAATGAACATAAATTTTTAGTATTTCAGTTTATTACTGCTACTTATGTAATTTTGAAGATAAAACTTCTTTTTCAAGTTTATTTTATAGTCAGCTAATTCTTTTCTAGTTATTTAATTTATGGGAAATGAATAATGATTTACAATGAGAGGTTTTGGAGGGGTTTTCCTTCAGTCTTTTGGCTAATGCCGGACATTTTTTTATTCTCCTAGCTTTTGCCATCTAGTTCACACCAAATTGTAAGGTTTTTATTAATAAATTAATAACCATCTCAAAACCCGAAAGGTACATACATTACATAGGTAGAAGAATAATTTATTTTTCATTTAATTTTGATAGGCAGTTAGAAGACTACAAAATCACAACAAACCAACAGGCATAGCAGATCCATACAACTTGTTCAGACATCTATTACAATCCTTCTTGGTAAGTTGTCTTTATACTGAAGATATTTCTCACTAAACAGTATGGCTGAATTATTATTTTACTTACAATATTATTGTTTTTGTAAAATTTAATAAAAACCATGCATTTGAATTTTATGTAATAGTAAATTATATTCTTACCTAAAAGTAACTTTACTGTAAATTTAATTCAATAATCAATCCCTGGTATTTTCATTGATATATAAATTTGAAATTAAAACTATTTACATGTAGTGCCAAGATCTTAACTCACTTCTTTTAATTGACAGGAAAGGAATGACTAAACATCCAAGAGGACAATCAAGCCTTTGCAGTGCCAGGAGAGGAGCTGATGGAAAGGAGGAAGATTAGTTGAAAGACCATGAAGAGCCTGTAAGTAGAAGTATTTCTCTAGTAGGGGAGAATTCTTACTTCTCTCCTTTGTAGTCCAGGGCTAGTCTTTGTCCATGACTGCCAACATCATTCTAACCCATCCTAGAGGTAAAAGTGCCACTCCAATGTGTGCTTCAACAGAAACGACATACATTGAAGTGGCACTGTTACTTTCAGGATGGGTTGGAATGATGCTGGCAGTTATGGACAAATACCAGCCCCGGACTTCAAAGGAGAGAAGTTAAGAGGGAGGTATCCTGATTGGAGAAGTACTCAGGAAGGGCAATTGAAGGAAATATGTTTTGAAATAATAAAAAAATTTATTAAAATAAATATGTACAATAAATATATTTAATATGAAATAATAAAAAAATGACAGTAATTTTCATTGTTTTATTTTAAAATGACTACATCCCTGTTATTCCTTTGATTTTTTTGGTAATACCTTAGTCACATCTCCCTCCATCCAATTTTCTTCATCAGATCTAAAACTATAAGGCAAAATGGCAAAAAAGCCAACTTTCATCGTGGGCATGGCTAGCTCAACCTTCTAACTTCCATAGTATTTAGTACCAGGATGTGTGCTGCTTATAATTTCCTTTCTGCCCTTTTTCATTCCTTAATTGATGATTATAAATCAATACACAAACTCTGTCATGATCAGCAATCAACTATTATTCCACCAAGAAAGCAAACAGGACCCAATTATATTTTTCCGTATTGAACTTTGTAAAAATATTATGTCCCAACTCGTCTGGTCAGCACCAGTAATTCCGGTAAGTTAAAAAAACTTGTTACTCTATCTTCTGTCACATATATGTCCTCTCAGCTTTTTCTACTTTGCAATCTTTCCAACCAAGTCACTCCCTAAAATATATATATGCCCTTAAGGGTAAGATTCCTGACTGAGTTATGCAGATAATCTAAAGAGATATGAGCAGCTTCTATTATAATAAATAATTAATATTATAGTACCACAAATCACTGTTTTTTTCTGTCACACTGAAATATTTTAATTTCTACAAATTCCTAGCAACCAAAGGAAAAAGAACTTGCTTGCTCCTATTGATCTCTTATTGAGAGAGGGTTTATAACTTAATTGTTCTGTTTAAAAATCTCAGGATAACTAAAAAATTGAATATTTTTTTCTAGAAATAAGAGTATTAAATAAACTCAAACTAAAAGTGACCACAGGATGGTAAGATGAGAAATCAAGATCAAATTTTGAGCAGAATGTAAGACATCATTGTCACGCCTCTAAATTTAGGTAGGTATTAGAATAGTTAAAGAGATATTTTCACTCAGGTTTGAAGAATAGGTTCTTGCAAGAAAAAGCAATTGAAGGGAAAGTCGTGATAATTATAAAAGAAGCAGCAGATAACATATTTTTGCTCAAAATAAAGAAGATGATAGGAACAGGCAAATAATTCTTAAAATGACCACTAAGTGCACTTGCAAGCTTTAAAAACACAATTAATACTGAATAGGAAGTTATTAACACTAAAAAACAATGAGAAGCTGATGACACATCCAGTTTGGTTATTAAATGAATGCTATTGCGGCAGTAAATCATTCAAGGGTGCTTGTCAGATGGACTTTCAAATTATGGAGGATAGAAAAAACTAGTTTATAAATTAACCAGAAATACAACTGGTGTTTATCTGACTTGCAGGTACAAAATAGTTTTATGAAGTTGAACATGGAAAAATATAATCTGGTCCTATCTGCTTTCATCCTTCCTTGGTGGAAGAATAGCTGATTAAGGATTAAGGCAGAGTTTGCTTACTGTTTTCTTATTGTTAACCAAGGCATCAAGTAAGAGAAGAAAGAAATTATAAGAAGCACACATCCTGATACTACATATTATGAAAGTTAGAAGGGTGAGCTAGCCATGCCCACATGCAAATCTAATCTTTTGAACTTACTTAATTCACAACTCCGATATGCTACTCTCTTAACGTCCTTAACACCAAGTCCAAGACTGGCTCCCACACCAGTTTAAGGATGAATCCTATGTTCCATCTGTGTGTGAGATAAAATGAATGTCTAATAAATATTAAAATATAATATACTTAAGTTGCAACCTTAAATCTATTTAGTTACTATTCACTCAAATAAAGAATAAAAGCATTTAGATTTAATGATTAGCATTCAGTGAGGAAAATTTAAGAGAAACTTATGAATTTGAATGAATATTACTTATACTATGAAGTAGAGCTTGACACTGTTTACTTATAGCAAAAGTTGAGTGATTCTATCAACTTATCATAAGGGTAAGTCATGTATCAAAAGACATAAATATCATAAAAGATGATATATGAAATCAAAACAAAAAAAGCTCTCCCTTTGAACTGAATTTTTAAAAATTTCTTTACATTACACCAAATCTGATATCTTATTGTCATATTATTTTTATAGTTATACTTTCATTCCTCATTAGTTTCAGTTCAATCGGTTTGAGCAATATTCTTTTGTTAGATAGCTTAGACAACCTAAAATTGTAATAATAGAAGGGTTTAATGGAGAATTGGAAATAAGAAAAGCTTGAATATACTGGGATTAATTCCACTTAAAACTTGAAGGGTAAATTAATCACCTTTAAAGTAATACTCAGTTTGAAAGAACGCACATTTGCATTTCACTATTTATATTTCACCCTAACTATATTGTTAGAAGTAGCTAAATACATCATTTACACTTGAATTAGATACTATCCTAAATTTTTATTTTATATTGTAATTAAATTTAAAGTTCAAATATTCAGTACATACCTAACATTCATTTCACTAAAGAGGTGACTGGCCTCATTGACAAGTAAATACGGAATATCGAATCGATGGAAGACGTAAATTATAAACTTAAGTGTCGTTCTTTTCTCAAAATTTTGTTATTTATCATCCAATAAATATGACTTTTTCGCGAAGTTACAATTAAATAAATATTACAGTGTAAATCTCAAAATAAATAAAAAGCACGGGAATTATATACGAAAACTATATGAGAATGAACCTAATGAAACAATTGAGAATCATTTACATTCATTAGCCAAAATTATGACATTTCCAGTGAAAAGGTTTAATTCTATAAAGCAAGCGATAACAAAGAACTTTCACGGAATGATAATAAATACACCTTCATAAATGACGAAAATAAGAAATAATATATAAACTAACGTAGAAATAACAAACAATATGTTTTATTGCGACTTTGGTGAGCGACGAAGCAAATCTTTAAAGCAAAATCGCTGGTCTGGTGTTTTACATGTATTAAAAGTAAATGTTATGAACAGTTACAGTTTCAATCTCAAATTCAGGCTGAATCAGCGTATTACGTATAAGTGTTAAAATTCATTAGGAAAATAATAAATAAAATTCAAATACTTTGTATTTATAAATATAAGAACAAGGTTATCCAAGAATGATCTTTTACTTTTTAATGATTTAACAAACAGAGTAATGAATAATACTACCATACGTGAAACAAATAAATAATTGTACGACGTGTATTTTTATTTGGTAGCATATGTAACAGCAAATAAATAAATCGAAAAATATTGCAAGGAGAGGAAGGGGGAGTGAGGCAGGACGAAACTAAAGCTTATTTGTTCGACCTTCCATCGTTCCAGTAGCTGGCCGAGTGGGTCGAGACACCTAGGTGCGACGCTACTGTTCGCGGGTTCGAATCCGATCGGGAGCTCCCGGCCGCCAACAACGGGGGATTTTTTCGTGAAAAAAGTTTAATTTGAACTTAAAATATCGGATTCGGGCCCGCACTTTAGCGTTGCGGGAGTCTCAGACCCGCTCGTCAGCCTGGAACCCGTGTGGCGGCACGGCCCCATCGCCGGAAGGCGCCCAAATTGTTAATTCCTTGTCATTTTCCGAAATTATTTTTTCCTCATCTACAAATTTTTAATTTGGCAATACCAACACCTTCCCTTCCAAAAACTGCACTGCTGAGTATGAGCTGAGAAAAGGATTTCTTTGTGCAAAAAAAAACTTAAATCCAACCTCTTTGACCCAGCAGCGGTCTCGGAGGATAGATTTTAAGTTTGTTATGCATTACGAAATCCTTTTCTCAGCTCAGACTCGGCAGTGCAACTTTCCGAAAGGTAAAATGAAATCATTATTGAGACTCATTATTTATGGCACATCGTACAGCTATGTTAATAGTATCATTCTAATAGTTAGGGAAATTCATCTAAATATTTAATAATTGAACAATTGATTTAGTTGCGGTATCTGAAAAACTTAACATTAACTTTTTTTGACAATTACTAAAATCAAATTAATTAATAGCACAACATAATTTTCAGTTATCTGAGATTGAAGGATTTTTAATGAGCTTTACATAAGAAAGAAAAATAACTGACAATAATATTCCCCTCTAAGGTGGCAGAAGTTAATAGACCCTATCTTGTGTTACAAATACCTACATACATAGCCATTGAAATTCTCTTTAAATCCCTAATTTCCTAACTTCCTTTCTTTCATTTTACAAGTTTGCAAATCCTATCAATTTTTCATGGAGAATCATAAAAGAAATAACAACACTGTTTAATAGTACCTTAGTTCAGTTGAAACAGTAGGATCAAGTGTTTTGGATATCTCACTCTATCTTCTAATCATGTATTCAACCAGTTGATATCTTGGATCATCCTGGGCAATTGAGTCCTTAGCTCCACTGAAAAAAGATACAAAACAATCACATCAACTTTATAATCACAATAAAGGTTATATGAAGAAAATTCATATGAAATTATATTATGATTAGATTCATGCTTTGTATGTATATATATATACACACTTCTAGCTAGGTTTTTAAATTTTTTTATTAGTAGAAATTTGGGAGGGAAAGTTAGCTATTTTTCCAAATAAATAGCCATCAAACCAATATTGTAGCTTTAAATTTAAGGGAAATCTTATAATCTACTTCTACGAAATAAACATGTTAACATTAGTTAAAGCAAAACTTTATATATTCCAGAGTTTAAGCATGTTTAGGAGGTTATTGAGAACAATATGCATGCAAGTTACAAATATTGTCCAATTAAATACTAAAATAAATAATTAAGGCCCTTTCACAAAATCCACTCAATTTGTTCTTTTTCACGATATATATTATAAAATTCCTAGTTGCCTGAAGAAATACATCTTTAATGCAATTAATTAAATCTTACTTACAAATCATTTGTTTTATGAGTGGAAATCTTGCATTTCTATGAGTTTTTTATGACACATTTAGAAATTATTTGAGCAAGAGAAGGTAAGTTAAGTTGAAAACTCTCCCAAATATTTATAATGGAAGCAAGATATTCTCCCCACAATCAACCTTAGCACAAATCAAAGTTTTTTGCAGAAAGTTTAAGAAAAATGAGCTGAAAGTATTTAAATGTTCATTCAATGAAAGTAAAAAATATAATTTAATGATTAAAACTAATATTAGATCACTCAAAAAGTATAATTTTGGACATCATCAACATGGGATTCACTTTGGCATATCAAAATTAATCATAGATGATGAAAAAATGTCACAAACTCACTTTCTGTCTCACAATATACTACACTATATATTTTCTTCCTTTTTTTAAATGCTCCTCTTGAATAAATATGCCTGATAATTGCAGATTTTATTCTTCAAACTTAAAGGTAATTTTGAGGGCATTAGACAGACCAGGAAATATATTATAGAAAATTAGTTTTATTAAAAACTTAAATATTGCTCAAATGATAGAGTAAATATGATTAAAATGGTAATAGTAAAATTAGATCATGGCTATGGCAATTGTGAAATTAATATAGTTTCATGGTTGATGGCCTCTATAATAAAACTCTATTAAGAAGGTGAAGGAAGAAAATCTGACATAATAATGCTATTTTAGCGCAAGAGAATGGTGAATATGATTTTAATATTGGGAAAATGATAGAAATGATGAGAATGGTGATGATTGGTGGACCTTTAAAAAAATTAAGAGGGATGCATTCAACACAATATTTCATCGGGGAATTCTTATATTCTAAATCATTTTTTTGTTTAGGTAGGCTATGCGAATATATACTTCTTTAAAAAAATCCTACCTAAATTATATGATAAGAAGTTTCTTCCATTCCACATCCTGAGGCTATTAATCCCTTCTTCAACATGTTCTCAAGAATCATTCATGTATATCTATAACGATTGGCAGCGTCATAGATGGACGGTTAGCTTCCACTTTCACTTACAAAAGGCAACATTAAAAGCCTTCTTCAATTCTTCGTTTAACTTGTAAATCGATAAAAATGTAAACATTTAGTTGATATAGTAACTTTGATCACATCATGCGAGCGTGCCATACGTCAAGTGAATGCGGCATTTCGCACTAGCTTCTCAGCGTCAATTATAAACTACATTCAAAGCAGATCATTCTTCGAAATGTTTATTCTGTGATAATATTAGCATTTAAATTTCTTTAAATGTATCGCGCAACTATAATGAGATACTACCACTATTTTTCAATTAATTTTGTAAATATTAACCTAACGAAATAATAGGTAACCTTTTTTACAGATTAACAATAATGATAACCAAATTTCATTAAAAATGAGAGAAGATTTGAGGACATAATATATACCATTCTGTAAAGGAAAAAGGCTATAGATATAGATACATAAGGTTAAATACATTAACACGAGTGGTGAAAAATATAAGAAACTCAGTAAATGATAGATATCATAGATAATTGATCGAATAAGAGCTAAGATATGATACCAAAACAAAGAGTTTATTATTGTTTTGTCTTAAATCAATGAACTAATAGCATGAAAGTACCCTTGCTTTACTTTTCTAACCTCAAGCAATGGACTATCTAACGTAACGTAACTATGACGTTAGTAGTGCACAAAAAAAGCTAAGAGATTTTTACACAATATCCACCATAAAAGCCTTGGATCATTTTAACAATTGAAAGATTTTCTTTTTTCTAGACAAGCAGACAATTTTTCAGAAATATGTTGGACAACGCGCGTTTCACAAATCTGTTTCTAATGTTATGCACGTAAAACGTAATTTTTATGCTTGCTTTATCCCTTGAAAAACGTCTTAACCCGGTAAAAATTTTGCTTCCCTTGGCTTTAATAATAAATATATGTACTAATTAAAATATTAAATATTTTACAGTCTTCTAGATTATATTAATTTAATAATGTGTCCCACACAGGCAGTAAGTAAAGACATCTTCTTTCATAAAAAAGATATTACATGTTTATGTTTGAAAATGTCTTATCAAATTAATAGAAGTCTTAAAAAAAGAGTGGGATAAGGATTGATAATTAACTTAATATTATCAGGATGAATGATATGTAATGCATGTTAGTCAGGGGTTGTTTTGGTCCAAAATATCTTTCATTTGTATGAAAACAAAAAAAGAAGGATGGAAGAAAATGTCAGTTCGTCAGTTGAATCAATTACAAAATTTTTAAAGGTATGAGTGATCAAAATGCCACTGAGTTTCAAATCTACATGGTGAACTTCCTGTAACACTACTGCAAAAATCATGAGAATCAAGCAATGAGTAATCTTCTTGACTGATGAAAGAAATACATGTGCGTATTCATCTCTCCTAGTACAATAAATTATATTCAGTGTTCCAATTTCTATGAGGTTTAATTTTAAGATGTTGCCCATCCCTTTCCTAAACTATTACAGAAAATAGTGGGCTAATGATCTGATATTTATATTCATAACAAAACCTGGTCTCTCTTCTCCGGTCTTTCCATTATCTTATCCATTACTTATCAGATTATTTATATTATTGTAGAGACATCTATTATGAGATGCCATAGTACCATCTAATACTTACCAAAGGAGATAAAAGGGGTACTAAATTTTCTAAAAAAACTTTATCTCATATTAATTATTCATTTTATATTATCATTAATGATGGGCTTATCGAAATCTTTCTTATAGAAATTGTATTATCTATTAAATATCTTTGGCTACATACATCCTTTAATTAAAACAATGAAAATTAGTTAATTATAACTGTCCTAGTTCTTAAATGTTTGAAATGTGAATCATCCTGAAATGAATGAATGAATGAATCCTGTACGTCAAATGAACACCAATAGATTGTATCTAGAGCTAGATACAGAAAACATCTTGCTTTTGGGTTTGTTCTATTTAGAGCACTTTGATTCACATATTTATCTTCTTTTGTGAAGCTGACTGGAAATTATAATATGGCTGTGAAAACTTCAATGCTTAATTATGCTTGTTCAGTTGGAAATGAGAATGTCAATTCTATAGATGATGTGATAAAACTTCAAGATTATGATTGGGCTCAAAACTCTATGCTTCTCAAAAAATGATAATATAAATAATTAATATGATTAATTTCTCTTATTCTCTATTAATATTTCTTGACGAATTGTTAATTTTGTATTTAAGCCATGACATCTGTTTTTTATTTCTTTACAAACTTATTTGTATCTTAATCAGAGGTTTATCTCTGAAAATCTGCTGTTAAAAACAATAAACCTTGCAGAAATATTTTAATTTGAGTGACTTAAAATTTGACATATGTTATATTTTTGTCAACTCAAGCTTTTACATAAATAAATCAGGAATACACTGAGTACATTAATAATTCATATTCATCGATAATTTCAATATAAGATTGTTCCTGTGGTTATTGATGTTCTCTTTTCATGAAAAATAAATTTTAAAAATTAAAACTTTATTTCCTTTTTGATTAGAAAGTAGAGTGGCTTTATTACATGAAGAATGGTCTCACTCTTTTTATATCCTTTACTATGATTTCATGAAAGGACACTACAGAATATATAGTTATGATTTTATTATGTAAAAGTATGTGTACAACATATGAGTATATGTTTTTCCTTACCAATGTCCAATGACCATAACTTAAAATTTTCACAAGATCTTCTGGAAATTTCTTGTTGATTTAAAAAATTGTGTTTACTCAGACATGGTATAAGTTATCTTAACTATCCCTAAACTGCATATTGAGTGGAAATATCTCAACATTTATGTAAACAAAATCACATTATAAAAGAAAATAAAATCATAAATTTATATGCTCTAATAACTTAGAATTCAGAAGTACTTCAAGAGTACAAAATAAAAGTATTGAACAATAAACTATCTAAAAATTTAACCATCCAACATGGCATGTATTTCTGATTCTTCATTTACTTCCATCGTTCTATTTTCTTTAGCTATGGATGAAAGATATTCTGGACAAAAACAACACCTGTTTATAATACATTAAATAGCATTTAACTTGATAATATTTAGTTAATTTTCAATCCTTAACTCATTCCTTTAGTGATTATTTTTATTAATTAAGCATTTTCTGACAGATGACATAAAACTATCATGCTATAACAGATGATATCCTTATTTCCTGGCTGTTTAGGACATTTTCATATGAACTCTTTAGCCTATAGCTATTGTTGTGATATATTGAGAATTTTATTCCTTGCCTCCTTAACATGGATTGTCAATGAGTCAGGGCTGGATTTCTTCTTTCATCAATCACCTGGAGGCAGGTTGTTTCTATGAATTCTCAGCTGCTTTCCCCAGAGTCTTGTCACGGACATCGATGAGGATCAATTTGAGAAGTAGTCACTTGGTATCGATTGCGAAGAGCGAGATTTAGATGATGCTGATCCACTTTCATCGAATGAAGACAATGACTTAGATGCTTCTGTTTCCACAGTTGTAAAAGGCTTAGTGCCACCTCCAGATAGATGAGGGTCAAAACTTGATCTGCAACAATGTCAAGTGAACATTGTGAACGTCTTAAATTTGATATGAAGTTAATGCTATTCTAATAAATTATCAAAATATTGAAAAATATTCATTAGTGTAAGTGATTTATATATATCAAAGCTATGTGAAATATAAATAGTTTGAATGACACAGTCAAAAAAGCCTGGACTGCCAAACAATATACTTTAAAAAAATGAAATTTTTTACTCGCAAATTTTGAAATGATTATTACCTTACTCCAGTTGCAACCTCTTTTTTAATTTATATACAAAAAATCAGGAAGAACACAAAGAAGAACTTTAGAATACCCAGAATCCTGAGAAATTGAGATAGTTTCAACTACTGCGTTAATTATTTTAACTTACTGAGATTCTATCCAACTCTGGAACGCTCCACTGTATTTATGATACGTGTTAGTTTGAGCTGAGGAATTCTCCTGACTCTGCAGTGTTTCCAGTTCTACTTCCATGCCATCTCTTTCTCGGGCTGATGATGAGAACAGTAGACTCAGTTTGTATCCAACGTCTCTGTACTTAGCACACAAGAAACCCAAGAGTACCACTGCAATGAGGCAGTTAAAAGATATGAATATACCCACGAATGGACTCAAACTGAAAGGATTCTCATCCACTTCTTCACTGTTATCATTCAAGGATCTAGAACTTGATCGTATTAGGGAGAAGTACGTCAAATGACTGCACAGACAAACGTCCATTTCCGCTGAATGATCTTCTGGTAGCAGCACACAACCTATCCCTGACCATCCTCCTTTGCTGGAGTCTAAAAACTGGCAGCTACGTGGGGCTTCTACTCCTGGCTCTGAAAGTAATAAAGAAAGTAAACCAGCATTAATTCACCGGCAAGAGTATCTAACCATCACAGTAAGACATCATCTTAGTGTGTCACTGGGGGAACTTATTAGAGGAGTGTAAGAACAAAATGAAGTTTCGCGAGCTGCAGTTAACAATCCTCTTTGTTTATAAATGATTAAATGCTAAAATTTATGCATAATATTGTTATTAAACGTTATCTTGCACGGACTGAGACCTAAACTGCATAATTCATTCAGTCTTCGAATCACTGTCTGTTTATCTTTTACGTTTTATTTGAGAAAGTGTGCAAAGCGGTTTCAATTGGCTATTTTGGTATCAAATAAAATGGAAAAGATATATTTATTACAGGAGAGGCAAAAGGATAGATTTTAGCCATTAGGCACGAGATTTACAAGGCGCCAAATTAAGAGAGAAAGAAGTTGAAAGCAAAATGGCTTCAGATTACTAGCAATCCAATTTCAAATTTTTTGTCATTTACGGAATTGTATTTCATCTAAAAATGAATGAAAAATTAATGAAATATACGAAAATGTTGAGTGTGAAAATATAATTATTGTAAACGATTTAAATTTGCTTACCACGAGGGAAGAAGATAAGAATCTCAATTGGATTCTCGTATTCAGAAATCTTTCCATCGGCTTGAGAATGAAGTGCCAACCCTACGACAGACCCTCTCACCGTTCTTCCCTCATCAGATGCACCAAATAGAGAGTCGTCGTGAAACACAACCGAAGTCATAACTCCTTTCTTAGCTTTGATCGCTTTCACTATCGCGGCAATCTTCGGAGACTTTTTCACGATGTTCGGTATCGACTCGTTTCCACGCAAGAACACGATCGACTGTTTTGGTTCCGTGAACTTTTCTTGGTAAAAACCACGAATGCCGCTATCCAAGGGTATTGTCATAACAGTAAACCTCTCCCTGGTGATTATTCTCGGCTTTGAAGTGTCCGCAGAAGCCAAGAGGGCCTCGATTGATTCTCTGGTTAAATGAGAAGATCCAGTTGTGTCGTCAGCGTTGTAGAGGACTTCCTTTCCTGTTTCCAAAATGTGATCAACAACAGTTGCTAGGGATGATATGTTTGGCAGCTTTGTTTCACCATCAGCCGCATCTTTCAGCAATCCCGATAAAAGCGAAACCTGCAAAAAGGTGAAGATACGGACATTAATGCGAAAGAGAGGTTTACATATTCATCGTAAGTATTTCAGCTAGGCTATATATTACCTGAACTTAGTAGTGTAATTGTATACGTGTACATGAACCAAATGAAACATATTCTATGAGCTCGTAGTGATTTTGGGCTAACTATGGAGCTTCCCTTCTTTTAAATAGAAGTTGGAATGTCGGAGATTATAGTCCAGCGATCTTCCAGTGATAAGATACAAGGTTGTTCATAGTATTTGAATTGCGCTCAGAGAATGTATTTGAGGATACGTTACATATAAATTACCGAATCCAATGTATTGATACACCGTCAATCTCCCAGGAAGCAATTATTACTTAACTGCCAAGAAAATCTACTTTTTCTTTTACGTCACCAGCTCGTCTCCTCGATGTCTTTATCCTTTTAAGACTGCTACATACCTAGCTGAAAGCCGCTCTTGATGTTAATTCAACCGTAAAAATTACCTCGTATGATTTCAACGACGGCCCATCACTAATAAGTCTCGACGCTTCCTCGATGGCATCTGCTTTGTTTTCCCGATTGGTGATGTTACGAAGACGCAGCGCCCTCTCCGACGGACTCGAGCACGGGTCTGGTCTCCTCGGAACTTCTTCCCAGTACGCTCCTCCGTCTTTATCCTCAATACATCGACGGCTTGGGGACGGGATCCCTTCCGAGTCCACGCAGGGGTTCGAGGGCACGGTGGGAAACCATTTTTCAGTCGTCGGCCACTGAAATCCTTCTTCCGAAACAGAGAAACATCGACTTGTGCTCCTGACGTGAACCAGCGTCCATTCGTATTCCTTCGCAAGTTTTTTGGATAACCTCGTAACGTTTCTGTAGAAGTCCGAATGGTTGCTTCTGAACTTCTGGGAAAATCGAAGGGTCACTTCTTGGGTATTGTTCGGTATTGAACGCTGCATTCGCATCGTCATCCTGTTTTTGTCGGCGAACTTGAACGCGTACTCGGACATGAACTTGTCGATCTTTTGGGAGGAATCTTTGCGATATTTCACGACGACCGCGCTTTGACTGCGGAGCGAGATTTGGTTGGATGTTACCCCGAGTCTTAGCGTGTCTTTGCATCTCAATTTCCCTTCCCCTTTGTAGGATACTCTGACCACCGCCATGTCTTTGATGTACGTGTGGGGCATGGGTGTGACATCTTGGAGAGCTGTAGTCCTTCGAGGGTCGAATCCGTTCGGGAAAGAATCTAATGGATCGCCTTGAATCGAGCACGCAACGGACCCAAGAATTGGTCCCGTGATTTCTAACGCTTTACGGTCGTAGACGTTGAGGTAAACATCGGAAGAAGTTTTCTTGTAGAATAGTTCCATTCTCGGCATCTTCCAATGATCACCTAAATAAATATAAAGGGAGTGAAAGGATGGTATTTCATGCGGGAATGGGAATTCACGGCAGTGAAAATTTTTCAACAGAGCTAGCTGGAGGAAAAGAAGTTTTGAAATGAAAATTGATGCTTGAAGAACTCACCTAGAAATCTGCTCACATCGGGCTTCTCTTTTTCCTCAACGCGAGAAATATAAGTAAGCACGTTGGCAGGGACATGGCACAGGCAAACATCCATTTTGTGAGAGTGAAGGTTTCTGTCGATTGTACCTTTTCTGCAACTTGGAGATGAGAGGTGCCAATCTTCATCCACACCTGGAACCCATGAGACGCATTTGCGTGTAGTCTGGTCCGTGGACTCTACAAGGATTCGTGTAAAAGTATTACAATTGTGCTCCTAATATTCAAATCAGTGGTAGTATTGAAATGTGTATTTTCTTTTCCTCGACTCTTAATCGAAAATGGGAGATACAGAGATCTCTTACACAACAAAGTTAAACTTCAAATAACTTCAAATTTCTACCATTGCATCTCACATTCTTACTTAGAATTTCTTTTGGAGAGAAAGCTTGAATATTTCGAAAATGCATCTTTAGTTTTTGATACAGTCCATTATCCAATCGAAAAGAAAGAAAAGAGAAACGGCCATCGCTAAATTATCCACAAAACATTGACCAAAGACCCAGAAGTTCTTCTTATAGATGATTAACCATTCTCTATGCTCTAGAACTGATTCTCATCGGGCGTTGATATGGAACAATGTTCATGCCTTCATAATGCTTTCATATAATACGTTGAAACTTAATAAAGGAACAAGTTTCAGGATAAAAAGTGAGAAGATAAGATTAAGTTGAACTGATCGAAAGAAGAATATTTTGAGGTGTAATTAAATTTTATTTTTTCAGGACAGTTACTCGTTAATTTTTTTCCAGCCTTTAAAAGATGAGTTATGAATATGTTTAGTATTTATATGAATAAAATAAAAATTATTTCGATTTACTCTCAAGTAAAATATTGCATTGAAACGTCTCTAATTACTTTTACGATAAACATCGGAATGTTTCAAATGTTTGACAGCGTCCAACCACCGTCTGTTCACTGTCATCAAAATACTTTTATTATTTTAACGTATTTTGTTTAATTAGAAAGAAAAGTCACCCTGTAAGTCTTTCTAATATATATCGCGGAGTATAAATTTCATATTCTAATATTCGTTCTAAATATTTTTACCTTAGGGAGAATATATTTCGCCTTGTGGTTCATTTCTATGCTCTAATTTGTGTCCTTCTATGTGATCGTGTGTAACTCACCTTTTCTGAAAGCAACAAGAATCTTCAGTATATCCTGAGGCCGTTCCTTAGAAGCTGCTCGTACCCCTACCACGGGACCGACGGCCTTCCTCCTCAAATCCTTCGACTTAAAAAGAGAATCATCCCCAAAGACCAAGAAATCGATGCGTTCCATCGCCGTACCATCCAGAAGAACGACTCCAGTATGGGCACGTTGAAAGCCATGAGGATCCACATCTTCGCTAGAAGAGTAAACTTTCATGGTTCTGTTCCCGAATAAGGCAAAACCTGAAAAACTGTCGTTGGAGTGAACCGAAAGTGCAGAAACGTGCCTCTTCACTATTGGCGAAGACGAGTTGCTCTCGAGATGTTCGAAGATCTGTGCTGTGGCGTCCAGGATCCTTTCGGATGTCCCCGAAGTACCCGTTAGCGCCTTCAAACCTTGCTTGCGAATCCTTAAAACTGCGTCTATTACGTTGACGAAAGTTTGTAGGTTAACATTTTTGCCAGCGCTGGAAGCTCTCTGCAGAGCGATGCTGACCAAATTCACCTGATGACGAGAAAAATGTTTCTGTGTTATATACCATAAAAGAATTATATGAAGAAATATTTGTGAGCCATTTTTTAATATCTGCGTTATGCCGAAAGTTAAGATATTGCTGTTCATCAGGAGCAGTCTTCGCTAAGAGACCTGAATGGCTGAAATAAGAGACCATCGAAAACTCTCCTACTGCAATCTATTAACCGTCGATCCAGAGTTTTCGGAAGCAAATGTAATTCAAATGATTATTGGCAGGATGAAAGAAGGATGGATAGGAGATTCTAATGTTTAAATAGAATGTTTTCTTTGTAGTGGAAAGCAGCTATTAAACTCATTTTTTTTATTTAATTAGTCGTCTTCAAAATTACGGGGTTTTTTTGAGAGATTCGTTAGAGAGAAATGGTCCAAAATATGACTTACATACCGAGTGCAGACTTTAAGGCCGTGATTTAAATAAATAACTATAAATTCCCATAGCAAATGATATATTTATGAGTTCCTCTACTTAGATGGGATGAGAATTGATACATTCTTTTTAAATTTGTCAATCTCAGAAAAATAATTTCTTACTATTTTCTTATTATTTTTACTTTTCCTTTTCATCATTATTTTCATCGTATCATTTCATTTTTCTTTTTACCTTATCGTATTTTCACCCATCGTCTTTAAAAACTTATCACTAAAATCAATGTGAGAATACTTTACATTGCTTCAGATAAAAATATACGAAGCCTCGAGATTTACACGTAGATAACTGTGATTTACTTTTCCTTCACATATTTAGAGTTGTACAGAAAGATATCTTTCGGTACAATCGGATCGGATTTTTCCACACTGGAACTTTACCTTTAAAAATTGCTCTAATATTTGAACGCTGTACAATTTTTATGATAAATGTAACAGAATCCATTAGCCATTATTTTATGTTTCTTCCATGAGTATGAAACGCCATTAAAACCGCTAGTAGTTTAGATTATGTATCAATGTTTTAATTTAAAAGATCAATTTAGACTCACCTCTGCGGCACTATGATTGCTCAGCTTTGCCAAGACTGTAGCTTCAATATCTTCCAGTTCCAGCACAGTTTCCTTTCTGGTCGAAACTAATATCTCCGGAGCTATTTGGGGCTTTTTCGTACATTTCTGGTTACGCCTAAAAGTTTCCCAATAGGCACCATCCAAGAAATTACCGAGACAACGTCGAGTGGGTCCTAGAAGACCATTTTCGTCTATGCAGGGAACAATAGGAGTCGCTTGTCGACCGAACTTCGTCGCAGGCCATTGAAATCCTTCTTCTTCCACAAAAGGACAAAACAAGGAGTCACGGGTGTATTTAACAGTCCAATTTCTTGCAGCAGCAAAGTCTACCGCATCTTGGCTCAAGTTGACCCGAAGATTAGGGATTGGAGATTCAAATCGAACAAGCACTTCCGGATTGCTCTGCGTATCAGGATCCACAAAAATCAACGCTGGACTTGACTGATTTCTGTTCAGCTCTTCAACCAAATTAGACACTGTTCGAACTTCGTATCTTGCTACGACGCTGGTGGGGTTTCCAGCAGTATGTAACACATCTTTCGCTTTCAAGCCAGCTCCTATGTTGTCGGCACATTCCACGTAGCCTGACGATGCTGCTATTTTGTAGACATAAGTGTGGGTAACTAGGGAATCTTCTTCCCATGTTACGCTCAGAGGAAGTTTTGATAAACTATTCGAGTTTGTAGCTGGAATCGGAACTAGCTGTGGATTTCCAGAACCCTTCTTATTCCTGGGAAGGGTTTTACCTCCTGTTAAGGAGCAAACGAAGATCTTGGTGAGCTCTGATGGGCTCTCGATTGGATACTCTGCGTGGAGTAACAGTAACAAATCTGCACCATGTGGGTAGAGTCGTATTTGAGATCCATCCAGAAGTTTATTCAGTCGATCTTTGCCTGGAAGGGTTGGAAAAACCGATTCATTAAAGAATAGCTTTTAAATAGATAGATAACGACTTCATTCGGCGAAATTGGGACTTAATAGTCCCATCTTCCATTTAACCAAGATAAAATACACTAATAAAAAGAAATGAGAACAGTGAAGATAATTACAAATACATTAGTTACAAGATAAGGAAAGAAATATATTACCAATGAATCAAATGAGAGAAACACAGGAGTATACAAATAATTGGTTAAGAAGATAAACGAATAAAGATGCCTACTAATACAAATTAGATGAATGACAAAATAACTTCATAAGCGAGTGAGATACTTCCAAAAGCGAGAAAAAAATATACCATCGTAAATTTTCTTCGTCTCTGTAACATTTATAACATTCTAATTTTTTTTATATTCCTGGCACGTAAGATATTCAAACAAAATAATATTTTCTCAAGCATCGTTCATATAATATCACTTTAACAACTTATTTTACCCTCTTCACAATTATTATACACTAATTTCAGCGGTATGAGGTTATTTAGATATAAAAGGCCACGATTTGGTATAGATAACCTTACAATAAGGTGCGAGTTTCTTCGAACCATAAGGAATCGTTTTTAGGGAAAAGTATTCTCAATCTTACCAGCTGAAGTTATAGACACAAACCCGCAAGCCAACGCTAGCAGCAGCAGAGCTGTGTCCATTCTTTCGAGAACAAAGAATAACTGTATTTTATCACATCTCATGATACATTTCAGGTCAGACGTTGCGAAAACAGCTTGTTATTTTACGGTTATCAGACAGTGTGAGGAACATCACCATCAAATTAAGATATTTTTTTATCATTCGAAAGACAGACAATAACTTTATTTGTCCTGAATAGATTCGAACGAAATAAAAGTAGAATAAAAACTAAAATTACGTAGATTTTAGAGTAGCTGCTAATCTCGATATTGATAAACATTTTTTGAAATACTTTATAGCGTGTTATACTGAGCGATCTATATCTATATATAACCAACTATAATACAAGAATATACCCCTTATTTTTGCGGTATAAAGCCTTTTATTATTTTTACTCCCGACACTTTTTATAATTACTGAATCATTTCCTGATAACTTCACCTTATTTCTTACTATTACAAGAAACATGATTAACGATGATGCGTGTGTCCCTCTCGTTCTATAAAAATGAAAATACCCTTCCAAATGAAGGAAGAATCGGTAACCTTCAGACGGATCGAATTTGGTTCTAATAGATTAGATAAGATTATATCGTAGTTGGGGGAAATAGGACCAGACAATAACTTTGTGTGTTCACCAAAGAGCTAACTAGTGATGAAATCAAATCCAAATATTTCAGTGATTTTAGTGCTATGTATATTTAACAAATATAGATGTATGTTCAAGTGTTACATGGAATACAACTTTCATTATTTAAGTGATGTATTGCATTTTAATGAATAATAATTTAATAATTCGAATGGCATGGGGTTTAATTTCTTAAGGCGAGTCAGTTATATTCGGCAAAGAAGTACTATCCCATTGAAGTACTTAAAGAACTAAATGTTTGATTAAACTACTATGTGTATCAATTATTAGAAATTTCATCCTTTGTAGAAAAACGGAAAATTCTTCTACGTTTAATGAGTTTATAATTATCAATACAATAAAACCTGTCGTTTTAGTTACGCCTTTTCATTGTGAACGATTCTTTTCTACGAAAATCTAAAATTATCAGATTACACATATATATAGTTGCTACTGATAAAGAATTGAACGATTCTTACAGTTACTCATACGTAAAGAATTCCCACGTTTTAAAGGTACTTAAACTGATACCTCCCTTATCTGATATTATCAGCATTCAGATCAGGCGATGAACGGCAAATATTAAAGCACAGAAACAGAAATGGGATTCGAATAAAGTATAAACACGACTTATATGTATTCACGTTGAACATTAATTCTACAAAGTTTATTCCTTGAAGTACAAGGGTCATTTTAAAATGATATTTTCTATTGAGTTCTTCATCGCATTAAGGTAAATAATGAGAAATATATTTCTTAAAAATTTTTCATTAAAGATTTCGCTCTCTATTCTCCGAAATTCATATTCCTATAAATACAAAAGAAATATGAATCGCTTACTCTTTTTAAAAACTTTTCTTCCTGTGCATACACCCGAACGAACGGATAAATATCCACCAACTGAACAACAATGCCATGAAAGTTAACAGAGGCATTCGTCGTGGATGATATAGGAATATTAAAAAAAACATGCTGTTAAAATATTGGAAATTCAGAAGGAATGTGATCAAAGAAGAATTTTACCGCAACATCAATTCTATAAAGTTTCCTAGTTTAACATACTCCATCCACATCTTATAGATGAGCATATTCGATATACCGAATTAGGAGTCAATCTGAAGGCACTGAAGAAGCGAATATCAAATTTTGATTCGTAAAAGCACGATTAAAAGAATTGGTACTTCAATACGAAGTTTTATGGAAGTGTTTTTCATGTAATACACTTGTTTGAGAAAATCATTGCACACTTACTCTCAGGAAGCTAAGGAACTATTCTCTTTAAGCAGAAGTACTTCCAGAATAGAAATAGTTTTTCAAATCAATGAATTTTGCAATATCTGCTTTATTTTTATCCTTATTTATTTTTTTTTGGTGACCTTGTAATGAGGGTTAGCCTAGCCTTTAGGATACCCACCTTCCCCTGCGGACACGGAAAGGATGGATCGTGGCTCTTCAAAAGCTATTCTTCAGTTCATGAGACTAAGCTCTTATGTTAGCAGACTATCATAACTATAAGAGAAGTACGATGGATTACTAAACTTCCATATCTCCGAACCCTTAACCGAAAAACTCGCTACTTTTTTGTAATTGCATCGTGAAATTTTCGGCTTTATTTTCGTATTAGATTCCGTCCATTTTTTTCACACCTCTCTATCGCATCAGCCTCTTATTGGCGAAGATAAGTTTCCATGGGACCCCCTCTCTCTTATCAGCTCGCCAATTTTAGTAACCGCAAAATCTGTCCATGACCACCTGCTTTCCACGGTCATTTTTCTGTTTATCGGACTCTACTCTAACGTGAGAAGAATATGGGTTTATAGTAGAATTACGATATATTTCTACGACACCAAAACTTCCATGTCTCGGATCCCATAAATGAACAAATCGCTACTTTTTGTGATTATATCGTAAACATTTTTTTCACACTTCGTCATCGTATCAGCCTCAGTTCCATCGGCAGTTAGAAATTGGCAACGGTGAAGATAAGTTCTAGGGAGTGCACTCCCATTCTTTTTTATCAGCTTGCCAATATATTTTTTTCAAGAGAACCGCGAAATCTTTAAATTTTTTCAATTTTTTCATCGACTTGTGACATCGTACCAGCGAGACTCTAAAATGGCATTCCTTGCAATAATACTTCTTGCCGCCCAGGTTACAGCTTCATCATTAGGTAAGATTAAATACAAAATTTTATATACCATACAGTTTAATCAGCGAGTAAAATTCCAGCTATCACTGAAAAACTTGCAATGCCTGGCGAAGTGTTGGATCTGCCAAAAACTTTGCTACGTTTCCATGCGAAACGCACAAAGTATTTGGATGGGTCCAAATACTTAATACCCAGGCTTACACCCATAAGTCTGGGTATTGATTGAGTTCGCCTTAATTCTTCAGTAAATAATATGGGAATATTGGGAATCGGTTGCACTTTTTTCACATAATGTTTCATCATCCAATGATAAACCTGAAAAACATACATCTGAGAGAGATAAAACCTCTCAAACCGTAGTAATATATTTCTATATTTTTCGTGGTATATTTTTCCCTGATGATTTTCGCAACGCAAGACCAATTTATGGTTATAAATTGGTCTGACGTCAATGGTATAAAAAATTGATTAATAATAATGTTAAAGAAAGACTTAAAGAAGAAGAAATGTCGTAATTTTCACTTAATCTTCTCCTAAGTAATTTCTATCTATATAATAATCAAGCAACCCGTGTGGCTGGGGCATGCAAGCACCGTGACTCTACTTACGTAAGCGGTTATTCTAGCGTATTGCTCACGGGAAGAACGAATTTCTGAGAGGACTAGTTCTGGCATCTAAGCATCCCTTAATCTTTCTCTCGGAGGAAACACTAAATACGCAAATCGTGTTAAGCAATCACTTTAAACAGTTGGATGTGGCTCTTTATAAAAAAATCACATGCTTGTAAAGAATAAATGATGTGCCTCTTTCCTTTCTAAAAAAATTCCATGTTAACTGCTTGAATTTTTTCCCTTCAGATATCGAACTCTGGAAAAGGGAGCTGAACGGATCTGATATCAAGTTGTGGCCAACTGTGAAGGAATCAATGTTATTACTCTTGTACACGAGGAAACCAATCAGCAAACCGAAGGATCTGACGGACGTATTTGAATGCAATCTCTTCGCCGCTGATTTGTTAGCAATTAGGCATCCACTCCGAATAGATCTCGTTCAAACGTTTCCGGAATTGGGGAAAGACGGCAACGAAATATTTCGGTGGCCCGTCGATAACCTCGTCCGTTCTCTTTATACGTTCGAAATTCAATCGATAGAGCATGGCTTAGTGAAATGCAAGGATACGTTAGGATTGGGACTTGAGGCCGAACATATCCCATATAATGTTGACGGAATCGTGGTAAAGTACGCTGTCCCCGATCTCACAGGACTCGACAATGCTATGAACGTGGATGGTTTCTTCCCTATCCTGATCTCAGTCGATCCTGACAGTCCGAATGACGCGGAAGTACTGGTACGCCTCGAGACTTCCGACGTCATAGATCCAGATTATGAAGGAAAACTGAGGGATGCTGCTCAGCAAATAGCGGAAAGTAACTCTTGGACCATTTTCCATATCAGAGACGTTGCCCATTGCCCTTCGGAGAAGACTGGTACATTTTTTTGGCCGAAGACGCCTTTTGGGCGAAGAGCAATACCAATTAATCCATGCTATTATGAATCCGGACCGCCTCGACCTGTAAGAAGATGCTTGGGAAATGCCTTCGAAGGCGCCTATTGGGAAACCATGGATAATATCCTTATACCAGAGCCCTGTATGTGGCTGTATATATCGGACAATGAGTTGAAGTTTTGGTCGCACGTATCTCGCGATACCATTACCAATTTCCGCAAGAACCTCACGGAGTTTTTGGTAAAATATAGGGAAGTGGGGGTAAGTAAAGTACATCAATATTAGTAGTCAGTACATAGAAAAATTTTAAAAAGTCTAATGTAATATCTCTGCTTTCTCTTCATTTTTTATCCCCCGTCCACATCTCTTAAGAATTCCCCAATTGCTCCATACTCCATCTTAAGTTTTTGTGATGTTTCATAATGCTAACAGGCGTAAGTTGAAATGAGTTATATAGAGGTTTGATGGACGCTACTCAAGTCAAACGTAAATTATTTTCCATTTATCATAAAAAATGACGCATTGCGATATGATTCATGATATACGATCGTGATAACCAAGAAGATTATATGTTACGAATGAAATTCCTCACAAATAATGCACTAAGATTATACGTTAAATATGATAGCAACTAAATGAGTAAGAGCGAGTATTTTAAGATATTCCCTTAGATCAAATTGTGAGACACTAGAATCTTTTCATTTCACTTTTGAAACAAATTAGTCCTCAAAGAGGAAATACAGGTGCAAATTTTTTGAATCATTTAATCTTTTACAGGTAACTTTCACTTTATCTAAGTTGGTGGAAGACAAATCTTACTGGCTCGACATTATAGACGTAATATTAGGGAGCGAGAAATCGGTTCTGGAAGCTTCCGAGGCAACCTCCAGTTCATCCGAAAACATTCTTCGCTTAATCTCTTCTTTTCTTGCACCTGGTGACCTTCAGCCCTACGAAGGTGAAAACCTTCGTCTACTTCCATTGGAAAACGTACTTCTTAATTCTAACAGAATGGGTGGCAACTCTGAGAAACAGTTTGAATTCGAGGGGGATTTTAAAATTTATCACCTTAACTTGGACGGAGACATACGAGCATTTTATCTGGAGGTGAAAAATGAATCACTCTTCATGACCATTCATCCGGACATAGAGCTTGTTGGACCGATCATAGGAATTGTACCTCGTGAACACCGTGTACCTTTACATGTTGGAGTTTATTTCAAGAGAGGTAGGTGTAAGCTTTTCAGGTCTGTATCAATGTTTGTGCCCCCGTTCTTTCAACATAGATAGATACTATGTGGTAGGTATTGTCGGACTGTCTTTCAGGCACTGTTTGGCTGGTTTGTCCACGTTCTTATGACTCCTCTGCCCTCAGGATGGTACCCAAGTGAGTCGTGGAAACGTCAACAAAACCGCCGAACGTCACCAGAAAGGTAACCTGATATTACCTACCACACATCCAGCAGAAAAGCACCAAATCTTTCTATATGGACACCGCATTTGCAAATTCAGTTCATCACATATAATCAGAATAGAAATTGCGAATCAAAAACCAATTTTACACTCTGAGAATATCTATTTAAATCATAGCTGCATAGTGCCAAAAAATACTTCGTTCGACATCCACGTTCATATATTTATGTTAAACTAAAAATGGCAGTTTCTTTCAGCCCGCAATTTCAATGGATAATCATTCAGAGTCAGAGATTTTTTAGCTTTAACAAACATTTCTACATATATCTTGCATTCCATCACAAATAGAGTTGCATTTGTTTGTTGTGAACGAACTTAAACCCAGCGTTGTATAATGTTTCCCTTGTGGTTCGTTACGTGTCGATATATATATTTAATATAAAATATTTTATTTACTTTTCTAGGGTTTTAATTTAATGAATCATTCTTTCCTCTTGCACAGATAAGGGTGACACGAGGGAAATGAAATGCGCTACTTGGAATTATATTTCTTCGGATAAATGGTTCTCGCCCAGTCCAATGTGCGCACAAAGTACAGCAAAGAATGGGAAGACTACAATAGACATCTGTATCTGCTCTTTCATTTCCATTGGCGTTCTTTATCTTACGCGTATTACTGAGAAAAAGTCAGGATTACATGACGGTAAGATATTACTTTATATACATACGTTCCCATACAAAAATATCATTTATAGCATCAATCACCTATAGATAAACGGTTGGTCTAGAGAAATATAATCTAAAACCATTTCTTATACATTCTTCACATTCACAGAATTTATATGCAAAGATTACTCCTCTGATTTATTGATAATGTAATAATTTGCCGGCCTCGTTGGCGGAGTGGTTATTATGCTAACCTTCTAACGCTGAGGTCCCGGGTTCAAATCCCTACTAAGAATTTTCCTCTCGGGGTGTGGATGCTTGTGAACGTACGTTGTTAAATTTATGACGACACTGTAAGTGTCCAGAAATTGGATGTTTGTGCGGTCTTGGATAGTAAATAAACTGCTATCTATTCATATGCTCCAGTATATTAAAAATAATAATCCGGTATAATAAAAACAATAATACTTCATCCTTTAAACTCATAAAATATTAACCGTATAAGTTATTCTGTAGCACATTTAGACAAACAGATCATCAGTATCAAATATTTGGTAAGAGTTTCGATTCATTGGCAAGAAGCACACAAAAGTTTGAAAATCTAATCTAATAAAAAACTTATAAATGTAATTTTCTCTCAGATGAAAATTTAAGATCATCACCATCATCTTTATATTTTTATTCGCTTTTGTTCTTCAGGATATTTACCGATACCCAAGATGGAGCTTTTCATCACCGATGACGCTTCTGACATCTTCCTTAACATACATAACGATGGACTTGGGGAAAAAGTTGGCAGTATGGACTATGTCATATGCACCGTTAATGAATCTCCATTCACGGCAAATCTCATAGGTTTGGATCCGACAAAAGCATTGTCCCTCGTAAAGCTTAACAGCTTAACCACCCTCCTCAGTAACACATCAATCATCAGAGTACAGTATGCAGGAGAAGGTAATTTAACCTGCTCTGATACTTTGGGCTTGGGAGTCAATTCTAACCAGATAACGGTTAGTAAACACATGGCAGCGGTAGCTCTGTTTAAATCAGAATATAAAATCGACTTGTCGGACTTCAGCAGCTATTACTTAAAGAACTTAGTTCATATATTTCGGATGGGGATTCTGCTGCAGTCTATTGACCGCGTGTCCAGAGAGTTACAACTTCGATTCGTTAGATCCCACTCAATCACCAATAGAAGTTTTTATGAGGATGTTAGAGAACTGGTGAATATCATCGCCATAAAAAATGAATGGACCGTTTTGCGCTTAAGAGCCACCCTTTTCTGTCCCTATGAAGAGGTAGAAGGACTGCAATGGCCAGTCACGGCCCTTAGATACTCTACTGTTCCGGTGCACCCTTGCATCAGTTTGGAAGGAATACCATCACCAACACGTCACTGTGTCGGAAATTACGTCGAGGGATCGTACTGGGATCCTGCACCCAAAAAGCCAGGCATGTGTTTCAATATTACGCAGAGAGCTTCAGATATTGAATCCATAGCTAATCGAGAAGATAAACGGGAAGCCATGGAGGAAATATCCGTGAAGATGCCCGATGAAAAGCCTCTGGAACCATACGAGGTATAGTAATGAGTATCATATATTCTAAAATTACGCTACGTATCACTCTACACGTATAATACAACCGTTTGAGTAATTTTGCTCTTGAAATTACAATGCATTCGATACTTCTATTTTTAAGAGAAGTCTAACACTGCCTTCGGGAGGTTTTGGGGGGGTTTCCCTCTCGACTAGGGCGAATGCCAGGCAGTATTACTAATGTCCCCCTGTAAATGCAGAGCTACCACCTGGCCTGGTGCCTATTTGTAGTTCTGATATACAATAAATAAATAAATAACAATTAACAAAATTCAATATCATTTCTTATGTTTTTAATTATGTTTTGATCACTCGTCATCCGTGGATAATGTATTCCAGGTTTGGACCATCTCCAAGCTATTGAAGGATGCAGCTCAGGAGGTCTCTGAGAAAAGAACAAGTTTAAGAAACGTGACTTCTTTAGTTACCATTGTTAACTCCTTACTAGCATCAGGCAAGGACACGTTGACGAAGACGGACCAAGCGACGGGATCATCACAATCGGTCAGGGAATCGATCGACACTCTACTGGCAAGCGCTGTGTCTGATGAAACTTCCATCGTAAAAATGCCTCATTTCTCCACCTTGGTTGCCCCATTAGAAAGCGGCATTCGTGGATTCATCCAAGGGAATTCCTCTGAAGAATGGATGAACGAGTCAATCGAGGATGTGATTAAGAAATCGCCGAAAATTGCAGCTTACTTCCAAAGCATCTATATCGACCAAGGAAGGATAGTCTGCACTGTATTTCAGGAAAATTGGCTGTTCGACCAGCCTACAGGGAATGAGGTAGCAGAGGGACCAGTTCTGGGTATGACTGTTTTCTCCAAAGATGGGATGGAATATAAACAGCCTCTGAGTCTTGTTATGTTCTTTCCAAGAGGTAAGCTTAAAAAATGTTTACTCATTATTGAGCACGCTAACTTTCTAATACTAAGATCCCGAGTTGAAATGCCGGTTGAAATTCTTGTTCACTTGTTTGGTTCACCAAACATTTTCCATTCGTAATTCCTCATACAGAAATATAACATAATTAGAACTATTTCAGTCGATTTATCCTTGCATATGAGGAATATTTTTAACCATACTCCACTTCAAACCTGAAAGTAATTAACCCTGTCATCGATTTCAATCAAAATTTGTCGTCATATTACGATATTTCCTCCCGAGTTTCCTGTCTTTCACTAAATCATTCATAAACAGCTCAACGGCCCTTCCACCAGCATCTGCAGTCCAAAATACAGAACCATTCAATTGTATTCCATGACGGTCATCATTTAACGTCTCGTTTTATTTCCAGGAAATGGGAGCTCATCGGGTGTTACGTGTCAACACTGGGTTCCTGATCTTCGAGAGTGGTCCTCGGCCGGTTGCCAAATCATGGAAGACTACGTCCAAGAAGTCCCAGACATGGTTGCTTGCGTCTGCACTCATATCACTTTTTATCAGCTGATTTACCCATATTCTCTTTCCGAAGAGATAGCGAAAAAGCCCTATAAAATTAATAAGGGGAAAAAATTCGTTCATTCGCAAGGAGATGCTACAGTGGATTTTGAAGGGACTGAACAAGGAGAAATAATCAAAACGTACGACTCGCATGAAAAGATCATGTTCGTCGTCTCCTTGGTGGGCAGCTCGATTTCCTTCTGCAGCCTTATCATCGTCTTCATTTTGGCTGCTTCAAAACCCAAATATAGAGAAGGGGACCATAGGAAGGTGCATCTGCACATAACCGCATCCCAGACGCTCTTCATAGGTTGCTACCTGATCATCAGCTCGTACGGAAGAGTGCCTAAATCGACATTTATCAACATGTGCGTCCCACTGGGCATCTTCTTGCATTACTCCGTCCTATGTACGTTCGCTTGGAGTTTCATCGCAGCTTTGCTCCTAATGCTAAAATTCTCTCCCAAAACTGAGAAGTACAGAGTACGACAGAGCATGGCCCGCATTCAGGGAAGGCAAATCGGTACCAGGCACGTTCTTAGAGCTTCAATTTTTGCCTGGGGGTTGCCTATACTGATAGTGGCTTCTGTGCTGGGGTGGGGGGAGTATGAGAGGAGAGATATGAGCGCGCTCTGTTTTCCCGTGAAGGAAGCTTTCTACGCAACTGTCCTCTTTCCCGTCTCGCTTATATGCTTAGCTAATTCCGTAGTTTTCTGCTGTATATATCGTGTCCTCTCTGAGAGGGGGACCGAGATTATGGAGCAATTACGGTTGGCACTCATGTACATGGTCTTCCTAGGCTTGCAATGGATTCTGGGAATCGCTATGAACTTCTGTCCAAAGGGCGCCATCTTGATCCTCGCTTACCTCTTCAATACTACGGCTACACTGCAAGGACTCGCAATGATGGTGCTCTTCGTTTCTCATGATGTTATATTCAAATCTAAAACATATCTAATAAATACAGAAGAGAACCAGGAATTGGAAAGACTTAACAATAATACCAAGAAAATAGCTAAAGATAATTGAATAACAGATACTATTTTCTGAAAACCAAAGACTCCTTTTTTGTCGTGGAAGAATTTTAAGGGAGAAACTTAACAATGTGATGAATCTGATATCAACTGGCTCAACTTCAACCTACAAGTAAAAGGTACAAATATACCTACTAGTATATATGTACCTTCTATTAATATGTGTATATATATGTACTAAATAAATATTTATATTTCAAAATAATAAAATATTCAGATATGATGAAAATTTCTTGCTAGTTTTCCAATCCTAAGCTGAGTATCCTATTTTAAAAATAAAATTTAAATTGTTCCCCATAAAAGATTTTAAACCATTCATAGCCTCGTTGCGGAAGAAATCAATAATTAATTTTTATGAAAATTATTGATACTTAGAGACAAATATTTTATCCTTTTTCTCCAAACGCAACTCATAAAAATTATATTAACGTTCATTCATAAAAGTCTCTTCGTATTTTGCTCTTTTTTCTGTCGAAAGGAAAGGAACAGATGGAGTATTCATTCTCTAATGTAGAGAGTTTATGTAAAGACTCTTTACTTTATGTGAAGACGGACTAAAACATTCCCAGACGAATGTGAAGCTTCATCTTATGACTCGAGAGGGTTAAATATGTGAAGAGCACAAAAGAACTTAGTTTGGTTTCCGTTACTGATTTTCATAAGTAGTTGTTGATGATGCTACGGCTGGAATCCAAGTCAACTCTATCTGATTTGGTTCGCTTTGCCTGTTCTTCTTTTAAGTCCGGTTTTTATCTTGCGGGAAGGAAAAATAACAATCATAGAACAAGAAATTTGTATATCGCTATGAATTTGTTTCCTTTTACGAGTATGTTCAGCCTTTGACTACAAAGGATGAATTAGAATAGATTTTTGGTTGGTGGCCGAACTGGGAATGTTCGAGAGATTAAAAACATTCAAGCCTTCTCGAAACAAAAAAATAATTAGATATTCTAGAAGAAAGCTTTTGAGTAGGAAACAAAAATTTGCACTTAAAAATTACGGAATAAATCGTTCGATATCTATCGATAATATCAAGAAAATTGGAAGGGAATGTACGCATGCGCTTATGGCAGAGCTAAGGATTATGGTGAGCTGAAAGGAAATTACATGCTTTCGAGACAATACGCACATGACTAGTGACTTGAATAATACGCAATGGCTACAAACATACGTAAAACATATGACATATGAATAGCGCTAAAGAAATTTTGTAGATATTTTTCAAGATATTGACCAAAACCGTCTCGTAAATAAAAACTAGATAAAATAAGCGAGAAAGAATAATCGAAGATGAACCGAAAGCTTTTAGTCTCTCGATACTTAAATAGAAAGCTACCTAATACTATACAACTCTTTCAATTGAAATGATAACTTAAATAACACCCCGATACGAATGTTTAATCCATTTTATACCATTTTAATTATTATTCATAATTATAATTATATATATATATATATATATATATATCTGTTTATTGCATAAATATCTATAAATATCTGTTTATTGTATCAATATATGTTTATTGATATATACACTTCTTGATATCATAAGTTGCCACTAGACAACTGTCCACTTGTAACTTAATTTGTATGAATAAAGAAATAGGTTCCAACAAACAGGCTTAATTAATCTTGAAATGAATCAAATAAACTAATAAATATTTTATTAATCCATCAAAAAGGTAGACTTGCCATGAACGGTGAAGTGGTTAAACTAAACTTGTGAACTTTCATAACCTATTCACAATGCCCGAAAGCTGTTGCAGTCGAACGGAACGGTTTCTAAAACAAACGAAAATTTCCAGAGCGACCGATTGTGGCACACAGAAAATCTTGAGAAGAATAAACCTTTCTTAAAAGCTATATTCTTCGCCTATGGGAACTCGATAAGTGTTATACATTCCACACGTATCGCAGGATCCTTTTTTACGGGACAATCTATCGTCAGCTCGCTGCAGGATTGGGTGTAGCCGATTCGGCAAACGTTTATAGCTTTGCCCTCGGAGTCATGTCGCTCCCCGTTAAGACGGTGGGCGGATCGGTTCTCGAGAAAAAGGTGAGAGACCTGGGAAAAAAGAGAGGGAGTTGCTAAGTTCTATAAAAAAATTCGCTCGCTCGTTCACCGAAACCAAAACGATAGTGCAGGACATTAACGTATACATGGTATGTACGTATACGGTGACCATAGCCCGAATTACCCGACTGAAAACTAGGGAAGAATTCGTTCCTCGTATTCACCGGGTAAAACCAAGTTCTTATTTACCGTGTCCAAATATAAATTCTTGCAAAAATGAAACGATTCCAGTCGCGAATATCATCTCCAAATTAAATTTTCGTTAGAATCATTTTGGATTGAGCTTTCTGCAGGAATCCACGGAGGATGGGATACTAAGAAAGACATTTTTGGCTCAATTTCACGAGCGAAGTTTGTGGAAATTTACGTTTTCACCAACAAAATTCCGCATCTTTCATCCGTGGCGGTTGGTCTGCGTTCAAATACAGAGCTTTGCTATGAAGGCCACAAATCTTCGATCAAAGAAAACAACTTCAACAACGAAGGGCAGCACACCGACGACTTTCGAGTTAAAACACGATTTTCAGCGTGTTCTTATCGGTCAAGCGATGCGCACACAATTTATCACTTTATCACATTAGAGCATAAGGAAAAAAAGAACAACGTTTTCAACTTCCATATACATCCTACCGAGAGTTTCTCATCTCTCCAAGTTTTGAACTGTCGAACTGTCGTTCGAAAAAAAAGGACAAACGTTTTTTTAACGCAGCTAGTAGTAGATGATGCCGCCTGCAGAAATAAAGCAGCGATCAAACCATCGGCGAAGTTCCCGAGAAAGGAAAGAAAACACGTACTCTTCAGAGGCAGTGCTACGTATAATCCCTTGTGCTCATCCTTGGAACACGCAAGCCTTTTCATTCGCCGATCTCGACCGAAAGAGAGTCTCGCAGATTCGAAAACGAATCCTAATCCGGAAAGGAAACTTCGTTAATGATCGCTTTGGGAACCACGATTGCGTCATCGAACATCGAGTGGGTGGACAAAGAGCCGCGCTGAAAGACCATTCGACTCTTAATTGATTTCCTTGGACGATTGATGACATCGGAATAAGACGTCGAAAGACTGGTGCCGTTCATTCGTGAGAAATTCGGAAAATTAGTGGGGTTGATGAGGAGATTTGAATTCTCGCACAGCGTCTTAGTCTGTCATCGGAGGTTACTTACCGCATTTGCCTTTCAAATAAGATTGATGGTCGGAAGCTATGGAATGGACTTCCTCGAGAGAGGCTATTCCACTCACGGATGGATGCGAGTCCGCTAAATTGTTCGTTGAATCCGAGGAATGCGTACGTGCTATTTAGTCTCCCTTATTTTTAGGATGGTGCAATGATGATATAAGCTTATGGAAAGAGAAACTGGTGACGTACTGGCAACTCGGTTGACTACTTCGATGTCATTTGAAAAGAGGTTTTATGGGTTTTATCGCGATAGGATATATAGTGCGGAATACTGAATATGAATGCTTTGTGACTATTTGAATATGAGTGCTCCTATGAGGTTTTACAATCTTCTTTCACTCAGCATGCAAATCGCTAGTGTTTGATTTCCTTTCCTTATATTTTAATGTATTTTATAATTCAATTCGTTCAAAATTTAACTTTTACTGCGTGAATTAATTTTTAAAATCGTTGCGAAAGAGGATCAAAGTTTATCTATCGATAATCTTGTTATAATTTACAAATTGGTGGGTTTAATCGATATAAATATTGAAGAGAGGGAGTTCATCTGACAATGAGTCTAAAATCCCATCTAAGAAGATAATAAATCCCTTTTTTATGAAGAGAAGAATTTCAAAGAAAAAAAGGTTCAAAACCTATTAATAGCATAATACGATTTCTCATCGACTGAGTAGACATGCGTACGAAAATCAGAATCAAAGTTTATGTACTGTAGAATGATTTATAGGGAAGAAAAACAATTTATCCGGAAAATGTATATTTCAGGCTTTTTTTACGTCACCAACAAATTTACCTGAAAAACTAATGATATTCAAAGCATAATACATGCTATAATACTCTGAGCTATTTTAATTAACCTCAGTTGTTGGGATACTATAGTTTTTTCAGATAAATCTTATTATTGATATTAGAAGTGCAGATATTTTATGCAACTACATCATGCAGATCGTTAAAACACTACTGAGAACGTCATTACATGTAAGGCGAGGTTTTTCTCATCGTAATTGAAGAGATTCCATATCGCAAAATCAATCCATCATCTTAATGACTCCATAATGACCAGGGTGGTGTACTGGCCCACTCATTACAGACATCGCCTAATGAGGGGACAAATATTGTATGAGATAAACACATGACGAACTGAGGGATCACAAAAGCAAAAAGAAAATATTTTATTATTCCTCATGAGTTTCTCAGATTTCATGTGGGAAGATAGATCGCCCACACTCCATCACAAAACTTTTCCCTTCAGAGAGGAACAATTCTTGTAATATTTTCGCTTCTCAGACGAAGCACCTTAACCGATTACTTGTTAGTAACTTCCACAAAGCATTATTACAGCAAATTCACCCGTATGCTATATCCTCGTTAGAGGAACGAAATGTATTCATCCTCAGTTGGGGACTCACATAATTCGGCGTCCTACAGCTCATTGCGTATGTTCTACATGCCCTTCCGCCACGTCTTCATCTCTAATTTTGGCTCTTTGAGCATCCCATGACTTGTTTCTTAAGTTTAAGCTCTACTGGAAACTCACCTACTCGTAAGTCGTTTCAACTTTAGAGACCTATACAAGTTAATTAGGTTCGTGATACATTTTTTAAAACAACCTGTTCGAGCAGAAGTTATGAACGAATTGTCGTAATTTTAATCTAATAGTTATAGATTTATATATAGAATAGTTTATAGTCCGAGTGAAATATATAATGCATAATATCCATGTTTTCGTCTTAACACCAAATTTATATTCTCATCTTGATGAAAGCAATGAATGTAACATGCAACTATCGCGATGATTTAACAAATAAATATTCTCTGAAAATATCGGCCTGGATAAATAGCGCTTATCGTTATCAACCCACACGAGTGATTATTTTAATATTCTGCTTACCTACTTAGCTGTTTATATGATTGACAGATGAAAATAATAAGTAATAATAATGAGGAATCTTTGATTAAATATTGAAACATTTTCGCAGCTCTTAGAGAGTTCCATCTACTCATTTTTCACTCGATTTGGAATTTTTTGATGTTTTTTCGATAGAGTTAAAGATAGTTTCATCATGATTTTCCTTTGGGACTAAAGAAAACACTAACAAAGAGGGATACGAAGTTTGTCTATTAATTACAATTATGCCATCACTCGCTACAATTGTAGATCAACTTTCTTATAAACGCATTTCATACACTCATCAATCTTTTAAGATCCGATTTCAATCTGCTGTTATCCTCCGTAAATAATAATTAATTTATTTCGTAAATTATTTACTTCATAACTATTTTACGCCGCAAGAGTAATATTACTCGATATAATATAAAGCGTTTACACGTCACGATAATAAATTGATACCCAAAAATATTCCGATATTTTCATTAAATAAAAGCATTAAGACTGTAAATCTATAGTTAAATACTCGTCCTATATTCAAAATGAATCAAGAAAGAAATAGGAAAACAGCAAAAAATTGAAGAGTAAGGCACAAGACATCTTCCATACCATAACAGAATGCTACCAATGAAAAAGGCCCGATTAAACTAGAGCACGGTGACTCCAATGTAAAATAATTAGGACAAATTCCTTCGTACGTCTAACGTACAACGGTGCTTAATTAATCCTAAAACGGATGCCATCGTATGCCATTTTACGTATCTCGTTAGCAACAGAACCAAACAAAAACATACGTAACTGCACACTTCCATAAAGCAAGTAGCTTCACGAATAAGTACATAATATTTGCTCCGCTTCCAATCACATTTGGAGACAGAGGAAAGAAATTCTCACGACACTATAAGGAGAAAATCGAATTTTTGAAACACGCCCGCAACTTCACTATTATGCAGATGGGAAAATTAACGCGAAGGTGTGTCCAACACACTCGCGCCTCCCACCGCTGCATTTGACCTCCACAACGCCCATCTCTCACCTCCTACATTTGAAATCCTCTTTTGTTTTTTTTTACAATCTCTCACTCCTGCCCACTTCTAAGCCTGGGAACATCGATCAATCATCCCGAGACAAAACAAACCGCTGGACCAGTAATGACAGCTATCGCCATTATTTCGATCGTCTATCGTAATTTACTTCGGTTAATTATCCGCTCCGAACGTCCCTGAGAGAGAGAGATTATCCCTGATATCGCCTGAGAGATACGAATGCGTCGATAAATAGAATTCGTGACGTAATCGTCATTATGACGTAGCTTATATCCAATGAAATCCTCGAAAGCTTTCGAATGATTCCGAAGAATCGAACGATGAAACTGTAAACAAAAGACGACTTTAGTTATTATTATTATTATTATAACGTGTTTATTGTGGGCGAAATTAAGACTGAAAGGTCTCCTCTACCATTAAAGCGATAGAATTGCTAAATTGGTAATAAAATTAGTATGTATGTAGCAGTAAATATGATAATAATTTATTTTTAATAACTATTATGGATTAATTTATTTGTGAATGAAATAAGTCCATTAAAGGTGATGAAGACAAAGGGATGAGTATTTATCCATATTCTTATTTAACGAGTGTTTGTTGATGAGTTAAAAATAAATTTTTTTATCTTGTCTTTCATAAGATAAATTTTTATTTTTTAATATAATTTTACCAAATTTCGCTTACCTATATTATTTGCGTTTATGTTATCTTCTGTGATATGAATACTTCAATGTAATCTTTGATAAGATTTTTTCGTGATTTATGGGACCTATTCTATGAATAGACAGCTTCTACTCAACGAATATATACGAAAGAAAATGAAACTCACATCAGAATCTTCTACATGAATTATAGATAGAGCAGCTCATTCTTTTTAGGAATAGATGTAACTCAAGAATAAATATCAAATATAAGTTATGACAATCATAAAGTTTCTTCTTGATCTACGAGTAATGTTACTTTATTAGCTAAAAATTGTGAGTATAATTTTCTACTTACAGTAAACTTTGCTCTTTAAATTAAAGAAATTCAGTTTCTATTGCTAAAAATACTGTTAAGTTGCGACCGATAAATTATTTATTCGTATACAACAATAGGAACTTCAAGTTGACCTTAGTAACTCTAGTATTAGAGGAAGGCAATAAATGAAGACTGAGTAGAAAAATTAAAATTCCTTTCCGTCGTACCTTAAAATAAATTGCTACGAAAGCATGAGAAACTTCATCAACCATTACGTCAATACAATACAACTCTCAATTACATTGAATAGCATTAACTAACAGTTACGCATGCAGATATTTCCTTTGGTCGGTAAGGGCCTTTCACCGTTCGGAATTTTCTTAGCGTTAATGGAGACATCGTGCGTCAGCTCTTTTATATCTCTCTCATCGAGACGTACATGTATCTAACAGTAACAAGAGAAGAAATTAATTATAAATAGTATAGATACCTAGAATCTGCTAATATGGCTTTAGCTTTGTGGAAGTTCTCCATAGTGAACAAGTAAAAAAATAATATCTTTACCATTACCATGATTTTTTTATTTTTTATATTAATGGATTTGATTTAAAAAATAAAGATAATTTTTAGATCGAAACCATGGTCGTAAAAATGAAATTTTGTTAAGAGTAAAAGTGTACTTGTTTTCATTTTGTTCACTATATATACCTACCAACTTTTCCTCATGAATTTCGTTATTCATAGGGGGAAAAAACCTTTGGTTCTCCGAGAACAACGAAGTTTTGGGGTACATTCATTCAATGAAGGTTGGGAGAAGCGATTAATGACCAAGTAATGACCGAATAATGGAAATAATCATCAATGTATATCCGCTACGTCTCGCTATAATCACCTAGTAACTTTGCGTACACGATAGTTGAATAAATCATGCAGATATTTTCAATAACAGAACGGTAACTATGGTTCTTTCGTCCAAATTAGTCACCTACCCAAAATATCCTTGCACTTTCCGTCCATGCCTCAATTTGGTCTTTCAGTTACTATGTGGGAAAAATTCGAAGATTATCAAATAGAAAACATCGGTACGGTAACTTCTATTCTTAACGTGAGATACAGAAGTAGTTCAAACAGGTGTTAGTTGAAATTCGCACGACGACTAGGCTGCCTTACGTCACCCTTTAAGATCTACTTCATATCTCGTAAAATAAAAATTTAATACTCTCCACACATCTCGTCATAAATAAGTAGCATATGCTTTGCTTCATTATTTCGGTGCATGGTTTTTGGATGACCAAAGTATCCAAAATATCCTTGGCTCAGCTATCTGGTTTTCCTGGCAGCGATCTCAAGTTTCCATACTTTGGTTAGCATCGACTTAATTCATCGTAACCGTTCGGAAATCGATCGTCTCTCTGTGCTTGGATTCTGTACGAAAATAATTAGAAAAAGCACCTAGGAGGTCGATATCACACGAGGTCAAAATGTTAATTTTTTGCAAATATTTTTTGTGTAAATTATTCACGACAGAATAAAAATGATTGCGTAAGCCATACTTTCAATGTGTCTTCAAAAGCAATAAATATGATCAATTTAGCAATTAATATATATTGTCTTTTTTATACTACGATTCATATTTATTAACTCTGCCAGGCTCCTTTCCTGCTGCTTTATATTAAGGGAATCTGAAATAATTATAAAGTTAAATGTTAATTTCTCATTTATTTTGATATTTCCCTTGGATACTTTATGATAAAGAATCGATTTTAATTTTATCGATTTAAATTGTTTGAAAATTGTACGTAATTATTATGCTGAAATTTCTTTTTTGTTCCTCATCTTTTTATGAATGCCTTGCTCTTTGATTTATTATTATGATATTATTTACTAAAAACTTGGAATTATTGATAAGATTTAGTTTCATCAGTTGTTGGTACTATTATTGCAATTTTAAAAAATTAATACGTGTTAAGAATGGGGAAATTTGATAAATTCATGGTTCATATTTTATATATCCAATAGTCAAAATCCAAGATGAAATTCGAATATCTACTACAAAAAGCACAAGGTGTAAAAGGAAAAAACCTACGTACGTCAAGTGTTATATTTTTCCGGGCCTATTTCATTTGGGAAAATGTAACACGAACCTCAGTTCAGAGTTGGCTTAATTACGATCATTAAGAAAAAACAATAAGTTATTCATTTTCTAATTCATATAGATTTTAAATAATTCATGCTAGAACATTTATTAACTTTAATTGCTAATGATCTCGTGGATTCGATGAAAAACAAGGGAATCGTAAACTCTTCTATAAGAAAGGAATATATTAATAAAATTGAAACTTAGTAAATCTTAAAAAAATATATTTATGTTGTGTTTGAAATTCATCAGTTTTTACAATTCCATAAACCGACAAAAATGATAAAAAAATATTCGATTCCTTCTAAATTCCTTAAAACTGGATTGAACGACGTGGATATTCTGTAAGACAGGGGTTTATTTGTAAACGTTTTTAAACAAAGGATTGAAATCATTTGGAAGTGAATTCCTTTAAAAAGACGGTATATCAAACGAACGGTTGTATTGCTTGTGATGTATACCGCGGGTGATTATTCATGTCAAGGTCTCCGTACACCTGGAGCGCTGATTTGCGAATCACGGAAGGCTTCCTTAATCCTCCGAGAAAACCCAATGATTAAGTGAAGTCCGGAATAAGGTAGAAAATTAGCACCTCATAGAGAGAGAGCTTATTCTAGCGATAGCCAGATGGGTTTTAAGGCACACAAGAGGAGCTTCACATCTCTGGACATCTCCCTCTCTTCTTTACTAGGTAAGCGACTCGAAACCCATCAGAATTCTTCTTCCGGTAATACCTTACCTTCCTTCATTTCTTTATGGAAAAGTGATACATATGATTGTCCAGTTTTCCAATCATTACACTAGATTGTACTTAATTCTACGAGAGTTTCCTACTTGTGGATTTGTTAAAACACGTTGTTCGGACCAGGTGAATAGTAATGGTATATAGTATTATTAAACTGGCCCATTAGTAACCATCATGAGGTCAAAATTAACCATACTATCGCAATTTATCGTGCTTAATAGTCATTCCATTTCTACTTCTCATTTCTTTTCCTATTTCGCGTATAAGAAGGTTAAAGCTTATAGTTTCGTTTGAAATTAGGTTGCTGGAATACAGTTATTTTCAAGAATGACATAAAGCTAAAACGAAGAATTATCTTAGGAAATAATGGAGTCTTTTCAAACCTCAAAATCGTTTCTTATGCTTCGTTAGTAAACCCTGTGAATGGTTTTAAGGTCCATCTCTCGTATATACTGCTGTGCTCACATCATACTTTAAGATGCTAGGATAACTGATATAATGTTTTTTGATAACTGCTTTACAATACGTAATTCAGAATACGCCAGTTCAGTAACGAATATTTGATTACCTTTCGATCAGACATTGTTGCTACAACAACTGCTGTTCGTATTGCAAGCCTACTTGCAGGAATGTAGGCTCACACCTTCTTATGCGTTGAAATATTGTCCGATACCCTAAAAATCTACTACTTTTTAAATGACATCTAATCTTGGAGGTAACTTATGCATTCCTGTTTGGTGCTGAATCCACTCTCCGAATCCTAGCGGAGCTCCGATATATCGCAGGAAAATCAACGTGAATGCAAGATAGGCTGCAACTTTGTAACTTCCACAGGTTTATGTTTAAGATTAGTTTTCTTAGCATGCTATCATGACCCTGATTTTGTTAACGTACCAGTGATAATAGTAGCGAGAGTTAACTTGAGGGAAATACAAAGTTTTACGCACGATTCTATTTCATGATTTCAAGGATTCAAGGAAATTATAGCAATATGGGATTCTAACTCTTTAAATTGATAAAATACGACAAAAATCACTCGTTCAGGTTCAATTCACTCCTAAACGTATAGACTGAGCATTGACGCTGTCAGAAACGTTTTAAATTGTCATTTATTTATGGATGTATCTCTGATCGGGTCAATTCATCTCAGTGTATCGAGGATTGTAGTGAAAAAAAAACGAATATTTATCGTTAAAACTTCCTATTGCACCTAGCATAATTTTTAGGACATTACATAAATTATGTATATCTTAACACATAATTATATATATGACACACATATTATACTCTATATGTGTGTGTGTACTTTATGATTGATCAGTCCCTATCCGTGAAGAATACAATCTTACGAATTCATGCCAGCAAATCATAGTCACTCTGAATGATGTCACGAAGATTCCAACTCATTCCAAACAAGTCTCTCTACTATTCAAAGTGCGTACATCTCGCAGCCAATGGCCAAATTCAAGGAAAGGGAAACCGCGTTGTTTATCGAATCATCGCTTGTCCAACGACTACGAAGATTAAGATCTATGGATTGTAAAGCGTTTCGCTCGAATCGATGACGATTTCTCAATGATTCCAAGAAACCTTTTAAGGAACGAAAGTCGAGCTGTTCAGCTGTTCTTTCTTCTCATCCGAAATTGTTACCTTACGGTAAACTTGTTTTAATATTCAGCGAAGTTTGTTTGAAAGCTGTGAGAAAACAACACACCATCATGATCTGTAATTTTCTCTCCATGTTAATCAGTAACTATTGGATACAGTACTGCATAATTCACACATATATTACAGCATTCAAGGATTAGACTAACAATAATGATTTTTTGTTATATATAGATCGTTGAAGCTAAAAGTTACATCGATAAAATGGCTTATGATTTTTATATCCTTTTTCTAGCAGAGTAATTCTGATAAGAAGAGGATGATGGATTTTCTTCTCTAAATATGACAAACGTTACAGAAATATAAACTTCTATTTCTGTGAAAAAAGCATGCCGTGTGCATAAGAAAGTGGTATTAAAAAGACGTAAGTCTTAACGTTGAGAGTTAATAATTGATTCAGAAAGATTCCTCCATCTTCCTTCAATCCGTTTGGCGGTAGTTTTTGCGTCGTTTGTCGATAGATATATGTCATAGAAGAAGACGTAAAGTATAAAAAGACGCGAAGTATTTTGAATTCATTTCATCCATATTTTTTCTATATATCCAGCTTTTCTCCTATCACTGTAGACGTCTTTTTCACCGATGATAGCTCGAAATTAATTGGGATAAGATTTACCTAATTGTTCCTCCTTGAAAGCAGTGATATTTATCAGCATATATTACGAATGTTTCCTTTAGTAGAAGAAGCAACAGATTAAAAAAACATGTTTTCCTACAATCTTTTCCTTTCTGTGAAAAGATTCATAGAAAGGTTCGTTTTTATGAGGAAAACGATGACTTGGTTACATTTCGCTGAATATAGTAAAAATACGTTCTCTCTGAGGAGGTAATAAATGGACCGATTTCTTTATCCAATACATTAATGCTAATTTACCTCGATTTTCCAAATGTTAATGAGCCTTGCTTCTGCGCATTCGTATTTTTATTTATATGCATCATAAGCATTTATACGTGAAAATTTTAGAGTTAAAAATGCAAACATTTATTTTATACTGCACTCGGTTAAATGTACCGCAAGATGCGTGAAAGTTGGCTATTCTCGTTTGGCATCTCGTTAGAGAGAGTGGCATAATCAGTTGGTTTCACATTCACCGTATCCGATTTAATTTTACTCGCCCGCGTAAGATTTCCCAAATTTGATCTTCTGTACGAATATCTCGAAATCACGTTGTTTGTTCAATGCATTTCACCACGCGAAACTGTTAACCTTGTTATAAAATTTAGACCAAATTTCACCTCTTTGAGCTGTTATATAATATAAATAATATAATATTTAAATAATAATATAAATATCATAAAAATATTATAATATAAATGTAATAATAAAGAGAATAATCTCTCAATCCTTTTAGATTTACGGCTGTTGGTTGTAAGTAATTTAAAAATAAAATTAAGTATCTTTTTACTAATATGGACCATAATGTTCTGGTACAAAAATTGACTTTTAAGTGTTTGATTAATTCGACTTTCGATTTTTTTTATTTCCGTGTTAAAGGAAAAGTATTGCTTTCGATTTTCAGTGAATACTAAAGAAATATTAAAAGACAATTTTTTCTCTTGTCCTCGTGTTTTAACTGTCATAAATTATAACTTGCTACAATTATCCTAAAATACATAATAAATGAAAATATGTAGAATATAAAAATAATTAAATTAAATATAAAAATATATAATTCCACGTATTAATTCAAAAGCTAATAAATGTCGCCTAGGGATTAGATTTTTTATCATGAAAGGCTCCTTCATAAATTTCCAACGTGTACTCATATATTTTGCAGGAGAATTTCTCAAAAATTAACTTTCCATAAGTTTGGTAATCCTAATTTAGAGGGAATGAATTAAGGGCCTTTACGTAAATTCCTGGAATAAGTTGACGTTTTCAAATCGTATAATTTTTAGGGATTTCGTCAAGAGAAAATGAATGGTGAAGTATTCTACTCGAGGTAAATTTGCGATAATATAGATTCATCTCGGTTTAGTTTCGTCTACATTACTATTTCATCTGAATTTTATATCGATGCGGTCTCGTTGCAGTCTCGTCTGAGTTTAATTTCAATTGCAGCTAGGTGGTTTCAAAAACCTTCAAGTCCCTGATCCTGCTCATTGAAAGTGCTTTAATGCTGTATGGCTCTACTCAGCATTCAGATTCATTTTCATTTCTTTCTACACGCCAATTCTTCGAAACGAAACCAATCTAAGCGCTTTGCATTTAAGATGTATTCGTCCTTCCTACGAAAAACGTTCCCTTCTGCATCAATCCATCCAAAATATCCTTTCCTCGTAACTCATCCGTTTGCGAACCTGTTACGTTGGAATTCTCGTCACTGCATTTAGACGTAAACCTTTTAAAAGTCCCCTAAAGAGCTCTTCTCAACGCTTTATTCTGCATTCACCCAAGCGGAGATCTCTCTTAAAATGACTTCGTTTGCAAGTACAAATATCTGCGTTCCTTTGGATGGAATCGTGGTCAACTGTTTACAAATGACTGCGATTAACGCGTTGCGATTAATTTGCCGAGATCTTCAGCGGACGTATAACTGCATGTGTATCGTTAGCGGTCATTTGCATAAGTTTCTAACGATGGAAGAAATGCATTTCTCCTCTTAGCAACAAACCACCTCTTACGCGTGGGTGAGGTTTGCGTTGCTTTCATTGTAAACGTTTTTCCATTGCCTAAGTAATCTCCTAAATATATTCATCGATTTATATCAAAATCGATTTTTTATCATATAGCCATCAGCTATTCAGTTTCAAAGCGTGGGAAATATCATGGAAAATATGAATTTTGGAGGAATACAACCGTGTTATCATTTTCAACAAAAATATAAAAGGAAAAAGAGAGATGGTATGTCCATGGTATTAGATTTGGAAGTATTCAGGAAATAAAGCACTCCACTTTTCGTAGAAATACCCTTACTGATGACATAGGTATCGAAATATTTCCAAGAGAAATCATCACTTTATAACACCAATTCAAAGTGCGCCTATGAGTTTAAATGGCCGTAGCTTTCATTAGTTCCTAGAGAAAATTTGAGACCTAAACTTAAGACGTTACAGACGGCTCATGGATGAAGATGTAGGAATTTATTTCTAATTATTTTTTTGTTTATATTTTTAATATATAATAATATTTAAAAGGGGGGTTTTCAAATTCATTTCCAGCTTTTCCGTGGAAAATACATGGTTGTTTTTATATGCATCAGGCATATTGACGTCCTGTTCAGCTTGTAGAAATTATAATCGTACATTATTTTTGCGAACTTTAGCATATGCTTCGAGTATTGTCTCCCTCTTTCGCAACAAATGTTATCTATATCTTTTTGCTCTTTGAAGCTGAAAAAGACAATTGACCACGCCAAGGCAAATATCAAGCATAGATAATTCCTCCAGTTCCATTTGGTGTCTCAATAGACATATCTGTTAATCTGTTTTGTACGCCTCTCAGTTTTAAAATTAGCACTAGATACTAAGCTCTTTCAGCTGTCTGGTTTGAAGATTTTGGGTTAGAAATCTCGTGGCTTGAGATCTAAATTACGACAAAAATTTGCTATCGACGGAAATGGGAAACTGTATTAAAAGGCTTGCTGTAAAAACGATTAAGTATAAAAAATAATATATAGTAGAAATATTTTTAAAATACACTAAATCGGTATTATTTAAATAGTGAGGTTTAATTAAATGTATTGAAAAATGTCGTTATCATTCTTCCTCCAGTAATAATCGCATTTTTTCGCAAATTTTACCTCTTTTAGAAAAAGAAAATAGGTTTAAATATAGCAATAGCTCTTCCCTTTTGCATACCTTTTTATGAGAATCGTATCACTTTTGATCTATGATCCTAAAGGCACTACTAAGGAATGAGGTAGCTCTTTAATGCTGTATCTTCATTCTAACTATCTACCTTTATTTAGATTTAAGACTGGAATGTTTTTAAATGGAAGGTAATCGATGTTGTGTAAAAGTAAGTATCCATTATTAATCATTGCTTCGCCCTTATTATGTACGTAAATGAATGAGGAATGGAAATCAAACGACCGACTGGATTAACTAATTCTGATAGAGGGCGGATAAGTCCTTGAATTTACTTATTCTCAATGGAAATCTATTGCAAGAGAACGATTGTTTTGTTTCAATCGACGAGTTTCCTTGAGATATTACTCAACGCTCGTTACTCGTGAAGTTCAGGTGCACGTAGAGTTGATCTATTTAATAGCTCGGAGTGAACATTCAAGTTAGAGAATTTAATTGAGTATTATTTACTAATAATATTATTTAAAGAATAGATTTCGTGGGACAGATTCTTGGTTAATAATTTCTGATTATATTCGCTGTCAATTTTACATCGCCTACTCTAAAACGTTTTTTATTCTGCAGATTTATTCCAAACCAAAAATATCTCGCAATAAAATTCTGAAAAGAGACTAGTAATTTCCATTCCATTTGTATTTTTCACTTCAGTACATAAATAACTAAAAGAAAGAGTATATATCATAAAGGACAGTATTATTTCTTAGAGATTTCAATAATTTACTTCTTAATAGATCACGTATGCCGAAATTCAACTAATATTTGATTAATAAAGGCAAACTATCACACCTGAAATTTGCAATGCATTCGACTCGATTAAGGGGTATTCATTGAAGCAGTTATGTCGTCTGATAGTGCCCAGATGATCGAACTCATGACGGGATCAGGATATAGATCAGCCAATCGGAAATACTTCCAACTCTCACGAACTTAAGAATATCGCTCATTCAATCAAACCCGGATACGGTAACAAACGTTTCTGTTACGCCATATATATTCTTTTCTACCCGCTTGTATTTCATGCCGCGATATTAGCGGACGAATCGAAACGGCAGTAAAACTCTTCCTGTTCCACTCAGCTGATCTTCGCAATCTGGAGCGGAATAATCCGTCAAGATGTGCGGATTTGTCCAAAGCTGATGCATGTGCCTTGTCGTCCCAACCGTTCAACCATTATGGGTTTCTCTCCCGCCATTTCATCATGGCTCCCAGCGCATCGGCCACGTTTATTTATTGCATCTCGTTTTCATGTCCTCTAATGTCTCCGCACGGCGATCGGTACTTTCCCTTTGATTTACACACTTTGAGTGGTCAAACATTTATCATGATTATCACATCTTGACTACCTAAAGCGGCGTTGATGAATTACTCAAGCCTCTGTAAAGTCGTGAAGCCTGATGACCAAAACTACATCTTAGTCGAGAAAGTGAGGATAACCGAGAAATCAGGCTAAAAGTTTAGAATTATAATTAAAGATCCAAAGATAACGGAGGGGAATCAACATATTTTAGGCATGGAACAGGGCAGGATATATTCAACAAAACTTTGCAAAAGAACGAAAAGAACGAATATCTGACATACTCGTAAGCCACCATAAATGAAATCTGTATGGGAATATCTTTTGTTATGCTTTATGCCTGTATATTAGAACTCTTTCAGGTCGGAATTTTACGGAGTGCATTCGCGAGCTTGGTTTCCGATTGTTTTCCAAAATCTCCCTACGGACAAATTTTCCAACATCACCAAAAAAGAGCAAAATATCCAAGGTTCGTTTCTTAACTGTATAATGACGAAGTTTGGAATGAATAATCTGTGTCCTATTACACTTTTTGGCCATACATCTAAATTAACTGATTTTCCCAAATGGTAACTTACACGACACGTTTATCGAATCGAAACCTCGTCAAAATATTCGACGAGAACAAAATAATCTATTCGTTACTTATGAATATATCATCATAAATATGAGCAAGAAATTTTTAAAGAAGGGAACAGAGTTGGGGCATGTAACGTTATTTATTTGGCCATAAGCCAAACTCCGTTACTTCCAAGAGTTTCGTTTCCTTCCTCGAACTCCAAAAGCTTTCACCATATTCGGGAACATGAACAAATGAGGAGTACATCAAAATGTAACAATGTAACCAATCGAAACAAAGAAGTTTAGGAGAATGTATGAACACCGTATGCTGGGAGAAGATTTCACTAGGCTTAAGATAACGTGTTTATGTATTTGCATCGGGTTTATTAATAGAAAATTAAGTCAATGAGCATTATTTTTTTCCTATACATGCAGCTCCTCCATTGATCATTCCACTTTAAGGTCAAGGTTGGATTCAAGCAGAGCAACGAACTAAAAAGGTATAAGAAACAAAAACTACTGTTTTCCCATCGCAAAAACTAAAATCGAAACCAAAAAAGTATGAAATACTACGTGTAAATGAACTGGAGAGACGTTTACTTAACGCGTCACCTAAAACCAGTCCGCGTGCACAACAGAGGTAGCGGTACTTAATGTAAGAGCGCAACAATGTCGCAAATAATTCAAACCGATGTGTCTGACGCGAACCATACGTCACAATAATCGGTAGATCATTCTAAACATCGTAACACTACCATGAAACGATAGAGCGATTTTACGTTTTAAATCCCTTATGAAACGGTACGCGGAGAGAGTCATTCCACCAAGAAAGTGACAGGGAACGATTTGACGACGTTCTTAGGTTAACAACTGCCATCGTTTGCGCGAAGGATTAAAATAACGAAAACGGGAAAGAATGGAGTTTGAATGAATGAAACGTAAGAGTCCCGCGCATGTTTGAGAAAAGAACGACCGGAGAGATGGATGGGTGAAGCGGTCTGCAGAGAGGAGACGAAACAAGATGTTTGGAAAGGCCATTCTCATGCATATGAAATTAGCATAAGTGGAAGGATTAAACGAGGAGGAAAAGTGAAGTCTTTCCCTGCACCTTTTTCACACAAAAGATGATGAAGAAGTTGACAGAGAGAGAATACGTAGTATGTATGTTGAGAATTAGTGCTAATTGGTAAAACCATGAGTAAAACTCCATCTGCTACCCTTTTACTTATAAAAGTTGTTTCTTGCCTAATATATATATATATATATATTCTAATTATAATATTCTATATAATAATTTATATATAAATGTGCATTATATTTATTTATTTTAATTCGTTGCAGGATCATCTAGGTAACTTATCATTCTTCTAGGTCGAACGTCTTTTTTTTAATTCCAGAACCCTCCATCTATATTCCGTAAATTACTGGCTAATTGCAAGAATCAAAAGTAATACTTAATACTTTTTCATAGAAAATGCATTATATTACCAGTTACATGAGAAAACCTGCATCTTTAGATACTTCAAATATTAAGTATTTAAAAAAAATAATTTCATTCCACAAAGTGACGCCTTCCATCAATGATTTCATGATTGCATGTATTTAAAGAAAAATTATTTCACTATCTTTCGACTGTAATTGCTTAATAATACTATATTTCGAGATTTTTATCATCATATTACGATATGAAATATGCATTGATATTAATAAAATTCAATCGTGGATGGCCGAACTTCGTGGAACGACATTCTAAATAGGAAAAATAGGTACTTCGTATTTTCTTATATACATTGATATTCGTGAAATTAAATATTATTACTAATATCATTTTATGTTACAGTCTCTCCTACATAACTTCACATGATATTATGTCCTTCATTAGTAATTTACATTGATTTTTATATTTTCTGAGCGAACTTTTTTACCTCTTTTCTGTTCCGTACAATATCCCGTATCATATTAAAATGACCCTCATAGTAACCTTCGCAAAGAGAGGTAAAAAAAAAACAATTCTGCACCCTGATTGGCTGGTTTTCGGTTCCTCACCTCAAACACTGTAAATAGACCTACATGTTTACTCCTCTTCGCGAGTTCCTCTTCCCATTCGAAAGTGGGAAGGGGAGGAGTTTAACGCAGGGAAATTAGGGGAATATGTGGGAGATAAGTGGCGCCAAGAGAAATGGTGTGGGAAGTCGGTGGGAGGTGCGTGGGAGACCAGGAGGGAGTAGATGCGAGAAGTCAAGGCGGAGTTTGGGTCATGCTAAAAAGACGCGAGTTTTTTCCAAATTTGCCCAATTTAAAATGGTGGAGTTAATTGCTCTTAGAGATTATCAACAACACTCAAGCACAAGAGTCAATCGAATACTGTCACCGTCTTGCACCTGTGGTACGTATGCACTAACAGGTGTTGCAATATAGATACGTCTTATCAACGCATTCTAACGAAAATCACGATGAGGTCATATCTTACGAACTGCGGGATGCGGTAACAATGTTCAGTCTATTAGTATCTTAAGTCTATCAGAGTCTAAAGTTCATTAGAAACCGCTGCGAAAAAGTTGAGCTATATCTCTAATCTTCATTCCTAACTCTGATTAGGTCAAGGCTGTGATAATATCGTGTATGTTGATATATGAAATAGGCCGATTAGTTTATACATACATATTTCGCGTCCCCTTATGCATTTACGAGACGATGTTTTCAAGTTTATTTCGTCACCAGTGTGGAATATCTCAAGAAGAAGTTCGGAAAGGAGTATACTGAGCAATAAAAATTTATGGTTGTAGACTACTTATTGTTAACTGTGATTATTTCTTGTGTATTTTAAGCAGCCTTTCATCACCCGCGTTTTAAACAGCACTCATTGATGAAGCCAAACTTCGTCTCACCTCAACCAGTTTCATTCCCTACAATTAGCTTCCAATAGCTGATGGTGATACATTGGTAATATAACCATAATTCAAGCTACCGAATGATCTGATAACTCCCGGATCTTCCAAGCATTCCTTACTCTCGATTCAGATACATCCGTAGCCACTGGCGAAAGAATTGGCGCTCAGTGCAGCCCACGGGCTGAGTACGAATAAAAGATACGACAACCATAGCGTATATAATAACACAAGATTCGATAACAGGGCGGTGCGTGGGCGTGGACTTAAAACGATGCGGAATAACTGACTCGAGATGGATTCAAGTGGGATCTTGGCAGAACGCTGCCTTCAGCAAACATTATTCTTTCTACTGAGTGCATTTATAGAGCTCTTGAGACCATATTCTTTTTCGGCCCTAAAGCAGTCGGGTAAGTGGAGGAATTACGAGGCTGTTATTTAATTTGAAATGAAAATTCCTCCGCTGCCGAAAATCACCAGCGGGCATGCCTGCGGGTGAGATGAATCATGCTCTTCATATCACTTTTTATAAATAGGTATGATGCACAGTGAGCCACAAACGCTATGTATAGACGAAAGCCTTAATTGTGAAAGGGGGCCGTGCATCGACCTTTCTTGGCTTAGATACTTCGCGGATTTATCATTTCTGCCATTTGGAATTACCGGACGATTACATTCTCCAAAATCGGCCGATACCCAAATGTGACGACGTTTTAATATTTCTTAAATTATACTCCGTATAGGAGGTGGGAACGGCAGTGCTAAATTTTACGTATTTTACGCAAAAATACGTATGATAATGATGGGAATTCAATTTAATCAAACGGCCTTATACAAAGCCTCTTCTTAATATTACGATACAGTATTACGCAATGTACAGTGCTATATCAATTCTCCCTACCGACTATCGGAATCGTACTGAAAATCGATTGTGGAGGATAATAATAGAGTGGGATTTTTCAAACAAATTAAAATTTAGCGTGTAAAGACTAATATCAACTGATAACAATCGCAACATCGCTATTTGGAGCTAAATATCGATTTGAAAGGTGAGCTGATCGATTGATGTAGTATTTAATTCTATACGTATCATGAAGCTTAGTTTTTCGGGTACTTTCATGGAGCAATCTCGTACTTTTTACTGTATATTATTCTGTAACTTTAGTCGACGTTTGAGTTGTAAGAGCGGATATGTTAGGGTTGGAACGAGATCTTGGATGCAAAAGTAAACCTTTCCTGTCTATAATGAAATATGATAATATATTTAACCAGGAGAAAAAGTCTGGCAAAAAAACGATTACCTCCCACGGAAGGAGGAGAATTTCATATATTCCTGTAGAAAATGAACCGTGAGCGCGTAAGAAAGACTTAACCAAATTTGAAAGGATGCGATATATAGAAAATGAATTAATCCCTTAATGATATCACCCATAGTGTAACAACGTTTCAACAATCACAAAATCTCTTGGGTGGGCTTCACTTAAAGATGAAAGGATTTTTTTCGCAAGTGATTCGAGATATTCAACACAACAGATCTACACGTCGACCTAGTTCATTTCATTCTTTCGGTAAACAAGGTTCGCGAGCTCAAAGAAAAATAAACAAAGCGATGCCAAGAAACGATCGCTCGGAGGGACGGCTACTTCTGGTGTATTTTGTCAAGGGCCGTAAGAGAAGCAATTATTATATTCAGATAGGGATGTTGGTGTTAACAACCCCTTCGGCATGGCATTGTTTCCTGGGTGAATACGTGAATGTAAATACCAAATTTCTCAAAAAAATCAACACGTATTCAGAGGTAAAGAAAATATACTTCTCTACACATAACTTTCCAATTGAATTTTCCACATCAGAGTAGAAATACGAATATGAGTATATATTAAAATAATACAAGTTTCTGATACGCATTCGACAATACGGCTGAAATAGAGAGGGGGTTTCACGTCAGAAGTTGAGTTAATATACCTGTAAATATCAGAATCAGTGTGCTGTTCAACGGTATTTCTTATATCATCAATGCCTACGTATAATTTTCAGTATAATTGACAAAGAGATCCTATAAAAACCAAACCTATTTTTCAACAATTGCAGACAATTATCAATTAATTTTTAACCTTATGGTAATTTACTGTTCTACCTTAAATTTTAACACAGCGGTGGGGAAAAACTATAACATTAACGATGAAAAATTTAACATTACACCAAAGGATATTCATGTAAAATAAGTAGCAAATGCATCAATGTATCATTTTCTTCTAATAATAATCTAACGCACGTTTTAACAGCTTACCGTAATTACAGAGAAAATTTACGCGAGCGCAAAAACCATGCACACCTGAGAAAATATGAACCAAAGACCTTCGTATCGATATGCGATTCATTGAGTAAGGCTTCGAAGAAATGAGATTAAGTAACATTTTAGCTACGTATGTAGTTTACCTTTGTCGGGAGCTAGAAGACTCCATAGGATAATATTATTGAAATTTGAAAGGTGGACTCTGTTATTATTATTCGTAGCAGAAGATCTGGGTTGACGTATAAATAAATAAGAGTTCCTTTCATTTCGATTACTGACCTAGGTATCGTTTACTTGAATGCAATATAGTTTGGTAGGTATGGATAAGAATACTGTGTCTTAGTTCCACCAGATTTTTTATAAAAAAATTTTATTCGCATATTAAAATATCTTGCATAGCTAAGAAACATTGTTATTTTTTACCAAAGTTATAGAGTTCAACATAGTGACAGTTTCGTCAATTTATGAAACAGTTTGCAGCAATCTACGCCGTTGTCAACGCTGGTTGTTACAAGAGTACTTTTCGTTCTTCATTTATTTTTCTCTTACACTCGTTCGCCCACCTTCAATCTGTCACATAGCGGATGTTTCTTTACCATCCATCTCGCGTCATCATAATCGACATGCATGACCCTCATTTTTTCTCCGTGCATTTGGCGTCGTAAACCGGAAGTTCTCCCACAACTTGCTCGTGCAACGAGGGTAGAATATGTAAATGCGGTTTACGGAGATGGATGATTCGAATCCGATCTTTCTAGCAATTATACGAGTATATGTAAAATAGTACGGAAACTTTGATCCGATTCGTTGCTAGGTGATTGAATTCAATTCGTCCATGGATACTGTGGTTACCGCCTAACGACTTCTTTTAGCACTCTATATGGTGAAAAGCGAGAAATTATTTTCTAGGACTATGAAGTGCTCTATCTCCTATTAAAAGGAAGTAAGAGAGTGAGTGATTCAAGTTTACGGTCATAGGGGATGGAGGAAGAAAGATGGGTGTACGAAAACATTATTCTAGTGAACCTACGTCCCAAACAAATAAGTAAACAGGATTTATCGAAATATACAATTCATTATATCGGGACTAAATCAAGACGTTTAAATAAAACTTGCGGGAGTATATAGACGCTACTATATACATCTACACTCTCGTATTTGTATATACGTATCGATAAACATAAAACTTAGTATTTGGTATAATTCGAGAACAAGATGATGAATTATCTCCAAGATAGGAGTTTAATGAAAAATTATGAAGAATTTTTCTCTTCTCTGTTACCCGTAAATATGTATATCAGCCAATATAAATTTATATATTTTGCCGATATATATGGGGCAAAATATTTCCAGTATTTTATAATATGTTAATTGCTAAAGAAAGTAATAATGTAAGATTAATATATACTATTTATAAATAAACACTATCATTGGACGAACAACAAACAAAAATGCACAAAATTCTCAACATCTGGTAAACTGTACTATTTGTTTGGTCGACGAGTTGATGTACGTAGGAGAACCGTATGATTAGTTCCACTAAATTACACTTGAGCGCATCAATCGTCGATTGAATTACACGTTATGAGAACACAGCATAAACCGATAAGAGATCTTTTGTAGGGAATACTATGGGAGACGACACAAATCAATTAAGCCTACAAGAATAGCTCCAAAGATTTATCGCTCTTGAGTACAAATGAACAATCTCTAAATAAAGGATCTGCTAAGGTAACTAGTGACCTTGTATCCTACGTCTAAACATACGTTCACTCGCAGAAAATTCTCCCCGATTACGAAAGCCGAGCAAAAAGCGTTGCACCGACTTCGGGAACGAGATTAACGAACTGAAACGCCCACGGCGAACGCGCGGCCTTGGCATCGGAGGGCAGTCATCCTGCCCACCACGGCCGTCAAACAACGGAAGATGTATGCAGAGGATGGAAGGATTGCAGGTATTGGCGATTGAACGTTAAGGAGCGTTGCATTGTGGGCTTCCATCGGTTGCGTGGGATCGCAAAGGAAGGTTAAAGCGTATGTATTTATAACAAACGAACGTCGAAAGATGATTGGTTACTGTTAGCAGGCATAGAGGAAAAGGAGTAGAGGAACAAACGGTGTGAATTTTGTAACGATCGTTTTTCAAAGGAATCGATTTCAAATCCTCTAAAAGTACGTGTGTGGAATTAACGAGGTGAAATTCAAGATTAAAAGTTTTTTTGATCATGAAATACTGTGGTAATATTATTTCGGTACTTTACTGAACCAGCACTCTTCATTGAAGTTTACATAGTGGAAGCTCTTCGAAGTGAAAGAAATACAGAACAGTAGTACTAGTTACCTACGTCGTGTAAATAAAATTATTATCTGGCAACTGGTGCTAGTGTTCTACGATTCTTTTCTATCTAGGACTTACAACGCTAATGGTAGATAATTATGAATAGAAATTATTTTAAATTCCTTTTCTCTCTATTACACGGATACTCTGCTGCCTTTTTGCAATATAAGATTATCTTTTTCTTATGTAAGCAGATACTTATGATTCCGATAACGAATCGAGTATTACGAGTCGAAGCCAATTTTACCTTGGAAAGTTTTCGTGTTTGAAATAGTTAGCATACGTTTTATCTCGGGAAAATAAATAAGAAAATAAGTAGCCATAAAGAGAGTAACTTTATGAGTACTGTAGAACAACTGAATTATGGTCGTACCACATGAGATTTACAGTACCTCTGAAGTATACATCAAGGGTATACACACAGTAGAGATTTGGCACCTTCTCTTCAGGCCGGTGCAAGTGAATATTGGCAGACTGAAAGGAAACGAAACGAAACAATGCCGAATCCGAAAAGAAGAAGAGCTTTTTTGGAAGGATGGAGGATGTACAAAAGGGAAGACGAAAACTCTTAGAGAAGGACAAGAACGTTGCTTGAAACTACCTGTGGGGAAGATGTACTAATAGAGTATGTTTGGATCATAAAACCAATGTATTAATTAAATTTTTAAGAACTTGAGTTCAATATTCTAAATAATATATTATTCTTCAAATATACTCAATTTAAATATTTACAGAAAGAAAAGATCAATGTTTTAACAAGTAATCTTTTTAGACGACGATATATCGTCGTGTTGCACTCAAAATGTTAGTAAAATTAAATTTTAAAAATTAGTAAAATTAAAGTAAAGTAAAATTTTTCTTTAAAATTTTAAATTCCAAAGTAATCCATACAGGATATAGATCATCTATTAGGTATCTATCCATCGTAAGTACTGAATAGCGAACGATACACTTTTTGTGTGTATTATAATAAACGGACCCTAGGAATGGCGAAAGAGATTGCCGGACGAGTCTACCGCGGTATTCGCGGATAACTAATGAGAAAGAATATACCCGTTAGTAGGTTGAAAGCGTTATATGAGAGAATAACCGCGAAACAGATATGTACTCGAATCCGGAGAGGTTTGCTGCATATGAGAATCGTGTATCTCGCATCGAGATAGTTTTTCTTCTTTCTTTTCTCTAACTGCGAGCAATATCAACTTTTCCGTACGCCTGAACATCGTGGTAATGATCCCGCGCTACATTGTATGAAAGGAAAACCATCATCCCTCCATAAGTATAGAATATCTATAAATGCTGATTTGATGATATATACGTGGGACGATATATGAGGTTTTTTTATTTTTATAAGATCATTACTCTTCATTCATCCTTTTAAAAATTAATATCATTCTTTTACCTTTTAATATCGTTTTGAATCTTCCGCTTTAAAGATTCTAATTGCGAAATTTTACGTAACAGAAACAGTAGTACAAAACAGTTTTCTTTTACTACCTAAGCTGTTTACTATTTTCCCTTACCAAAACTCTTAACGTTCAAGGAACACGGACATGACTAAACCCAAGCTCCGCCGAAAGATTTCTAACTTATTTTCAGTGGAACGTGAGCTCAGTTATTTACGTCTTCGCCTTTGTGACGTTCCCTTTCAGATACGACCGAATTCATCGATAAATTTCTGCTTTAGTTCGGTAGTCGTAACTTTAACCGTAGTGGTGTCTGCTGTACATTTCACTAACGTTCGCTCACCCCTTCATAAGAGTCAGATGACAGATTCCTTTGATTTATGATAATTTATTAATTGACTCTCCTAGGGATTATTATAACATATCCTTTACAATATGTTAGGTAGGTAATACAGTACATTGAATGGTATTTTTTGTATATATTTACTTCCGGAAGCTGTAATATATTCTCGTTTAGTACTCATATTTCTTAAACGTCTTCAGTTCCACTCCGTAGTAACAAATGGTTGATAATTACCGATATTTCAATGTAAAGAGCAGTTCTTCTGAATTAGTCTTTACCCAATGCTCATAATCTCTCAAATTTAACTTACTTATTACACTTTTAGAACAGTACGGAATGTAAGAAAAATTGAAATTATAATCATCAAAGCTACCAAGAATAAATATCTCCTCTCATTCGTAAACATTCCTAAACACTTTATACACGTACTATAATTAAGTAACCATATTCTTCACATTGACGAATGATTTTCAACGTCTAATTTAAGATACTTGAATGTATTCTAGAACAATTTATTAACCCGAAAACCATTTGAAACCAGCTTAAAAGATTAAGTGGATTAAGATTGACATTAATTGTGCGTGTAATTCGAAAGATATTTCTAAATCTCTCTTTAAATTAGCCTTTTCGACCTTGAAGCTTTTCCTCTAAATTCTTCCTCTGCAGTAAATCTTTCTCATCTAAAAATATCCTTGTTTATGGCAGAATAGATTCTGTGGAACACCGCGTGGGAAACGGCGTAAACCATTTGGCGAATTTTTCTTTTCTCAAAACCTTTTTCTATTTATCATCTAGCATCTATATCTTTTAGGATTATCGTTTACAGGTATACAGAGGGGGAGGGGGCATAAAATGTTGGAAGCACAAGCCTTATTTATATCTTAAAGTTCAGCGTTCGTATGATTACATGCTATACTTGCAGATATCCTGTGTACCTTCTTTTATTCCATACTATGTCGATTATCGTTACTCTCTAATTATACCAAAAAGGAATTTTTATTACACCCCAAAATAAATGCCAATTAATTTTTCGATATAAATGTTCAAGATTTATAATAAAACAAATAAATGTTCTGTTAAACTCTACACCAAACTTACTGGATGGATGTTAACCATTTATATCTACCGATAATATATCTTAAGATTATATACCTTTAGATTATAATACATCTTTAGCTTATCTTGTGCAGAAGTGCGATTTAATGTAAGAATACTTGATCAATTAATTTATACATAGAAGAAGAACAGAACCCCTTTGGGATAGAGGCGGGAGGGCTATGTAGATATATATAATGCAAATCGTATTTGTTAATAGATAAAAATTTCTTGCAAAAGAATTCATCAATAATTGTATGAATAAATAATGGATTTAGAAAACAATAAACAAATATATGGGGCTGAAAGAGTTAAAATATGACAGATAGGAGAAAGTACGTTCATATATAGACAATCAAGAAGCGAAACAAATACGACAAAAGCTTAAAATATGCGATACATTCCACGCATCTCTACCATCAAACACAACGCAGTTCTTCTACAATCAATCGAGGTATTTTAATGGGAACCGCAACAGGTGTTGGAAAATTAGCGAGGAATGGGTGGGATCTCCAGCAAACCAGCAAACTAATCGACGGCTTATAATATTTTCGCACACCACACCCTTTCGAAAGGCAAACTAAGAGTTATTGGTAAGGGGCACGTTCCATAAACACTCCTTTGGTCGTATCTTTTCCTTTCAATTTGCGGAAGCCTCAGTCGTCGCTTTGTTTGCATTCCTTTCTCCATTGCTTCGGAACCGAATCGTGGGCGTATGTTTATCGCCACAGAGACGCCCATACCTTAGCAACGCGCGGATCGTTTGGGAAACCAACATTTGAACCCTGGTAGCGCATCAACACCCTCGAGCAATTATAGCGAATTCTTCGCAGCCCTTCGGAATAGTTCGACACCTGTTTCCCTGGCATCTTCACAAGCGGAAGTGGAGGATTTTTCTTCTGCTTGGTTAAGGCCCCAAGTTGTTTGTCGATGCCTGCAAATCAGGGGTCAGATCTCTCCAATGCCCTCGTTTTTGATTCGCCTATTGTTTCCTGAATACGTAAATATAACAGTCATAGCGATGTAGGAATTCTTGAGGAATTCGCTAAGAGGGTTCTTTTGGGAGAAATGTTACGTGTAAAGATTGTCGTAGAGTAACTTCCGGGTGCAAAGTACAACTACTTAGTATAATTGGGTCAGTATTAGTATGTTAATGTTCTTTAATAATCAATAACGAACGACGGAACAGCGAAAAAATCTAAAATATCGATTTTAGTAATCTTTATACTTTCATAAACATCAACAAATAAGTTTGTTTGATAAATACTTTCAATTGAGAGACTAAACTCCCGTTTTTGGAAACGCTAAGTTAATCCTTACTAAGAGCGAGAATTAGAGTCTGACATCAAATTTAGTGGAACTATAATATAATAATAGGAGGATATTTGGTAGAATATAGCTCTAAATTGTAAAGTTTTGGTGGTTAAGTAGTTTAACTTTGAACGGAATAAGTTTTGGGTATCCTGAGATAGACGTAATAAGATGACAGGAGAAAGCAAATTGGTTGTGAAAAGGATAATTTTCATAAAAATTGGAAGGTTGGATTTAGGAGAGAGAGTTTCGAGGGAAACATAAATTTCAAGTAAAAGGATGGTAGCAAACACTTGCTTTCCTTAATTTTCTATCTAAATATTTTAATAACGATTCTGTAAAAGTGATATCTAAATGTATACATACAAAACGATAAACGATCGCATCCGTGTACCCATTAACCTACTTTAAACATTCGCACGTATATATTGGCATTACAAATTTCTCAGATTTAAAATCACTAGGAGACATTTGAAGAACACGAATAAGAAGATTAAGATCTGTCAAACCTTTCCCTCAAAAATCAATTTAAATCCAAATACAGCTTATTCAAAGTATAGCATCGCTTCATTTGGCTAGAACTGTGATTAAAACGCGTCGGTTAAGTGTTTTTTGCTATTTTTCACAATTTGATGATTCTATGATGTACGTTTATGACAAAGAGCATTTTTAAAAAAATTGTAAAGTTTCAATTTACGTATATTACCTATTGCGTTCATTTTACTAATAATTTTCTGCCATAGCTAATAAAGCATAAACATTAATATTTTCAATATCAATTATTTTTAAATCTATCTTTTTTCACACTTTTTTTTATCCTTCTAAGGTTGTTTTTATATTCCCATTCTTCTTTGAGGAAGTTTTATTACAGTGGAAGCATTTTTTCTACGCACAAAATATCATGTTTTTTATCGTTCACAAATTAATTCAATCTTCTTTTCTTTCATTGCTTTCCTTCTTTGACAAGGTTTACTGGAAGATGGGAATCGTAAGTCTCAATTTTACTCAATAAAGAATTTTATTACACTACTTAGCTCTACACAGATGCATGTGACACTAATTATTCCGCACACCTTGAAATTACTCAACTCGAGATGCAATGATGTTGAAGTTGTATTCTTGATGAACCGATTATTCTTTAACAAATGACACATGGAATAGCGTTCATCTGTTAGTCACTAATTAAGTCTGAGACAGGATCTTCATCTTCTCATTACATAACTCTCATAATGATGATTGCCTTCAAGGGCATCTATTGCATCATACCATTACGTATTGCATTGCTTAAGTTGCAATTTACTTTATTATTAATGAATTAGAGAACAGTAAAACGTAAATCGATGCGTTTCGAGAAGAATTGCTACGATAAATCAGTAAGCGTGACTAAATTCATTAAAGATACGGGATGGGAGTAGCTGAATTATAGAAGATCAGATTTAACAAATAAATTCAGATAGGAACATATAAGTCAATCGGATACCGCAAAATTAACAAGGAAAATACATGTTAAATCAAACAGATTTAAAAATTTGTTTTACTTTAAAAAAATTCACGTGAATAATCGTTTGGATATAAAGAGCCATAGTGCTTACATCCCCTGCCATACCGCTCGCAGGGTATCCACAAGGACTAGGAATAAAGTATCAAATTAATACGACATTAAAAAAAAAGACTACGAAAGGAATTAAAAGGAGAAAACAAAGAGTATGTACTGAAGGAAAACTACCATTAAAATACAGCGGATCTAAGAGATAACCTTAATGATCTTGAACCTTGAATCGTTACGCTTGAAATCCAAGAAGCTGCAAGCGTAAGAAATGCATGTGCGACGCGCGAAGTCAAAACAGATTAAATCCCTCGTCTCTTAAAACGTACTCACTCTGAGGAGTACCGTAGAGTAGATTTGAAATGGATAAACCCTCACGTTTCCTCGTAGCTGTTAATTCGTAACACATCTGTTGGGCGATGGCCAGGAGCGATTTGAAAGAAGAGATTGGCAAAAAGATTTACGTGTTCTCCTAGTCCTGATAGATGATGACTTAACGCCTTGATTGCGATCCCAGCTGACGGTGTGGAGATATTTTTTATTGATAAGTTTAAGCTGGTGGAGATTGTCAAAGATTAACTGTTGTCATTATGCTAATTCTGAAGGTCGGTTTCCGTTGGATACGCTTGGATGAAGATACATCACCATGGATTCCATTAGTGTCAATAAAGTAAAAATAATGGGAAGATAAACGAGGTGCTTTTTTCTCCAGAAAGGAACCCTGAGGATTGTTTTTTTTTCTTTTTATTCTCTTATGAGATAGCTACGTTCCAACTTTTTGCGCTCCATTTAATAGTTCGTAATTTATTGTTCCCGCTATTTCGTAGGTCAAATAAGTACTACGCGAGACTTTCATAAGGGCTGGTTAAAAGAGCAGGATGAAATTTATTCCGCGATTAAGAATAAGGACTCTCTAGTAATAAATATTAAAGTATCAAGAATACTCCGATGAGATCCGCAAAATGTATCCACGCTTTAAGAACGTGTTTGGAGAAGGAGACGAAAGTTGAATGATGTCCATTAGAGCAGTGGAAGGTTCGTAAGTTCAGCGGTACGGCTTCCTCCTTGAGGGGACATGACGTCACTTTCTGAGCCAGGGAACGCTTTGTCCATTACGTAGTCTTTTGGCATGGCTCGTGAAGTTTTTTTTATCTGTTTGTCCTCTGGAAGCGGCTTCGTCGATGCTCTTATACTCAACGGATACGAAATCGTGAGTTCTCGTCTTTACGAAGGACTGCAGAGTTCTAGAAACTTTCGGGTGGCTTCCAGGACACGGCATGTTACGAAATATGTGACTCATATCCCTTAAGGGTATCTAAATGAGGATTGTATTTTAACTCATTTATTGATAATTAATTATCTTTATTATTATTAATTGAATAGATTCTTTCGTTAAACCCTTTTTGAAGAATTAAAAATGGCGAAATAATTTTCCAACTTAGAGAAAAAATATGTATTACGTACTAAGAGGTTTTTTTATAAATGTTTCCGATAAAAAGAGTGTTATCAATTTTTGTTTTAACAATTATTTATATTTTTTAAAATTTTTAATATTTATTATCATTATTTTAATTTTGGAGACTGATTAAAGTTCATTAATAGAGAAGAATCATAGAATTATTTTTTAATATGAAATGAATAGAACCATAACCATATCACTATTTGACGACCAACTTTAAGCAACTGCTCAGTTTGTATTCATTTTTAATTATGAAATTCGCCACAACTTTGAAATATTCTATATTTTATAACTAAATTTTCTAGACAATATTCTAGACAATATTCTAGACAATCATTAATAATTGAATTTTTACTATGAAATCATTCTTATTAATATTACGGTAAATATTATGTGTTGTGTAGTTTAAAGTTGTATCCTCATTTTCTTATCATTATTCCAATTGTAAAGTATGAAAAAAGAATGATACGAGGGTTAGTCTCATAGCAATGCTCTCAGGAACTCCTCGTTCGACGAAATTTTTCGAAAATATGAAAATATAATCCGACTTGTGCTATGCGACAGATAGATATTAATGACAAATAAATTAAGGAAGCGAGTTGTCTTACGGATACAGTTCGTTCGCATGCTGACGAGCTCTAGAGTTACAGCCTACCACCGCGAACTAAATCATGTGAGGTTTACTGACATTGATTTAACAAACATTTATTCATGTTACACTCATTTAAATCTCTTTGAAACATGAGGGATTTTGTTAAATAATCACTTTTAAATACTCCATCTCGAACTGTGTAGCTACAACAGATGATTAAATACGTTTTTGATGAATATTAATGAAAAATAAGCGAGGTACGATAACCGCGAAGATTCATTTTAAAAATTTTTTTTCTACCGAAGTTGTATCATTAGAAATCTGCATCAGCTACCGAAATATCGTATTAGAAAATAAGAAACTGTGTCAGGATAAGAAATGAACTCACTTGCCCTGGATTACGTATCCAGCACGAATACAGCACAATTTTAGAATGTTCATCTCCACTTCAACGCATCTTGTCTTAAACGACCGTATCCTTTCAATATCAATGACTAAAACATACCTTTTTAATTCTGCCAAAGTATAAATGACGAAACGATCTGAAAATAAGTCGTGTCTAGGATACAAGTATTGGTTACTCAAGTGGAATACGAAAAATAAATGAATATTGCTCATATCGCGAAACAAAAAAATTGCGAAAAAAAACACGATGCTAAATGTAAAATTAATCCAAAGTTGGCCTCGCGTCTTCTTTTGGTATGAATGGATATTGTATTATTCCCGCCAACCTTTATTTAAATATTTTTAAGTTTCAAGGATAGATACATCACTTAGCACCAATTGGTGTACTTGGCACAGTTCCTTTTCAATATTCTTCCTTCGGCACTAATAAAGATAAGGTGCAACCAATATGCGCAAATAAAATATTAGCATATTTAAGTTAGCCTTCGAGAAAAATGCATTTTCTGATTTTCTCGTCTCAAGAACAATCATCACCTATATTCCTCTTATTTCCAATCCATTGCTTAAGTTAAGTTCCTCCATATAATGAAGTAAGTAGAAAATAATTAATTAGAACGTATCGCAAGTACGGCTTTATATGCGTTAATTTTGACTCATTATTGAAACATACGTTATTAAGGGATGACTTTGTCGTAAATATGATACACGATGGTTCAAATGTATTCTCAGTATTTTCCAAGGTAGGATTATATGGAAGATATAGGCAACGAAGACTTTTATATAAAAGTACCGATGATTTTGAAATTGCTTTAATTGGAAATATTATTAAGTTCATATTTTCAGAGATGTTTTCATTGAATAATGGTTCAGAACAAAGCGATATTTTCACTCACAGCATTATTGGATGGTCCGATAAAAAACTGTGAACGTCACATCCTATCTTATAACGTACGCCTAAACACCTTCTATAACTTTTGGGTGAAAACATCGTATCCTGGTACCGAATAATACTGTTCCCAGAAAAAAATTAGTTCTATCTGAGTCGTAAACATCTAAATTACACGCAATGGAAGATTAAAATGCAAATGAACCCTCCATTTTTCGAGAAATATCAATATCTTCCGCAAACGAAGCTTTCCTCACTCATAATTTCGGGGATTACGAATAGGTTTCACTCACAAGAGAAAGTGTCCAATCCATTTCCACACGAAAACGGATCTTCTCGCATTAAAAAAAACACTCGCGACCTCTAGCCCAGCTGTTAAAGTGGACCTCAATTAAAAGCAATTGGTGAGCTCTTCCAGGGCGAGAAAGCACGGGAAAAAACGTTAGGTTACTCTCCATCTCCCTCCCGAACAGTCTACCCTCTTGTTTACAGACGCCGGGGATAAGTGATTTTTTTCCGGGTTTATTGAGTGTCGCCGAAGAAAGTTACTCAAACACGGTCCGAATACAGTTCTTTCATTGTGCGGGAGGAGATATCCATTTGGCGCTAAAAGCTACTCACGCAGGAACGTATCTTTGGCGAAACTCTCTCTCCCTCTAGGAATTTGCGAAACGCTATGAAATCTTGAGAATTCGGGATACTCCCAGAGTGCGGGATGTTTTGGGAGGGAATGGGTGATGGAAGGTCGAATCGTTGCATTTCGCCAATGTTTGTGAAGGTACGAGGAATTGAATTAACTTTTCCGAATCGAAAAGTATGTACGCTGATTAGCGTACGATTACTACTAAGTCCCGCTCCCTGAAAATATTTATCTTACTTAAAAAGTGTTTTAGAAAAGACGTTAAATTCAGCTATAATCGGTAAAGATACATATCCATAAATTATTAAATCCTATATCCATTCATGGCACGTTTTTAATTTCATTCTTTTTACTTCCATAAAAAGAAAATTGATATTTAATAGAAAGGAGCGGCCGAAATGTTGTTGGAATCCCTTATGAAATAATTGAGAAGTTTTAATCATAATTAGTTACACACTTTTTCACAAAAATTGCTTTTTTGGAAATCATATTTTTTTAAGCCCATATATACTATTCTGTGTTGAATAGAGCCCTTGATATATGAAGATAGTGCCGACATAAAACATTAGTTTACACACTCCATCATGAATAAACTCTAAAAAAAGAACTCGTATTAAAATTTTACGATACCGTCCTTTTGGATCCAAGTCAGTACATTATGTCATTCTTCATTTCCTATTCGGAGCCTCCAGTTTTTACTGCGAAGGGCTGTTGTTCAAAAAGGAGACGAAAACTTTGTTCATGTAGTATGCATTTCTTACTTCTAGCTCATGATGGCTTGCACATAAATGTATTCTCTCTTTACGATTCATCGACATATAAGGCAAAAAATTACGGTTCCCTACGAAATAATAGACACCTTTCCCGCATAATATATAGCCCGCGGGGATAGTTCTCTCGCTAATTCGGAGAAACCAAAAGCTGTTCCAACGGATCTCCTCGTTTCGGCGCGAAAAGTCATAAAAATTTCCCGAAAGCGTTGCTAAACATGAGACAGCAATAGTGGTTGACCTCAGAGCATTCCGCTGAAGCTCTTATTCGCGGTCTGGCCCAGTTCCACGCAGCCCCCGCCAAAGAAGATGATTCAAAGAGTACTATCCTATTGTGAGATCCAACATCATGCGAGCGTTAATGCCATTTACATTGGGGAAGCTTTTTATCTCTCGTCGGTGAGCTAAAGGCTTTCCGTAAACCCGGCATCGTGAGTGAAATTTACGCGGGAAAAAAATCGGCCGTTAAATCCGTGCTGTTTTGAAGTTGGAAGCGGGTTACTTCTGTGGCCGTGCGCGCTTGTATCGCAATGTCAAAGGTGATGTACGTATACATACAAACAAGCAATGAATACTGAAGTAATGCATCGATTTAGATTAGATAATACATTGAGAAAAACGGTTAAGAAAAAATGGTTGTTTATAGCATCTATGGCAACGGTCTGAAGTTGAATATCAAGAGAGCATTAATGCTGGATTTTTATGGGTAATGAAGCTGCGAAGTACTTCGTAACAGTCTATTGGGACATCGTAATCTTGCAGAAAAAATGAGGTACTTAAATGATGATCTGTGTGCATATGCAGTCACTCTATTTAACCGAAAATACTTCCCGATACCATCAACTTTATCGATTAATGTTGAACAGTGAAAAGGATTAGATAAACTCACTAAAATATCCGTGAACTAAACCTATGAATTGATATCCTTACTCTTGAACCTGAGCCAAAACTGTATTCTACTCTCCACCTTTATTTAATTTAATTTCTAGTTTAAATGCTTCATATATTACGCGGAATAGTAATTCGTTAAGGTGAGATCTTATCGTTCACTTAGTTTCGTGCCCTAAATTCAATTCTTATAGGAAAAAATTCATACCAAACAGTTTAAAAACGAACAAAACTATAAGTTTACGTAAAATTCGAGTGGATTATTTAATATTGGCACTGGTTCGATTCTATGAATCAGATTGCTGAAATCGCAACCCGTATCTTCAGAGGTTGCGTATACATAGTTCCTCCTCTCGCCTCGCTAACAAAAATCACTCTTGAATCTCTTTGAAGCCGAAACTATGCGTTGGTATGTTTGCACTGAATACATCAACGAGTGGAGGCCGAGAAAGGCCCAAGGTTCCGAATGCCGGAAAGACTGTTTGGTGCATTCTGTACCGATTATCTCACGAAGGAAATTCACCAGGAAAAGGTGCATATTTTTAGCATTACATTATTTACCCGGGCTTTTATGATTTTCTACTTAAGCAGGGGGATTTTGGAGCCGTAAATAGAAGTATTCTTTACACACGAATGCATTATTTCCAAGGTCGGCTCGAAATATTTAGGTACACTCGAAAACAAAATGAAATGTACGCTAAAATGACGTTGCAGCTTGAAAATTTCGAACGATTGGCGGCAAAAGCTAAAATACTTATATATATTGGAGGAGAAGGATGATCTTTGCGTTTTTCTGTCATAACTTGATTGCTATTTTTTAAACCAAGAACACTCTAGATTGGCCTTGGTAAACTACACATATTTTACTTATTTTTATGATTGAAGTTTTAATTGATTTACAGTTATACTGTATTTACTTACTTTTCGATTTTTTAATAGTGTTGGGGCAAGGCAAATATCATTATCTTCGGCAGGAATTTAAGTAGACTAAAGAAGACTTTAAGTAAAAAACACAATTCGTTCTTTCTTGTTTAAATATCATAAAATTTAAGTATAAATGTCCTTAAAAAGATCTTTATCCACAAAAAGCGTCATTAACAGGTGTATAATTGTAGATCTTTAGATTACTTCAATGATCTTTGGAATTATTATGGATTGTGGAGAATTGTTGATAAAATGTATGCAGAAAAACAAAAAAATTTCTCGGTATTTTCTAACTGCAGAACGATTAAAACCTTGATTCAATCGGATTTCTTCATTAAATATTCCCATATTTTAATTACACTAAATATGGAAGTCATGTGTATGATGCAATAAAATGTTTCGCATAATATTTCTCTTAAATTATCCACCAATACTAAGAATGGGGTAATAAAAGTACTGCTTATCTTACCAAAAGCTATCTTACTTAGGGAGTCTTCACTAAAAATCATCATCAAATTCATACACGTAATTGTAATAATTAACCGTTACCGTATTCATGACGAATAATAATACAAAGGTGTAGCTTCGTCAAATAGAGACCTAGTTTACTAACATCCTGAACGATAGCATAGTTGACACTTAATGATCGTCCTGTCTTGTTAGGATCGTGGCGAAAACGCTGAGTGAACAAATTTCGCGAACAGAAATTTAATTTAATTGACACTTTAGGTGTCGTCGAGACGGCGCGAGTATGTTAGTTGCAAGGTTGGGGGTGGTCTCTTTAACCCGTGGAGATTCGTTGTACTCATTAGAGTATTCAGTTATGTGCAGAACTCTGCGAAGGTGTGGACCTAAGCAGGAGAGACATCGGCTTTCCAGCGGTGGGAATTAGTTCCCGATACTCCCTCGCACTTGTCACCAGGTGAGTAAACGTTTCTCAATCTTTTTCTACGCTGTTGTTCTTTAGGTTACCTAGGCTACCAGATAGTTAGAAATCAACAGTAAATAGATTCAGAATATAAATAAGAAAGCGACGGTATCGCACGTAAATAGGGATATTTTTAGAGAACGTATGTTCACTATTACATGGACAATTATTGAGGAGTTGTAAGTTTAGTTTAGTAAGTTGTTAGCTTAGCAATAACACTTCTCATTGCATCGCGGTGTATATTTTGAGACAGAAATAGTATTTATCTTCTGCAACTTGATTTTCTTTTCCGTTGCCTACAACTACATACGGATTGGTATAACGGTAGGTGGAGTATTACGGTTTATGCATACAATTATTTTATCAATGATTATTGGATAAAATAATGTACATTCTTACGTTTACCACGTTTATATTAATAGCTATATGCTTACGTTATATACTATACGTAATAGTTAGCAATGATTTTCAAATGTAAATTTAGCTTTAAAATGATTCTTATGCTATCATCGATATTAAATGCAATTTACGTTTCAGAAGTTTCGTCATGATTGTAAATAGTTTATGATTAAACTAGGTTATAATCATTCAAACAAATTTCGACTTTTCATCATTACGTACATTTTCAGGTTATTTTACGCATCAAACCCAAGTTCAATAATTGTGAATAGTGAGTAATGCTGACTCCGAGATGAATTCCTCCCAGAAATGTTACAGTATCATCTCTGATTTATGAAAACTTCTCTCGTAGTTATTAGAAAAATTCTGTTTCTCATCTTGATAAACACAAAAACAAACCATAACAAACTTCTCAGTATGTAAATCTTTGAAGACTAGAAAAATCTTTGGCTTGATATTGGTTCTGCGAATAATTAATTAATTAATAATTTCTTGGAGAAGCTCTTTAGTTTAAAAAAATATATTTTTTTCCGTCGAACGTAAAAATGAGTTTAGTAATTTTTCTGCGTTACTATTTTAAAAATTAAGCAAGGAAGAAGTAAAGTCTTTACCCTCTTAAAAAACTCAGTTCTTCAATGAGATAAAGATCTTTAACCATACCATAAAATAGTAAAAGGAAAAGACTAGTACACTTCAGGTCACCTGAAGATAACCCAACGGTGGCCATCAAAACCATGGCAATACAAACAACATTGAGGTGAAATATATGTCTCTTCTTATCTTTATCATTATGAATGAAAACTACCACAAAATTAAGGCCGTATTATTGTATTTTACACACCCGTCTCCTTTAGAAAGTTTGCCACACATTCAGAAGTCTCTATTTCTCGCTTGATACACGAATTTGGCTACGAAGTCGAAAATTGCAAGATCACTACACACTTTCTTTTAGGACATGGTGTAAATCTCGATAATTAGAAAGAGGGAAAGAACATCTGAATGTGATAAGAAAATTCTGGAAACAGCTGTCGAAGAAAATTTTAAAAAGTAAACTATGAATAGTGTACGAAAGAAGTACGAAAGTTTCGCTTCTTAATCAACGAAAGACCGTAATTATCTATGTAAATACGTTTTCTTTTTAAGGAATATCAATTTCAATAAGAATTTAGTGGTATTCTTACTTCAGGTCCCTTCTGAAAATTCATTTATTTCAAAGAATCCCGTATAAATATCATGATAATAAACTGCTATCATTTCATAGAGTAAGAAGTGCATTGTACCTATCCTAGTTCATTATATCATTTGTTATTTTACGTATTTCACAGGCCATTAATATCCAAATATTCTATTAATAAACTAGGTTAATATATATGATTTACAACGAACTAATAATCATAGCTTTATCTAACCTTTACCTTTTAAACTGTTTCCTAAAATCATTCCTATTACTGCTAAAATGTATATGCATTACTTATATTCACTATCTCTTCATAAATAATTTTTCATGATAATCTGCAGTAATAATCTTCCCTAATTACACGGTAATCATTAAGGTGTGTTAAGGGAGTGTATTCGTAGCTCAACGTACAAGACATGTATCTATCTACCTTTTGATTAGCTCACGTTAGTTCTTGCGGAGACGGTATTCATCACCTCTTCAAATATTCATTAATTATTCATTACTTTAGCAGCTGCGTATCCAACCTCGTCATAAACGTAAATTACCAGCACTGAAAATATGTATAGGCACAACTCTCTCTAGAATCCTACCACTTTACGAAACTTCGGAATCCTATATATATTCATATCTGAAATAATTAACATCAATAAATTATGAATTCGTATTTAAAAAAAGAACGGCTTTGGTGAAAACCGTCCGTTATTTTACCTCGTTAACGGACGAAATAGGCAGCTAAGGATAGAGTTATAGATTTGGCCGAAAAGGAAGCACGGTACTGTGTTCTATCCGGGTTCGAGACTCGGTCCGGTTTTTTTGCCAGACTCGTTATTCTTTGCCGACTGCCTTTTAAATTAAAGATACCCTAATTCCTTAAACCAAGAATAGACATACGATGAAATACGAAAATTACGGTATGATTAATGCAAAACTTGATGTACAATTTATAGATATAATAAAACTATCTAGTCCCTTGTCCTATTTTATGCTACCTATAATATCGTATTTTCATTATTTCTAAACAGAGATTTTTTTACGCACACTCTTCTGTTGCATTCACGAAAATACTTCTCGGTGTAGAAGGGTAATTTACCGCAAGAAAAAATAGCGAAACGTACGGTATCGTAGCATCAAGTCATGTCATGTCAAGTCGTATAAGTATATCACTTATTAACATCAAATTTAAATAAATCTTATCCTCGTAGTATTGTATTAAGGTAAAGTACATGAATAACCTACCTTCTTACTTGCCTAATTCTTTGGAATTGACATATTTCTTGCAATACTTGAAGACGCCAGGGTTTGAGCAAGTGTTTACTACAGAAATCAGCGCATCGGGAAAAACAAGAGAACTTACGAAACCTTAAGCAGAGTCATTACTCAGGCGAGCGGTTTCAAGCCGACTCCCTCAAATAATCGACATCATTTACCGTGAAATCGCCACCCGCTGCGAACCATGACGGACTTCTGCAGCCTCGCGTGCTGGGCTTTTCGCGAACCTTTGCTGCTCCTTAAATAGGATTTAGTCACCCGCAAAAAGTGTTTCGTAAACTTCGAAACCGTCCTGTTTTTTTTACGGTGGTGCCCTCCCTTTGCGTTCCGACAAAAGAAACGTTACGCTCCGTCACTTGGATGACTTACGTGACTACTGTTTGGTCCGAGGAGATGTTTTACGAGGGACAAACGTTTGTTCGCCGCTGAGAGAGACTGATTCGGATGGCGAAAGCACGGCTTCTATTTCTCACGGATTCATCATTCTGTAGGGATTCGTCGACCTTGATTCCAACGCACCTTTACAGCGGAGAAGAATGCAGTTCGCGATGCGTTAAAACTATTCCGGGCGATGCTTAGAAGGTAACGGCGAAACAAAACAAACAGTGAGTTGAGGCGGGTTGCAGATTGGGCCATGGAGGAAATATCGGGTGGACGGGTTTTGAAAAAGGCTCTTCACCCTGGGTGGTTGACGTGCTCTCATATTGGAGCCAAATCATGTCGCAGGAATATACTATCGCGTTTGTACGCGCAAAGAACTTTTCCTAATGCCAAATACCGAAGAGTGGCTTGCAATGTATTTCTGATGATATAGATGAACTTATGAAAGAATAAATAAGTACATTAAATAAATTATTTAAATGGTTCAACCTGAATTCGTTGTATTGTGCATCGTCAGTTTATGAGTGTAAAACGTCATAAGTTGACAGTCGAATTTATGATTTATCGACTTTTTGATAAGAGAAATACATTATCCTTAAAGAATGGAGCACTCAAAATCACAATTATTCCCTTAAATTATACATTCCTGACCCCCACCGTTCATTCCATAGGTTAGCCAAGCCAAAGCTTAGATATAGACAGTTAAAATTATATATATTTATAATAAATTTATTTACGATATTATCTGAGAAAAATCATTAAGTCTGCGTAGAGTTGGAAACATTAAATCATTAAATAAAAATTTAATATAGTAATCATAACCTAAAAACGTCTATAATCAAGTTTTATTACAGTTCCAGGCCACTTATTTTAAATCCTTTTTAATAATTAGTGTTAGTGGTTATACAAATAAAAATATATAATATAAATATTCCTAATTAAATCAAGTCAATCTTGCGGATTCTGTAATACGAAGGAAGATAATTTTGAGATGAGTTTTAGGATTAGAGAAGTATCCGTATGAGCCCACGAGCATTTATAATCGTAAGTGGCCCATTTATATGTTTCCTCGGTTGCCGCGACACCCTTTTGGGTCCGAAGAAGAAATTAATATGCGTATAAAACGATTATATTTGGATTTTGGCACGGGGGCACGCAAATAGTATCTCGATGAGAAGTGAACTTGACTGGGGCTTGTAGCACCTTTCGGGAAGGGGAGATGTAGCAGCGCTTTCCGTGTTAATTACTCAAGCGATCTTATTGGATGTTTCGCAGGCCGCATTCCTCAAAACAAATGAATGGGTAAGAGCGCGGCGGAGGAGCTGTGAAAATATACTGTGCGTAAGGGGTGAATCCTTGGTAAAGCCGTAACCGTATGAAATAGCGATGACTTAACAAAGTCAACGGGGTTTTATTTGGGCAGGTGGTTTCGCTGCCGAACTAGTATCACGAAACCCGGAATAGAACTGAGCAGAAATCAACTTCATTTCATTCCACAATTAGACGAGAGAATACATGCTACATGCCGGCATTATGTAACCCATAACCTCCCGCATCTTCTTTTCAGACTTAAAATAAATAAAGGATGATTCAAAACATGGAAATATATACGCGTGGATTATTACCCTCCTAATTCTCTAGATTTGAGTGGCTATAAAATGAATGAGAAAGTTTAGCTTACGGAGCTGCGTCACTAAGACGAATTTAGGGTCCAACGCCTCTATTTTCATGATTGAATTTATTTACGCCCAAGCATCGATGTTGTGATTCATCCACTATATCTACGGCATGAAAAGTCATTTATTTACCTCAGGCGCAATCGTAGAGGGTGTAAATGTTTTCGATAACCTAACATGGGAGGAATATAAAAATATACGTTCGCCTTTGTGAACACGTGACTTGAATGAAATGCTAAATCAAGGAGAGGTATCATGTACTGTATGCTGTTACACTTTATAGGTGTTTTAAATTGATCTCTTCCTACCTTCATATTGAAATACTTCCTTAACGTAAAAATCAGTTATATGGGCGACTGAATTGAGAGAAATGATCAGCAGAAATGTATAAATCATTGAAACTATTCTGGAATCAGAAAAAATAGCCATTTGCAACCATGGAATAGGTATTTGTGATACTTCATGATTTCCTTATCAAGACAATCATTGCACGGTGACGGGTAAATAATACGGAAGAAAAAATATTCTTCACAAGATTTTGATAATTCGTAAAAAACAGTATTTTTAATTATTCAGGATAAAATTAAGTAATTAAAATAAATTTACGTTTGAAGATTAGTTCGTATTTTATAACTATTACTCCGTTTCAGATTAAATTAAAACTTATTGGAGCCAAAGATACAGGTCACATTAAGTTAACCCTATGAAGTTCAACAAAAGTATTTTTTCAAATAATAAGATTCCTTTATATTCGTATTCTTTGTCCATTGCCTAGGGTGGAATAGATAAATTAATATATAATAATACTCATCTATAGATTAATCGAATTATACGTTTCATTTAAGAATTTTGCGAAGAAAATTTATTTTTCATTTTTCTGTATGTATGTATTTGTTTTATTTGTATGTATGTATTTGCTTTATTTGGATATCTCATTCAACAGTAACTGCCTTTAAAGACGGTAACGATGGAGAAGGAAAACTTGCCCTTATGTTTAAATATCGCCAAAATATTTCATTTTAATATTCATATCGCCAGCTTCTCTTTGAAATATGAGCTATACATTCAATATAACTTGCTATTCTATTTATGCCTGAATAGAACGCCTATGGTTCTGCGACACCAATGTACATATTTCGTCAAACGTCTCGTGAGCTCATTTACGCGATTCTAAGTCGTAGAAAAATATTATTCCAACCCTTCCAACATCTACCAACAAAGGCGCCAGATATGGTATTTCTTCTCGCAGTGGTTGAAGACCAAAATAAATTACCTTTGCTTTTCTCGTCCAGTCAAAAGGTGGAAATTTTCCACTTGTACGCTGCATATCATCATCGTAGGTTAACATTCCTCGGAATGATGTGTAGCAGGTCCCCATTCCTTCCATCTCGCATCGAAATTGCTTTGAAACATCGTAATTCTCAACTAACCCTTGACTGGCCAACTAATCATTCTCGTAAATCATCGTACAGACCTCCCGCTTTCTACTTTCCATCAAAAATTCTATCCTAGAATGATGTACTGTATACATGGAAATAATGTTTCCAGGAAAACGTGGTAAAAGCTTTTTATGAAATTGAGTGAAGTCCTTTTTAAAAGAAGAGTATAAACCACAAGGAATTACTGAAGAAATCACTTTGGCATTAATACGTCGAAGCAGGAGAACTCTAATTCAGACATTTAAAGCCTACCGTTGATAAATTAAATCAAAAATGAGCATGGGAAAGTGAAATTTTTTTACAATGAGCATTAATAGTACTATTTAATAGCAGAGCATCGTAACATATTGTACAGAAAACAACTAGTTTAATATATTAAGAATACATAGTAGTGAATTCAGAGAACAGAACCCGAGTATTATTAGCCTGTGAACTATAGCATACCGCGTCTTCTACTTTGTATTTGTAATGGGAATGAATTGTGAGTGTGGCGGGTAGCACCGTCTATTGGCGGAGGTCCTCCACGAGGCACCCGACACATTAACCGGTGTTTGAGGTAATCCCCTAAACATATGTCACGTCGTCCTTTTTTATTCTCCTTAATCCAAGTGCATTGAGGCGCAAAAGGTTCCTTTCCAAGTTCAACAACTTCCGACAAATTATAGAAACCAGGATTGCGAAAAGTCGGACTCGGAAACTCCCCTTCTTCCATGATTTATTTAGAGAGCATACGACTTCGAAGAATACTTTTAAATGCGATGTGATAAAAGTAAATCAATGAAGAAAAATGAAAAAAATAAATAAATAATACCAGAACGTAAAGTTAATTATGATAGAAATTAAGAAAAATATGTGGGAAAAACTATCATTTGAGAGACGTTTTTGTGTACAATTTAAGTTTAAGATAAAGAAGTAGTTATCTATAAAGTCATTAGAATATTTCGTCCTCAGAATATCGCTGTAGCTCGCACAATACTTTCGAGATACTTATATAAAATTACCCTCCGAGAAGCTAAACAGAAAAGAGTAGAATGTCTTGACCTTCTCAACGGAATATTAAAGTTCACTATAGCAAGATGTGCTTCAGAGTCGACACAACCAACGAGAAGATTCTTAAGAAGCACGATATTTATCAACAGCTCTCAATATCTACAGAAGATTCGAGTTAAATCTAGGACAAAAAAGGATAAATGCCTGCACTAAAGTTATAAACGTTTTCCTTCCAACAAAGCCATACGACGAACTGGATCTGTACCTCATTGTAACACATGAGGACACTATAAGTGGGTATTCCAGAAGATGCTCTTATATTCGCAGATGCGCAATCCCTCGCAATTAAATAACCATAGCTCGGCCCATCCTTCGCTCATTACTTTCGCATAGAATGCATCGCGTTACATTGCTATGCGCTACGTTACGGCTGCCGTCAGTTCCCGAGAAAAAATGTGACAAATGCATAAACACGGGGAGCGGTTGCGTGGAGAAGTTAGGAAAGGAGGGTGTTTCCCTGGCTTAAAGAAACGGGAGCTCGAGCCAACACGTGCTTTATTTCGTCTTGCGTAACCGCAATTCTTCTCTCCTTCTTCTTGGCCCTTAGTTGAGTCCCTCACACGAAGTGTCGGGGGCGTATGCCATTGGCACCCTTCTTCCACAGGGCGAACGCCCACATGGGCTCGACTGTCGTCCGGTTTTCATCGGCGCTCTTAGGGAATATTAAAGTGTCCTCGGCGAAATACTGCGTATCCAATACCGTTTACACCTATGTGAATGTGTGCGAATTGCGGAAATGTTTCCGAGGAGGGCGATTATCTCTCTGGAAATACCCTCTTTGCTCTAAGTACGATTACGTACGATCGTAAAAAACAAAGTGGAGCCACTATCTATACATCGCGAAAATGCTTAATAAATTGAGTAATATAGTATGTGTAAATCAGCTATATATAAAGCAATAGTAACATTCAGCTGCATACTTAATAAAATCCATACATTCTAAGTTCTATTTCTTGTAAAATTCTACACATTAAGATAACCTTACAATCCTACAACCGCCTAATTGTTTGTCAATGAAATCGACACATATTTGCTATGTTTTATATACACCTAAAATATTAATTTGCAGAGAAATTTCCTAATTTGATAGTTTTAAAGAGATCCAGAACAATTCTTGAACTATCGAAATATTGAAGGTCTTAATTTGAAGTCCTGACTGACTAACACACATTAATCTTCAGCTGAACAGATCAAGGAGGTGAAAAATTGGAGAAAATTCCGACCCTTGTATTCCATAGTTAAATTGAAGAGAAAAATAGCGACATTACTGGGACTCGAAACTAGGTCCCCCACTTATGCTGACCACTAGCATGGCATGATGGTGTAGTTAATATTTTTCGCTTTTATTGGACTCTATGTTTCAAGCTCACGCTTTCTCGAGCTTAAGTAAAAAACTAATTCTTCCCTTACTATAAACTTGAATTTTAATTAAGATTTAACTCCGAAATAAAATAAACAAAGGATCTATCGCAAATACAGATTAAACAATCGTACATGGTATATCTATTATAGATATCGAACTAGGAAGACTTTTCATTTATTTTTACCTCAATAAAATAAATAATGTTTATACAAATAAATAATTTTTATATAAGGGAAAATTGGTATTTAACTTTAGCACGAGTAAGCGTGCCCTTTTCACTTCTGTGAAATTTGCGATTTAGATGAAACACAGAACACGGTCAATTAATAAATTTCATATAAATAAACAAATTATAAATCATCCTTTTCATTGAGTAATACAGAAAATATATATTCTTTCCAAAAATATTCTTAAAAAAATAAGTATTGCGCGTCGTTAGGCTCTGTTTTGTTTGTAGCCCTGGCGACATTCGATCATAAATAGCCTAATTGCGTCTGGGTTTAACTTTCGTGCAGATAAAAATTCCGACCCATTAAAACACTTTATAGTATGATCTCTCCCCTCCCTCCCTTGACTTATATCTCATACGGCTCCACCTCAGTGTTATTATTACTGAACGCTGTAATTCGCGGCTTCCTCAACTGCTCACAAATCTTCACGGGACAAAAACAGTTTTCGTTTGGAGTGGTCTTAATTCCGTCTTATACGTGAGGTTGTTGACTTCTCTCTCTAAGAACGCTCTCTCATAGCTAAACATCCGCAGAATAACTTGCGGTTAAGTTTTATACTTCCCTTATTTTCTAGTGGCAACCAGGAGGGCTTCGCTAGCCATTTGATTGTTTGGGCCAAGTGTTTCGTACGCTGTAGCGTCGTTTTCGAGAAAGAGTCGCGTGTTTTTTAATGTACTCGATAAAAGACGATTTTTTCGGTGTGGTGAGTGGAATTGAGAGCAAACTAAACTACTTTGGAGATACTTTATTCAAGAATTCAGGAAATGAGTAAGATATTTTTTAGCGGTTGCAAACTGAATGCACAGAGAGTATTTCGTTCGATGCTTAATAAAAAGGATACAGAATTAAAATCAACTATAAAATCCATCATAAAATTATATAGAGGACGATGTACCGAATGCGGAATTGATGTTTTTATTTTACCTTTGATATATATGGCTTTTGCAAAAAACTTGTAATGATTTCTCGTAATGATTTCTCCACAAGGTGTGGATAGATAGCTATGGAAATTTTACAAGCAAGAGAATATGACTTAAATTTATGCTTATGATAAAATTATCGTAAATATTATTTATAAATTTTATACTTACCATCATTAATTATTAACAATTCTTATAAATTTTAAATATCTCTACGTTTAACTTTATTTACCCGAATTTCAATCACTAATATCTCATATTTTCCATTCTCATAGTTTCCAAGTAGTTCATGAGTTAACTTCTATCCCTTCAAAAATTGCTCTCTAATTTTTAAAATCATAAATCAGAAATGATGGCAATGGCTATGTACAGCGATGAATGCATCTGACTAACTTACAACGTCAAAATATTACGATTTATATAAATAGTACAATTTCGCACGATCGATTTGTACATATTCACTTTTCAATTGCAGCTCAATCCTAATTACAGTATTTTATGGATCTTAATCATTCTCAATTTGTATTTACACTTTCCCATATCATTAAAATTACCATGATTTAAATATTCTTTTGCGAAGAGCTTTATCTAAAAAATTCATGTTTTCTATAACTCCTTTCCTTTCTCAAGTGACCATCATGATTTTGATTGAGTAATTTCATTTTATCATTCCAACAAAGTTTTCAACTGGTTTTTCTCCTCATCCACTCTTAGAAAGATATTAATCAGCCAACCCTTCCGTTTTTTCATTAATCTTTCACCGTGAAACATCTCTTTTTTTCCTCTCAGAGCTGCTGACGCATTCCATACGTCACGATCATTCAAAATGATGTTTCGCATAAGTTTTAATGAAGCGATAAAGGTTTGAATTAATCATAATCAAAGACTTTTTTAATAGGAATCCCTTTCCATATGTCGTATTCTGCTTTCTATTCCTCTCCTGCCACTTCCATACTTTGAAATATTGATAGTTTTAATTTCTAAACGCCCTTTAATGGGCGCGTAGACAATTTCCATTAACAGAAACACCGTGACCACATTAATCATCATAATGAAACACTAAACCAATCACTTTATTTGACAACTGCTTCCATTAATGGCACATAAAAATATAACGAGAGAAAAGTTATACGTGTTAAACCTTATAGATTATGCTCATTAGGATCTGAGGTAAAATCTCCAAAAATTTACGATGGTCTAATGATTATCAGATACAAAAAAAAAAACAATTTCAATATAGCTACTGTTCTGAGAAACTCAAGTTACTCATTTTTACTGTCTATCTTTCAGTATTAGGAAGAATGATAGGGTAATAAGCAATTACGATCAAAGTAAGTAATACACCGCCTCTTTTGGATATAGGATAATAATATGTAACAACGCTTATTTATAAAATCAGTAACATTAAAAATCAAATTAAAGAATAAGAAAATCAGCGTTAAATTAAATAATAAGATGAGTTACAATTAAATTGACTCTCTAAATGTATTTTCTTTGATTCTTTCGACTACTAAAAATTCAGGAATAAAGCTTATGGCCCCAAGAGTGAACCTTGGGGAACATCTATAAAAAGATTTCGAAACTACAAATGGTTAATCGGGTTTTTAAGATAAGTATAGACTCCATTAATAGAACATTTAGATCAGTTAATAAAGAAAATATATGTAATATATTACTTAATAAAGAAAACAATCCGGAAATGCTTATGGGTATTAAAATGAATCGATTAAAATCCAACTCAAACAAATTTCCCTTTGATGGAGTATTTTATGGATTATAATAATAGATTTATGCTACTGTTTTAAGCCCTGTTTTTTGCCGATTCCTCAAACATTTCCACATTTTTACGACTATATAATAGAGCCGTATATAAATCGCTCGCTGCGTAACATCTCCCTCCGATAACCCCGTTCATCTTCATTTCGCTCATATCTCAGCGCGGTGTCCACCCACTTCCATCCTCTTACTACGTAACCCTCCCTTGGCAATCCTCGCCCTCTTCTCTGACTCACTCCTTACACTCCCACTCTCCTCCGTGTTTCTCAGAATTTCCAGGATGCTGATTGCTCCTCGTCAGCCACATCATCGGTGCTTCCTCTCACCTTTTCGCTTTGTCTTTCTTCGATACGCACTCAAGGCCGCAATGTGGCTCATCTTATGCGTGCATGACTGGATTCGAATCCCTTTGTTGTCTCACAGCGTGCGCCAAAAAGAAACTCGGATAATAGCACGGACGGAATTAGAACCGCTTTCCGCGGAAACCATCCCCACGTTATTGTTTCGTGTTCTCGGATCCTGAGCATGGTTTCCCAGAAGGAGCTATTGCCCATCGCGAAGGAATTCAGATCGAATAAACAGGTGGATTAAGTTCATTCAGATTCACGCGCATGTACCACCGAAGGTTAAAACAGATCGTGTTAGTCTCTGTGGGATGAGCTATGCTAGTTTCCACGTGTGCCAACCATGTCGTGGATTACTGAACATCTCAGGAAGTACATATTTCTATTTATATATAAGTTCATCAGTCATTACATCATATCGGATGTAGGACCCAAGCATTTTCTAATTCTCTTTATTTAGAGCTACTCGTTGCCGCAATCGTAAACTAAGTAATCGAAGTTTCAGTTCATATTTATATATTTCAAATTTTAGCATCACATCTGCCTAGAAAGTCTAGATGGATATCTCGTTAAGTAAAGAATTTCAAACTAAAATCCGTTCATTGGTTTATCTCTCATTGTTTAAGCCTAGATGACACATCTTCTAAAGATTACGATTTCCTCGTAATTTGCGAGATATTCAAGGTCTCTTAAGGTAAAGAATATGCGATACAAGACTTACTCAAAGATTTGTGTATCAAGAACTGTGAATGAGATTTCTCATCAATCAATGAAGACGGATCAACGGTCACATATCAATGTGACATTAAGTAACGCAACATCCCTATCATATTAAAGCTATTCGACTGAAAAAAGATTACAGTCAAGTATACTTCTATGAAAGAGATTCATGATTTTCAAAGATTCTTTTTTTAAGGAATTACTTTCGCTTCCCAGATTCATTTTTATCGTCATACTTTTATAGGAACTTCTTCGCTTCACTCACTCAATTATAAATACTGAATCTTTAGAAATACAGGTGATTGCCCTCAGTGAATCTAGATATCAACCTAAGGATGCTTCAATTAGCTTTACTCTATGAAACTTGGCTTTGCAGCGTATTTATTTTAGCAGTGATTCGCACCGCATCTAGACCGAGCTATATTTATACTCCAAAGAGAATTTCCATCACTGAAAGGTGCCCAAGGTGCTGAAAACACGGATGGGGAATCGGACAGATCAGACAAATGAGATAATCTACGAGCTCATGAGAATTCTTCGATATTTTTCAGAATATCTGTAGGTTACGATTTTTGAGAATTTTTGGATTGCATGAAATATTATTAAATCTTGAAACAGTTATTTTCACCTTGAAATTATGTACTTTATTTTTAGGTCTCCCCAATATACGTTTGATTTTTCAGTAATATTAATTGGATATTTATCTCTTATTTTTGTATTTTATCATCAATTCTTTTTCTATAGGTTAAGGTCAATACATATCCATAATGATGAAATATACTGTTTAGAAATTTATTGACTCTTGAGTATAATAACTCTAAAACTATTACGTGAAAATGTTAAATCTCAACTTTATAGATTCATCATTATTATCTAACCGTCCATAAAACACTCCTTAACTTTCACAAGATATATAGATGCATTTAATTTATACCACAAAGATTATTGTGTTAGTTACCACGTGTTTATTCAAGGTTGCCACCTTTATGCCAATTAAAATCTATAGATTATGACTTCTATCATCTCAATTGATACGAAACTTTCTATTAATTACGAAAATGGTTTTAAAGGTATTAAATAGCTACTTAAGGAAAATTAAATAAAATATTTAAAAGTAAATCTTTTAATCAATGAAATCTTCCGCGAATCTAACGACTCGGAACTCAGTGGAGCAAACTTATAAGAATTCAAAGTATTCCTGTTATTCAGCACGACTATATTTAAAAGCGAACGATTTCTTTGATTTTAAATAGGTCATACTCGAAGAGAAAAATACGGCAAACGAGAAAGTCAACACAGATGTCGTCTTCCTAAATGACAAACAGCTATCTCTATTATCACCAAAAGCTGTCAACTGACGAATAAGGCACGAAACAACTGTCACAACGAGGATATCCAAGCATCTGGAAATTCGTGACGCAAGGGAAATTCTATTTCAGTGTTTCTACACAATCCTAAAACTGGAAAGAAAAGACGAACTAGCGATTCCTCATGTTACACTACAGCCAAAGGAATCAAACAATCTTTATTGTATTAAATTATATTAAAATAATGTTCAGTATTAAAAAACCCAAAAAATATAGATGTTGACGAGCGAAAAGTTAGGTTATACAAATAATTTCATTTATTTAATATTCTTCATTCTTGGAATAATAATAAATGTAAACTTATGGCTGAATCTCTTTTCGGAGAGACAGTTAGTTTCATTCTGTTTCGTTTATCACTGATCCTTGGATTAATAAATTCATACTTTAGCAAATGGATCCTTATAATTCTATAAAAATATATTTATTTATATTTAGAGCTTTATCCTGCACATTTTTTATTGAGCTACAATAAATATTAGAATTTTAGTCCAACGAACTGTCAACAAATGACGAGGAATTTTTCGGAAAAACGACACTATCTTTAATTATTCTTTTAAGCGTTACAAACTCTAATTATTATGCTCTTAACGTACTTTTTAAGTCATTATTAGTATAAAATTAATACCAGCTTTCATCGCGAATTGTTTTCTGCAGTAGTGATTTTTTCTGAGAAACTAACTCTCGTTTTCGATTCACTAAGAAGCATCGATCTTACTTTCAAATCTTTTAATTATCATCTGTTTTCAGAATTCGATGATTGCTATACGTAACAGGAGACTTACTATTTTTAATCGCTTCCTAATACATCAAGATTCGTTTCCATAGCAGTGACAATAGGGACACTATAATTATTATTGTTCACTAGTATTTTCTCCAAGTACCTAATACACTTAATGATCATACTAAATGATAACCAATTTTCTTTTCTTACTGAGTACAATAGTTTGGAATCGCTTTCGCAAAATCCTGGTGATTGATCCTTGTAATTTAGCATCCTCCATCAAAAATTCATTAACCAAACTAAATAAACATATGGAAAACCGTACTTTGATGTTTGCATAAGCATAAGAAACCAGGACCACCCAGGGCGTTCCATCAACGTCCGAAACCGCGAATAGCATTACTGTCACCACCGGGAAAACGGCCCGAGTAGACAAATGAACATCGCATTTTGAAGAGCCCTTTTACTGACCGTCGCTCGTAAAACCTACGCGAATCTGGGTTAGCAATAAGAGCAAGAAGCGACGGATAGAAGGAGTTAAATGTTTGAGATTTTTACACGCGTCACCAGCCCTATTTTGGATTCTAATCGCTTTCTCTCCTAAGAGAAATGGTCGGTCTATTTCTGGACCATTGTTACTCTCTCCCCCCTCCTTCTCTGGAATCCTAGCGGGTTAGCGGAGGGGGGGGATGTTGTTGTTTGAGATGGGGAAGATCAGGTCGGAGGGTGTAGGAGGAGGAGGAGATGGTAATGGGAGGGATCACATTTGACATCCCAACCGGTTCCCAGTTCGACTCCTGCTTTTTCTTCCGTGTCTGTCCTCTCGCATTACCATCTCCGCGATTAAATCTCGAGAGAAGCAAAAAAGTAATGCGTTCCCGGTGTTTGCGGGATTAGATGCGGGTGATCATCCGGGAGAACACGGGTTCGAATCTCGCCGCATGCGAGCTCTTATTTCAATCGACTCTCTTCCTGTTTTCTCCCCAGGCCTTTAGGTGTGTTTTCTAAATCCTTTGCTCGTAAAAAAACTGTCGACTTGCCTCGCTCCCGTTAAGTATTAAGGCGTGTTATCGATTAAATTATCTCTCGGTTGTAAGTGTAAGAGTAACTCATTATCGCGATGAAATGATATTACGATGATGCATCGTTTATAATCGTATGTTGTATTCTTTTTAGATTTCCAATTTTTTTTTACATCTTCGGGGTATTCAGTTACAGCTATGAATGACGTTTTGCATTATTAGTTACTTTTAAATCCTCGGCTGCAATTTAAAGTTCATATTTCCATCGTTCTTTTTATCATATCTTTATCATCCTAATGTTTGACTGTATCTTTATTTTCTCTCTCGTATTTTTCAGTTCTTAGACCCTCCAAAGTGAAGAGTCATGTGCGAAAGTGGTTCATAAGAAAATGTGATATAATTTCGCATAATATGCAGAATTTCATTCTCTCATCATCTAGATGCTACGACGGTTGATATTTATGCCTCAAGGCATAGGATTTCTACGAGAATCTATTTTTTGAACATAGGGATTATTTTTAATAAATAAGAACTGTTTTGATTTTACACTCAGTTCGGAAAGGACGTATAGCGATTGTAAGATATCACCTATCCTTAAACATACCACATACCCATAGAGACGTGAAGTAGGAATGATTTATCTGCTCGCATGTAATTAAAAGACATCTGTTTCTTTATAACCTTATAAAATCCGATTAATTATATTCTCTCGCTACATTTGCTTTCTTAATAGTATTGGACAATTCTAAACTCATAAAACCTTTATGCATATTTTAAACGCAATTTTCTCGAATAAATTTGAATCTTCAGGATCCATGATTCCATAACTCGTTATTACTTTGATCTATTGGCTATAGATTATCATTAAAAAGGTTTATTACCTCAATAAATTTTTCCCTTATCTTAGATACTTTCCAAGATTTCCGCATTCCATTGTAAAATTAGTACGATAAAAGATAAATGGGATACTGTACATGCTTTTTTGTTTATCGAGTGTCAAACTTAATTTGCAATTAGTTTTTCCTGTGGGTCTGTAACATCCTGAATGTCCGTACGTGTCGTTCGTTCTTTCGCTTGCTGCCTTTTCAAAACAAAAACCTCTCTTGCTAGAGTAAAGGGTAGAATGACCCCAACAGCAGCGTTGAAGACGTATCTTCGGTTAATTGGTGCAAACTTCTGTAGCCGTCCTATCGTAAGGGTCGGGAAGATCGGTCTAGTTATGCGGGAAAGACTGCTTCGTTAATGCGATACAGTTCGAGAAGAATAAAAAGATACTCTTCACCACACTCTTTCCTTCTCTCGTATGGCCTATCTTCCCTTTTATTAGAAGGTCTCTTGGAATAAATAAGAATAAATTCTTTTTCTTAACAAAATTTTCCTGTACGTCAGCATCTTCCCTACAAAAGATTATAAGTTTTCCAATCACTTTTAAACTTTTTCTCGCTCAATCACCAACGTATATTATTTTATATTAATGCAATCTGGACTGGAAGTTTAAAAATCATTTTTCATTACGACCTATTGACATGAACTGTGTATATTCTGAAGAAGTTCGACAGTTACACTTAAATCTGTCAAAAGAACGTTTTCGGATTATTTTATTCTCAGAATTTTCCTCTTTTCGGAATAACATATCAATAAACGATAGACGATGATTATTTATAAATACTTGCTATGCTAAAATTTGCATGCTTTCCTGGGATTTTTCGCAACTTTAGCTTTATACAACCTATTTCTACTTATTTATGTAATTAGAAGCGTCAATATGCATATTTCGACATAATCCTCCAAGGAAAGGAATTGTATATGAAGAGGTGCCACAACCATTAAGTCAACTTTTATCGTAGGGAGAATTTTGATTAATGCTTCCACGAATACAGAAAACCTCACCGAATAATATTTCGTATTTGTTATTCACAGATAGCTTACGTCATTACCCACACGTAACTCAGTGATCTCACGAATTCGCACGCGTGAGTGAGAATGTAAATAAAAAAGAAGTATAAATTAGTTGCTTCAAAGGTTATGACGAGTTTTCCTTCAAAACACATCGGCCTATTCCCTTCTCTTGAATCTTCAACACCTTCACTTTTCAAGAGTTTGTCTTCGACCAACCTTTCTCTCTAAGTCCCTACCTTCTTCACCTCATCCATTTTTTCCGCTTCCTCAATAAATCCTTCATCCGGATTAGTTCTTCTTCCGTTTCTCTTTTCAAATATAGCACAATTTATGAAAACCATCGTTTCCTCTCGGTGGCCACACAAGCTGAGCTATCTGTGCCGAAGTTTGCGCAGAGAAAATGTTAGCGAATGCGAAAAAAAGCTTTTGGCACAAGAGCCTCTTGCAGAAGATTCCATCTTCAGTGCCAGATGCGTAAGGGCTGAGAAATGCTGTAATCATATCATCTCGATTCTTCCTCGTGATCGTGCTGTTCCCAGGATTTCGCGTCACTTTCCATAAGCACTGTGATGAAAGGAAACGATGGAGTCATCGGATTCCACAGCCTCCCAAGAGCAAAATATGCACGTTTTCCTTCGAGTAATATTTCTAGATACAGGAAAACGATGATGAGTTCATTTTGGCGAATTTTTGCATGTTAATTATTGATTTTTATACTTATTTTAGAGGAAATGAATCATCTCAACCTTACAAAATGACGTTGCGCACCTAAAATTTTTACTCATCTTCAGTTAATTGGTAGAATACACTAATTGAATATTTTTCAAACAGATACTTCCTGCTCTTTTCTAAAATGGTTGAAATGAAATTTAAATTCATGCGTATTAAGCGAATATGATTTAATGTTGAATATATCTCCCTCGGTTGAGCTCAATAGTTTATGGTTTATGATGAAGATTTTTTATAAAATTCATATTCATATCTCTTTGATAAAGTTATAATTATTTCCCTATTTATTTTACTATTCACTCACATACACATTCATACACATAATTTATCCAGGAAATAAATCTTTATAATACTTCCTTCTTCTTCTATAATGCTTTCTTTCTTAGTGATGTAAAATATAATATTCTTGCAATTAAAATCGAGGGATACTATTAAATAAATAATATACGTGTCTAAATTCAGAGATGTTCACATGTACGTAGATAGTGATAACTTGCATGAGATTAAATACCACCTAATTCATAGCTTTGAAAGTGACTGTATAACACGCAAGCATATACTCCGAGAGTATATCTAGTACTTAACTACGCGCTGTAATCTGCAAGGTTGGAAGTGTGAATGGAATTTATGACTGGAAGGCACAGTTCTCCAGATAATGAATATCTCTTGAAGCGATCTTAATGACACCCTCCTCTCATTGAAACAAGTGAGAAATTGCACAGTAACGTGACGAATGGATTTATATGCACACGCGTCTAAATTGTGCAATTCTGTTACGTTTAAATACATCTGATTAAGTTAATGACTTGCAAATTATTCCTTCTTCTCTAGAAATCTCTATCTCTGTATATATGTATATTTTTCTACTGGTGAATGTGGATGGAACTCTCAGCTGTTTCTTTAAACGAAATATACCACATATCTTGTAGAATTTTAATCGTCAGACTAGATTATCATTATATCTTACTAGAATATCATTATAGATCATCATATAACATTCTTAATCCTCACTTTGACTGAATCAACTCTAATTTAGAACACCATTTCATTCACAAATTTCCAATCCTCTTAAATGGAACTAATTACTATGGATTCACCCATCTAATTTCAATAAAAACTTTTGTATCCCTTTTTTTCTAAATTGACGAAAACAATCTTTCGATATAAAATCAATTGAATAGGTTCAATCTAACAATTAAAATGATTTTTGAAGGAAACTATCCTAAATCTGTTACCGCATTACTAAAAGAAATATCAGCGGCAGGAGTTATGATAAAAATTCTGCCTAAGGATGAATTATTTTCGTATCTTAATAGTAATCTAGTAAAAAGTAGCCGTAATATAAAACGCTTAAACTCCATTATCTAATATCCTACTTCTCGACAACAATCAGCCAATAGTAATATTCTTTCAGACGGATCCAAACTTCATTTACAGTTTATAACTGCGATTGCTTTAAGCACCAACAAAATCACTATTAATTTTTATATTTACGATGAAAATAGCTAAGGGCAAGGACAAGTTGTTAAAAAATGCCGTAACAGCTTCATTACTGATTATTTGAATAAGAAATTGTATAAGAAGTTCATAAATCACACTTATCCTTGGCTTGTCAGTTCTACGAAAGCCATTCCACTTAATCTTAAGATCAGAGTTATTTTCATTGCCGATATAAATATAATGCAAATTCTGCCAAAGGATTGTATCCAATCCCAAGTTGCATTATTAACAATCCAACAATTATTTAGGCTTTAAATTCACATCCCGGACCTTGGAACGCTTCTTTACTCTTCCTTTGTTAATTTTAGATAACGATATTCATTCTGCCTCGAGATATCGCAGGAGAAGGATAATTAGCTTTTAGTGAAAGGATAGCAGTTACGATGGTAAAGGTAAGTGGAAAAGCTGGAGGTCTTATATGTCGCGAATGTAATAGGAACTCTTATGGTAGAAACTGCAAGTTGTACGATTCTTGGTTTCATACGAAATGCAGCGAAATTTATGTCGACAAATTTAAAATTAATTGTCGTACGAATTGAAATTGCCTTCATCTTGGTGTACTAAGCTTCTGGAGGAGAAAAAAAGGGAATTGGATGAGCTGAGAGGAAAGTTGTGGGCGGCCGAAAAAAAAATCTGCGAACCAACAATTAAGGAATTATTTCATTGAAGGATGAGAAATCCAGATTATTCTCTTGCGGAAGATTAGAGTTCCGTTGTGAACAAGCGGAGGATAACAGAAGGAAATATACTTCACTTTAAATATTCTTTAGGACCGAATTAAATGGATGATAATAAAAGGGTATCAACTTTGATGATGATCTAAGATTTCATATATTTCATAGAATCCTTTTCTCGTTCCAATGAGCCAGGAAGTTCAAAATGCTTCCAAACTAATATGTGGGAAAAAGGATCGTTAAAGGATTAAACTACTACCCCTATATCATCATATACATATTTGTACTCGATATTGTATATACTGTATTTAACTTGATATTAATTCCAAGATATATTTTATTTAATTTATAAAAAGGTTCGATAAACTCGTATTATACTGATTAATTCTATCAGATATATTTTAAATTCGAAAGAAGTTGAATTAGAAAGCAATTCTATTTTCTTTTGATCATTCTTCCCCTATTAGATCCAAATTCTATAACCTCCCGAGCTTAATTCTTCTTTCTAAAAATACATCGACAGACCACAGTAAATGCTGACACGGTTGGAAACATTCGAGAAAAACAATCCATTTCCCGAGACTCGAACCCGAGACCAAGGTAGGTAGGCTTACAAACCAATCCAAAACAAAACTCTGATAATCATAGAACTTTTCCGTTATTAAAAACGATGCTGCATTTCCGTGAATCTTCGCTTTTCGTGGATGCACAGAGATCTCATTACTAAAGTCAACAACTTCAGGATTCGACTTTTCGAAAAGAGTTGGCCACCCACCCATTCCCAAGAGATACGAGTTCTTAATTTGTCCTTGACCTTTCCCTCATCCCAACTCCTTCATGTCTTTCCTTCTTCCGCATCCTCTGATCCTCCATTAGCATAGTGGTCCAGAGATGCTGCAGCCGTGTGTGCGCCGCATGTTTGCGCGAGATACGCATCTCTTTCGCATTAATTAGGCAACTTCCCTCCTCAACCCTTCATCCCCTACACCCGCAGCCTTCAGCCCGTCTTCTCTCTAAACCTGTGCCCGTTCCCGTGTCTGCCGAAACGAAAATGTCTCGGACAGTCGCATTCACCCCAAACCCGAAACAGAAAAGGAAACATTTCTTTAACTCGACTCATCCTCTCCTTTTAATCGTGCATCTATTAACGAGGTGATTCTTCCAAGCGGTCGCTAAAACGTGAATATTCAAATCCGAGAGGGAGAAGTTGTCGGCATTCCTTCTGTCGGATGTTCTGACGTCCGCAAACTCGCGTTCGGTCGTTTAAATGAGGAATCCAGAATCCATTAGCTCTGTCTTGAGTTGCAGACAATTGTTTTCGTTGAATCGACTCATTAGTGTCTAATTATTTTCTAATAGCTTACACTCTTTACACAAATTTCTACATACATACATTTCTACGTATAAATCGTGACATACAATTGAAAAGGTAAATTTAAATTTATAGATAGAATTTTCAACTTAACATGGCTACAGCTGAGGAACAATTGAGATTTAAAAGATACATAAGTAAGGAGGAAAGAGTAAAATAAGTATCGCAAATACGCCAAAGTACATTAACTAGAGATTTATCATACACAAAAATTTTGCTCCTATTCCCAATAGATTTTTAAGTGGTGACTTTCATTTCTTAGTAATGCTATAAAAGCCTTAATTTGAGTAATGTTCAAGAAATTATGGATCGTAAAGCAATATAATTTTCTCAACCATTATCGGAAAAACTAAAGTGTGATTGACCAAAAGAAATTTAGTACGGTAAAGGTTCCAGCAATTTCATTTCATTCGATACATTCACATCGAGCCAAAAAAGTTTTACTGTGAAACTCGAAGCACGTGTATTTGTGATATCGATATATTGAAGCATTTAGCATGAAAACAACATAAACTAAAACATATTGACGAATCAAGCATTTTATAAACGAAATGACAAGTTGAATCAGAAGTTGGTACGTAATATTGATGAGCCAAAAATGAATTTGCTGTAGAAGAAAGAATTAAAGAACAAATAATTAAAGAATATTTTGGAAGTGAATGTAGTAGCCTGCTTTTTTGCTATGAATGTAGGGATATTCATATTGATATTAATAAATATTTTCCATATATTTATATGTAAATATGCTAGGAAGGAATGAGTAATAAAATTTTCATCTATAAAATACAGAGGAAGTTTAGTAAGTATCCCAACGTACACAGCTCAATTTTATAAATTCATCATCTTTAGAAGATGTTCAAGACAAACTATCTTGCATCTACACCTATCATATGGTTCTTGCTAATTAATTTGAATTTTTGTTCTTCGAAGGAATTCCTTGATTTTTTCTGTAGATATCTATCATTAAAAATTAATTCACCTATCTAGTAAATTATTAGATTGATCCTCAAAATTATAATGGAATAACTATGCTCGTAAACGTAATGTAGTTAACATTTATCATTAAAGCAATAAAAATAATTACAATAATCAATTTGTAAACAAGTATAATAGCTTCACAGATCATGTGAATATCCTCTCCGTTTGTAAAGAGAAACACAAAAATATAATTAACCTAAAGGTCGGTATAACTTTCTCTAAGAATCTCGGGTTAATAAAAATCAAAAAGCATAAGAGAAGACTAAAAAGAACCCTTTACAACCACCGAAATCGTATATGAGTTTCGTACCAAGTCCGTAATTACCGAACAACTCAAGCAAGATGGAGGTTTGAAGACGCTGAAAGCATAATGAGAGATTTTTTTGGTTCTCTCATTACAATTTTTCTTTTCGCATCGACGCGAATTGTAAGAAAAGATTTTAGCATCGTTCTCTGAAAGCAAGACTTTCCTCGAAGACAGCACTTCATTCCAATTTCCTTTTCTTGGAATCACAAATTGAAAAGAATGAAGAGCTTCATTTAGGGGAAGAGAGTAGTACATTTTCCTTCCATTCTTTTGTACAGCTCATGCAGGAGCGGTGTCCAACGCATTCTTTGGGAACATACGAATTTTCGTACCATCATCCCAAGAGGTGCGCTAAAGTTAAAGGATGATGTAATGCATTTAATTGACGAGCGTCACCGTTCCAAACCGTATGCATCATAATGCTCTTCGTGAGTGATTCATCCCATGGAATGTAATATGAAAGGTTTAAGCTCTAAACTCAGCTTGACGCATTATGTATTTCCGATTCCAATCCAGATAGATTTTCTAGCGCACGATATAGGTCACGAAGTATTGACAAACAACAGAAGACTAAATCTCTTTCGATCTCCTTCGATAAGATCTTCTGTTGTCAAGATGAGAGGAGTAAGATAGATTCTGTGAGTAAATAAACCGTTGGAAGATTAGGTGACGTCTTCTACCTTTGGACCACGTGAACTCTGAGATTCAGTTAAAAGATAGCATTCGTGATGGTTCAATTGGCTTTTGTTGAATATACATCTGTTAGATATTTATGGAAATCTACGATCTTTTCGACTTATAATTCACGTTATAATTTGTCCATGTTAAGTCGACAATAGGTACGATAAAATGGGTAATGGGTGAGCGTATAGGTTTGAAAGAAAGCACGATAAATCTCGAAATTAAATAATAACTGTTCAAACAATCTAATCCTGTTCATAAAGTTCGATTATTACTTCGTGAATATAATCGCTAAAATTATCGTATTATTCACTCTCGAGGTATTTTTATAACACACGAACTAGTACTTCTGCAACTTCAACGCACGACTTTACATCCTCCCACTTAAGACGACAATTAAGTAAACGATCTATGATCGCGATGGAACATGATTCACTGTTAATCGACAACATGCAAATGGTCTACAGACATGAGTCCGCCAACTGGCTCTCGATCAACAGTATCCTTAAGGGCGCGGCATTCGTACGTGAGACACTCCTTTGCATGGTACGAGTCACCTGCGCGTGGATGGGAACCGGTGACGAAGGAACCCCATCGTGACGCACTTTGAGGAATGGGGCTTGTGAGTACTATACCTTCCTCAACCACGCCCCCGAGGGAGAGAGGATTCCGTAGTCGCTGCATAACAATGACACCGTTCCCTCGATGGGTCGAGCTACGTATTTAGCGCCTCCCTGATTCAACACACCTCTTGGTCAATCTGCCGCTAACGAAGACGATGCAAGTTCGTGTTAACCTACGACTTTTTGCTGCTTCTCTGAGAGGGTTGTGATAGTAGAGAGGAAAAATAAGCCTTTAATAAAGCCATAAGAAAGTCAACAAACCTACAACAATGATGATTTTCCATGTCTCTAAGTATCTATAAGATTAGCATGGCAACGAGTAAACATGTACTATACGCTCAGTCTTCCGAGCATTTATAGCTCTGAAATTTCCCTAAAAATGGTATGTATAAGACCTCCAAGTTCAGTCATTACTATATGAAGATGTTGTCATGAATTCATGATTCTCCTTTATAAATAAAAAATATCTTGAGTTTCAAAAGAAGTGCATTACGAGTGGAAAAAATTATGCCAAGTTTTGTATAAGGCCTTTTATTTCGATGCAGTTATCGTCCGCAGATCTTCTATTATAGCATCAGATAAAAAAATCAATTTCAAACATATATCACTTCCAAAAGTACATGAATTCTATTTCATTCATTCATTATTTCTGTCTTTCTTCTCTTCCGATAACTTGGACACCATTTCAAATTTTTATTCCGTTAGTAGATAAAATACTTTTCATTTTAGAAATATATTATTACATATACCATAATTTGGCCCGATTCAATAAAAAATCCATTCAAGGAGAAATATATAAGCTCTCCTGAGCTAAATTTATTTCTACTTTGATCTCGTTATTTAGAATTTGCTGGAATGAGAGGCTGTACAAACCATCTCAACTTGTCTCAGCGTGGTGATGGGCAACCTAATCGCTTTGAATAACCCTTACACAAATCAAATTTGAAGTAAACTTTGCGAAAACGTGTTAACAGATATATGTAGTATAAGAGCAATAAATGTTAACGTATCACGTTTAAGATTTATGTTCGATGGCCTAAAGGTAGTAAAATAAATATCGATTGAAATCTAAACTGAAATAGAAGCAGTGATCGATCAAATATTGCGCATAGAGCTTGGTGTCTAGCTTCTTTGCTAGATTCTCTTTTATATTCATCACTTCAACTTCTTGAAGACGTAAATCAGTCCAAGGACAGCTTTTCCTCTCACGCCTCAATCCGTGTCCAACAATAAGCCGTATATTCTCACCCTAATTCTTCTATTCTCTTTTTTTCTTCTACATCCTAAGAAGGAATCGATTCGTGCTTGGAATAGAAAACAAAAATTATTGCTACGTTCCGCCAGATACCGGTGGATATTTTCGGTCTCTCAAATTAGCCTTTTACTACCGGCGATGATGGAATAAAAAGTAGAAATTTCAAGAGGATGGCAACAGGAATATGAAGTCTGTATTATGAATCTTGTAACGAAATGGCGAAATTGGCGAATTCATTCTTGGCTACTGGATTATGAACTCAATAACTCCGCTATAATATGTCGTGTTTTTTCATCAAAAAGTAATGAGAACAAATTATAAATTTCGATCAAAATTTTGCAGAAAAAACAATTTTGTACGGGAAAAATTTCGGCTTGAATTGAAATCACAACACAGTTACTCAGAGCGTAAAGTCTTAAACTTAACTCCCACCAAATATTTACTCCATCTCCATCGATAAACCTCATTTAGTTTCTCAAATATATATATATATATATATATATATATATATTTATATACGTCCAAACCAGTTGCCCGCAAATTGAGAGCATAATAAACGATGATATGAATTATCTATTTTCTAAAAGTAAAGTCTCCAATAAAATTTACTTTTACGATCAATGACATAATTTTTCTCCCGGAATTCTCAGCCACAAGATTTATTTACGGAAATACCTTTACATTTCAGCAAAAGAAACACAACCCACACTTTTTAAAATAAAGGGAGAATTGAAAAATTAGCTTCAAATATTTATGAAACGGAAACTCCAGATGTTAATATCCTCCATCAAATATCATTTAGATATCTATTAATTAAGTCAAGAGTTAAGATTTTATTTTCCCAATTCCCTAGAACACCACTCGTTGGCAGCGTTCCATACATTCACATCCGACGCGAGGTCAAACAAGCTCAAAGTAGCATCGCTCGCGGAATTCTAATCGCGATTTAATTAATAACCTATTAACGACTTACATCATTAACGTGTTGATCTCGCCATTAGAAGGGTAATAACCACGGATTGGTGTGGGAAAATAAACGGGTAAAGGGCAGCTCTCACGGTAGTCTCCAGATGATGTGGAAAAGAAAACAAAGAATCGTTGTTTACAGCACGCCTGCACGGGTAAACCGCGACCGCCGTACTCAGTTCATGTGGGCCTAGTGAATGAGGTCGCTCATCGTAACACGAGTAAGGCTTACACGCACATGAAACTCCTGGTATCCGATCGATAAACCATTCCTCTAGTTCTTTAACACTTCCTCATACTCTTCCTGCGGGAATGGAGTTCGTTTTGTTTCGATTAAAAGGTATCGGTTCTTGTAAGACCTGGAAAAATTTGCTCCGGAAGGCTGTTACAGTAATACGAGGATGCTGTTACGTGCTCATCCCTTTGCGAACATCGTCCTACAGTGCAGTTACTAATGTGAACTCTGTGTAACGCTGTAATGGCTTAGGAATGAATTGGAGTGATGGATTTTATCGTTTCATTTTCAATATGATTATCGATATTATTATATCATTATTTTATCGATATGATTATCAATGTGGTCAATAGAATTGTGCCATATAATTAAATTAAGTGCATACTACAGAATATAATATATAATGAAAAATACAAAATATAAGAAAAATTGATGAGATCTGCCTTGTCATTCCTCCACTCTTTGACGGCCTTTCATTTAGGAATACGTGTTTTTAAGTCTCGAAAAGTAAGAAATATTGATATGCCGCGATTGGAATACTTTTTAAGTTTAGAAGTTATTTTTTGCAACTTCTTACACGCGTATCCATGCGGACTAGTTCTAGTAGATGGAAAATTCATTACTTTTTCAGAGGAAGATATTAACTATTTTTAATCATACATAGAATTAATAATTACTTTTTTCTCGACATGACGCTGTGGTGATGTTAAAATTTAATTTCTCAAGATGACCATTAAGGGGAAGTAGAGGTGAAATAACTGTTGCATCTGAATGAGAAGTGCTATTTCCTTAAAATCAATATGATCAGACTTTACTTCGTAAGAAGGCTTTAACAATAAGTTGAGAGACATAGTAATTTTACTTAAAAATTAGCTTAAATTAATCCTACTTAAAACATAACTTTAATTGAAATTTTAGGTAAAAATTAAAGTTTAATTTCAATCTTTGATTAAATATTACTTGGTCTCTCAGCATACTATTGATATTTCCTTATTAGCTACTCATTTTTCTGTTGAGGTAAAAATATTCTGCCATACGACGATCAACGAATCAAAAATTATATATCATAAATTTGCTATAGATAATTTAAACCTAATATCAGGGCAATCAGTATAATCAATAAAATAATCTTTCTCAATGAAACCATCGTTAAATCATCTGCTGAGACTTGAACTGAATTACTTTTGATGATTCCGTTACTTCTAAGAATTTAATCGCCTTTATACTTTGTATGGAAGAATCGTAAGCTGATACGAGTCCAACAAAAAAGGTGTTGGTCAATTGAACGTCAGCTAAACTCCAGGAATCCAAGTCAGGCTTCCAAGATTTCTTTTTCTGACCAAGAAAGCTTTCAATTCCAACAGCTATTCTTACAAAGAGATAGCTCTCCAACCGGCAACGGTAAATCATACGCCGAGGTGGTATTGCAATTCGAATTTAAAAAAAAACAATAACGCCATGGCAAATAGCGTCCGATATTCCACTTGAGCGAACAGATGAAATATTACTTCTTCCACAAACAAGCACTAAAAGGAAATTGCGATAAAGCCAAGATAAAGTGTCAACACTTCAATAAATCTCGCGAGAAAAAAATTAGATACCCAATCCCTATTTTTGCACTCCTCTGGCACTGAATCCCTATTTGAAATCAAGTAATGTCCAAGATACGTCGAAGCATGAGTGAGTTTTACGAACTTTGCGAGGTAAAAGGACTTAAGGGCAAAACATATTTCTAGCAAGACATGTCAATCCAAAGGTTTGACTGATTTATGAGACGGTTATTGAGTAAGTTTCGTTTTCAGAAATATAACGTGTATTCGAAGTAATGCGAAAAAGGAGATAGCAATTCTAGAATTGATTTAACGTTAGCATGAACTACTGAATCTACACGATATGTTAATAAAAAATGAATTTATAAAAATCCGGTACCTTGAAAAATGTGAAGAGGAGTTGAATAAATAGAATCTTTCAAGGTTTGTCTGGTAAAACCTGTAAATAACCGATGAACTTCATTCTTATTTTTTGTCATAATTTCCATATACGTAACATATGTACTTTTTCGTGTTTTGATGTCCCTATATCTAGTTCAATTTAAATATTTTGAAAACAAATTCAATAACTATTCATTACATTGGTTTTTCATTCAAATGAGAAACAGTCGCTCCTACATTTTTTTCTTACGAAATTAAAGATGAGCGACAAAAAAAATTACGTCCTCGACAAAATTATATTTTCCTATATTTTTCAAAGTGATTATATATGCAAAGTAATATTTGAAATATTAGGCTTCGACCTAAATCCAACCTAAGCAAACAAACAACACAATACTCTGAAATCCATAGGTAATCAATAAATCAACATACCTCCCTAATTATCACCCTAAATATTTTTCGGAAAGTCTACTAGAAATGTACAATCGTATAACGAAATCGAAATTATTGAATAAAAATATATATCCAATGTCAGAGCCTATGAAATATTTTAGCCCTTTACAGAATAGACTTCCACTCGCTTTCCATTAGATTCCCACGTCCAATTGGAACTGAACCTATTGAAATGCCAACCAGCTATAATTAGCTCGTGTTTGATCCACTCAAATTAATCCCAGAGATCCGCAAGCTAAATGAGATGAGATGTTATAAAAGAGAACAGGAAGTAAAACAAAACACTGATATAAGCTCTCCTTTTGTCTAAGAATAGCATACCCTGAGAGATTCATATCATCCTTACTCTCATGACTTCACAAAGTCCTCACATGCATTATTCTTTGACCAACTCTTACTTAGGAGTTAATTAATACACACGCACATCATTAACTGCATCACTGTTTAATAAGCTCTTTAACCGATTCACTGAGAGCGATCAAATTTATTTAAACGTAATACATTGCAACGCTTGACTAAATATGGTTATTTTTCTTTGCCGCGCTTTATTTGGTTTTAAATATCTTAAACGAAGAGCTACTCCAGGTCGTAGTACTCTAATAGAAGCGATCGCATACCGTCATTGAACGTAATTCATTTTATAATCACCCTCATCCAGGCAACTTTTATTGCATGTATCGCGATCAGAGTTGAAAAAATGCACTCACTCTAAACCATAACATAAACGATAAAAACCCTTTTATCCTATCATTACTTGCAGGATAATGAATACCTTTACGATCTCTGTTACATATCCCGCATTCAACTTAGCTGCATCGTTTCTAGAATCACGAAGAAGAAGTCCTATGCATGGAAATGATGATCCTTCATTGATTTATTTCCCTCGGGTCTAAAAGCCGATGGGAAAACGTTTGAGAATATTCGTCGCAATAAATTTTCTCCGTAGATGTTGGAATCATCGCCTCTTCTCTATTTTTCCCGTCTCCGCCCCCAGGTTACTTGGCAATCTTCTCGGCGAAGAAGGGCGACGCTAAATTATCCTCTTGACTCCATAATTACGAATATTTATTCTTCTTAATACGTCCTACGTGTGTTTGCAAATTATTATCCCGAGCGGGAATTAAAAAGGACGATCTTGAAGGGGAAGCTAAATATTCCTCGAGAGCAGAAACCTTTTGGATGCCTCAATGTTTTGCGAAATAAAAAGGAACGAGACTTTTAATAACCTAGAGATACGTTCAACGTGTAGGTAATTGAGGAAGCTTTTTTTAATGGTATGATGTAGAAAGGTAATTTGGAAGCACCGCTATAATTAAAAACCATCAATCTTGTAATAGTTACCCGTATCGAGCATTGAAATCGCGATCGAGTCTTAAGGGTTTGATGACCCCATGAAGTTTCCGCTTGAATCAAATGATGTAATTAAACGATTTATCGTGATGAATCTTAAATGGATAAACGCCTGAGACAGATTTAAATATCGTTCAGGAATGAATAGCACCTTCTCAAGGATATATTTATTTTATTACAGATGACTATTAGGAAAATAGTTTCACGATCAAAATTTAATTGAGTCAGTCGGAACTTCAATTAGATTACTTGTCTCGTACATGTCGAAGAGTTCCATCTATGTTCGAAAAATTTAAATTACTCTCCAAATTTACAACGCCAGGAGATTATTGTGAGAAAAATTCATTTATTCCAATTCTCAACATCATATTTTAGGTATTTAGAGATGAAAAATATAATATAACTTTTACGTGACATATCGCACATTAAATGTTTCTTATTGTCCACCAAAAGATAGGAAGATAAGGTATAGAAAAATACTTTCATTGTGTACAGACTTCTTCGAGGAGAGCAATTTGTGACTGTTTATATATTTTTATTCATACTTTCACCTACGTAACCTGGGTAATGAATGTATTACGTGTGTATACTATATTCTCATGTAACGACTGTTAGGATAAATAAAATTAAAAATGAAATGTAAATTTACCATCCACGAGCAATAGTAAAGTAACTGCATTGTGATATCCGCAATGATTAGACACTTATTGCGTATATGTAAGTCTTAAGATCCTGTTTTATCATTCCCGCGAAGTCCCTCACGTAACGATCGTGGGGCCTCCGGTTTTAACGACGCAATCCACTCGCATGGAATCTTCTCTATTAGAATCTCTCGACGAATCTCTAGAAGTGATGGGATTACCACAGCGTTTACACTCCCTTTCACACACACACACAGAATGGTTTCCTAGTGTCCGACAAGGCCTCGGGCAGAGATTCTTCTGGCCGCGTTTCGCGGTCCCCTTATTTGGATCAGTAACTCTCTCTCTCTCGGAAAACACCACTTTTAAAGAAAGGTCGACCTCGCTGTTTAGGACCGCTGCTCTTTTTAACGTCCTCGACTGAGTTACGGGATCTTCCCGAGAGATAGCCGCGTCAATCTCCCAGAACGATCTTGTTTTGATATCCGAGGCGCGTGGGTTGCTAAGGATGCCGGTCGTTAAAAACCGCCCGCGAAACAGCGGGAAGGTGACGTCAAAAATTCTCCTTTTACGGGCATCTGTGCCCTGCCGTGAACTCCACATGGGAACGGGGATGGGGTGCCAAAAGTTGTCCCAATGCGTGACCGTCCAGCTCATTACCAGAAGTATTCCGCCTTCCGATTGGTTAACGTGCGTTCAAATTCCCATATCAACGCCCTTTATTTATTTCTCGGGAGCTAATCTAGCGGACCATCTAATCCTGAATTTTTGCCGTACTCTTCGTCCTTTTCCTTCTCAGTTACCATCGATTGGTTTCTTTACAAACATCCTATTTATTTTTGACCCGATGGGGTTTCAATGCGGTCGCCTTGGTGATTAGGTTAAATTTCCAATTCTCCTACTTTATCGTGCCCTTTTCGTTTGTTTTCGTTTTCCCATTTCACGCCTCGCCCACATCTCCACCATGCCTCTCCGTTTTAATGTCTTCCACTTTAAAGCTTCTAGTATCTCATCCATAAAACAGAACATTTTGAAAGTGGAATTGGAACGATTTTTCCTTTATTATTTATCTATCGAAAGCTTTCTTCTTTGGTTGCCTTTCACTCAATGAGAACTCCCACGAAGATGGCTATTTTTGTGGGTGGTTTTTAGTGGTTTTACCCCAAAAATATATATTGACGTATTTTATTCCTCCTCCAAATGCTGAAATTTACATTCGATTTGTTTACAAGCGATTGAGGTCTAGAAGCCGACATGCGTCAAGCGACTCAAATGCCAAATAAAAGTTTTTCCATTCATTTGAATTACTTAATGAATCTTCTGCTGAAAAAATAACTCTATGTAGGTAAATAAATTCTTTCAAGAACGTTTCATTTTTTATTTTTAAAAATTTGATCCTTTATTTATCTTTTGTCCTCATCGCAAAAAACCTATTTTTTACAGAATTATTTTCTCACTTCCATTCAGTTTTTGCCTTTATGAATGATCCTATTATTTTTAGCTATATCAGGACTGTTACACTAATATTATGATTTTTAAAAATTTAAGTAACTATATTCAAACCATGGGAATTTCATTATTATTTAATTATGGCTCTTCGTAAGTCTCGAGAGTATTATATACGTTTATATTTATCTCTAATTCAGAAGAAAATTTGAAATTTTGCGTACTTTAATAGTTAATGACTACTTTTAAATAGAAGTTTGTTTCGATGTTCAATACACGTTTCGTATAGATGTAGGAAAGCTTTAGAAGTATGGTCATATCTTGCATTTCCTTCTGATAAGGCGTTGACAAACATCTACGAAACGATTAGCAAATTGACACCTGGAGTATAATAAAGGACACCTTTACCTATGCAGTGATTGGTTTGGACCAGTTATCGCGAATTTTCCTCGTATCTCAAAGGTTTTATACTTCCGCGCGCTATATGGTGTTTACATCACCCGAACTGTGTACACATGCCCCATAGAGAACATCTCTATGGACACGGAAGATATTTCGGGGACTGAGCATTCGCACGTGGGCACAATGATACCCTTTTACGGGTGCACTTAAAAAGGTTTTATTTTATGGATCAACGGTGCGTCACTGTTTACCCGACCTGGAAGGACCGCGGGCTAACGTCGTGAAAAACTATACAGCTCCCTTCCTCTCTACAGTTTAACACCAGCTTCTTAATGAAGGGAGGGGAAATTAGAGGAATGAGTCCGCTCGTTTCCTCCTTTTAAAACACACACACAGCGCTTCCATATAACTCCAGAAAGCCGTGTTTTTATAGGGCTAAATTGAAGGCAAATAATCAAGGCGGGGACGGTTCGAAATGTGGCTGGGCGAAGCGATGTTTATTCGCGAAATATTTACCCGCGTTGAAAGTCGCCCGTATCTCGCTAAGGAGCTGTGCGTCTCCCGCAAACTGCCGTTTCATGAATGAGCTCGTTGAAAGGGGCAGACGATCGTGTTGCGTGGGGTAAATGCCGACCTTCGGAAGTGCATCAAAATATTTAGCGGCGAGCGGTGATTTCCGCGTGATATCGCCGTGACGAATCAATATTCGCGAACTGAAAATAGTTGCGAAATCGACTTCGCTGAAGAGAGGGGGTAATGTGAAGTATGCGAGATAAATTACTCTAAGTCAGTAATCCTAAAATTACGTAAATATAAATGTTGATAACGTAGATATATTACTTTAATACATTAAAAGACGTAATGATTAATTATTAATAATATAATATCTATATGAAGATATTATGATAATTACGTAAATATCCTACAAAATATTATGGTTTATTGTAAATGAAGAGAAATTGTTGCAAAACGCGAGGTTGAAAAATTATAAAAAATTTTACCTTCAAAGTATTTTATTTAATGCTAACAATTCTGGAGAAACTTGAGTCGTTCGAGGTCAAGGCTTTTAAATTAGTCAAATCTCTCCTTTTATTTAACGTTGATGATGTAAATAAAATCATCAAAGCAAATGAAAGACGATGCCGTCAGAAATATCGCATAAAAACTTTGATCATGAGACATTCGATCACAAATTCAATGTTTTACGTTGATAACCAAAAAAGAAATCGCACGAAGAAAATGTATATGCGTAACCAATTGCTGTTAAAGATATCCACGAATGGAATGCGAGGATGAAGAACAGGATGGAATGAAAAAGAACACAGCGCACAACTGAATGAGAGGAATCAGCACAACTCAAATAGATACCGACATTGAAGCGTAGGGGTGAATGCATTCTCTTTGATGCACTGGGTCAGTCCAATACAAGGATGACGAAAGAGAATCCACGTCAGGCCAAGGATTTGAAACGGCTCGCGAAGCAGGATTTAACGCAGATTAGGTTATCAACAAGGAGATATACTTCAACAGTTGTCTTCCTCCATTCAAGATGCATAGGTCATTGCTTTAAGCCCATAAGCTCGTCATGATGAATGCACTGGCTCATCTTATATTTACGCTGGAGCTGTTACACTTAGAGCAGATTTTCGTTTTGGTAAAGTTTTATTAAATTTCTAAGCTATTAAAAATGTCCTCGTAAAGATAAATACATTCCAATATGTTGATCAAAATATATTCAACATTTTCTATTTTCTCGAATAGTAAAACTACCCAGACTATTCGATCAACTATGATCAATGACACTTATAAATTACGTAGTTAAAGAATTATCAAAGAAAATAAATACTATTTGGTGCATTAAAATTCCATGGATGGATGAATGTTGAATTATCTTCAGCCATAGAATATTGCATACTCATAAATCTGCTCACAAAAGATAATTCAATCTAAATATAATATATCTATTTATAGATAAAAACAACTTTATCAAAATGATTCAGTATCATATTGTAACTTTATAAATGCATAAATAGGAAGTGATTCAAAGAAAATCCGTACGACCATAAATAAAATTCAAGTTATTCTATGAGAAGACGTAACGTTACATTACAACACAACCTTGTACTACTTACTATCCTAGGATACACTTTTTCTCGTCATCTCATTTACTTCAGTTTATTTTAATCGCTCAATTCCGTGGCTGAGGTCGAATAGCGGGGTTTCTCGTCATACGCTTATTTAACACGCAGCCGCGAAGTGAATTAGGCACTGGTCAGTTCGGGTTAACTTATGAAAAGGTTGGACCGGGTTAAAAAATTGCATTTCGGCTACTGCAACGCCATTCTGTGAGCTGTGTGCATCCAATCTCTTAACCGTCCCTTCCTAATTTAATAAACATCGACTATTTATCATGGCAAATCAAGTAGCGCGGTAAACACTTACTGCATACGAGTTATTATCGTTAACTACTCACCAACCAAAACCACGGTTACTGATGCAAGAATAAATACTTTACGTAGTTTATAATTGTGCTTAATAGAAAAACATCTTTCACCAAGAAATAAGAATCTTAATGTTTTAAACTAAAGCATTTGCTGGGGTGGCCAGAATAGATTTTGGACACCCGAGATCCGAGACAAGGCTGTCTTTAATAATACGTATTTCATAAACAAAAATAAAATATTTTAGACTTATCTATCCAAAAAGTTCTTAATTTCATAACGTAATGAAATTTGTTACCTATTTAAACTAATCAAAACCTAAAAGAGGTCAGCATGGACTGATATATTTCATTATATTTATCTAATTTATAAGTTGTTAAGCTACAATACGAACCCTTTAGAAATTTCTATAAATATGATATATACAATTGATATAATATTATACGTGTAATGTTGATACGTGCATTTAGTTAATAATTATAATCTTCTCCCTTTCCAATTAATCTGCTTTCATGGCAACGAATAAACAAACCAATTCATTCAAAAGCTTTGAATAAAATTTTAAATATCGTTATTCGTATGTAAATAACGCATTCCGGGTATTTGTAAACAATCCATACTTCAGAGACCTATACGTGGCATACGCCGATGGAACCTCATTTTAGAAGGAAATAGACTCGGAGAAAGTATGGTTAGAAGTCTCCGTAAAGGTCTGATAAGCTGGAAAAAGGAGACTCATTTTACGATCTCTGGCGCCATAGAGTTTAATCGACGCTCCATTAACGGATGGCATCTCTTATTTCAATCGGAGTTCACGTTTCACTATCAAGGTTATTCTACGCGATTTAGAGATGAGGAAGCTGCTTTGCATTCCAGACATATCAAAAGGGTAAAAAAGTTAAACGGTCACCGGATGATGGGAGCTTGATTTATACGCGTAAAGGAAAATTCATTGTGATCGCAGCGCTAAGTCTAGTGGTTGCATCGGAGCATAGTTCCGTTCTTTTAATTCGAGCGCTGGAAGTAATTGAGTGCAATCATATTAGAGGGAATGAAATAAGTGTTTTTAAGCAACGCGGTAAGTATGAGTGATACCGAACACAGATGTGTTATTGAATCTTATACGATTTAGTTTCTCGTCTCCATTTAGTGTAAATTACGAATGCTATGAGGTTGAATCTATTGACTTCGCGTAAAGTCTGCTTGAAAATATGATTTTTTAATGTATTTTATATCTAATTATCTTACGTTTCTTATGATGTCAAAACGTTCTTTGCATTGCATCGAACTCACAGCATTATAACGGCGATATCCTTCAAGAGCGTATTTTACATTAATTACCCAATAAATTATTTATTTGTCTATATCTTCTATGTTAATAAACCTATACTTGAAAACATTATATTCCTTAGAAATTAGTTTCAATAGAAATTCCCTACACCTTAAAATTTACGGATTTTTTATACGAATTTTTAAATAAACATATCGCTTTCCGTTGAAGCTTTCACAATTCGCGAAAGGAGCCCTTATAAAAGTTTATATGCAAGAAGTTCAAGATTAGCGTGAGATACTAACATCCCCAATCTGACTTCTACGCCACGAAAAATTTTGCTATGATAAGAATGTAATGGGGTAGAAATTAAACTACATTAAAAGTTATAAATATATTAATACTATAACATTATATTACTAATATGTAATAATGACGTTAGCATGGCTACAATCGTGTCAGAAGTAAATGAGTACTTTTTCATATATGACGAAAAGTATTGAGTTTTGAGTTATACTAAATTATAAAATACATTTTACGACTATAATTATTGGATCTTATGTAAAGGTAAGGGATTATACTGTAACCTAATCGAGCCAAGAATGGAATACCTAACTATATCCTCAAGTTTACGCGTCCGTCATTATTGAGTATTCCATTTGTTTCATTGTATCATTTTTGAAAATAATTCCCGCTGTACAGCCAGTTTTCCCATTCACTAATATTCCTCAGTCTTACTTCCTCCAAATGGCTGGCTTCTGCTGGCACTTTTCCTCTAACGTCCTAAGCCCTTCAACGTCGCATCTTCCTCCTGTCCATCAACTGCCCTTTTATTCGCTTCCTTCCCATATCTTCCCGCCATCTCCCGCGACTCCGTTTAGCAAGTTTTCCCCTCCGAATAAATTGACACCTCTGCGACCTCCGAAAGCCGTCGGCCAAATACAGTCAAATGCAGTTAACGCGGCGGCTTAAGACGCGTTCACAAAACCGACGCGGTCCTCAACTCCCTCTACACTCCATCACGTATAGTTTTTAAAACGGATTTTTTCGGCTGCATCGGGAGTGTCTTATGCGGGTTCCACTTTATTCCCGACTCCGTCTTATAAAGCTGTCAATCTTGTATAAATGGGGAATGTCGGTTTGCTTTGAGGTGGTTCTTATGCCTTCTGGATGCTCCGAAAAGATGTCGATTTATGGGAAAGAGATCGAATTCCCAAAAGTCGGCGCTGTAATACCGAAAGGGTATTATTGACCATTTTGTTTCGAACGATGCTATAGATCACTTGAGTAACAAGCAAAATAACTCGTGCACGAAAGAAAACAATGAATTTTGAATCATTAAATTGAGTAAATTATGAAAATGTTTGTACTCGATATTGGCTTCCTTCGTTTCTCGTAATATTATTTTGATTATAGTTCATAATCTTGGAAAGTTTGTATCTTAAATTTTAATATGCATATATAATATCCTGTATTTTATATTTATGACCTTCTATCGTCCATAATGTGTTCATTTATCGAGAAATATTTTATAAATCATCGAATTTCGATAAATGAAGAGCAAAAGGCTTGCCATAGAGACATAATTGAAGAGGTCTTGGAAAGTCCTTCAACTGGTATTGGGAATATTATTGAGATCAATTTTTAAATGAATAGTTATATGTAAAGTAGGAATAAGAAGGAAATTAAATACCAATAGTTTCAACTGAATAATAATAAGAATTTGTGGATAAAAGAATAGAGGAAAAGCAGGGGAAATTCGGCTAAAAATATAGATATAAGGAAATAAATTGTATTTATGATTAATTACGAGTTATTGAAATATATATAAGAACATAAAGAAAGTATTGAGGAAGAAGTTATACAAATGAACGATACAAATCCCAAATCTCCACCCAAAGTAATATTATTTGAAATGACGTGATGACACACATTATATTTCATAAATACATTTTTATATTATATCCATATAATTTAAGAAATATATAAAAAGCGAAATTCTGAACAGCTTTAAAAGCATTTGGAATAACAATCAACACCATTAATCACATGTCAATGAATGCGAAACACTCGTATGCCATTCGTAACCCCGGCTTAACCTGCACTCAACTTTAAACAACATCTCTACTATCGATGTCTTTATAATGCATGCGATCACTTTCAGTTGACCCAATGAATAATGCAGAAAAGGAATCATATATACATACTTTGTAGTTTAAGTTATGGTTTAAGTTTGAAGTGCCGCTTAGGAAGTGATGGATGACTATGGTCAACAAGCGTTTAACCTCAAACAACAATACCATAGCAACTTAGCTAATGCATCACTAACACCGCACGAGATATCTAAGATAGGATAAAAGCATCTTCCAAATAAACAAAAAATCGACGTACTTGGTAACCAATTCTATCGTACGAAGTACGAAGAGTTGATGATAGAAGGAGTTGTTGCAGTGTTCGCCAGAAAGGAAAATTCCGATTTTAAAGATCAATATCCCACGACATTACTAATATTTTCCCCAAATGCATCACTCTTTCTTTTTATATCCTAATAGAATAGAAATCTTCTTAATGAGAACTCGAAGACCCAGCAACCACCAGCAGTATTTTCTCTTTCTGTTCCGGTAAATATGAGGTTTAATATAAATTATACATATGCCATAGCCTTTGATTAAAGCAAAAACAATTTAGTATAGGAATTAATAAATACTTTGAATATTAATCCAGGCTTCATAGAAACCAATTCCCTCCAGCCTCTTTCTCCTGGAATATAAACACAAAAGCGATGTTGCTACTACATTCTCCTCAAAAGAAAAACACAGGACGTCGATCACACCTCAAATATATAAATGAAATAAACAGTAATTATAAGCGAATTCATCTTCATACAACTCTGATTTCCCAATCTAAAAGTTCCTCACTTCTAAGTACTCAACACTTTTTCTTAACTAGGCATTTAATTATTGAGTACATTAGTATTTCCCATGCCAGAACATGTGTAGCCAAACCGTAGTTGATCTTTCTATATAATCGTGTACAAATTCACAATTTGTCCCTCCTTCTGTAAATAAACCGAGTGTTTTTCAATGGCAATGCTAAACAGTGCATCGAATATAGAAAAGCGTATAATATCGCAAACTGGAGTGGGTAACCATCCGGAGAATTGTTTGAAACAATCGGTGAGTCATCGTACAGGAGAGTGTTCTTAGCCGATTAGCCGCGACCTGATGACGGAAACTTTTCCGACGTGTGACGGCTTAGAGAATAGGAACGATTGACATGAACCACTTGGTTACGGGGAACGGGGAGCTAACGGAACGACGGCTGAGAAAGAAAGAGATATCTTCGTCCGTTGCATTCCACTCTCGCAGACCGCGCCCTCTCCGCAAAGACAGGGGAGCATTGCACCAACTCTTACCATTATTCTTTCCTATCTCTCTTCTCCCTGGAATCTTCCTTCTATAACCTTATTTATTTGCGATGAAATTCGCGAAATGAACGTAGAAATTGGCCTTAAATTCTTTGCCGCTTATAATAAGAGCTTTTACTCTTTTTCCTCATTGAAAACTAACCATTAAATATCTACTCTTGTTGTCAGCAATCCTCGAAGAGTTTAGAAGATGAGAGGCTCGTTCAGAATTCTCCAAATGCTCCCGATGAGTAGAATGTGTTGATAATTATATTAGATATACGATTTCTATTTTGTAATATCAATAATGGATTATAAAACTTTCAGATTTAGAATAAGTTTTACGTATGTTTGATTCTTCCGTAAAGAGTCGCGAGTCGGAAAGTTTATCGATTTCGATTCGAAAAAACACCTTTGAATACTGGGAAACTTAAATTATTATTTTCACGTATAATCGGTATATAAGGGATGGGGGCAAGAGTAAGATAAACTTATTTTTATGATTAAGTTTGGATTCGGATGACTTAGGATATAAAAAGGTTTTGAATCTGACGGAAAAATACAAGGTCCTAAAAATATATCAAAAATTTGGATGTTTGGATAAATTTAATTTAGAGTTAATCAGCTGTGTTTTATTTATATTAAATTCACACTTATCAATATGATTCATGCGAATTTATTCCGTTAAGATGAGAGTCATAAGCAACATCTAAGTAATGAAGCCACGACAAGTTGAGAGAAGTAAACATTTATAAATCTTACGTATCGTAAAACTATATATATAACTATACCTCACGAGAGTATATTAAATAATTATACTTGTTGGCTAGAAAGAGATATAAATTTTAATTTCTGTTTCAATTCTATTTAGGGTGATTCCTATTTTGTTGAAATTGGATGAGCACTTTGTTTGTAGTACAGTAAATCACGTCAGCATGGGTGAAAAAAGTAAGAGCTAAAGAAAGATATAAATAACAAAATATAGTAGTGGCAAAAGTAGCGAACGACAAAAAGTTTAAGTGCCTAAATATGTTTCTAAGTCGTGAACGAAAGCAAGGAACGGTAGAAGAGACATTGTTTTTTACATGTTTCCACTGAGGTACAGTGACGTAAAGTGATGAGATTTTAACCAGAAATATTTTTGGATCTCCTCGGTAGAAATTCTTCCGCTCTGTTTTTCTACGAAATAGATTAGGAAATAATTACGTCATTGTTTTGTCTTCCTAGAACAAACGTAAGTTACGGTTCATTAACTTCACCCGACTAGAAACCTGAGGTGACTGTGTGCATAAATATTAACATTACGTAAAGCGTAGAGAATTCGGAGTCGCAAAGATTATAATAAAATCTGAATGAAGGCTCAGAATCAAAATGTGTAAGTAAGATTTCAATTATCCTAAAAACAAATTATCAATAAAAATAAATTATAAAATTGTATATTTCAAAAAAATAACACTTAATAAATAAAATGTATATATTAAAGACAATATACTCCTGTACAAAATACTCCTTAATAATATTTTGCAGCCCTTACTATAAAAGCTTTTATAAATTAAACATACCTAAAGAGTATGACTTCTATAAACCAATTATACAGCTCAATCCTAACAGTAAGTTAAACGGTAGTTTAACCATCCAACATGTTCGAAAGACCATAAAACTCATTACTGTTAAGTAAACGTGCAAAACCTGTGAATACCGTTATTTTAAGAGAAAGGTTTCATTCATTCAAAACTCAATATGCGTGTCATTAGCCGTGCATACGATGAATAACATCTTTGGATGTTTCTTATTGAGAATATTGTATATAGGACGAAAAGTTTTCCTTAAATTTCGTAATAGCTGTATTATTAATAAATAAAATGAATTAAGGTTCGATGAACTAGCGTTGAAAGGAATTTATGAAATTTCAATTCAGTTCAAATTAATCCATAATGATATTACGGAGATAATACGCGAAACTGAGAATCCAAAGCCTTCCGGATCATTTGCCAAACGAGCCGCGTCCAAAATAATTTCTTGACGCAGAAAATTAAAAGAACATAACGTTTTTAGCACTCGCTATCCAACCCATAAATTCATTCTTTCACTACCCACTTTTTCTACGCGTTCCTCGCATGCGTTCACTGCCAAGTATTCGCAAACCTTTGGGAAAAGTGGCGTGACTGACCTTTGAACATCCCGCTCCCATTTTTCCTGGTAAAGACAGTCCCTTTGAGTCGAACTTTACTGTATAATATCGCGATTTCTAGCATAATCAAATTCCCTTCTAAGATAGGTTGGCATGGAGACGTTTGAGGAAAGAGTCTAGCTTCGTCTTGGACAATGGTTGCTAACAAGTCCCTTAACAATGCCCTATCGAGATGAACAAAACCCTCATTCGTCATTGCATGCCAAAGGTAAATTCAGATGTGCCAAACCTAACACATCTCCTATTATATTCCTTCGTTCCGTTGTATCAAGGAATTTCTCTTTTGCCGGCGTGCCTTCGCGTCAAGTTCCAGTTCAAAGCGAACAAACGTGGAGGTGTTTCTAAAACTCCTGAAACGAATGCTAATTTAAAATGTATCTTTCCATATGGGCTAAACTTAATCCCTTGATTTTCAAGTCCAAAAGGTGGGTAGATAGATGTATGCGCTACAAGAATATATATGAATATATATATAAATATGATATTTTCCTCATTAGCGGTTACTGTCAGAAGAATGTTTTAGGAATGGGTTTAAACGTTAAACAATAATAGCAAACCTACTCATAATACTAAAAAATATCATTGAATAACGAAAAATATTATAGCGACACTTATATTGGGAAAACTTCAAATGCTACCTCAAACTGAGTTAGTCAAGGTAATTCGAAGAATATAATCATGTTTACTTACTGTGAAAAGGAATTTTGATTTTCTTAATTCATTGAAAAAGACATCTTAAAATAAACTGGCTGAATTTAACTATTTAGTTCTTTAATAAGCCTAAAGATTGCAATTTTAGACTTCACAATCTATACTATTAAATAATACTATTCTGTTAATTTACGTAATAATGATCTATTTTTATGCTAGTTTCAATAGTATTCTCTGTTTATAAACTTCATTATTTTTTTATGCTTTGTACATTTTTGTTATAGAGAGCTGTTGTGTTGTACTTAACTCTTGCTTCTACTGGCACTCTATGCCCAGAGCATATTATAATAAGTTCATTCTGTTCTATTACGAAAGAGGGATTATTTACATGTAATTTTTTATCATAATATAAGCTTTTCATACTCTCTCTTCAGTGAACCGAGACACTAACGAATTAATTCCGTAAATGTATTCATAATGTTTCAGTTAGAGTATACATCGTAAAATAGATACAACATTTATACCTGGCAGTTAAGTAGTCGCTACGTAAAAGAACGATTGGATTAGTTGTATTTTTAAGCACGTTCAAACAGCGCCAAGAAGTGATAGATCTCCAATTGTCCGCTGGACCATCGCGGAATTAAGAGATCAATGGAGAAGAGAGAAAATGAAAGTGCACAGCTTCAAAGCCTTCCGCTTCTCTTTGATTCAGTCGGTCTTTGTTCGCTATTTCGCATCTCCCTCCGATCTGAACGCACGTCAATTCCCAAGTGCATCTCTACGTCGGTTACCATGACGTCAACGCTAACTTTGGATCACACGCTACGCTGCCGATAAGAGACGTTGAGGGTGTGTACTCGATTCATGGCATTTTGCGGGACGGCTTGAGTTCCCTTTGAGTATCATCGACTCATTTGTACCTAGACATAATGGAGCTTCGGTTGAAACCAACGTATATGAATACTCTACCACTTAAAGAGGTAAATTTTCGAAACATTTCTGAGAACAGCTAATCTCCAAGGGTGATATTTTCCTTTACTTTCGAGTTGTATGGAACGACTTAATTAGAAAGAAAACGACTTAATAGGAAAGGAAGAAATGTATCGTAAACAGTTAGTATTCATAAATAAATTAATACATTCCATTCATTTATAAATCTAATAATAAATTCCATCCTTATATAAAATAACAGAAGCGTGAGTTATCACCCGAAAGGTTTTGGAATTACGTTTGTATTCACAATTATCTGCACAGTTTAGCAATTTCATACAAAATGTCTGAGCTGATACAATCTTATATATATACAGATGCATAAACCAAGATATACCGAAACTTGATGCTCTTTATACATCATTCACTTTTATTTTCATGTGATACGTCTTCACATATTATTAATAAATAGTTACATCGATAAAAATCTATAAGAAAACTAAAATAATGTACATTATATGTTTTCGATGTATACATATTTCGCTATATAGCTACGTAAAAACGAAACATCGTTATATTTGTTGTAAACTTGTTCACTTTGCTGTTATACAACCGATAATGGATGCGCACCTTTAACAAACGTACGTATGTGAAACTTAACGACGAAATCTCTTACGAAAGAGTGCTTTTCTCCACGTGTTTACAGTCTTTAAAACCACTTGCGCACATATCTTAAAGGACGGATGAAAATTCCTTTGAGAGAACGCGGCGGTTAGTTAAAGCAGTGCTTGCAATTATATTCCATTTGCCCATCTTTAACCGGCGCAGCGCCCTTCGGAACTGATTATCCCTTTAATGAACATTACTCTTAATTCATCCGCTTCCCCGCTGAGGATTAATTGCGCAGACCAGTTATGTGCGCGTGGCGCCCTCATATTCGTCCTTTGTGCATCCTTCCCCTTGACTCTAAGCCCGATTCCATTTGACCTGCAATTCCGTGAAATGGGGCCACGGTGCTCTGAGTCTTGGATGTCAAGGACTCTGTTTAGTCGCAGCCTAGATTCAGAGGTATCCAAACAAAACTCTTTGAAAAAAACTCTGAAAGAAGCTCAAGGATTGGAAGATGCACGATGTATTTCATTGGCATTTCTAAACATTTCTTTTTTAGGCTATTGATATCTTCGAAGCCTCTTATATTATATGATTATCAATACGTAATGTTGTTTGCAAAAGCTTAATAGACCCGATATAATGATTAGTAATAGTTTATAATTAAACGAACCTTTTTTTATAATGAGACTACGACGAACAAGTCTTCTCTTAAAATATTCTGTGACAAAATATAATTATATATGAATGAGTATGAATGTCAAAAGTGGAAATCGTATAAAACGGTGAATCCATACATATCATTCTTGTTAATTATTTAATGAATTTTATTCTATAATGATTTTAAAATTGCCATCTATGTAATCTAAGTATTATTTAAGGTATTTAAATTTGTATTGTACTTTCATTACACGCATAAATTCCATTAAGAGATACTTTCCTTATGTTAAGGTCCCGAGTTCGAATCCCGAATAAAGAGGAATTTTTCCTCTCGCGATATGGATATTAGTTTACGTCCTTTTATAGAAATAGTAGTTTTTGGGGGTTATGTGAAATAGATAATAGTAAGACAAAATAATTTATGAAAAATAAATATTAAATTCAATGATTAAAATAAATTAAGGCTCAGCTGGTAATAATAGAACATTATATACAACAAAAAGAAAATACGCTTAAAAGTACATGCCGATTTTCTCTAGTAGAAAAAATGCAATTGCGCTGAGAAATTCGTTAGACTGCCAGAGTAAATAGCAAGTTTCTATTTCCACGTCTGGAGGAATCCGCCTGCTTTCTCCCGCGAACCTAGACGTAGATCCATCAATAATCATCACCATAGCAATTACGTGCAAATCCGCGGGACGGACGAAAGTCGTTTCCCGACCGATCATTCTAATTCGGTCGCTCGTTTCCATCGGAAATAAAACTGCTCCGAAGTTGACGCTTCCTTTCTCCTAAGGAATTGTATCGCAGCGGTTTCTTTCGTAAGAAACTCCCCATTTGGAATTTTAGTACGTTTCATCAAATCAGGTTACGTTTCGCGACTTCAAGGCGTCGTCCGAGAAGCGGTTTCCTTTGATGCGTAGAGAAACCACATCGGAAAACGAGCTTTCCTTGCACAATTACGACTCTTTGATAGGCTAATGCGAAAAGAGGGTGGTTTCCTGCGGATTCCGAGAAAACCTGAATTTTTCATCCTGGTTTTCTTTCCGCTACCCTTGACTCTAATAGTAAATTTTCTAAAGCGTTTAACAAGTCTGAAGGAATTTTGTTTAAAAAATGAATATTTTTCGAATATGAGATTGAAAGATATGTTTTATACTTTCACGAAACAGCATCTGAATTTCTCACTATGCTAAAAAAGCTAAAAATAGCAACATGATTGGGACTCGAACCCAGGTCTTTCACTTCATAAAAATTCATAGAATATTATATTTTTCGATTACATACATCATTTTATTTTAGGTTAATCATGTTAATTATAATATATATTTTTACTCACACCTCTCAATAAACGGAGCTAGACGACGCGAAATATTAATTCTCATGTTTACACTTATATACAATGTAATAAGCATGATTCTGAACATTATAAACCAATAAATTCTCAATAACTTCGGTCCATCGATAATAAATCTATCAGTTGAAAGATTTTTATATACGCTACCTTCATTTGCTACAATTATTGCTCTTTATTTTATAATATTAATGAGAAAAACCGGATTTATACTATCAATTTCGAAGAGTAATATAATTTCATATTCATAGTTATTATTACTGTATTCACATATATGCGTTATACATATGTGTATGGATGGAATTTTTAAATATATCTTGTTTTACTTTGCTCGACTAAGAACTTTAATTAAAATAATAATTGAAGTTTTGTAATATAAGTCATTTAAATTGTGACACTCAAATACCTTTTGAGCACCAGAATAGTAGGTATAATATAGTTTCATATGACTCCAATTTCCGTCCGTATTCATTTTCCAATTTTATAACTTTTTACGTACTTATTTCGCAGTGTATAATTTCGATGAAAAAATTCAAAAATCTAATTTGTACACTCACCACCGTTGACTTTTTCAGATGGCGCCTTCACTGTATCACCTGCTTCCTTTCCTTCTTCTCCTCGCCATCGATGGCACGTGGGCTTCATTGTCCGATTTGTTTGGAGGGCGATTGGACGATATTCAAGGTTCTTACTGCCAAAGCCGTTCCTGGAAGTCGACAGGATTAAGATGGTACAATGGAGAAATTTACTCAGGTAAACAAGTACTACTAATCTTACCCCGAGATATTTTCTGTCGTAATATCTACTACGAACTGATTACTTTCAAATACTTTCTGTTACTTCTACTATTTTTATTTTTAAGGTGTTCGATACATTTAATTTCATTGCACTTGATAATATGTGTCTATAAATAATTAGAGTAATAATTTACAAATACTCGCAAGATACTCTTCAATTAATACGTCGAGTTAAAAATATATTACTCCGAAACGTCGAAATTTCGAAACGAAAATACAGAATTGTGTGGAACTAAAATAAATGTCTGAATTCTGATAATAAATTTTCTCATACCAGGATATACTTTATAGAGGTAGAATCCTTAATCTTAGATAGTAGATAATGTTGTAAATAAATAAGGAATTAAGGTTTAGTTGAAATTCCGTGGTTGAAAATTCTATGGCGTAATTTAGCTGTATTATTACTGTATTATACTGATCCCCAAAGTTAAAAGGTTTTCGGTCCAACAAACAGTAGCTTTAATGAAGCACATGATGTAACAACACTTTGATGAAAATTCTAAATAGATTTCTATAAATTAATCAATTGTGTAAGAACAAGTCTTATACAATTAGCAACCCAAGGATGTACCTGAACGAGTCTACATAGATGCAGATAGAGTATCCATATTTTGTGAGAAGAAAAACTTTATCCTTAGCACAAACATAAGACAATCATATCGGTTTACTTTAGCAAAATAGAATGAATCAATTTCTCTGTTTAATTCCCTTCGTATTTTTGTTTTAGAATGTTGTGACGGGCGGGTGGATGATTGCTCGGTTCCCATCCTGGGAACTCTATGCTACTGTGATCAATTCTGCGATCGTGGAGAATCTCATGACTGTTGCCCCGACTACTGGAAGGTCTGCAAAGGTGTGACCGCGCCACCAACCCATCCCACCACAGCCACACCTACCACGACGACGGAAGGGACAACTTTCCCACCTGAGACATCGTATAGGTAGAACACAACAACTTCGAAACATAGAACTGTATTAATACTATAATATATTATTAATATTCAACCGATGACGACCTGGATGGAAGGTTGGCATCATATCTAATGCTAAGGTCCTGGGTTCAAGTCCAGAGGGAATATTTCTTTTTAGTTGGGTACATTCATGTAATCATTGGATATAAATCTATAAATGGATATTTTGAAGGCTGTGTTAAATTTTAAAATAATAATGTACTTAGCTTGGAAAATGAAAAGATATAACTTCCAACAATAAGTCGAAATAAAAATTGCTAAGAAAAGACACAAAAAATTATGTATGCCACATATGATACTTGTATTTATGATATTTCACTCACAGACTTATCTCCTGAATAATTTTCTACTGAATGTACTTGCAATATTTACATTTTAAAAATTCGATATACATAATCATTTTAATTATTTAATTAAAAAAATATATTATTATTTACTTTTAAGTTTAATTATCAATTTCAATCTATTAACGTTCGATTTTTGCTTCAAATTTCAAGGCATGAATGTGAGTATGAAGGAAAGAACTATTCGGTTGGACTGAAGATCACTATTAACTGCAATTTATGGTGAGTTACCATTGAAATGCATACCAATTATTAAATATAACTCTAACACTTACTATATTTCTAATAAAATTATAATAGTCGTAACATGTGAATCAATTTTTGTATATCATAATATCATCTAAAATAAAATCTTCTGAGGTTTACTGACACAAAATCTTATGAAGTATGTATTGAGTAAGAGTTTTCTTGATTATCCGACAATCTGTTAAAAGAAAATGAAGTTTTCTTAAAAACTTATGAATGATATCCAGGCACATTTATTTATAGTTTGCTTAAGGAAACTGAAATAAGTAGCTCATACTTTTTTGTATTAGTCTGAAGTTGACCATTTTTGACAATGAATTTTGATAAAATTTGCTATGTTACTATTCCTTTAGTTTTGATCAAAATTGGAGCCACTCATTGCGAATCATATGAAATAATTCTAATCGTAATGAACTCAACTGTAATTTCTTGAATGCAATTTCCAATTAAAATTTTGTCAAATTTCTTTCAACTTTCTTAAAATTATCTATCTCGTAAAATGGAGAAAAAATCTAAGCACACTGAATTCAAATGAACAAAGCTAAAATTACTTCTCATAATCACTCAAAAGAGTCAACTTTCGTAATAATCACTTGTTTTCTTTACTTTTTCACCAGTTCGTGTGAGGGTATAGGGGAGTGGCACTGCTCTGAAGACCTCTGCTTGCTGGATCATTACATATCCAGCAACTTAAAACGTATGCCGGGCATGGATTGGACGCCTGTGGATGTGGACATCATGGGACATTCACCCTACATTCCTTTCATCAATAGAACGCTGGATGAGGGACTGAACTTGAGACTGGGAACCATCCGACCGTACGATTCCGTGAGTGGACAAAAAATCGACATTTTTGGCGTATATTAAAGCGATTATTCATAATGAGCTCTATAATATTAACTCAAGCTCTCAAATTCTGAAAAAGTATTCCTTACAACATTACTATATGTAATCCGGTTGTATAGAAAAATTTGTACGTGTATATGAAAAACTTACACGTAAAAAAATAAACGTAACCGAACCAAGGTAAATAATTGTAACTGAATTTTTATTATGTGGATTCTTTCCATAAAAAATTCGTAAGTGATTTTTTTAACTTCTTTACCTCGAATACGGATTTTCCAACAGTTTAGTATATCCTGCTCATTGAGACCTTGGTGAGAGTTTTCATTCAGTTTATTATTGACCAAATTCTTCTCAATATGGATTTCTTTTGTACAAATTCATAAATTATATGACGGATCTTTAGAAAGCAATAAGATGATTAGAACGAAAATACAGAGTTACACGATACACTTCAGTAACATAATATTTGGATGATGTCATGCCGTTCATAAAGATCATCGGATATAATTACTCACAATTATTTTTACCTAGATGTTTCTACTTATTCTGTGAGCGAAATTTAGCAGATGAAACATTCCAATGTCACGTATATAATTACGTTAAAAGTTCACAAATCCAGAGTATAGCCTAACTGTTCCTTTAAATAAACTGTTCCTTTTAAAGGTCCGAGGAATGCAAAAAATCCAATACATCGTCAAGGACGAAATACCGAAGTCTTTCGATGGAAGGGAGAGATGGAAGTACCTGCTGACCCCTGTCCTGGACCAAGGATGGTGCGCCTCATCTTGGGCTCTCTCAGCCACAACTGTCATCTCAGATCGAGCGGCTATTTCCGATAAAATAGAGAAACGTCTAAAATACGAACATTTCTTAGACTGCCACTTCACGTGTGCCATGCAGGCAGAGAAATGCTCCAAAGGGCACCTTCACCTCATTTGGAAATACCTCACTGAATATGGGTAATAGACAACTCTAGAAAATATCAATCAGTCGTTCATTTTATGTTCCCTCCCCATTAACATCTAATTACCCTCAGTATTTTTCACACATTAATCAAACAGTTCCAAGTGCAAAATTATTCACTATATTGTAATAACGATAGCAATAATGCATAATGCTAACAAAACAATAACAACTCAAAATACTTAACCTTGCTATGAAAAAGTAATTATCTATTGAAATCTCATTATATGCATGTGTACTCGATTTTTCGATTTTAGATAAAAAATAAAATGATCCCTTAATCGAGCAAGTTTGTAACAGTATTTCAATATCATTGATAAATTCATTTTCTCTTTAGGAATTTAACTTCAGTTTAACGTGATTTTTTTAAGTACAGTAATTTAAATTACATTGATTTCTATTCTTTTTAAGCAATTCTATTAAAAAACGTATAATTCTCATTTAAAATTATTAGAATGTAATCCTAAAAAAATTACACCTATTAACATTATATTCTGGATTTATAAAGATCTGATATTTAGCTCTCAAAACTCTATCTTCGGCTAATCGAAATTGCAACATATGTATATGTTTATTAGTTACAGTGTAAATATAAAAATGTTTGAACGTAGAGAAAATAAATATTAAAAGGTATGCAATTTGCGGAGAACAAACCGATCTCTTAACTTAGGAAAGAAGTTAAATACCTTCTGAGATATTTTAAAAATAACCAACGATTATCATTTGTATTTTTGTGAGAATAAAACACCGTTAACTTCGTTAAAAACAATTACCTTGATATGCTATACCTAATTCAAAACTTTATTATAATATGATACTAATTGTAAGCAGCAGTTCAAGCACGGTTCTCGGTGGCCGAGTTAATTAACAGAATGGATATCCTTTGTTTGCGGTAACACAGCCAAAATAACGGACGCCCTAAAATTAAATCAATTAAGCGACGAAAATAGAATGCGTGTATTATAACTGGCGGTAAACGAAAATATAGCGTCATGTTTCCGGAGATCCGCAATCGTGTAACCTAAGAAGTTCGGTATCATAAAGTGTATTTCGGGTTGCATAAGATTCGGGATAATAACGCTTTGGAGTTAAAAAGCTGTCTCGATTCCAAGGTGTGACGATTCATCGATCAAACGAAATATCTGGAAATTCTCTTCTTAGTTACTTAGCTATAGTTCAAAACAGAGTTATACTAATGCGCAAGGACTTTTCGTCGCTTTATTGAAATATACTCTACATCAAACTTATCTTAAAATATAAAATACATCCTGGGACGTATATTGATAAAAACCTCTCCATTTTTTACTACGATGAGTTTAATAACAATTGAGAGCGATATATTTAATGTATGGTATTTTTAACTTCTGTCTGTCTGAGTTATATAGACTAAAGACTGATATTTCATATAATCAAAGGTTATTCTACGAAAAGTGATGTTGATAAGGTAAGGCTTGCCTATTGCATTGGGATCTCTATTCCTATTATTTATATACGAATAATATGTAAGAATATTGCGTAAAATTCAAGGACATAAAGCCTGTTTATAATCATAGAAATGACTAATTCATAAACTCTTTTACCTACGAAGTAAATATTTTTGGGCTTAATTTGTACATCAATTGTTAGCCTTACTGTTACACTAATGAATGACATTCATAGGAAATAAAATACTTTCTCATCATCTTACCAAAATTTTATTTGATAGTTGGAGATTTTCTTACTTAACGGTGAAATATTTGGAGGGATGTAAAGTGACTCTGACGTAACTAGTGAAACTCAAGATAACCTTGTTTGGATGTAAAGGAAACTCTAGAGCTCCTTTATCCTTTCAGAGCTCCAGAAGAAAAATGCGTGGCGGAAATAGGGCCGAGCGAAGGTCAATGTCGTTCCGGTGGTGAATGCAGACGTTTCAAATCCGGCCCTGCATACAAATTGGGCGACTTGCACAGGATTCAGCACAACATAATGGTGTATGGACCATTGCAAGGTGACTTTCACTAGTGCAATTATGTATGATTTTTAAAATATAGAGATTCAATGCAAGGGATTCCTATAAAAAATGATAATATCTAAATTGTAAAAGTTTGTAAGGATAAATATCTAAGATAGTAAAAATCGGTAACAATAAATCGATAGTAATAAATCTTTTTCATAATGTCTCACGTATAATCTTGAAAATAATTACACAAATTCCATCGTATAGCCATTTACATCAATTTCTTATCCATCTCTTCTAAATACTCAAATTTCTCTCACTGTACCAATCAACCAAGACGTATTAACAGAAATGTACTTAAACATGTGTTATATATTCTCATTCCAGCAACGATGCGCGTATATCATGACTTCTTCCACTACCAGAAAGGCATTTACAGCCGACTTGGAGGATGCAACACCACTGAACCTCATGGTTATCATTCAGTAAGAATTATCGGCTGGGGTGTAGAACACGACACTTCAGATGGTTCACCAATACCTTATTGGGTAAGAATATTTTTTATATAACCCCTCATATGCATCTTAAGACACGATCCTGGTAATTATTTGAACATACAGATCGATATGTGCTAAATTTACACCAATATCTGATTTTTCTGAGATACTTAGTGTTCGGAAATTATTAATGAAGAGATTACTTCAAACTAAGTCAATTTAATAGACTGATGTCCCCGCTCAGATGATGATCCTAGAAAGTAAAGATGAATGAAAGAATATCTCCTAAATGAATTACTAAAGTTTGCACAGATGTTGTCTTGATAATTTCATCAATTTAAATACTTCTAATGGATATTTATCAGAGTTTGATGATATGAGTAGAAGTAACTGAACTATGATCAAGCCATTGACGTTAGATGTATTTAAAAGTAATATTTTATAAAAAGTTTTCATGCTCTATTCGATTAATAACTAGAATCAATCTTTTTTATCTCATTAAAAATTTGGACTATCATTATAATTATATTTTATTTCAATTTATATGGGTATTTACTTACTATACGCACAATAAAGAAAACGTTACATTTTATCTAACTTAAAATGACTTCGATATCATGAAAATTATATAAGTAATAGCTATACTATGAAAAAAGCATTATTTAACTCACTTTTTCTTATTTAAATCTGATTAAGTTATCATTCATTGAGGATTTCCGTTGTTGATCTAATTCCTATTCAACTTTGAACTGATTAATCTGTAGCATTCTAATGAATAATACAAATGAATCAAAAGAAAAGAGAATACACTTTTTTATAAGCAAACCTCTCTTACAGTAAACTTCACAAGCTCCACAAGTTCACTTGATGGAATAATCCTGTCATCCTTTCATTTAACTGTGTTCCATTTCCTCAAAGCTACAACCTACTCATGAAATGAACTTCATCTTTCGAAATAACAATACTTTACTCAAAGATAATCAAAAGTTGTTTTCAAATCTCGTATTTACTCCTCAGGTTGTCGCCAACTCATGGGGCTCGTGGTGGGGGGAGAACGGATATTTCCGAATTAGGAAAGGAGTGGACGAGTGCGAGATTGAGAGCTACGTACTTTCTGCCTGGGTGCACCCTGAACTCGCAAGCCCTCATAAGCGATGACGCACTGTTTTTAAGCTTGAGAACCGGAGTGGATTCGTATGATGGAGAACGCATAAAACAACCCATCATGTACATCGGTGATGGGACTACAAATATACCATAAAGTGATTCATGTGATTCGCAAAACGCGTCAAAATGAATTGCCTCTTTTATTTCTGGGGCGATAAAACAGTATGAATGCAAACTTATACGTATACTTCACGAGTATACGATGTATATTTCACGAGTATACGATCTATATTTCATAAGTATACGAAGTATTATTTGTGGAGCGGAAACAACGACTTACTTACTTAGCTACTAAATTTTAACAATTTTAGTGTAAATAGAAACGAGCTTTGTAATGAATCCTGGACGTAAAAAAGGCTAGTAACTACGTATTAGGTCAAAGTTTGAAGTCTAATGGAAAATGTATACAACTACGTTGCAAAGAAAAAGCCCTGATGAAGCATAATTGCATCGTGCACTCAAAAATTAAGTTCGTAGATTGAATAGCTGAAGCAGTGATTTTATTTAATTGGCCGGAACGCCTTTTGAATCGAAGCGTTGGATTTCTGTGGCTGTCAAAGTCATCTGAAGAACCAGTTCTCTGATTTTATGGAGCCAAAAGCCGTTGATTGGAACCGATTGAAAAAAGCATCTGCTAAACCCAAATCACTGCTAGCTTCAGAATAACAGAAAAAAAAAATTTCAAGAAATAAAAGGTCAAACTTTCTGTGACCATTTTCGAAATAAGTTCTTTCTATAATAACCTTTCTAGAGGATCACCATAAACCTACTTAAATGTACTTTTACTCCCTTATCGACAACAATCTTCATTCAACTTGACTAATGAAAACCGAATAATTAATTTTTTTTCATCATAAAATGAACCGAAACATTTATTTGTCGTATGGAAAATTATTTCGAGCATTCCTGTGCCTAAGACTTTCCATAATAAATAATCTTTCGTTGACAATTCAAACATCGTTAATTTCCCATAATTTCAAAAACGGCATAATACCATCTTAAATGGATAAATCTATTGTAACGAAATGCAATAATCAGACTGAAAGGGGGTCTAAAAAATCGGCATTTTATAAAAATGGCCTGTATTCGAACTATCATGTCCATAACCAAATGGCATACATTATGTATCTATGTTCATATCTAAATAGTGATATAATCAAGCAATTTAGAATTGTGACTCAAAATAATCACAATATTCACTGGTGGTTAAATAAATAAATAGGTTAACGAAAGTTATAAAAAGTATCGTAACAATTAAACCAGCCTTTTTGTAAAAACTGACCCAACTATGTACACGTTACAGTTTATTGAATATATATATTTATTTCTACACATTATTTGTGCCTATTTATTTAACATTAATTTATGAATCTCATTTATGAATCTGAATGTCATGATTCTTTTGAAACTCAAATTAAGAGTATATTAAGTTAGTCAGCGATCTAGATAGATTTAAAACTAGTTATACCTTTACAGTTTTTTTGGCGTAGGCTAAAGATAGTCAAAGTATACATCATTACTACTTTTATGACAAGTATTTTATCAAATTAATGAAAAAAAATATTATCAACTGAAATAAATGTTATGAATGCTTTTTTACGAATTAAAACTGAAGTTTTAGACTGTTAAATATGATCAAGAAAGCTAAAATAAATTATAAATAAGATAATCACTCAGCAATCATATTAACAAAGATCAAAGATAGCTTTCAGCAAAGTTAAGTTCCATAAGAAAATATGACATAATTAATTGTCCACTAAGCATATTTCTGTAGATTATAAATAACTTAAATTGAAGTTTGTTAATACACCATCTGCACAAAGTATACCTTTAAACTCTCAAAGTTAATATATTTAGAACCCACAATACTTTACTCGCTAATTCAAGATTTAATACATCCCCTTATTCAGTTTTGAGAATCCAGTACGATGTTATGGACAGATAAACGCTTTACTTTGCTTACAGATTTACAATTTCATGCATATAAAATCCATGATCTCGTTAATGAATGATGCATCCTGCACGAGGGTTTTTATCTCCATAAACCTCAGGGGATGTCATCCGTTTGACATCACCATGGATACGATGGATCATCGGTTGCAACAGCTTCTTGTAAATACTTATGACCAGAAACGGACGTGGCATCTCGAGTACAACAGAGAAATCCCACAACTACCGTACATTATCACTTCCTGTGGCTTTCTTTAATTACCGATAAAGCGATGTATGTCGAGGAATTGGGTGACACACAAATATATTACCATAATTCCTGTCACTGATCTCATTACATCAACTCGTCTTCCCGGAAAAGGGCGGTTCATTACGTCATTAAGTATTCCCATCTATTTCAATTACGTGATCTAATTTAGGAGGCTAACGGAAGAGGGAAGTTGCGAAAGTAACGCGCCATTTATAAACGGGTTTACCTCAAATTTCCTGTTCGAAATATAGTCTCAAAAAAGGAAATGAAACGATGAAAAATTTTCTACTATACCCTTGGTACATTAGGACTCGAAACGAACCATTACATGTATATAACGTTGGACTAAATCTTAGGCTCTAATTCTCAGGCTCAGGGACCAGCCTTCCCTAAATGTCGAACCTATTTCAACCAGATGCTTTTTTCCTGGGGAAGTGCAATACCTTTCAGAGATTTTGTTTCATAATTGTTTTCTTTCTTAGTTTTTATTCCTGAGCTACGAAGGCAAGTACACGATATAAAGCCGTAAACGCTTATGTTACATGAAAATGGTGTTGAAGTATGCTGGATATATTATATCATTTGCTGTAAGCCATTAGTTAACTAACTTCATCAGACAGAACTTAATTTACATAAAAATAAAAGAGAGGTTTTTGTTCTCAATCTTTAAAAGTAATCCATTTCCTTGCATTTATGAATCATTAATTCCGATAACTATCATTGAGAGAATCATTACGTATGTGAGGGATAAAAAATTTAATATTTAGCTTTATTTTTTCAGTATCAGTCGTATTTTTTTTTAAAGATACACCAATATCGATAAAAGTATCATTTTAATTTTGAGGGATATTTTTGTTCGCGTAAAAATATGTACTATTCCTCACCTTATAACAAATCAAAGAATACCATCCTTCTTGAGGTAATAACCTTTTTTCCACCCACAACTAACTCGATTGTTTCTTGGCAATAATGCTCCGAAGAAACCATATTATTTCTTAAATATAGCAACAAATACTCTCATGTCAAGCTTGATTTACGAATGAGGCTAAACATAAATATTGAAAATCCAAGCTTACTTCTTCGTGCTTAAATCTACGAAAAGATGTGATAATATTGAGCATATTATGCATATTAGCATATTATTTCCATACTCAAAACTGCAACTCAGTTTTGAGTATGGAAATAATATAATGTAATAATAATGTTTTGAATCTTTTATGGGATAAGAATACATTAAGTCAAAACATTTTCTGTCAACTAACAATTTTATTTGACGTTTTCTCATTAGCTAAAAAGGGTAAAGCACGCAATTACTAAGAAAATAATTATAAAACTAATTTGTATGCTAATTAAAATATCTTAGTGGTTTCCTTCGTAAGTTTTTGCCCAAGCTCATACAGAATCTCCAAAACCATCATTCTTATCTCCATTTCCTACCCAAATGCGTCCCAGGCAAAAAATCTCTCCGGTCCGGAAACTTCTTTTGTGAATTCATTCCTAGTCTGAGATATTCCTGAATCCGACCATAATGAAAACGAGCCGTACGAAATTTGGGTAACTTGGGGAAACGAGCAAAAAACCATCCCTTTTTTTATAGCTACTCTTGCAACAACACGCTAATTGGGTGGCTCGCGAAATATTTTCGTTCTCTGTGTAGCGCCCTTGACATGGGAGTTGAGACCGCGAGTAACTTAAACTGAAGCAGCCGAGGAATTTGCGGCAATAAAAACAACTCGGTTTTAACATGCGGATTGTCCGTGGCTGCAATGAGGAAGAGCGCAAGGCTGCTCTGCTTTAGTTGGTCCTCGTGTTGATTATTTCGATTTTTTCAGATTAACAAAGCAATAAACAAATCAACAAGCTAGTAGTTACTAAGCAACGAGGGTCGTCTTGCTGAAATCAAGGTTTAACATTGCAATTCATGTAGCTTATTCCCTAATGTTACGAGAGAATTTTGCTGTTAAATACCTTCATAAGCACCACAACAGTTATACAAATGCAACGTAAAGAAGTTGTGGTGATAAACTTGATCACTTGTTGCTTGTAGCATTCTGTAGCACCTGTTGCATTCTGAACTGATAAACTCGAGCAAAACAGGAAGTATATGGACCAATGTATTGCCTAAAGCGCCTTATACATGTATTAGCATAATGTGTTTTTTTCTAGGATGGATAGGTTCATGTAGATGCACTTATAAAATACAGAAAAAATTTTCCAATCAATGCTTTAGATATAAAAGAGTTTTTTAGGACAATAATTTCGTTGTACGAATAGAATTAAAAGATTAATCCATAAATGTATCATATCTATAATCTTAACTAAGCATAAAAATAGACTCCTAGAATTTGCAATTTATTCACTTAACAAAAAATAATTCATTTACTTCTCAACTATAAAAGACTAAATAGGGAATCAATTTAGTAGTTCAACATGAACTTTAAGGTTGCCTCTCATGATGTGTTTTGCATTCGGTAAAGCGTTCGCTTTCCAGAATGAAAATGTTGACTCAGGATGATATTAAAATTTGGATTGAGTACATTAATTGGTTCGCATTAAGTTAGATTTCAAAGGAGTTAAAGTGGAGAATGGGAAGCTAAGAGGATGACTTGTGTTATTAACCCTGTCTCGCCACCAATGCTGGGGTAGTTGACTCAGGATTAGTACTGATTACCACGTGCTCGTATTTTAGGACAAATACTAGAGAATTTTTGTACAACGACACTAATAACTAGCAAAAACTAACGACAAAAAGTTATAAAACATTTAAAGCCATATACTGCTAATTAATTTACTTTACTACTTGAAAATTAAGTATGTTAGCTCAATTACTTTTCTGAACCGCGTACTCAGGACTATTGGCAAAGCTCTGTATTAAGGTAGGCATTCCACACTCTATAGACCATATGCGCTATTCATAGCATCCTATATAACAGTCATTGGTATCTTCGTAGATAATTCATAGCTCACCAAGTTCTTAGTAACACAATCATGAACAATAACGAAACCAATATAATACTTAAATAAATAAAAAACCAAAGGAAGATGTCTAATTTTTTCCTGCACCAACTGAAAACTGTTTTATATCGTAGAATAACAATAATAAGAATCGAAAAATAATAAATAAAATCATCAAATAGGATTTGAATATAATTATTAGTATATACTACTATACAGTAGAGGTTATGACAGTTGAATTAGGGCAAAAAATTCTTATGGGAAGGTTATGGGAGTGTTCGTAATGGTAGAATGTTAAAATAAAAAGTACTAATAAAACAAGTGGATGGGTTTAATGGATTTAAGATGCACGACTACTGAGGGCGTACATTCGACGCTTTCCTGGAAATTCTAAGGAGGGAAAAATACTCGAAGCACATGCAAAATTTCTCTCCGATAAGCTGAAAAACGGGCAATGGGAGGCTAAAGTCAAGGCCTTTTTTATCGGGGGTCCTTCGATGAGGGGAGGGCCTTCCATAACAAGGAACGGGCTTCAGGTCCGTGAGATCCAATCGCTTTCGTTCGTTGGAATGCCGGAAGATCGCGGGACGAGAGCCTGTCTGGACCACCCCCGCCCTTTTGTCTTAAGGAAGGACTGACTACCAACGGAGTCAGCAGAGTAACTGGAGAAGGAAGCAAGCTGAGAGGAAAAGACTATAGTGGATGCATCTGTCCAAAGTCTGACTGCTAATTAAACATCTAGCACGCTGGTACACACCAAACAAAGTTGATGAATTATTTCCACAAATTACCGTACGTCTTTTATCATTTTAAAATAAATTTTATGTAATTTTATTAAAATAGATATAATAATATTTTGATAATAACAAATTTAATAGCAATCAATAACTGTCAATATATGTAATTTATTTTTGATTCTGAAATTTATCCTATCATAAAACATATTATCATACACTGACGTAAGTAAACGTTAAATTTTTATCCCCAAAAATTATCTCTATATATAAATATATTTTATAAATAGATATATCGGCGATATATATCAGGCTTTATTAGATTATTATTCTGTATTTAAGCACTTAATGGAAAGGACGTTATATCTTTTGTCATCTTAAAATGTTTCTTATTTTGCTGAAAACTGTTTTCTTAATGCACGAGAGACCTCGCTGAAGGAATGTCATAAGTACATATTGAGGATTAGATTAATTTAATTTTAACCTCATAAATTACGAGATATTGAACACTAATTCTTTTCTAATCGATTTATAATTAAGTATCATAGCCACAGCATTTAAAGAAAGCTCATTGCAAAGTAGATAGTGTAATCGTGTTAGCCGCGTATTCATCTTGTACGTAAACACTCAATTTTGTCTCGGAATTCGATCCTGTAATATCAGCTGATTTAAGAAAACTGTTAAAAACTCATGAAGTAGGATCAATGGTATTGTAAGCTAATTGTAGCAACGATAGCTGGACAAAAAAATTGTTATGTTTGTAATGCTAAAGTCGACCATCGTGCAACGTACAAGAAAAGATAAAGAAAATTCATTCCACACATTGTCCACTGACACTTCTTTATACAAAGATGTTTTACCATAGCTTAAATAAAAACAAGCTTGTTAGTTCACGCTAAGATCTTACTAGTCTTTTATTTAGGCGATGCATAGTAAAAAGAGATACGTGAAAACTTCTTTGACCAACAAAATAGAATCATTCAATGTAACGACATATGTTGAATGTTTACACAACAAATATTACTTCATAAATTTTCATAATTCATGGTACTTCGATTATCTACCTGATACAATCATCATTCATATCAACGATGCTCCTCATAAAAGCGTATCTAACTGACGATTACATCTTTAAAAATACATTAATGTATGTGCGAGGACACTGCTCGAGATAAAGCTAACAGATGCACAAGTTAATCGAGAACTTTGAAAAAATTGGGAGATAAGACATCACTTCTCGAAAATATCACGCATATGTATCCAAAGAGTTTATCTTATCAAATTCTCAATTTTTATCGGCTCCAGAATAAACTCAAAGAGGCTTCTTGCTAAGATCTGATCGGAAATTATCTTTCTGTACACAATTCCTCTGTAGTACTCAAAGAGACGGACTATAAGTGCTCTCTGAAAAGTATCTTTGATTGCCACGGTGCCGATAGGATTTTATTTGCTCTACTTTCGATATCATTAGTTCTTCGAAATAAATTTCTCTGAAAATCGATCGTTTCTATTAACAGTATTTTGGAATTGGTTTCGCAGAAAAATCTACTAGGTACACGAGTTCGGGGATGACATATTGTGTTACGCAACCAGCACATCGTAAGGTTCACGTTCAATAAATAATAATAAGTACACTAAGGAAGGATAGATGTAATAACTATGCACGTGAAAGTGTGCGCTTGTTCACTAATGTTACGCAGAAGTGAAAAATAGCGACATGACTGCGAATCGAACCCAGGTCTCCAACTTGCGGGGCATGTATGCTGACCACTGCACCACTGTGCGGCGTTTTTTTTGCAATAAGATTTTAAATTTTCGTCTGCATTATAATCAAGTAATAATTATTTAAAACGTATGTCTCTTCTCAACCTTAAATCATTACTTTATCATTAGTCATATAACTCCATCGTAATTTCATTCCGAGACTTTACACCTCATTACCATGGTGGATTGAAAATAATAAAAGTAAAGAATTTGCATTATTGGTGGTATGTATCATATATGTAAAGTATGTTGATAAAAGGGAAGCTCCAGTCAAAGTATGAAAGTGAATGCAAAGACCATAATTCCACTCCCTTAATCGATTAACTTCCCATAGCTATCGTAAGCGAAACGAATTTTTAAGTTATTCATTTTGTTATCTATTTCTAACATTTTAATCGGTATATCTGTACGGCCTATATATTAACGAATGTGCATAATATCCACTACGTCTTCCGTGACTAAGGCTCCACTGAATTTATTGATTGCAATTACTCCGCTTTAAAAGTAGATCTTATCACAAAGGTCATTCCTTTATTGTAGTCACTTCACTATTACATAAAAGGATGGGTCAATGGCTTTCAGGCGCGAATTTTCGTTACAGTTCTATCAAAAACAAGAGTGAAAAAAACAACTTTTACAACAATAACATTGCAATTACTCCGCTCTACAAGTAGATCTTATCACTAAGGTCATTCCTTTATTGTAGTCACTTCACTATTACATAAAAGGATGAGTCAATGGCTTTCAGGCACGACTTGTCGTTACAGTTCTATCAAAAACAAGAGTGAAAACTATCAATATTTACAACAATAACACTCAATACTTATTTTCATATGGAGATGTCTCAATGACTCGAAACCTCGGTCGTATTATCGGTACATTATTTTGTAGTATTGCAAAATGTATTTTCCGCTTTCCAAAAGGATTTATAAATAAAAATTTTTGCAAAACCACGTTGCATCGGAGTCTATTCTAAGCCGACTACTTCAAAACACATTTCCATCGGATGCAAATTATCCCTGTCTAATCAGCAAACGCTACAAATAATTGCGAAAATAAACTGCAAAGAAAAAGATAAGTACTTCGGACCACAGATAAGATTCGACTCTTTTTGGTTTGCGGTCCTCGTTAGTGATTTCCCATAAGCGAAAGATGGTCATTAAAGTGTACGGATATGAGCTATTTATAATTCGTTGAACCGAGACGAGTATGCGATTTAAAGAGCTCCCCTTTGATGCCGAAAAGCTGAGAATGTTCGGTTGATTTTTTTCGTTATCAGCGTAACATGGCTGCGAAGAAAGCATCTCTCGAGCCAAATACCGAGAAATTGTGCATTTTGAAAAAGTGGAAACGACGAAACGTTTTATGAGATTTACGAGTATTTTCGTATTTTAGCAAAATGATTATCGCTTTTAGCGAAAGACGCGATGTTTTTCGAGAATTTATAAAAAACTGCGGCGAATCAAAGGCGACCACCTTCTGCTCCTTTTTTAATTTAACAGCATTTGTAGACGTGTGTAATAAAAAGAGAAAGGAATATATATATAGCTCTGAAAATTCCAAGGCAAAACTGAATTTTCCTCAATGATCGTTTATGTTTCCATGTCAAATTGAAAGTGTAATTAGAGCAATGAATTATTTTTTTAGAATCCTTGAAGCCCTTTTATGAATTTATGGGAATGTTAAAGAAGGAAATATTGAAATTTTTACGAGCAAAAACAAGCGAAATCTACTCTTTCTTTCTGTATGATATCATGCAATGGATTGCTCTAGATATTTAGTCCACGATGAACCCGATATTTTTTATACTTTGGCAATATTCTATGAAGAATTTATCTAAAGATATTAATGAGGATTATTTTGTCCACTCAATATCTACTCACGAATGCTATATCATTTGCCTTCTTTTTTTCCCTCTCTATGAGTTCATTCGAGGTTATAATTTCTTTCTTATTTTCTTTCTGATCAATCATAAAATATCGGTACAATGAGTATTACACTTTCAAATTGTCATTTTAATTTTGATCGACTGGCACAATTCCGTCACCAAAAGCACTTGCCATAGCTGAAGATAGATAATTGATAAAAGATGAGAAGTGAATCTTACGTAATCAAAACAGACGTAGAGGAGTGCGAGAACATCATTTTAAAACAAAAGCATCGCTATCATTGTTAAACAACGTATTTACAATTTTAATTGCCATGCGGCGAAACAAAATAAAATCCATTTGAAACCTTATAATGAATAGGTGAACTGATACTATTATTACAATAATTTACTCATAGAAATAAGTAAATATGACAAAATATTCTAAGATTTTCCCCGTAACATCCTTATTTATCAATATGAAATAGATCAAAGAATATAATAAGAAAAATCTCGTTCATGAAAAATCTTTCTAAAACCTGACTTCTGTCTGTTTTAGACCTTTAAACAACGCGAGAAAAATTTAAGATATTTTCGCAAGAAAAAAAACATCCTCGAAATGTCGTTCTTTACGCTGACATAGCTTCATTGTATTACGTACACCTTACCACACGACGATAGGAGGTTTGCAGAACACTCAAGACAATGTACTTGTTGATAAAAACTCTAATATCCTCCTCGTTAGTCCAAACCGAGGGCATTCTTACGTGAAATGCTAATTCGATTCGATCATCGGTCAATTCCAATACAAAGTAAGAAGATCTCCCGATCGAAAACAGGTGGAGGGTAAATAAAGGAACCCGTTCCGTACACGAGGTGGAATGGGTGTTCGTATTCTTCTAGCGACAATCGCGATATCGTAATCTCTCGGAGAGCTCGCCCTTATAGCGTTGGAGGAAAGATGCCGTCACTGGCGAAATTTATTTATCGTATCGAGCCACCTCTGAGAAAGACTTGCTCGAGGGACCTTGTATTGGTGCACACGCTTCCGCCGCGTCCCCACCTCAACTCCCCACGCACCCTCCCCTCCTCTCGGATACACTCGGCTCCGGGAGTCCGTCTAGAGCAGTGCTCGACCGTCGGCCGTTAAGGATCCAAGTCGGCCGCTGAAGGCTCGACTTTCCAAGGGTTCGTTCCAGATGGCTCCCTCGCTGGACTTGTTAGTGTCTACGCTCTTAGTACTACCGTTGGTCACCGATGCCATTTCCCCGCACTATGCATACCGTTTCGGCAACAGGATAGACGACCTGCAGGGACAGTACTGCGCCAGCCGGACTTGGGGATCGACGGGCAGTAGGTGGTGGAGTGGCACGGGAAAATCTTCAGGTAGGAGGAACGAGATCGCGTTATTGTTTCCGGACCGCGAGAACGCGGAGGGTCTACGGTGAACGTCCGCGGGTCTGTCTGTAGGGTTGACTGTGGAGACGCGGAAGGGATTATGCGGTCGAGTGTGAGGAAGTCGGATAACTTCGTGGTTCCCTCAGGAGGAAGCGATTCCAACGCAAGTGAAACGATTTTATCCTAACGAGAGAGTACGTATCGTATACGTACGTACGTATAAGTTTGTGGAAGGCACGAGCGTTGCAACCGCAACGGATTGGGATGGATTTGAGGTAGATTTTCCCCCGGAAGGATTCCTATGGAATGGAAGAATACAACGGATCCATCTGTCGCGTCTGATTTTTCTTAACGGTGGTGAAGAAGAATTTTCATTGTAGTTTTTACACACACTTCGTGTTGCGACTCCGTTTATAATATGTACTCGTGAGTGTACTTATTCGATCAGGGTACCATTTTCTATAAACTACGCCTACTATACGAGATATTTTCCACATTTTATATGGTGCGATTGACCGAGATGTTCGCTAGTATTTTTATTTGAGAAAATCGAAATTTTAACAGTACGACGAAAAAGCAAGTCTGAACTTTTTTCTTCTGTGATGAACTTGACTAGGGCGTAACTTGATTCACGCAGTTGAGTAAAGTGGATATTCTCGCTCGGTGTGAGTAACCTTCGAAGTGAGTAGTGGTTATCCATTGATGTACACATGATTCTTTTTAGAATTATTCATCTCGTAAACGGAGAAGTTGGTTCTAATGAACACATACGTATGTCCATCGATTTTCGGTTCTCAAAAATAAGTGTGAGATTCGCGATGGAAATTAATTTGTTAAATTCGTTTTGCGAAAAACACACGACGAAGGAAAGATATTAAATTTCATATTGTTCTATTTTGTGAAATGAAGCAAGTGTTCACGATCCAAATAAAATCCACACGAATCGTTTGCAGTTGAAAGTGGAAGAAGGTGATTAGAGAAGTCATTTAAATTTAGGCTAAAGATTCGAGCTACATTTTCTTTACTGTAAAAATTTCGAAAATGAGATTCTTACGAAAAGTTTCTTTTCCTTCTACCCTCAAGATACGTGCGGGCCTGTCAATTTGCCAATGGGAACGAATTCTTTGTGCGAGGAACTCAATGAATCACTCTGATTGGCTATATTTATGCTACGACCCTTTTATTCTCTACTGTGTTCCTCCTCATTGGCGCAGAATCCACTCTCGAACGAGAGAATTTCCGATAGGATCGTGGCTTCTTCGGCGGAGCATCGATCACACCCCGAGATCACGATCGGGGGACACCTGCCTTCCTTTACCTCCCGCTCCACGAGATCTTTAACTTATTCTTTCCCTTACGATCGACCTTCGTTGTGTTTCCGAAAGAATACGACGCGTAATCGTTCCTCGTCTCCACAAGTGGTAGCGTAATACCAAAACCGCTCCGAAGTTCGAACCGCTGTTGGCTGCAGGACGACAAGCAGCGTCCCTTGGCTAATTCTTCGTGGGTTCGCGACGCTCATTCGATGAAACGAACAAGATCGCCTCCCCTCTATAGAATACCATGCGGAAGAGGGAACGATTTCCGCGGTCGCGTGGCACGTAGTTCTTTGTTTACCATTGTCCGTCGCCATATTCCACATTTTCCGGATGCGTGCATTGCACTGGGAAGCTGCGGTTCGTCCCTTCTCGTTGCTACGTTTCGTACTCGTGAGAGGATATCTCGAGGCGGGAAAAGAACGAGGGTGACAGAAAGTGACAGCTAATGTGACCTGCAACAATTAATCGACGCTATTTACAGAGGCGCTCGGCATTGTTTTGTCGAGTCTAAAAATGAAACGTTTGTCGGGCAGATGCGGTATCAAGGGGGAAACGGTCGGGTGGCGATTAAAACGGACCGACTACGCGGAAAAGGTTTTGCTGTCGTGAAATCGTCTCCGTTGACGGAAGGAAGGTTGAGTACCTATGCGAGACCACGGAGATTCCAACGCGGATGTTTATATGTTTCTTGTTCCATTCGTTCTCATGATACAAGCAAGATAGTACAGTGTAAACAATGGTTCATAAGTATATAATTTTAAACTTTCATTTTCCTCGTGCAATATATGGATCCTGCCGTTCATCCGCAATTGTATAAACCTCTCGGAACCGTATATAAATTCCTTTTCCTTCGTGGATTACTATAAAGATTTTAAAGTTGCCCATTCTTTCAGCTCGTTCTGATAACTCTTCAATTATCATTAATATTGATAGCATTTGTTTAAATTACGATTCTTAACTTTCTCCTCGTACACTTAATTTATTTCCCATAGATTACTTTTTTATGTGAGAGAGGAACTCATGAGTCAGTATGAAAGTTTTTCGGAGCATTATTCTCAGGATATGTACAACTCCGCGACGTATCCTTTAGAGAAAACTGAAGAATACTGATATGATAACTTTAAGTGGATGAAACAAATGAATATCATCGTAGCTTTAAATGAAAAAGATCGATGATAATTCAAAATGAACGTATTTACGTACTTATGAGTAATATGTGTGGTTTACCAGATATCATAACCTTCTTGTTCACAAAACTCCACTGGGTGGTACCTCACAAAATTTCCATCGAATCAAGATCGTTTTTGACGACTCCTTGCGCTTTCTGCCTTCATTATCACAAAGTATTACGATTTTCGCAAATTATTCGCGTCTCGGGAAAACACAGGTGCCCCGAAACCTTTTAATCGGGAAATCCTATCTGCTCCAGGATGCAACGCCGTGTTGCTAACCTTATATATCCTCGGCGAAAACATCTGTCTTACGGTCACCTTCGAACACTTTGGTCGGGTTTCGTAAAGTTGTCATGGCGCCAGATTCGTCCCTTGTTCAGTTCCACGAGCGACATTCCCCCCACGTCGTTTCCGCGCCACTTTACCGCCGATAAAATTGAACTCCTTAGGGTTTTAATCGAAACCTATTGCCGAACGCTTCCGTAAAAGGGAGGAGGAGATGTTGGTCAAGTTTACGCCCCTTTCGAGCCATTGCAACGATGACGTTTAGACCGTCCATTAGAAAAGAAAAGGATGATTAGGAAGATGCGACGGAGAAGAGCGTGCGTTCGAGAAAAAGACGTTTTCTCCGCTGTCGCGAGGCAAAAAATTTTATACCGAAGAGATTTTTTTATCTCGTTTGTTTGGAGAAGCAGGTAATCTCACGATAAGAATTATTTTAGTGTTGAGATGAAAGTCTTTGAAGAATCAAGGATCTGGAGCGATAGCTGAATTGACGTACGTACATTGTTTTGGAGCGGAGTTCTCGATTTTCGATCATTTGATGTGATATCGTTTGATATCGATGGCCAGTCTGTTTTTTGAGGGATTAAGTTCGTCAGCAAATACGTCTCATTTGATCAAAATTAGGTTATGAATATACTTTTAACTATTTGGAAGCGTATTCGGATGTTGCGGAGTAAGAATTGCAACCTTTCCTAACACGTGAAACTTTTCCTGTACGGGTATAACTAAATTATCAATTGAGACTACAGAGGTCGTATACATATGTAAGTTGTTTTAGTTTTGCGTATATTAATAGCAAGACGAAGCTGTATTACCATACTTTATCGTTTCATTAATCTATTAGTATGGAGATTCCTTTTTAATGGAACATTCAACGCATTTAGAATCATCTCACCGCGTCTAAATATCTAAGAAACGTTAAATAACGAAATAAAACAATGACCAATTATCATTTACAGGATTTAAATTCCGAAATCCAACCTAAAAGAATCCGATAATAAGTCATCAAGATCCGATGACGGCAATTAACGCATATTCTATTACACATACAATATTTGGCACTATATGGAAAATGTATGTAATATTATTTACGCAAGCTGAGCTAGAATATGGGTTTTTACAGTTATTGTGATAGTCATGCAGAGCTGTTGGGACAGTTTTGAGTATGATTGGCTGAATGACGATGCCTTTATCGCCGACGACAAATACTTCCATTAAAAGTGTTCCGTAAGCATGATAAGTAAATACTTCTCTCCAATGCATACGGGGTCTTTAACAGCTTACGGAATTAACTATGATGATCAATACTCAAGGCCCATCTAGAGCTCTAACGTTTTTTTTTACTACGCGATTGAGAAACTAGCCTAATTAAGGTGGCGCAACTTTACCCTAAGAGATCCTGTACCAGTCCACTTTTACCATTAGATGCGCCTCGAGATAAATGTTAAAATTTACTCGAACTGTTACTTCGGAAAAACCGTGGGAACAATCTCTCCAGCCATAGAAAAGGAGTAGGTATATGATGACCTTTACTTAAATTATTTTTAAAGGGTTTCCCAAAGAAAGTTTCCTAAATACTCCCTATAGTTTCGTAAAAACACTACGTAAACATAAAGTTACATAACTCATCCTGAAATACTTAATTTGAAATTGACATTTAAAAGCGTAACTTCATCAATAGGATATATGCTACAGCATTCATTCTATTAATATTACATGAAGGATAATACACTATTGAATCCTGATCTTCCAACTTTTACATCATCAGAACTCTGATAGACGTATTCCGCTCCAATACAAGGGGCACGGGACACGGGGAAATAGCATCTAAATTGAAAATTACCTCAACTCCTTCAGTATTAATAAATATATTATACTATCTAGAATTAAAAATAATAATAATAGTTAAAAATATGTAAGTGATCTATCTTTTCTTAAGTTACGTCCATATAAACAGCATATAGATATTCAAGAATCGTAATTGTATACTAACTTTCGGAAAGTTTAAACTTTCATTTAAGCCTACTTTTAAAGGAAAATCCAAATATTTGATCATTAATATTCTCTTTCAAATAAGGCTTTTATTATTTTTATTCGTCGTTCGAACTGGACGAAAAAAAATATCCATTTCTATATAAAAATCGAATAATATTAATAGTGTAAAAGTTTCGATCACAAAAGTAATAATAAAAGAATTTAAGATATTGAAATTGAAAGACAAATATTTTCAACTAAGATTTTCCATCTTTTTGTTTCAATCTATTAATTATTACATCACTTTATCAAGTGTCTTCCGTTATAGTTTATCTGTGAAGATACCCATAGAAAATACTTCATTCCACATACTTTAACCCCTCCACCAATTATGGGAAGATATGAGACCCGTGTTCCACCTCACCAGCACACCACATAAAGAAACATCTTTTTGGAATGGTACTCTATTTCGCATTACGAAGCCCTCTATACCACCCTCTCACCACCCATGAGACCGCCTTTTGTCCCTTTCACGCTTTCCCATTCATAGAGACGCCCTCACCCGCGCGATTTCTCCACGATTAGCGGCTATCCTCCGCACTAACGAAACAGCTGACTGTTATGAGATCGTTTTCTTTTGGAGCGAGTGGCGCGTGTTGCATAATCAGCTGTTTCCCTTCCCGTTATAACCCGACCTTGCCATCGCTCCGCCACCAGGACAATCAGAAATGCTGGAATTTGGAATCGGCGGTGTACGGGGACCCTCAACAGTTGGTAGGCTCCGCTCTGCCGTATCTCACGTATCTTCAGATGGAAAAGCGATTTAGCCTCCTGTGCGGGAATCCAAAAAAAAGTCGGGCAAACATCTAAAGGAGAGCGGGAAGAGCAAATAGTGTGAATTTATCGGTGGGAGAGATAAAAACCCACGATCGCCACGCGTGTGTCCAAGGTCTTTCGCGGGAAGGGAACCAACAAATCAGTTTAGCGGCTTGGTCAACTTGCGGCCACTCCCGAGCAAATTCAATCTGGCTCTTTTTTACGGAAGATGGCATCCGGTGACGAAATTGAAAGCCCATGCCATTTTTGGTTATGAGGAGAGTTTCGAAATTCTCGTCTCGTTTGGAGCTTTCCGCGGATACGTAAATATATTGGAGAATGGTTGATATACGTATAGAAACAAGTTGTAGACATCCTTCTTTCAATGTTTTTGATTTATATATTATTATTGTTATTATTAATAAATCGAAAACTTATATATTCCAAGGAAGAAGGTATACTACGATAATTCTCTCTTTTTACTCTAATACGTATCGAATAAATACGTATGTATGTATATACTTCTTTCTTATCGTGTAGAATAGAAAGAATGGACGAAATATGTAAGAAATCTAGCACGAACTGTAAGTTATAGATTTCGCCGCAGCAAAATGATTTCCCCGAATACAAATCTCTAATCGAGATGATATTTTAATACAATGCTGCGAAGAAATTTCGTATGCCAGATGAGAGAAAGAGCTTCAAATGCATTTTTTGCAGTGCTCCATTACTTTGGAGAAATCTGATCGTTTCCTTATTTTACGTTTGTTCCGCTGTGGACTGCTGTACTTTCGGGTGTTTATATTTACGTATATAAGTGAATCCCGCCGTTTTTCACTCTTACTGTGAGCTCTATCATGCTCCTTCGTCATCGGATATCATGAAAGCATATTTTTTATACGTATATTGATCCGTGTATATAAAAGATTGAGTTATTTAGAGACAAATTTAGGGTATCTTATAATTATTGAATTTTGAATATTTTGTTAGAAAATAATTTAAATTTTTCTATACGAAATTATGCATGGTAATATCTATACGCAAAATTGACGTGAAGGCGTGAAGGAAGCTGTAACTTAAACATCTGGACCAATTAATAATACGTTCGCCATCGGTGGTCTAAGTTCAATTTCAATTGTGGATGTATGTAAGAAGTTTCCTCAACCGTATATGATACCATACCAACAGAATTAATAGTGTTCATTCCATCATAACGGCAACACATCAATAAAAATTACACGTCCTTATGATCTTGAACTTGTAAATGATGAGGAGGCAACGTTACGTCATTGCCCTTTATAAATAACTGATTGATTTATCAATTAAATGCATGCAGAGCATCTACGAGCATCATCGTATATCTATAAATACAGAATCAAACCCTATTATCTATCGAATTCCGAGAATTCATACTCCATGAACTATACCAATGATGATCTCATCCAATGATTTCGCAGTATCCACTTAATCGCGACCTTTAGTTTATGTGCCATTGATTATTGTATAAGAGTTAAGTGATTCTGATTATATGGATGGATGAGAGATTGAATATAGAGCTCTAGATATAAATTTCACGCAAATACCACGCGTGATAAACTGATAAACATGAGAACTAATTCACATTCCGTAGATGCTGTATAGTGCAGAACGAAGAGATAAAGCATACATATATACTGATATATATATATATATATATATATATATATATATATATATATATATATATATATATATATACTGGTTTATATTACACGTAATTTATTCGTATTATATTGCCAAAATATCATGAATTTATCTCTTAATATATATGTACTCGTCACATGGTTCAAACAACCTCCAAAGCCCGAAAGTGAACGGATTCGACGATACTAATCTTCTAAACATTATACGATACGAGATAGAGATGTTGTGGGCGTTTATATCTGTGATTTTAGACCAACATGTGGGCCAACGTCAGGTTTCTGGTGGCCCTCGTGTTAAACGCCAGTCACCATGTTTACGCAAGATCGAGTGTGGTCATCCAGTATAGCTCCAACGCCCTGCAACTTTTAGATGCAAATTGGATATCCTCAAATATTAGCACATTAGCTTCTTGAATATCCCAATTACGTACCGCAGAAGCTTTTATGCGTACCGCAAAGGATGTGTACACTAACACTAAAAGTTTCTCTCGATGAGTGAGTTTCTTTATTCTAATGCATCTGAAGTCCGTCGTATTTTATATCGCAAACGTGTGAATAAAACTTCGATTTTATTGGGGCGTTAAAAAGATTTTATCAATTATTTTTGCAAAGTCTTTAGATGTTTTTCTGCGGTACCTTTCATGGAGTTTTCATTAGCATTCTGCACATCCAACGGAAGTACCTTCTGAATTTTGCTGGTGGTAATTTCGATGCACGACTGTTTTGATACGTATATTCGACTGATGGTAATTTTTTACGTAAGACTATTTTATTACCTATGCTGTGAAAGGACATAAATTCTTTTGAACCGTTGAGCTACGTTTTATAAGAGAGCTTTCTGATCTACATTAGTACTCTAGATACGTGTACATCAAATGCTGAAGATTGGCGACCGAATCTGAAATCCACGCTGGGAAATAGGCTCTCTTTTTTATTGTGCTCTGGACGAAGTTAATTTACGACTTTTCTCAGAGTGAGACAATACCACAAGGCGAGGACGCATTTAACGACTTTCGAACGGTTGGGAATGCACGAGAGTGTTGAGTGGGGCCCTTCTGAGAAGAGAAACGTGTCAAGTAGGAAGACCGAAAGTGAATATGCAAAAATACTCGTCTAAGACGAATCTCTACGCATGGATAGAGGTATGGGGAAGTTTTGGGTGTAAAATAAGACATGACGTTTCAGTTATGAATAGGAATATTTAAATAAGGTAGAGATTTGAAGAATGTTTTTAGAGGAGGTTTGAAATGGAAAGTTTAAAAAGATCGCAATATATAATGACTCGTACGTAATTACAAAGAGTAAAGGTAGAGGATATGATATGAGAATATCCCTGACGGGAAGGACAGAGTGAAAGATTCGCTGAGAGTTTGACTTTGTTGAACTGTTTGTCCTAAATAATACTAAGTTTAAAATTACTTTTCTCGAAGTCTCATGTTAATCCTTTGACTTATACCCAACCGTAATACCCTATTATAATTAACTCACCCTTTTTGTTCGTTACATAGTTAAAACTAGAGGCAATTGAAGTACGTACTGGAATTACGAAGTCGATGATTATCGAGTTAATTCTTATGCTAGAATTCAGATTATCTATTTCGTAACTGGTAAATTCGTAAATGCATAGTTGAATTGCGGAATATGGAGAATCCAAGGTCAGGTCTGACATTCCGCAATGAGGTCATGAGCTTTGATGCCGTTCCATTGAAAGATCTCGTAATGGGGGAAAACTAAAGAGAAAAGTCTAAACCTATCTTCTGCTCGAAAAATTTAAGCAAGAATACTTAGCTTCATAAGCAGTCGTAAAAAACGTTTAGCAAAGGATATTGCAGAATTTACATAGAATACAATTTCAATTATTTCAAAGATTTATTTTCTAAAATACAGAATATGTATGAAAAATAATATGAACTTCTAAAAACGTGTTTATATCTCAGGGTATACCGTTTGAATTTGGGTTTTTCAGCTGTGACGCTGAAACGAATTTACAATGAGTTGAATGAATTAAGAACAAAATTCAAATAACTCTTAATTACTGATATTGATAACTTCAAAGTAATTCATGGATTTTGAATCAACAAATATTTTTTAAATAACTTGCATTTCAATTTTTACATATAATACCAAGCGACTTCGATAATTCACCTACCGATTTAAATTTTTACACCTGAATTTGCTACATTGCTAGGGATGCAAAAGACAAGTCTCCTGATATTTACATCCCCGAAATAAAAGTACAAAAATTTCTTTTTAAAAATTTCAACGTAAATATTTCTAGAAAAATTTTATTTCGGAATATTTTTCGATTTAACTTCACAAAAATATACGAGATATTTTAATCTCTACGTACAGTGAAAACTACGATTATTGCATTAACTCCATTACATCAACGTAATAAATATCCGTACCATAAAATATACCGGTGTTAAAAGGAGGAAACAGGCAAATCATCATAATCCTTCTTGTATATCAAAATATATCCTTCTATCTCCAAAAGTATCGCGGGCTTAAGCTGAACGTTTGATGTTCAAAACAGACTCTTGGCTCTAAGCTAAGGAAAAAGTGCCTTGTTCTAATCCTTGAATTTTACACAGCGAAAAAACGGATGTAAATCAAAATATGATAGGCTAGTCTTTTCGCAAGTTTTAGCAACCCAGAACTCATACTAGCTATAATAGTTAATTTTAGCATCACCGGTTAACCCTGACGGAGACGCTAGTATGATTTACGGGAAAGGATTCGAGTTCTTCTAGAAATTTAATTAAATATATACGAACTCCCTCCATAAATTTAAGCCTCAGCCTCTTCTCCGAGAGAGAAAGAGTTTTAATCTTTAGGGCGTTTTTGCGAAATTAACTGAGATGCCGCGTAACATAGTCGCAAACGGGTAATATATAACGAAGGTAAAAGTTTTTTCCATATGACGTCACCACGGACGAAACCGGTCGCGCCGTTAAAACACACGGGGTACTCATCAAGTCGTTTCATCTTCGCGGAGAATAAAATTCCGAAATCCCGCATTTCCTCCTCATTCCTCAGATTCCGCGGAAAGATAACTCCTTCGGTTTCTATGGACACGTCGACTTGGCACTTTTTTGAATTAAATAGAATTATTCCGAGAGTTGGGTACCGAACCTTGTACATTTATTGTCGTTTCTTATTCCCATTATATCTACATATATACACGCATTATATAGTGATTTTTACTTTCAAATACATGACTATTTTCCTCTTTAAATGTAAAGAAAAAGCACATATGAAAATTTAGTGTTTCGTTACAGCTTTGACTTTTAGCTATGCTTCAGATATGTTGATCTAATAGAACTCTTTCGTATTTTTTTAATAAAATAAATAAAACGTTTATAGTCCATCACATAACTCATATAAATAATGTTTCAGAATACACGAAGAATTATTGGATACATTAAGTACGAAATAAACATTTAAAAAAATAGAGACGGTAATCATCTACAACAAAGTAAGGATAAATTGCAAGGCAATTAAGAATTAAAAAATAAAACTTAAAACATTTCTAGCTCTATACCTTCTCCGAAATTGGTAAAAAATATTATTATATTAATTATTAATATAAGCGATATTTTATAAAATCCATTGTTATAAAGTTTCTAAAGCTTTCATGACGTTGAAACATTTACGAATAATACTTTTCATTCAATTACTTCGAGTTGAGATGTTACATAAAATTATAAACCGACTTTTTCGGTAAAAACTAATTGTCTTATTCAATTCAATATATTTATAATTTGTGGTTGTATTCCATTTTTATACCGCTATTGCCAGAAACCGCTATTTGAGTAAATCATTCATTTTTGCATCATTTTCATATTTAAATTTAGTCTAATTTAACTCATAACTACATGAAAATAATCATCGTGTAAATACTTCATTATAAATCAATATCTGGGGGATTATAAAATAAGAAACATATCCTAAGCTACCACGTATACCTAATATATATAATATTTCCGTCCATACACGCACCCTGAACCGAAAAAACGAAATAAACCCTCAACCACGTGCTAATGCACGTTACCCGAACAAGCCGCGTGTCTTATTTTAAGACTCCTAAGTGTCGAGGCACGAGTGTAAAAAAGCACTCTTTTACCGGAACCCTTACGTGTTTGTTCGCGTATAAACAGTCCCTTGGTTTGTTTTGTTACTTACGTTGCTATGTTTGCGCAAAGGAAACTGCTTGCTTATGCGATTAATCGTCGAGTACTGGGCGGTGTGGAATTCCTTTGAGACACGGGCGATAGAGAGGTCTGGGTTAAGAGCCAGTCCCGAAAGGGAAAGCCTTTGGTACAGCAGCGCTACGTGAGACATCCTAAAACTCTTGGCCGCGTTACCTTCTTAACAATGACGCGCGAGAAGTATCTTTAACCTGTACGTAAGGACGTAAAAACTTCGAAAGAAGTAAACCTATCCCCGTATCGATGTTCTGACACCATTCTAGTTCACACGAAGCCAAACAAGGGAATTGAAAGTTGTAAATGGTACAAATTTGGAGGAAGAACTAATTGAACTGAATAAATACTTCATTTACCGTACAAAACATTATCTTAGGTTACATACGAACACGAAGCCAGAGGTTAACATGAGCAATTCATTACCCGAAATTGAAAAACCAGTCAATCATTTCCTTTAAATCAAATTATCATTCCTTTTAACACGTATTAACTTCATTCTTTTTTATTTCGTATTCTTATAAATCAATTTCCCTCAAAATCGGAATCAAACTTGGCCTTCGAAGTAGGATGACGTATGTGATCAATGTTTTCACATGGTTACGACATAAAAACTCAATATGTTATCGGTAATCTATTTATAAATCGTCAAACATCGTTCGCCAAAAGTTATGGCACAGTTCGCATTTCGCAATGCAACTACTGATAAAAGCAGATTGTGGAGATTAAATAACGAAGGTAGCGGGTGATTCTTTCCGCAAATTCTTCCCGGCAACTATTACGTACCTGCCAAATAATTGGCAGCAGGCTTCAGCCTCGTTGCTGGCACGCATGGTTGGATAGATGGGTATTTCGGTTTATTTTAGCGGATTGGAGCAACAGGCAGCCTCGGAACCTAATTGGAATTTAGACAGTGAGTAATTTCTAACAACGGCTAACAGAGAAACATAATCCTGTGACCTATATCTAACGACTTAGAAATACCAACTTCAACCTCTCCACGTGTCAATGTTAGTATACTATTTTTCCAACGAAAATGAGAAATAAATATACTGTTTCATTCGTTTAAGCTTTCAAAGAGAGACTTTGCTCAGGAGAAAAAAATCCCGACTCTGGAGTAAATAAAACTATCTCAGAATTGTTTCCCAAGCTACATTAGCCTCCTAAGCGGATCCCGTGATTTTTTTTTCGCTCGGCACAGTAACCAAGTCGGAGTTGCTATGCGCAAGTTATAAACTTACACACCAAACAAAAAGCGACACTGAAAACATACTAAAACTAGAGCGCAAAAATCATGATGAAAATCTTGGCTAGAAATCAACAAAATGAGGGTACAGAACTCACTCTAGGAACACACAGAAACAAGATACACAAGTGGAACATATCCTCAGGGATGGATATGATAGAGTAGCCAGGAACAGTTTGGACTGAAAAACGAAAGATATTCATGGGGAAAGAGCGAGATAAATTAGCAAAAATAGAAAAGTAAATCAAACATGAGCCAGGATTCTTTACGTGATCCAACTAAAGTCGATTAGTATATAAAATATCAGTAAAATTCGATTTACAACAAATACTCGCCTCCTGAAGTTCATCTATACACTTCAAGGTTTCTGTAACTGTCATTCTAATCGCAGATATATGATAAGAAATCGCCATCTTTATTGCCAAAAGTTGCTGGTTAAAACCGGTACGAAGCGAAGACGTATCTCCTTAAATGCAGACTATTGAATAACCTGGAGTAAGGAGGTGCTAAATAATTTCCAGGATATAATCCGACTCCACCCGTGTAGAGAATATCTCGGGGAATGCTATAGTATGCATAAGTAGGTGTAGCTGAATGCCTAGAAAATTTGTCGAAAATATTTCTTACGCACTCAAGCCTTGCTCGAAACTAAAGGAAGGTTGTCATCCGACGAGGCTTAAATACTAAGGACCACATCCCAGAATACGTGTTAAGAGTACTAACGCACCGTATCCGTTCACTGAACTATTATTATCCATTATATTACATTAGTTATTAATATATGATATATAATTCAGTAAAGTATGAGCGTTATACCTTACACAGCTTCATAACAATCAATTTGCTGGAAATGCTTAAACTTAGAGTAACTATTCCTTAGAATGAAACATTACAAGAGATTTTTTGCGGAGAAATTTCTTCGCTTTTGATTTGCTCACTGATTATTATCAAGAAAGTATCAAAAACAACAAAGATGAGCTGTATTTATAATATTTACATGTAATATCGGTTACGAGAGAGAAATTTTACCTTAGGGCAATTTAGTCCGATGCAACTGATATTTTAGCGTAGGAATTCCACATTTTGTTCCACCCAATGTGAAGATAATTTATCTGGCCTACATTTCTAAAAATAAATAAGTTAAAAAAGCGTCATCTTAGAAAATTTTAATCGTGTTCTGAACAACGATAAAATCCCATATATTGATATTACGCATTCAATGTCACCAGCATTACGTATGAAAAATACATGTAGAAATTTACCAAGATCTCGTCTCACTCTTCAATAAACTGCATGGTCATCTAACTAAATAAACTCCTTCCTAGGGCAAAACTGTCCATAGAGCCTCATCTTCTCTAAAACAGATAAATTTAATTGATCGAAATCTGTCTCGAACAGACCTTAGGAAGAACTGCCCCGTAGACGGAAGAATTTGGCAATCATCATCGGAAATCTGCGGGTACGCATTTCTCAAGGACGCCGAGATCCTTTCATGCAAATGTCACCTTCTCATGCCACTCAAAACCATCAATTACTATGATAATTTCCTTTGGAACCGCTATTTAAAACGGGAACAAAAAAAAACATTCGTTCTTCCGCAGAATTTAATCTGTATTTTTATATGTAGACCGGATACAATGCGAATACTGATGACCCTAATTGAAAATGCGATCAATTGAATGTATGGAACACGCAACTAACTATTCCGTTGGGCTTTGGAGGAGCTCTCCCTTAGATTTTAGTTACTAAGAAGGGGTATTACTTTCCAGCAACTCCAACGCTACTTTATAACGGACATCCATTATTACGAATGAGCTTTTTTTCTCATGCTTATGTTTCCTTTTACGGGAGACGAAAGACTAGCCTCAAACGTCTTTCGACGGTTCCAGTGGAAGCGTTAAGAAGACCCCTCAACGATTTTAACGACCAATTCCCGACTCCCGATGGATAGCCTTCCTGGAGGGCCCATCGCGAAGGCACCCGTAACGATGTAACGACACGAATCGATTCGAAAACATTAGGAGGCTGATTACGAGGTGGCGAAATCTTTGCTACATCTAGAAGACATCTGCGACCGATCCGTCTCTCTCTCTCTCGATGGGAAAAACTCGGGAGGAAAACAACAAACTTGGAATCCCACGACAACTCTTGCAGAATAGTTTGCATTAACATGCGGCCTGTGGAGATAGAGAGGTCTTTATGGAGCACGTGGCTGGGATGATTTTTCTTTACGTAACTATGCGTACGAGCTTGTTTAGATCGTTTACTAAGGAGATCGGTACCTTTCACGCTGTTTAGTGATTCTAAACCCTTGCTGTTGTAGTTGTTTATCGTATTTTATGTTGAATCGCGAATTTGCTTTGATATTTTTGGAATGCTTAATGGGTTCGTGTTCGAAATGATCGGTAATAATTAATCTCCAAATTAATATCAACAGTAAAACATTCTGACGTTGTTATTCTATCGATATAACTACTATAAAAGTTAATAAAGATTCTAATTAATTAACCCCACATATGGCGAACGAAATACATATCTGGTGGAAACGACTTCTAAAAGTCTGGTGCGTTAATCTAATTTTAAAAGAGCTTCGAGGTATCTACGAATAATGATCGTGAAACATGAATAAAATAATTCGGATCGACAAAGGTAATATTCTGAAGTTCCGAATATTGTTTTAATAGAAATATAAAAAGAGAAAAAAAAATTCGCCATTATAGGCGTATTATGATGAATTGGTATAATTCAAAACATCTGTAATTATATTTTTATCATTAAAATTTTTTACTTTAAACGTTTGTGAAACCAGTATTTGAAAATTTTTAATCGGAGATTATTTCCTGATGAAAGAGTACAAATATTTTAAGCGTTCTATTCTATTATTTGTTTTTTTCATTTCCTTCGATAATAGAAGTGAAAGATTTTAATCCATTTTTGTTAAGTGGCTATGACTAAATCTGAGTTTTGATCTCATTGTCAGTATAACATCGCCTAATTTCAGATATATATATATAAAATATACACATAAATTTCAGATTTATTTTCCAAAACTAAACACTAATGCAGAATAGGCTATAGTTTATGCGGGTCTGCTTTACACTCGTATTTGCACATCCCAGATGAAAAGATACGATGAGTCAATCATGTGGAACTTTAAAAATAGTTCTATCAGTTATGATCTAATCCTTATCTAATCTAAACTAATCCTTACTGCTAACTTTTTTCTCTAACTAAATTTTTTTATATTAAATAAATATATACTGAGAGTGTTTACGAAGTTTTATTCGAGAAGTTCAATAAAATCTATCATTTCATAGACAGACACACGGTAAGTCAAATCTAAGTAAAATGTTTCAATCAAATATAATGGATTGTTAGCATTACGTAAGAAACTTATTAATTAATTCCATTTAATCTTTCAAGAAAGATAAGAAATTTGAGTACATGAGGATCAAATAACGTGATATTTGGCAAAATTCTTAGTTCATTGTTTTTCGATAAATAAGCCTACTATCCAAATAACCCATATATATATCTAATGGTATTTTGTGATCTGTAAAAATAAACAGCGTGGGACGGATTCGTGATCAAGGAACAGAAAAATCCCGTGAATTCCAAAAAAAATCGGGGACTCACTTAAAAGAATAGCTGCGGAAATATTTCAAATTCCTTCGTAATAATGCCATCAGATTTGCCAGATGTCTAGCGCCAGATGCGGCACCTGTTGGTGTTCTATTCCACTGCTGTTTTCTTCAACTTACAAGTCTTGGAAACCATTCAAAGTTAAGGAGTATTTATTATGATCACCTCAGAGTGGAACCTCGTAACCCTGAGGACGTAAGCCACAGGCTACTTGTATTAATAGCTCTTTGCTCACACACTCTAGCACCTATGGTCGATTTTTTTACCGCTCATGTTATTTCGCATTACCTCAACCGCTTTTGTCTCCCGCGGGAAACTATCGCTTTGAAAATCTTTCCGCTTCACAAATTTTTAAGGCCTTTTGTTCACCTCAGTTCTTTGCCAAATGTAATTCATTGCACGGGTATCCTGAGATCCGACGTGACATCCACGATACCACATTTGGATATACGCACAGATATGTGAATACGACACGTCTATAAACATACGTTTATATAAGTGTATATAGAATATGACAAATATAAAAACATATATACAAGAATATATTACTATGAGTATAACATACTATCATGCACAGATGTGTAATTAAATTTAATTCATTTAAAAAAATTAATTTACCTTTAAAGAAATTACGAACGTGTTCAGAAGTTGCTAAAAATTCTTCTTCATCGCAACACGTGATGCAATAATATCCGATATACGTAAATTCTACGATGAGATCAAGTATATTGAAAGGTAAAAAAACATAAAAGTAATAAATAAATTCCTTATCGTGCCTTCCTACCATATCGTGGTTAGCATTGTATTTTTTATTCCGCCAGAATGGAAGGAAATATATCTTTTATCTAATCTTGTCGCCGATATTTTAATCGCTGCGAAGATTTCGATCTACTGAGGAATTCACGTAATTCTAAAGAAAAAGATATGAAGATTATGAAGATATGCGGAACAATCAAACCAAGAATTTAATTTCGATACGATCCATAATTAATAAAATAATCGACATAACTTATATTTCGTTTCTATCCCTAATGCGGCAACAAGATAAGAGAAAACTAAGAATAGAAGTTGTTATAGCGACGATTATTTTATTTATCATCATTTATTTATTATCAAATACATACACAAAACATTCACTTTCTGGACTTAAACTTGACAACGGACGTTCACAAACATCAACACCATGATAGGAAAATTTCCTCCTCATCCGGGATTTGAACCCGGGACCTCAGCGTTAGAAGATTAGCTAACCATTCCGTCAAAATGTGGGCAAAATTTATTTTTAACACGATTTTCCCCTAAAAACGCTCGTTTTATAAACATTCGTTTTATTCATGTTTCTCCGTACACCTTCATAGCACTCGGAATGTCGAGAGACAAATTACTGCACGAAAAACGCGGCGCTTACCGAATTCCAAACCCGTGACGCCGACTTCCAACATTACTCGTCTCAGGCGACGAAAAATATTCCCTCCGTCTTCGCGATTAACTCACGAGCTCTCAATGTCGAGGTTATCTACTCGAAACTCATTCCTCGATAGGACTCCGTGTGAGTTTACATTCGGTCCCTTGACGAGGAGTGCTCGCGGGGAATTTCTGACGACCTTGCGGATCAACCTACTCGGTTCGAAATTCTTCGGAAGGTTCCGTACGCTTTTTTGATTCCGTAATCCCCTTACCGATTCGAGGTTTCTTTGTTTAAAGAGAAGAGTGGGAGGCTAGTTCTATTTGCGAATGCACCTGAACCCTGGTCCGATTAGAATTTGATCGTTTTTTATTCCGTATGTCCCGAGGGATACGTCAGACCAAAAGAGAATATATGAAGGGTATAGAGATTAATTCATATGAATCAACCAATATTTAGTTCGAAAAGATCTATTTTCTGCTTCAATCCATATAAATCTATTGATTTGTTTAGTTGAAGTATATCTGATATAATGGCATTATTAACATGGAATTGTGTGATTTGAACTTTGTGATAAACTTCTCTCATTCACCAGCGAGTCTAAAGATATAAACAAATTCTTTCTTAGAGGTAGAGAAGAATTTCAAAGGCAGAGGATACCGAGGTAATATTTATTGACGAACAAGGTATACACAATATTATGTAAGGCGCATTCTATACAATAGTATTTACCACTTCACGTGTCACTACAGCGACCTCAGTGGCGGAGTGACCGACGCTAAGTTCCCGAGTTCAAGTCCCGGCTAATGGGAATTCGTCCATATCAGGGAATGGATGTGTGCGTCAATCTGTATATTGGATCATATGTAATTAAGTAGATAACCCATTTGCGATTATTATAATGTAAGTTAGTAAGCTAAAATACTTACGCATTTACCACGATATTTTTTAAAAGTTTAATATATATTTGCAGTAAAATAAAGTACTTCTAAATATCGATTATACCTTTCGGAAAACCACGCTGAACAAACAACAACATCTTTATTTTAGTTTAGAAAAAAAATATTCATGCATTTATTTAGATTTTTGTTTCGTGCTACGATATACCATGAATCTCAATGAACATAATACCCTGTAAAACTGGAATTCTGCCGATTATCTATTGGTATCATAGGAGCATATCAAGATGCAAACCTCGCATTCATTCCTTCACCCACGTTATCCAAACTCTGAGAGGAAGTTAATATAGACCACTTCACCTATCATTTCGTTGAATAAGTTTTACTTCGATTCCTATGCAAGAATATGGAGTAGGAGATGGAATGACGTATTATACATCCTCTTAGATCGGAAAATTACATACAAATCCATCCTTCAAAAATAGAATAAAAATAAAATAAGAACTGGGCTATTTTTAAATCCGTCACGCCTGAGTAAATAGCGTGAAAATATCGCTCCACTTAAATATTACTTCATTTCATGGCAACGGAACCGATCAACGATTTTTGTAGGCGTACCGTTTGATATGTGTACTTTTCGACGTAAATCATGTTATATATAAAGGACGCATACAACAGCAAAAATTATCCACGTCTTTCATACGAGAGAGAGCGAAACCGAAAGGTTACCTAATTTAGGGTTACGCTTCCGACTCGCGATGAAATATTTAGTGCTGCCCTCTGGGCTTGAATTACCGTGATGTATATCCCAGAAATTCTGGTTCCCATCTATGGATTTCGTATTTTCTGATTTTGGGAGATGATTGCGAGCTTTTGATGTTTCTCTCCCACAAATATAACAGTTGAGCGTCGAAATTTCGACTGTAGAATCATTCGAGTCACAGCTGAATGCTGTAAATAACATTCGTCGTGCTCTAATACACCTATTACTTAAATTATAGAAATACGACTTGAAGAGGGAAGCGAAGCATTTTTGGGCATCAGTGGACGTTAAATTGAGTAGCAATTTAGTAATCGGAGCAAAAAATTTTCGTCTATTACGCATGATTAGTATACTATTCTTACCGAGTATGATGTATACATATTATTCTTAGGAAAGAACCAGTTCAGGGGAGATTTACAGTCGTTTTTTGTAGAATTGTTCACCTTAGAATGGCGGACGATTGATATTGAAATTGAATATCAGTAAAAAGATAAAACAAAATAATTAAAAACATATATAAATATAAATAATAAAAACATAATAACATATATAAACATAAAAAACATATATATACTTAGACAGAGATCATTTCTCATATGTATACATAGTATATTCCATACCATACATCGAAATAGTGGGTGAAATAATAATAAATTTTTATTCGATATAAATATTCTTTTCATTTCAATGTTTCTCTTTATTCAAAAGACTTCGAGCCTTTTAATCAATCGAGTACCTTTCTAAAGTACGTATTTCTCGTCTTTCTTTGACGATGAATAACTATGTAACATAAAAATAATTGCATAACATAACAGAACATAAAATATATTGCATAATCGTATAAACTAATACGCGTTAATACAAAGGTCCGAAGATTGTCATCGAATCTAACATTGACGTACATTTGAGTATCTTCGTGAGGTCCATACCCATAATTCCCAAATTGGCAGAGTGGCGGAAGAATTTTTACCGCGAAAGATAAGATTACTTCCATACTTAGAGAGAGAGCTGAATTTCTTTTAGCCGTTGGTACATATACGTAGAACCGATAAGACATTCAACACGCCTTCTCGCTAGAAAAATTGCACGAAGTGGAAATTTGGCGAAAGGACGGGTTAAAAACTTACGTCGTCCTCGTATCACTGACGATTCGAACCTCGCTCGAGGTGAATCAGAGGCATATTTTGAACCTTTCAACCTTGAATGCTCAATTCCAGTAGTTGAAGACGCCCACAGGAGAGACGTGTATCGACCCTTGAAGTTCATCAGCTTTCGAGACGCGAAACTCGCTGCCTCTATCGTGGTTTTCCAAAGGTCAATGGATCTCGAGAAGCTGACGCTATTTATGCGAATGGGAACAATGTATCATTCTGTCACACCTGAGTGAGAGTGGCTGATTCATGGGCCACATTTGCTTTCGGTGATAAGTCTGAGAGCGCCTCTCTAAATTTCATACGCGTCATCTTGTGTAAGACGTTAAAATATCTCGCGATCAGAATTGAAAATCCATTCTGTCAGCAATGTCTTGACAACGGAAGATAACGCGATGAAATAAACGATTGCTGAAATACTGTGCTTTTTCTATTTAAATAGGAGTACAAAAAATGACCTTTTCACGAATTCACATGAATTGATTAAAAAAGAGTTATAATACTTCAACTGCTATTTCTTTACGAAAGGAAAGATGAATTTGGGAATACTTATCAGTAACTGATTAATAAGATAAGTAGACTTTAAATAGTGATATTGGTTATATGTATGATATAATGAGGCTTTTGAGGGATATAAAGGATGCAACTTTTTTACTTAAGAAACATTAGGTCATTAGAGTATTAAGAGCAAAGTATCCCATAAGAAAGCTTTGTAGAGTCTGAAAAGATATCAAGAGCTATCGTCGAATTTTAAGAAAATATATCGTTAGATTTGATTTAGAAAAGTGGTTTAAAAGATCATCGCTTAAACTATCAAATACATGGCTTGACTTTCTTTGATGGTCTCGCTCGAGTTCAGTAAACAAACTATTTTAGTAGGTGGTGCGGAAATGAATAATAAAAGAATTGATAGGTATTCCACATAACTCGTAAGCAGTTAATCCATTCTTGTTGCTATAGAAGACCAAAGAAAATATGCTCTGATCTATTAATAAAGTTGCTATGTTTACCACAAATTCTATTATCCCTTATATTAATTAGATGAAAGGATAATTAGTCGTTCTCGTTCCAATAATGACGCTTAACGCATTAATGTTTAATTATCGAAAATGATTTATTTGATAACTTTTAATCGCGAATAAACTAAAAAATCGATTAAAAGGAATACAAGAGTAATCGTCATTTACTCATAATAATTAATATATCCGTCTAAAACTTCGCAAAATTAAATTCTATAGTTACCTGAGACATTTCGTTATTTTCAATAAACGGTAACTATGACACTCACCCATTTACTTCCTGTAGTACAGTTCAATTGTAGCAGATCAGGAAAAGAATATTTAAATCCAACCGCAGTTCCATTGAAGGCTAAACTTTGGCAACGAAGATAGGAGTCGTTGAGTCTTCGAGGCTTCCGAAATGAAATTCACTACTGAAAATGGATTTCTCTGAGGGCATTGCAAACAACAGCATCGATCCTTACTTTTGTCCGTATGGATTTCTCGAAAACGAATTCTTAAATGGAATTCTGGTGAAGTTGTTGACGTCTGTAATGCAGAAAGAAAGCAAAATGATCGCGAGGTTGGGAAAAAGCGATTCAATTACCTTTCTTACATATAACGTTGGACATAACGAAAAGTACAGCTTAATTTTCTGAGAAAATTCAGTATTGTCAGTATACCTTCGCACAAACCAGTTCAGTTAATCGACAGACCTGAACTCAAAGACAGCCATCCCGGCTGTCACGATAGAATGCTCTAAGCATAAGGCAGTATTGTGTTTCTTTCTACTAAATCCATTGGTAATAACGATACCATACATTCCTCTTTATTTTTGTATTTGCCTACCGGTATTTTGTATATTATAAGTTTGCAACTTGATTCTTTGTGGGTGTGTATCGTTCGTTGTCATCGTCGTTGTTTTTCTGTTACTCCGAATTCGGTGGCCTAGAGTAGTTCCCTAACTATCTACTGTAAACCCGAGCTGACCAGCAACAGATCATTCACCCACAAAGAAAGGACACCTCATTTTCCTCCATACTCATTCAGCATTCCTTCTTCCACAGTGTGCTGCAATGGACGTTTGGATGATTGCTCTGTTCCTATTCTTGGAACGCTATGTTACTGTGATCAATTCTGCGACAGGGGAGTTACCCACGACTGCTGCCCCGATTACTGGGACGTCTGTGCACCAGTAGCACCTCCAGAGCCGATCCAAAGTAAGTCACAAACCCGCAATTGAAGTTAGCAAGAAACTTACTAAACGATAAATTGAATTGTTTGGAATTCTATGGTCAGAAACCTATAATATTCGCAATACCTTTAGCTGATGCTGTCTCCTTTACATTCCATAAGAATAAACAGCAAGAAGATTAGCATTACGTATTTCCCATGCAAGTCTTGGGAGAGTATTCTTATGAAAATGCCCTCTTGTCTGCATTTGCAGGGTGCGAGTATGGAGGACGGGAATACGCACGAGGTCAAACGTTTGAAGTCAATTGCAACACTTGGTGAGTGTAAAACTACCTCCCATACACCATCTGATAGTCGTGCATGGGTGACTCTTACCTATAAAAGTAAGAGATCTACGAAAATTAATTATAGTCATAGTCGTAGGTTACAAAAGGTTTCAGGCTTTACCTTTTACTTGTGAATTGGAAGGCGAATTCACGAGCATCAATGTTGCAAGCTAGGATGGTGGCCTATCGTTGATCGTTGTATTCTTTAACCCCTTCGCTTCCATACATAATTTTCTTCGGTAAATCTCCAGAAAAAATGAGGAACCCTGTTATTAAGTAAGAATCACACACATTTGAAACCGGTTACTAGAATTTACTTTTTTTAATAATTTTTAGTAACCTATTATAACCTTATGAGTCAGTGCTACTTAATATAAATCAAAATAAAAGACGATGTTAAAATATGTAACCAAAATGTATTCAAAAATTTGCAAGAAAAATTATCCCGCTTACTTAATTATACATTACGAAGTATAAGTATATATTATAAAGTGTAAAGATTTTAGCTTAAGCTCATGCATAATTCTTATACGCTGCATTGTAGTGATGGCTGATATATCGGTATTCTATAATGATTAAATAAAATAACTGTTGAAGGATAAATACATCGTAAAATATTCCTTCAGTCATCATTCTTGTGTTTTGTTAGTGACTTTGGACCATTTTTTTATCTTGAAAGTACGTGCACGACAACGCAGGGAGCTGCCGCAACTGTAACCTGTACGAGAAATCGATGCTTGATGGACCAGTCCGTGGTCAACAGTCTACGTCGAGATCCCACCCTCAGTTGGAGCCCGATTGACGTGGATGCCAATGGCTATTCTTCATACACAACATTCATGAACAAGACACTAGATTATGGAATGAGTCTCAGATTGGGAACAATAGACCCTGAGGATTCGGTGAGTCCATTCTACTTATTTCTCTAATTCGTGCCTCCATTGAAATATAAAACTTTACTTTTCGAAAAGCAATCGACGATATTGTTGGTTTGTAAATATGGTAAAATCTAAGCTTGAAAGACGCTTAAGCTAGAAGTTACGAGGATTCCAATTAATATAGACCGATCTATAGATAAGTGGTAATATCTATTGATGCTAATGAGCAAAATTGTGAGGCATCGTACGGCCGAATTCGGATAGGTTCTCGTAAACTTAAAACTACTGCTTAACTGGTTTCCTTGGATATAGAATTATAATAACGATATGGAAACGAAATCAAAACGAATGCATCGTCATAATAATTATTCTCTCATGAAGTAACGCATTTGTTCCCTAATTTATTCACGAAATATTTTTCCTCCCATAGAAGAATAGCACGAAGGTTAATCACAGGTTTTAGTGAATCGAAAGAAAATAATCCACTTCTCGTACCATTTTAGATAATGGGATTGCAGAAAATGCAATACATCATCAACGAGACCGTTCCCGCTACGTTCGACGGCAGGAGGAATTGGAGAACACTTTCCCCGCCTCTGGATCAGGGTTGGTGCGCTTCGTCTTGGGCTTTATCGGCTGCTACAGTCATATCCGATCGTGCCTCTATCGCTGATCCTTCTGTTACCCCTCTCTATTACGAGCACTTCTTAGAGTGCCAGGTGATGAAGAGATACAACTCTGACAAATGTGCCAAAGGACATCTGCACACCATCTGGAAGTACCTGACCAGCTACGGGTGAGATAACGAAGCCTAACAATAAGTCATAATTTCGCATGGCTAAATTTCCAAATCCAATTAGCCCAATAGAGCTGATTTCAAAATCGGAGTTTTCATAGAAGAATTTAAATCAACCGCAATGAATCTCCAAGATACATTTTTACTTAGAGTTTTACACCTTAGCACAAATAATATTATAAATTTGGTCTGTTTTATGATCTGGAAGATGATTCATGAGAAAAATATCTTATAAGGTGTCATAAATTTAAAACGAACGATAACTTTCCGTATAGTAAAACAGATTAATCGATAAAAGGACAACAAATAAAAACAATATATATAAACATTCCGGCTACGATGAACTTCATGAATATGCATACCCTGATTAATAGTATAGATGAATTTCTCTAAGTGATTACAATGAATCATTGTAGACTTGAATCTAATAGACTAATTATGTAGTCCATTATTATAGTCTATATAATCTTTACTGGTTATACTCAAATTATAATTGTTATACCTAACATAAAGAATCTTTTTTAAATCTTTTACTTGAAAAGTTACATGTGAACTTATGTCACTTGCTACTTGTATTGAAGCTTATAAGCATAATCTTCTAATCAATTTGGCTATTTCTTGTTGATAGAGAAATGAAAACCTTTGCAATAATTTTATTGTCGTCTTTGAATTAAATAATATGAAATCCCTAAAAATTCACTTTTGTGAGGTAATTGTTACATTAACCCAGGAAATTCCTCGCTCATTTATCTTGTTAACTGATATAGAAAGGACATTCTCTTAATGGTTTTAGGTTCATATTTATGCAACATAAGAATGTTTGTCAACAGTGCTTACAAGATATTTAAACACTATCACATCCCTTCAAGTAAATTCTATCCAAACTCAGTAAAGTGCATCCAAGCACAATCCTCAGCATTGAATACTTTTTTCGGGGTACGATTCACCATTAGGAAAATGTTACTAACGGTTGAAGCAAGTTTTGGCTTGTATGAGAATGAAAGAGAAAACAGAGCAATTTCTTATGTAACCAATAGCAAATGAGAATATTAGAAAGAACCAATTTCAATAAATTACAAATTGATTGGGATGAAATATAAGATATTAATCATATTGGAATCATTGATAAATATAGGTTTTTCTATAATGATATAATGTTACTCATTTAATGCATTTCTGAATTAAATTAAGAAATTATTGAAAATAATTTTTCTTTTAAATACTAAATCTTCAAGGAAAACATCATAGAGTAAGACAAAAAGATATTAAAAGGTGAACTTTGAAAGGATAATAATTAATATTAATGAACACCAAAAAAAGACAGAAAATACTTGGAAATAAATAACCCATATTTAAATGAGGGAACAAACTTTATGAAATTAATAATTATAAATACTAACCCTTGTGAAAATAATTATGATAAAGAGCTAATATATGTTTTTACAGAGCCCCAGAAAGAAGTTGTGTCAAGCGTGTAGGACGCAGTGAAGAAGAGTGTTTCCCACGACGAAGACAATGCAGAAGACAGAGATCTGGTCCAGCTTACAGGTTAGGTGATATTAGCCGGATTCAAGACAACATCAGGTGGTATGGACCAGTACAAGGTAAATCTATCTACCATATTAAAGTATTCTGTAAAGTCTTAATATGTTTATAAATGTATGAAAAACATTATATGTATAATTTAATATAACAAAGCAAATATTTATATAGTAGTGAGCACATTCTTGTGAACGCCAGGAATTTCAGAGATCCTAACGAAATAACAGTAAATCACCAAAAAATTTTGCTTCATCAAAATTCATACTGAAACAATCTTAAATATATTATGCAGCTTAGTTTTTCTTACAATTTTACTTTGCAGCAACCATACGGGTTTATCAGGACTTCTTTCACTACAAAAGTGGAGTTTACAGCAGGCCTGCTGGGTCTGATCACCGAGAGCCATTCGGTTACCACTCAGTGAGAATTGTTGGTTGGGGAGAAGATTATAGTGACAGAAGAAGAGGCTCCATTCCATATTGGGTAAATTTTTTACTTAACATCAACATTCAAAACTAACTAAAGTATACTGTGATATATTGTATATATACATATATATATTTATATGCTAAACTATGTATATATGTAACGGCTAACTACATTTCATTCTATCCATGTTTATTTATTTGATATTATGATGATTAGAGTCATATTTGAGACAATATTTGATATTTTATGTCATTTATTTAGGAATTAACTGAACTCATTAAAAATATCATTAAATTAGTGTGTGAGTGAGCAAATTTAACTATGCAAATATATGATTGCTAATTTTTTCTTTAAACATTCACATTCAGATGACATTGAGTCTCAATGCTTGCTAGTTTTTATAAAACACTGGTTCTACCTCTGATATAATTTTCAAAATTTAATGAACTTTCTTCGCCCATAGCTGGTTGCCAATTCCTGGGGTACTTGGTGGGGTGAAGATGGATATTTCCGCATAAGGCGAGGAGTCAATGAGTGTGACATTGAGAAATATGTGCTTGGTGCTTGGATACAGCCAGAATTATCTTATAGACAGAAGTAACTTATGGTGTTGCAGAAGAGGATATCCTCTGAACTCTCACAATCATTGTGTATTTGAGTGCAATGGACTGAATTCCACCATAAATATTTTACCTGAAGTACATAGGGCTCTGGCAATATTTGCATGAGAGACTATAGGAAGCTATTTACTGCCAAACATCTCTTTGGCTATTTTCAACACAAAGAGAAATGTTGAAGACCAAATATTTCAGTCCCATTGGTGCATTCAATTGAATAAATATTTTGATTAGTCATTTACTTAAAATAGCAATAATAACAGTATTTTTAAAGAGAAATGAAAGAATTCTGCCACATTTGTAGTTAATTGTAACATTTGTCTGTAAAATTTTAGTACAGCATTCACCTGATGGTATTTTTAACCAGAAGGATTTTTTATTGCCTTATTTTATTAACAAAGGAGATGCTGGCCAACTGCCAATATTTTTGATGTTATCCGATTGTGTTCATTTCAATGTTGTTGATGTAAATGACATCATATAACTTATATGAACAAAATATATAAATATTTACCTCTAATTTTGTATTTTTTAAACATGATGTTTATTGTTTGAATGATAGTACTCTTTTCATTTTTATCTATTTACCTTATTTACATATTTACCTTAATAGTATTTAATGAATCTTATTTAAAGAACTAATCAAAATTGTTTACTACAGCATTTACAAAAGAGCCATTCTGAAGCTCTTGCTGTAAATGCATATTAGATGTATATGAATTTTTGCAAGAAATTTTGATTATCAACAAAGTTTATACTACATTATTACTATATATTGCTTTATTCCTGAAATGCATCTTAATCCAGATCAATCCAATCACTATAACTTCCAGTTTACCTCCTTTCCATTGTGATGACGGTTAAAAAATTTTTATAAAATTAGAAGGCAAAGTTTATGGCTCTTGGTGTTTCATACTCCTGCTCTTGGCAGGAATACATTGTGTTATGCATGAACATGCTAAATATACTACAAAAATTTACCTAAAGTTTCTATTGCATTTGTTGAGTGAAACTAAAAATGAATTAAATACTAATGATGCATCAATGTGAAATTATTTGCTCTAAATATATTATGTTTCATGAGGATTTCTGAGATAATCCTGGAACCAGAGGTAGTTTATCCATCTCTATATTATCATCATGATAATCACTGTGATGGTTGAGAAAACTTTTCTTTAGCTTTACCCTCTTATGCTGCAAAATCATGGATGTGTCATCAATACAGCAAATATGGTATTTTAGTCCTAAAGTTCACTAATGTAACGATAATTTTACCCCCAAGGGGAAAAAACTCCTTACTTGAAATGTTTCAAAGAAAAACAAAGTATAGAAAAATAATCATTCAGAAATGGAAGAAAATATTATGATCATAAATTAATGGTTAAAAAAAATATATGATATTTTGATGATCTTAGTCAACTTTGTGTAACATACCTGAAAGATAAGAGTGAGAAGAGTCCAACATTAATTTTACCAAGTACCTTGCCATGAGGTGATTCATAGATAACACAACTTACACTTAGTTGTAGAAGTATCCTTTCTTTGTGGAACTTGAGCAGGTCATAATCTGTTAGAATCATAGCTACAATAAGTTGCCTTTTATATTCATCTAGTAAAAGAACAACTTAGGAGGGTAGAAATTCTCCTCTCATCAATCCCCTGGTGTCCGTCACAATGGGCTGAAACTGTTTCATTTAGAATTTTTTGCATCTTTTTTGGTAGTTTTCCATTCTTTGTAGGACTGAGACATTCCTCACTTTGACAGGCAATAAAATTTTTTACAGCCCATTTAGATCCAAGGAGATTTTGGATCTAACTACCTCAGCAGTGTCCTGCAAAATATATTGTCTTACAGGTTTCATTGATCAAATAAAATTATTATAATTAATAGTACCAGGTGTAGGGAAATAGTTCATTCTTTTGGCAAGAATGAATTTTATGTTCCAATCAATATTTTTAGGCATTAGATATAGATAAATTAAAATCAAATTAATTTTAATGTATCTATATTAAAGCATTTTGTAAAATTGTTCAATAAATTACAACCCTTTGTAAATTGTACACAGTATGAGAATATGTAAAATATAAGGTTATTTTTACAATTTTATACTTCAATAACTTCATGGATTCACTTTTTATATCACATCAATGTATTGAAAATCACATAAAAGTTCATTGATGAAATCCTACATTAAACAATACCCTATTGTCAAGATTATATTCAGAACTTTTATAGAACCAAAGGGAAAAAGACATCATTTTTTCACCAATTAGGATAAATTGGCTTGGTTTATTACTATTTTATAATATAAAATTATATTACATAAAAATATATTTATATACAATTTTTGTCAGTATCTTTATCTTTAACATTACATTTCCATCATTTTTGCAGCAAAATCTGCATTAGACTTTTCAATCCACATCATAGAATTCAATATGGCTTGTCAATAAATACTAGATACTGAAAATATTGGCTGAAAACAAAATATATTCCCACATCATTAGGTATTTCAGTAGTGAACATTTACTTTTTTGATCAGTAACAATATATTGATTTTTATACTACAGTTACAATCTTAGACAACTGCCTCATGGTTTATTTTTGTAACTTTTAGCGGAGATTTTTAATTTCTGAACAGGCAAGCCAAACCAAATGGTATGGTACAATCCTTTGTTAGTATATAAGTTTAAAATTATTGATTATTAAAACGTTCATATTTTGGTACAGTAATTAGTATGAATTTAGATTTTTCTTATTGCAAGTCTCAGAAAACAAATCCTGTCTATTCCTCAATTTATCTGAAATGCCCATAAATTAGAATAACTTCACATTATCACATAAATCCCTTATAACGAATACAAATGAATTAATAAAAAGGGAAGTCTGACTCTTGAAAAACTTACTTGCAATAAAATAATTTCTATTTTCTGAATTGATTAATATTAGATGATTATATTAAACAATTAAGGTTGATTTCTTATTCCAAATTCTAAGGATTAATGAACTTTATTGAACTAAATTTCTCATCAGAACAAAATCAATAAATTTTCAAAAAATATACAATTAATTACCAAGGATCAAGATTACTTTATTTTAGGAAAGTGAGAATAGTGTCCAGTCTATTTTTGTTATAAGAATACTTATGAATTATCATTCTGAATGTCTGTTTGATTACATCAGTATAATAAATATTTATTCTTAATCGATAACTTTATACCAAATAATTATAATTATTGACTAAATAATTCACAAGATTGAATATTACATATTAACTTATCTGCTATTTTTCATAAAATAAATACCTTCTCAATGAGATCTCCTATTTCTACTTCGATAAACAAATAACAAGTCACAACATGGGAAAGTCCAACCTTTAAAGATCAAAGACTAAGGTTATGTGCAAAGGAAGTCATTGCCATCCTTCATAAAGAGGAAAAGGGGGAAGGAGATGACAGTTCATTTATAAGCCAAGCCAATTTTCAAATAGATGATAATTATTTCTAATTTATTAATGTAATAAATAAATATAATATTTTTTCAATCCTACTTGTAGTGCAGAATAGCAAATTATCATTTCAATTCCTCTTACTACTTCTTTTATCGAAAGAAGATAATAGGAATTATACACTTTTTATTCACAATAATAATTACATATTTATTATTTAAAAAGAGGAAGAGTAAAACATGATAGAGCTAAAACTTAATTTTCCAGAGAGATATTATATTTTTAATTTTTTCTTTGGATGAATCAGAATTTCAACTTTACCTCAATCGATTTCGCTAATGTGATTTGATCTTAATTCATTAAAAATATCATAAAAATTCAACTTTTATGATGGGTAATAGTTAACAATGAAAGTCCATTGAAGACATAAAGGAATCAATTCTTATTCCACTATGCATTTAAACGACATATATAAAAATTGGAAATGTAATAAAGGAGACTTCCCAATTGATAAGGATATAAATATTACGTTAAAATCCTATTTTATTCTATGTAATTATATATTAAAGTATGGTATACAAAAGGAATACCATGTTGAAATTTAATCATAATCATGGTTAATCAAATTAAACATAACTGACAAATAATGCTCTTCTTCTTTGAGGCGGAATATTTAAATTAAAGATTTTATTATGTACACTTAATAAAATGAAATCCTACCATTACTGCATTTAACACTATTCGTAAATAATTGAACGAGTTTCATTTCCTTCTTGAAGAAATTCGATGCCGTAATAATTTCCAAGAAAACTTGGTCTTAAATTACTCTTTCTTCAAAAATTATGAGGACGCATAAACCGATCATTTTTATACCCATCCGTTATGAAAAATGGAATTAACAGTACTTCAATGAAACTATTCTTCCAAATGCTTATTTCACTGTATTACTCACTGAGTATAATTCAAATAGAAGTATTTATAGTGTCTTATGTCCATGAAATTTCCAATCGTACGATTTAATAGGTCCTGTTTTATTGCTAATTTTCTTTGTCTTGTTACAAACCAATCATAATCCACTAATTTACCATGCAAGGAATTGGAATGAAAGGAGGAATAACTTTAGGAAAAATATTTTCTACTGATGATGATTATCCTAATTTATTATCAAAATTATCCTACTGATTTCAATTAACAAAGCCATTTTCCATGTCAGAACATGAAATTTGAGAATATAATTCCGCCTCATCAAAATTTATAATCTCGGAACAGCGGAAACGCGAAGTTTTTACGTTCTATAAGAGCCAGAAATAGAAAATCGCCCAGTTTTGTATATTCGTTTTATCCTTTACAGAATTTGTAAAATCAATGGATGGATTTATCAAATTCGATCATAAGCCAGAAAAGAAAAAAATAGGAATGTTACCTCTCAAAAGTAAAAAATGTGGAAGATGAAGAACCCTCGCATGAATTATAAATCGTGTTGCCATCATCTACATCAGTCAGATAATTCTAAATTTCATTCTCTTCAACTGATTGTAAGGACCAACCTACTGGGCATCTGACATCGAGGAAGTGATGAAAATTGTGAATGAGCTCCAGTGAAATTGATGTATTGGCAAAATAAAATGAAGGAAAGGAGAGAGTTAGAAACAACAAGTGAGCCTTAGATTTGTTTTACATATACATCTAGTACATGAATAAAATAATGTACCTAATTTAAGGTGTGGTTAAGTATATTTTTGTGCAAAAAACTGTCTACTATATACATATCTTGTTTGTAAAATTAACAAGGCATATAGAAATTTATATTGACCTCTCTAATCAAATTTCCCCTCGAGTTCGTCAATATAGTTTAGGTTAAATCTTTATTCCAATTATAAGAGAACCAAAATAGTTTGAATTAAAGTTTTGGTTTGAAATTATATTATAGCCCACAGAATTGGCTTAATTTAATGCTATGTGAATTTAATGAATGTGAGTTGAATATCAACCCCTTGGCTCTATTTGTAATTAGGTGAAAGTATGACTTTAAAATATAGTTTTATCCTAAACTTTGAATATTCTATTAAAGAAGTGATACTCACAATTATAAAATTTCAAATTTCACCTTGGCAAACAAGTACATGACTGCATGGATTAGAAAAAACTGTCAGCAATCAAATATTACAGACAAAATAAGAGAAATTTATTTGGACAATTTCATAATAAATGAAACAATTTAAAGAAAATTACATTTAAAAATAACAAAATAGAGAAAACAATAATCCATTTTGTAATATACAAAATGTTTATACATAAGAGGAAACTCAATCAGTCAAAATTAATCATTTCGAATCAGATCAGCATAATTTACTTATCACAATTCATTCATTCAAATCATAGAAAGGATAGGTATATTCCCATTTAAAGTTCAGAATTTCCAATGAAAATACACTTTTCAAAGCCATACCATTTGATTAAGAAATGCAAAATAAAAGGAACATCAAATTTTATCCAACACCAGGTTGATAAAATATATAAATAAATAACAAAAAAATATCAAAATACTTTGATAAACAGTCAGCAATAGCTTGACCATGATATGACTAATTCTATAAGGAGCAGGTTTTCATTTGTATTCCACATGTCTCATTCACTAAGCATCAAAAATAGATTTTGCAATCATCCATGATTCAAGTCATCATTACAGCAAACCATAGGCTCAGTCTGCATATCTCAAGTTTTGGTAGAGCAGCCTTACAAAAATTAGAAATCCAAAGATTCCAGTCAAAGCATAGGAAAAATCCATACTCCTCACACAATGAATCCTGTAAATAAGCATTATTTATAAATTTTTATGCCAAATACCAAAGTCTTACATTAAAAAATAACTAGCTAATTAGAAATCTGTGAATGATGTAATCTACAAGTAAGTAAGTAATAATTGTATATATGGAACTATTACTTATTAAATGAGAGATTTTTAATTTTAATAAACTGTGTCATGGATTATTAAATTTCACAATGTGAATAAGGCTTTGATTAAAACTAAAACACTGTTTAAAAGCCCAGATATTCGATCACAATATGGATTGGTCATTGCTCAGCTTCAATGTGATAAGGAAAAACAGCAAACGCTTCATTTTGAGTAAATTACAGAGTAACATTACAGAATGGAATGACCAAAGTATGATTTCAAAACATAACCCTTGGAAAATAGCATCCTTGTTATCATGAACACTAAATTAGCCAATGAATACGTCATTAAGACAGAAATAAAATACGACGTAGAAGAGAATCCGATACGTTTAATCAATCATAACTTAAATGATAACTTGAAAACCATTAAAGATATAGGGTTTCATAGCGGATAAATATTCAAAACATGATCGAAACCGAAAGATAAAGGTGAGCAACTTATCGATCTTATGTACGTAAATTATATAAAATCATCCTTTAATAAAATCTTAAGCATTAAATGGTAAGATAAAAGGAAATAAATATGATCATCTTTATAGTTAGCTTCAGTTGTGATTCAATAAAAATTGAACCTCATTTTACCTGAACCGTGGAGGAGAAAACGGAGTCGGCGGACTTACTCCTGGGACAGCACTATCCTTGTACAAAACAATCCAGGAAAATAATACGAAAACAGAGGCAAAGAATGATGGCATCAATATCCACTGAAACCTGTACATTAATGTCCAAACATAAATAAATATATTGGAGACTATATCGTAGCATAAACTGGGTAGGCTATTCAGACTTAGAAGATGCTCGTAGATTGGATTGACTTTAACATCTAAAAAGAAAAATATGACGTTCAAATACAAATAATCACAAAGATTAACATTTTCATCACCATCAACACTTACTGTAATCTCCTACATATTTCGTGATAATAACAGCTGATGATAAAAACAATAAGAAGAGCCACAGTTTACTACCAGGATGGATTTCTTCTTCATAATATACTCCATCATCTTTTTCGTCTTGGCCTTCTTTGTACTTCGAATTTGTTTGCCTGTTAATTCTTAAACAGTTTCTAACTTTCCCTAAGATCTCCATAATTTTTTGGACGGATTTTCTAATTAATATCCTTTAGCGTATTCAATTCTTGTAAAGTATATCACGCAATACATTAAAAATGTTACAAGGTTAGTTTCCTAAACGGCACTATTTAGGGTAAGCATCTCGGCCATCACGCATTGAGAAATTGTAAACAAACCGCATATATCGCTACTTTCGATTTAACTCGACCACTTTCGATCGAATAACGCCTCGACTTCCGTGCATCCTCGAGAGAGAGGAAACGTTTTAAAACTTCTCGCTTTATTGAGACATATAGAATCAGATCTTTATACCTTTGAATGCATGAATAAGGTATCTTGAAAAATATATCTATCATAAAATAATATTTTATCAGCATATTTGAGCCTCATTGATAATAGAATGGCTAAATCAATTCATAATTACTCTATTCACACTAGATGCTGATTACATTTACTGTAAGGAAAATTGCTTCATTTCATTCACAAATTCAGTTCATGAAACTAGAAATTGAAATCTACTCATTACAGATAAAAAATTTTAATTTTCTTGTCGCGTAATACATCGATGTATAATAGCATAAAAGCAGATGTAACATTCAAATCTATTACACTGTGTAGCTCAGAAATTCACCGGTATGTATACGAATGTCAGTATTTTGAGGATTAGGATTTGAAGATAGAATGAAGTAATGCGTATTATCCTTATCTGTATACATCTTCTTTCTTCGCGAAGTACAGACTTCTTATTTCCTCCTTGATAGACTACTTGGATATTTTCCACTGCCTCAATTTTGTTTCTTTCTAATATTATCCCATTCTGCATATTATGAGATTTTTTCATACTATAATGAAATTATGTCAACGCAAATTGTTGTATCTGTGCCTGAGTGTCAACAAACATACTTCTTTCATCCTACTACGAAGTATTATTCTTTGTGATATACTATATTTAGTAAAAACATTTAGAGAGTAAAAGATTTTTATATGAAGTATGAGCATCAAATTGTCACCTTGCACTGCGATATCGAAATTTTTACTTCAAAACTAGTTATTAATTAAAAACTATACTATACCGGCTTCCCTCAAGTTAAAGGCGCGCTTCCCTGCGCCCCATGAGGCTTTACTGTGAGTTCACATTTAACACTATAGTTGTCGCTGGTAAATGGCCACGTTTTGGAATGACCCTCTCGTAATCCTTTAGGGCTGGGAAGCAGAGGTATGTCGGTTGATCGTTTTCAATCTCTCTTTTATTGCATTTGAAGTCTTTTTAGCCGTAAATATGTATCTGTATTGCTGATATCATCAGTGTAGAATCATTTATATTGCTTGTAATTTCTGGATGTCGCGTAATTTTTAAGATATTCGATGGATCTTGTAGCTTTGTGGACGTGTGACGGTCACATGTTTAACTATTTCGCCGGACTCAAAACCCCTATTAAATTAACCACAACTCTTTTTTCAATCTCTTAATAAGTGCGGATAAGTAAATTTTATATACTGATTAAATAATTTCATTAATATAAGGTAATAAGTTGGTCTTTTATCCTTTTCAGAAAAGATGTTTACGTCAAACGCGAAGATAGTGAAAAGCGGAGGAGCTGAGCCAGATGCCTTCGAAAGCTCAATATCTCAGGCTCTATTGGAGCTTGAAATGAGCAGTAGTGATTTAAAAGCACAACTAAGAGAGTTGTATATCACGAAAGCTAAAGAAATTGAATTGAACGGCAAGAAGGTAAGTTCGATATATATGCATACATTTCCAATTCTTGACGATCAAACCAAATAAGTAGCTTCTAATTTTATAATTTAAGTTAAATCTTCCAAGTGCACTACCGAGTTCACTATGTAACGGCATGTTCATTGGTGATCCACAATAGTGCTAAAGCAACAGGAGTGTGAGATTTATAGTGCTGGATATTTCCTCATTTTTTTCTCTTACTTCGTACACTTGCTAACCTGATGTAATTTAATGTTTTCTTATGATTGAGTATTATCTTTAAACCCATAGCACCCGCAAAGCCAAATTCTTGATACTGAGACCGAGTCTCATCTCATTCTCTTGTATCGAATCTCTCATTATTTACTGTAACCTCTGTCTTTTATTAGAAGTAATTAGATATTTAAAATATAAATTATTATTTCAGTCTATCATCATCTACGTGCCAGTCCCTCAATTAAAACAATTCCAGAAAATTCAAACACGCCTTGTCCGAGAATTGGAGAAGAAGTTTAGCGGAAAGCATGTAGTATTTGTGGCAGAAAGGAAAATTCTTCCCAAGCCCACTCGTAAGACCAGGACCAAAAATAAGCAGAAGAGGCCCCGCAGGTTGGTAATCCGATTTGTTCAACTGGTGTGCTCCCCAGATTAAGGAAGCATATGAATTATATTCAATGTTAGATATTTTTGCAGACTGTTTTGTAACATTTGTAGACATGGTGACTCATTTCTGTGTATCGGCACACATCTTTAAAGAAGTTATTGAATAAGTTTTTAATATTTCTAGCCGTACTCTGACTGCTGTCTATGATGCTATCTTGGAGGACTTGGTATTTCCAGCAGAGATTGTTGGCAAGCGTATCCGTGTCAAACTAGATGGATCCCAACTCATCAAAGTTCACTTAGACAAGACTCAACAGACCAACATTGAACATAAGGTAATTATAAATTCATTATGAATTGTAATCTCAAGTGTTTAGTTCATTGATTTCAGTCTCTTTCATTATTCATTAAGGAGAACTATCATGTTTTGTATGTTCGTTTTGCTTACAAAATTTTAAATAATGTCTTAATCATAATGAGATTATGCCAAGTGGTAAAGCATAATTTATTGTATTGTCTATGTTTGGTGGCACTAATCTTCCTGCAGTTTCCAAAGATTTGGGGTTTGTCATTTAAAATATCAGTGCATTCCAGTTTGAGAGTTGGTAGTGATGAATAGTTCCTTTTTGCTAAGTTATGTTATCATTTGATTATTAATATCAACATTTATTGCACAGAGCTTTTACAGGTTAATATTTTGTTGGCACTTTACTTTGCTATTCGATTTTCACTATTTCAACTGAATTCACTTTTATGATAGCACTATATTTCAGGGCCAGCAGGTTAATGTTTGTTCTATTGGCCTTAAAATTACATGATCTACTATGGGCATTGCTCTCTGGCTTTCAATTTGCATATTCTTTTTGTGGCTGTTTTGCCGTGACTTAAATTATCTTGATAATATTATTTGCACTACCGAGTTCATAATGCTGCTCTTATCTGCATTTGTGATCCACAATAGTGCTATAGGAAGGAAAGCACAATATAAAATGGATGTAATTCTTGTTTATGTCAGTAAATTTTGTGCTTAAACAAGATAACCAGGTATTAAGGTAATGTTAATATCGTTACAAATATTTGGGCTATTTTAACCACCAATTTTTATGATGTAAATGTTGAATATCATGTTAAGTTAATGTTTAGTTAGTGAGCTAACTTCATTCTTAAAATCTCTGCATTCTTGAGTTGCCTTGCATTTTTTGAGCAAGACTCTTAATGTTATTTATTGATGAATGTAAATTTTAAGTGCTAATTAGACCAGAGAAAAGACTCAGAACAATGGTAGACTAATTACTGTTCCCTAGTCAGTTTATTGATGCAATTCTGTTAGTAAAATACATTGAAGTTGGCATTTAATTTCTGAAGCAGACCTATTACCTTTGGCTGTCAAGTATAGTTACCCTTGAATAAATGGATGTTAGTGTTACCTGACATGTTAATTTTGTTTCATTTGTGAATTGATTATTTAACTTCCTTTTCAGGTCGATACATTCACATCTGTGTATAAGAAGCTCACTGGTAGGGAGGTAACATTCGAGTTCCCTGAACCCTATTTGTAATTTAAGATGGAATTTCAATGAAACGTTCAATAAAAAAATAACAAGTTGCTTCTGTCCTTTCTTTTATTCCTTTATTCAATTGGTATTAAAACCAGGGAACTTGTAGGATGTTAGTTGCTAATGATTGAGTTCGATTTTTACTGTACATAAAGTGGATCAGGGTTCATGAAACTTGTTTATGAAGCATTTCAAATAATCTCAATGTTGTTATCATTATGTTTAACATAATAGATTTTAGCTATACTTAAATCAAAGTTTTGATAAATAAGTAGTTATTCTACAGTATGTTTTACTAAACCTATGCTCTGAAGCTGTAAAAATGGATTGTACAATAGAAATTCACTGCTGTTATATCTATAATTTCATTGAGTACTATTTCTCTAAAAGTGATGAGAGAAATGTTTGTAGTCATAAGAAACTGTTTATTAGGTAACATTTGAATGCAAGGAAACCATTTTTTTTATCCATTCAATCTTATCTAAGTTAGCTAGTAAACATTGAGTACCTGATGAGTCATGTTTTTAACCCTTATGAATCAAGTTTGTTTAACCTAGTGGTTAATTGTGGTTGTACATCCATAAGCATGCTGCATCACTGCATATATTGTGAAATACAAGCTCTCAAGTTGAAGTGCAGTGAATTTGAAAGCAATAACTAGTGAAGTCATTTCTAGGTCTGAGAAAGTCCACTATCCAAGAACTTGAATTCCATATTAAGTAGAGGATAGTAAGAGTGGTTTGTGAAAAAAGTCATTTCACTATCAAATTAGCAAATATAATTCATCACTATCAGTGCATAAAGTCTTTACAAAGCATTAGGCCAAAGAAAATACAAGATTTGAATCCTTATTTACTTAAAGTGATGAAGGACAACTGTATCAGTGGTTAAGTACCCAGCAAGTCTCCTCTTGGCGTGTGGTTAGGGGGGGTGGTGCAAAATCAAACTCTTTACTTAAATAAATGGTTATGTTCCCCATCAACTTGTTCATGGTAAGAACAAATTTTTGAAATGATTAGTTTTGGCATCTAATTTCCTTATCTTTCTCTTGTTCTTAGAGCAGCTTATATAATGGAAGACATAAATTTGTAACATCTTCCAAGAAGGTAACTCCCCTTAATTTATCTAGTAGGTTAGGCCTTTGCTTAAATCTTCTATTTTCTAGGGAGTCATATACTGTCTTTTTTATCATCTGAATTATGCTCATTAGTTTATGGAAACATTTCGTTACAAAACAGATGAACTTCCGCTGTAATTTGTCACTAATCCAATAATTTTCTCTAGGATCCCATATGCTACATGCTTATTCTAAATGATATAACCAACACTGCTTCAATCTGACAATTGCACTTAGAAGTGCAATTCTCTTATATTATTTCTATTTATAATATTCATAGATAAAGTTCTATCAGTATACTTTCTTACTCCTGTGTCACTTATAACTACATTTATATGAATGATTAGTAGACTTAAATATTTTTTAACACTTGCATTTCTCAATCCAAAAACAAGATGCTCCTCATGAGATCCAATCCGTTTCTACATGTTCATAATGAACAACTAAGCAGGGTTCTGATGTTAGTCAAGATGTCTTCTTATAGGAAGACAAAATATCTGCAAAAAGTTATCCAATTGAACAGAGAAAGAAAGAATTTCTATTATATTTTCTAAAAACTTGAAAATCTCTCCTTGATTTATTTTACAATGAGGAAATTAAAAATAAAACTTACCACTAATTTTCAAGTGCTCATTTTGCTAATCAACTTGTGGAAGGGTATATCCACAAAGAAAAACTTCATTAGGTCTTCCGTGCAGTTGATTGTGAGAATGTGAAATTTCACAGTAAAACAACTTCAGGAGTTTCATTAACATTTATTGTAACCACTGATCAAAACAGATCATTATTTAGAGAATATTTATAAAGAAGTATATACATGAGTATCCAGCTAGTAAATATATTTTACATTTCCAAAAACACTGACTGGATTGAGAGCAGTAATGTAGAGGCCAATAATGCCCTATTTGGTACCCAGCCCTTTATAAGGGTATTAAAAAACAACAATGGAATAAAATATTTACTATGTCCAATTATTAAAAACCCAAAATAGATATGTAACAACCAAAGCAACAAAACAGTACGATGCAATCTTCACAAGGTATGTTTGATAACCTTGCAGAAATTATTCTGATCACAAAGTACATGTGTGGAAAATTCTTCCATAGGATGACAACAAAACTATTATACCTTTCTATGGAACATAATTATAGAACTAATTATATTCTCATTGAATAATAACCCTATTGGACATAGCAAAGGCAAGCTAGATATCCTGCAGTGTAATATCAGATAAAATCATTATAGCTGCACTTATGAATTCCCTTCTGATTGGTTAACATTAATATCTCCTATGTGACATTGAGGCAGCCCTTCTGAAGCATTCATCTCACCAGAGATGTAAGATTGTACTTCAGTCTTCAATTCATTTGGCTGCAATGTGACAGAATTTTTCTGGGTTATGTTGGGGGCATTATTCTTCTCTTCAGTAGCACTGATATTATTAAACCTACTCTCACCAAAATTAATAGGTTGACCTTCAGTTTTGGGTTCCTTTTGCTTAATTGGAACAGATGTTAATGATGCATCTGAAGAGGCACTCTTTAGCCCTTCTGGAACATTTACTTTGTCTGCTTTACTTGCACTAAAGGTAGGTTGGATTTCAGTGTTAGGTTCATTTACCTTTGATGGAGCAGAAGTTAGTTGTACTTTGGAGGGGACTCTATTAGATGTATGAAGATTGGGCTCAACATTAATGGGATATTCAGAGGGTGGATATACAGTTTGTGGCTGTTGGGAGTACTGGAGAGGTTGCTGAGGGTTCAGTAGCGGTTGCTGTGTATAACTTTGGGGATATGAACCATAAGGAGAATAGGAGTAATTAGCTTGTGGATATGCTCCATTACCACGGATATTCCTTCGATCAACTACTTGAATATAGTTTTCTGGAATCAAACCAATCTTGGGCTCGCCTCCCTGTCTTGGGGTCCATAGAAAACATGCCAGTAACCAGTCTTTAGCATCACATGGCTGGCGGCTTTTTGGAGCAATAATGAGCTTTTGTCCAGCACGGAATGATAATTCCTGATCTGAGGTTGCTGTAAAGTCATGGCAAGCTATGGCAAAGACACAATTAGGATCTTTTGCTTGTACCCAAAGTTCCATCTCTTCCCCTCGGAATGGTGATAATCTCCCATCGTTACCTGAAAAAGAGGAAAGGATTCATACACAAATCCTCCTTCAGTTATGTAAGTAGAGGACCTAAAACCCCTAAATTTCAACATACATTCATTTAAAAAAAACATTTTTTAAACAATTTACTTCATAAATTACAACTGATTTATTTACTCTGTAATAAACATGGTATCATACACAACTAGCAATACTTATGATAACTCGCCAATGAAACTTACCAGGTCCTACTAAATGTGAAACAAGCCTCCAAGCCAAATATGATCCACTCATCACAAAACCAAGAAAAGCTCCTAATAACCAATGAGATGGCACAGGTGATGATGATCTGTCATTTAGTGGTGGTGTTTCAACAGCTTTAGTTGCTTCTCCCCAAATATTTCCAAGAGATCCATCAGCCCCCTTCGCTCCTATTATTTACAAAACGGAAAGAAGCTTAAAATAAATTGACTGCATATAAACCTAAATTGTAATATAAAATGTAAATCAAAACATCAGATTCAGTCTTATTCATTCGTAAAAGATCAAAATAAAGATTATCAATGCCACGATAATGGATTTATGAATAGTTTCTAAAGTTAGATGTGAAAACGAAGCAAAATACTTATAGATACAACTAGATTGTTTGACTTTCATCAGTTTCATCATCTGTCACTCACCTAATTGTGGCTTTTGAAATGTACCATAAAGGCAAGTAGGTTTACCAAAAAATCATATATCTCTTATAAAATATGCATCAAAAAGGTTATGAAGCATTTCCGAAATTTTCAAACAAAATCGCAAATTTCTTTTGGAGAAAATTTTTTCTAAATTCCTTTGAACTGATACTACAAAAAATACGATATAAAATAAACCGGTATTGAGGTTAACATTTGTAAATAGGATAGAGAATTTGTAAGTGAGATTAAATTAAGCCGCCCTTTATACGTAACATACGATACGATACAAAAGGTAGCATATTTATACAACGAGCAGGGTAATCTATCTAAAAGTCTGCGGTAAAATCATATCTTCCGCGAATATTCATACTGAAAGTACTTCGCGCATCTAAGTTTGTGTATTAAGATTAATTAAGATGCAGAGCAGTGTCGATACTTAGCCCTGCAGAACTCTAGAACTTTTCGTTAAATAATATTTTATGGAAGAATTTGGAAGAAGAAATTGTGCTGCTAATACGAAAAATTTAGGATAGTGACGTTCAATTTGACGTACACGCCCAGATCAACTTTTAAAAAATCCCGTTCGTTTTGGAGGTTCGATTCTGCATCCGGTTTGCCTTGGACAATTATCCTCAAAACTCCATCTCCAGATTCACCAGGTCTTTCATCGTTGATCGAATGTATATAAAGTAAAGGTGGTGATCCATAAGAACCCCTAAAGTTCTCATATATAAAGAATTTTATTGTAAACATTTGAAAATTAAATAGACCCACAATCATTCCTAAGTACCCATGAAGATACTCAGTATATAATTACATTCTTATCCCTCTAACTCTATGAAAAAGATTGATGGTTGTTACGTGAATTCTACTTCACGCTCCAGCGACGAGAGCAATCGAACCGAATACATAAAAACTTTTGACGTAAGATCTCACAGTTAATAATGGATTCTCGTATGGATTCCTTACTTTCCAAGTTGGATTCCTAAATCGTTAAAAATTAATATTTTGTTTATATTTAAGATGAATATATACTAAAGATCCCTTTGATGATTTTCCATGAAAACAATTTATATCCTTGGGTCAATTTAAGAACTACAATTTCCATAATTGCATACTGGACCTGCGATACATAAAAGACGTCCGAAGGACAGCATCTGAAGCTTACAAATATGTTTCTTCTTTTAGATATACGTTCAGAGAACGAAAAATTAAACGTAAAAATGTTGATGCGTACAGCTTCCGATTCCACTAAAATCATGCGATGAATCGTTCAGCCTTTCAAGGATTTGAATAATATGAAATTGGAGATCATTCAAACAAAATATTCGGGAATTTCTCATCCTTTAACAGTCATCAAGTAGTAACAGAACTTTCGAAAATCAATTTGTACATTTCTTAGCAACGATTTCGTCATGGCGATACTGAATAGAATTGACCTTTGTTCTGTTTGCACTTTAGCATCACAATACCTAAAGAAGCTTTCCCTACTCAAGGTTGTCACATTTTTTACCCAGATTCTTTCTCCATTTTTCTTCACCCAATTGCCTCATTTCCATTCTTAGACCTTTGAGACACATTTTTTGGGTTCCTAAAAATTTATTAAAAATTGTCTCTATCTAATTATTGTTTCATAAAGTAATTACCATTTCAACTCCATTAATTATTCCATTTACACTCAATTATAGTATGATACCTTGGAACCTAATTTTAGGGAATAACTTATAATAACTTGGTACTGATGCTGAGGTGAAGCTAAGAATTCACAAGATTGGGACAAAATGATTTCTCCAAACCTAGATCTTAAAAATAGTTATCAAACCTACCTAATTAATACTTAACCTACTTTCCTATTATTTGCTCCCATATAGGAGAAGACAATAGTTAAATAACTACTAGAGTAACTCCATGAAATTATAAAACACACAAATACTCTTATCTACTACTTCTAAAAAACGACTTAAAACTATTTCATTGATATAGGACACGAAAATATAAATAATATGTAGGAAAAATCAACTTATAATTTGACAGGAACATATATTAAATTGATTTTCTGGGATTGAAATGCTGAATCATACTTAAAAAACAAAGCCATCATAAGCTGTCTGAACTGCTCTTAACATTCATTATTTGAAACAAATAAAATGGAATGAAAACACCATAAGAAAAGAATGGACATGCATACTTAAACAGAAAGATAGTTATATCTTAAGAATGGAAAGTAAATTAGATGGATACTATAACTGAATGAAAAATATACTAAGAGGCAACAGGTAAATAGAAAATTGAACATTCAAAGGCTTTTACCAGAAGTAGATATAGATGAAAAAATCATATCTTTAGATTACAAATGATAGCTGAAGACCCACCAAAGAACACCTTCACTCTGCGAATGATCCACTGAAGAAATTTGAATATTGACACAGCTGAGAGAATGTGACGTAATTGACCAAGATGTTCAGCAACTCCAAGAGCAGCACGGAATGAAGCATGTAGAGCACCAAGAGTGGACTCAAGCATGAAGGAAACTGATCCAAAAGCTCTCACAACATGTTCAATCGACTCAAATGCAGGGCGACTTGTCTCTTCTGCAAGAGCTATCAACCTTTATAAGGGATGGACATAAGAGCTGTTAGATTATGAACACTGACTTCCAACTTACACTACATGCTCTTCAGATATTCCCTTAAAGCTCAAGTTACTCATACAGCAAGCAGAAAGAGTTAGTTTTAACAAAGAAGCAACTAGGTAGTGAAAGAGTAATTAAAATAGTAACAGTAGGAGAGTTAGAGGATTGACACCTTCACTATTCAGGAATTGATATAACAATTTACGATGAATACGAAAAAAATCAAAGAATTGTACACTATAGAAAAGGCAAAAACAATAAAAAAATGAATTGACTAAAATTTAGTGGATATGACGCAGCAAGATCATACAAGAATTATATTTAGTGTAAAAATACGCAAAAATATGAATACTTTAGAGGTACAAATGCGGCATAATTTTCAAATATTATTAAGCACAATCGTTAAATGGCAAATTAAGAATTATGTGCAATGTGTTCTGTGAAATAATTCAGAAGAGAGACGACATATTTCATTTTTTTGACTGGTTATACCTTATCACCGTCCAAGGAGGTCTTGAAAACACATAATTAAAGAAAAATATTCAAATATTTTGAGGAGAGTAAATTTCTGTATGAAATTAGATTGTCATCTGAAATCCCTACCTGTTATTAGGATCATTTGCGTTGAATGGATAGCCTGGGTATTGTCCACCTCCATATCCCATACCATTGTAAAGTCCATAGTTGCCATAGGAATTATATGCTCCTCCATAAGAATTATATGCTCCTCCATAGGAATTATATGATCCATAGTAGCTGCCTGCCGTCGGGTAACTCCTGTAAACCTGTGGAACTGTTGAGTTTACTGGTCTTCGAAGGTTAATATTTGACGGCCTCGGAGGTAATGGTGGTGGTATAGCTGGATTTGCTCTCACGTTAACATCAGGGATTCTAGATGAACTTTGTACACTAAATATAAGATTAAGACTTCCATGTTTACATTCCCTGAAATAATTCCATATGTAATGCACCAAATACAAAAACTTACGCACCTCAAAGAAGTACCGTTCCTTTCGGATCTTAGATTGGTCCCACTACTCTCCCATGGTTTTATTGGAGTTGACATAATTCCTAATATCTACAACAAAGAAATAGTACTACTATCATCACTTATCATCACAACGACGGTGCTGCTGGTGCTTGTTTTTATCAACCAAGAATCTGCTAATCAGAATGCGTAATTTCACGAGATATTTTCAAAGGAATGTAGAGTTTTAACTACTTGCGAGATTTTAGAAATTGCGTTAACCCGGTGTTTAAGTGCCATGATCAATTGATATATTCTCAATCAAAATATATAACTTCAAAAATAATTATATTTCGTAATCCATAAATGTATACAGTTACGAAATATTAACTATTTACTATTTATCGAGATACAATAATCATCTTATCTAATTATATATGTATGGATTTGGATCACAGCATGTGTAAAGTACTACGAAATAATTATAGTAGAGTCTCTTAGCTATGTTGGCTCGTGGCCTTTAAAGAAGACAAATATAACCGGGTTTAAACAGCTGATGATCTAATATAAACTTCGATGGGGCAGTCGTGTAAGAATCGTCCTCGATTTTCTTTGAATGAATGATGTATTTTTAAGAAACAAAATTAACTAGAATTGAGTTAATAAAAACATACTTATGCCTCATAGGTATCATAGATAACGAACGAATTATGATCTGCTGATGAATACCAGTAACTGCGAGCAAGAATGGATGAGGTTTCTCTTCTTGTCTCGCAAAGGCTTGAAGCCTTACAGGTATTGATTGTTTTTTTTTTAATTTTGGAATTATGATTAACGTGAATTTGCCTTTAAAAATATTGTCTGCTTTTCGTATTAATCATTAAAGTCTTTATACGAATGTGAGTAAAAATTGTTTAGGTATAAGGCCATATTTTCTTTCACATAGTTGTAAATATTAAAACTCATTCTTCACGAGCAAAAGCATTATTTTCAATCTTTTACTTGTTCATGTTATCATGGCCATTAAAAATATGCTTTTGATGAATAAATCAGTGCATTTTCATGGTTAAAAATTGAATTTACATCTTTAGAGGGAAAAGTCAAATACTACCTCGAACACAAAACGTGTACACAGCAGAAGTGAAATAAATCTTATTACATATCTCAGTTAGGTTCAGGTTTTGTGTCATCCCATGTTAGCAGGATATAAAATTCGTACTATGAAAGCTTCTTTGGTAATTTTGTTGATGCCCCAGTTACATGCTTAGAAACTATTTCTTGATTTTTCAATTTATTAATTATTCTGAGTGAAAGAATAAATTAGTTATTATTAACATTTTTTAAATCCTCTGCTAAGCATTTAATGATCTTTATTGTATATATATGTATATAATTTATTTAACATTTTTATTTACATCTTACAGATACGTGCCCTCTCTTCATTAGATGCAGCTCGTGTCCTGTTTCGAGGGCATTTACAGAATGGTGTCATATGGTTGAATGATGTGTGGGCTGGGGAAAGAGCCCAGGTACTTCGTGAGGCAGCTCTTCAACTTCAAGTTTGGTCAATAGAAACATACTCAAGAGCTAAAGAATCTATCGCTCAAGTGAATTATGAAGAAGTGGTCCAAAGATTGAGGCAGATATATCTTTCAGAATGTGAGTCTTAAGTATTGTTTATTTACAGGCTAAGAAAGTATTTGAAGTGGGCTTGATATTTTATAACAAATAACTCTTTTTTAAAGCTGAATGATTAATTAAAAACTTAATGTTTAATTTCTTAAAGTGTTTCTTTTGAATGAATGATGAACATAGTGTGAAAAAATATTTTATGACCATCTTCAACTGAAATCCTTTAAGTTTAAGCTGCTTCTCTCCTTATTTGCAAAACCCCTTAAGTCTCTTCATCTGCAATTTTTTTTTTCATGGAATATGCATCACAATTTTACCTTAAATTATTTTTCTCTAACAAAAATTGCTGAATTCATTAATCTATTAAAATTGAAAGGCTGTGGAGCATCACAAAATTAAATTTGAACTCACAGATGAATTTTCCAATCTTTCATATTTAAATTACAATCATAAATATAATGATCCAGTAAAATTTTCTGTTTTCTCAATTTATATAATAACTATGACATCTCATTATTTCATTCCTTCTCATTATATAAAGAAATCTTAATGTAAATTAACCAATTTGAGTGTTCATCTAATGTTGCAAATCTTTAATAAGACAGCTATATTGTTGATGTGAAAATAGTTTCACTGTAATAATTGCTCTGGTTAAATCATTATTGATATTCAGTTCTTTTATGCCAATCAGTAGTAATATATGCAGTATATTTAATTATAACCATTTATGTTGTGGTAAAGTATTAAAAAAATACTCTTCTAATTTTACATTATCACACGACTTGATATTCATTTATTTATATTCTGAAAATTACCTTAAACATCTAAATTGCTGTTTCCTTTTTGAGAAAGTATAATTAAGGTTACTAGTAATTTCTTTATAAATAAACTAAAAGCAAGTATCTCAGGCTCTTTAATAGATGGTGATTTACGATTCTTTAATAGGAAGTGATGCAGAATGGGTCTATTTAATCTATTTGATAGAAGAAATAAAAATTGTTAGTCTGGAATGGTTTCTACAAATACAAATGTTGTATTTGCATAAACTTTTAACTGCCTTTTCTTATCTTATCTTATATGTACAAAAAGGTTGAGAAAAATGGTCAAATATTCCCTGATTTAGGTAATATTTCATTTAAATGTAGTTGCCGGTCCTCAAGTTTACTGGTGCAGCTTTGGAGCTGTTTCTGGTATTTTTATTGGATTGAGTGTAGGTATAACACTTGGTCGGAGATGGCACCCAGCTTATCTTCATCCTCCAGCAATGCGAGCTGTGGTCTGCAAGAATTCCAAAGGGATTGATGTAAGTAGAATTAATAGGTCATATTCACTGTCTTATATATTGTAAAGTATTTGTGAAATACTTTTATACAAAGTATTCACTTATCTTTCATGATTTATAACTCTCCATGTTTGTGGAATCATAAGAAATACTAGTTTTTGATATAATACTAGGTTATATTAGCTAATTAACATTTTTATTGACATAAACTATTGAACATTACGGCATTCTTTTAATTAAAACAGGGAGTAACTATGGTGGAGGATGTGCCAAGCCCCACAATAACTCGTTCAGATCAAATTATTATTCAGGTTCGGTGCTCTTCAATAGATCCTGTGGATATAAAGGTCTGTAGTGGTTATGGGCGTACTTTAAGGAAACATCTTGGAAAATATCATCCAGTGAGTATGGGTTTATGATTATTATTATTTTATTATAGTATAGTAGTTTTTGGATAGCTTCCAAATAGCTTCCTTGCCTACAAACACTACTTAGTGTTTCATTTCAGCTTGAATCTTAAGTTTGATCTACATAAACATACTTATATACTCGTTTCTGTATTGGGACAAGAGTCCAATTTTCCTTTCAACCGATATTCTGTAATAATAACTAATTAACTGTAGTCAGTTGTGTGATTTATGAACCTTGATTCCAAAGTATGTTGAAAAATTTAATTAGACTGTTTTTAGAAAAATAAGCATGTTACTTATTAGGTAATTCCCCTGTCCTTGTATTTTTATATAAGGTATAAAGGTAATACATTTTCATAATGTTTAATTACTTAAGTAATTCATTGTTTATTCAAGGTTGAGTAATCCTCTGTGTATAATTACAGAAAAGGATGTCATTGTCATATCAGTTTTCTTATAAAACTGCTGGTCATTAATACTGAAGAAAAATATAAAATTTACAAGAAGAAATTATCTATTCTCAGGAAATATCAAACAAGGAATACCCTTTGGTGCTTGGGCGTGATGGTTCAGGTGTTGTGGTGGAAGTAGGTGATGATGTGAAGGGTTTTGCACCTGGAGATGAAGTATGGTTTGCAATTCCGCCTTGGGTTCCAAGAGGTGGTGCAATGTCCCAACTGCTTTTGATTATGGGTGAGCTTAATTATGGACTTTTACTATGAGGATGTGTATATAATAGTTACTTTTCATAAATTTTTTATAGGAGATTAATATAAAATCACTGTGGTTAAGAATATTTCCTTTAATCTTACAGTTTTTTAAAAGTATTTTATTATTAGGTAAAAATTTACTTAGAGTCATACAACTTCTCTATAATAAAATGTTTTATCAGTTCTATTTTGAAATTTTGCAGTTTCCCATCCAACTCATTTCAAATCTCAAAGTCATAAAACCAATATTCATGTACAAAATCATGATTCCTCCCTGCCATACACTGAAAGGCAGCTTGCAGGGACATGATTTATACATAGTGTTTGTTTGGATTTATAGATCTTCATATCTTTATTATAGTTTCATATCATTGAACAGATATTTTAAAATTAAAATAATATTTATTCTAATTCATTATTTTCTATTATATATGTATTAAACAATTATCTCTATATAATTTTAATTATTATTATTTATATTATAATTTTAATACAAAATACATAAAACTACACTGTTAAACTCAAGTTTAAAACTTTCTCTCCCAAATCAATTATTACTTTGGCCGTGGATGATGAAAATCATGTTAAAATATAACAACTTTATTTTGTTTATATTTTATCTTATTCCAAATGAGTACCATAATGTGGTGCTTTAACTTGTAACTGTACAAGTATACCAGGCATAGCAAGATTTAAATAATTTGATCAATCAATCTATCATTTGTATTTTAAATTACATCAATTTCTTTGCACTCGACTATCTTCTTATTCAGAGCAGTTTTAGGGTTAAAGTTTGTCATTTTACTTATAACTGATTTTATATACATAATTATGTAAGTATAATTTTCTTGAATACATTAAAGGTGTTGGAGAAATAGGTGGTGATAAGATTGGTTTGGAAAGAGGTCATGCAGTAGCAGGCCTCTGGGGAACTGTCGTAGCTCATAAGCCAAGAGGAGTAGGTTTTGAAGGTGCATCGACTATCCCTTATTCTGCATGCACAGCTTGGGAGGCCGTCACTGTTGGTGCTGGACTTGGACCTGACTCAACTCCTGGTAAAAGGTAGGTAAATTTATAGTTTATTTAAATAATTTTAATTCTATTTTTTAAAACTCTTTCGTATCAGTGCTATTTCCATTTTTATTATCAAGGATGGAGTAAAAATATCTTCCTTATGGGTTTATTATCCTATATGATATTTCGGTAAAATACTGTTTATAAAATGATATGTATTCACAAACTCCTCATTCAGCTAACAACAATGAAAAATAAAGTCTTTGTAAGTTCTTAGAATATTCTTATGCTAGGTGATTTTAAATATTGAAGTTCTTTCTTTCTCTCATCTCCAAAGCTAACAGTTCGGGGTGTTTACAGCATATAGTTTAGAGGTAAGCTGAGAGAGCAATTTCTCTAAATTTCTCTTGCAATATAATTAAAGTATTCTATATCACTTAGAGCTAGGGTTTTATTGAAATCAAGTTATATTAGAAATGCACATAAAAACTAGCATCAAATTTCATGCTTTTATTGTCATTCTGCAGATCTCTGATCCATTCTACTTGATTTATGACTTCCAAAGAATTAAATAGCACGTAATAGCACGATTTTATCAAAATAGAACAGTTATATTTATAATGAAATTAATTTCTTTTGAATCTATTGCATCTATAAATTTCCGCTTAGCTCTTTTACTTGAATATTTATATAATGATCCATTATTTTTAAGTATTTGCTTTTGTGCTCTAGATATGTTAGAGTGCTCTCTCTGCTTACATTATTAAAATATTTATGTTTTCATCTCATACTTATTTATGCTAACGTTGCTTTAAATTTTAAGTAAGTTTTTCCTTAGGAAGTAAATATTTCTAAAATATAGCACATTTTCTGTATGATTAGAGATATATAGTGATGAATTAAAAAAATGTTTTTATAGCATTCCAGTTGACATCTTCTATTGTACTGGAATCTGCCTGGCTTCTATTATTCATTAAATAGATTGATACCTACAAGCTGTCTTCTTGAAACTTTTGTAGATATATTAGATTACTATAGAGAGCTTTACTTAGACCAGTATTGGCAATGAACATTATCTCAATTTTTATTTTCATTTATTTTATTTATATGTTCTTATTCTTTGGTTTGCTGCTATATATATGAATTTAGTTTCATGTCCCAGCTATACATTGGTTTACAGTTCTAGACATGATAAATTTATTGTTTTGATAAATTTTTGTGACATTCTAATTTACACCAACATCACCATATATATTTTATAATATTTACTGCGTTCTTCTTATTACTTTACATACCTCTGTAAAAGACTCATTTAAATTATTCATTATATTGAGAACTTGCAATTTTACAAGTTTCACAATCACAACATTTTAGAATATTATATTTTAACAATATGTTTTATTAAAATATTTGGAGATCATTTGGTTTGTTTTTCTTTATATGATTACCCTTAGTTTAATGAGGTAGGAACCACCAAATAAACCATTCTCAATATGATAATGTTATCCAGTTTCCTCAGCATTAGTCTTCATATTAGTGAAACTTATGAAAATATATCAATGGTACTTAAAAAGTCATCTCATCATGTAATATTTGTGTCATTGTAACAAATAATGCAACAACGTTGCATAGCAAGCATTTCTGTTAAAGGCATTCAGTTTTTAGTTCTTATTATAATTAGACTATTAAATTATATTACTAGAAGTTTGTTTTCATGCAAATTTAACAATTGTGGTACAGATTATTGATTTTTTTGTGTCTTTCTCTGATTTAATGGCGATGTAGTGTAGCATTGATAGCTTTGCATTATAATACTAATACAGAAGCATATTTCCAGTAAGAGAAGTATGGGCTTAAAGAGTAGAGATTAGCTATTTTTCCAGTTCATTATTTCAGTTATATATGATATCTGTACTTAATCTAAGATGAATATCATCGGAAGTTTGATTAAAATATTATTATAATCTCTCCGATTTTCTAGTTTTTCTTGAATAAAATAATAATTTTGTACTCTTGTTTTGGTTTAATTTAAAGTTTATATAAGGTTTTTCTGTAAATGATATATCAGAGGTTAATGAACTATTATAAGTGTTGTAACCCAATCCTAAATTTCTTATCTAGTTTATTTTTAAATAATTTTTTAATTTGATAATAAATTGCATTAATTTACTAATTTTTTCAACCAGGTGTACTATGTCCTTTCATTAAAATAGCCTATAATATTTTCATAATATTATTAAAATGAAATTCATTCATTTTAGTACCAAGGAAACTTAAATTTATATTATATTTTAGTATATATTGTATTTAGTTATTATTTTTTCCTAATTTTTACATTCTATAAATCTAAACTATTTTTGTGAATCAGGTTATTATATTTATAGTTTTTTTTCATTTTATCCTATTAGGATTTTGGTTCATGGTGGCACCACTGGTGTAGGAATATTGTTAATACAACTTCTAATGGCTTGGGGTGCTAATGTAACCACTGTTGTGGGACCACATGGGGCTCATCTGGCCCGTAGGCTTCTTCCTCCTCAAAATGTACTACTTTATGAAGAAAGGGATGGGATAATTGGTGGTGAAAGTGATTATCACACCAAACTACGTTGGAGTGAGAAGTAAGTGAAAGAAGAAATTTAGCTTCAATTTTTAGAATTTTCATCTTTTCAGAGAAATTATTTCCTTTGATAATTTGGTCATTTCATCAGTCTTAAGAATTTAAAAATCATTGTTAATAGTTTTAAAAATTTAATTTAGACTTAACTTTGGAGGAAACAAAAAGAGGTACTGATAATATTAATAGATGATTTTATACTATAATTTCTTTTAATTTATGGGCATTTACCATATATAATATTTTCTATATACACATGATGATCTTCTACCACAACATTCAAAGTTATCTCTATAATGAAACTTTTATTGTTAAGTGAGCATTATTGTTAAGATATATAATGGTTTCATATGTAGAAAACATAACTATTATCTTTTTATTCATTTTCTTTGTATGCTTTTGAAATATTCTAATATTTTTATGTTTTAGTACAATCTCCATCCTATGTGATACATATTTTGCAGACTGAACTCATTAGGATATATTTGTTTGTCTGTACTGTAATATATAACAAATATTGCTTTTATCTTAATTGTTTAATTTCAAAAGGTATCATCTACACTGCCTTGAATTATATATATTGTACACAACATTGAATTAATTTGAAAAAGGGTTTATACAAGATAAAATTATGCTATGAATCAACTCTTCACTCTTAGAGTTTCAGTGACCTGTCATTAAAATTTTGTTAATAGATAAGGAACTTGTATATTGAGTGCTTATAGTTTGTCCTCCATGTTTTTTCATTTGTTTAAATCTACCAATGCTTAGCACTTGTTGACTAAATTAATCCAGATTTAAGTCAGTTGCATCAGACATTTTCTTTTTAATTTATTACTGTTCTTCTGGGTGTTTTTTTTTGTATTTTTGAAATCCATAGCTATCCTCTATCTTGATATTCTAGGTTTGATTTTGTATTCAATACTGTGGGACCTATACTTTCGGAAGAATGCCTCAACTCATGCAAAGATGGTGATCAAGGACGTGGGATTCCAGCTGGTATCATGGTTACTGCATATTCAAGACCTATTGCCTCTGATTCTAGAGGTATAATCCTTGGTGCTATATGTTCCACATGGGCATGCCTACGTTCTCTTATCCTTGTGAGTCATTGGTCATTAGTTGATTAATCAAATTATTTTAGAAGCAAAGGTGCAAATAATATTAAATTAATGAACATCTCACGTGAATATAGAGTTCATTGGAGCTGGATGGTCGCAGTGTTGGATGGGTGGGAGTGAATACAGCAAAAGAAGCTTTAACACAATTTGGCAGACTTATTGAAGAGGGTAGAATTATTCCAGTTGTGGGAAAAATATTTTCTGTTGGAGATGCTGAAATGGCTTTCCAGCATGCAGACACTACAGACCCTCTTGGAAAAACTGTTATCCGCTTCAGGTTGGTAAAGAGTAGTTTTGATTACCTTTAGGACACGTATATGCTTTAGAAAGAAAATATCTGTGATAATTTACTTTTGCAGAGTTTTGATGTGCTAGCTATCTAAATTTATTAAATAATTGATCAAAATTGATCTAAAAAATATTTCCATGGTTCATAGTTTGGGAATAATTATATAATAGCTTTATTATCATGCTAAATTAAATTGTTTTATGTAACTTCATTTTCAAAACATTTAGTTTTTACACATAATTAGGAAAAAAAATAAGAATATGTTGCAACACTATTGATTGCTTTTAGATAATTCATTACATACATGATTATTTACTGAATATATGTTTGTGTATCCATTTTTTGCATGACTCATAAATCTTACATGATAAAGTTCTTAGAAAATAGTATTTATTAAACTATGTTTTTAGGTTGCTGTTTCTCTTTTCTTAGTGTTTTGTCAGTTCTTCTCTTTAAAAGTGAATTGTTGCATCTATTCTCATGTTTTGCTTGATCAGTATTTATCTGACAGTCTGAAGCTAGGCTGTAACTACTTGTTTATGTTGAATGTTTAGATGCTATTTATGCTAGCAAGTAGGATCTTGAAAATTACTCTATTATGATGTTCTGTTCACATTCCTTATCATTTAAATTTTGGAAATATAATAACCAAAGCTTCTTTCAAAATAGTGTTCTTGTCTATGATGTTTTTATATAAATTTAATTACATTAATTCTAATCAATTTTAGAATTCTTCAGAGGTAATTATGTAATTCAATTACTAAAGTTTTTATAAATGTGGGTATTTTGGCATTTTTAGTCAGTTTTGGGCCTGTATAGTACCAACAGATATTTGTTCTACTTTCATTAAAGGAAAACATACCATCCTCAAGTTTGAGATGCATCAAGTTTTAGATGTAATTAGAATAATAATTTTATTACTATGGAAGTTTAATCTTTTTTTGTAAAAAAGGTGAAAATTTTGTTATTTAAAAAAATTATATTTTATTTTCCTTCTCCTTGAAATTATTTTATATTAATTAGAAGGCAAGGATAGATTTTCACTTTTCACATTAACTGAAGTTCACAAATAAAGTAGTAAATAAAGTCAAGTTGGCAAATACTTCTTGATCTCTATCGTTATACTTAAAAACATTCATGTGGAAATTTTTTTTGAGACTCTAGATATGTAAATGGTTAGAAAAAAGCTGAATTTGAACATTTTAGTGTGATTTTTTAGAAAACCAGCCTAGATGTTCCTGCAGCATTTTTTTTTCTTGTTGAAATATGCATATCAAGAGAGAAAGTTATATTACTCTGTCTACTCTGCTCAATATTTTCTATCATAGGCCTAATTATGATTTCCTGTCTGTGACTTTAAAATGTTATACAGCAGCTTTTAAATATTCTTGCTTATTTATTCTATTTTAGTATTTTAAGTTATATAGGTAGTCATGCCTAGTTATTTGATGGAATATTGATTTTTAATATCTTTTTATACTTTAAAATCCAAAAATTGTTAAAATTTTAAGTTTTAAAGTCCTCAGTGGCATTTAAGTTTAGTTATTTCTCAAAACAGCTTTTAACTTAATTTTTAGATTTCTTGTGTTACCTTTTTTATGGAAAATTTTTTTCAGCAAAGTTGCCTCTACCTTGTATGCAGCAGGGAGTAGGCAGAGTACTCCAAATGGGAGTTTAAGCTCACGAAGTATGTATTTTCGCGTGTGTTGGGTGAAGTTTTATTTTTAACTTCTTTATAACAGGTCCCTTAATTCCTGAAAAATCTTCAAAAGAAGTTCATTCCCAATGTTTTTCCTTGTTTTTTGCATTCCTACAGATCAGAAAGCTGTTGCAGGAAGTGTGGCTATACCCAAGTAGAGGATAATTAGACTGCTAAAAGTTTTCCCTCAGAAGATAAAAATTTAGCATCACCATGATCTTTGTGTGAAAGAGAGTGAGAGAAAGGAAGGAGAAATCCATTAAGTTACCTATCTATCTTGAAAAATGTTGGTGCTGTTGAAATATCACTGCCTCAGTTTTTTTAATGAATTGACTAAGAATTGGATGTAGATGCTCAATCAACCTACTTGTAAATATATTGTAAAGAAAGTGGCTCTTATGGTGTAAATAGTGTTTTGCACAATTAGTTAACAGAAGTGGTTAAACTAGACTTTGGCCATAAATATTTTCATTGTCTAATAATAACTTGGCCTCATAGGGGAGATATTGAGTATGATCATTTTATGAATGATGAATATTGTGTATTTTATTACTTTATTTCTTCTCAGTGGCCTTTGATGGCTGATTTTTTCAAGATATTATTTATTACCGATATTTTTATGAGCCCCATCATGGTTTGGTTGAAAGTCTCTAGGGATCATTTAGTGCCTTCCTTTCTTTAATTCAAAATAAATAATCTTATGTTCAAATCTTCCTAACATTGTTGTGCCACTTTTTGATTTAGATATATTAGAAACCAGTGTTTCATGTATTGTTGATATTAAATTGTTGTAGCTTTATGAATGTTCCTTTTTATGATGAAATATACTGCTGTTAACTTATTTATTTTAGATTTACTGTCATGTGCTTATATGGTAGATATATGTTGTGTACCCAGTCATTTTATTGTAAGTCAAAAATAGCAGTGTTGCATTTAATATCAGTTAAAAATTAACCAATCAAGCTTCCAATTAACAAAAATAACAATTCCTCATTTTTTTAACTTCTCTAAGAAAATAGTAGACTTTTTTCCAATTCCTGTTAATGTGAATATGAATTTCAACTTATCACATCGGTTAACATCAAAATTGTAAATTCAAACCCAAGTTTAGAAACAATGTAATGCACATCATTAAATTTTCGGTGATTTAAGCAAAAATTAACAACCTTACATTTAATTTAATTCATATACAAAATTATTTGATGTGTAAGAAATAATTCATTCATATATTGTTGATGATCAACCTTTTACTGTGTTTTTGATGATATTCATTCCAGGAGTACAAATTTTCTGTAATAATTATTAAAATAGCCAATTCAATAATTATATTACAAAAATTTATATACATTTACTGTATATTGTCTTGTACATAAATAAAACAAAGTTTGCTATAAAACAATTTATACATACTCTTCATCATGTTATTATTGATTACCTTTGAAAGTATCAGAATCAAGATAAAGATATGCACTACTATCATATTTTATTCAAAAATATTGATTACGGGTAATTGGAATTTTAAGGGGAAGATTTTAAGAGGAATCATTTGTTTAATGGTTTAGAGTAATGAAAATTAAACTTGCTATAACTCAATATTTTTATGTACATATATCAGCTAATATAACAATGACTATTTACGGCAGCATTTTCTTTTCTGTTGTACTCATGGCTTGAAATAAAGAAATAGTTACAAAATGTACACTTCATATATATTAGATCATACAAACATCATGGCACATGTCCCTTGGCTTTCTTCTTCAGTCTCATCAAATGTGTCATGAAGTGAATCATGTTATTTTGTCAGCAAGCATTAGTCTATAGTCAAATATTATACTTGCACATATGCTCACTATTTAATTTTTTATTGTGAACTCTGAGGACAAATGATCTTATCTCTCTATAAAAACTTCACATATGTTTATTTGATCATTAACTGTATTCCTCAAAAATAATCTCTTCATTTTATGTATTATTTTCCTACATTACCTTCTATTCTCATTTGTACTTTTAGACTTTTAATTAACTTCCTTTTTTGTGTGAGCATTTGATAAAATAATTCGAACAAAGTATGCAATATCTGTTTACCTTCCTGTGATAGTGCTAGAAATGTTTGTCCCCTGATGTTGTTAGAAAGCTTTTCATAGCTGTTGAAACGTGAAAAAATAATCTTTTTAGTTTATTGTTCATGTTCAGCATGCTCATATTCTATTAAAATACCTGCATATGAATTGCATAAGGACAAGCTATGATAACATTGTGAACATTCATCTTATACTGAAATTAAAGGCATGATTGACCTTAGTGAATAATAGGGCATTGATGGTCCATTTTTTGTACAAGTCTCTTCTCTTGTTAAACTGACTTTATCATAACCATTCCTCACTGGTTATCATATCATATTATTAGTTCTTGAGTTATTTTCTTCCAATTAAAATCTTAGTCAACCCTGTTATACTTCTGTATTTTACGAAGCAACTTATTTTTGAAGGTTTGGTGTAACTAATTCTTTCTTTCTAATAATAGCTGTCCTTTTTTAAATGATCATGGTTGCATTAAGTGAAAGGAATGTCTCAGTTATATTTAATGATCTGTTTTGGGGTGAACCTTATGGTTATTGAGTGAAATACTCAAATATATAACTTAGAGCTTCAAGTAATATTTTGTTCAGCAACATTGTTAATATGGAGCAATTAGCATTATACATTCATATATATTAATATACGGCGGACTTGACTGCTTGGATTTTCACAAAGCAGACTCAGGATGGGAAACCAAATTATCTTAGGATAAATGTCCATCATCCAAAACAAATAAAAGATAAATTAAGGACACAAAAAGGTTTTTTATTGTATAAAACCGTGTAATGAAGTAAACTTTGCATAAAATTGGCAATATTCAGATTTTTGTCAATCACGGCTTCCCCTTGATCTGTTGCTTACGAAATAAATTCAAAATTAATCAAGCACAACCTCTCCTATTACAAAAGAGAGAATACTTCATGAGATATCTTGGTCTATTCATCCCCATCACTTTTCTTGTCTTCATCCTCTCCATCCATGTCTCCATCATCTTCTTCTCCAACGTCTCCTGAGAACTCAGCTTCTTCTTCATCATCATCTCCAGCAACTTCTGCATTCTCAGCCTCGAGCCGTTCCATCTGCTTCGCAAGTTCAGCCTCATCTGTTGCAGTGACAACTTTAGGCTGAGAGAAAGATAAATCATAAATATTAAGGAATGGATAATCAACTTTTGAGATCAGCTCAGTCATTCCAAAACTGATCAGAGAAACATTAAATTAAAGAGATCTGAGCTATATTTGATTTTATGTCAGCTGTTTAACATGACTTCCAAGGATATATCAATCAAAAAGTATTTTTGCTATAAATACTAGCTCAGCAAAGCAAGATTCAGGGGTATAAAGGATACTTAGAAGTAATTTTAGTCATATAAATATTCACAAGATGGAATTGAGTGTTAATTCTGAGAGGGGCCGGCCTTGCCCAGATTAACTTGCCATGCTTGATTTGCAAGTTCTCTTGAGATTTGCTATCTACATATACATAAAGTTGCATATTATTTTACTGCATTAATCACTAAAATCTAATGAAGTGACTAAAATTGAAATATAAGAGAAAAATTTGTATAAAAGTGAACAAAAACTATTAATGAAAACGTATGTACTTGCCATGCCAATAATGAAACTGATTATTATAATAGAAAACTTAACCTTGAGCCAACTCTTCCAAAAACTGCTGGTGTTTATAAGGAAGACTGATGCAACTTTATAGAATGGAGATAGGGAAGATTATTCTTATAGACCTAGGTCATTTCTGAAAGCTAAATTTGTCTTTCCCTCATGATTCATAACTCAATTCGATTTTACCTAACTTGGAAGCATTCTACAGGCATTAAATGCCACAAATTTTAAACATTTCTGAATAGAGATATGCAGTAAAAAAGAAATTTCTTAAATCAATTCAATGAATGAAATTCAAATGGACTCATAAATTTTTCATCTTCTGACTTTATACAATGAACCACAACGGAATCCTTATCTACAAAACTGTAGTCAATGAAGAGTAAACAGGCCATGTTAGCAGCTACAAAAGGATTAAATTATTTGAGATTTTTCAGCAACTAGTGTTTCAATGGAAGATTTTGTTTTATAATTCAACCTGTTCAGCTACAACAATATTGAATTTATTGAATTATCAAACTAATTGTGCATAAGAATTCAGTACTTTAAAAATTCAAGGATTGAAGAGGTAATAAATGAAAATAGTCAATTTTCAGGGTATTACCCATTTGAAATTCCTTGTAGACAGGTTATGCTTAACCAATCAACTGGGTATTTACATTTTCAAAGTCCTACCTGCAGTAAGAATTTAATCTGTATAAGAGGCCATTTTATGAGCATAATGAAAGAATAAGGTACTTCTTGTTCATTTTCTGAAAGAATATATTTTTAAAAATTTCTATAAATTTGTTTCTGTAGTAGTTACTTTATATTATCTTCTCCAGTCATGAGGTCTATAAACAACATACATAGACGAGTGGTTAAGTGTTATGTAAGACAATATCCATCAGGTCTTAGAAATTAAACCTAGAGTTGAAGAGTTAGCATGCCAACTACTACGTGAAAGTGTCAAGCTTTAAGCTGAAATATCCAGTGATGTTATTTACTATATAAATTCTCTATTTACTTGACATCCCTTTAAATTGTGAATAAAAAATATATGCTAGCATTAAAGATTTATAGAAAAAACATTACTTACAGCCATCTGTATTTGGAATACTCCTCCCATTGAAGTAATTGTTTCTTCTATCTTTTCGATTGCATTATTCAATGCTTTCAATCCATCTTGCTTCTCTGGAGTTGATGTTGTCATTACTGTGAATAAATATTTTACATTTATACCTGGGCATCAATTATATAAAAAGGATTTTCAATCGACCCACAAGTTAATCCTTGAATAGAAAACTTTGCATTAGAATACTCTCAATTGAGGTGATAACGTTATCCCTTCTAAAATACAAAACTTCTAAAGACAAACATAACTGACTAGTGTTTAAAGGAAGACACTTTTCTTTTCCAAGTATTATACCTCCTTTCCAATATGAAAATTGAGTGTACATTAAATATCATATTTGCTAAAAATATTAATTCGCTCGTATCTTTTATAGATACTCTCTCCTCTTCTTAGATGAATTCTTCTCACTTTTATAATAAATTTTGTGCAATTTGATGAAGTCCAATATGATTCTCTTGTAGGTTCAATAGTATCTGATATTCTGATTATTAAATTGTTTATCCTAATATCACAAACATCCTCCTTCAGGACAATTAAAGTGTGGTCCTAACTTAACATCGGATGTCACAAACATCCAGACCCTGAGAGGAAATTTTCCTCCTCTGCCATGATTTGAACCAAAAGATAAGCATGCGAACCATTGAGGATTTCATCTGTTGGCAATCTGTACTTTTTACATTCCAGCTTTGCACCTTGGCTGGAAGGTCTTATAGCAGTATAAATACAAATATTAATAAAAATCGCTAATTTTCCTAACTAACTGTAATTATACTTTAAAATAGTATAAAGTAACCCAAAAGAAGGGGGATTAGATTTAGTTTTATTAAACTTAAATTAATTCTTAAATTATAATAATATTTTGATGACCTGTATTCATAAATAAATCCTAAGTATAATGAGAACTCAAAAGGGTAAACAGGGCAAAATTTCTCTTTGAATGTTATTGGCAAAGTAAATTGTAACTGATTTTAATAGCAATTCATTCAAACATTTTACTAACATATAACTTAATAAGTAAATGTAAAACTAGATATAACATTATGAACTAGTAAACTTACCATAAAGAGGAGGAGCAATGAGGTTAATTTTAATGGGCATATCTTCTGTGGATGTAGCTAAACCTGCTCTTAAGGCTGCCTTGACAGCATCTATTCCCTCATATCCATAGCATGCAACTTCGACATCTGCACGTATTTTCACTGCTTGAGAAGTGAGCTTTTGTTTTATGTTAGATAATAAAACCTCTTTCGTATTGTCATCCAAACCACACTCATCCAGTACAGAGGGATCTCTTTAAGAAATCAAAATAAAAAACAAATAATTTTATCATTTAAATCAATAAAAAGTCTAACTTTAATTGCAAATTCTGATGCATAGGTAAAACAAACAAATATTTACTAACACTAGATTAGACATTTAAATAATTTGAGTAGCTTTTCAAATTAAAGGAAATTAAACAAATACTTTTAGTAAATTACTAACAAAATGAATTTCAACACAATTTACAGCAAAAATACATAGAATAAATTCTAAATGTCTACAATGCATAAAATTCACACAAACAAAATATAAAAATAAAATGTAAAATGGATTTTTCCAAGGATTGTCTCTTTATTATTTTAGTATATTTCAGTTTTTTTTCAAAATTACTTCATATTATAATTTACATTAATCCTCATCTAAGTAAGTTTGGTTACAGGTTTCTAATTGCTTATTCTGTAAATATTAAAACTGTAAATTAAATTGTAAGTAAATTGAACAAAAATAGTTTCATAACATAATTTTAACAATAAGAAAATCCTGGAATTGGTAAATTAATACTTGCATAACTGTTAAATATTTGCTTAAAATCCTGATTATATACTGCTAAACTTCCATGCAAATATAAGGAAGAATGTGACTGACCTTGATTAAATCTATCAAGTTTTGATTTTGAATCACAATCCCCAAGTAATTGATTTCACTGGTGATCAGTAAAAAAGAAATTTTAAAAATACACTATTCTTTTATTTTCAACAAATCGGAAATCAGATAACAACTACTATAGAATTTCCAAGAAACTGCAATTCTTAATCCTTCTTTGATAGATTTAATAATTGAGGTCTAAAATAAAAATTCTTTCTTGTATCCTATATTTAGTGATAAATTAGAACATACTTTTAATTGATGTAAACATTTAGAATTTTGGGTACATCACTTGAGTCACACCAAAAATTAAAGAAGTTGAGTGTCTCTAACATTTAGTAATTCTACCATTGAAGTTATGAATTTCAAACTGATGGAAAATTCTAAATAAATCCCTCTTAACAACCTTTAAGGCTACTATTATTCCAAAATGAAAGCATAACTATAGAATACCAAATCACAAAAATTCCTATGGCATGCATAACTAACCACAAAATTTTAATTCAGAATCATTTAATTCATCAGTAGCATTATTTTCACAGGCGCATGGCTTCTGAAAGAATAGCTGGAATTCCTCGATGAGACTACAATAAGGAAAATGAAGGGCCCACAATCATCAAAAGATGACGGAAACAGAGCGCCAATGCCAGTATTAATGGACTATAGTTACGAACAATGGTAGAAATGCCCAAAATGTTGTAAATGACAAACTATGATTCTTTTATGTATTTGAAATAAAACTAACTGTACATCTTGTTATTTATATTTTTGTTTGAGACTTCTAGCCATTCACGTGTGTTTAAGATATAAGAATAACAAGCAGTTGCAATGACAGAAAAAATTTACATCATACACCGTGTATGATACGTATACATTATGTTCTACAGAATCGTTTCCTAGCATTTGTTTACAACTATTGACTATCTTAATAATAATACATACAAAAACTAAACCATTTAATATACTCACAGAACAGCCTGTTTAAAAAAGTCATAAGCTGATGCCTTCTTCTTCATTTTCTTCTCAAACAACCAAGCGGTCTGGTTGTACAAATTTTCAAGCTGTTCGTCGCTCTCATATTTTAGTAGTTCAGCTACATGGCGTAATATTGAGTGAACAGCTTTCGCCTTAGCATACCTTTCAGTACATTTCTCAACATCTTCAGGTGAAACACGACGCTTGCTTAAATCTATATAACCTAAACATATATACGAGAGATTTATTGTAGTAATTAACAAAAATAGACCAACTCCAAAAGGATAATAAAATATAATGGTCGAAACACACCTTTCTCTCTGTCCACTCTAATGACAACAACTGGTTCCGTCTTTCCAACCCTGATTAATTTATTGATTGAACGAATTCGACGTCTTGAAAGTTCCGAGAGCAGTATCATACCTTCGATGTTATTATATTCTAATAAATGCACATATGCTCCCATTTCAGCTATACTCCTTACATTAACCATAACAACATCTTCAACCTCGGGGTACTTGTCCTTATAATATCTACACGAAATCGGCATTTTCACTGGTTTATTAAATTATTCTAATCAATTAACTATGAACCTGTGAACAAACAACCAGATTAATAGGTACAAAACGACCAGATACAATAGAGGGAAAATTGCAGAAGATGTAAAATATTACTTCAATCTCTCAATGAATTAATTAACGAAAAATGAGCCTCTTACCCTCTCAGTACCTTTAAATATTGATCAAATCTGTTACTGCCAACAACACGTACTCCATGTGACACCAAGACCGGGTTAAACAATTGACTAACATTTATTACCTAGCCAAGTTGACCAAGACCACAACAGGGTTCCCTTACTATATTCATAGATGTCGCTTGATTCGACATCTTCCTAAATTGACGGCAGAGTCGAAGGAGTCATTGCGAACTGATGGTATTTGTTTGAGGTGGGGTAATCCTCACCGTAAACTGTTTAGGTAAGTTGTGTTATAGTTGTTATTATCCAATTTTTTGAATTTTTTTCTTTGTTTTAAATTAATATTTTTTGTAAGCTTGAGTTAGTGCATAAAACCTGATTAGTAAAACGTGTTTGTCATTGCAAAGACAGATCACCGGATAAAGTCATTAGTCCTTGTTTTTTGATTCAAAGATATTTCCTAAGTTATTGCTGTATAGTTATCTGAGTATTATTTTTTTCCTCAGGGTTAGCTAGCATGTCTGGAGATATGGCGGACGATAAAAAGGTTGGTTTTGGTGTCTTGTTGCTCAAGGTTTAGCTCTCGACTTCGTTTTGAGTTACGTATGGATTCTAATTCACTGTTTTTCGCTTTATTTTTTATAAACGTCAATGTAGGAAGAAGAAAAAGTCTATGGAGGGTGTGAAGGTCCAGATGCTATGTACGTGAAATTAATATCGTCTGATGGCCATGAATTTATTGTAAAAAGGGAGCATGCCCTTACTTCTGGAACCATCAAAGCAATGCTTAGTGGCCCTGGTCAGTTCGCGGAACACGAAACAAACGAAGTTAACTTCCGTGAAATACCGTAAGTACTAACTCAGAATCATAAGCCGTAGTACTTCGTGGTTGCAGTGTTTCATTCTTCGAAACGTAGCATTTTTAGCATATTTTACCAAGAAAATACTGGGGCGATATTTTCTTTCATTATTTCCCCCCCTAAAGCTGTTCATATCGAATATCTCCCATTTTATATACATCTGTAACAGTTTTCTATTTTCAAGGTTACTGACTAATTTGATGCAATCGTGCGATTACTTTATAAATGTGTGTCAGTCGAATGACATCGTTGTGAGTTAACTATGTTTTTTAGAAGCTGCGTTGTATATGATTAAGTTTACCTTCGGTTATTTGCTCCGAAATGGAAGAGGAACATGGACTGGATTACCAACTGTTTGAATTTTTAATGCATGAATAATCAAAATATGATTCATGTTGTTATAATCTGACCTCTGGAAACATTTTTGTTATTTAAACATTTGGAACCGTTTTTTTTACGAAAAGCAATGTTTGGACCGCTTCATTTAACTCATATTTTTATGCATAATTAGACTGTGAAATTGTAATATGACGTGCCACTGTTACTTCATAATGAAAAGGATATTGCGAGTTTATACAAGAAAATTGAAAGTCTTAAGAATTTCCAGTTTGACTCTATTATATAGCTAAAGTTATTCAACTGTCACAATATGTTAGTTATCTAAAGAAAACTTTATTACATTTTGTGTAAAGCTTGCCGTTTATAGGCGCTTCTTGATGTTTGAAGGGGTTACAGTTGTCATTATGCGAATTATTTCATGTGATCTATTTTTTTATAGCACCACTATGATTGCTTCTAATTTTCATTATATTCACAGCTCATTTCTTGTTATTGTAGATTTGCCAATGATTTAAATTGCTTAAGTTTTAATATTCAAAAATAGGGTGTTAAATTATTATTCTTTAGACCTCCTAATGATTTAAAATATAATAATATGAATTTTAATAATATGAAATAACACTTTGTGATGTGATAATCAGCTAAAAGTTTGTCTAAAGGCCAGAAAGTACTGGGTAAAGTTAATATTTGCAAATATGGTAGGTAATATATTTCTTGTATGAATATATTATCCTATAGCTTCTTTTTTTGCTTATTTTCCTGTAAAGGTCCCACGTCTTGCAAAAGGTGTGTATGTACTTCACCTACAAAGTGCGCTATACCAACAGCTCAACTGAAATACCAGAGTTTCCAATTGCTCCGGAGATTGCCCTGGAACTGCTTATGGCAGCCAACTTCCTTGACTGTTAACTCTTGCTGCTCCTATTTAACAAGTGATTAGAATATGAATGCATAAACTAAACTCAATGTATACTCCCATGCATTTTTGCATAGAACCTTCTATTGATAGACTCCCCATGAGTCTTACAGTTGAGTTGAGATGATCCTTGAGGTTTCAGATGCAAAATTTGCCTTATGGCCCATTTAAATAAATTATGTGACAAAATAAAATAGTAATCATTGCAGTCCTTGATATTTTTACATAATTTTGTTGCAAATAATACATTCTTTTTTGAAGGAAGATTTCTGCTGTTAACATTTGAGCAAAGCAGTTGTAATAATGCTACAGTAATGAAGTTTTGTCTATACTTCACAATTGTGTATGGAGGTGGTGGAAGTGTTTCTGGTTTCAAGTAATGCTATTTGGCAACTTTGTGCCATTTTGAAAGTTTATCTAATGCAAATTCTTGTCAAGCAATGCAGGATTTGGGGATACCCCTAAGCATTGCCCTAGCCCAGTAACCAAATGCAGGCAAGGGTTCACTTAATCTATTGAGAAAAATTTACCTCTTAACCTTAAAATTTTTATAAATGTAGAGTTTACCTTAATAATGCCAAATTTTAACATCGTTAAGAAATTATAGCCTGTGGGTTCTCTCTTTGCACCTTTTTGGTGTTGATATAAATTCATTTCTCTGAGTTAAATTATAGCCAGCTAATTGCTTTGCCTTTTTGAAGGTTATTTGAGGTAATTTAAGTCGTTTGGAAAAATGATAAAGTATGGAAGGGTAAATAAACTTTTTGATATGGTGCCTGTACATCATTATGCACTATTGGCGTGGTAGAATGTGATCTGTTGATGTGTTGCATAAATTTGTGTAATTTGAGCTGCACTCTATATATTAAAAGTTTTTGTAACAGTACCTGTAGAATTTTGCTATGGTAACTTATTGGTTGTATCTTGTAATGTTCACCCCATGAGATGATCTTATGCACATGCTGAGAGTTACAGGTAAAGTAACATGATTATGCTATATAGCAATATTAGCATTGACAAATGAATAACCAGATTATAGCACTTATTCCTAAAGAAAATAGTCACTTTTACATTGAAGAAAGCAGAACAATTTATCTTCTTTGTTTGTGCATAACTTTACCATCAGTTGCTGTAAAACTGCTAGCTTTTTGTGGATATCCAGTATTTATTGTAATTTAAATGGGCATCATTAATGTGACCTGTTTGTTGAAAGTATGCATAAAAGATTGCAATTTCTCATCTTAAAAGAAGCTTGTATGTATTAAGAAAAATATATTTGTTACTAGAATTGTCATTCATGGCTCCAAGATAAGCTATTAATTAGATTAATTCTTGGACAAGGCTAAGTATAGGAAACCCAATTCAATTACAGGAAGAATGTGGGTACTGTATTTAGTTTTTTTTGTGTTTTCAATAACCATTGACAAGTTGATTACATACTTATAAGAATACAGAATTTCTCAAATTTAGTTGTACCTGCCTTTTATGTCTTTTATTTATTGATTGTGTTTCAAAATTGGTGTTGTGATACAAAGTTATGCAAAATTTTGTGGCTTATTTTAAGTTAAAATTTCATTTGATTTTGTAAATTACTTTGTTGTTTTAAAGATTTATCATTTCATTTGGGACAAAGTAAAAATAGAAGTTATTTTTGGAAATAAATCATTGATTTCATTCTTAAATGTCTATAATACTTAAAGTAATATTAGTACATTGTGAGACTATATTTTGGGATTTTCACCCTTTTTATGTATTTTTTACAATCATTATTTGAAGGAGGTCTGAATGATCATCATTGCCAGTCATTCTCAGGATAGTGACTGAATGATGTGTTAGTTCAACTAATGAAATGTAATTTCCTTTGAGAGGAAGTAACTATTTTAATTGTCCGAAAAGATATTAAATTATACATTTGTACTTGATGTCTAATCGATTACTTTAGACCCAAATTACATATCAGAGATAAATAATTGAGTTATTTTTAATGCTATCAATTAGTTTCATAGGAATTGAATTTTCAAACCAATGTGCAAGGGGCATGTTGTGATAACTCTTCTACTTTCATTATTTTAATTAGTTCTGATTTATTGTAAGTTTGATTAAACTTCCCTGGGTTTCTACTTGATATGAGGCTTTAAAATCATGTGTGATACTGTGCAAGTGAGATGATATAAATACAGACTGTGAATATTTCATTACATTTCTGCCTAGCACGATGGAGGTCATTAAGGTGTTAATGTTTTCATACTAGAATTTAACAGAATTAAATCATTTTTAAATCTAAAGAAATTGAGATATTTGCTTTCCATTATAAATTTACAAGGAGAATACTTTAAAAATAAACAGCTTTGTTGGCTGGTTTTCTTACTAGGTAAAATTATAGTCATTAGTCTGACAGAACAATTTTGTGCCAACTGACTAGATCCTGGTTGTGTGTAATATCAAATGAAATCATGAACTGCAATTTATCCAGACTTTCTATTTGATTAAATGAATCACTGAGCTGGTTGACCATCTTTACCTTGTAATTTTCTTTGTCGGAGGGATTTTTAATAATTATTAAAATGTGGAAATGGAATTTTAAGCAAAGGATCATATTCCACCTCCAAAAAATTTGGAATAAAACAGGCCTTATTCACTGGATTGCATTTCATGAGAGCTCTTGAATTAATTGAAATTTCATTTTTTTAGACCATTGTTTACTTTGACTAAAATTTTCCCATGATTTTATGGCTCAATAAAATCAGCAGAAATAGATCTTCTCTTAGTATGCCTGATATGATATTTTAAATTATATAAAATACAAAATCTTTTATAAAATGCATAAATTCACCTCCTTGTGAATACGGCCTATTCTGATTTTTAAAGATAGTTTCTCAGTGTAATCAGCTTCTTGGGATTGAAAAATTAATTGGACTGTCTTGTGTATCCTATTGCAGTTCAAAGGATTTTGAACTTGTCAATCTTTATTTAAGTTTGAAATGTTCAATGTTTCTGTGTACCATTCTACTGATCAATAAAGAAATGACTATTTTTACTATTTATTAAACTTTATTATGTTCCTGTGTATGTTAATCAGTAAGTAAAAACATTACAGTAAATGAGATTTATTCAGTTCTTACTCTTAAAAGAAAAATATTGACAGAATACCCTAAAAATCTAATTTCATCACAGGCATGCCTGAAATAAACATTTTGAACTATATTGCTGTCTCATCTGAATGTTAGCTCTGCTCTTTAGCATGATATGATCGCTTGTAAGTTATTTAACTTTACTGTGACAATTTTTGGGATTGGCATGTAAGTTCAACCTCAATTTTCATTAATAACTGCTTAAAGTTGCAAATCTTCAATAATTACTGAAGTATACGTATCTAAATATACCTTATTTATCAGAGTGACTATATTAGTTTTTCTATATGTTCATTATCTCCTGTGAATCATTTTACAATTGATCGTTTAATACTACTGCAAAAATAGGTTTATCCTTATTAATTGAATAATGCTTGATAGTTTTTGTACTTCATCATTCAGTTCTACATTACCCTCAACGGTGGTGGAATATTGCTATTACTAATTACTGTAACAAGGTTACTTCTTTACTACTGTAATAGGATATATTCACAATTAATGTATTTAAAAAAGATGAAATAACAGCAATGTGGCACCTGTTAGCTCAATAGAGTAGCTATAACTTAACCAAAATTAATTTCCTTCCAAGAAAATAATTTTAGATTAACTGATTGACTATAAAGAAGATCGGTGCTTCCCTAATTGTTGTACGAGTTTTTAAAAGTAAATTTATGACTTTATTAAATATTGAAATTGTACTGAGCTAGGGGATACATCTGAAGGTGTTCGAAGATTTTCCCTTAATGGTTCCGATATTTCACCAATCAATTATAAAAATTATAATATTATTTCCAAAGATGAGTTATAACTTCGGATACGGGTAATTCCACCAGCAAAGAGAATTAGTAGCTGTTTAAGAATTTACGAGAAAAGCAAAAATTTTGAATGAAGCCCTTGCAAATCCCGGACTGAACGAATAAATCATTACCTAACGAAATATTATATTATTATAAGATTCTTTATGATTAATATAATCCTTTAGGAATGAAACTTAAATGGAAAATTGTTAGTCTCCCGCCACGCTCGATTAAAAAACGCCGAGAACCTATAGCTAGCCTTAGCTCTTTGAACGTAGGGATATGTAATGAATTATTTCAATTTAAGTTTTAAAAGAACATTTAACAACGCAATTCAGTCGTCGAATGAAATTATAATACTCAAAGGATGTATTTAAACCTATTCTTGCACTTTGCTGTTAGGAGCTCAGTTGTTCACGATTAATTGAATAAATTAAAAGAAAAACTAACTGAAATAACATTAAAGTATGTTTTTAGGGAGTATAGTAAGCTGTTAGATGTGACTTGGATTTTCGATGATACATTTTCGATTTATATGCATGAAATAATCGAATTAAAACGATTAAAGCAATTTAGGACGTTTTGAACTTATTCTTCATACATATCGAATGTCAAGTATTTTGTCATCGACCCTCTATCGGCTCGATGAGTAACTTGAAGGTTTCTTAAGGCATGTGTGTGTATTGACTGGAGTCCTGGGAAATAAATCATCGCTCTTGATAGTGTCATTCAGCTAATGTGCCGATAATTCAATTTTTAGGTAAGTGCAATTTTCACATTTCCAGATTTATTTGCCTACTTTTGTTTTTCTCTGGAAATCTTTTGGAAACTAAATGCATCTTAGCGAAGCAGCGAATAATTTTGAAGTGTTTTGACGTCTCCCGATCTATCAAATTAAATGAAAGGTTAAATGTGGTATCTTTTACGAAAATACGTTAATTAAGGAATGAAAATATATTGGAAATGAATACAAATCCATTTCGATCGTTATTTTTTTAGTAGTTTCTTGTTGATATTACGCCTAAATTTGCGTGAATACCGATGTAGCCTACAGGAGGTTTATGTCATATCAATCTGCATTCGGCTATCATCAATTTTAACTCTTTGTATTATTTTGGCTGCATGATATTGATTTTAAACTCATATTTTTTATAAATCATATGCGATTAATAGTCTAACCTTAACATCCTGATTCGGTTTTCTCAAGACTAGTGAAGTTGATGTAAGCGTCTAGAGTTTTTTTTAGACTCACTTGCAGTGTTTATTTCAAGTATTTATAAAATCTTCAGCCTAATACTTATATTACAAGAGTATCTTCAGTTAATGTTCAATGACATTTGTTTAATACAGAAAAAAATACAACACTTTCGTACTTTTTGTTGTCATTTCAACTCTCATAATCTAAATTCGAAGTGATCGAAATTTTATTATGTAAACCTAAATTATTTAGTTTAATCTAGTACCTGGCGAAGCTCTAAACTCTAGCACCCTTTTCCGTTCATATACGCCCACTCCCCTCCCTTTTCTCCATCTTCTTGCGAATCGCATCGGAATCACGCCTGTTTCACTATGATATTGTTTGAAACTGTCAGGTGTATTTTATGTTTTACAGGGGGTTTTTGAGATATTACCTTTTGCAGTTGAAATTTGCGTAGAAGTATGCGGTGGGTAACGGAAAGCTATTAGAATATTCTATCATGGCAGGGTATAGGTGTGCTTTTCCATGGGTGACACACTTAAATCATACAAATCCAGAAGCGAGGGTTAAAATTCTCTTTTATTGTCGCTTTTATCCCTCCTTATTTAGCTATCTTTAAAAATAAACTTATTTCTTATAGGATCAGCCTAGTTTTATTTGGGTACAAAATTTGACATTTCTGAATTTGCACTTAATATTTCATGAAACTGCCCTTACGTTCCTTCACAATTACGAAGCTCCTTGTTTTGAAAAAACGTAGTCTGGAGATAATTATTGATATTCAGTCCGTGTGCATTTCTCGATACTTGTTTGTAACTTTTCTCATTACTATTAATATTTGGTCTCGGTTAATCACTTTTCTGTAACAGGTTTTTTGGGGATTATTTAAATATATTCCTTTTTGAGTGTCGAATGTTGAGCTTTGATTTCAGTCATTACTAAATACTTTGAGAAGTAGTGCTGTATTATTAATACTACTCTTATCCTCAATCTTTGCGAAGGAATCCACGTTGTCACTCGACGGATGCCTCGACGTTTATTGTAGATTTGCTGCATACCTTTGCCATGGAATGTGACTAATTTCCAATGTCGCACTTTCCTCAAACTGTATTCTCCCTGAAGACAGTTTTGAATGTTCACTCAGATATTGTTTAAGCATTATTTCAGCAGAGAAAGTTTTTTATCAACTGTTTTAGTGTCATATAATACCGTACAAATTAGTGTTATAATTCTATAATTTTCGTTTAATTGTAACGCAAGTTTTAGTGAGTAGATTAAAGTGCATTTGGGAACAGTTATCAAAAATCTTGGTTCTTTAAGTTATTCAAACAATTCCTCTTTAACATTCGCTTCACAAGGACAGTTAGCGTGCGACGTTGCGTAAAAACGAAATCAAGGAGAACTTCGGAGGATAAAACGCGGAATTTTTACTCGTGAAATATAGTATTCCGACAAACATTTTTTGTCTTCTTGTATAAATATATCATAGATAGACTTACATAGTTTATGATGATAGAAATCATTATGGAATAGATTCTTTAAATTCTAATCTCTCGGTATATTTTTGATGCGAATATTTGGCTTTGAGCGTTCCATGCTCTAGAGTAAAGAATTCGTTAACCCCCGAATATCATTAGTAGATATTTTTATTCTCCAGTAAAAGTTACCTCACCGTTCTCCCATTGGCATAGGGTCCTACAAAATGTTTTTGCATTCAATTCTATTTAATTCAACAGCGGTGTTCTTTTATTTTTAGTCCGAATTGGACTCGTTTCGATTAGTCTCTTGGAGATAAACCGGGTTGCTGCTCTGTAAATAGCCATGGTGAGATAAATGAAAAATCCCTTTGAAGAGGTTCTTTCCCGTGGAAATCTGTAGTGGAAGTCTGGCACGCGCTAATTCGACGCTCAAAATTTCCCTATTGATGCGAACATCGAAGCTAATTGTGTTTAAAAAAGGTCAAAAATGATCGACTACTACGTTTCAGAATTCTGTTCTATGACACCTAGCCTTTTCGAAACAATTAATTTCAATATATACGATTCACTTTCTCATTTTTAAATAAAACCTGTTGGTACATTTAATTTACCAAGGCCTCGATTTCTTTACCAAACGAAAATCGTGCATCGTGAAGAGGGATCTTTCATCGCTATAATGCTTAGAACCCTTGGTAGGAACAAGGAAATTATTTTGCTCGACAAAAGTGCTCATTAATTTATTATTTGCCGTCATAAGAAGATTTGGATCTATACAAGGAGTAGTGAACTATGATATTCTCGAAGCTGGTTATAGACCTCGCTAATGGAATCATTTAGCCCTCCTACTAAAAGTTCTTTAAAACAAACTTTCATCCCTCAGAATGCTAAGTTGATTTCGTAGAATTTTCAGCAACAATCGAAAGTAATTCATTTCATTTTTCACTATACATATAAATTCTGAAAACGATTGCCAGATCAAATTGAAGTGGGACTTGTTTGTGGAGCTTGGGAATGAGCTAACTAGGCCTTTCTTTTCACACCGAGCCTGTAACTGTTTATCTCAGGAAGTCAATTCGAAGGAGTGCAGGAGAGATCTCAACGCCAATGTAAATGATCTGCCATTATACTTAGTCTCGATTTCGAAATTAACCCAAGACAAGATTTCAAAATTATTAGATTATATTTTAACTATGAGGAAAAATGCGAGGAAAATATCAGTTTTTAGCGATGTGATAATGGAATTTACTAATCATCGCACCCATTCCTGCGTAAATTCCTGAAAGGTGTAAGCGGTCGCGGGATAAAATCAACGAGCTCTCGGTTTATTTTCGCGCGCGATTAAGGGAGCACGCATTTTTTTGTTTTATAGAATTAGGGGTAAATGGATTATCTCAATCGCTTGTCAACCTAATCAGTAACGGTGGCTTCTCCAAATCCGATGTAGATGGAAGGGCTGCAGTACCTCTCGACCAGCTGCCCTAGTCTAGTTAAGCCCGTAAACGACGTTGTCCGGGATATTGATCGAAAAAAATAGGAATCTACTATGCGCGTCGCGTTGCTTTTTAATACTCACGTTCTCAACCTTCTCGTGAAATCTACTACATCAAAAATTTCGCTTCTTTTCGTTGAGACTTCCATCGTCTCCGATTATCGAGAAGCTGACGACAATTTTCAACCGATCGATGCTTTCAGACCTAGATTCTCGTCGGAAAGATGTTTACGAACTCGGCACTCACTTCCGAATACCTCGAATGTGTTTGAGCGAAAATTTAAGTGAAGTTTAAAATTTATAAATGGCTAGCTAAACTAAAGTAAATAATGTTACATTTTTTGTTTAAATTTAGTGCACGTACTCTTCGAAGAGAATGCTTTGCTTGTGAGCTGAAAAGTACGACACAAAAAATCGATTATATTTCTCCGATCGTCTGAGAGAATTAGTTTTCAGGTGTGTAAGAATTTCTGGCTTCGTAGCAACCCGTAAAAACTTAAAGGGGGTCGCACAATTGCTGCCAGAAGGAGAACCAAATACTGGATTGCGTGAGTGAGTGCTCAACTCTTTCAACAGCAATGAGCAGTTTTGAAATCATGTTGATCCATTCTCAGTAATAAAGCGCTCCAACGTGCGAATGCTCCTTGTAATGAAATACCTCATCTATAAGGTTTCATATAGGTAGCTTTCATATGCATAGGTTGAGCTCAACAAGCACCATTATTCCCAGGAAAATGTTGAGGTGTACAACTCTTTGCCAATAATTAAGCATTCAGGAAACATTTTAGAATGACACTGAATTATATTCAAATTTAAAAACTCGATTTTGTTTGTTAACTCACCCACAATAGGTATCGAATACAGAGTGAGTATAAATTTAGCTGAAAACCAATGTAGCCTTTCATTCAAGTCTGGCTGTAACCTGTAGAGGGTCAAATGTGCCGCGTATTACCATTTATAGGAAACCGTTAAGCAGGGGCACCCTAGCTTATTTGGATTCATAGAGTTATACTGATTAATTTATAACGGAAAATCTCCGCTAAAGGAAAGCCGAAGTTTTTATTCGGTTATAGTGTAACTTGCAATCCAGATAATGTCTGTTGGCGGTACTCCAAATTCAAGTTCGGTTTCTCGTATTTTAAGCTATAAAAATATGTATGTATAACTGATGAATGCGTCATCGGAAGAATCTCTGCTTACTTTTTATTGAGATCATGTTTCTATCTCACCGCGAAAATCTTGTTATGAACTATTTTTGCTCGTTGGTAAACCCACATACGTTGGGTTCTCGTGTAACTTATATCCTCGCTTTTGACAGGTTATATGGCTTTATGCTGCTATCTATGTCTCTTCCATGAGATATTTTGAAACGCGGAGATTTATTCGAGGCATTTCATCCTCGATCGATATTTAAAGATATCACCAGATTTCAATAATAGGGATTCGTTTCTATTCAAAGGTTTATGAAGTACGATTGCAAGTTCAAGAAATCTACATGAAATCTAATACTGGCGTAAAAAGGTTCGCCCGTTGCGTACTATAATATTTAGGTATCCTGATATAAATAGAAAGCTTTCTAGTATTTTTTTGTGTCGAGTATTAAGTGAATGGATATATTTTTAAGTCGGAGATTATAATTTGTTATATATGTAACATAAATTAATAAACTGAAGTGAGCAAATTATGTATTTTAATCGTACATACGATTAATTATTCATAAATATTTTTATATATTGGGCATAATGTCTCTTAATTGACTTAAAAATTTTTGTTGGTGTGTAAAGGACCACTAAGCAAAATTAGGACCATTATTTTCTTTTTGCTTATACAATTGAGTAGAATGATTCAAGAAAATTATATGAGATCCATATTCATTCGTATGTTAAGTATTGGATAATCAGGAATATCAGTGTACATTTGTAAATGACTTAGATGCATTCCAGTGTGCAGAATTTTAAACAGAATTATTTTACAAATTAATTCATCATTGAATTAAGCTTTGATAGGAGTAGATTGGAATGTAATAAAATTTATCGAAAATAATTTTGGCATTCTATGCATACACATTACGTTTAAATCTTTAGATAAATTAAATTGAGAGAGTTTTTTGTTTTTTTTCTACTGGTTTATTTTTATTATCCATTCTTTTAGAATTTCTATTCTTTCCTTTGCAGTACATATGTATAAGTGTATATATTTATATACTTTGTAATACATGTTTTGGTTTTTATTAATTCTGGATGAATTTGATTATTAATTAAGAACGGTTGAGAATTCTTTGTAAAACCCTAGAATTGGATATTGCTTATTTTTTATAAAATAGTATTTCTGGATAACTAAGGATTTCATCTTGATTGTTGGTATTATGCTTAGCATGTGGTCATGTCTGTTTATTGTGTTACAGGTGTCTTGGAGGGGTGGGTGTTTGGGTGGGAGGGTTGGGGGAAAGAAGAATGGCAGGTCTTGGGGAAGATGGAGGTGGAAGTGGGGGAGGTCCAAGACAGATCTTGCTCCAAGAGATGCGGAACCAAAATTTTGATACGATTCGTTTTGCATCTTACAGAACAGCCAGCAAGCTTCGTTTTCTACAGAAGAAAACAAATCGTAATAATTTATATCTTTTTCTCTTTATCTTTCAGAATATTTTATCTTTTACAATCCATTCTTCAGTTCATATTACATTATATCATAATGAATCTCCAACTTTTGAAGCACTTATTTTATAATGCAGTAAAGGGCAATTTCCTGCCCTATAGTTATTCTCTTACTTTTTATTTTAGTTTGGAAAATTATAAACTCATAAAGTTAACTATAATTCTATTATTAAATAATCTATTGAGAAATAATAATGCAAAATTTGAAGCAAGTGTTTAACTATAATTATTGCTAAATTTGACTTGAATGGAGTTACTCAGTTGGCAATATATGGAGTGGATAATATTAGTAGCCTCTGAGAGGCTTGAGCAGCGAATAATGCTGCTTAGTTGCCCACATCTATTATACCCTTGAACTGTATGTCTGAAAATTCTAACATGATAACTCATAGGTTAACCAACTGGAATTTGAGAAATCTAGATTTAAGTCCCATTCTTGTCAGCTTTTTTTCATACTCCTTCTTCATTTGGCTTATTCAGGTCTCCTTTATCTTTCATGCGTAATTACCATTTTGACTTCAACATATAACTTGAAGTTTTTGACAATTAGTTATTTCTGAATTAATTAAATTTGGTTATTGAAATATTAAAATCTTGATTTGCAGTTCATGCTGTTGACATTTGGAATGTAATTGAAGCATTCCGAGAAAATGGTCTCAATGCTTTGGAAAGTAATTCAGAACTGGGAGTAGTGCGCATTGAGGCTCTCTTGTCCTCATTGTTCCATGCTCTAAACAAAAGACTACCACCTGCACAGCAACTTCGCCTAGATTCTGCCGTGGCTTTACTTCTTGATTGGCTCCTCATGGCATATGATCAGTAAGAATTATTTATCAAGTATTCTTTTCTTAAAGCAAGGTCAACAATTAGGCCATTACAACTGAGATCCAATTTTGACTTTACCCGACAAACTCTGGCATATGATAATTGTAATTAATTTTTTTGTTCTTTCCCTTCAGAGAAAACCTTGGGAGAATGAGAGTATTTTCTGTGAAAGTTGCCCTAGCAACTATGTGTGCTGGGAAACTTATGGATAAACTACGTTGTAAGTGAATGAATTTTTTTCTTATATTTTACATTTGAAAATTTGCTGCTATTAATTATTAATATTAATGTTTTTCTAATTTTTTATATTTGAATTAGAAGGAAAAACAATCTTAAAAAAAATAATCTATTGAAAAATACTATCTTTAATCTTGCACTAGCTATGAGCAAAAATGTTCAATTTTCTAGCTTCACATAATAGTTCTTAGATATTAAAGTTGAATATTTATTCATCTATAAGAATTTTATTTTATCCTCTTCTTTTTGTATTGCAGATATTTTTTCCCAAATATCTGATGGTAATGGTAACCTAGCTCATTCCCGGTTTGATGACTATCTTCGAGAGGTTTTAGGTCTGCCAGCTGCTGTGTATGAATCTCCTACCTTTGGCTACTCAGAAAGTTTGGCTGGAAGTATATTTGGTTCTGTATGTATATTTATAACATAATGTTATTTACTGGAGCATTTCTGCTTATTTTTTGGTTATCATTTCTTTAGAGATTTAAGTGTTAGATTGTTACAAAAGTTGTTGCTAAATGTTCCTTCATTTTACATGATATTTCAAATCACACACAATTCAGTTGATACTGTTCTTTATTCCCAATTGCACTTCATCTCATTCTTCTAGTTGTAAATTATAACTTTCACCTGTTACCTCACTACCTGCTCCATTCCTAAGGTTAGAACCTCATCTCTTAATGATTGACTCTTGACTGGATAATAATTACAATGTAATGTCCTCTTAAAGATACTCTGTTAAAAAGTACTGAAACTTTTCTTGCCATTCTAATTTTAAAAGGTTTTATTTATGATGTCATCAAATTTGTCTGTTAAATATCTCTAATTGTGAAACTTTCCAAATATTTTTCAACTGTATTTTGTAGTTGATATTTTTATTCTTTGTAAGTGAAGTGAAAACAATGGTTGCTTTATTATTCACAGTCTGGACGCATCACTGTAAACGATTTCATGGATACAATGATGTCAGAGCCAGGACCTCCTTGTTTGGTTTGGCTTCCTTTGTTACATAGGATGGCTAGTGCAGAATCAGGTGGGTAATTATTTTTAGTTTAATTCTTACCTATTTTCTTCTACGTCTTTATTTTTCATCTACTTCTACATTTATTTTTTATCTTTTTTGCTCATTCTTTTATTATTGAATTGGAATGGTATAGTTTCCCTTCTTTGTTTTAAGAAATGAATGTTATATTTTTAAGATCATACTTCACTTTTGCCAGGGGGTTGATCAAATGTCTTTAATGACTGATTTTGTTATTCATGTATGTGGTATTCTAAACTATGATATTGATTTATTATTTTACATTTTGAATTGAGAATTTTATCAAATCCTTTCTTTTATAAGATAACCTTTCAGCTAAAAACCTGCAGATTTGTTTTTTTTTTTAACTGTTATATTGAGAGATATTGATTGATATATGTCCTATCTTAATGTTTTTATACTCGTATCTAGAGATTTCTAATATTAATATTGATTTAGTTTTTAAAAATAGTTTTCCATGTGTTTTATAGAAATCGTTTATGAATCTTTTATTTGTCCTCCCTGCCTAAAATAAAGTCTTCTTATTATAGACTTCTTTTAAACTGAGAAAGTAATGTTTTACTGGTAGGCAAAAGTCATTTGTACTTCTGACTTTTAAATTATTCTATAATCTGCTTTCAGTTGTGCATCCAATTCAGTGTGATGCCTGTGGAAGGGAAAACTTTTCTGGTTTTCGCTACCGGTGTCAAAAATGCCATGGCTATCAACTTTGTCAGGAGTGCTTTTGGAGGGGAAGAGTTTCTGGGACCCACACAAATGATCATGATGTGAAGGAGTATGCTACTCATGTGAGTAAAATTTTTTAGAATCTTAAATTTTATTACTCTCTTGATGTTATGCTCTACTTATTTTTTCCCGTTGTTTATCATTTATCATTGAAACTGAATGGTGGTTTATCTATTTCATAAAATAATGGTTAATATAAGTATGGAAATAAAAAAGAAAATTTTATGAATTTTTTTCATATTTTATGTAGATATAGTATAAGTTAATGCAAGTGTTATTTTAGCCTTTGTAAAATTACTATCATCAATCTCAAAATATAGTAATTTCATAATTTTTTAAAATCATCATTTACATTATATTCTACCTGTAAGGTTAGAGTAGTTGTTAGAAAGTCTTAAATCCTATCTTCAATTAAGTAGCTAAAATTGAAAATAATTTGTATTAATTAGCAATGTTCTCTTAATAGAGTGTTCTACTTATTTTGACAAGTGTTATTGTCTTCTTGATTGCCCCTAGGTCTCATGCTTGTTTTGGCAATGCTCATTGTTTTCTTTTGTCATGAGTTTGGACTATTAAAAATTTTTAAGTCTGAACTTCATGCAAAGTAAGCATTGTTTTGGAAGGAAGAAATGTATTCTATAATCAAAATTAATTATTCTTTAGTTTTTAACTTTAGTTTACAAAAAGACCCTTTGGAGATCAAACAGAGATTTAATATTGATTAAAATAATGCTATTCATCATAACAGCTTTAAAATCTTGTGTTTTTAATACAGTAGCTTCTAAATGAAATAATATTGCAATTTAAAAAGTAAATAGAATATGGAAACTATATAAGACTTTCTTATTTAGCAAACTTTAGGAGCTGTATGTATACAAAAAATGTAAATGTACAAAACTGTACAGCTTTAGATTGATTGCTTTCCTATACACTATGTGAAATTTGCTAATGTTAATAATTGATATTTAATTCTTGAATAGTGTTGATAACTTTTTTTATTTGTCATTTGGTAGCAAATGATACCAGGATGAGTAGTTAGTCATTTTTAAAGCTTCATTCTCTTGTTTTAGATTATCATTATTCTTATATGAGCATTTTGAACCAAACCACACATTTTATGCACACTAAATTGATTGTAGTCTCATTTTTTATCATAAGTAGGCTTAGCTTTATTGAATCTTGTGTTTCATGGCTGTTTATATTGTACAAGTGAAAATAAGTGTATTTCTCATAATTTAACTATTTGACATCAGATTGTTTTTGGTGAATGTTGAAAGATGATTTTGGATGAGTCTTAAAGTGTAGTTTTTTATGTTTTTAGTTGTTTTTTTTAGAGTTTTTCCATGCCAAAACTTAGCCTGTAGTAATGTTTCTTAAACTTCCATTTTCAAACCAATGCACAGAAATCTCCCAGCAAGCAGATAGGACACTCCTTACGCAAGTCATTCCGCTGTGTCCCAGAGAAAGGACGCAGTGCCATTCCACGCCTACCTGAGGGCCCTGAGAGGACGCTTGATCTTTCACATATAGTGTAGGTTTCTAAATGAGGTTCATTATCCTCAATTGAAAATGGCACTTAACTGAAAAACCCTGCCATTGCAATAATTTTCTTCCTTTGTCCTCAATCAGTCCATGTTTTGCACTCTATATTTGTTTCAGTCTTTATAAATTAAATTAAAAAAAATCATATCACATTTTTCTAAATCATCTGGAGAATAAAAATTTCATGTAATTTATCAAAAGTATTTTATTATTTAAAAATTTCAGTTACAGAATATCAATCATATTTTTCTTATATCACCATCATTATTTCTGTCTCATTTAAGGGCTTATATTTAGATAATTAATATCAGCTCTTCTAATTTCATTTAACTGGTTTATCTGTAAGTTTTATAACACTATAAGTTCAATAGCATAAAAGGAATACAATTTAATAAATAATTAACTCTCTGAGTTTTTTTATGCCCAAGGGACTCCTGTAATTTTTTGATATTTTGTCAGTATATTTTGATTCTTTATTTATCATTATTGATTAATCGTTGTCAATAGTTATGAATTATATTTAAATTGTCTTTAAGTTACTATCGGAGGTATATCTGTTTATTTATTTGATACTTGATTCAGATTTGTTTTACCTCTATAATTTTATTTTAGTTTAAATATGTTATGGTTCAGTTTTTTGTATAATAACTTCATAATTATTTCTTTATATTTGTTTGCTCACAATCATGAATATATTTTAATAAAATGCTAGCGATAAATATATTTTAAACAGCTTATCTCTTTATTTTTCTCCTAGATTTTATCTTAAGGTCAGTTACATCGATGCATTTAATAAAAAATCTATTAGCTGTCTGTGAAACCAGAAGATTCTCAAATGATTCTTCATCTTAATAAAAATTGAAATTTGAATGGGAATAAGAATATTCGAAAAATGAGCTGCCATATTTTTTTTTGAAAAATAAAGTGATAAAATAAATTTGCTTGTTTATGCATATCTGAAAGAAGTAAATTAAATGATGCTTTTACTGAAAAATATCTTAATTAATAAATTATACCTAAAGGCATAAAATATTCTAGTAGAAGGTGAAGTAGAAAGTGGTCATAAAGATGATTTTTTACTGGCTGAAATGAGTGATGATATTAATCAGGTGATTTCTTATGCACTGAATGAATTTTGCTTCTAAAATATGGCTGCTTTTTTCTAAGAAACAATATTTTACCTAGCTGGAACATTTAAAATCTCTTCCAAGAATTCAGCAAATTATTGAATCTGTTAATTATGTGTTTATGTGATATTGATTAAAGTACAGAAGAGTAATTGTATTAAAAGTATTTATTTAGAAATAATTTGGAAAAATTCCTCTTGTTTTATACAATTTATTGCTTCCAGTTTTGAACTAGACGTTCATCATCAAGCAAAGTCACAAGAAGTAAGTTAAGATACATGGATGTAATATGTTTAATTAAAACAGAGGAGGTAGTCAGAACAGATTAAAAATTATTACTACTTAACAACAACAGCATTCAGTTACATACTCCTCCATTTACATAAAGGAAACACCATGTAACTTACAGATTATATCCAAACTCTTACTTGCATTCCTCATCTATGCACACTTATCAGATTTTGTGAATTTAAAAAAAAACATCAATCAGACTTTTCTATTACTCTTTTCACTGACAACAAAATAGGCTGCGAATAATTTTGCCTCAAAGAAATTGAATTTGCACAACATTGAATGATAATAATAATTTGTCTCTCTTTGTCCTGGAAGAGCAGATTTGTCTGATCTGCCAGAACTCTAACCCGGGACTTGAAAAATATGAGTGCTGTTAGTCACTTGGCCACCAAGGACTACATTTCGAACATAATTAATTTCAAGCACACCTCATCTCTAAGTTTTCTCCTCTGTTATCCATTGTCAATTTACTCACTTTCCCACCATCAATCATGCTTTCCTTCATCTAGTACGAAACTGGTCTCAGTTGATTATAAAAGAAAGTTTGATAAGTTAATGCTCTTCTGAATTAAGATAGTCTTCCACTGATTGAAGGCTTTGTCATTTATTTATTTATATTTATTCTTTATTTATATGAAAATATTTTAAGAAATTGTATTTCCTAACAAATGGTCATTATATAAAATGTAATCATATTAGTTCATTATAATTTTTTTAAATCAATGTTTATTTGATGAATCCATTTTGTCATGTATTCAATTCATGAATAATACTTTCTCGATTCTGTTTCTAGCTGTTGTCTTCGATTCATCCAAAGATAAGTATTTCTGAAGTGAGAGAATGAAGTTGATCTCCTTTGATTTGAAATTCAGTTAGAAGTCAAGGAATAGAATAGTCTATTTTATTAGTGAGAAGATATTTTCTATTACTGCACACTGGTTTCACTAGCTGAGAAATACTTACTTCTAGATTCCAAGCAACTGTGTCACAAAATAAATTACAGAAGGATTGTTCAATGAAGCATGAAACTGTCACAAATTGGCTTCCTTAACTCCTTGACATTATGTAAGCCTAATTCTCTTACTGGATAACCTTCTAGATAGATCTTCAGTACATATACTGTAGATCTTCTCTTTCTCATCCATGAAGTTTAAGTAACATTCTGAGTGAGAACAGTTTTGACTTACCTTCAGAGTAACTTTTCAGTTTAGATTTGTAAAACAATATTAATACCTTTGTAGATTTGCAACATACCTGTAAATATCATAGAAATACAACCTCAATTATAAGAAATAGAATAAGAATATTTTTCCATAATAAATATCCTCTTTAAATAATATTAATACATAGTTTGAAATTCATCTTGAAATCAAAAGGCATTATTCTTTTAAATTTATTGTCTTTGTTTTCATTTAATGCATTGTCTTTTTAAGTGTTTTTATTTTATCTTAATAGTAATTGTTCTTCTTTTCATAAGAGACAATGACCAATGGAAAATTGGACAAGAAAGATAAATAAATTAAATTTTTCCATCAAAGCATAAAAAATCAATGTTTTTTGAGCTAAACTTATTTGTGTTTTCATGATTTAATGTATTGTGCTAGGACTGAAGAGTTTGAAGACCAAAATATGGATAGGATTAATAGCAGAACTCCATGTCCTTGGTGTTTTCGGTATGTGGTGTCATTACTAAATAAATGATATTTGAAAATCGCTTAGTTACCTCTTAATTTCTTTCAGACCCCCTTCTCCACTTCCCTCACACAATGGTTTTCCAGAAGCACCATTCCAGTCTCCGTTTGACGTTGGTTCCTTGGATGGTCGTTCTACTGGAAGAAGGTAATGGCTTTCCTGATTGTGATATTAATCACTATAACCTAATACATTTCTGCTTTTTTGCCCTGTAATGTGATGTGATAAAACCAAGTATATATTCTGATACTTTGCTTATTAGTGATCATAGTTTCTGTTTCAATCATAGTATTTTTAGTGAAATTTCTCATGGGTTAACTTTGTTGCTCAGTTTAATCATTTACTTCCTTTTATAAATTTTAATTAGATCCCAATTAAAATAAATACCTTATATGAACATTATTTCTTTTGAGTGAACTTCATAGAATGCAAAATTTAAGTTTGCTATGCATTATATTAAAATATTGCATTTTAATTGGTTGACATCTAATTTTGGTGATCAGAAGTTTAATCACATATTCATAAAATAATCCTTTTTTCAGTCCTGGTTGTTCAAGCCCTGGACGATATGCCTCTTTAGATTCCTCTACTTCTACTGCAGCAGCTGCAACTTTGGCTTCAGCATCACAGATAGATGATGAACATCGCCTGATTGCTCGTTATGCAGCTAGACTTGCTGCTGAAGCACGAACACCGGTGAGTTAAAAATTGATCTGAGCCATTAATGTATTCATTCTTAACTATATGATAACTTCTCTGAATACTATATTCATTGAAACTATCAATGGAGTATAATATTGGATTTTTAATAATTCCTTCCTTTGTTCAGAGTTATTAAAAATGAATATTTGAACCTGTTCAAACGTAATATTTTATATTTATTCAACTACATAAATTGTGGACATTTTAAATATATTTTCAATAAGTTTGGATTTTCCTACGATTATCTTGCCTAAAAAAATGGTTTTAATTTTTTATCTAGGGAGAAAAAATGTTACATAGTTGTTTTTTTTTGGGAATGATTGATAAATTGCTTTGTATTCTATCCTGCTTTTTTCCAAAATTTTGATCACCAAAAAGAAGGGGGTGCTTATACAAGGAACGCACAAATTATATGCCTGAAAATAGTATAAATAATGTAACGTTTGCTAAGAACAAGCGTTAATTTATAACACTACATAAAGTAAGCATATATTTATTAATGAAGCATTAAACAATTTATAAGTACAGTAAATTACTGAGAGTCATGAACTTTGTTACTGAAACTTCATTCCATTAATAAAATACTTTTTCCTAAATTTAACACTCATAAAATCAGGGGGTGCTTATACTCGATTAAATATGATACATTATAGATATTAAATAATAATTATGTTTCTGTTCCTTTCTAGGGAAGAGCTAGTTCTGAAACAAGTTTGGGTATGGACACTAGCAGAGCTCAGCGTGAGCTCATCGGGCAGCTTGAGGCAAAAAATCGGGAGATAATGCGCGAGATTGCAAGGTTAAGGTATTGCTCGTGCTGTGGGCTTTGATTCCCACTTTCCTCTCTCAATCCCTCTCTTCTCTCTCACGATACCTATTTCTCATTATCATTCATTGAATAAGTGTCCCACATACTGTCAGTTTCATTCATCATAGGATTGCAGTTCTAACCATCATTACCTATAATATACGGGAAATAATATAGTATTGTTAAAATAGGAGGGATGTGGTTATAAGAGGGGATATCTGAGGAGGAAATGAATGTAGATACCTCTCCTTCTTAATGGCTGTGCCTGCTTATGCTGGATGTTAGCTCAAGTGCATGGTTTGTATTGTTTTTTAAGTAGTAGAACACACTATGGTCTTCATTCAATGAAGAGGACTGTTGCCAATAGTGGGGTTCAAGAGTGATTTGTGGCATGAAAAACATCGTTTTCACAATCATGTAGATTATTTTTTTGAGCTTCTTATTTCAGTAACCCTCAAAATGGACATTTATAGCTGTTTGCAGTTTTTTATGAATGATCTTGAACTTATTCACTAATAATAAATTGATAAACTTCTCTATTAATGCAAATGTTTAAGAAGTTAATAAAGGTCTCAGATATGGAAAATATTCATTCATTTGTTTTTAGCAGAAAAGTTCTTTGAGTGATGGGTAACATGATGGAATTTAAGAATTTGATATTGTTGATGTTCATATTTCATATGCATGATCATACATGTTTTTTTTTTTCATTTTTAATCTGCACCTTATTTTTTATATTTTCTGTTTTTTAGTATCCTAAGAGGTTTTTATAGCACACACAATCAGCAATACATTAAGTTCCATTTTCATTGATTGATTGTTTAAATTGTAGGATTGAACTAATCATTTTATAAAAAAATTACTGTGAATTGTTTTACAAAGTTCTTTGTTAATAATCTTGTAACTTAATTACAAATTAATTTACAAAGCAAAAAGTTTTTTATCATATCAATAAAAATTATCATATTTGTGTTATTATTATTTGATAATCATGTGATTAATTTTTACTCACTGCTAGGATTTAGATTAATGAAGAAACCTTTACTAAAATATTTAAATATTTCAGAATTATAGATACTAAAATATTTTAATTGTAGGGAATTTTATTGTTATTAAGTCTTGATTCTTTAATTATATAGAGAAAACAACTGAGGAAAACTTCTCTTTGTACCTGAATAAACATTGATGACATCATTAACTGCAGCATCTCTGAAATTATTGCAACTTCTTATTTACTAATGAGTATGGCAGTAGTATGAAAGATAATCTGGCTCGTTTCATCAGTTTCATCAAGTTTCATCAGTCCTGAATGTTCTATATTTGTTAGGATGTAGCAATTGTTCAAGGGTTATCATCTGGTTGTTGTAACATAGTGGTTTGAACATTTTGGCTGCTATCCCTGCAGGTATCTTGAGGGAAGATGAAAACATCAGACCTATTTTTTCTACACCACCCAAATGATAACCAGTGAAGATTTCCTGCAACAAATCCAATGGAAAAGCATCAGATCCTGAATTTGTTAGGATGTTTTATATATTTTCCTGTATGAAAATAGAAGTGGATACGATAGGGTATCTTGTATCCCCAGGAGGCAGCAAGAACTGGAAGCAGCTGGGGGAGGTAATAACAGCATGGAGAATCCAGCTTTGGTGGCTGAACTTCGTGCCCTGAGACGACGCAAGGATGAGCTCGAGAACCACTTGGGATCCCTTCAGGATTCAAGGAGGCAGCTAATGGTGCAATTGGAAGGCCTTATGAAGATGTTGAAGGTAACGCAGCAGAGACAGCGACAACATCACGACATCCGTATGAGGGGCAGACCTTCTGCTGGAGGGCTGACAAGAGCAACTGGTTTGGACATGAGTCATGAGTATCAAGGGGGTCACACACAGGAAGGTCATCACAACAAAGGGTCACAGTAGTAGGGAGGATGAGGGCAAGCAGGGAAAATGTGTCTATCCAGTTGCATCCTCTTTAGTCCAGATGAGAAAGTTTAAACCTCAAAATCATGTTCATCCATCACAATACATACTTCATGTTTGAATGGTTGTGAGAATTGGAAATCATGTGAAAAGTATTTCGATTTGTTACTAATTATCCTAGGTCATTTTGTGTTAATATGTTGAGACTCACTTGTCTTATTGACATTTGAAGTGAAATTTAAAAATCTTAGTTCATTTTGTCCTGAATTATAGATATTATCTGGATTATTGAAAAATTCAGGGAAGGCTTACCCAAAAGAAAGATTCTGGTCATCATAGAAAGCAATTCAGTCACTTTCATTGTCATTACTCGTACATATTTAGTATGTATGATTTTTCCTTGCATCATCTGATGACTCTGTACAATTTGATTCTACATTGATGCTAGCACAGAAGTTTTTTAGGAGATCAGTTATATCTTTTTTAATTTCAATCATCAGTTGAAATGCCATCCTTAACATTTGAAGGATTGATTCCCATCCATTGGGGTTTAATATTCTTACATTTGGTGGATTAATTCAGCTTTTTTTGGATGGATTTGTATGCTAATTGAACTTATGGATTACCTGTGGCTGGTAAAATTATTTCTATATTACTTATTCTTCTGACAGAATTTCTTTTCCAGTGGTTATCATTCAATCATATCTTTTAGTTCATTGTGGAACTTGTTTTTGCTCTCAAACAAGAATGTTCAAATGTTAATTGTTTAGTTCTCTTCTTATCAACTATTCATCAATTTCATCCCAATTAAGTCTTGAAAATAAACTGGTTAGAAACCAGTAAATAAGGTTTTGTTTAGGCAGTTAGTGCAGAAGAATTCATTCTGACAAGAATAGGTTCATCAGCTCCATTATTCACGATTATCCAGCTGAAGTTTTGGAAATATTTTATGAATAAGGAATGAATGATTTAATAGTAATTTGCAGTCATGATTAAAAAACGGGCCTCAAGTAGAGTAGTTGCAATCGTTTTTTTTATTTCACTCTTGTTATTGCTCAGATGTTGCTGAATTCTCGTAACTTATAATTAGATTATGGAATTTGAATACCATCTAATCATTTTAACTTGTTATTTGTCTCCATTTGTCTATAGGATATATCATGAGAATATATGTTAAGCAAATGGGATAGAATCCTGAAATATTTATCTGACTTTAAAGGTATCAATGTTTTCTTGTTCCTTAGGAAGAGGTCATATTTATTTCTATTATACTTTATATCTTATTTGTAAATAACTCATTATCTAATCAGATATTACAATATTGGAAAGACATTTTTACTGATATGGCATATACTCTAGGGAGATAAAGTTGATTCAGCTATCTCAAAATGGTAGAAATAGCACTATTATGAGACTAGTTTTAAAGAGATATTTACAAAGGAATAACTCAGTAAGAATTGGCATATATATTGTTTGCTGAAGTCATTGAGGAATTATTTAATACTTTCCATAAGGATTTTATTCAGATATAAGAATTGTTTGCTATAATGTTTTCACATTATAACTATTCAGTTAATTTGAAGAAGGAAATCAGAAGTTAAATAATTATTCTTGAAAATATTCAACAAATTGACTAGTTTATTAGGTTATAAAGCATATTTACTCCAACAAATAATTCATATTCTAATTTTATGTTAGTTACTTCGTTTTAAGTATGATATACATTTGAGCAATTGCCCTAACATGTACCTTTTAGTATGCAAAAATACCATCATATCAAATTATTATTACTAATTAATATTATTACTGTTGCATTTATTGTTTGAGGAAATAATGTTTTCTTGAAGCAACTTGCCTTAACATAATTATTTTATCTAATATCTTAAGTGTTAATCTTAATATTCCTTCACCTTTTATACAATTGTTATTGATCCCAAGCAGATTAATTGAATATTATTCATCCAAGTGATGATAAATTTTAAATGGCTTTCGATTGATGAATCTTCACTTAGAAATTTTTTTCATGTGAATTATACTTCCAAAGGATCAAAAGCAGTATTATAATCATTAAAGATGAGCTCATCACATTATCCTTAAAATTTCTCCGTAAACTCTTTCTTAAGGATTGAAAACTTTCTTCAAATTTACTCATGAAAGTGATTTAGCCCAAAAAGATATCTGAGCATGTTTTATAATATTTTTGTCTCTCTTGAAATAGTACAAATATTTTCTGATTTCATTAGGTGATAATAATTTTCTTTAAGCCAAAATAAATTAAGTAAATCTTCCACTTTTTGGTGCCGATTCCCTGGTTTTTAAAATTTTATGAATGTAAATAATTGTAAATTTTTTATTGGATCTATTGTAGAGCTGCGTATCAGTTAAGTCGGATGATAGGTTTTATTTCCAGTGGAGTGTCATCCATTTTGCAAATACTTAGGTAATCATGTGATCTACTTTAATGGAGTTGCCAACTGAAATTCATTTCCTCTACAGTTATTTTTGTGCAATACTCTATTGTAGTGTGTGATGTACCTTCTTCTCAAGAGGGTCAAATCATTGTTTGATAAGAGTACTGCGTAAGAGTAAGATCTTACATCAGACTTTATGTATATATCACTTATCAACATTCCATTTTCAGTAGTAATTTATGAGGAGTATTTTATAATCTTGATCTCAGTGGCTTTTCTAACTATAAACTCTCCTGTTTATCACATTGATATTACTCTGTCTGCATCATTCTGCGATTTTTGATATTCCTTATCTATCAATTTCATTTCTTAAATCTTTAGCTTATAAAATGTGTGGCAAAGGGAATGATTTTACAAATTTCTTTCTCTTAGTTCTCTTTTTTATATTAATTTTGTTATTGAATTGAATAATTAGTGTAAAGGTGTTCATTTTCTTCTTCATATTTACTCCTTTTTTGTTCCTCTAGGAGATAGGATTATCATTTCCTCTTTGTCTAAATTCTCAAGTATTATCTGGTAATTTTTCTTCTGAAATTGTTTTCATGCTGTAAACTTGATTTTAAAATCATGTTTAAAATTTTGTTCATAGATAGCAGCAACTATTTTTCTCTGTTTTATAAAGTTGCTTTTTTTGGTCTTATTTTAAATCAATATTTTCCTTTCTATTGCCATTTGATGGTACTACATTAAAATTGTTATTGCCATTTCTATTTGCTTCACTTTCTGGTTTAAGGAAATATGGCTCCATTATACAAAAATTTCTAAAAGAAATCAAATAGTTTAGAGATTTTAATCTAAGAATTTTTGCAATATTGGCTTATTTCTATTTTTTATGGGGTCTTATATTCATCAATTTTGATGTGCTTAAAATTTCAACTTGTTCAGATTATCTTCTTGCTGCTCACAGAGACCCTTATCTTGGTCCTTGTTTGTCTCTAAGCAAAGAGTCATGTACATCTATAATATGATTCATGCATGCCTTTCTGTGGTGGAAAGTAGTGGCAACATACTCAAAGTTAAGAAAATGAAAGTGAGAGATGTTGCATGCAGTGTTGAGGCTAGTGAGTGAAAGGTCAATCCATTTTGTCCTTTTCCTTCCTCTCCACCCTCTTCTGCATGCTGTTCCTTCAGAACCACCAATCATCTTCATCCCCTCGCTCCACTCCAAATTCCTCTCCACGATCTACCAAGTCTCCCCCACCTCCTCCATCTGCACCTCCTCCCCCTCAACCTCCACCTCCAGAACCTACTCCTCAGCAGATCCTTCTCCAGGCCCCTCGAGGGACATCCCCCACACCCTCATCCACGCCTGCCTCTGGCCCTCCTTCTTCAGGGAGGAGCTTACGCAACGACTTGCTCGTGGCAGCAGATTCCGTCACCAATGCAATGTCTACTCTCGTCCGGGAACTTAACTCAGGTAGGGCGTGTGCCACTCCTCCACTCATGGCTACACTCCCCCTTCTGCTTCCTTTATCTCCCTTCATTTTTTGCTGTTCATAGCTGATCTTTATGATGCTTCGTAATATTATCTATTGCAAAATCAATCTTATAGAATCCTTTATATGGCTCACTGAATGCTCGCTTTCAGAGGGCATTTTGTTTGTTTAATGAAACTTATTCCCCGCAAAAAGAAAAGCTACAAGTTTTATTGAAATTTTAAATTTCAGGTTTAGAAACCCCTCAGATGAATATTTTTTAATACTGTGACTCAGCATGATACTTGATAGCAATACTATTCTTATTTTGGCAAATAGTTATTATTTTAACAATAACCAAGAATTTTTTCATGGTTCATAAATTTTATCATTGCAATGTTGGTTTCGATTGCAATGATTAACATTTTTGGAGAATATCTTTCTGGTGATACTAGTAAATATAAGATTTTGGTTGACATCCATTTTACAGGAATAAGTTCATTGATCAAACGTCAGTTTACATGTATTTTATTCCTAAATTGCATGAATAGCTTGCTCAAACAGATTCCCAAGATGTTGAATAGTCGTATGAGTTTTGATTTCAGATACCTTTGCTTTTATTGTGGCTAATAGAGAACTTGTCTCTGTTTAGCTGAAAGGAAATTTTTATTGAATGTCAGTTAAGGGTTTGAATTTGGCACTTCATCCTTTACTTTGCCGCTGAATGATGCATGAGGTTTGTTATGATTTTTCCTCCTAACATGTCTATTTTTAGTGAATTGTTTGCCTCTATATCAAACAGTTTTTTCTTTAATTTATCTCACATCACGTTTCCTTTTTGAGTTTTTAGTTTTCAGTGACTTTCTGTATGTTTGATATATCTTTAAGATTGTCATTCTCTGCTTGTTCCTCATTATTCCTTAATGATGTATTGAAAAAATTGGTGTATGATATGGCATATATAGTGATTGTTGTGGAGTGTAATGGAGATTGTTGTTGTATCATAATTAATTTAAAATGTCATTGTTTCTTATTGGCTGTGCAATTTTAATGTTATTGATATGAATAGTAAGCAATAATATCTTATCTTTTAATTTGTTTTTGAATGAAAAATTTATATTTCTGAATTGTTATCTGAATTCTCAATGTATTATTTGATTTTGTAATATTTTCTCCATTTTAAGCAAGATGAATTTTGTAATGCAGTTTAACAAGAGAATGTGGATTTATGTTATTCATTTGTGTGAAATTGTAAGAAATCATCTCTCTGCAGTATCTTTTGCAATTGTATTTTGCATGAAGCATAATAAAAGTTATTGTTTTGCTATTTAGATGTGTAGTAAAGTTGTTTGCACTTTATGTAGTTTTCTTTTATTAATTCATGTATAACAGTATAAATTTATTTTATAATTTTAAGAAGGGAACCTTCATATTTTTAAATAGCTTAAGTTCATTTGAGCTTGAAAGAATGGCTTTCTGATGTACATTTAATAATTTGGTTTTGATTTGATGTTTAGTTGTGATTACTTACTCTAAGTATGAACTATGCATGTCCCTTATTAAATTATGCTCTTTTTGTGAATGAATTGCTTTAAATTTTATCATCCATAATTGCTTTTGAGTCATCACATGAATATAGCATGTCATTCCTATTCATTTCAACACATACATTCTTAATTTAAGAAAAATTATGGTAACTTAAATGATTTTTTAAGTTAAATATACCCTTTTAAAACATGTTCCAGTAGATTTTGAAAAATATGAAAGTGCTCTTATTATGCCATTTTAAATTTGAATTTGCATTTTTGAAGATCCATTTGAACTATTTACAATCAATTTTATTTATTTTAATTTTTTTCTTTAGCATCTATAATATATAAAGTCAGTATTTTGTTTAAAAAGTATACCCATGCCTCTTTTTTACCATTAAGTATCGTAACTAATCATTTCCAATTTACATTCTATTTTATTTGTATTTTCTGAACTTTTTGGCCCTCATCATATCTTGATTTTATTGATCCAGTACTTAGAGTGAAAGGAAACTTCTGGCCTTCGCTTTTTTACTGACTAAGGAATGAAAATTTGATTTAAGTAAAAAATTTTATATTAGGTCAATCAGCTGATATTTGTGAAATATTGAAAAAAAAATATTTCCATGGATTGGTTATTAGAGGAAAAAGTCGGTATAAACTATCATCATCTCATCACTATTTTACCAACAAGTGATATAGAAAACAGTGAAGAATCATTATTTTCAATTAAAATTGCCTCATTTTAAGATGAGCTTGCAATAACTTGAAGAACATTTAATTCTAAGGCTATGCGGCTAAAGAAAAATAGTTTGTATAATTTTACATTGAAATTAGGATAAAACTACTATATTTTTATCATATAGATTATTATGGATTTATCCATATCCGTCAAAAATTTTAAATAGCCATTAAATAATAATTGTTTTTTTTTGTAAATTGGCTTTTTGCTCTGGTAAATCATAAAGGATATCAATACTAAATGTATCAATCTAACATTTCTAAGTAAGTATATTTGTGGAGACTGTTTGCTCAAACTGTTGTTTACCTTACAGTAAGGGAATTTTATATGCTTGGGCAACTAAATTTCTAAAAATTCTATATTTAAAATGAGATTTAAGATAAGATTTTATTCAAATTATACTCAAAACGAGGATTGAATGAATATCTTTCATGGAAATACCTTGAAATCTAGAAGCCATTGAAGAGTAATTTTCATCAATGGTTATATTTAAAGAAATTTAATTAGAGTTGTAGGGTTTATTACTTATCATGTGTTTCAATATTAATGCATTGCATTAAAACTGTCACAAAAGAAGTGATTTTCATTATTTAAGTTTTAGTTTATCCATTTATTATTGGTTATCTTTAGTTCTTGGTTTTTAGGATGTTATGCTTGAAATAACTTTTTACTATCATCCAAATTAGTTTATCATACTTTTAAGTTAGTATTGAAAAACTAAGTAGGCATTCAATTCTACTTTAGGGTAGCACTGTAATATGGGCAATTCCAATTGTAATACAAATTTAAAATGTAATCAAGATATTAATGAAGAATTCATAGATATGTTTTTCAATTAATTCTACCTTTTGTAAATAAATTTGAAGATTAAATTTCTATCTTTAAGCATCTCTAAGTAAATCATAAGAGACTTAGACTTGATATTCATTTAAATATTTAATTAAGAGAAAGTCAGCAGTGACATGCTAAAGTTTATCTTATATGTAAATCTATTACCTAGTATTATTCTCTTGTAGTGTCATCTAAGTAACTTAAGAATAATTATTCATGTTTATCCTTTTCACATTTCCTTATATTTGCTCTGAAGTATTTTTGACTAATATATATTGCAAGAACTTAACTGTGGAAGTGATATTTATATCTTATAAATAATTAAAAATATACTTTTCATTTCACATTCTATTTGAGGCGTAAATTTCTGAATTAAAGGTAAAGTATTTGGTTTATCTCCCAAGAGCTTGAAGAGAAATATGAGAAAATACAAATAATTAACATTTTCATTTAAAAATAAAATTATATTACTTAACTATTTGGTATTTATATTAGAAATACCTGTTTCATGTTGGGTTACAGTTTTACTTTCTTGTTATAAAAATAATCAATCTTGTAGACTGAGGATTAAAAGAAATTCTATTAATGTTATAAAATATTTAATTGTTCCACTCCAATATCATCTTATCCATAGATGTAATTTTCATTATTAATTAGTTCATACTGTATATAGTCTCAAGTCACGCATTTTAGTAATAATTTGACCATTTCTGAAAATAGCTGTGGAATTAATGATATTAATACTTTAAATTTCATTCCATATATTAATGATAAAGTTTTTTATTTTAATAAATCATGAAAATATTTTGTGTTTGATTTATTGTTGATGAATTCATGCTGAAAGGAAGTATTGTATCATAACTGGATTTTGATATCCATTAAATTGGTACGTATGAAGAGTTATTGTTTAAGCTGAATTATTTTTCAAAAGTATCTATAGATTGGTTTAAAATTCACTATTCTTATCTAAAATTAATTCATACCTACTTTCACTTTTTATGGCTATTTCAATGGTATATTATTTTATGAAGGATATTATATTAATAGCTCTGAAATAAAATTGTCCATTCAAAGTAGAGATATTAAAATAATTCAAACTTGCATACACATATTTTTAAAATGAATTATGGAGAGAGTATATTTAGTAACTTTTTGATAGCATTGCTTTTAAGTCTTGAAATATTTAATGAATAATGAAATCAACTAGATGTTGATGTATTAGTGGTAATTGTCAAATAAAATAATTGCATGCCATGAGTTCAATAAAATATAATGTGAATGTATTATTTGTTACCTATTTTCTTGTAAGAGAATATGAAACTATTTTTGTGATGCCTTTCGCATGAATTTTCGTATCAATTTCAGGATTCATTTTTGCTCTTTCAACATTTAATTGTTGCCTGATTTGATAAGTATCGTCAAGAAATTACTTTTACAATTGTTTAGCCTGAACATATTAATCATTGTATGTAAATATTTATTTTTGTAATCACTTTGATTTTGTCAGCTTCCCTTTCATGGTAAATTTTCTTTTAATTTATTCATTAAGGTTTTTTGCTTTGGACCTCAGAATGCTCTTCTTTTGTTTCAGTTAATTTGTCTTCTTTCTCTTTTTTCCATTTCCCATGAAAAGTGCTAGGGTTGTGACCACATAAATATTGTCTGTAACCTCTCCATCCCTACAATCTTTCCTCTTTTGCCCTTGCATCAGTATTATGGATTGCAGGAGTGCCTCAATTATTTGCCTGTCTCTCCTTGGACTAGTGGGTGGGTGGTCAGGCCAGTGTCTTAGGAGAGCAGCTACAAACTCCTTTCTCCTTTTTCTCAACCTGCGTGCTGACCATCACCTTCCACAGTTGGTGTCTGCCTTGAAAGAGAACCCTTTTTTCAACCTGTCATCCTCCTCTTGCTTTCAGATGAATCGGGACTTGAAGATCGGGGGCCTCCCGTGTCAATGTCAACAGGTACGGGTAGCCCCCTCATTTCCTTTTTCTGCCCTGCGGAAAAGTGTCACATCCACACCCTTTTAACAATTTTCAATGGAGTTTGACTAATTGAAATCTCATTTAAAGTTTTGGGCAGGAAGTTAACCTCAATCTTAAAGAGCAAAATTTTACTTGAGTTTTTATTTGAGCACTAATTTAATATCTTTTGTGACTATATATAAGTAATATAATCCAAGCGTTTGTTCTCAAATGAAACAAAACATTTCTGAAAGTATAATATCATAGAAAGATATATCGTCATTGAGATATGTTTTGAAAAAATCTCCTATTTCCCCTCCATCCTCTGTAAGAATTTAAAACACTCTTTAAATCTATAAAGGGATGTTAATAATTCGGTATTAGGTCTCATGTTTTGAAAAGGTAATTTAAATGGGGTGATTGAGATGAATCTTGGGATGATGATATGTTAATTATTGTGTGAATTTTACTATTAATCAAAATTAAATGAACCTTATTAGATAGTTAGTTCATCATTGAACTTTATTTTACTAATGGGGAAGTATTTGTGAGTGTTCTAAGTGGATCCTAGAGAGATTTTAAAGTGGTGAATCTAAAATATGTTGAATAGTTGATGTATCTAGCCCATAATTGTTTACCATAAATATAGTGTTATTGTTTCAAGCAAAGTTATTTGAGTGCTATCTCTTTATTTTTAAACTTTTTAACATTAACTATTCATATGATTTAAAGCAATGAATAGTTCTCTAATATACATGAGAGATTTTCTGATTTAGAATGTAAAATCTCTAATGTACTTAATATCTATATTGCGTCAAAAGAATACACATGCACAATAAAATCATGATTGTGTGACATATATATTGTGTGAACATGGATTTAATCTAGTATTAAAAAACAAAAAAATATGCAGAATGCTTTTTATTCTAGAATTTTCATTCAAGTTTTCTTACTACTGCACCAAAGAATTAATCATGATGAAATTAGAAGAATCAGAATAGTTGTAGAGCTTTTTAATGATTTATATTGCTTAAATGAACATTTACCAAAAGATTTAAATATATGATTCTGCTTAGTCTAGTTGGAACTAGGAAAATAAGAAAGCATTCCATGTACTACTACATTCCATAGATTGATTTATACATGTTTGCAATCATAGCAACAATCCCTTTCCAAATTTTACTTAGCAACAATCACAACCATGCAAAACTTCCAGAATGAGAAAGAACATATTCGAGGGAGAAAGGTAAAGTAATGTGCATTTGGTGCCAAATTGAAATCTTTTTTCAATTACTGTATACAAGCTACTCTTATTATATAAGAACTTGGAATCTCTATTCATTTAACTCTTTTCATTGCTATTTTTGTCTACTTTCCTTTGGTAAACATTGATAAAAATAGGTGTATTAGTTTTTATAGCCAGGTAATGAAATCCATGCATGATTCCCTATTAAACCAGTGAGTTACTGAGTAGAATGAAGCATTGTGGTGAACTGCTCCTTGAGTAGCATTATGTTCCATTTTGTACTGTCATTGTATTTCATCTACATTTAGTTCATGTGGCACTTGTAGTGGACTTGTCACCCCTGCCTGCAAATACTGCCTATTTATGTGGTCCTGTTATTCCCTTTGAAATCCCTCTCTTCTCTTGGGTGTCCATATCTTGCTTTGTGTTGCCATGTCCAATTACAGTAATGTTATTTTGTTACCTAAGTCTTAATTATATAAACCAGACTCTTCGAATTATGTTCATTCCTTTGCATAGTAGTGTGCATATATGCATATAAAAAAATAATTGAATGGCTCATCAAGCCATGTGATTCAACTTGTTTGGCTGTGAACTTAAATTATTTTGTGAAGTTGATGCCACAAATAAAGTAGCATTATGTATTAAATTGTCAATGACATGTCTTTATAATATGTAAAAAGTGAGAGAGAAAAATTCTATCTGCTTGATAGGTAATAAAGCTTTCAAAATTTTTTAGTGAACAAGAGCTGTTCTTTTGATATTTTATATTTTCTTTGCTACAACATTTGGGTCAACAACTGAATGTTGAATTACGTGCAGATTTTGAGACTGAAGAAGGTGATGAAGAGGAGGAGGGTTCACCTGTGGCAGGAGGTAACAGTACTGAGGAGGATGGTCTTGATGACTTAGGCGCAACTGCATCATCTCTTCTTTGGCATGAGGAAATGAGGCAGCGCTACGAGCAAGAATCAATGTTCATTGCTGAATTGCGTGCTAGAGACCTAGGAAATGGAATATATGAAGATAAGGTAAGACATTAAGAATTTAAATCCAAATTTGGTCTATGTCCTTCATCAAATTATTTGTATCAGTTAGTTAGATATTTAGTACCATAATGAGGACTTAGGGATTTTCAGAAGATTAGGAAGTGTTTACTTTAGTATGGTTTAAAATATTTGTCATTTTGTTTTCTTTGAAGAATGTGAATGTGTGCCGAATGGAATGTACCCAGCATGACTTAAATGAGCTCTACAGATATTTAATCTCATAGTTTGCATTGATGCATATGCTTGTGAACTAATGAAAGGAATATAACAAGAGATTGGAAGATAGATTCAGAATTTTGCCAGCATTTTTTTGCTGATTTTGTATGTAATGGAAAAAATTCTTTAATCTCTTATTTCCCAGTTAAAGATATCATATATGTATAGCTGTAACTCATGAACAGTAGATATTTACTCTAAATTAAGTTTTTTAAGTATATTTAATAGAATATTAAATGTATCAAAACATATTTTAGTAAGTTCTTTCTCTATATCTCAAAGATGAAAGAACTTTTTCTAAGTTGAATCTTTATATCTATGAGAAAACGGTTTTATATGATCAATGCACTTTCTTTTTTATGAAGCAATGTGTTACAGCTATCATTTTAAAAACTAGTTTTTCACTTAAATAATTTTATCAGTTAATGTGTAATTTATGAATTAATTTTGAACTTAATATTTTTTCTTTATCAGAAAGGGGCAGTGTTGGTTGGAGTTGCAGAAATGTTTTTAGTTTAGCTACCTGATAGCTGATATATTGGTAGTATAGAAAGCAAATAGAGAAGGAAGCAGAGTATATTATTACTTTTATTATAAGGAAATTTGCCTGGAATTAACTTTACCTGCTTCAATTTTTAATAAAATTTTCTCGCCATACCTCCTTTTCTGTTTTGATAACACATTCTTTTTGGTAAGTAAGCTAGATTATGCATCAATAAGGTATAAGTTGTGTGATATTCGTGATAGAAATGAAACCCAAGATTATGCTATTTTGCTATGCTTTGCTTTTTTATATTGTGATTACATCTTTCTCACAGTTGATATTGAGTTTGTGGCAAGGGTAACTTCAGAGGGATTCCTGAAATAGCTGTGATAGCAAAAGTTTATTACTTTAATAGTTTACTTTATACTCAAACACACTTTATAAGAGAGATATTACCTTATAATAATTTCCTTGTATGTTTGATGAGGAATAGTAATATTTTATATATATGACTGTTGGTATGTTTTGTTCAGGCTTCAAGTGGAGGCACATTTTCTGCAATCAGAAATTTGCTCTCTTTTTTGCACCAACATTGTTAGGTTATGACTGCTCAGTTACATGCTAGAACTTGGAGCTCTTTTGAAGCAGAAAGCTCAAGTTTGTATCAGTAAAGTGGGAATGCTAGAAAAAGTAATATGTATGAAAACAAGAAGCGTTGAGAATGTACACAATTTTAATCTTCCTTAAGTTTTAAATTCTTGAATTTTGCCCTAAATTTATAACAGTTTTGCAATTATGCATAATTAAAAATCTAAGCTAAAGTTTTAAATATTTAATAGAGTATATCATATCAATGCAGATCATCATATTTCATTAAATTTATGTTTAAGTGAGAGGAGGAGAAAAATGAAAGATTTTGTGCATTTACCATGATGAAATTTTTAAAATAAAGTGTAGGCATAATCTTCCGCTAGTATACTTCTTAATAAATATTAAGAAATAAAATCATGAAGAACTCCATGTAATTTTTACCTCAAGAAATAATTATCTGATGATACTAATGAAAATGTACAATTCAAAAATTAATATAACTTATAATTCAATTCAAGAATATTAAAAACATATCTACTCATCAAAAAGTCATAAATATATAAATAATTTACAGTTCTGTTCTATATGGAATTAAAAATGATATAGAATTTTAAGTTTGTGGATGAATAGGGCAAATAGAGAAATGATTACATCTTTCCTTTTATGTGATCTTTGTTTTTAAGTTTTTCATATCCTCTTTCCTGGAATTGAGAATCCAAATGTGCCTCATCAATGATTTTGGGATATAAAAGTTTTGGTTTTCCATCTCTTCCCTGAAAAATCTAGAATTCTGACTATGGACTTCATGAAAGGGATGATGATGAAGATGAGGGAGAAGGGGAAGATGAAGGAGAGGAGGATTATACCGGAAGAGATGGTCGGGTAAGGACTCTGAAAAAACTATGACGATGGGAGAGAAAGCTGATAAATTGCTTTGAGTGCCTTTTTGAACTTGTACACCAATGGATCTAGTAATATTAAAAAAGAATAATCTTAAAATTGGAAAAGGATCTATCTTGGTATTTTTACCAGATTAATTAAGCAAGTATATTTCAAACCTGACGAATTTTTCCCTACAGGAGATTTCAGACTGTGTATTAATGGGTTTGTAAAATTTCAAGTTTTTGTACTTAAATTTGAGTACATTTCATTGTTAATTTTCAATTTATAGTGTCATTAAAACTCTGTATATAGTTTTTTAAATAGATTGTGCATTTTGAAGTAGTTGAGCTTTAGGTTTGCATCATTATACTATGTAAATCATTGCAAGTCTAGTAACCTAATCTTTTTTTATTTCTGCTTGTTTCATCAAGTATGTGTGTATGAATGTATGTCCATAACATGTACATACATATGGATGCATGCCATTGTATGTGCATCTATTCATTATTCATGATTCAAGTGTAACTGTGTGTATCTGTGAATGTATGTTGAAATGAATGTATGAAAATTGTTTGAATGAAGTTTTCTCTGAACATTCTTTTGCTCGATATTATGCCATAGACTGGTATAAGCCGATAATTTGTACAGGTTTTCAGTCTTTTTTTTACAATAATCACATTCTTCCTATATTTTCAGCCTTTACTTATTATTTTTATGGTGCAAAGCTAAGCTTAAGGTGAAGATGTTGCTTTTTTTATATTTTCTTTTATTAGCAGTGCAGTATCCTTTGAAATGCAGTCAAAGTATTTGCTCTCTTTAATGTATTTGCATCTCTCTTGTATTCTGCAGTATGAGGAGTATGTGTCCCATCGTCCTGCTCTTCCACCTCGCGGCATCAGACCACCCCATTCTGCCTCAGAAGGTGCTTCTGCCCCAATACCTCCACCTCATTCCTTACCACTCAGACGTCCTCCCCTTCGACCTCAAGAGGCACCAGAAGAGGGCTCAATGGCTCCAGTTGATGGGAACAACACAGACTGGGAAGATGCTATGAAAAGATGGACTCAGCGGTAGATGGAGAGTTTGGCGCACAAAATTCTTTACTATGATCCTTTTGATCCTCTTGATCCATTGATATCCACAAATGAAAGAGGCCTAATTCATTCACTATTTATCACATGAAGATGATACTTTGGACATCCAGTGAAAGAATACATTTTTACTGTATATTTTCCACTGCCCTTTCTGTCTTGATATTGTATTTTCAGACTAAAGCAAATGGGATGCATGTGTTTTTATCTGTTGTTGCATCCTGTTTAGGGAATCAATTATGTCATTGTCCCATGAAAAGGAAGAAAGAATAATCGTTATATGCTTAGGCATTGGAATTTTTTAAGATTAATAGGTGGCTGGAAATGATTTATTCTCCTGTAGGTATAAAGCTTTTCTTCTAGATGAAATTTTCACATCTAAACTAATATTGTATTTTCTATTTTTATTTCTGGGATCTATCTATCTCTCTATAGAATAATACTTAATTACTGACAATGAAGATAAAGATTCGTATTGGAGGCCTGCATGTAAGAAACTTAATGTGCAGAAAATTGACCAACCAGATTTCTAAATTGGTACTGTATTGCTCACTTAATTTAAATGCATCATCAAGAAGAATAAGGTGAATCAAAATTATTTTCTCTTCTTTATAAAAGATAAATGAATTTATTCTTGAGTCATAATTTCTATGAGCTTTTGGAAACAGGGTTGTTTCAGCCCTGTTAGAAGAGTCCTTGGTGGGATTTTTTTTTTTTTCAAGAGAATAAAACAAGAGTTGTGAGATTTCTATGAGTGTCTTTTTATCTCTAACAAGGAAATCATTTTGCATGAGATAAATGAAAAAGTGTGTTGGGCCAAATTATACATCGATGCTGTTTGTAGGTTCATAGGAAAAAAAGGGTTTGAATGGATTTATGAAAGGAAAGGCGAGGCAAATTACTCATGGTTCTTGCTGAATGATTGGGTGTAGTGAATGAGATTGAAAGACTATTTGATTGATGTATGATATTTGAATATAAAATTTTTCCTTTTGGTTGATTGTAATTAGTTGTCCAGTTTCCCCTGTAAAGGGTTGTTGAGATTGAGTGACATATCATCTGCATTTGTGTAATTATTAAATAATGTATAGCCAAAGTAAGATTTGACAATCGCCTTGTCTCTGCTAGGAATGTATCGTTTTAAGAATTGTCATAGTGAAAGCAATAGGATTTGGTGGGATATGATGAAGTTAAGCTAATCAATTTTTATAGGACCAATTCACCAAGATTAAAAGTAATTTCACAGTTTAGTAAATTCTAATATCGATGGGTGTTATTTGATCAACATTGGATTTTTACTTGCCTTCATAGGAGCATTAATGTTATGAGGAGAATCATTTTTGCTTGTAAACTGGATATGGAAACTGAACAAGGAGATGATAAAGGCGATTAAGTATATTGATCTCATCATTTATTCACTAAGGAACCTTATAGTGAAATTGTTTTTCATTATTGGAATACTGCAAAGAGTAAAGCATTTTGTATATGCGTACTACCAGAAAATTTGGTCATGTTAAAAGAGAGTGGGATTCTTAATCCTACTATTGTGATGTCATGTATCTTGAAATATAGGAATAATTAAATAAAAGATTTTCGTTAGTAATGCTTTTTTCATTGTGTCATATGAAGATATCTGCATGAATGAAAGAAGTCATAGATTAATTAACATTACTTATTTACTCTGTGTGTTTTTCTCTCTCTCTCTGTATTCTTATTCCCAGTCTAAATAGTCCCGATTAGTTTATGATAAATCTTTGTTAACACATGAACAAATTTAGATATTGATAATTTTATGAAATATTATAAAATGATTGAAGTATATCAGATGGTACCCCTTACTTATTTGAAGTTCTATAAGTAAGGCATTGAAACTGAATTTTTCATAGAGTACACTCCTCTTTAAAATATCAGACATGTTTTACAATTATTTTCTAAATTTGAATTATTCAGATTTCTCCAATCCTTTTCTCATAAGTAATTAGAGGGATGGGATAAGAGTCCCACAACTATTAATTTTTCATGTGCCCTTTCCTTAAATATAATCCAATCCATCCACCTTGTAATGGGATTTTTTTACTCTATTTCCATTTTTCACCAGTCAAGGATGGAAAAAATGCAAATGATCTAAGTTATTCTTCTGAAAATGATAAACCCTGATTAACTATTAGTGCATTAAATCATTGAAGAATTGATTAAATTCACTCTCTGACTCTTTATCTGATTATGCCTATGGCATCGATTTTGACTGAGGATACTTTTAAAGTCTTATAGTACCCTCTCCATGGACTCAAGGATTGAAAAATAGTGTAGTGTTTTAGAAAGAATTGAGATGGTTTCTCTATCTTTATGAGAAAAATAACAATATAACATTTCACTTTCTGGTGTAATATAGAAGTATGCAAGAGAATATAATAAAAGTGAATATGTTAGTGAAAAAGTTTTAAAACAAATTTTAATGAAAGAGCACTAAAACAACTTAACTATTTCTTAAGGCTTTCAAAACAAGACAATACTCGGATATTTTAAAAGAATTTTTTTCAATAGTTTTATTCTTGATGGAAAGATATCCACTACTATAAATTATATTGAGGATATTTATAAGTTATAACAAAAATTATATCATTACAATCGATACAATGGGTCAAAATTATCAGAATAGTAATTAAGTAATAATGATAATATTTTTACATATTTACATTCAAAAAACTATTATCTTAAAAAAAAGAAAAGGCTAAATGTTGTGTGGCATTCACTAAAATAACTATTAAATTTGTATACATCACTGAAATGAAATGGTAAAATTATATAATATTTGCAAACTAGAAATAATAATTAATACATATTTTACCAAAATGTTTTTTCAATTCCTCTAATCATAAAAATAGACATATAAAACTAAGTTCAATATTAAATTTGAAATAAAATTCTGATCATTTGAATACGAGATATAACTGTATTTTTCTTTATGCTTAATGAGTACATTAAAAAGTGTAATTTACAAAACTTCACTTTGTAGAGTTTTAAACAATTCAACTCTCTTTCAGTCAACTTCTGCTTCACCAAGACTATGGATAAGTTGCTTTGTGATTTATCGTTTTTGTACTTAACCAGTTTTAAGATTAAGCTACAAACTTCCAGTAAAAATATGACATTTAAATCCTAGTTCAACAGTAAGAACAAGTTCAACACTTACATCAGTAGTTTACTAACCAATAAATAAGTCTGTATAAAACAAAAAGTGCCTTTCATTACAGTGTAATAGACTGGCATGATTTCCATTTTCATTTAAAGCTTAAAACTGTCTCTATTACTGGCATAAGTTGAAACCATTCATAGTAAATAATTACTTTCTCACTGATCTGATATCATTACTGATATATTTGAAAAATAAGAGACCTTTGTCCTTTTGCAAACCAACATTGAAACGAATTACTAATTCAAACTGCCAACTTACATCACAGAAACTAACCATGCACGAGAGTTCTTACCAAGACTTAAAAGGAATAATAATTGAAAAATATGGACAAAATTGTAGTTATCTTTCTTTATAAATAAAAAGTTCCTTTCTTAACTTATGCATTGGATAAAACAAGTTTTTCAACTATGCGTTGTGCTGCTTCAATCATAAAAACTCCATTTCTCTTTCGATTCCGACAAACTTAAGCTGCTCTGTGGGTCCATATCTGCAACAAAGGATTTATGAGAATTTAAAGATAAACCTTAGCATTCAAACGAGGGTCGACTTCAAATATAACTATATCCAAGGATTTGAAAATTCAGTGAAAAAAAAGAACAAAAAATCTCACCTGTAGTCAAAGAATAGCTCTTCACCAGGCTGAATAGCTCTCTTGGCAAAGATTCCAATTCTATGATCACCATTTACCATCATTACTTTGGCATAGCAGTTTGGATTGATGGAATGATTAGCAAATCTGATTTTGTTGCCCTTTCGAGTTGCATCAACAACAAAATCTAAAAAAAAAAAAATGGAGAGTAATTGACATTTTCATTGAGTTTTGCAATATCAGATACGTGTAATACATTAATTAGCTAAAAGAGTTAATTTGCAATTCCCTTAAAAATAAATCTCCATAAACTATCAGGGCAAATTTGGTTTCCTGCAATTTTAGACATGCTTGCAATTATAATCAAATATGATTCATCTTGGATAAAACTTAAAAAAAGAAAATTGTAGTCTTCTTACCATTGTTGAGATTGAACAAGAAACTGCACATGTATTTGTCATAAACTTTTCCTCTCCTATCAGCTTCGTCTTGAGATATAATTTCCCCACAGTACTCTGATATAAATTCATTCTTTTGGGCAGAATCTTTGAGAAAGATACCCCAGCCAGCAACATCTGACGGTGCCATAAGAAGATGCTTATCTGAAAAAATCAGATACCGAGTTAGTAACTTTCAGATATTGAAATAATCATTATTGTAAATGAAATATCTAGCACATAGTTTTCACATTCGGACTGAGAAAAAATTAATTTTACATAAATAATATATCACGTTATACAGTAAATTAAAAATAATAGCACTGAATATTTAAGGTTCAAAATCATAATTTTGAGCTTTAAGAGATTTTGTTTGGTGCTATTGGCATGTAAATTCAAAAATTGAACGAGGAAAAGTACAAATTCTTTTAGAAATGAGTAAACCTAAAGGTATCATCAATATAACATAATATAAAGGAAAATGAGTAATCCTAAATAATAGAAATAGGGTGATCTTACTTAAATAAGCATACATGAATATATTTGACTGAGAGTATTTATACAAGGTTGAGTCCATATGGATTCTATTGAGTATAAAACATTGTAAGGAGTTCAGTAAATTTTGAGGAACAGAATAGCAGGAAGATGTCTATTGAAGGGTAGTGAAAATGCAAGATAAATCAATCTATGAAAAAATTATTAAAACATGAATCTAATCCTTCATAAGCATTGTTTCTAGAATAATCCAATATACTCACGAAGTCCTCTCTGCACACTAACATTCTTGCAGGTGATTTTAGTTACATCAAACTGATCAGCTCCACATGTTCCACAGAGATCTGGATCACATTCTCGTACTGCCAGATAGCAAGGGCACTGCTTTGTATTACATTGGGCCTTACAACGACATCCTGGAAACCTATTTTGACCTGATAAAGAAAATTTCATCAAATTTAATCATGTCGGCATCGTTTTAGCAATATAAGCTAACATGTTTACTTAATATTGCACTCAGCCCTTATCCTAAATTTGAATTCACAATATTGAATATTCTCTTTTTGAACATGAGAAGAGAGACGGTGTTAACAGACACAATACAAAATGCTAAATATTTGGTACAAAGCAATAGCTATAGACAATTTAACTCATTTAATCTTATATGTATATAAGAAGTTAAATTTTTGGTGAGAATTACAACAAATCAAGGGTAAAAAATAATGTATAGTTTAAAAAGAAAAACTGATGAAACAAATTGATGAAAAACTTACAATCTGAACTGCACTGACAGAATTTTTCACAAAAATTCTGAGAACTGATGCATGGACACATCTGGTCACATGGTGAATTGGGATGATCACAAGGGGTGAAGTTGTGCACATGATTTGAGGATGAGTCCTTCTTGAGCTGTATTTTTCTGCAATGCATGGACCACAGCCTATGCTTCTTCTTCTTCTTGCGTGGAGGAGTGTAGTCTCTTCTGAGGGATTCTTCGGTTGGAATATCTGCAGCCTCTTTCTGAGCAAATGCATAAACCTGAGGAAGATATTTTTGAACTAATTAAATCCTCCATCAAAATGAAGTTATAAACTTATCCTAATAGTACGCTTAAGTAATGAAAGGCCAAATTTGAAATAAATGTGCAAGTTCCATAATACATCTAAACTGAGCTGGAAGTTATAATATCATTTTCATTATATTTTGAAAAGAGAAAACAAACCATACTTTGAGAAAAAAGTTTAGTAATAGAGTTATATTTTAAGAAATATTTAAGTAATTTGGTAAAAATTTAATTCTAGTAACACAGTTTATGGGAAGGTGAACTTAAAATTTTACAATCAATCTACTTAAACATGGCATTCTAAATTTTAGGAGAACTTTAAAACTCTATCCTTTACACCGAGCAAATTTAGGAATAAATTTACCTGTTGGCATGTTTTAGTCAACATCATCTGTGATATCGCACAATAATTAGTCAGGAACACCTTGTGCAAAGCACGAAACATTGATTGGTCAGCTCCAGTCCACTCTTCCCCATCACTGTCTGAACCAATAGGACCTGTTGCTTCCACACCCTTACCCAAAAGGGTGAAGGCTGTGGCTGTTGAAACAGGCTCCTGTTGCATAAAGAAAAAGCCAGCTTTCCACTCCTTTGAATCAGGAATGTTGCATGAGTTTTCTGAGCTGCCCATATTATTTCCTTTTGATACTGATGAATCTCTGCTGTTACTTCTTTTGAAATCTTCCGTTAGAAATAAAGAATGGACAATAGAGTTCTTTTTGTTCGCTGCAAGAAATATTTTGAAGACTAAATTTATAGAAATATAAAGGACAACAACAAACACATTTATAAAATTCAATTTTTCCATTTTGGCTACTTATTAAATTTGAAAAACAACAATAAATCACAGTGAAAATGAATATCCATTCAATAAAGTTAATTTTACGGAATATAATAATAGTAAAGATGCAGTACAGAGTACTTATCAATAAATATCTTCCTAACAACCATATCTTTCTCATATGTGATTAAGTATAAGCAAAATCTATAGAAAAAATATGAATAATAATCATATATATTTTAAAGATATAATTTAGAGATAAAATTATAAAATTAATAAAGTAAAGGCATAGCATAGCTAAACATCTCATTTCTAAAGATTAATTCAGAATTAATTAAAGAGAACAAATTTAAGAGTATGAAATAAAGTTAGGTCTCTTAAGAAGCTCTAGATACAAAAAATTACTGTACAGAAATTAGTTTAAGCAGAAATAATGACCCAAAGAAAATGTTGTACAAGACTTACCTTTTTCATATTTCTTTCCATTCACACGAATACTGTCATTACTGTCCTCTGAACTAGCCTCATTTCCAGAGTCAACTGAGGCATGCTTCCTGATCTTTCGAGGTCTATTTTCTCCATTCCCATCTGCACTGCCACTTGCCTCTGCAGCTCCTTCCTCGCGGCTTTTCTCTGCTGTGGCAATAGCAGCCAACTTTTCCTTCATTCCATCCTGAACAACCATAGAATTTACTTACTAAACTATGCAAAATATCTTACATGGGAAATTACAGTATTTCCCGGCCGATAAGCCACACTTTTTTTCTCCAAAATGCACTGTAAAATTAGCCTGCGTCTTATGCGCCGATTGTGTACAGATATCACGCTAATAACCGTCCTGTAATAAGCAACCGTTTTGACAGGATAAATAAAGTTTTAATATGTCAATGTCTAACTTCCTTCAAAAAAATTCCCGAATAAATCAGAAATACATACAATGTAGCATGTTTAGTTTAATCTTGCAATGGGTGCTTTATCATTAAGTCTTTCAAAAAGTGTGGAATCAGCAATGCGCTGGATGGAAGTAAAGATGACATTCTGTATGAGGAAAGTGATGACTCCCAAGAAAATATCTATGCGCATGATTTTAGCAGCAGTGATGAGGAATTTCTGGGGTTCTATGATGAATGTATGATGGTACTATGTAAAATGTTACCATTAAAATTCTTTTCTGCATTATCCAAGTATCTTAGTTTTTTTCGTAAATTCTAACCTGAAAAATCCAGGTGCGTCTTATAGGCCAGGAAATACGGTAATTGAAATATAGAAGCTTAGAAAGAAAACTGAGAATTAATTCCAATTTTTTGAAAGGGTAATTTCACTTTTAACTTGATTGTAATCATAAATATTACTTCTTCACATAATCATTGATTAAACAGTATCCTTGAGTATATGTTAAATAAAGAGCAAAAAATTAGCAATTTTTGCATTTCAAAAGTACATTTCAATCTATATTTAACAAGCATTTTATAAGTATCTTGGTTACAGCCAATATGATATGTTATGAGCAATTAATAATAATAAATATACAAATATGATTTCTGTATAAATAACAAAATTCAAGAATCCAATCAATGATTTTCAAATTAAAAATTTCTCTAAAACTTCATCTTCACATAAATAATTACTCTTACAAAAGAGCTAACGATATCATGTCAGATATTCAGAAATCCTATTCTTTTTGTATAAATTATTATATAAGACCTGAATTATCTTAGTTTCTCTTACCTAACAGTTTAATACAAATTGAAATTTACATGGAATCTTGGATGATTTCTTTTAATTCTATTCTTCTCTAAGGTTAATATCAGCAAGAAATACGATACTTTAAGACTAGTGAAAATAAATGTAAAACAACCTACCAAGTGAACATAGCAATCAGGGCCACAAGGTTCCGAAAAAGATTTTAGATCTGGTCCCTTTCTTTTCTGAAGATTCGGTCCAGGATGATATACTTGGAGTCCTGGACGAAAAGAACGGATGAAACATAATTACATTCAAAATATAGTAGATTGTTCTGTTCATCAGCAGCAGAGCTGTGAACAGCAATTCTTTTAAGAGCATGAAAAATAGTTTATATTAAAATAAATTACTAAAATATTATATAAGTTTAATAAATATTCTTCCTTTATATTGAGCACTGAATGTAACAATAATTGCCAACAAAACTTCAGACTTTTTTCATTTTTTAAGATTAGTTCCCAGATTAATATATCATTTACATACTTTGAGAATAACTTACTATGCAAGAAGCAGTCATACTTGAAACACCGCCTACAGAACAAGGTATGGAAAGAGTGCATTGTTTGTTCCCTTGGAACTGACTGTGCATTAGGGCCATCCACATTTGGAGTACACTCCGGTGGAAGAACATTGGGATCAGGACGTTCCGTTAACTCCACAAATCTAGACAGCAAGAAAAGAAAAACAAGTAGATGCTATCTGTTCATCATTACTTTTTACAAAGAAAAGCACGAAGAAGCATAAAAACTGACTTGCATAACTAATTACAGTTTGGTAGGAAATTCATATGAAACGATAATTTAAGTTTGAACTGTGGTTAATTTCTAATCTCAAAAAGTGAGAAAACAAAACAAAATCAATTGCTAATAAGAAATAATTCCATTCATAATTACTTTTCTCGAAGCTCATCAGGTTGTCCTTTATCTGGAAAGACAGCTGAAATAGCAGCAAATATTGCAGGAGTTGGAAAAAGCTTCACTATGTTGCCCTCTGATGAGGCAGATGTCGGAGTAGATGTAACAGGAGGCTTAGGAGATGAGGCACCACTAGAACGAGAAGTTACAGAGCAACTACTTCCATTGCCGGTCCCAAAGCCACTACTGTTTCTTGCCCTTTGTGTTCCACCACTCTCTCCACCACTTCCTCTGCTCTCTCTTCTTTCTGGTAGCCTTGTGCGACCACGAGAATCATTATTTGCCTCAGGTGTAGACCCTGAGATCATCAGATCTTCCTGCTCGATGAAGAATCGAGAGAAACATTAATAAAAGAAGATAACATATATTTGATAAAGAACAGTTCATTACATAATTATAAAATAACTCTATAAAATAAAAGGAGGCAGAAAAAGGATACACTTAAATTTACATGGGACAATCAAGAGTAAACACAAAAATAGCCAAGTAGCCAAGTATTAGCTCAACTTTCATTTATTCTACAGTTAAAAAGTAATCTATTAATAGTAAAGAATGTTTTTTAACTAAGTGAAAAAACTTCCTATGTAAATTCTCAGATTGTTAACCAAAATAGGAAACCTGCATTTTAGTTACCACCAAAAGGGTAAGAAATTCAACAGTGAGAATAAAAACAAACTAAGCTCTTGCAAAGGATTAAATAGTCAGGTAGATGGACAGAAAATTCTATTAGTAGGTTCTCAAACTAATGCAATGGTTTGTTATTTCAAATAATATTCACAACTTGATAAAAAAATCAATCACAAATTCGATTTCCAAATAAATATTGTAGGATTACAATAATAATATCAAACTGAAATTATTTGGAAATAATATAAGGTAATTTTAAAGGCGAAATAAGTGTTTTAATGGAAATTGAGGTATAATATTACTCATTTTACTGAAATCTAAAATCAGAATTATTTTATGATAAGACATAATAACAACATCTTACCTTCATCAATGCATATACCAACTCTACAAATATCTCATCGTCGATGAATCCGGCTTCTCTATCACCATGGACTTTACCGTCATAGTTCTTAATAAGTTCTTCAATGAACGTACCGTCTTGGTCTAAGACCTCATCTCCCATGTATGGAATGTTGTGTAAAACTGTCTCATCCTCCACCTATTTCGATAAGAAATGTCATTAGAATTGAATTACCTTCGTATTAGAAATCTTTTTGCAAGTGCGACACCTTACCATGAAATTTTGCTGTATCGGTGCCCAAGTGTACATTGTCGGAATGGGAGTTACAGCATTGATAATTTTTACTGGACTAGATTGTACTTCACCATCCAAGCTGACTACTTCAGCCTTTTTCATGCAACTGTGATGTGGTGGTGCATCTAAAAGACATGTCCATGTAGCTTTGCTGTTTTGCCAACGAGTCTGCTCTTCTGACAGAATTCCTATCATTTAAAAGCATAAAATTTTTTAAAATGACGCAGAATTAGAGTAAGTCAATAATAAAAATCATTTTCAAGGTATTATCATTAACTCCGAGAAGTGACAAAGTCAACTTGCTTGGACTAACATTTTACTTTCAAGTGCATTGCTAACATATTTAGAACCTGCCTGCCATTTTTTTCCTGTTTTGATTCCATGCTAACTTCACTTCATCAGCACGTTTAAAACGTTTCAGCTGACGAATCCGAAGATATTCCGCCTTTACCCTCTTCTTCCATTCAGAGGACACTTTGTTTTTAGCACTCATGTTTTCGGCATATATAAATGTAGGATTCCAATGATATTATTGTGACGAAAAAGTCGTGAATTAATACAGAACTTGAAATTACACTTTTAAATACACTACGACAGTTTTCAGCTCCATTTTAAAGACGCTGAAAGGTGGTGCTATTTTTCACGAGCGATATAGGTTGCAGCGCCGCCACTTGCTTAAAACGTTCGGGCCCAGTGGCGGTATAACTGCTGTAAAAAGCGCGGGCATATTTTTTCACTAATAATTGCATTTATTTCTTTCTTTCGGAGGGATTTCTGCTAGTTAAATTATTAAATTATTTATAATTGCAATTAAATGATCTCATATTAAATAACAGAATATTATTAAGTTAAAATTATCATCATTTTCTCTTCGTTCCGTAATGCTTTATAATAGGCTGAGTTTTGGGAATGAAATAATTTTTTGCTGCGGATCATAGCAAAATATTTGATTCTTGACACAATCTTGTTTCAATTTTATCATATTTTCTATATCATATGGTTGAGGGTAAATGAAACTAATGGTTAAGTTGGAAATTACGCATCATATCGTATGGCTGTGAGAGTATCAGTGATTTACGTGCATACAATTATTATATTTTCAGTATATTTACACAAATAATAATATATGCAAAAGTTTTGATATATTTTGAAAGATATTATTCTCAAATGCTAGTGAGAGTTTCATTCCTTCATAGCTCAATCAGTTCGACTAAATTCCGGTTTTGATTCCCAGGAGTCGCAACTGTACATCTTCCGTAAGCAGATGTACTGCTAAATATTCAGCGTCGTGAGGGCAGTGATATTCTTATTGACCAATACACTCTATAGAAATGGAGTGCACAGTTAGAAATTTGGCATCAAGATATAAAACGAGTCTACAAGTAATTATACTAGAAACTGTGAGCTTTTTGTGAAAGTGGAAACTAAATGAATGCGATGTATTGAAAACCAGTCAGTAATAAAGTCGATGAAAAACTTCCAAAGTTTTCAATACAAATGGGAATTAGATTCGATTCGATTTTTCACCGCAGTAATACATCCGCAGAAACAAATTTTCTACGCAAGGCGCCTCCCGTAAGATAAACATTTTTCCAGTTTTTGGCTATTTAAAAGGGTTTTATATATTGGTTTTACTTGACAGTTGTGGTTAAATGAATGAAACATGGAGAAATTCATAAGGCACGGATTCTGCAATTATTTGTCAGAGAATTCGAGCAAAAAAATCATTGGATGATACACTAATTCTTCACGAATGAAAATAATTTATTTCCCATTGAATAAAATTTTAACTTACAATTAGTTATCAAAAGTTGAAAACCTCCTCCTCTCCTTTCCTCAATAATAACTAAAGGTTATACCTCAAAATACTCCAAGTCGATTACTTTATTCAGATTTTTCTTTATAATATTGACAATTATTCCAATTACGTGAGAAGGGCAGTGATGGTTGCAGTCTGATCTTATTAGACATGAAAAATGGAAAGGTTAAAATGAATCTACATCTGCACATTGCGTTGGTTTTACATCAGGGTATAATGGCAATAGTTTTTGGGAAAAGAACATTACTTTCGATTTCATAATTTGGATAACTGCAATCAATGGAACATCTACAACAGTAAGAAATTTAGAAAAAATACCTCGTAGAGTGTTTCTGTCTGCAAAGAATACCGCGATGACAAGTGTATTTTATGTCTCCCTTAATATGTAAAAGTAAGCACCTTAAACTTTCTTTAGTTTGAAATTCAGTTTTCGGTCACTTTTTCCGATTTTATTTCAGTTTACATTTTTATCAATTTATTCACTTTCACAACTAAACTGCATTGACAAATCTTCCATATGAGTCAGTCTCTCATGTATAGAAAAAAAATAGGTACAATTATTTCAAACATATTATTTCTTTATTTCCAATCATTTAATATGTTTCATCAAAGTTTTACTCGTTTACCTCAATAGCATTTTTAATGTTGGATAAAAATAGTGATAAGTGAATTTCTACGCATTCCTCGGTCAAAAACTCTGTTAAATGTTAGTCTGTTCATAATTGATAAATTCGAGAATATTGGATTGTTATTCTAGAAAGTTCATTTCCCGGATGGATTAAGGATTTTATTTCTGTAAAATGGGAACTATTGTGGTTTGGTGAAAGTGTTAGAAACAATATAAACAGGATACAAGATTATTCCGCATCCCGGACGAAGTCGCTGGTTCGAATGAGCTACTTTTGTCCTGAACAAATCCACATTGCGTTTTCTATGGGAACATCTGGGAACGCACGATATGCAGCTAAATATTTCACAATCACTTTTTATTTACGCTGAGTTGAGTAATCGAATAAGTGATTTTCTTGTAATTACGTACGTGTTCATTAATTTTTAGCTCACATGTTTTCAAAATTCGTGTTATACGGAACATACGAAACATGTTAGTCCCCTTAATTTTTTCTGAATTAGTTACATAAATTGTAAACCCTGAAGTTTTACACAACTTTATTCATGTATTCAACATCCAGTTGGACAATGAATACTTTTTCACGTTTATGCCATTAAAAAGGATTGCTGGAAGAGCCCCGTGTTTCATAAAATATAGGAAAGTCACATTATTCATTCACAATCAGAGAAACAAAAATGACTTGTCATGAATGCGCTGAAAAAAAAATGAATTATAAAGGCAACTTGAAGAGAAAAAAAACTTATGCTTGAAATATCTACTTCATTAAAAGTTCTGGGTAATTTCCAAACTTACCATATATATTTTTCGATATTTGTCGTTTAATTTTTATCATTCATTATTGGTCACGTTTTCCAGCTGAGTACCACAACGGTTATAAGATATATTGTGGGGGTATTTTAACTGCGCGTTTGAGGAAAACTGCTAATTCAAACGATTTAAAGTCGTAACAGTGGAATACAATTATTTCGGGAACGATAAAGAAGTCGATTTCCCTGGGAAATGATTTGCAGATCAACTGGGGACAGAAAAAAACGAAAAAATATCTCCCATAATTTTACGTGTATCTCAGCAGAATTTCCCCTCATATAAGGAATGAGGTATCTCGGACGAATAAGGAAAAAAGTCAAGGACCAGAGTTGAGAAAGATACGGGGAATTTTAACGTTCGAGGATAATAGTTCTCCATAGTCACTCTTCAAAACCTTGTGAAATTGAACATCGAGGAAGCATTTTTAAGAGGAAATACCCCTCGAGAAAGGCTGTTGATTGGCATAAGAGGATTGTTTACATCCTAAACCATAAATAAGGAAGTGTGCACCACCTGGAATAGGAAACGTTTGTTTACCTTAGTTACGAGAGTAAGTGAAAAGCCTACCCACAGATGGCGTTCCAATGCACTAAAACTTATGACCTCTGCATAGGTGAACGTCTTATTTGATCGTAATACGAGTTTCAACTTCTCGTAAGTAAGTTTCGTGTAGACTTGTTATAAAACCATTCAATTGCGGAGCTTTGATATATTTGCAAAAGAAATTAAATTTGATTGAATAAATAAAATGACTCCTAAATTTTACATAAATCGTCCATGCCATACATTTGAGACATGCAGTTTCAAATTTAACCCTTTCAGTGCGACAAGCCAAAATAGCGCAAGCTCTTATGTAGTCCTTAGTTCTTCTCTTATTTTCTTCTTTTTTCTCTTCTTAGTCTATTCAGTTTGGTGTAATTGATTATACTTATAGCATATTGTGTATATTTTCTATATTATCCAAAGTAAAAGTTCTCTAATTTATGTACAATGTTTTAATTATTTCTATCTTCGCTTTTAAATATGTATCATAAGACACAAATATTACAGAAATTTTCTCGTTTTGCGTGGAGGAACAGCCTAATCTAAGGTTTGATTGTTTCATAATTTTGTCCACGAGATATTTTTCCTTTCCGAGAACACAGGTGCGTAGTATCCGATAGTTAGATAACTATGAAATGTGTTACGGTGAATTAGTGTTATTCATACGTCATAACTTACTGAGAATTCATATAAAGGAATTGGTTTGTAATCATAATGGTTTATCTTTTCATCCCTCCAAGTTAACCGTTAGAATCCTTCCGATTGAAATTACTTAAATAATTTAACTTTATAAAGGTGTCAATATCATTTGTATGTTTTGGAATATACGCTAAATGCCCCTGAAGCTACTTCTCAATGCATTGAGTTTGGAGTGTGAGGATGAGAAATTATTTTGATCTTCGTCTTTCCAAGATTCAATTAAAATTTTATTAGTATCGTGAAAAATTTTAGTTTTATTGGAAAGCTTTGAAAAATATATATCTTTTTTTTGTATGAAAGTCAAAATATTAATGTCCAAAAACTATCATTTAACTTCGTAACACTGAAAAGAAAGCATTTATAAATAAGAGGACGTAAAAAATCTTAAATTATAAAAAAATTCAATCTCATCAATTTAAAAGAAACCGATACGTAAAATATCACTCTTATACTACTATTTCTTTCAAGTTGCTACATTTTGTTTGAATTACCTCCTCATTGCTCGCATCTTGGGAAGAGGTTCAGGGCTAAATAGGTACCAATCTAATGCCAAATTATTATGACGGACGCAGTTTTAGAAAGAATTCTCCGAAATATAGAGATCTTTTTATATTTGATTCCCACATTGCTTCGGCCAATATATTGCGCCATCTGTATGGTTTTAAGAAGTAATTTATATCCATAAATATGTGTACGTCACCATAGTAATAATGACGATTGTCGATGTTGTACAAGGTTTGACCTCAATGTGTTTTCAAGGATCTGCTCATTACGTTTCACTACGTAATTCAATCATGTTTCCAAATATCTGCATCGTACGTCATTTGAGCGTGAATTTCCAAATCTTTCGATTAATTTTATTTATTTATTTATCAGAAAACATCAACAAACAGCACTAAGCCAATGACAGTTGACAAATAACAAAGTATATTATTATTAATTAAATATAATGAATTAAATTATTCGTGAATAAGCGTAAATTTGTTTTAGGGTCCCTCAAAGGTTACTTTTGCAGCTATTCTCTCTGGCGAGAATTTTATTCGCTCGTCCGAAATAAACCTTTTCCGTGGAAAGGTCCATGCATTATTCATTTGTTTCCCAATGACTTCTTAATAAGCAAAACAATCGCATTTCATTGTTCTCGAACGCCATCTGCGACGACGGATTTGAATAATTCTTCGCAAGTTTCAACTTTATTTCTGCTGAAAAGCAAATTAGTCCTGGGAAACAATCCATTGATGAACAGGAAGGACATTCGTCGGTTGATACCCACTAATTAATGCACATCATCTCTCCGGAATCACTAATCTTTAAGTTGAATCTGTTTCTTTGTACCCTTTCAACTGAAAGGGACGATTTAACCATACAGGGACTCAATAGAAAGATGCGATTGTAACTAAAAAAACATGCTGTTTGCATGTTGCAAGCATGTTTTAGTATTCGTAAATTCTTTCGGGTTCTAGAAACAAGTTTCAGTACCGATATAAGCTTCTTTTTAATCTATTTTATTCAAAAATGCACGTTTTAAGTAGAATTAATATGGGCAATAATTTGAGATACCCAGTAATTTACTCAAATTATCATTATGAATTTCCCTAGAGTTACGCCTGCTCATTTTGATTTTAATAATAGGGACCATGCAGTAAATAATTCAATTCGCAAGAGGAAAAAAACTATTCATTAATGGATATTAATAATCTGTGCAAATCTTCAGCTAGCGAAACTTCATAGATTTTCTCGCGCATTCTTCATTCGAAACCGATCTTGCTGAAAGATTAGAAAGGAAGAAAGAAATATTTTAATGACGAATAGTTAGGTATAGTTCTCATTCTTAGCAACGAACCCTTTTGATTTTTGTAATGGCAAATCACAAACAATTCTTCATCATACCACTTTTATAACCCCGGAGAAAAATCAACAGAAAATTCTATTTTAGAACGTCAAATTATGAAATAATCCCTCCAAGATTTACAAATAAACATCGTGTTATCTTTTAGACAAATTTCACGTACGCATGTGACACAATCGTAGCTCGTTGTATCGTTTTGAACAAGTCAAACCTGGATGATACCTATGCGTAATATAGGAGAGTATCTTTCGTAACGCATTACGTATCCACCGGTCAAACGCGTGGGGGTCGCGCAAGAATTCTCCCCTCTGGAGAACCAGAAGCTCTACATTCGGGGTATCCGCGCGTTGATCTCTAGTGAAACAGCGCTGTTTGACCGTGAACTCTGTGTGGAGCGATTTTTCGCCCGTGAATCAGCCCTTCTTAAGGGGGACAAGGAGACAGGTGACAAGTGCCCAAGAGGAAAGGAAAGGCTTTGGTTGTAGGGAAAATCCCAACCGCTTCCCCCATACCGCCTCCTTCCTCTCTGTGGCTTGGAATGCTCAATTATGGGATGGCTGTAGGGCGCCGATTGGGATGGGGATGGAGGGGTGAAACAAATAAAGGGAGGCGATGGTACAGCAACTTCGTCTTCTCCTTCCGTTCTCCAGATCCTCCGGCCATGGGTTCCAGAGGCGCTCTTGTTCTCCTCTCTGGTGAGTTCTGCAGAATAGTGCAGATTCTGCATCGGTTTTACATACCTTTTGGATTATCACGTGACGCACGCTTGGAAGGCGAGTTTTTACGTCTCAGCTTTGTGCAACTCGAGGAAAGGACCGCTTATAAATCTTTATACGTAGATATGATATTTAGGTCTTTATTTTAAGACCTAAAGATCGATAAGACCTAAAGAAGATATTTAAGGATAAACAGTTTACTTATTAGAAGTGCTATAGCCTCCGTTTGAGGATAAAATTGGTCTAACGTTACTATATAGACCTCTTTGACCCCACGTCATATTCATCCCCATATGTACACTTTAGAACATTAGAGTAGCGTTTATAAAATACCATATTCAACCTAGAGATGATGCTATTGGATTGACCAGGAGGTTTCAGCCAAAGTGAGATTTATAATTTCGATAGGCCAATTTAAGGATCTATTATTCGCTAGAATGTCAGGGAAACGGAAGTAAGAGGTCCCATTAGAGAAGCCGCAATTCTCGATTTATTCGTAAAATCGTAAAAATATAAAGATTACGGGATTTAACGGGATTACAGGACATGTGTATATGCATATAGTCATAGTAGTTTTATGCAAAATTTAATTTTTGTCATTTTATATTAATCACGTATTCCCAATTTTTATAATTGTTATTAATGCGAAATCCAACGTCTATAAATATTTGATTCGTGCGAAAGTTAACCTTCAATATCTGGAATTCCTTAAATTCTTAAAACGAAGGTTTTGTAGAAGATTCATTATTTATTTATTCAGATATTTTATCCTTTTCACTTTATCCATTTTTATGAGAAATTTTTAAATACATTTGAATAAACTTAATTTACTTTTGCAGAATAGATTTGTCTATTTCACACGCAAATTACGGGAAAAATAGAGTCTTCAATTTCCAAGCTACTGGAATAGTCGTAAGAACGAAGTTTAAAAGAGAAAGAAAGGTTATTTCAGTCAACTCTGCCTTCAGGTCAAAACAAGGAAAGTTTCGGAAAGAATGTGTATATATTTGGCTTGATATAGCCTTCAGAAATTTTTACACCTTCCTAATTCGATTTTATTAAAAGCCTCCGAAGTTAAAGCACTTTCCTTAAAGTTTTGAAGCTAAACTATTTTCTATAGAAACTTACCTTCTGTTTAAGGAAACGTCTTAATCTTGGAGTCTATAATCTTGGAATCTTAATAGCCTTAATATTCCGTGGTGTTTCAGAAGTATTTTAACGAGAAGAGAATTCCTTCTGGATTCTCATTATTTCCACATGCTTTAAAAATTTTTTATCCAAATTTCAAAGAAATATAAATTAATTATTCACATCTCCGTATTTATATTTTTCCGTGGGAAACCTCCCTTGATATCCCGAACAGAAAAAGCTGTCCTTCAGGATCGATGTAGACTTACTTAGTTAATCAAACTATTCTGTCATTTAAATTATTTGAAAGCTATTTATTTCTCATCCTAAAATAACAGGATATAATAAGATATCAATAAACATCACCGAATAAGGCGAGGTGTTGTGGTAATCCATAATGGAAAGATTCATATAAAAAACTTTGTACTTTTACCATAAAAAATATCATCTGGGATGATTACGATCATCCATCGAAACCGATAGTGTACTTTTTAAGTGTAATCGTTACTTAAAGTTAATTTTTTGTGGTAAAAGTACAGTTTCTATGTGAATATTTTCACGATAAAAATCTTTCCATGATAAAAATAATTATAATCATTAAAAAATACTTATTTCTCTGAAGTCTACGACGATGTGACAATAGAATGTTTAATCTCAGACTCAAATATCCTCGACGATCTTTTATTTTATACACGTGAATGTCTTAATGAGAATAAGAGAATGCATAGGATATAAAAATGACAAGAAACATACTTGTACAAAATTATTTATTACGTCATCGTAGAGGTAGGATAACTATAGCTCATGGGAAAGAAAGGTGACAGTTGGCAGACAGAGAATTTATTTTTATTATAAATTTCACATTTAAATACAGAATACTAAAATACAATATAATACTAAAATATAATGTAATACTAAAATACACGCTAATGCGTTTAGTTGAATATATTTTGTTTACGCTGGCTGCATTTAGAATGTTCTAAAGAAACTTCAAAAGATCGTTGGTTATTTTTTAACCGCATCCTGCGATTCCATTCCTTCTTTTACTGGGTTCCCAATCCAACGAGGAATTTTAACTGCCGAGAAAATTTCCTCCGAAAGTGGAATTTCGTCTCCGCTCGTAATTGATGACGAAGGGAAAAGTTTTGCAACGAGCGTAAGTAGTTTACAAACTTACCTCGCCGTCGCCAAGGTTGTCCGGTGTCCAGCAGCGACCGGTTCGTGGAAATCGGAAGGTCAAGGCTGGTCTTCTGTTTTCCTTCCAATAATCGTTCGCAGATCTGCCGTTAAAACTATTGGCAAAACTGTTAGTTCCACTAGAATTATTACTACACCTGTTCACTAAGGATGAGATTTTTTAAAAATATACGTCAGGGAAATTCCTATCTCCCTCCAACAAGTGCTAGTTGCCAAAGAAGGGTTACGTCAGATATAGCGATATAATAATGTGCGATATACATGATTTACTTTTTTATTCGTAGAAAGTTTTCATCATATTGAAAAGAAGGAAGCTTGTGAAAAAAATTGAAAAATAGCAGATGTAATCAACGAATAATGAAAAATACGAAATTTTCAGGGTTGATCATTGGAGAAATTTAAAAAGCAGTAGTTTGAAAAGCACCATTTTGAAAAGAGAGATTAAAAATCAATATTTTAATGATAATCGATG